>CM062292.1:68465572-69796355 GCA_031216915.1 Pictodentalium vernedei | reverse complement strand
CTCTCTGTACGTTAGGGGAAACAAACGATAAAAGACAATTCCCTGGTACTTTTTTCTTACAATTCGTCAGATTCGTCAATAAAATAATTATGTTTATTACTTCCCAAAGTGTGATTTACTGGGATTTCCGAGTTTGATTATAAACGATAACTTCACAAAAGAATTATGCAATCAACAATTGGGTCATGTATCCGTGCGCGTAAACGAAGACGCTTTGCCGTGGGTATAATGGGGGACTTCATTGTTTTTTTTTTGTTTTTTAACCCTTTACCTAACATGAAAAGCAGACGACACTTGCAAAAAAAAAATTCTTGAATAACTATTATTTTCATTTTTGTCTCAAAAACATAGGTTATTATCCCTCATTGGAACGAGCTCGACGAGCTCGTTCCAATGAGGGGTTATAACCTATGTTTTAGAGACAAAAAATGAAAAAATAATGAACATTAATTGGCGATTTTGGGGAATAGCGCGAGGGACTATATTGTAAAACACTCGTGCGAATTCGCGCAGTCGTGTACAATGTCCCTCACCTCTCATGAATTATTTCACTTAACCAGTCCAGTCAAGCGATTACCCTCTATTGATTTTCGAAACACTGATTATATCTCATCCTTCTCATCGCTTGCAGTAAAACAAAACCAGTTCATTTTCTCTCCCGTGTCACACTGTAGATTCGATATCACACCCTTCTCATCGCTTGCAGTAAAACAAAACCAGTTCATTTTCTCTCCCATGTCACACTGTAGATTCGATATCTCATCCTTTTCATCGGTTGCAGTAAAACAAAACCAGTTCCTTATCTCTCCCATGTCACACTGTAGATTCGATATCTCACCCTTCTCATCACTTGCAGTAAAACAAAACCAGTTCCTTTTCTCTCCCATGTCACACTGCAGATTCGATATCTCACCCTTTTCATCACTTGCAGTAAAACAAAACCAGTTCCTTTTCTCTCCTATGACACACTGTAGATTCGATATCTCACCCTTCTCATCGCTTGCAGTAAAACAAAACCAGTTCCTTTTCTCTCCCATGTCACACTGTAGATTCGATATCTCACCCTTCTCATCGCTTGCAGTAAAACAAAACCAGTTCCTTTTCTCTCCCATGACACACTGCAGATTCGATATCTCACCCTTCTCATCGCTTGCAGTAAAACAAAACCAGTTCCTTTTCTCTCCCATGACACACTGTAGATTCGATATCTCACCCTTCTCATCGCTTGCAGTAAAAACAAAACCAATTCCGTTTCTCTCCATGACACACTGTAGATTCGATATCTCACCATTCTCATCGCTTGCAGTAAAACAAAACCAGTTCCGTTTCTCTCCCATGTCACACTGTAGATTCGATATCTCACCCTTCTCATCACTTGCAGTAAAACAAAACCAGCTCCTTTTCTCTCCCATGTCGCACTGTATAACCGATTCATTTCCTCTCGGCGCAAACAGCGTTCTCTCCGTGTCCACTCGGTGCAAACTGGCGCTTTCGGAAGAGGGCGGAGGATGTTTTTTCAGTTCAATTGCTACGAAAGCCAAAAGGAAGAAAGAAGTATCAACAGTTTTGCAATTATCAGTTAGAGGCATTATCCCATTATGACCATTTTGTCCTCCAGCTGTATTGATTGTGTTTTAAGTAGCACAATAGTGTTCATAAACTCCGAGAGGTGGGTCGTATTACCGTAAAGACACTCTGGTGGTTTTTTTATCCAGTTTGTGGGCAAAAGCAAATGGACTTTTTGTTGATATAATGGCAACAAAATATTAATATGGAGAAAAAAGACAAATGGCAAGTGGTGCTGTGAATAATTTAAAAATCTACCAAATGTGGATGAGAGTGTGGATGGAAAACAAGAAATTAAGTGAACCGAGGGGCCTTGATGTCGCTCGCTGTGTCATGTTCTGCTATGCACCGCCTCCACTCTCGTTGGTATTCGGCACTCGTGAAATATTGGAAAAACTTCACCTTGGGTCGTTGATTTCAATTCCCGGTACTCCGCCCTCGTTGTGTTCTCTCTCGTCTTCAGCGCTCGTTAAATACAAGAAAAACTCTACCCTGGGTCGTCGATTCCAGCCCACCGCACTCCGCCCTCGCTGTAGTTGTCTAAGTATACGATACTGTCAAAGAGATTGCTTTTCTCGGGCGAACTATGTATGGACATATAGTAGCTTGGTGTACCAAATGTTCACCACGAGTGGTGAAGTGGTGTTAACCGCGATCCTTCGGCGAGCGGTTAACGCCACTTCTCCACGAGTTGTGAACATTTGGTGCACCAAGCTTCTTTGGGTATATTTTATTTAAACCATGATCATCAGATTATCAAGAGTCGCTATTACTTTTTCTCCATTTTACTGAGCAGCACACGTACATGCGTATCTTTTTTTGTTGTTGTTGTTTACATGAGCACCAGTAGGCGGTACTTTCGCTGTCAATTTTATCGCCGAAACGAAATGGAAAAAGAAAAGAGAAATCACTTAGCCTTTTTCATTTTAATAACATAATAACATACTATTTCGAGTTATAGATGCTTTATTAACATGAGACTACGTATGTTTGTTAATTTTTGGTATCTTAGGAGGTAAACTTATTTAAAAGCATAATAAATAATTGCCGGTTTCATTTCAGTCTTCACGAAGCGACGAGTGATAAATTTAGACAAGTTTGCATTCAAGACGAGGTCACCAAAGGTCAACTTGGATGTAGCTCCACTGTAAGTAAATTTTAACTATCGAAATATCATTGCTGACCTGTTCACCACGGTTGGTGTGTAAAGCAAAAATTTAATTCATAGGCTATTTAGATATAGTATAATGTTTGCGACATTCTGCGGAATCGTATTTAGAACATGTGTGAATTTGTTTTCAAAGTCATTTATAACGACTTAGTAACTTCCAGAAAAAAATACAACAAAGCTGAACTCACTCAGACGATGTATTTTCCAACCAGTGATGGTTTGATAAAATTAACGCAAATTCCAAGTTAACATTATCAACAAAACTCACGTAGTAACTACAACGTGGGAGCACGGTGGCTTATTGGTTACAGTCTGTATTACAGGCACTGGACTTTAAATCAAAAGGTTGACTGTTTTATCCTGGTGTATCCTTAGGCAAGACAATTAATCCCGATTGCCCATGTGGGGGCAGGGGACGCTGTGCCGCTCCTCTGTGACTCTCCCCTGGTACGCCGCCCCTCTTTCATCCATAAAACTGCCAGAGACGATATGACCCTGGCCATTGAGAGTACTTTTAACACCTTCCGTCGCATTTATCAAGACATGGGGCCAATACTATAAAACCTTCACAATCGTATTTTCTAGAATTGCATTTTCTATCTATTAATATAATTGACTAAAATGAATCATTAGCATTTTAAAAAGATATGGCAATTTGCCAACTGGCAAATTGCCACATCTTTGAAAATGCCAATGGTTCATTTCAACCCATTTAAAGTCATAACTAGAAAATACAATTCTAGAAAATACAATTTTAAAAGTTTTTTTTCTACTGGGCCCTGATTGATAACCAAGGGAATGGGAAATTGTATAGTTTCATTTCCAATTCCCTTTTTACGAAATCGGCGGGGGGGGGGGGGTTAGGAATAAATTATTACTAATAATATTAACTACTCCTTTCTGCAAACAAAAAAGGATTTGCTCATATGAATTCCATAACATTGTCTTTGGTGGACAATATTGATAAAGTCGGTAGGGTATGGGTTGACAATTAGCGTGCATTGTAATACTATATCATGAATTAACCTCCCACGCGCTTTGATACGAGAAGATAATCGGGACATAAATTACTAAGACTGTATATTCGTGACAGAACGTCGGACATTATCACGGCATTTGTTTCTTATGTCCTGATACAATGATACTGCATGATCAGATGTAATGAGATGAATTGTTAGATCTGTACTTTGTTCTCATAAATAATAAATATACCCTATAAATCAGTAATAACACGAAAAGCACAATAAAATGATAATCAAATTTTTCCGTGGCACTGAAAGTGTAGCGGAAAATATTTGTCTTGGTGGCTCAGTCCTTCGCACGTTAACGGGTTAGGTGGTATGGGTTTTAATTGGTGTGCTAAGGATGCAAGATATGCACGGCGGGCGGGTTGTACGAGCATTGCGAGTTGTTTGGTTGATAATTGGGTCGTTGAAGGGAAGAAAATCAATCTGGCGTTCCGCTGCTCTCGTGCAACATCACATTTTTAAGGAGTACAGTTGGATAGGACAGTTTAGGGGTGTGCCTGGAGGGGGGGGGGGGCTTGGCGTAGAGCCAAACTTCACCAACATTTGTCCATGTATCATTATTTGTTTCTAATATTTTGTTTTTGTTTTCTCATTGTATTGATGAGGTTCGGCATCAACCCCGGAGATGGCAAGATTGCCTTGGCAATCCGAACACAGGGTTTTCCAGAGTGAATTTTTTCAAAACAAAATACTAATTTTTTATCTCTGGTTTTTCTAACTGGCCGGCTGAGCCGTCGATGAAGGGTGTATATGGTTTAAGTATAGTGCTTGAATAAACTGCCGGTCTGTGAGCAGCACAAGGCCTTTTTGCCAGTTTTCAGTTATGTGTTGTCGTCCTTGAGTAGTCAAGACCTCCCTAAGATAATAAGTTTACACGCAGCTGTATTGTAAAGAAACAGAAGTGTTAAATTTTGAAAATCAACTCAAAAGCCCTCCAAAATGTACGCAGCCCAACACCTGTTGGTGCATGAAATTTCCTGAAAATGAGCAAAAGGCGAAATGGATCTGATTGCATAGACTGTCGGTTTATCGAAATGCCTCCTATGTGGACTGCCATTCACATAGAGGGCATTTGGATATACAGCATCTAGTCTGCAATTGATCGGTCAGATAAAAGGAAACGGCGTTCTAACGGTTTGAACAATCAAAATTGTTGTCCCATTGGGCCGAACTATGGAAGGCCTGATGAGTCCGGGGCCCCCTTTGGTGCAGCCATTTTTGCTAAATGAGCGACAAAGATGATATATATACAAAGATACCATCGAAAATACACTCTTTGTGGACTGCCATTGATCGTCCAAATGCAAGGAAGCAGTGTTCTTGTGGTTCGAAAAATAAAATATTGACGTGGTCCGGGTCCCCTTTGGAACGTTTCCCGACAACCTTTTTTGGCCCAGACCTCCATTGAGACGGGGTGAGAGTGGGGGAGGCGTCGCGAAGGTGGTCTATTGATGTTGTAAACCTGATTTGTCTCCACCGTGATGGCTGCCTATAAAATGTCTCGATGATGTAGTTGGTATATTAGTCAGTCAGGTTTATATTTATTTATTGGGGTTTAAGGTCACATTTCTGCAAAATGGCTAATCATGACCACGACATTTTTACGGGTGGAGGAAGCCGGAGTACCGGAGAGAACCACCGAGCAACGGCGAGCAACTGTTAGCTCTCCAACATACTAACTCCACACAAGCAGGGTTAGCATTTGTTGAAGACAGGTGCACCATCGACGTGCAGTACGCCTTAGTGCACAGCTTCACCGTGCCCCCACATGGGCAATGGGGGTGAAGTGTCTTGCCCAAAATGCTTCTCAGCTTTGGGGCATCAAATAAATGAAAAATTATAACATTTTTTTTCAAATATTTTGACGCCATCGAAAATAACATGTCACCTATTTTCAAGCTAAACTTCCCATTACTCATATAGCACATTAAAGGACTAAAGACTTCTTGACAATTCATTAGTAAAAAAATATAGAATATACACATAGTAGCTTGGTGTACCAAATTTCACCACGAGTGGTGAAGTGGTGTTAACCGCGAGCCTTTGGTGCGCGGTTAACACCACTTCACCACGAGTGGTGAACATTTGGTACACCAAGCTACTTTGGGTATATTTTATTTATACCATGATCGTCAGATTATCAAGAGTCGCTATCATTTTTCTCAATTTTACTGAACAGCAGACGTATGCGAATCTGTTTTTGTTTACATGAGCATCGATGGGCGGTACTTCTGCTGTCAGTGTTCTCGTCGAAACGAAATGGAAAAAGAAACTGAGCCTTTTTCGTTTTAATAACATAATAACATTAATAACATACTATTTCGAATTTTGGATGCTTTATTAACATGAAACAATATATGTTTGTTAATTTTTGGCATCTTATGGGGGTAAACCCATTTAAAAACGTAATAAATAATTGCCACTTCATTTCACTTTTCGCGAGGCGACGTACGATAAATTTAGACAAGTTCGCATTCAGGTCGACGTCACCAAAGGTCAACTTAGATGTAGTCCCACTGTAGGTGTACATTTTTAACTACTGAAATCCATTGCTGGCGTGTTCATCACGGTTGGTGTGTAAAGCTAAAATTTATGTCATAGGCTTTTATATTTAGTGGAATAGGCAATCATGGAAAAAATAAAATATACATCTGAAGTCATGACGCAACTTCTCATTTATTTAACACGCACTATACCTGTACACCAACTTGATTCCAACAGTCCCATTTGGATACTATAGACCTCCATTTGTATGTGTGAACCAAGTCCAAATATCAAATCTAGTTTTTGGGGAAAGTACATGTAGGGACGTGGCTACGGGTGTGGGTGGTGCGGGGGTCCTCCAATCCTGACCAAAATTTCTTGTGGTTGGACATTCGGAGGGCAAGTCCTGAGTAGTTAGAAATTGCAGCTATCTGGAATTTAGAGCTTCTTTGGCGATGCTGATGTCTCCCTTACTTCCCAAAATTCCAACTCAGTTTCAAGTCGGCACATTACTATTTACAACTACAGTGTACGCAATATCGAGCTTCATAAGTATGCATGGTGCCAATCGGTACGAGATTTCTATGGTACGTTTACTTATCGTAATAATAAAAAATCTTCGAAATGCACTTCAAGAAAATCACATCATGTAAAATCGTTATCCAGAGTTAATTCCACCATTCACAGTTACAAAATGATGAAACATCGAAAATTGATCATTCCTGCATAAGATCTGATTTAATGTTAGGACAGTGTGAATTGCTCAAAGTTCTCGAGCTTGAACATTTGTTTAGCACATATTCAATTCCCGGAATAATACCAAATATTAATAACTTGATAATTCCATCATAAATGTGTTGGCATTTCAGTTACTAGAATCAATTTTATGCCCCCTTTCGTGGCTTCAATATCAAAATTTTTCTCGGAAGTAACTTTCCAACCAGTGGGTGGGACCGGGGAAGGGTCCGGTCTCTCCCTCTGGTTGGAAATTCACTACCCTACACCCCCTCCCCCACCCCCAGTCGGAAACCTCAAGCCACGTCCCTGGATACAGATGTCTAGCAAGAGAAAATTGAGATCTAAGACTCCAATCTAGACGAAAATGTCCTTACTGGAAAAATACACCATGCCCTCCTCCCTTATCGACACTCCGGGGGTGCACAGGGGGCACATACTCCCATCTCGCGTTTTCAATAGACAAGCTTCATGATCACACACTTAGTTTAAGAAGTTGAGAGCATGCGAATGAATCAATTTTCATTCATTGCTAGCATATGTTAACTTGTAATGTAAACAAATTTAACGGCATATTGCAAATGAATTCCACTGAATTTCACCTTTAACCCTTTACCCAATGCATATGATATTATACAATTATGGACTTTTGAGGTGGTGAATATGATGTGATATGAACCTAAGGTCAATATAAGTTTTTTAGGTTCATTTCACATCATATTTACCACCACAAAAGTCCATAACTGTCCTAAAAAATCGTCTATTTGTCAATTAAAAGTTCAATTATATCGAGAAGAAATACTTTTATTTAACAATAAAATAGTTATCATCTGCAGAATAACATAAAAATAAACAATGTTACAGAGATTACGTCGATTGAAATAGAACTAGAGAGGGGGATTTCCAAAAGCTATATTTAGAAAGTTGATATTCACTGGAAAACCGGTGTACATGGGTTTTTGAGTACCGGTTACGTGTATTAGATCCAGCCAATAGAAATGTGGTTATTTATAAAGTATATAATAATAAAATTTGTTATTTTAATTATTTTTTCTTCACTTTTTCTATAAATTTTAAGAAAACCATATCAGTTGATCCCTCATTGGAACGAGCTCGACGAGTCCGTTCCAATGAGGGACACATGATGTGGTTTTGTTGAAACTGTTTGAAAAATAAATTTTTCAGCTGCTCAGTTCGTAAATTATACGGGCGGATGTGGCCGATTCGTTTGGTATAGGGTTTTAACATTTTCGGTTTATTTTTTCGACTTCATCCATTTTTCTATGCGTGGACTGGCCTTCGGATTGAAAAGTGGCTGAAGCAGAAGAAATCAACCAAACCCTGACCAGACAATAACATACACACGAAAAAAGAGTGACTGATATAAAATTATATACATTGTGGCATTATTGTCGTAACACGAACGGAAGTTGTCAAAAGTTTCGATGGTATACTAAATTAATCGATGTTCATTACTATCAATTTTTCAACAAAAAAAATAATGAGACTGAAGTGTTAAATATAGAAAATCAGCTCAAAAGGCGACAAAATTGGAGACGGGGTAGAGGCGGACTGGCCGTGTGGGCCATTGGAAATTCCCCTATTGGGTCCCTCGCTCCCACCAGGGCCCCAACATGTACGCAGCCAAACACCTGTTGGCGCATGAAATTTCCTGAAAATGATCAAAGCGAAATGGATCTCATAGACAGACGGTTTATTTTTGTCCCATTGGACCGAACTATGGCAGGCCTGATAAGTCCGGGTCCCCCTTTCGTGCAACCATTTTTTCCTAAATGAGCGACATTATTTATTTATTGGTGTTTAAGGTCACATACTTATCCACAATGGCTAATCGTGACCGTGACAGTTTTACGGGTGGAGGAAGTCGGAGTACCCGGAGTACCCGGAGAGAACCACCGAGCAACGACGAGCAGCTGTCAGCTCTCCAACATCCTGCACCGCAGCACAGGCAGGGTTAGATTGGTTGAAGACATGCGCACCATCGACGTGCAGTACGCCTCAGTACACAGCGTCATCGTGCCCCAATGTAGGCAATCGGGGTGAAGTGTCTTGCCCAAGGACACAACGCGGTTGCCGCAGGTGGGATTCGAACCGAGGACCTCTCGGCTTGCAGCCTGCACCTCTACCAACTGAGCCACCGCGCCCCCAAATGAGCGACAAAGTTGATACGAAGATACCATCGAAAACACGCCCCCTATGTGGACTGCTTTTGATCGTTCTAATGCAAGGATGCGGCGTTCTTTTGGTTCGAAAAACCAAAATCAAAATTTTGACGTGGTCCGGTGCCACCCTGTTACGTTTCCCGACAAAAGTTTTGGCCCAGACCTTCCCTGAGACGGGGTGAGGGTGAGGGAGGCGTCGCGAAGATAGTCGATTGATGTTGTAAACCTGATTTGTCTGCATTGTGATGGTTGACTATAAAACGCCTTGATGATGTAGTTGGAATATTGGACAGTCAGGTTTATAGTTAAGATTAGTATGTATTGCGCCGTTCTCCCCCTAATCCATGCAGCAGGCTGAGCAGTAAGGCGCAGGGGCGATAATTCGGATTAATTAATTTATTATTATTTTTTTTCTAATTAACCCGATTTTTTATAAATTTTTTACATTTTTGGGGGTTAATTTTTTTGTTCATTTTTACGTTTTTTTTATTAATTCTTTTACGTTTTTTCCACAAAAAACACACGGTTAGTTTTCGTTGTTGTGCAACGGGTCAAGAGTTTATCACCTTAAACATTGTGTAATCGAATTGTATAGTTGGGTTTTATCATTAAAGTTATTGGAAAATCTGATTATAAGACACGAACAACCTTCCCGTATCAATTAGCTGGTTATGTATTGAGATAATGCACGGCATACATGCTACTCAAAGTTTGCTAAGCACCAAATATATCCAATTACCCGTTTTACGTTTTAGTTGAAATATTGTAATGAAAAGTGTATATATATTTTTATTTAATTATATCTTTAATGATTTAAGTAAAGAAATTAAGATTTTATTTGTTTTTGACATTATTTTTTAGCTTTTGAATACGATAACCATGGAAAATGGATATTATTGATAAAAGAAGAATTTTTTCAATATGCCAAAAATTTGACTGAGCGAACTGGTATGGGTTCAATATGGAGTATGAGACCCATTACTGTTAATTACAGCTTCACAACGCCTTCTCATGCTCCCAATCAGGTTCCTGGTGGTCCTTTGTGGGATGTTGTTCCATCCTTAGACCAACATGGCACCAAGCTCCTGGACACTTCTTGGCTGGACTGGATGTGCTGAAATTGCAAGCTGCAACTCATTCCAGACATGTTCGATTGGATTGAGATCAGGCGATCTTGCTTGCCAGTCCATACGCTCAAACCCCTCCCTCTGTCGGTACTCCCCGACAGCATGGGCAACATGAGGACGGGCATTATCGTCCATCAGAACGAATCTATCACCCACTGCACCTGAATACAATCTGACGTTGACATCCAGGATCTCATCAATATACCGTTGTGCAGTCAATGTACCACGTTCAATGACACAGAGCTTTGTACGTCCATCCCATCTGATGCCGCCCCAGACCACGATTGACCCTCCACCATAGCGGTCATGCTCAGCAATGTTTGCTGCATGGAATCTCTCTCCTGGTCTTCTCCATACCCTAGAACGCCTATCTGTGTGGTCTAGGTAGTACCTTGACTCATCTGTATAGTCAGGATAGTCTGCGTCGAAACATTTACCCCGGATGCATTCTGATGGTCACTTCGAAGCTGGATTGCTGTGGCAAAGCGGTTCGTACGGGCCTGAATGATCAAAAATCGGTCTTCAGCTGCGGATGTAGCCCTGTCTCTGCCACCACCATGCCGTCTTACTGGTGTGCCATACTGCTGAAATCTTGCCCAGGCTCTGGTAATCACCGTATGGTGCACTGGCACACACAAGGCTTCACCAACCTGACGTTTGAAGGCCCCTTGCTCCACCATCTCGCCACATTTCTGCTTCAGACAAATGTCTTCTTACATTTGCATTTGCCATATTCAATCATTAAATCGCAAGGGTTTGTGTTGAAATGAAGACCCTACACATGTCATGTACATGTAGACAGTACACGAAAACATCATGAAAATCAAGTGGTATATGCTTTCCATGACTTTCAAGAAAAGTCTGCATGTCAAGAGAGCTAAGGTAAACACTGGGGACCATCTCAACACATTCCTCAATCATATCCACCAAAAATATCGCAAATATATCACCAGCTAATTTCACAATGATGTGTCAAATATTTGGTGCCTAGCAAACTGTGAGTAGTATAGTACGCCCCCACTTATAACATCATTAACAGTGATTCAGCAAAATCATTGTTTGTTTATATTAAATGTTCATTTTTTGATGTCTAGAATAAACCATCCGTCTAACGGGGGACATCGCTTTATACACGAAAGAACTACCATTCTCCAACTGCCCACTTAGGGCGCGGTAGCTTTGTGTACTGGGGCGTATTGCACGTTGATGGTGCTCTTGTCTTCAACCAATGCTAACCCTCCCTCTGTGGAGTTAGTACGTTGGCGAGCCAGGGATTTGCTAGCCATTGCTCGGTGGTACTATCTGGCTTCCCCTAACTGTCCGACACAAAGTGAACCTGACTGTCGGAAGTGTCGTTAAACCCCCCAATAACTAAATGAATAACTATCATTCTATCATAAACGTTTTGACCTTTGTCCAAATATTTATCATAAAAGCACGACCCCCCCCCCCCCCCACAATCTCCATCGTACAAGGTTTTGCATACCGAGAAAATCAGCAGTCATTCAGTATTCGCCTCCCCTACCCCTCCCATTGTAAAAGTGGTATAAACGCTGTTACCCGATTAGCCGCAAAAAATCCCCCATGGGAAGAGGAATCGCGACTCTGTATTACCCACCCAAAAAATGAAAGATAGGTGCAGATTTGGGAAAAAATGTTTGTGCGTACCGAAGGCGTGCGGGGGCGGTGTGGGGCAAGCCCCTTTCGACCCTCAGCAATGACTGTAGTTAAGTTTCCTTTCATTTTTCATTTCTGGGCGTGGCGAAGGAGCGAATAGCTTGGGTACTTAGCGGTGTCGGTGTCTCGTGTAGTTTTATCTTGGAAGGAGGCAGCAATAATAAATGAGGTTTTGCAAGTTCGTCAATATTCACCCAAGACTCGAAGTCCGGTGCATTGAAATAGCGTATTTTCTGCTGACAATCACATGCTGTTGAATTCCGACATATAATTAGATTTATTCATGTAGAAACAGCTGGTTTACAGTCTTTTTTTGGCTCGCACAAACCTACCTGTATAAATATGTTTTAATTTCGTGTTAAATTGGATAAAAACCATGAAATCCTGGTAGACATAAATTTTCGCACATTTTACCCACTGACCACTTGGCGGGGAAATTTTATGACCCTCTGAACTATTTCGTTATATACACATGTATTTATTATTGTGTACACTTCATTAAATTGTCACTTTTCACATTCAGAGGTACATTTAGTACTTTAAAACGTAGTTTTTATACACTTACCATCCTTTTTACCGGATACCGTGCTTTTTACCGGGAAAAAGTATACATGTCCCTTTTGAATTGATGCTGTTGACTTTGATGATATTGTACTTCAGCGGGAGCGCGGTAGCTCAGTAGGTAGAGGTGCAGGCTGCAAGCCGAGAGGTCCTCGTTTCGAATCCCACCTGCGGTTGAGTCCTTGGGCAAGACACTTAATCTCCATTGCCCGCGTGGGGGCACGATGACGCCGTGTACTAAGGCGTACTGCACGTCGATGGTACGCATGTCTTCAACCAATCTAACCCCGCCTGTGCAGCAGTGCGGAGTTACGATGTTGGGAAGCTGGCAGCTGCTCGTCGTTGCCCGGTGGTTCTCTCCGGGTACTTCGGCTTCCTCCACCCGTAAAACTGTCACGGTCATGATTAGCCATTGTGCATAAATATGTGACCTTAAACATCAATAAATAAATAAATAAATTGTACTTCAGCAAATGTGCTTTCAAAATTCAATGAAGTTTCATTTGCTGACATGTTTTTTTATGCTAAATCTGATTCTGCTATCCAACAGTTAAATTTCTTTGGATACCTTTCACAATGTGCATTCAGTTCTTTAATGATTTTCTCACGCGCACTTCATGATTGTTGTGCAAGAACTGAATCAATGATATATTTTTATTATCTATTTAGAATTTGTTGTGAATACAATGTACCATGAATACTTTCACCTGCCATATCTTCAAGTCTGTACCACATGTTTTCGATCTGTGCTAAAGATAATGAAAAATGGTGTATTTGGATGGGTTTTTTTTGGACAAATTATGTATTTTCCCATGATTATGTATATATGAGAGGCTCTTTTATATACATATCATGGGGAAATACATAAAATATATAATTTGTCAAAAACCCTTCAAATACACCGTTTTTCATGATCTTTGGCACATCATCCCCGGAGTTCTAATGTGTTCTATGTGCCGGTAGGCACATAGAACAAATTGGAACTCGGGGATGACATGTCGAACACCTGTGGTCTGTACGTGTGTTTAACAAGAGTAATTTTAAATAACTCCTTTATCCACATTTGTAAATACCCTTTAACAAATGTGTGCTTGATTGTATTAATTATATTTTTCCCATATAGATGTTAAGAGACTTCTACTTCATTTTCCATAGACTGCACAGAAGCAGTTCTTTGAGTTCTGCAATGGAGGCAGTGCTTGTAGCCATTAACTTGGTTTTGCAACACATCAATACTTCAATGCACGTTTGTATGTGAAATATTTCCACGTTTTCAATATATGTTGAAAATGTTCCATAATACTTGCTTTTGTTTCAGGATTTTCTGTCATGAAAAATAACTATTTTCTCTCTTCAAAACTTTCTGTACACCTTTATTTATCTATTTATTTATATATTTATTTATTTATTGTTGTTTAAGGTCACATATTTCTGCACAATGGCTAATCATGACCTTGACAGTTTTATGGGTGGAGGAAGCTGGAGTATACGGAAAGAGCAACGGCGAGCAACTGTCAGCTCCCCAACATACTTACTCCACACAAGCAGGGTTAGCATTGATTGAAGACAGGTGCACCATCGACGTGCAGTATGCCTTAGTATGCCTTAGTCACAGTGCCCCCACGTGGGCAATGGGGTTGAAGTGTCTTGCCCAAGGACACAATGCGTTTGCCCCCCACTGACACCTAACTCCAAAAACACTATCCAAAATTATAGCATAAACTGTCAACCAAAACAATAACCGCACGATGCACGAAAGTCGCACGCGAGCACGGAGAATATTATTAAAAATACAAAAAATGTAGTTGAATGTAATGGGAATATACAAAAACATAACCCAGTTATTAAAAAAGATCAGCAAATCCATAATTCAGTAACAGGAATATGGTGTAAACGAGTTGAGTTATCACGGTTTTATCGGAGAAAACGAAAGCACATCTTCCTAAGATAGCGGAAGAAAAAAGAATGACACGTTGGTTATACATCTGTGCACTGGTACCGAAAGCCGTGGATTTGTACTATGAGACGAGTATCCCCTACTGGGTGTGAACCGCTAGCACTCGACCCAGTTTTGGCCTATTTTTTTCTTGTTGCTTTTGCACCACCCTTTCTCTCCCAAATAGATTGGTAAAGATCAAAATAGAGAGTATATTTCTGAGTTAGGGACTTCCACTGTAATGCATGCCTGTTGTAAACAATTGTAAGGTAGGTTGATAAGAAACTGTCCATCAAACCCTCATGAATTGTGAACAATTGTGTTTGACTTGAATGTTCCTTGGTGCCAAGTCCCTCACAGAAGTCAGTCAAAGTAGATTCCCATTTGAAAAATGTGTTCCCCTTATAACAAACACTTTTGATCTGTATGTTTACAAATATAATCTCCACTGACAAGGTGAGCAACACAGTAAGGTTTGTTTTTCACTATGTAATATGTACTGGCTGTTCTAACTAGAGGTACTGTGAGCAAACTCACAAAGTGATAACCCCCCCACGCCTGAAATGTATAAGTTAGATTATCTCCCCTTGGAAATGTCAGAACGGAATTATATTGCTTCATGCACATCTTCATATGGAGTTCTTCCATTGTGTAAAGTTTCATGAAAATTCTTCAAACAGTTTAGGAGGAGTTGCGCTTACAAGGATGGACAGACGGTACAAGTTAGATTATCTCCCCTTGGAAATGTCCGAACGGAATTATATTGCTTCATGCACATCTTCATATGGAGTTCTTCCATTGTGTAAAGTTTCATGAAAATTCTTCAAACGGTTTAGGAGGAGTGGCGCTTATAAGGATGGACAGACGGTATAAGTTAGATTTTCTCCCCATGGAAATGTCAGAACGGAATTATATTGCTTCATGCACATCTTCATATGGAGTTCTTCCATTGTGTAAAGTTTCATGAAAATTCTTCAAATGGTTTAGGAGGAGTTGCACTTACAAGGATGGACAGACGGACAGACGGACGGACAGGGTGATTCCTATATACCCCCCCAAACTTTGTTTGTGGGGGGGTATAACAAGGGTGTATAATTGTACTCTCAAATTCTAAATTATTAAGGAATAGGGCTGCACGATATTCAAACCTGAATACCGATATTGGTATTCAAAAAAATACCGCGGTATACTGGCATATCAAAAACTGTTCAGATATATGAACACAAGTACCACAATCAAGACTTGAGGCATCACAGTCGGAACGAATTAGCATGCCTTGATGATGCGGTTCGAAAAACCTTTACCCAACGCAGACGATATAAAAATTTATTATTTTCAAAATTAATTTATCAGATTTTCCCCAAAGATTTCAACAAAACTATATCATGTGACCTCTCATTGGAATGAGCTCAACGAGCTTGTTTCAATGAGGGGTCACATGATATTGTTTTGTTGAAATTTTTTAAAATTATTTTTTCAACTGCAGAATTTGTATATTACGAGGGCACAAGCAGACGATTCCTTGAATAAAGGGATAATATTATTCATTCGGGGCTACAGTTAAAAAACTCAAGACATCTTGAAAATTAAATTGTGGTTAAATAAATGATGAAGATAAAGCGATATTTTTGTAATTACACCGGTATTCAATTGATATTGGTTTGAATACCAGTATATATCGGTTTATCGATATACCGTGCAGCCCTATAAAGGAACTCAGGCCTGGAAATAAATCGTGAATGATCATTTAGGTTAAGTGGAGGTTATGTCAATTTTCAGAATACGCGACCAAACTACAGGATATGATGAAATAACACAATATAAATTAAATTCCGAACCTGAATGTTTTGCCTGTCAGACTTGCCACTCAATTGGAACTAACTTGACTCCAAATGTTGTGCATTGCAACCAGATGCCAATAGAATGGCATCCTATTTATGTCTTATCTGCATTTCCAGCAAAATAAATAACAAATACTAACATGCGATCTTGCCAAAGCAAGATCGCACGTTAGTTACTGCTATTTATTTTGGCAAAAATTTTGTTACAGCATAAACAGCATGACTGACGTAGAACAGGAAAGGCATCAAAGCATCTCAAAACCCTTTTCCTATAGGTTACCTCCGTGTGATATAGCGTAACCTGTTAACAGGTTATGATGTAAGATCTTTATTTCCAGGTTTGGGAGCTAAAAACTGATTGTCGCCGCATAAGTTCTTGAGAATCAAGACTGATTCACATTGTGAATTGGGTCAAATTTTAAGGCATGTAAATATATTTCTCTGGGAAAGTGTTCAGTTAACTGCTTTCAAATGTCGAGGATAAACAACAACAAGAAGTTATAAGTAATAATTTAATAAATATAATCTTCATGGAAAGTAAAATGTATGTAAATAAAACACCTAATAAAATGAATTCATGTTTAATAAAAAAAATATGACAATGTTCACGTATATAAAGGACGGATTTTCTGGACAGATATAGTTGTGTTCCACCACATGTCCATCACATTTTGTTTTGGACTCCCTCAAACAAATTTTTCTCCTGTTAGCAACTAATATCTTATTTTCAAAGTATTGCTAAGGCCCCACAAAGAAGTTTTTCTGTTTCTCAGGCCATTTTTTTGTAACATTGCATGCAGGCGGGCAGTTTTTTATTTTATTTTTATTTTTGTAATTATTTCTTTGCCATCAAAAGTTCATATTCTTGGCTTGTATTGTGTTTTAGGCCTAATAAGCTACAGACTACTGTGGGTGGTGGCGTATTTCGTCTCTGGAGTGCAAGAAGGCTTTGCAATGCTTTAGCATTTAATTTTTATTTTTTTGTCAGTTTGCGATGGTTATAAAAAGAGAGCATTCGACAACCAAAAGGACCATGCAGGAGAGTCTGAGAAACAGATTTTAATCTTTTTTAGGCCTAATAATGAAAATCATTTCAGGCTGTAGATATATTGCCTTCTCTATAGACCTACTTTAATATTATGAGACTATAATTAGAAGATGAGTATGAGAATGGATTTCCACTAACATTCATTGAGTTTCCTCAAAGACAAAAACAAACTCTTGTCTGTGAAGAAGCTGAAGAACGACAAGCCAATGAATGGACGTCATTGGTATTTGTAGGAAGGATATAGAGAGTAATCGTTTGACTGGACTGGTTACATGAAATAATTCATGAGAGGTGAGGGACGTTGTACAAACACGAGTGCGCGAATGTGCACAAGTGTTTTACAATATAGTCCCTCGCCTCGAATGAAGTATTTCACGTAACCAGTCCAGTCAAACGATTACTCTGTTTATTACTTTTCATTATTAACTATAATTATATTATTTAACCCTTTACCTAACGTAATGGCCAGCACTATTCTCAAAAATCGCCAATTAATTTTCATTATTTTTTCATTTTTTGTCTCTAAAACATAGGTTATGACCCCTCATTGGAACGAGCTCATCGAGCTCGTTCCAATGAGGGGTCACAACCTATGTTTTTGAGACAAAAAATGAAAATAATAGCTATTCAAGAATTTTTTTTGCAAGTGTCGTCTGCTTTTCATATTAGGTGAAGGGTTAAAAAAAACAATGAAGTCCCTTTTACATCCACGGCAAAGCATCTTAGTTTGTGTGCACGGATACATGACACAATTGTTGATTGCATAATTCACATGTGAAGTTATTGTTTATAATCAAACCCGGAAATCCCCGTAAATCACACTTTGTAAACTAATAAACTAACTTAATCCTGCAACCCTTCAGACTGAAGGGTTGAATTGATACTGATTCTTTTTTCATGTTTTTTCTGTTATGTTCACCACCTCTCAGTGAAGGTCACTGATCTCTATACAACTCGATTGCTGGAACCTTATTGGTGGCAATCACAGAAGTGCCCCAGCTACCACCACCTTGGGAGTGGGGTGGGAGGCTCTAATAAAAATAAGGGTGATATTGAAATGTTGATATCATATTACATGTATATGTACTAGTTTTTGTGCTGGGCTTTCCGTAAATACTATCATGCTTGATAATGTGAAAGCTGTTATGCTGTGACCGCAGTCACAGTATAACAGCTTTTGCATCATCAAAGATCATTGATGGGAGGAGTTTCATGCATAATTGACTTGACACCATCTTGAGAGCAAGCCAGAAGATAAGCAGACTGTCATCTGTAAAATGAGGTCCCCAGAGGGTAAATTTAGAGGTGCTACCCTGCATAGCAGGGTAGCATCACTAAATTTACCCTCTGTGAACCTCAATATGAATCTAGGTTTCAAAACTAAACAGAAAGAGGAACCCAGAGGATAAATTGGGCCATTATATGGGATGGTATCATGAAATTTACCCTCTGGTGACCTCATTCTGCAAATGTCAGACTGCTTATTTTCAGGTCTCCTTGAGAGAGTCAAACTGAGTTACGGCATTTTCCGCTAATGTTCCAGTATTGAGGTCAGTGGTCATGTCCCACCAGTCCACGACCACTCAGAGACAAATCTCCATTTTCACTGCCAACCAATCTGTCCCTGATGTGCCTAGTTAACTTTCAGGTGTCTTTTTTTAACCACAGAATGAAACAATTACTTAATAATTATACAAGTCTGGTAGTAAACGAGTAAGTTTATGTTTAATTAAGTTTACATGACTTGCACGTTTTGTTTATTTATTAACGCTTCAAAAACCATGATATATTTTTTAATGAAGACTAAAGTAAGCAGAGATAGTCTTGTATAAGCTAATACCCTTTATAGCTGAGTCGACTTCAGTTAATGTATTTTCATGTTTATGTACAACTTATTCTTTTCAATGACTATCTGAAATAATATATTGTTTAATCCTCTGTACAATGATGTCAAAATTTCAAGCAACAATTTTCCCCATAATTCAACTAGGAATTTGACAGTAATTTGAGTTATGTTGCTTGTCGAGACATGACCTATCTCCTCAGTCTCTCTATCCCCAATCACCTTCAAACTCATCAAGTGAATGATTTTCTATTAGATATAACTAAATCGACATGTTTGGTAGCAATATTTTGCATTATTCCCCAAAATCGGCACAATATTGTGTCACATCCTGAGCTATTCTGAATATAGACATGAGTCGAACAAAAAACGCAGATAAGGCCCCACAAAGTAGATCTTCAGGTCATTTTTTGTAAAATTGCATGTGGGCGGGTGGTTTTTTATTTTATTTTTATAATTATTTCTTTGCCATCATAAGTTCATATTCTTGGTTTGTTTTATGTTTTAGGCCTCATAATCAACAGAATAGCATGGGTGGTGATGTATTTCATCCCTTGAGAGCAAGAAGGCTTTGCAATGCAAAAGCATTGCAAAGCCTTCTTGCACTTAAGAGACAAATTTATCAATTTTATTAACTTGAGTAAAATATTTTTATTTCTTCCAAGTTTGCATAGGTTACAAAAAAAGAGCATGCGGCAGCAAAACAGACCATGCAGGAGAGCCTTAGAAACAGATTTTTAACTTCTTTTAGGCCTAATGGTTCCACTGAAATGACATCCAGATAGATAACAAATATCAGGATTCTTACTATAATTTGACTTATTCTGTTCACTGTGACGTGTCCTGTCTCGATTCTCCTCAGCCTCTACAGGTCCGATCAATTTCAAATTCAGCAGGTGTATGTATTTCCTTCCGATATAACTAAATCAGCATGTTTGGTGGCAATATTCCCCAAAATTAGCAATGGTGTCACATCCTGTGCTATTTTAGATACAAATATGAGTTGCCATTAAAAAATGTGCATAGCACTGGTCCACCACATCCACCAGTTCAAGTAATTTAATCTTGTTTGACAAGGCTTTAATGAGCTCTGTCAAACACAACAGCAAGGGTCACTTCTTGTCAGACAGTTTTACGGGTGGAGAAAGTCGGAGTACCCATAGAGAACCACTGAGCAATGGTGAGCAACTGTCAGACTCCCCATCGCAATAACTCTGCACAAGCAGGGTTAGCATTAGTTGAAGACAAGTGCACCATCGGCATGCAGTATGCCTTAGTAAACAGTGCTACCATGCCCCTATGTGGGCAATCAGGATGAAGTGCCTTCCCCAAGGACACAATGCAGTTAACCCTAGTGGGAATCGAACAGTGGACCTTTCGGTTAGAAGTTCTATGCTGCAACCACCGCATTCACGGTTTAATTATCAGTTGTATTATGGGGAAAACTTGTTGATTGAAATTTTTTTTTCACATTGGTGTGGAAAGAATTAAACTAAACAAAGCATCTCAGCAAATACTGTGATGTCATACACTGCTGGAAAGGTCTCTCTGAGCCCTTTAATGCAGTGCACTACAATACAGCATATGAGCCCAATGAGAGAAACTCTTGAATGAAATAAGTTGCAATAATGTGTTTCTAATCCCATCCATTGCACTGCTAATTGTTAATTTATCAAAAGTTTCTTTCCATTTCTCTTGCTAAAAATCTACAATGGATTATCTAAAAATGGGTTACCCAACAAATATTATGGTACCCTTTTCTCATGTGGCCTTGATTTTTAAATTGTGCAGACCTTGTTTCACAGAAATTCTAATTGTTGTGTGGACAATTCAATTCGCTGTGTTTTCATTGTAACCCACCCTCCCTGTATTGTAGGTGTACATCCATTTATACCATGATTACCTATTCTACTATATATGAAAAGCCTATGACATAAATTTTAGCTTTACACACCAACCGTGATGAACAGGTCAGCAATGGGATTTCAATAGTAAAAATTTACACCTATGGTAGAACTACATCCACATTGACCTTTGGTGACGTTGACCTGAATGCAAAATTATCTAAATTTATCGCACGTCGCCTCGTGAAGAGTGAAATGGAAGTGGCAATTATTTATTATGTTTTAAATGGGTTTACCTCATAAGATGCCAAAAATTACCAAACATGCATTGTCTCATGCTAATAAAGCATGCATAACTCGAAATAGTATGTTATTAAAACGAAAAAGGCTCATTTTTTTTTTTTATTTCATGTTGGCGATAAAATTGACAGCGGAAGTACCACCCACTGATGCTTGTGTAAACAAAACCAGATTTGCTCGTATGTATGTCTGGTGCTCAGTAAAATCGAGAAAAAATAATAGCGACTCTTAATAATCTGACAATCATGGTATAAATAAAATATACCCAAAGTAGCTTGGTGTACCAAATGTTCACCACTCGTGGTGAAGTGGTGTTAACCGCGTGCCAAAGGCTCGCAGTTAACACTACTTCACCACTCGTGGTGAACATTTGGTACACCAAGCTACTATGGGTATATTCTATATGCAACTTGCCAGCTGCCAAAACACTCTGTGCATATTGTATGCTTGCAGGGCATTACCTTGCAGGCAGTGGATGTTATCACTTTTAATCCATTATAACAGCTTCCATGACAGACAAGAGCAATGACCATTTCTTCCAAAGATTAGATTATTTTACTTTTGTAAGGGAGACAACTCTATATGGAATAGACCCCAGGTTCTCAAAAGAAATATGACATCAAGAAATATTATATGGAATGATTCTCGATACAGGGTGCATCCTGGAAGTGGAAATATTTTTTTGCAATGACAATCTATTCTTATTTTCCCTTAACCACACTACTAAATCTAGGTCGTTTGTTCAGTTCTTCATCCTTGCTCAATAAAAATTTACTTGATATTCCTGGACTCCTGGAAAGAAAAAAAAAGTTCTTCCTTACTATCAAGTTTTGTGGTACTGACCAATTTCATTCTTCTGATATTGAAAATTACAACACTTGTGTCCATGTAAAAATTATTAGCATTCAAGGCCTAAAAAAGTAAAAAAAATCTGTTTCTCATGCCCTTTTGCTTGGTCATTTTGGCTGCCGAATGCTCTCTCTTTTTAACCAATGCATCTTAAAATGAAAGAGTCAATGACTCTGTAGCTCAACTTGGATATGACAGGAATTAGTACTTGCTTTGACCAAGACAACTGAATAATGAATATGACAGGAATTAGTATTTGTTTTGGCTCAGTCAACAATAATAAAAGAATTACAAGGTGACTGTAATGGACTACAGATTAAGACCAATCATTGTAGATTATTATTTTTGTGTGGAAATTTTCAGTCCCAAACAAAATATTTTCAGACTAAAATTTTTTCTTCTTCTTCTTAAAATTGACCAAAATGCATCAAAACACAAAAAACTAATTTCCGGATTTTGGTTCAAAATTTTCTAAGTCCCACCCGGACCCCAAATTTTCAGTGTAAAAAAAAATTTTTTTTTTTGTCTTAAAATTGACCAAAACGCATAAAAAAAACAAAAAACTAATTTCCGGATTTTGGTCCAAAATTTTCTAAGTCCCACCCGGACCCCTAATTTGCATAATTTATTCACGAGAAAAACTCTGTATTATATGTAATGTATCCCATGGTACTAAACATTCATACAAAAATTTATTCAAATCAGATCTTTCATTTGGAAGTTCTGCGCAAAAATCTGATTGCACTTAATTTTGAACAAAATGGCTGCTAGCGGCCATCTTGAATTTCAGACTGGACCCAAAAACACTCCTTCTCGTCCCACAGTGATAACAAAGGTACCCAAGAAGTTTCGTGAAGATCGGTTCATAAATACGGCCTCTAAACCGAGCCGTATTGGGATTTGCACTCACAGTGCTGAAAGTAACACTAAATAAATCAAAGTTAGCCTAATTTGCATAATTTACGCACAAGAAAAAAACCTGTAATATATGTAATTTATCCCATGGTACTAAACATTCATACAAAAAATTATTCAAATCAGAGCTTTCGTATGGACGTTCTGTACAAAAAACAGATTTCGGCATCGTCGGTACAAAATGGCTGCTGGCAGCCATCTGGAATTTGGGACTGCACCCAAAAACACTCGTTCTCGTCCCACGGTCATAACAAAGGTACCCAAGAAGTTTCGTGAAGATTGGTTTATAAATACGGCCTCTAGCCCGAGCCATAGCAGCTTGGCACTTACAGCTCTGAAAGTAACACTAAATAAATCAAAGTTAGCCTAATTTGCATAATTTACGCACGAGAAAAAACCCTGTATTATATGTGATGTATCCCATTGTACTATACATTTATACAAAACTTTATTCAAATCAGAACTTTCATACAGAAGTTCTGTACAAAAAACTGATTTTTGCATCATCGGTACAAAATGGCCACTGGCAGCCATCATGAATTTCGGACCACACCCAAAAACACTCGTTCCCGTCCCAGGGTCATAACAAAGGTACCCAAGAAGTTTCGTAAAGATTGGTTTATAAATACGGCCTCTAGCCCGAGCCATAGCAGCTTGGCACTTACAGCTCTGAAAGTAACACTAAATAAATCAAAGTCAGTCTAATTTGCATAATTTACGCACGAGAAAAAAAAACGGTATTATATGTGATGTATCCCATGGTACTAAACATTTATACAAAACTTTATTCAAATCAGAACTTTCATACAGAAGTTCTGTACAAAAAACTGATTTTTGCATCATCGGTACAAAATGGCCGCTGGCAGCCATCTTGAATTTCGGACCACACCTAAAAACACTCGTTCCCGTCCCAGGGTCATAACAAAGGTACACAAGAAGTTTCGTAAAGATCGGTTGACAAGTACGACCTCTAGCCCGAGCCATAGCCAATTGTTGACGTACGGACAGATGGACAGACGGATGGACAGACAGACGGACGACGGGCCATGACAATAGCTCAAATTTGACTTCGTCAAAGTTGAGCTAAAAATAAAAACTGAATGGTTTTTATCTGATATTTCACCCAAGTTAATAAAATTTATAAATTTCGCCCTTGAGTGCAACAAGGTTTTACACTGCTTTAGCATTGCAAAGCCTTTCTACACTCAAGGACCAAAATACACCACCACAATGCTATTCTGTAGAGTAGGCCTAAAACATAAAACATACCAAGAACATGAACTTTTGATGGCCAAGAATAAATAACAAAAATAAAAAATAAAATAAAAAACTGCCCACCCACATGCAATTCAACAAAAAAAATGGCCCGAGACACAGAAGCTCTACTTTGTGGGGCCTAAATCATAAAAATGTACAAACTCCTTCATGCAGAAAACCGAAGTAAACAATTAGGGTATCAGTACAAAAACATATCATTATTCTGACATAAAAAAGACTATTAATTGCGTGAAAAATCATTTCAATTTGAAAAATTGCTCACCTAAAATTAAGGTTACCATTTTCTGTTTCCCTACATTACTAAACTTAAGAGAAATAGTCAGGGAGTTTTCTGACCTCCTCAATGGTATTCATTTGTTAACTCTCCAAGAATCTTGATCCTCTTTATAACAAGAGAATGCACCAGGTGTGCTAACATACCCCATCTGGTGCCAAGCCAAAGGAAGGGAGAGCATAACTTCACATGTCTGAAAGGGGCATGTCATGCTGGACATCTATGTACAATTTCATTAAAATTTGAGCACAATCCACTGAATTACAGACCTGTATCGACACAAAAAAGTATTTTTCTCCATGGAAAAAAGGTATAACTCCTGGGTGGAAGGTGCGAATAGCGTAACTTAACATGTGTCTGAATGAGCATGTTATGCTGATCTGACCACTATCAGCTGAGTTACACAATCATACTGATAAAAACTGTATTTTTCACACCTGAATAACGGTCATAACTCCTGGATGGAAGGTGAGGATAGAGTTACTGGTATCACGGAACAAATATTTTCCCTCAGGCGACCATTATAACGTTCAGGCCAAAAAAATATGATCGCATTACTTTAATTTTGGCATTCAAATATCTTTGTCAAGAATAGCCCTTCAGACAACTTTTTCTGACCCCAAAACAGGGGTACATGCAACCAATAAGAGATAAAAACTGACATGAAGGGAAGTACCAGTCACATGCACATCTTTTTCAGGGAATTCGCTACAAAAACACACAAAAAGTAAATTGTATTTTTTAGGTCCAAAAGTCATCAAATCATCAGGAATATTCAACAATAATGCAAGATGTCAACAGAATGTTTCAAATGTTTATTGAAACAATATATTTTCCCAAGGCTGTTTATTTTTAGAGATTGCATCATTTTCAAGGTGGGTAACACCAATTCAAATATTTAGTTCCGTGATACCTATATGATATGTCTAAAAGTACATGTCATATAAGAGATCCATGCAAGTTTTCATTAAGATCTGACAACTTTCAGCTTAGGCATGGACTCATACAGATGGACAGAAGTACAGACAGATATAACAGTGCATAATGATGAGAAAGAAAAATATTCTTTGAGGTTGGAAAAGAAATGGTGTGATGTAACACATTAAGGATGTAATACTATGTTGGAAAAGGCTCTCTGAGCCCTTTCCAACATTGTGTTACATTTAAGAATGCTTTTGTTCTATATAGGCAAATGAAAAACAAGTTGCAGTACAGTAGAACCCTGTTAATTGAATAGCCACTTTGCCAATGAAAATTATCCAATTAACAGGAGTATTCAATTAACAGGGACTGTGTCACTTTCCTGTATTCTAAAGGTAAACTTGGCATTTATTCTATTATATCTTGTTTGACAGAGCTCCAAGAGCTCTGTCAAACAAGATATAAGAGATTAAATGCCTGTATTGGATGTACTGAGGCCAAATAGGTATATGAAGAAAGAAAAACTGGAGAGAGTCAGGGTAATTTCTCGACAGGTTACAAGATTTTTTATTCGATTAACAGGAGTTTACTCTATAACCCATATTCAATTAACAGGTCAAATTTCCACTGGAGGTATGGTGAATGGTTTTGTGACGGGAAATTATATTCAATTAACAGGGTTATTCAGTTAAGAGATATCCAATTAAGTGGGCTCCACTGTATTCTGGGATGCAAGTTTCAATATTTGCACTAATGCTGGTAACATTATCACTATTACTTTGCTAATAGACTTTATCAGCATTCCCTATGTCACATTTGCTTCCAAAACAATAAACATGTGTGAAGCAAATTATGGAGCTGGTGATAGCTGTTATTTATTTGTGCTTAAAGCCATATATTTCTGCACAATGGCTAATTGTGGCCATGGTCACCTCGTGTCATACATCTTTGTGGGTGGAGAAAGCTGGAGTACTCATCGAGAATCACCAAGCAATGGTGAGCAACTGTCAGACTCTCAACATACAAACTCCACACAAGCAGGGTTAGCATTGGTTGAAGACAGGTGCACCACCAACATGAAGTATGCCTTGGTACACAGCACCACCATGCCCCCACATGGTCAATCAGGATTAAGTGCCTTACTCAAGGCAGCGACCACAGGCGGGGATAGAGTTGTGGACCTCAAGATTCTTCTGTGCTTGGAAATTAAAATAGAACTCATGTAAAAGAGTAAAGAAACACAGCTCCATTTCCATTGGATTCTCTGGGTATCAATTATGAGGTACAGTTAAAACTAGAAGTCATGTCTCAAACTGTGCACTTATCTAGGCTTAATTGTGTGTAGGAATCATGCACAATTGCCATATCGAATGGCATCCAGTTACCCGGAGGTCCATTGGCTGAAACATTGCTTGTGCACAGGCCATATGCACAGAATTTGATAGCCTTATTATGGTCATAATGCGTAGATTAACGCGCAGATCGACGTGCTATTTGTTCGCATTTCATGACAGGACTTCTAGTTTTAACTGTAAGGGTGTTACAAGATTTATAAGTCTTACTCACGCCATCAGAATGTCTATTGTACTTTGTGTGTCTTTAGTTTTCTTATGGTTAACTCCATAAACAAAAGTTTCAATGTTTAAGCACTGAAATAAAAATAAGATGATGAAAGAAAATTGCCATTCTGTTCAAACAACAACTGTCTGTTGTACAATAAATAGAGACCATGGGTGTGCAAGATAAGGAGGCAGCATTAACAGCTTGGAGCCTATTTATTACCCTGCTTTCACATGGGCAACTGGGGCAGTTGTTATACCATGGTATAGACAACTTTAACATGAGAAACGTAACAAAAACATTAACTTTTTAGAGATTAACCCTTTACCCAATGCAGACGATATCAAAATTTATTATTTTAAATATCATTTTTTAAAATTAAAAAAAAAAATTCAACAAAACCATATCATGTGACCCCTCGTTGGAACGAGCTTGATGAGCCTGTTCCAACGAGGGGCCACATGATATTTTTTTGTTGAAATTTTTTGAAAAATAATATTTTTTCAACTGCGGAATTTGCATGTTACGCAGGTGGATGTAAGCGATTCGTTGGGTAAAGGGTTAAGAGATTTTTAGAGATTTTATTAATTTGTGTCAGATCCTTTACAGAAGGTAAAAAATGGATCTTCGAATTAGAAAATTACAGTTGCTAGACATAAATAACAAAAAGTTACTCATTACAGTGTCATCTAAATACAAGGCCAAACAAAAAAATACAAAGTAACACAAAATCACCCAACAATAAATTAAACATTTATACATGTATGTGCCTCCACCTCACTCACAAATATAATATACATGCATATGTTTATATATTATATTCAGAAATTGAATTGCGACTATTTGGTTGGAATTGGACAATGAGTTGATGTTCAGAGCAGTAATAATGGACACCAGCCACCAGGTTAGGTGCACCATGCACTTTTGGCTCCTGGTCAGTCTGGTTTGGTCAGTTTTTGTCTTTTGTCATTCCTCTGCTCTCTATGGATTTTCACTTTTAGGTGAGCCTTCAAAATTACTCGGCTTCATCAGAGAATCAAGATTAGGAATAAGCACTTGTTTTTTCATCAAAACTCCCTCTTACCCAGAATATACACAGCAAATTTGAATTGCCTCCCTTGTTTATTTTACTTTTGGCTTATACATAATGATCCCCCACCTCCATTACTGAAGAGCATAGCTCTAGCTATAAAGAG
This sequence comes from Pictodentalium vernedei, assembly GCA_031216915.1. Taxonomy (NCBI): domain Eukaryota; kingdom Metazoa; phylum Mollusca; class Scaphopoda; order Dentaliida; family Dentaliidae; genus Pictodentalium; species Pictodentalium vernedei. The sequence goes on along the minus strand of CM062292.1, from coordinate 69,768,018 downwards.
CCAATGCCATCTTGAAAGTCAAATTATTTCAACATATAACAACTCTACATACCTTCTTATATGACTTTAAAGCCTTTTCTAAAGATCCTTGGGAAAGATGTACTGAAGCTATTAGTTTATAGGTATTAGAGACTGTATCTGAATACTCGCCAGCCCTTTCACTTTTAGGATTAATGCTTGATCGCAAAATACTGAGAGCTTCCTGAAATATAAAGTAAATATAAACTCGCGAATGACATTTGTTAAACAGCTTCTCAAGTTTTATCATTAAAAGTTTTCCTCACCTCACCAAATGGTGTGTCAATATTCTATGACAGTAGCTATTTGTCACTAAACAGTCCAAACGAAGCCTGGGAATAAGCAGACTGTCATCTGCAGAGTGAGGTCCACAGAGGGTGAATTTGGTGATGCTGCCCTGCACAGCAGGGTAGCATTACTAAATTTACCCTCTGTGAACCTCAATCTGTATCAAAGTCTCAGACATAAACAGGAAGAGGTACCCAGGGAATAAAGTGGGGGATTCTAGCCCACTGTGTGGGATAGCATCACCAAATTCCCTCTCAGTGGACCTCATTCGGCAAATAACAGATTGCTTATTTCTAGGCTTGGTACAAACTAATTAGACGAATGAGCATTTCCTTTACATATCATTTTCCTCAAAAGAAATAAGGTGACTAATTTTTCGAGACAAAAAGCAAGAAACTTTATTCCGTCTGTCCTACGTATTCATTACAAATTGTATCCATACAGATGACATCAATTCACTTCAAAGATAATATGAACCACATCCACTGAATTTGAAACCTTCAAGTTGGGATACCTGCACTTAAAACTGGTGCCAAAATATGGGCTTCCAGCATTTAACCAGTAAATGATTTTAATCCAGTAGAATCCTCTTAATTGAATATCCATTTTGCCAGTGAAAATTATTCATTTAACAGAAGTATACAATTAACAGGGATTTGGTCAGTTTCCTGTGTTCTGGAGGTAAACTGAGCATTTATTCTATTATATCTTGTTTGACAGAGCTCATAGAGCTCTGTCAAACAAGATATAATAGAATAAATGCCTGTATTGGATGTAGTGATGCCAAAAAAGGTTGATAAATAAGGGGAATTTGGTGCATGTCACAGTAATTTTTTCGACATATTACAAAAATTTATATACAATTAACAGGAGTTTACTCTACAACCCATATGCAATTAACAGATCAAATTTGTACTAAAGGTATGGTAAATGGTTTTGTGTTTGGAAATTATATTCAATTAACAGGGATATACAATTAAGAGATATCCAATTAAGTGGGCTCCACTGTACTGATATTGATAGGCTGTAAATCTGGGTTTTATTCAGGTCATATTCAGAGCTAAAGGGGTTTGTTTTTTTCAGATTTGGGTTCAGTTTCAGGTAAAAACCTCGGTTTTAGTAAAGTTTTTTATGAGTTAAAAACATATTGTAAATAATGGGAGCATGATGGCTCAGTAGGTAGAGATGCAGGCTACAAGCCGGGAGGTCCTCGGTTTGAACTCCATCTGCGGCAACGCATTATGTCCATGGGCAAGACACTTAATCTCACTTGCCCACATGGGGGCATGCTGGTGTTGTGTACTAAGGCATACTGCATGTTGATGATGCACATGTCTTCAACCAATGCTAACCCGGCTGTGTGGAGTTAGTTAGAGGCCACTTTGGTGTGAAAACACTATAAGAGTCAATTGGTAGCTTGGTAAGCCTTATACTGGTAGTAACATTTGTAGGAAACTTCGAGCCTCTCAGACTAAGTATGAGGTCACACAAAGCCAATACACTCTGCAGATATAAGTAAACAGAAGTATTCAACAACACTGTTAAAAGTCTTTTGAATTATTTGGAAAAAGAATAATAGTTTTATTGGGCCACCCACTGATTTGCCATGATCCTCTAATGAGGAGGTCTAGTCATTCCTCTGTTACTCTTCCTCCTAATCTCCCAGTACTCAAGACACAAACTATAATACAATTTCCCACATTCTCAATCTCCCCAACTCCAATATTGACCTTTCCAACATTTACTTGTCTCTCATAGTTTTTCATCCCATTTTTCCATTAGTTTCACAAGGAATTTTATTTTATTATATGCTAGCTTGTGAATTATCACAAATTATCTAAATCGACTCAATGGATATCAAGGAATATCCCTCAGTAGCTTCCTACATGACGTTACGTGACACTGCATCACGTCTCCTTGAAGGAACGATAAGGTGATCTTTGTTATTGTTTTGAAACATATGCATTTAGGGTCGAATAGGACTTAATATTGTGCAATAAAATGTCTCGTAACATATAATAAAAAAGAAAATCTATTCTATTTTTGTCAGAATCTGGAATTATCTCATGAGTGTGAACCTGAAAGTTTTATTTTTCAAGAGCACATGCATGAGTGAAAAAGAATATTTTCAGGGCCACACGATGAACTTTTTCAGTAGCTTCCTAAATGACATTACGCTTCAGTGCATTATGTTACCTTGAAGATGCCTTGAATGAACGATCAACTGATCTTTGTTATTGTTTTAACGTATGTGTTTGCAGTGCAGGCTTCCTGCACCAAACCTCTAAGTAAATTCCAGGAGTTTCAAGGAGGTATTTAGTGCTTTTTCAAGGAATTTAAAGGAGAAAAACAGACAAAATTAAAAGGATTTCCCAGGAAACATTTTCCACTTGCATCCAAGAGACAGAAAATATAACTCGACCCTTTACCTAAGCTAATGGAAAAAAACGGCCAGCACTTTCCATGAAAATCAGTGTTCAATCTTTTTATATTTTCATTTTTTGCTTCTGAAACATAGGTTATGACTCTCATTGGAACGAGCATATCAGAAGCAAAAAATGAAAATGTTCTAATGCACAGTAATTTTTTCACAAGTGTCGTCTGCTACTAGGTAAAAAGGTAAAAGAATGGACATCAGATGTACAGTATTTTGAAATAGCACACTGTCGGTGCATAGCAAACTCCAATTCCAGGAGTTTCCAGGATGGCCTTCAATATTCAAGGAGTTTCCAGGACCTTGGGAGGGTGTTTTGAGATTCAAGGACTTTCAAGGCATTCAAGAAGGTGCGGGAACCCTGCAGTGGAATTGGGCCGAATATTGCACTTTAAAATGTCATGTAGCATATAATAAAAAGAAAATCTACACTATTTAAGTGAATATCGAGAATCATCTCATTCATGAGGATCTGAGAGTATTATTTATAAAGTAATAAAAGTTTCAGGTCCACACTCATGAGATACAGTTAAAACTAGATGTCCTGTCATGAAATGCGCACAAATAGCACGTCGATCTGCGCATCAATCTACTCGTTATGACCATAGTACGGCTATCAAATTCTGTACATATGGCCTGTGCACAAACAATGTTTCAGCCAATGGACCTCCGGGTAACCCGGAGGTCCATTGGCAGAAACATTGCATGTGTTTCCTATGAGTAATCAGGAGAACCTTCTGTGCTTTGGATGCCATTCGATATGGCAACTGCGCGCAATTCCAACGTGCAATTAAGCCTAGATAAGCGCACTATTCGTGACAGGACTTCTACTTTTAACAGTAATTCTCAGTATTCACTAAAACAGCATCGATATCCTCTATATACTAGGCAGATACTTAGGGCATTCTAAAAGGAACTGTTCCATGGTCTCCTAAACTGCACATTTAACATTCGGCTGTTCTTTGTGGAAATGCTGTTTTTGGACAATAGAAACATGGAATGAAAATTCTAATGCCTTCAAAACGCATTTTGTAGCAATTTTTTTTCCTTCGCTGAACTGACCCCTAGGGGCAGGGAGTGGGGTTGGTGGTCATAAGGGTATTTGGGGGGGGGGGGGGGTGGGGGGCATAAAATCACTCTAAATCTTGCAATATATATATTTTACAGCCAAACATTATGTTACATCTAACTGCCCCCCCCCCCCCCCCCCCCCCCCCCACACCCACCCACAAGTAAGGAAGGGGATGACATTGGTTAAAAACATGTTCGCATGAAACCACTCTAATTCATCTAGGAACTCAATTTTTAATGAATCAACAGCCAAAAAACAATTTCCGAATTTTGGTCCAAAATTCCCAAGTTGTAACCAGACCGAAAATGTTATGGCTATAAAAAAAGAAATTTTGTCTCAAAATTTAACAAAATGCATAAAAAATCCAAAAAAAAATTCTGAATTTTGGTACAAAATTTCAGTCCAAACCGAACCCAAAATTTTTAGGCAAAAAAAAATTTCTTAAATCCGAACCAGACCCAAAATTTTCAACCCAGGGACCCGATTTCAACAAACTTGAATCTGATCCCCTTAGAGATGATGTATACCAAATGTTCAAGGATTCTGGATTCTGACTGGTGGATCTGAAGAAGAAGATTTTTAAAGAAATTTCCTCATATTGCACTAAGTTAAAATTTGGGCTCCCAACAACAAACTTGAATCTAACCACCCCCGCCCCCCCCCCCCACCCCCACCCCCCAGAGATCCTTTATACCAAATATAAGAGGATTCTGACTGGTGAATCTGAAGAAGATTTTTAAAGAATATTCCATGTATTGCACTAAGTTAAAATTTGGGTTCCAATAGGGAGCCCACATATTAACCCAGGCACTTGATTTGAACAAATTTGAATCTGGCCCCACTAGAGATGATGTATAGCAAATATGAAAAGATTCTGACCACTGTATCTGAAGAAGAAGATTTTTAAAGAAATTTCCTCATATTGCACTAAGTTAAAATTAGGGCTCTCACAGGGAGCCCAAATATTAACCCAGCAACTCGATTTGAACAAACTTGAATCTGACTCCCCTAGAGATGTTGTGTACCAAATATGAAAAGATTTTGACTGGTGGATCTGAAGAAGGAAGATTTTAAAGAAATTACTTCACATTGCACTAAGTTAAAATTTGGGCTCCAATAGGGAGCCCAAATATTAACCCAGTGACTCGATTTGAACAAACTTGAATCTGACCACCCTAGAGATGTTGTATACCAAATATGAAAAGATTCTGACCACTGGATCTGAAGAAGATGATTTTTTTTATTTTATGGGTGCTATAAGAGTTATACCCCTTGTGTGTCCCCCAGGGCTGTTACACCTTTATTTGAAGAAACTTGAATTGCCATATGATAGGGAATACACACACCAGATTTGGTTCAATTTGGTCAAGTAGTTTGTGATGAGAAGTCGATAATGTAAAGTTCACGCCGGATAACGGGCGACAATGGACAGATGCTGGACAGAAAGTGATTAGTAAAGTTCCCCTTGAGCTTCGCTCAGGTGAACTAACATCACCATTCAATTTTCACTATTTTTTCATCTCAAAAACATAGCTTGTGATCCCTCATTGGAACGAGTTTGTTCCAATAAGGGGTCAAAAGCCATACTTTTGACACAAAACTAGAGGTACTGTGAGCAAACTCATAAAGTGAGTGCCTGAAATGTATAAGTTAGATTATCTCCCCTTGGAAATGTCAGAACGGAATTATATTGCATCATGCACATCTTCATATGGAGTTCTTCCATTGTGTAAAGTTTCATGAAAATTCTTCATACGGTTTAGGAGGAGTTGCACTTACAAGGATGGACAGACGGTATACGTTAGATTATCTCCCCTTGGAAATGTCAGAACGGAATTATATTGCTTCATGCACATCTTCATACGGAGTTCTTCCATTGTGTAAAGTTTCATGAAAATTCTTCAAACGGTTTAGGAGGTGTTGCACTTACAAGGATGGACAGACGGTATAAGTTAGATTATCTCCCCTTGGAAATGTCTGGACGGAATTATATTGCTTCATGCACATCTTCATATGGAGTTCTTCCATTGTGTAAAATTCCATGAAAATTCTTCAAACGGTTTAGGAGGAGTTGCGCTTACAAGGATGGACAGATGGACAGACAGATGGATGGACGGACGGACGGACAGGGTGATTCCTATATACCTCCCCAAACTTTGTTTGTGGGGGGTATAAAAATGAATAACTTTAGTCATTCAAGAATTTTGTTTGTAAATGTTGTATTCCTTTTGTGTTTGGTAAAGGGTTAGCGGTGTAGTTGAGTGTGATATACTATTCATCGTCAATCAAATCCATATAGCCAAAGGCTTGGTAAAAGTATCTTTATCCAAAACATGGTATGAACATCCCTACAACCAGGCATATCCTGTCTGGAACGATTTGGATCTTCAACCATAATGGAAATGTGTTCCCAGCAGTGATCTCCTAGTTCTTTGACAGGTTAAGCTGCAGGTCAAGTTGAAACAATGAGCACCTTGTCCCGAACTAATAACAAACTGACAAATTGCAATGCTTCTTTGGACTGCTCCAGACCTGTCCAGCTATCCATGTACTGGACCATGGTCAATCCCTGTAATGGTATCAGGTTGTTTTTTTTTTATGGTTTGATCCATTTCTCTACACAGCACTTTCAATAAACTCATTTAATCTATTATGTCTTATTTGATAGAGTTCACTGAGCTCTGTCAAACACACAGTATGTGGAGAGTGGATTGTAATTAAATCACCTGTAGAGTGGTGTTATCACCCAAGCTATAACTTTCAAATTTTGTACATATCAACATAAAACACAAGCAATGTTTCAGCCAATGGACCTCCGCGTTTAACCCGGATGTCCAGTGACTGAAACTTTGCTTGTGCTGGTTATGCTTTGCAACAAATTTGCAGTTATTGCTTGGGTGGAATCTCCACTCTGCAGGTGATTTCATGATAATACACTCTCCACGTACTGTAATATAACAAATACTCAATTTATCACCAGAATGTATGACAATGATAGATTTCTGGTTAACTGAATAATCCTGTTAATTGAATATTTTTCCACTGACAAAGATACTGCTGAGGTAACCCTTTACCTAGCACAAAAGGCCGACGACACTTGCAAACAAAATTCTTGAAAAACTTCTTTTTTTTAATTTTCTGCACAAAAAAAAATAGCTTATGACCCCTCATTGGGATGAGCTCAATGAGCTTGTTCCAATGAGTGGTCAAAAGCGATGTTTTTGAGACACAAAATGAAAATTGAATGGCAACTTTTGTGAATATGGTGGCCAGTCTGGCCATTATGTTGGATTAGGGTTAACATGCTTCCACTATACCATTACCCTCAAAGTGTATTAGAGAAAAGGTTAATATTTAATATTTGTATTGGCAGCCATAACGACCAACACTTCTGATGAAAATTTTAAAATTAACATCTCACCTCTTGTCTGCCCATTCGTATTAAAAGCCTTGCAAGTTCATCTTGTACTTCAAGAGTTTTATGATGAGATGGTCCATGAACAACTGTGCATGTTGCTAGGCAATCATTTAAATAATTTTCGGCAGATGCTGTAAAAAATATGAAAATAATTTTACAACTACTTCAAGTAATGATCAATAAGAATTGGCACAGAACAAAAAGCCCCACAAATGTTATCATCAGTTATTTTTATGGTAACAACACAGGGGCCGCAGAACGGGGGGGGGGGGGGGGGGGGGGGGGGGGGGGGGGATTGGGGTCAGCCCTCCACTTTTTTGCCAGGCCATGTTTTTGTATGCATATATTTTAACACAACCTTTGACTGGTGAAACAAAGGGCGAATCCAGAGCCTCTCTCCTATTTTTGACAGCTATGTTTCTCTCGTACTGGTTCATTTTCAATGCATTTTGGATCATTTTTTGCAGTAAGTGTTACCAAACTCTAAAATGTATACAGTCTGTTAAAAATCAGTTAACTGAAATTGTTCGTAATCTTACAAACATACAAGTACCAAACCCACCCCAAGACAAGATAATCCACAGACAGTATAATTGCTGTTAAAGTCTGGTAAAGCATACAGGTGAGGTCTGTTCATCAGCTTTGGTCGTTACGACCAAAGCTGATAAATAGACCTCACCTGTACGCTTTACTGACATTTTTTAATGGCTCTGAAAGTGGGAAATCTTCCAAATACACCTGAAAAATCTCAAAATATCTGCTCAGATGCATGGAAATGGGGGCTTTGGGACCCTGGAATTTAAAATTTTCGTACGACGGCTGAATGATGGTCAGCCTGTCATACCGACGACCACCCATCGTCCAATCCAGCCCTCCCCCCCCCCCCACTTTGAAAATCGTTCTGCCGCCCCCTGCAACAGTGTAAACAGAGTTAACTCCTTTCCCTGTAATCAAAACCAGCTCATAAGTATTAGAAACATTTTGAACCAGTTTGCTGAGGTACCTGGTGATAGAGATGTTGAAGGCACAAAACTAGAGGGTGCATTTGGTGATGTCACCAAAATCATTAAACAGAGATATTAGTGACAAACAATTAAAAAGAGATCACACATTTATCAACTAATGCAGATTTTGAGAAAGTCATCACTATCATCTATCATTTATGGTTTCCATCTCTCATTTGATCTTGTCCCATAAGATAAATCAGATCAGTGAGGTGTTTAAAAAAAGTAAGTTTTTAATCAATGAGTCGATTGCAATATTTCTCCCACCACTAAGGTACTGAGACATATATAAAGTTGTGTGGGACAGCTGGCAGAGATATGCCTGTCTCACCCCACCCATGTGACAGCTATCTCACCCCATCCACAGGACCAGCCTATTTTCATATTTAATTGGCGCCGAAACTATTTAATCATCGCAAATCGCGTCTGCACATGTATAAACAAACATGAAAGTGTCAATGACACTGTAGCTTAACTTGTGTGTTGTGTTTGATGAAAAGGATAATGTTCAATGTTTGTGAAAGGATTATGAAATAAGACAAGAATTGTGATAATTGGGAATATGTTCATTTCTGTTCCCTGTGTGCTATGTTTATGATAAAAATAATATGAGGTGTACACTGTACTAAAGAGCTGAGGGGTGGGTTAATATGACCTCACAGTTAATGTATGTGGCCCTCACAGTTAACGTATATCAACAAAAGTTACCAAGTTACAGTGAAATTATTCCAAAACGAGTCATCCTATCAAGTTACATTAAAATCCCCTCATAAATATGGCCTGTAGACTGTGCTAAAGGTTTTTGGGCTTCGGGCCCCTGTAGCCGTCAGTTTCCCAATTGCGTCCAAAGGGGACGTTCTCATCTAGACATTATGTGAAGTCAATCTACCAAGTTACAATGAAATCCCTTAATAAATATGACCTGTAGACTGTGCTAAAGGTTTTTGGGCAACCAAAAGGGGACATTTCATCTGGACACTATTTGGAGTCATCCTACCAAGCTACAATGAAATCCCTTCATAATTATGACCTGTAGACTGTTCTAAAGGTTTTCGGGCTTTGGGCCCCTGAAGCCGTCACAGTTGCCCAATCGTGTCCAAAAGGGGACGTTCTCATCTAGAGATTATATGAAGTCATCCTACCAAGTTACAATGAAATCCCTTCATAAATATGACCTGTAGACTGTGTTAAAGGTTTTCGGGCTTCGGGCTCGGGTAGCCATCATGGTTGAATGAACACAACCAAAGGGGACAATCTCATCTGGGCATCATCTGGAGTGATCCTGAGAAGTTACAATGAAATCCCTTCATAAATATGACCTGTAGACTGTGCTCAAGGTTTTTGGGCTTCGGCACTTGTAGCCATCACAGCTGACCAATCACGACCAAAAGGGGATGTCATCATCTAGGCATTATATGGAGTCAACCTAATAGGTTACAATGAAATCCTTCCATAAATATGACCTTTTACCTATACTAAAGATTTTCGGGCTCGGGCACCCATCAAGGCTGAATGATCGCGATCAAAATGGGACGTTCTCATCTAGACATTATTTGGAGTCATCCTACCAAGTTACAATGAAATCCCCTCATAAATATGACCTGTAGACTGTGCTAAAGGTGTTCGGGCTTCAAGCACCTTTAGCCGTCACAGTAGCCCAATCATGTCCAAAAGAGGATGTTCTCATCTAGACATTATATGAAGTTAACCTACCAAGTTACAATGAAATCCCTTCATAAATATGACCAGTAGACTGTGCTAAAGGTTTTCGGGCTTCGGGCTCGGGCAGCCATCATGGCTAAATGATCGCAACCAAAGGGGACAATCTCATCTGGGCATCATCTGGAGTTATCCTGCAAAGTTACAATGAAATCCCTTCATAAATATGACCTGTAGACTGTGTTTTCGGGCTTCGGGCACCTGTAGCCATCACAGTTGACCAATCACGACCAAAAGGGGATGTCATCATCTAGGCATTATATGGAGTCAACCTAACAGGTTACAATGAAATCCTTCTATAAATATAACCTTTTGTCTATGCTAAAGGTTTTTGGGCTCGGGCACCCATCAAGGCTGAATGATCACGGCCAAAATGGGACATTCTCATCTAGACATTATTTGGAGTCATCCTACCAAGTTACAATGAAATCCCTTCATAAATATGACCTGTAGACAGTGCAAAAAGTTTTCGCGCTTTGAGCACCTTTTGCCGTCAAAGTTGCCCAATCATGTCCAAAAGGGGGCGTTCTCATCTAGACATTACATGAAGTCAACCTACCAAGTTACAATGAAATCCCTTCATAAATATGACCTGTAGACTGTGCTTAAGGTTTTCGGGCTTCGGGCTCGGGCAGCCATCATGGTTGAATGATCGCAACCAAAGGGGACAATCTCATCTGGGCATCATCTGGAGTAATCCTGCAAAGTTACAATGAAATCCCTTCATAAATATGACCTGTAGACTGTGCTCAAGGTTTTCGGGCTACGGGCACCTGTAGCCATCACAGTTGACCAATCACGACCAAAAGGGGATGTCATCATCTAGGCATTAGATGGAGTCAACCTAACAGGTTACAATGAAATCCTTCTATAAATATAACCTTTTGCCTATGCTAAAGGTTTTTGGGCTCGGGCACCCATCAAGGCTGACTGATCATGGCCAAAATGGGACGTTCTCATCTAGACATTATTTGGAGTCATCCTACCAAGTTACAATGAAATCCCCTCATAAATATGACCTGTAGACTGTGCTAAAGGTTTTCAGGCTTCGGGCACCTTTAGCCGTCACAGTAGCCCAATCATGTCCAAAAGGGGACGTTCTCATCTAGACATTATACGAAGTTAACCTACCAAGTTACAATGAAATCCCTTCATAAATATGACCTGTAGACTGTGCTAAAGGTTTTTGGGCTTCGGGCTCGGGCAGCCATCATGGCTGAATGATCCATAGGGGACAATCTCATCTGGGCATCATCTGGAGTTGTCCTAAGAAGTTACAATGAAATCCCTTCATAAATATGACCTGTAGACTGTGCTCAAGGTTTTCGGACTTCGGGCACTAGTAGCCATCACAACTGACCAATCACGACCAAAAGGGAATGTCATCATCTAGGCATTACATGGAGTCAACCTAACAGGTTACAATGAAATCCTTCCATAAATATGACCTTTTGCCTATGCTAAAGGTTTTTGGGCTCGGGCACCCATCAAGGCTGCATGATCGCGATCAAAATGGGACGTTCTCATCTAGACATTATTTGGAGTCATCCTACCAAGTTACAATGGAATCCCTTCATAAATATGACCTCTAGACTGTGCTAAAGGTTTTCGGGCTTTGGGCCCATGTAGCCGTCACACTTGCCCAATCACGCCCAAAAGGTGACTTTCTCATCTAGACACTGTATGAAGTCAACCCACCAAGTTACAATGAAATTCCTCAATAAATATGACCTGTAGACTGTGGTAAAGGTTTTCGGCTCGGGCAGCCATCATGGTTGATTGATCGCAACCAAAGGGGACAATCTCATCTGGGCATCATCTGGAGTAATCCTGCGAAGTTACAATGAAATCCCTTCATAAATATGACCTGTAGACTGTGCTCAAGGTTTTTGGGCTACGGGCGCCTGTAGCCATCACAGTTGACCAATCACGACCAAAAGGGGATGTCATCATCTAGGCATTATATGGAGTCAACCTAACAGGTTACAATGAAATCCTTCTATAAATATAACCTTTTGCCTATGCTAAAGGTTTTTGGGCTCGGGCACCCATCAAGGCTGACTGATCATGGCCAAAATGGGACGTTCTCATCTAGACATTATTTGGAGTCATCCTACCAAGTTACAATGAAATCCCCTCATATATATGACCTGTAGACTGTGCTAAAGGTTTTCAGGCTTCGGGCACCTTTAGCCGTCACAGTAGCCCAATCATGTCCAAAAGGGGACGTTCTCATCTAGACATTATACAAAGTTAACCTACCAAGTTACAATGAAATCCCTTCATAAATATGACCTGTAGACTGTGCTAAAGGTTTTTGGGCTTCGGGCTCGGGCAGCCATCATGGCTGAATGATCCATAGGGGACAATCTCATCTGGGCATCATCTGGAGTTATCCTAAGAAGTTACAATGAAATCCCTTCATAAATATGACCTGTAGACTGTGCTCAAGGTTTTCGGACTTTGGGCACTAGTAGCCATCACAACTGACCAATCACGACCAAAAGGGGATGTCATCATCTAGGCATTACATGGAGTCAACCTAACAGGTTACAATGAAATCCTTCCATAAATATGACCTTTTGCCTATGCTAAAGGTTTTGGGGCTCGGGCACCCATCAAGGCTGCATGATCGCGATCAAAATGGGACGTTCTCATCTAGACATTATTTGGGGTCATCCTACCAAGTTACAATGAAATCCCTTCATAAATATGACCTCTAGACTGTGCTAAAGGTTTTCGGGCTTTGGGCCCATGTAGCCGTCACACTTGCCCAATCACGCCCAAAAGGTGACTTTCTCATCTAGACACTGTATGAAGTCAACCCACCAAGTTACAATGAAATTCCTCAATAAATATGACCTGTAGACTGTGGTAAAGGTTTTCGGGTTTTGGGCTCGGGCAGTCGTCACGGTTGGCAGATCATGCCCAAATGGAGAAATTCTCATCTAGACATCATAAGGAGTCATCCTACCTAGTTACAATGAAATCCCTCCACATTAAACATGACCTGCAGACTGTGCTAAAAGTTTTTGGGTTTCGGGCTTGACCAGCCATCACGGTTGATAGATCATGCCCAAAAGGGGACGTTCTCATCTAGGCATTATACAGAGGCATCCTACCAAGTTACAATGAAATCCCTTCATAAATACGACCTGTAGACTGTGCTAATGGTTTTCGGGTTTTGGGCTCGGGCAGCCATACTGGTTGCCCGATCGCGACCAAAAGGGGACGTTCTCATCTAGACATGACCCCAAACCTGCATATGAAATTTTGTGACGATCAGAGAAGAACTGCGGGGTGTAGCCCATGCTAAAGGAAAATGTGAACAGACTAACAGACTTCCGCACGTATGATGGCAATAGCTTATCTTGACTATGTCAAGTTAAGCTAAAAATGGAAGGCCGTTTTGTTTCCGTAAATACAAATGACTTGATAAACAAAAACTGAAACCAGAACACTCTAAGAAAAACTTCAGCACACCTCAAATTGCTCTATCAGTTTATCAGAGAGAAATATACATGTGATATCATTGCGCTCTGTCAAACTGAAGTACAAGTCTGGAAATGACGTGGACAGACATGTCGATTTCATTTGAGGTCGCCCTAGTGCATTAACCCTCAATGTGCTGTGCTAATCCGCATGTTTTAAGTTATGTACCACACTTTTCGACAAGCTTTCTGAATATCTTATTGGTTTTCTCCTAGAATAAATGCACTAAGAATGAATTGCTCCTGGAAAATATGGTATTTTCTTATTAATGGCATTGCATCCCTAAAATGGAGGAAGAAAAATCATCATCGATGGGTATCTGGGTGGGACGGGTAAATCTCACCCTCCAGGCAAGATATTTGAGCCAGACACTCGGTAAGCCTCGTGTCGGGCTCAAATATCTTGCCCCTTGGGTGAGATTTCCCAGATACCCATCGAGGATAATAATAGTCTCAACCAATGTGTTTTAACTCTTAACCCACCAAGTATTTTCATAATATTTTTCATAAAATCTGGTATGTAGTTCATTAAAGAAAATTGCATTTGATAAACTGATGAACATTTTACAATGCTTCAGCCTTGGTGTTGATAGGTCATGAATATTAATGAACATCATGCTGAGTTTTGTACATTGATACTGAAAGCCTCAAATCTTGGTTTACTGTCTTGACTATGTCATTGGTGCAAGTATAGAGTACAACAGTTTTGTTTTTTAATTCCATTCAAACATGTACAGAAATTATTTAAAGGTGGCCAGCAGATTCGTAGATATTGTATTTATTGTAAATTGAATTATGTGGTCATTTTGGTAATTCAATATTATGCGCAGGATCTTAAAACACGTTGGAATTTTAAAACCGCATTTGCAGTTGTGTTTATTGAAGTGTGGATGCGATTTTCCGTAGTCTCTCACTACCGATCCCGACCCGTGGATGCGGTTAACCTCCCAGCTCTGATTTGTAGCTAAAGTGAGACCCACATAATTTTATATCTCTTATTTGAATAATCTTGTTAAGTGTATATAAATTCCAAACACCAACGCATTTACCATACCTTCAGTACAAATTTGACCTGATAATTATACCCCCTCTCTTGAAGAGAATACAGGTATACTGGATTATATGTGTGGGTCCATGCATCCGCTCTTAGCAGAGGTAAATTGTAAGGGGTATTTGTAAGTACAGTGCTGCATTAAGAGGTTTTTCCTGAGCTGAGGGGTTAACCCCACAATGTGCACATTTCTATCAGTTTTATTCACCTCTAAGGGGGTTAGATCTTTATTTTTCTATATAACCCCACAGTATTGTCTCTAAAATTTCTAAAAAATATCATTTGTAATTGGACAGTAAAATCCCAAAATGTAGGTCTGTACAAGTAAATAACCCCACAAGGGTAACTATACTGACGAAACCATAACCTCGCAATGATTTGGATAAAAAACTTGCATAATGTAGCTCTCATCTGTATGTGCATCCGTCATCTGCAGTGATATCTTAACAGTGAGTTGATGGATTTCAAGAAAATTTGGTATGAGAGATCCTTGTGAAAAGCCACTCCTGCACATTTATTATAAAAAAGTTGCTATGGCCACACAAAGTAAATCTTCTGTTTCTCGGGCCATTATTCATAAAACTGCATGCGGGCGAGCGTTTTTTTATTTTATTTTTTATTTCTGTAATTATTTCTTTGTCATCGAAAGTTCATGTTACTGGTTTAGGTTTTAGGCCTCATAATACGGAATAGCATGGGTGGTGGTGCATTTCGTCCCTTGAGAGCAAGAAGGCTTTGCAATGCTAAAGCATTGCAAAGCCATCTTGCACTCAAGGGACAAATTTATAAATTTTTTGGTAAAATATCAGACATAATCCATTTAATTTTTATTTTTTTTACGTTTACATTGGTTATAAAAAGAGAGCATGCGGTAGCCAAAAGGACCATGCAGGAGGGCCTGAGAAACAGAATTTTAATTTTTTTAGGCCTATCATATTTTTTTTACGAAAGTTACAGTCCTTACTTTGTCAGTTTTTCATGACTTTTTCTGTCTGCAGTGATATCTCAGCAGTGAAGGGATGGATTTCAATAAAATTTGGTACGAGGGATCCTGGTGACATGCTGCTCCTGCACATTATAAAAAAGTTGTCTGCACTTTTTCAACAGCGTGACAGTCCTTGCTTTGGTTTTACGTCCATTTATGCTTAATCGGTCCACCACTGTAATGAGGATATATCAGCAATAGCTCTTGTTGTATATGGATTATAGAATATATCCCTGTTAATTGAATAAAATATCATAGCATTCTTCACAGAATTACTCTGACAACCACTGAATTTCCCACATTGATAATACATGCTCCATGAGCTCTGTCAAGCCAGATATATTAGAATAAATGCTCTGTTTATCACTACAATACTGGAAATGTCCAAATTCCTGTTAATTGAATAAGACTCTTTTTCACTTTTCATTGGGAATGCCGCTATTCACTTAACAGGGTTCAACTGTATTGACGAAAAACTATTACAACACAAGAGCTATTGCTGAAGGCAACTATACCCCCATTGCAGTGCTGGATCGATGAAGAATAAATGAATCAAACACAAAGGACCAAAAAATCATGAAAAATTGACAATATAAAGAACGTAACTCTGGTGAAAAATATGCTGGCAACTTTTTCATAACATCTGCAGGAGCGGCTTGTCACAAGGAGCACTGATACCAAATTTCACTAAAATTCATCCACTCACTACAGAGATATTGCAGATGGCAAGACACATGGATGCACACACAGAAGCATGGACAGATGGACAAACAGATGTAATCCGGTATACCCACCTTTTTCTTTGAGAGGGGCGTGTAATTAGGAAGGCCTGAAAACGGGCATCTTTGAAAGTGGCAGGGAATGTGAAGCATACTCAGGCATGTTTGTTTTCTTTTCTGCTTGTGTCATATTACACCATCCACATCCACCTCAAGATTACAAAGAACAAAATTGTTTGTAAACAGCTCAACCTCAAAAGAGGCTGCCAGTTCAATAACTGTACATTATCTTTATACTAGTGGATGGACCTGTGCTATGCAGGGTTTTTAGCACAGGATGCAACACAATTTGCAATTTTGTGAGATACCACAAAATAGTGCTATCAAACATGTTGATTTAGTTATATTGGAGGGAAATACATACACCTGCCAAGCGGGGAGTTGATTGGGGCAGTAGAGGATGAGAAGAATTGAAATTAAAATTTTTTAGTAAATTTTGTTTCTTAACATACCTACCACAATTGTTTACAATTGGCTGTAACATAAGTGCAAGCCCTACTTCAGAACTAACTCAAGCTTTTAGAATCTTTTCCAAACGAGTTGGAAAAGTACTAGAGTGCAAAAGCACGAAAAAGATCGAAAAAAGGGTCGAGCGAGACCAGCGCTCGAAATTACAGGTACTCTCTCTGCACACCTCTTGCGTTTACCGAGCGCATGCACAACAACCGTGACGTCAATTCCGTATTTCTGCCAACGAGAAGTTTGTAATTTAGCAGGGAGGCATCGATATCAAAGATATCCCCTAGGAGGGTGGGCCTCCGGTAAACAATTGTGGTAGGTATGTTAAGAAACAAAATTTACTAAAAAATTTTAATTTCTTTTCAACCTACTCACAATTGTTTACAATTGGCTGAATAAACAATAGGAGGAGGTGAATCACATAACCAATACCAACAAGAGTAGCAGAACGAAAGCAAGGATGGCAGAGAACAAAATCGAAAACCTGTAATGAAGATAGAGAGAAGGCACCTGAAAAGAACAAGGCTGAGCGGAGCGCAACCTCGACAAAAACAATTTAACGAGGGTGCACAACAGCCTGAGCAGCAACGAGAGGGCCTAAAGAATAAAGGTCCTCAGAATGCTGCTGAAGGTGGCGGAGATAAAAGGAGGAGAAGGTAGAAGCATTCCTCCAGTAAGCCGCATTCATAACATCACGGAGCGAAACAGAATTGGAGAATGCCCAGGATGTAGAAATGGCACGAACCTCATGAGCATTAAGCCGGTTCGAAACAAGATCCGATGCAGACAAGCGAGAATAAGCCAGCTTGATTGCAAGACAGATCCACCTGGAAATAGAATGGGAAGAGATAGACTGCCTCTTAGGAATGAGAGACAGAAAGAATCTCTTCCGACCCCTCCTAATGAACTGAGTGCGAGTAATGTAAGTCTTGATCGCACGAACAGGACAAAGAAGAGGCCTCCGGCCATCTACACAGGGAAGAGCCCGAATGCAGATGGGAGGAGGTACTGAATCAAGAAGTTGATTCTTAGCCAGAAAAGAGCAATCAGTAGTGAAGGTGACACTGTTAGCCTCATTTTGGAAGAAGGCAGAATCAACAGATAGCGCATGAAGCTCACTGACTCGACGAGCAGAAGCAAACGCTAGAAGAAAAACCGTCTTATAGGTGAGAAAACGCATGTCGGTCTCAGATAAAGGCTCGAATGGCACCCCCTCCAAACAGTGCAACACCCATGCCAAGTTCCACTTGGGTGTAAGGCGCAAAACTAGAGGCCTCTTCAAAGAAAAGTGCCGAATAAGTTTGGAGAGAAAAAGATTACGACCGATGCACCGCTTTCCCACATAAGAGAAAGTATCAGACAGCATAGATCGATAGCCCTTAATCGTAATAGGCTGGAGGCCCTTGGAGTCAAAAAGAAAAACCAGAAAATCCGCAATTTGAGCGATTGACGGATCACGGTAATTCACATTGTGATCTGCACACCAGCGGCAGAAAACCTTCCACTTGGCGGCATAAGTCATGCCAGTGGAATGTCGCCGCGATGCAGAAATGCACTCCACTGATCGTCTCGAAAAACCTCTACGTCGGAGACTGAACCTGATAAAAGACAGGCGTGAAGGGACAGGCTCGCCAGGTTGTTGTGATACTTCCTGGGACGACCCTGTGAAAGAAGATCGCGACATAGAGGTAGACGAATTGGTCGATCGGCCAATAGAGGCCGCAGCAGATTGATCCACACCCTCTGTGGAGACAGGGGTGTGATCAGAATGATCCTGCAACTGCAAGCACGGATCTTCGCTAAAACTTGAGGAAGAATCGGTGCAGGAGGAAAGGCATAGCCGATCCAACCTGTCCAGTCCAGAGACAGAGCGTCTACTGCAAATGCCAGAGGATCTGGACAAAGGGAGACAAAGGTCTCTACCTGATGATTCCAGCGAGTAGCGAAAAGGTCGACCTGAGGACGGCCCCACTGCTCGCAAATTGCCTGAAACACCGACCGATGTAGCATCCATTCGGTTGGAAGGACACTGTCGCGTCGGGACAGGGAGTCGGCTAGGACATTGAGACGCCTGGGAATGTGTCGAATGGACACCCGAGCGTTCACATCCCGCACCAACAGAAGAAGATCCCGAGACAGCCGATACATGGGAATCGAATGTGTGCCTCCTTGATTCCGTATGTAGGCCACTACTGTCGAATTGTCCGAAAGAAGTAGGACAACATGGTCCGACAGATGAGGGATCCAAAGCCGAAAACTCAACAGAAGAGCAAGGAGCTCCTTCTGGTTGATATGAAGGCCTACCTGCTCGCTGTCCCACTCTCCGTGAGTAGACAGGCCAAGAGGATCCAACGTCGCACCCCAGCCCCGATCGCTGGCATCCGCAGTAAGGATGCGATCGGCCAAAGGAAGATCCAATGGAACACCCTGTGTAAGCCAGGGAATATCTGCCCAAGTGCGGAGGTGATAAAGCAGAGACCGAGGAATAGTGAGTTCCAGGTCCAGCGGATCTACATTTGGACGCCAATGATCCAACAGAAAGTGTTGGACAGGTCGGACAAACAAGCGACCGAGCGGAATGAGATCTGTCACCGAACCGCAAAGGCCCAGCATCCAAAGGAAAGTCCTGGCCGAGACCGAGGAAGATTGAAGCAGGTCCCGAGTCAAGGCGGAAAGAATCGTCGCCCGAGCTTGGGGGACCGACGCTACATTGTGAAGAGTGTCGAAATCCATCCCCAAATGATGGAATCGCTGAGAAGGAAGAAGATCCGACTTCTCGCGATTGACTCTGAAACCCAGCGACGCTAGCAGGCAAAGAAACTGCCGGACATCGAACTCCAGAACAGCAGCATCGCGGTGCCGTTGGAGGATGTCGTCTAGGTAGGCTGACGAAGTCACTGCCGACTGAGTGTGGTAGGAAAGCAAGCACCTGTGACATCAGTCGGGTGAAGGCCCAAGGAGCCAAGTTCAAACCGAACGGGAGAGCTCTGAATTGAAAAACACGATCCCGAAATGAGAACTGAAGGTATTTCCGTGACGCCAGATGAATGGGTACATGGAAGTAGGCATCCTTCAGGTCGATACTGGCCGCAAAATCGCCCTGATCAACCGAATGTCGAACCGACTGGAAAGTCTCCATACTGAAACGAGGAGCTATTATGTACTCAGTCAGGGTACTCAGATCGATGACAGGACGATATTGGCCGTTTTTCTTCGGCACCAAGAAAAGTCTCGAGTAAAACCCCGGTGAAAGGGTGTTCCTGACCACCTCGATCGCCCCTTTGGTGAGGAGATTGTCAATCTCCTGCACCAGAAGGTCCCGACGCAGAGAATCGGAAGGGACCTGAGTCGGAAGGGGCACCCCAGATAAACTGGGGTGCCGATGGAAGGACAGTCGCAGACCAGATTGAATGACGTCGAGGACCCAAGAGTCCGGCGTTATCTCTGTCCAACGGTCGTAAAACAGCGACAGCCTTCCCCCGACTGGAGGCGAATCGAGGTGAGAACCTTCACTTGCGGCCTCGACGAGGCCCCCGAGAGGAGAAACCACCTCGGGAAGTGACCGAGTCCTGAGACTTTCCAGCCTGAGGCTGCCAGTGAGCCTGGCCACGTCGGCGCTTCTTATGAGCAGAAGGAGCAGACGTAGCCGAAGGCGTAGCCGACGTCGCCGACGAGGCAGACGCAGCAGCACGCTTGGCGGGCCTGGAACGACCCCCACCCGCAGCAGCAGGTTGGTCAAGCTGTCTCAGCAAAAGCTGGTCCTTCGAATGACGAAGAACTTCGCCACGAACAGCTTCCACGGAACCATGGAACAACTGCGGTCCCACCAAAGAGGCAGACCTCAGAACAGCACGTTGCTCAGAAGGAAGGGATGGTAAAGAATCCAACACCGCAACCCGGCGTGCCAGCTCCAAATGAGCCGTGTTACAGGCGTGAGCGTGTGTCAAGTTCATAAGAGCCTGTGACAAAACGCGAAAAGGCACCTGAGCATCATCAAACTCCCCTGGTGGAAAATATTCAGCCAGAGCAGCGACGACATGGTCCGCGAGAGATAGCATACCCAGCATCTCTCGGGACAGGCCCACCATAGACTCAACTACCAACATCGGGAGAACTGCCAACTTAGGCTTAGTCAACCCAAGGGAAGAAGAATCCTCATCCACAGTAGTCATCCCTTGGAAGACTGGTGGAGAGACGGAATCGTACACACGAAACCGCGATGGAGGCAGAAAGGCATCAGCTCTAGAAAAGAAGGAACCCTTGAGGGCCTTAGAACGCATTTTGGCGTCTAAGCCCTGGAAGGACTCAACAACCTGAGCCGATTGCAGAGGACGCAAAGCCCCGGAGCTAGAAGGCTCAACAGGATTACGGCGCTCCACAGTGGACCGCGGCCGAACGCTCACAGAAGGCTGGTCGGAAGGTTGAACGTCCGGCAATAAGCCAAAGACGAAATCCAAAGCCTGCCCCAAGACTGACGAGGGGGGCCCCATCACCTTCAAGATACTCGTCATCCTCCGTAGCAGAGGAGACGTAGCCCAACTCGGGCTGACCAGCAGAAACCTCCTGTGAATACTGTGCAGTATCCACGGGGCCAGGCGAGACATCTCGGCGACCGACCAAAGAAGGTTGTGCCTCAGGAGGCACAGGGAGGCCAACTTGAGGGTTGCCAGAAAGCAACCGGGTGAGCGCCAAAACAGCCTGTCCTCAATCTGCCGTCACTGGGTGAGTACTAAAGTAATTAAAGTGCTCGCATCACCCAAATCTCCTTCCTAGACCGCAACGGACGAACCCGGCAGCCGAACCATTCGATGAATGTACGCTACACCGGGTGAGCTAGCGAATGTCACTCCGTAGGCGATAGACATATTCCATGAGCACTTATTGCCGCTAGCTCTTCATTAACTATGACGACAGAGGCACACTTTTGAAAGACATCTCCATAACTCTGCGAACAAGAAACCAGAAATGCTTGGATATAGCAAGCATAAAATAATAATATATATAGCGTCGTTCAATAATTCGAAAGTTTGTGTGACATTATTGGACTATGTCGGAACTGAGGGACGATGTCCCTGAACCGAACCAAAAATTTCTAAGTCCACCGACGCTATCAGTTTCTTATTCGGCATCGCATCATTCTGGTCCGACGAAAGAAGCTGTAGGAGACCAAGTCAGATGACATACACAACAGCATATGTTGTTCCAAAAGGGAAAGCTCGAAATCCTCCAAATCCCTTTCGGTATCCCGTCGGACCGGATGAAACTTTCGGACGTCCGTACCCGCTTCCGCGGAGCGTCCCGACCCAGCATCGTCGGATAAAATATATGCGACAGATTCAGTTGATGCTGGGATGCTGCGATAAACTGTGCTATTAAGGAAAGCACGTCCGTTCCCGAGGCCTGTGCAGTAGCGGTCTTACGATGCATTGCCGCCGGAAGCTCCGTGTACGTTGACTCCCGCACACTTCCTATGCGAACGTCCGGAGTCTGCAGGCCTCGTGTCCCTGGCTACCGGATGGTGTGACCTGGTCGCCGAAGAATCCTTGATCGGCGAAGCTGGTAATATATCGGCGGTCACGCAGCCAAGGTGCGGTCGTGTGCGCTGACGAGAAAAGGAAGCCTTAGCAGTCTCCGCGGACTGCCTATACAACGGAGCGTCCTGAGCGACGGACGTATGCTCCGCTTGCGACACATTTTGTACCACAACATCTGGGGCCAGATGTTGTTGAACGAGAGAGGGGCCTCTCTCGCTTGCCGTCCGGATGGACCGGAACGAGCTATGAACCGGACTAAAAGGCTTCCTCCGTTCTCCCTCCGATCCGCCGTCACTGGGTGTGCATTAGGTTAATTTATAGTGCTCGCATCACCCCAAAATTCCTTCTAGACCGCAATGGACGAACCCGGCTGCCGAACCATTCGGTGAATCGACGCTACACCGGGCGAGCTAGCAGACGTCAAAGGCCGTCGAACCTACTAGGGTCCTCTTAGGCAATTGGCGTATTTACATGAGCACTTTTCCGCTAGCCCTTCATTAATTGTGACGACGGAGGCACACTGTTGGAAGACATCACAGATACATCACCCTAATCTTGATCGTCTGAAATAGAAATTGATAAAGTAGAGTGACCCTGCGGGGAAAGGACCGGAGTGTCCAAATCCCCAATAACATACCGTGACATACGCTTCCCATATTGTCATCGAAATCATACGATACAGAACAGGAGTTAATGCGAGTACACTGACCACATATAGAATGATTATAAAGTCAGAGGAAGACTTCCTCTTAATACAATTGATCAATATCCTTTCAATGTGAAAAGAAAACAAGTCCTGGTACTCGCACTAACCCCTGGCAATCAAAATACATAATAATAATATGATCCATTAATATAGAAAAAATAATTGAAATCAAAATATTTTGAAAAAATATTTTTTCAGAACAGCCCAAGTTTCTGAAAAGTAACGTTGAGCCCCAATGGATCTCAAGCCTAAGTGTGGACAAAAATTTTAAAAATATTTTAAACAATTTATTCAACACTTACGAACAATAATAATGTATCTAGTTATGATTAAAATAACATCAAGATATTATTTTCCAGAAATCCCCCCCTCACACAGAGGGCTGTTGTAAATGTAAACAATGAGTGTAAAAACACTAAAATAAGACTCCAGGCACCCAGGCCCGAAATCAGTTACCAAAAATACACTATCTGATGCAAAACAGAGACTTCCAGGGAAGAAACTGCAGAACATCAGATGGTAGATGCAGAACACAACGCCTAACCACCCGTAGGTGAAGACGTAAACATGGGGAAAAGAACAGAATTCATTCTGTTATTCAGCTAAAACTCCCAAGAAAATTTAGTAATAATAATTACAAAAACTATGCCAAAAGCATGGGAGAATAGCAAGGGGGGACTTAAAGGACAGGGAGAGAGGAAAACACTTAAAAAACAGTGTAACTAAATAATCAGAATGACAACAAAATGGCTGCTGCCTTGAAAATAGGTAACTTAACATAATTTCATTAAAAAATTTTAAGTTACAGCCCTGATAATATTCTGTCACACATTTTTTTCCTCTCCTCCTTCTCTATCCTCCTTAGAATCACCATTTCACTAATATTTATGTGTCTGGCATCATTTAAACTGAGATTTATAAGCACAAAGATCAGTCAGGTGTTAACTGATGAAGGGCCAAACTTAGAATGATTAATGGCGCCAATTTCAGAATGTCCTTGACACTGCGCATGCGCAGTAGGGGCAAAGTGTGGAGGACCTTTCAGGACATGTTTTCTTTGGTTTTAGATGCAAATTTTGGGGATTGGGGGGCAAAATTTGTGTTTGGCCCTATATTTTAAGAGTTATCACCAGCTATGTCTGGGTCATTGGTACAGTATAAAAATATAAAGGAATTGACGTCACGGTTGTTGTGCATGCGCTCGGTAAATGCAAGAGGTGTGCAGAGAGAGTACCTGTAATTTCGAGCGCTGGTCTCGCTCGACCCTTTTTTCGATCTTTTCGTGCTTTAGCTCTCTAGTACTTTTCCAACTCGTTTGGAAAAGATTCTAAAAGCTTGATTTGGTTCCGAAGTAGGGCTTGCACTTATGTTACAGCCAATTGTAAACAATTGTGAGTAGGTTGAAAAGAAATAGGGAACATCAAGACAAAAAGAACTCAAATTATAATTAAGAATTCTGATATCCTGATATTTGTTATCTCTTTGGATGACATCTTTAAAGGAATCATTATCTATGGGATTTTTAATGGTGACTCATGTCTGTATACAGAATAGCTCATGTCTGTATACAGAATAGCTCAGGATGCTACACAATTGAAGATTTTTGGGAAGAACACAAAATACTGCCACCAAACATGTCGATTTAGTTATATCAGACAGAAATACATCACCTGCTGAATTTGAAATCGATCAGGTTCATAGAGGCTTGGTGATAAAAACAGAAAACTATGTAAAATGTGATGCATTCTTCATGCCAGGGGGGTGTGGGTGGGTGTGTGTGTGTGGGGGGGGGGGGGGTGTATAAAGTGAACACATTATAATTGGTCTGCAAATTAATTTCTGGATAAATGTAATTATTTCTAAATGAAACAAAATACTGTGTTTTGAATGGCTGAGAGGTACGGTGTAACTTGCAATCCATAGTACCTTTTATTTACATTGTGGTTAAAAACAAGAATACACAATAGCAGGCTTTTTGGCAAAAAAAAAGTACCCATTTTTAATTATTAATTCATATCTTCTGCTCAGTTATGTCAGAACAAAAACAAAAATAGGAAATTTAATATTTATGTGCAATAAAATATTACAGATATGGATGTCATTGGAAATGGCTCATCGAGACAGTTCCAATGACATCCATATTTGTCTGGTTTTATTAAGAAACTTACAAAGCCCAAATTTTCTGTCAGTTTTTGCCAACAATGTAGTTCAAGTATTAATTACATCAAAATTCTTGGAAATAAATCCATTATCCTTGTGTTTTCCAGGGTGTATGGGAGTTTACACCAGTCTGGGAACTCTTACACCCTTCAGCTTCGTCCAGGGAGTATGAGTTCCCAAACCGGAGTAAATTCTCATACACCCTGGAAAACACAAGGATAACTAATAATATTCCAGCAAACAAAACCCCCAAAAGAGTTAAATAAAATCAGGTGAGATCCAAGATGATTGAAACACATACTAATTTACACCTAATTCAATTACCCCTGGATCTGGATGCCAACAGGCACTCCCCCATAATTTGTACCTAGGCAAATCAGTGCATACTAAATAAAGGTGCAGTGGCACCCACTTAATTAGATATCTTTTAATTGTATATCCCTGTTAATTGAATATAATTTCCCAACACAAAACCATTTACTATAACTCCAGTACAAATTTGACCTGTTAATTGAATATAGGTTATAGAGTAAACTCCTGTTAATTGAATAAAAATTCTTGTAACATGTCGAGAAATTACCATGACTCTCCCCAATTTTCCTTTGTTTATAGACCCATTTGGCCTCAGTACATCCAATACAGGCATTTAATCTATTATATCGTGTTTGACAGAGCTCATGGAGCTCTGTCAAACAAGATATAATAGAATAAATGCTAAGTTTATCTCTAGAATACAGGAAAGTGACACAATCCCTGTTAATTGAATACTCCTGTTAGTTGAACAATTTCCATTGGCAAAGAGGCTATTCAATTAACAGGGTTCCACTGTAATACGAAACACATCAATAAAACATGATGTTTTTAACCCTTCACACAATATCAAAATTTATTACGTTAAATTTTATATTTCAAAATTTTTCAAAAAAATTCAACCACCATATCATGTAAGCCGTCGTTGGAATGAGCTTGACAAGCTCATTCCAAATCAGAGGTCACATGATATGGTTTTGTAGATATGTTTTGAGATGTAATTTTTTTCGGCTGCTCAATTTGGAAATTACAGGGGAGGTGGGGCCTATTTGTAGGTAAAAGGTACAGATGTTGTATCTGCTCTTCCGAATAAGGCTCAAATAAGGGCTTCCATCATGCAACCAGTTGACAGAAATCTCATCGTTTTTCATATATTCTAGTGATAAATTGGGCATTTATTCTATTACAACATGTTTAACAAAGCTCATAGAATATAATAGAATAAATGTTTACGTTGTCTGTAGTATGTGGCCAAATAGGTGTATAAATATGGGGAAGATATCCTAGCTTGGAAATAAGCAGATTGCCATCTGCAGAAGGAGGTCCACAGAGGGTGAATTTGATGATGCTACCCATTACTAAATTTACTCTCTGTGAAACTCAATCTGAATCCAGGTCTTAAGCTTGCTGAACAGAAGAGGTATCCAGAGGATAAATTGGTGGATTCTAGCCCAGTGTATGGGATGGCATCAGCAAATTCACCCTCTGGGGACCTCATTCTACAAATGAGAGATTACTTATTTCCAGACTTGGGGATATACAAGATGTTTTATTCAATTTACAGATTCTCTACAACCTATATGCAGTTAACAAGTCATATTTGTACTTAAGATATTAGTGTTTATGCAATTAACAGTGTTATTCAATTAAGAAATATGTCCAATACAATGGGTTCCACTGTAATGAGTTAGTTTATTATCTGTTTTTCTTTTATTTAGTAACAGACATATTTGTATCTATCACTATAAACGTTTATCGCTATCTTTCTCCCTCCATTTAACAGCTACAGCACAGCCACCATGCAAGTCAGAAAATAAGCACTGTCATCTGCAAAATCAGGTCCCCAGAGGGTGAAATTAGTGATGCTACCCTGCACAGCAGGGTAGCATCACTAAATTTACCCTCTGTGAACCTCAATCTAAATTGGGGTCTCAAAACTAAACAGAAAGAGGTACCCAGAGGATAAATTGGCCCACTGTATGGATAGCATCATCAAATTTACCCTCTGGGGACCTCATTTTGCAAATGTCAGACTGCTTATTTTCAGGCCTGCCACTGTGGACTAGTCTTAATCCATGCATGGACAGTGCTGTGCATGCATGTGTTTCTTCAGGTAATAAAAATCATCATAAGCAAGATTTTAATTAATGAAGCACCGGGTTCATACCCGGTGCTTCATTAAATTTTTGATGAGTATGTCTATAATTAGTGTTTGCAATCTAATATTATTGTGTCCACCCGTGCCCACCCATGGAAAGTGACCAGTCCACAGTGGCTGTACTGCATGGAATTTGACTATTTGAAGATATGAAGCATAAATTTATCTTTGCTCATCAGTTCATCATAAGAATGATGTAACAAAATTACCACATTGTGGTTAATTGAATATTCCTGTTAATTGAATACTTAATATTGGCTAAATGGTTATTCAATTAACTGAGCTCCACTGTGCCTTTCAAGCACCATATCAAACAGCAAACTTTTTTCAAGGTTCTGAAGGCATTAACTGGTAGGGTTCTAAATTATTTTTCAAAGGTGATTTGTAACATGAGTATTTTTTTTCAAAAATCCTATACTACCAGCAAAAGGTGCCTTAGTTCATCAAGAATTTGTTCATAAATAATTGTTTTGCTACAATTTATTGTAGAGTACCTCTTGGCACTCTCTAATAAATTGCAAAGTTTAACAAACAAGTTTATTTAAACATTTTTTTTCTATCATGCTGGTGGAAATATTCGGTTATATGAATTCACCTCAGGTAAGGCACTGGTGTATCACTCTCACCAGTCGATATGTATTCATACGCACGTTAAAGTTTTTCATTGAACTGTCAACAGTATAAAACGGGCGTATAAAAATTGGTTTTCAAATTTTACTTCTTTTTCAATTTTGCCTCTCCAAAAAATAGCTTATGACCTTTCGGATAGAACTCATTCAGTTCATTCTAATGAGGTGTCATAAGCTAAAGACAAAAATGTCTGGAGTTAGGCTTAAAAAAAAAAAATCTGTTTCTCAGACCATCCTGCATTGTCATATTGACTGTCGAAAAATTTGGTTAAATTACCTCAAATTTTACTTATCTAAATGGCAAGAAATTTCCTGTCTTCTGCAGGAATTGCCACCAGCAGCATGAGAGTTAAAAAACATGACCTACTTTGTGTAACCTTACCCAAAATTTTTTTGATAGCATGATCATCATGTTTGGTAAAGGACTAACAGAAATGATGATACAGATGATTAATCAAGAGTTGAATAAAATATTCTAACCACAAACCTTCGGTTTCCTCTGCACCTGTGTTGATATAAGCTCGAGCAACTCCCAATGCTGTATCTACTAAAACCTCGCTCCCTTCTTTATAACTAAATGGAAATGCAAATGTATTAATGAGAAGATGAACAAAAAATTGTGTCAGGCTTATTATGCCATACTAGAGCTGAAAAGGTTAACCGATTAATCAATTAACCAATGATCAATGTCTTGATCAATCAAAAGAGTAATTGATTGATTGATCGTTACTTTGAACTACTGTATTTAATGGGTTAACAAAGGAACAAACTTCCTCAAAAACAGTCAAACAAACATCGTCACACTGACTCACATCAATTATATGAGACAGTAAAGCATGCATGATACATGCAGACATACTTGTTCACTTGCATGAACATTACACTGCATCTGTAGCTGGAAATGGTAATTCCTGACCCTTTACCCAATGTGGATATTATAAACAGATGATACTTGCAACATAAATTCATGAATTATTAAAACATTTCAATTTTGTCTCAAAAACATAGCTTATGAGCTTGTTCCAATGAGGGGTCATAAGCTATGTTTTTAAGACAAAATTGAATTGAAAACATAATAAAATTTGAATGGAGATTTTTGTATAACGTGCTGGCTGGCTTTGTCCATTACATTGCAAAAGAGTTAATGCTGTAAATCATCAACAGTATGGCAATTATTCAGCTACCCATAGATATTTGTGCAAGTGATTAATTGGTTTAACTGGTAGAGTGCTAAATTATTTTTGGCCATCACAACTTCAGCACAGGTCTTTTCCTTGTTACAATTTATGGGAGAGTGCCTATGGGCACTCTCCCATAAATTGTAACAAGGCAATCCCTACACTGACTAAATAATATCACTTCAAAGATAATACAAAGCACATTCACTGAATATGAGCCTTCAAGCTGTGGTACCTGCACTTCAGAATAAAGCCCAAATATGGGCTTCCAGCACTCTACCAGTTAACCAAGTTTAATCCATGTGATTAATCAAACAAGAAAATCCTTTAACCATTTCAGCTCTACATCATACCAGATAAAGAACTGTGATTGCAACAGAGTTCTCTTTGAAAATGGAATTATCATGGCAGGTTTACAATATGGTTGTGACACAGATAATTATATAGTGGAGCCCATTTAATTGGATATCTCTTAACCCTCTGAACACTGATGATAAAATACAAAAATTTCAAGCAGCAAATTTCCCCCAAAATGCAACCAGGAATTTAACCAATTCAGTCTTGTTTGACAGAGCTCTGTCAAGCAAGACTGAATTGGTTAAATTCTAATTTATTTATTTATATAATTATTAAAGTTTAGGCTACACAACGTAGATCTTCTGTTTCTCCGGCCATTATTTGTAAAATTGCATGCGGGCGAGCGTTTTTTTATTTTATTTTTTATTTCAGTAATTACTTCTTTACCATCAAAAGTTCATGTTCTTGGTTCAAATTTTAGGCCTCATAATCTACAGAATAGCAAGAGTGGTGGTGTATTTCATCCCTTGAGTGCAAGAAGGCTTTGCAATGCTAAAGCATTGCAAAGCCTTCTTGCACTCAAGGGACAAATTCATTAATTTTTTTAACTTGGGATATCAGACATAAACCATTTAATTTTTTTTTTTTTCAAGTTTAAATTGGTTATAAAAAGAGAGCAAGCGGCAGCCAAAAGGACCGTGCGAGAGGGCCTGAGAAACATATTTTTTATTTGTTTAGGCCTTAACAACTCTTTAACAGCCAAGGTCATATCATGCTGGTAACAGTTTTACGGGTGGAGGAAGCCAGAGTACCCGGAGAGAACCATCAGCTGACAGCTCCCCAACATCGTGACTCTGCACTGCAGCACAGGCAGGGTTAGATTGGTTGAAGACATGTGCATCATCGACATGCAGTATGCCTTAGTATACAGCGTCATCACGCTTCCACGTGGACAATAGGGGTTAAGAGCCTTGTACAAGGACACAACGTGGGAGTCCAAATCGATCGCTCAGGTGACCCATCCAAGGACTAACAGGGCTCGACGTTGCTTAACTTCAGTTATCTGACGAATACTGGTTACAGAAATTCCTAATTGCATTATGGGGAAAGTTTGCCACTTGAAATTTTGATATGCAGACTTTGGTGTAAAGAGGGTTAACTGAATAATTGTGTTAACTGAATATAATTTTCAAATACAAAACCATTTACCATACCTTCAGTACAAAACTGACCTATTAACTGGTTGAGGGCTAGATTCTTTTAGGTGGTCTGAATTTATTCATCAAAATTTGTTTTATTACAAATTACTGGAGAGTGCACAATGGTCTTTCCAATAATTTGTAATAAAACAAATTTATATAAACAAAGTATTATTTGAGTTTGACTGAATATGGAACATGAGCAAAGAAAATATTGGCTTTTGGCTTGGTACCCTCATTTTTATGAAAGCCCTAATAGTGGCGTCTAGCATTCACCCAGTTAACTGCAAATAGGATATGTTAATTGAACAAAAAATCTTGTAATATGTTCAAGAAATTTATTCTCGTTTATAAACATATCTGGCATCAGTACATCCAATACAAGCATTTATTACTTTCCAAGTGTGATTTACTGGGATTTCCGGGTTTGATTATAAATGATAACTTCACAAGTAAATTATGCAATCAATAATTGTGTCATGCATCCGGGCGCACAAACGAAGACGCTTTATCATGGGTGTAATGGAGACTTCATTGTTTTTTGTTTTTTTAACCCTTTACCTAACGTGAAAAGCAGACGACACTTGCAACAAAAATTCTTGAATAACTATTATTTTCATTTTTGTCTCAAAAACATAGGTTATGACCCCTTATTGGAATGAGCTTGACGAGCATACTGCACGCCAATGTGCACGTCTTCAACTGCTGTAACCCTGCTTGTGCAGAGCTTGAACAGAGTTAGAATGTTGAGGAGCTTTCAGTTGCTCAACGATGCTTGGTGGTTCTCTCCGGGTACTCCGGCTTCCTCCACCAGTAAAACTGTCATGGTCATGATTAGTCATTGTGCATAAGTATGTGACCTTAAACACCAATAAATAAATAAATAACATGTAGGGTTCAACTGTACCAGAGGACAAAGATATCACGGTCATGTTTAGCCATTGAGCATAAGTATGTGGCCTTAAACACCAATAAATAAATAAATAACAGGTAGGGTACAACTGTACCAGAGGACAAAGATTTCAGAGATACAGAATGCAGAATTGAGACTGACTTATGAAAAACAAATAAGAATACAGTACATGGACTGGTGACTTTCCATATGGGTTGATAATATTTCCATGGATGCAATAAAATTAGATTCTAAACATTAATTATAGGAATAATCATCAAAAACTTAATTAATGAAGCACCGGGTATAACCAGTTACTTCATTTATTAAAATTTTGCCGATGATGAAATTTATTACCTGGTAAATGCATGCATGGTCATCACTGCCCACATGTGGATTATGACCAGTCCACTCCATGGCGACTGTACTGTAGCATATGAGATGTAACAGGCCTGGCATTTTCAAGTGAGCGATTTATTTGCTCACCTACTGCTTGCCTTAAAAACATTAAGAAGGCCGAAAACTAGCCCTCCTGGCCTTAGAAAAAAAAATAATTACCATAACAGCCTATTCATGAAACCCACAACTTTGCAGATCTCTATGTTAGTTGCCTCTGTAAAAGGTCCGGAGGTGTGGGAGGTGCAGTGTTGCCGTCTCACAGAGACTATCTTGTTAGCCGCACCAAATAAAATGTATAAAGCCCACTGGGCAGAATTTATTAACAGTAAAACTTAATTTTGCCACTTTTAGCTTTTGTAGGCTTGAGGAGAGCTAATCGCTCCCATAGGCCATGTGAGGGAAGTGATTTTTAGCCCTCCAGCATTTTTAAGAATGCCAGGCCTGATGTAATGTTTTCACATTTCCTTTTCCCCAGATGAGAAGATTCTAGTGTTGTGGTCAGAAAAAGGACAGAATTCTAACAGCATCGGCATCCCAGGGATTAATACACATTGGTCAAGCCATGAACCCTTTACCAAATGAATTGGCCACATCTACTCACATAATATACAAATTGAGCAGTTGAAAAACAAAACATTTTCAAAACATTTCAACAAAACCATATCACGTGATCCCTCATTGGAACAAGCTCATCAAGCTTGTTCCAATGACGGGTCACATGATATGGTTTTGTTCAAATGTTTCCAAAAATTGAAAAAAAACAATATTTAAAATAATACATTTCTATAAGGTCTGCATTGTGTAAAGGGTTAAAAAAAATACATTTAGTGACTAAATAGTACATAATACTGGTAGAAAACAATGGTTACCAACTAAATTGAGTATTCTGCTTGTGCATCCTTCCAACTTCCCTAAGAGTCATTGCTTAGAAGTGATGGTGTGGCCAAAGTTAATGGCCAAAATCCGCCATCCCCACTTCTTCAAGTTTCATTATCATCATAACAAGTGCAATGCCATGGGATAGCCAATCCTCCACCATCCAGATTCAACAAGGGTAATAACTCTCAAATACTTTGAAACAAGTTGTTTCCCAGACCCCTTTATGATATAATCACCAAAAAGCCATACAGTCAAAACTTGTTAACTCAAAGTTTAGGTGCCGACAATGATATTCAAGTTATCATGATGCTACCATTTGGGGTAACTGAGTGCTTGTGACTGGCAAAGGCGATGCGGTCACCATTCTTTAGTTTGGATGTACATCATTGAGAAATTTGCTTCAGCTTTCAATCTTACTACATGTAGATAAGTTGAGGATAACTGAAAGAAAATGGCCCTTTCATTTCTGTACTGATGATTCCAGCCCAACCTATGAGGTTGTATTTTCAGTAGACATGAGAGAAAAACTTTTGTTGCTGTTATGCCACAAAGTTATGGCCACAGATACTGATCTATACACATTCAACTGTATTATCACCTTACCGGTCAGCAGAATAAATTGTAGGATAACTGCAATAAAATTCTCATTCCTTTCTGTACTGATGATACCACCCCAGTGGAAATGATATTATCAGTAAAGAAACAAGAAAAAGAATCTTATTGCATTTACCACACAACTTATTGTAACTGTTACTGCACTATACACATCAATGTCGGTTTCTGCTCAATACTACTTCTCTCTTAACCTAGTTTTGAATGGCATTTTGGGAGCGTGGCGGTGTTGTTCTAACCAGTTCTCATCAGATCACCGAAGTTAAGCAACGAGCCCGGTTAGTCTTTGGATGGATGACCATCTGAGCGATCGATTTGGACACCCATACTGTGTCCTTGGGCAAGGCACTAAACACCAAATGTCCACATGGGGGCACAATGATTCCGTGTACTAAGGCGTACTGCACATCAATGGTGCGTATGTCTTCACCAATCTAACCTTCCCTATATTGCAGTGCCGAGTTATGACACTGGGGAGCTGGCAGCTGCTCGTTGTTGTTCGGTTGTTCTCTCTGGGTTCTCTGGCTTCCTCCACCCATAAAACTGTCAAAGACATGATATGACCTTGGCTGTTAAAGTGTCATTAAACCTTAATAAATAAATGAATGGCATTTTGAAAACATGAAGGAAGTTTAAGAGAGCTTACTGTCAAAATGGTGAAATTTCACTTTCATAATTATTTGAGAGAGAGGTAAACTAAAATATTTGGTTTTCTCTTGAAAGCCTATGAGGGGGGCATGAACATATCAATGGGGCAGAGAGATAAACTAAAAACACACCATCTGAGTGGGAAAAGTGGACCTTCAAAATATGCAATGACATTCTGCAAATTAATTGTGTTTCTATTTTCACTTTGCTTTTCTGGTTACAGATACTGGTGGGATATGATGAACAAATACTTGACTGTTTAATAAAACAATTACAATGAGTAACGGCTTGCAATATTGTCATTTCTTTCTGCTAGGATCTTGCAAATTTTAAATATCTGTTTATCATTTGATTTGATGCCAATATTCAATTCGATTTCGATTCGAGTTTGTGGCTGTGATAATAGTTTCAAATGGTTACCAGTTTTCAACCCTTAAAGGCCTAATTCTGACTTTGATCACATTTTCTGCAACAGAACAGGTGCCCCTACATGCAGTCTTTGGGTTAACTCATGGGTTACATTCTAAGTACCTTGTAGTTGTTTTTAGGCAGCCAAGATTTGCCAAAAAACAGCAGCAAAGCTACAGGATGTAGACTGTCAAAGTGTAACAAAACTATGTAAAAATCTCTAGGTCCTTAACGGTTAAGTTCATTATCAATGAGATTCCATGGTCAAACAAGAGCTGGACTTTCGTCCGGTGCATACCTCCACGAGGTGTACTGCCTAGTGTGGGCATACCTATGACCAATAAATATTTATGAATATTCTCGTACGGACTGACGGACGGATGCACAGATGGACGTATGCAATCCAGTATACCGCCCCCCCCCTTCCATTTTCTTCAACGTTTTCAACAATTTCCAAGTCAAAAGGTATGGTAAATTGTTTGGTGTTTGGAAGTTTTATGCAATGAGGCAGAAGCCTTTGTCATAGGCAAACTGCATGCCACATTTCACTGAAATCCGATAACTCCAATCCAGTATCCCCCCCCCCACTCCCATTTTCTTCAAAAGTTTTCAACAATTTCCAACAATTTCTAAGTCAAAAGGTATGGTAAATTGTTTGGTGTTTGGAAGTTTTATGCAATGAGGCAGAAGCCTTTGTCATAGGCAAACTGCATGCCATATTTCACTGAAATCCGATAACTCATACCTGAGATACAGGCTGAAGAGACAAATAATGTCTATTTCCTACAATTTCTAAGTCAAAAAAGGGGGATAACTCTAAAAAGGAGAATGTGAGAAATATCGTTGAATCCTTTTTTTAAAGCCTATACCATAAGCAGTGTTCATGGCAAATTCCATTGCAATAAAACATTTGATACCCAAGATACAGGCTGAACAGACAAAATTTGGCTCGGACGGACACAATTTCTAAGTGAGCAAGTAATAAAAAAAAAAAAAATAACTAGTATGGGCATACCTATCACCAACAAATATTATAAAAAGTTAAAAAATTTATAGTAATTTATATATTTTTTATACTTACCAATGACCCAGACTTAGCTGGTGCTAACTCTAACAAAACCAGGGCCAAACACAAATTTTGCCCCCCAATCCCCAAAATTTGCATCCAAAACAAAAAGAAATCATGTCCTAAAGGACCTCCATACTACGCCTCTACTGCGCATGCGCAGTGACGCAGACGTCCCGAAATTGGCGCCAATTATCATTCTTACTGGCAGTGCCTGGTCAGCGCTATGTACTCAGCGGGGAGGCAAGAGTTCCCAACTCCAGGGAGGGCCATCCCCGTCTGGGTCATTGGTAAGTATAAAAAATATATAAATTACTATAAATTTTTTAACATTTTTATACTGTACCAATGACCCAGACTTAGCTGAATAGTAAACAGGCTGGAGGGCCTAGGACATAGAGGAAAATCCAATAAGCTCAACTATATAGTAAAGAGGTAACCCCTTAAGGAGAAATGGAGTATTAGGCTTTACATGTATCTTTCTTATTTAATATTAAATTAGAAAGATACACTACCCTTAATAATTGAGCACAATAACATTCATGTTCTCTATTAACATCCAGTATAACCCTTATACTAATTATTTTTAAAGCAAGCCAATAAATAAAGTAGTCCAGAGAATTGAGACTCTTTATAGTCATTTAAAAGTGTCCGAGTATTGTATATTAAAGCCCGTTTGACATTTGACATATACAAATGCTTCACACCGAGCTACACTTTAAAAATAAGACATGAATGAATTTAAACATTAATATTACACTTTAAAACCATCCCGGAAGCGACTCAGAAATACTGACTTGGAGGAGGCATTCCCTTGCTTTTCACTATAAAGCAGGTGACCTAAGGGAACACCCCCCCCCCCCCCCCCCCCCTTCCCCTTGCCCTGGGTCAAATAGCCCAGAGCGAAGAGGGCAGCCGGACGGAGTCACTGCCGGAACAGAAAGCCTGCATAACTATAGTTGCAACTGTTTAGTGGACGACATTCTGAGCAACAGATAACGGACCTAAACAATGCAGGTCTCCAGAAATGGACTCAATATTTCTGAGATAAAAATTCGTAAATGTGGATGGCTGAGACCAATAAGCAGCCTTCATTAAATCTGTAATAGCAACACTATTAGCATAAGCCCAGGAAGTAGAAAGAGCTCTTACTTCATGAGCAGAAATCTTAAGCACAGACTGCTGAGAAGAAGATAAATCTTCATAAGCAGTACGGATAGTTAACTGAATCCATCTAGCAATAGAATGGACTGAAATGTCCTTTCTATTAGGCATCAAAGACAGAAAGAAACGTTTCCGTCCCTTTCTGATAAACTGAGATCTCTGTTTATAGATACGTAGTGCTCTAACAGGACAGAGTAAAGGCCTACGCCCGTCTGAAGACGGAAGAGCCTTAATAACAATAGGTTCCGGATATTTATTAGGAGCCTGATTCTTAGCTAAAAAACCCACATTAGTAGTGAAGGTGATAGTGTTCCCAACACTACGATAATGAGAATCATCCACCGATAGTGCATGAAGCTCACTGACTCTTCTAGCAGATGAGAAAGCTAAGAGAAAAGCTGTCTTATAAGATAAGAATTTGAAATCTACTGCCCCAAGAGGTTCAAATGGCTTTTCCTTCAATTTAAGGAGAACCCAAGCTAAATTCCACTTAGGAATTAATCTAAGAGTTCTGGGTCTATTTATCGAAAAGTTTCTAACCAACTTCGATAAAGAGACATTAGATCCAATTTGTAAACTATCATGATGTGCATAGGTATCAGATAACATAGATCTATAACCCTTTATAGTAACAGGCTGCAGTTTGATTTCGTCAAACAAGTATACTAGAAAGTTTGCAATGTCTGGTATAGAGGGATCGAATATATCTACAGAATGATCCCTACACCAACGACGAAAAACCTTCCACTTAGCTGCATAGTTTAGCGAAGAGGAGGTCCTCCTACAGTTAGAAATCGCGTCCACTGCTCGTCCTGTAAAGTGCTTGCCATGCAAGAAGGACCGCACAACGGAAAAACGTGAAGGTTGAGACCTTGCGGGTTGTGATGGAGTTGGCGCGATTTCCCCTGCGAAAGAAGATCCTCCCGTGGAGGAAGCTTCCGCGGTAGGTCCCACAACAGACACCTGAGTAGATTTATCCACGGTCTCTGTGGTGACAGAGATGCTACCAACAGAATCTTGCATTGAGATTGTTTTATCTTTAGCAATACTTGTTGAATTAACGGCGCTGGAGGATACGCATATCCTATCATTCCGTCCCAAGGGATCGACAGAGCGTCTACTGCAAAAGCTCTTGGATCCAGACACGGAGACACATACGTCTGCAACTGATTGTTGAGATGTGTCGCAAATAAGTCTATCATTGGCCGTTCCCATTGGTAGCAAATCTGATTGAATACTTGTTTGTTGAGAGTCCACTCCGACGGCAACAAGCGACCCTTTCGTGAAAGGGAGTCTGCTAGCACATTCAGACGACCCGGTATGTGACGGACCGAAAGAAGAACGTGATGTTCTAACGCAAACAGAAGGATTCTTTCCGTTAGACTGAACAACGGAACTGAATGAGTGCCTCCCTGATTCCGTATATACGCCACTACTGTCGTATTGTCGGATAGGATTTGGACATGAGCATCGTGAATAATGTCCATCCAGTGACGTAACGCAAGCCAAATTGACATCATTTCCTTGATGTTTATATGCTTGCACAGGAATTGCGGATCCCAAAGACCCTGGCATCTCGAATCCGTTGGGATTAATGATGCACCCCAACCTGTTTGACTGGCATCCGTCATAACGGCAAAACTCGGATCCGGCAACTGCAGCGGAACTCCTTGAGTTAACCACTGAATGTTTGCCCAAGTCTGTATCTCTTGTTTCACTTGATCTGACAAGAGAACGTCTACATCGAGCGAATGAATTTTCACACTCCAATTCTGAGTCAGGAAAATTTGAAGAGGACGTGTGCGTAACCGCCCCATCGGAATGAGATCCGTGGCGGCTCCGCACAGACCTATCAGTCTCATAAATTCTCTCGCCGTGACTTTGTCTGCGTGCAGACAATAGCGAGCGTAACAACTGACTAATTTCGCTCTGGTTAACGGCAGACGAACGAGATTGTTGTGCGTCTCGAAGCTCATTCCCAGATGAGTGAATGACTTGGACGGCACCTGACCCGACTTCTCCTCGTTTACTATAAAACCGAGACGTCGGAGCAATAGAAGAAGATTCTGAACATCGTTCTGAAGCGTTAACTCGTTGCCGTACCTCTGAAGAATGTCGTCCAGGTAGGCCGACGTTACCGCAGACGAATGAGCTCGGAAGTAGATCATTACCGAGTTCATTACCGAGTGAAAGCCCAGGGTGCTAGAT
Organism: Pictodentalium vernedei; assembly: GCA_031216915.1. Lineage (NCBI taxonomy): Eukaryota > Metazoa > Mollusca > Scaphopoda > Dentaliida > Dentaliidae > Pictodentalium > Pictodentalium vernedei. Next base: position 69,729,133 of record CM062292.1, on the reverse strand, counting down.
TCAATCCGAAGCACATCGCCCGGAATTGATACACCACTCCTAGGACTGCGAAGCGTAGATACTTTCGGAATATCGGATGTACCATGACGTGAAAGTACGCATCTTTGAGATCTATGCTCGTTGCATAATCGTTCACCCGAATACTCGCTCTGACCGATCGAATCTTCTCCATATAAAACTTCGGAGCGACGATCAGCTTGTTTATCCAGCTCAAATCTATGACTGGACGGAACGAGCCGTCTGGTTTCGGAACCAGAAACAGATGGCTGTAGAATCCCGGAGATTCCTGGTTTTCTACGACCTCTACCGCATTCTTCATTAAAAGAGACTGCACCTCTGATAACAGAGCGTCTCTTTTCTGTGGATTTGACTGAAGATGAGTCCACTTTGGACTTCGAGTTAATGGAGGCTTTCGTTTGAAGGATATCTTTAGACCTTCCGAAGTCACTCCTCTCACCCAAGGGTCGTCCGTAATCGACGCCCATTCTTGTGAAAAGCTCGACAACCTTCGGCCAACCGGAACGCGATAGAGGTTTAAGCCATCACCTCCTGGACCTGCGAGGCCTGCGGTAGGAGAAACCACGTCTTCCACGACCCGCACCTCGCCTCGTCGACCTCGGGGCGTCCGACCGATTGTCCCGGCCTGAAGGACGTCCCGAACGAGAGTCGCTATCCTGACGGTCTCTTGAATAAGACCAAGAGGACGCACCGGAACCTCTATAGGAACCTCTCTTGGGCGCATTAGACCCAGAAGTGCCTGTCTTATTCGTGTCTGCTGTATCCGACTTCTTAGGAGCAGATCTGAACAACAGAGAATCATTAGCTTTCTTTTTAATTTTATCATAAATAGCGGGAAGCTTGCCGTCAAAGAGAAGTTCTCCTGAGACCGAAGCGACTCTAAGAGAGTTCTTCACCTTAGAATCCACTAGTGTGGATGTAGCTAGGGCTGCGTCACGTCTAACCAACTCCAGATTTGCCACTGAAAGGGCGGAGTTACACGTGGAATAAGCTACTGCCCTTGAAAGAAGTCTTAAAGAGGATTGTATATCCTGAAACTCTTTCCCCTGAAGGCGCAGTGATAACGCCTTAGTAAGGTGATCTGCGTAAGATAAGGCATCTAAATTGGCTCTGTTAGACGCAATAGCTGTTTCCAACACAGCGGTTGGAATAGAAGCTGACGACGGTAATGATAGCTCTAAGTCTTCCGCCTCGTCGTCCATACGCAGAGGAACTCTCGGTATACCCTGTCCTGCCGTATCGAATTTATTCCTTGCATTAATGAAAGGCAGGTTGAGAGTATTAGCGGACAAGAAACCTGCTTTCCCCGTCCTGGAAGCAAGTTTAAATATAGCGTCGTTCAATAATTCAAATGTTCTTGCAACATTATTGGACTGTGACGGAAACTCGGGAGCGATGTCCCTGAACCGCTCAAAAAATTCAGAGTCCAATGACGCTATAATTCTCTTGTCCGGAAGCGCAGCAGTCTGGCCCGACGGAACAACTTGAGGGAGAAAGTGCCGGATGAAGTCGACGGCAGCTTTATGTTGTTCCGAAAGGGATAGCTCCAAGTCATCCGTATCCCTTTCACCATCCGGTCGGACCTCATGATGTTCCCGGTCGTCCGCCCCCGATGCTTCGGCGGAGCGTACCGACCCAGCGCCGTCGGATAATTCTCGATCCGACACCGTTTCTGTCGGTTGCTGGGATGCTGCGATAAGCTGTGCTATCTGCACAAGAATGTCCGGCGTCGAGACCTGCGGAGGCGCAGTCTTTCGCTGCTTCGCCGAGGGCAGCTCCGCATCAGATGGCTCCCGCATACTTTTCCTATGCGAACGTCCAGAGTCCATCGGTCTCGAATCCCTGGCTGCCGGATGGTGTGACCTGGTCGCCGAAGAATCCTTCATCGGCGAAGCTGGTAATATATCGGCGGTCACGCAGCCAAGGTGCAGTCGTGTGCGCTGACGAGAAGAGGAAGCCTTAACAGTCTCTGCGGACTGCTTATACAACGGAGCGTCCCGAGCGACGGATGTATGCTCCGCTAAAGACACATTTTGTACCACAACATCTGGTCCCAGATGTTGTTGTACGAGAGAGGGGCCTCTCTCGCTCGCGGCCCGGCTGGACCTGGACAAGCTAGGAACCGGACTCAAAGGCTTCCTCCATTCTCGCTTACTATCCGCCGTCACTGGGTGTGCATCTATTATGTTTATAGTGCTCGCATCACCCAAAATTTCCTCTTGGACCGCATCGGACGAACCCGGCTGTCGAACCATTCGGTGAATGGACGCTACACCGGGCGAGCTAGCGGACGACATTTGTCTAATCTCCATGAGCACTTTTGCCGCTAGCTCTGAATTCATTTGTGACGACGGACGCACACTTGAAGAAGATAACATGGAAACATCACCCTGTTCTGGTTCCTCTGAAATAGAAACTGAGAGAGTAGAGTGACCTTGCGGAGAAAGAGCCAGAATCGCTCTTTCTCCAGAAACAACATATCGTGACACACGTTTCCAATGTTTCTCATCCCAATATTCACATATAGGACAGGGATTAATGCGAGAACACTGACTACAATTAATACAATGATCATGAAAGTCAGAGGAAGATTTCTTCCTATTACAATTTGAACAATGTCCCTTCATTGTGAAAGAACAACAATAAGTCCTAGTTACTCGCAAAAACCCCTGACACAAAGATACATAATAACATGATCCATTAATAAATGAAAAAACAATTGCAAAACAAAATAATTTTGAAAAAATATTTTTTCAGCGAAGCCCAAGTTGCTGAAAAGTAACGTTGAGCCCCGATGGATCCGATGGCAAAGTGTGGTCAAAAATTTTAAATTTATATTAAATAATTAATGAGACACTTTCGGATAATATAAATGTATCTTATAGTGAGATAAACTACAGCAAAGGCAAACAGCCCCCCTCAAAAAAGGCTGTTGCCAATGAAAACAAACAGTGTAAAAACACCAGAAAACATGACTCCAGGCACTGAAAAAACTGGCATGGAATCAGTCATCAATTACACTCTATCTGATGCAAAACAGAGACTCCCAGAGGAGAATCTGTAGAACATCAGATGGAAGATGCAGAACACAAACGTTATACACCCATGGGTGAAAACGTAACTATGGGGAAAATAACAGAAAACATTCTGTAACCAAGCAACTCTCCCAGGAAATTTTAGAAATGAAATTTCTCAAAAATATGCCAAAAGCATGGGAGAATTGCAAGGGGGGACTTTAGAAGTTTAGGGAAGAGGAAACACTGAATAAGCAGTGCAACAATTAGCAAGAATGACAACAAGAGGCGAATGCCTCGAAAATAGGCAACTTAACATAATTTCATCAGAAAATTTTAAGTACAGCCCTGATTATTTTTTGTCACTTCTTTTTCCTCTCCTCCTTCTAGCCTCCTTAGAATCACATTTTCTCCAAAAATTACGTGTCTGGCATCCTTTAAACTGAGATTTACAAGCACAAAGATCAGTGAGATGTTGACTGATGAAGGGCCAAACAGAGAATGATAATTGGCACCAATTTCGGGACGTCTGCGTCACTGCGCATGCGCAGTAGAGGCGTAGTATGGAGGTCCTTTAAGACATGATTTCTTTTTGTTTTGGATGCAAATTTTGGGGATTGGGGGGCAAAATTTGTGTTTGGCCCTGGTTTTGTTAGAGTTAGCACCAGCTAAGTCTGGGTCATTGGTACAGTATAAAAATATAATAATTTACTTACGTTATGAATATTCTCGGACGGACTCACACACGGACGCACAGACGGATGGATGATTCTAACAAATGGCTACTTGTGTGGCTATTTTATGGACCTATTAGGTGGCTAACCTAAAACACATGTCCAACATAATAAAACAAGTTTTTGGGGGGGTCAGCTAACCCTAACCCTACCCTTTACTGACCCTAACCCTACCCACCCCTAACCCTAAACTAACCCTAACCTTAAACTAACACTAACCCTAGCCACATAACTCTAACACCCCTTCACTGACCCCCACCCACCTCTAAACCCCACCCTGCAATGCCCTAACCCTTCTCTACATTTATCCAAACCCCACCCCCCCCAACCCCCCACAATAAGAGATTCTGTTACGTGGCTAGCCACGTTACAGACTTTAACCACATAAGTATCCTGTTTTACTAACTCGTAGCCACATAAGTAGTCATTTGTTAGTGCAGACGGATGGACAGACGGATGGACGGACGGACGCATGTAATCCAGTATACCCCCATTTTCTTCGAAAGTGGGGGTATAATTACCCATTTTGTTCAGTTCAATAGACATATTCTGCTGATAAAACTGCGATCCAAGGATTAATATCCTTAATAACTCAAATACTACAAGTTATCTCGTCTCTTTTTTGGTTTGAATCTTCTGCTAAATCACTCATGGTTCTTGATAATTGACTTTATTGTTAAATACATCTGACAAATATTGATGACGAAACTGTCTCAATGTTGCGTTTATTAACAAACAGAATTATCTTCTTCACAAGTTTGGATTGATATAACAGTGGATGTTATTTAATTGCACTAGAAAAATCTCTATTAAGTAAACGTTCAAATTTTGACCCCTTCTCCAAATAGCTAAAGAACATAAATTCCATTATGATCATAATTTTAGACCATTTAAAATTCTGATTTACAGAAAATAAAGTCCACTGTGAGTGTTGAGATGTCTTTTAAAACTCAGGCCTTTAAATTCATTTATTTTGGTGACACTGTTTTGGCCTAATTTGGATACATTAAAACCAGAAATAACCGTTTTATCCTGTTATGTTTTATTGTCATGTCTTTCTTTGTGTTTCTATGGTCATATTATGATGGAAGTTATTCTAATGCAGAATAGATACAGAGAATTTATATATTTTTCTTCATGCCGAATGGAATGGTTTAACGCGCCGAAGGCGCGCAGGGACGGTATGGGGAGCAAGCCCCTTTCGACTCTCAAGCCCCTTTCGACCCTCCTTCTTCATGCCTTCACACCTTCTCTAATTTGGGGACACCTCTAAAAGGTGTGAAATTGGGGTAATCTAAAGGCCTGAAAACTGGAAGATTGCAAAAGGTGTTAATACAGTGGAGCCCACTTAATTGGATATCTTTTAATTGTGTATCCCTGTTAATTGAATATAATTTTCAAACACAAAACTATTTACTATACCTTCAGTACAAATTTGATCTGTTAATTGCATATGGGTTGTAGAGTAAACTCCTGTTATTTGTGTATAAATTTTTGTAATATGGCGAAAAAATTACTGTGACACACACCAAATTCCCCTTATTTATCAACCTTTTTGGTACTGATCAAATGGATCGATAAAAATCAAAACAACCTTATGGGAACCAAATTTGTATCGCTGTTTCTCTTCGACTGATGTCCATTCACACCTAACTGTTCGGTGGCTACTACTAATAGTAGAAATATAAGTACAAATTTGGATAGATTTGCAAAACAGCTGGAAGAAACTTTTTTTAAAAGAAGTTCAAAGCATGTCAGCATGTCCAAAGATTACCGAAATAACGTTGACCAATTTAGATATAACAGGATCCGCAGACGAGACGGCCACGGGAATGGGTTAATGTTTTGTTTGGAAATGATTGTTTATTCAATAATATCTCATTTTTGTTTAACTTATTTTTTTGTAAACCGACTTTATTTTGCTTTGGACGTTTTCATTTTCACACTATGTGACAGACGATCGATAATTTTATAATAAAATTTGGAAACTTTTCGAAGCATAACTAATGACTCAATGGGAAAGGAACTATTATAAATGGAGATTGGAAAAAGTTCTGACTTGTACAACACCAGTTAAATACAGAAACATGTCATAGCGGCAATTCCGTTAAATACAAGGATTTAAAGTTTAATGGATGTGTAATAAAACCCTTTACCTAATGAATCGGCTGCATCCACCTGTGTAATTTACAAAATAAGCAGTTGAAAAAACTGGATGTGCGACTGTCTCTGGATGAACCTATCAATACCCCTGGCACAATGATTGGCATATCGCTAAAGCAATAGCTATAAAATGGGCACCACAATACTGAAATGCACATCCAGATTAAATTTGCAGATGTTCAGTTTCCTCATTTTTCTTACCATGCTCACAAAATTTGAAACATTTGAGAGATCACAGATGTGCAAACATGCAATTTCTAACTGGCATCTTAATGGCAATACGGGCAAGTTTCCAGTGTACTTTCAGTTACATTTTGAAGAGCATAATAAATTTAGACGAAAATCCCCGAACCCAAATTCAGACTTGGTCTGCGTATTCTTGAGACAAATCTATGTACAAAATTTGGTGTTGATTCAATAACTCAAACTGAAGTTATCATCTGGACACCAAATTTCCAAAGGTTGCGAAATTGGGTGGAAAAACATCAAAAAAGGGGCAAAACTCTAACAAAAATTATCGGATCCCGCCGATATTTGGAATTCACCAAATCATTGGGGGATAGGACATATACACCAAATTTGGTTTTGATTCGATGACCCAAAGTTTAGTTATCACTCCAGATGGACAGATGAATGCACACACGCAATGCATGGGTGCAGCTGATTACAATAGTCCTCCGACAAAATATTTTGTCGGGGTACAAACATGACATCCCAAAACACTTATGCCTAAAAAAAATAAAAATCTGTTTCTCAGGCCCTCCTGCATGGTCCTTTTGGCTGACGCATGCTCTCTTTTTATAACCAATCCAAACTTAAAAAAAATCAAAATCAAATGGTTTATGTCTGATATTTTACCCATGTTAATAAAATTGTCCCTTGAGAGCAAGAAGGCTTTGCGATGCTTTAGCATTTCAAAGCCTTCTTGCACTCAAGGGATGTAATACACTACTACCCATGTTATTCTGTAGGTTATGAGGCCTAAAACATAAAACAAACCAAGAACATGAACTTTTTAATGGAAAAGAAATAATTACAAAAATAAAAAATAAAATAAAAAAACGCCCGCCCGCATGCAATTTTACAAAAAATGGCCTGAGAAACAGAAGATCTACTTTGTGAGGCCTTATGAAGGATATTTCACATGCATTACCAGTGTAAATGTAAATACGGCATGAAATCTTTGCACTTCCAGAAACTTTTACCTCTGACCTTGTCATCACCCGTCCGCAACTTACACACACATTCAGCACCTATCCACAATTTTGCACACACACTTATACTAATAACATGCACACACCTGTGTATGCATTCTATCCAAATTCAAAAAATCATGATTGTACTCAATTTTCACACCTTGTAACATAAAACTGGAAACACTCACCTTGATGCTGCTATGGAATGAGCCTGTATAAAAAGGTCTATTGCTTTCTCATTGTTTGCATGCTTTCCTTTGCTCTGTTCTAAATAAGATATGTCAAGGAAATGGTTCAATGTTTCATAAGACTGTTTTGCTGACTGGTTGGTCAGGTTATTGTTTGGCTGGTTGGTCAAAGCATTAATTTTGTTGATGAGTCATATGGATGCTTTGGGTGAAAGTTAAAAAATTTATAGTAAGGCTGCACAAAGTAGATCTTCTGTTTCTCAGGCCATTATTTGTGAAATTGCATGCGGGCGAGCGGTTTTTTATTTTATTTTTTATTTCAGTAATTTCTTCTTTGTCATCAAAAGTTCATGTTCTTGGTTCAAGTTTTAGGCCTCATAATCTACAGAATAGCATGGGTGGTGGTGTATTTCATCCCTTGAGTGCAAGAAGGCTTTGCAATGCTAAAGCATTGCAAAGCCTTCTTGCACTCAAGGGACAAATTCATCAATTTTTTTAACTTGGGTAAAATATCAGACATAAACCATTTAATTTTTATTTTTTTAAGTTTAAATTGGTAATAAAAAGAGAGCATGCGGCAGCCAAAAGGACCATGCGGGAGGGCCTGAGAAACAGATTTTTTTATTTTTTTAGGCCTAATTTATATATTTTTATACTTACCAATGACCCACACTTAGCTGGTGCTAACTCCTTAAATTATAGGGCCAAACACAAATTTTGCCCCCCAATCTGCAAAATTTGCATCAAAAACCGAAATTTCAATGTCCTATGTGGTCCTCCATACCTTATATCCACTGCGCATGTGCAGTGTCAAGGAGGTCTCGAAATTGGCTCCAAAAGTCATTTTTACAACCAGTGCCTGGTAAGTGTTATGTAATCAGCAGGGAGGTATGAGTTCCCAACTCATGGGAGGGCCATCCCCGTCTGGGTCATTGGTAAGTATAAAAAATATATAAATTACTATACATTTTTTAACATTTTTATACTGTACCAATGCCCCAGACTTAGCTGAATAGAAAAAAAGCTGGAGGGCCTAGGACATAAAGGAAATTCCAATAGACTCAATTACATGAAAACAGAATTATCCCCTCAAGGAGAAGGGGAGAACAGGTTTTACATGTCTCTTTCTTGTTTGTATCAAAAAAGAAAGACACAATACAATTCCGTAATTGAGCACAATAACATCAATGATCTCTACTAACATCCAGTATAATCCATTGTACTAATCTTATTAAAGGAAAGCCAATAATTAAAGATAGTCCAGATAATGAGACTCTTTATACTCATTAAAAAGTGTCCGAGGATTGTATATTAGCATTCGTATGATCCGTGACATATACAAATGTTTCACACCGAGCTACACTTTAAAAATATTACATGAATTAGCTTTACACTTTAAAACCATCCCAGCACCGACTCGGAATTACTGATTCCAGAGGAGGTATTCCCTTGCTTTTCACTATAAAGCAGGTGACCTAAGGGAACACCATTCCCCCCCCCCCCCCCACCTTTCCCTTGCCCTGGGTCAAATACCCCAGAGCAAAGAGGGCAGCAGGACAGAGTCACTGCCGGAACTATTAGCATAAGTCCAAGAAGTAGACAGCTCTCTACTTCATGTGCTGAAATCTTAAGCACAGACTGCTGAGCTAAAGATAATTTTTCATAAGCAGTATGGATAGTTAATTGAATCCCCCTTGCAATAGAATGGACCGTAATGTCCCTTCTATTAGGCAGCAGAAACAGAAAGAAATGTCTGATAAACTCAGATCTACTTATGTAAATACATATAGCTCTAACAGGACAGAATAAAGGTCTATGCCCGTCTGAAGACGGAAGAGCCTTAATAACAATAGGTTCCGAATACTTATTAGAAGCCTGATTCTAGCCAAAAATCCAACATTAGTAGTCAAGGTAATAGTATTACCTACACTACGATAGTGAGAATCATCCACAGATAGTGCCTGAAGCTCACTAACTCTTCTAGCAGAAGAGAAGGCTAAGAGAAATCTGTCTTGTAAGATAAGAATTTGAAGTCCACTGTATCAGGAGGCTTAAATGGCGCTTCTTTAGCTTAAGAAGAACCCAAGCTAAATTCCACTTAGGAATTAATCTAAGGGTTCTAGGTCTATTTATCGAACAGTTTTTCAGTAACTTAGATAAAGAGACATTAGATCCAATCTCTAAAATATCATGATGTGCATAGGTATCAACAGAATGATTCCTACATCACCGTGAGAAAACCGTCAACTTAGCAGCATAATTTAGCGAAGAGGAGGTCCTCCTACAGTTAGAAATTGCGTCAACTGCTCGTCCTGTAAATTGCTTGCCGTGCAAGAAGGACCGCACAACGGAAATACGTGAAGGTTGAGACCTTGCGGCTTGTGATGCAGTGTGCACGATTTCCCCTGCGAAAGAAGATCCTCTCATGGAGGAAGCTCCTGCAGCATGTCCCACAGCAGACACCTGAGTAGATTTATCCACGGTCTCTGGGGTGACAGAGATGCTACCAACAGAATTTTGCAGTGTGACTGGTTAATCTTGAGCAATATCTGCTGAATCAATGGCGCTGGAGAATATGCGTATCCTATCATTCCGTCCCAAGAGATCGAGAGAGCATCTACTGCAAACGCTCGAGGATCTGCACAAGGCGACCCATACATCTGAAACTGATTGTTGAGATGCGTCGTAAATAAGTCTATCATTGGACGGTCCCATTGGTAGCAAATCTGATTGAATACTCGTTTGTTGAGAGTCCATTCTGACGGCAACATGCGACCCTTCCATGAAAGGGAGTCTGCCAAAACGTTCAGACGACCCGGAATATGACGGACCGATAGAACTTGATGGTCTAGGACAAACAGAAGGATCCTTTCCGTTAAACTGAATAACGGAATGGAATGAGTGCCTCCCTGGTTCCGAATATATGCTACTACTGTCGAATTGTCAGACAGAATTTGAACATGCGAATTCTGAAGAATGTTCATTCATTGACGTAGCGCAAGTCATATTGACATCATCTCTTGATGTTTATGTACTTGTTAGGAACTGCGGATCCTAAAGACCCTGGCACCCTGCATCTGTTGGGCTAAGAGTTGCGCTACAATCTGTTTGACTCGCATACGTCATTATCGTTAAACTTGGATCCGGCAGTTGCAGTGGTACTCCTTGAGTTAACCACTGAATATCTGCCCAAGTCTGAATCTCTTGTTTCACTTGATTCGACAAGACGATGTTCGATTCGAGCGAATGAGTCTTCACACTCCAATTCTTGAGATAAAATATCTGTGGAGTGGATGAGTGCATAGCCGCTCCATCGGAATAAGATCCGCAGCGCGTCCGCACAAACCTGTCAGTCTCATGAATTCTCTCGCTGTTACTACATCTGAGTGAAGGCAAAAGCGAGCGTAACAACTGACTAATATCGCTCTGGTTAACGGCAGACGAACGAGATTGTTGTGCGTCTCTAAGCCGATTCCCACATGGGTGAATGATTAGGACGTCATTAGATCCGACTTCTTTTCGTTTACTATGTAACCGAGACGTCGGAGCAATTGAAGCAGACTCTGAACATTGTTCTGAAGTGTTAACTTGCTGCTGTAACCATGAAGAATGTCATCCAAGTTCTTCTTTTGGTAAGGTGATCTGCGTGAGATGATGCGTCTAAATTCTATTAGACGATATTGTCGTCTCCAGTATACTTGAGTAAATAGACATGGACTCCGGCAATGACAATTCCAGGTCTTCAGCCTAGTTGTCCAAACGCAGAGGAACTCTCGGCATGCCTAGTCTTGCCTTTCAAAATTATGTCTTGCATTGATGAAAGGCAGCTGAATAGCGCTAGGTGATAAGAAACTCAGGGACGGTGTCCCTAATCCGGCCGAAAAAGTCTGTGTCCAGTGACGCTTTCAGTTTCTTATCAGGTAACGCAGCATTTTGTCCAGAGAAACAACTTCTAAAAGGTGATACCGGATGAAATCTACAGCCACCTAAAGTAGTTCGGAAAGGGAAAATTTAAGCTGTGCCGATTCCCTTTTACCATCCGCCTGGACCACATAATAATTTCAGTCGTCCCTTACTGACTCTGCAGGGGAATGAACAGACCCAGCTTGCTCAGATTGTTCTTTACTGAAAAAGTTTTTGATAGCTGCTGGGATGCTGCAATGAATTGAGCTATCTGCGATAGCAAGTCCGTCACGGAGGCCTGTGGAGCCGCAGTCTTACGTAATTAGCTGCTGGAAGCTCCAGGGACATTAATTCCTGCATTTATATAATATGTGAACGTCCCAACTGGAAAGGCCTTGTGTCCTTGGCTAGCAGATGACGTGACCTGGTCAATGTGGAACCATCACCTCCTGGCCCTGCGAGGATTGCGGAAGGAGAAAACACATCCTCCACGACCTGCACCTCGCCCAGTCGACCTAGGGGCATCTGACCCGATATCTCAGGCCAGCATAACAACCCCTATGTGAGTTGCTACTCTGACGATCTCCGGACTAAGACGTAGAGGCTTTGATCCACTATAGGAACTTCCTTTGGACGTATTCACCCCCGAAGAACCTGCCTTAAGCTTACTCCTCTCTGCTGAGTCCGACTTTTTCAAAGCAGAATAACGCAGAGAAACCGGAGCTTTCTTAGCAATCTAATATAGATTGTAGAAAGCTTAACGTCGAAGAGAAGCTCTCCTGAGACCGGAGCGACTGGAAGAGAGTTTTTTCACCTTACTATCCACTCTTGTGGATGCAGCCAGGGCAGCATCACATCTGATTAACTCCATATTGCCACTGAAAGGGCAGAGTTATACGTAGAGTATGCAATAGCCCTCAAAAGAACTCTTAAGGAAGATTGAAGATCCTGGAATTCTTTCGCTTCGAGACATAGTGATAATGCTCTGGTAAGGTGATCTGCGTGAGATAATGCATCTAAATTGTCGTCTCCAGTATACTAGAGTAAATAGACATAGGCGCCGGCAATGACCGTTCCAGGTCTTCAGCCTAGTCGTCCAAACGCAGAAGAACCCTCGGCGTGCCTTGTCCTGCCGTTTCAAATTTATGTCTAGCATTGATGAAAGGCAGCTGTATAGCGCTTAGGCGATAAGAACCGAATTTGCCCGTCTTAGAGGCTAGCTTGCATATAGCATCATTCAAAAGTTCAAATGTCCATGACATTTCTGGACTGGGTCGGAAACTCAGGGACGGTGTCCCTAATCCGGCTGAAAAAGTCTGTGTCCAGTGACGCTTACAGTTTCTTATCAGGTAACGCAGCATTTTTGTCCAGAGAAACAACTTCTAAAAGGTGATGCCGGATGAAATCTACAGCACCTAAAGTTGCTCGGAAAGGGAAAATTTCAGCAGTGCTGATTCCCTTTTACAATCCACCTGGACAACATAATAATCTTGGTCATTCCTACTGACACTGCAGGGGAGCGAACCGACCCAGCTTGCTCAGATAGTTCTTTATTGAAAAAGTTTCTGATAGCTGCTGGGATGCTGCGATGAATTGAGCTATCTGTGATAGCAAGTCCATCACGGAGGCCTGTGGAGCCGCGGTCTTAAGTAATTAGCCGCTGGAAACTCCAGGGACGTTCATTCCTGCATTTATATAATATGCGAACATCCCAACTGGAAAGGCTTCATGTCCTTGCCTAGCGGGTGGTGTGACCCGGTCGACGTGGATTCTCTAGTCTGCGAAGCAGGCTGGATATCTGTGGTCACATAGCCAAGGTGCGGTCGTGTGTGCTGACGTGAGGATGAGGAAGCCAATAGACCAGCCGCGTCGGACTGTCTATGCGACGGAGCGTCCCGAGCAGGAGGAGTGGACGTATGCTCCGACTAATGAACGATCATACAACATTTCGGCGCAGATGTTGTTGTAAGAGAGAGGGGGGGCCTCTCTCGCTCGCGGTCCGGATAGACCTGGACGAGCTAGCTACCGGACTGACAGGCTTCCTCCGTACAATCCTCGGATCCGTCATCGCTGGGTGTGCACGTCGTCGTTGGGTGTGCACATTCAATGTTTATAGTGCTCGCATCACCCAAACTGCTTCCCTGGACTGCAATGGATGAACCTGGCTGCCGAGCCATTCGATGAATGGTCGCTACACTGGGCGAGCTAGCGTACAACAACGCCGTCGATCCTACTAGGGACCACTTAGGCAATTGTTGTATTTCATGAACACTTTTGCCGCTAGCTCTTCGTTAGACTGCAATGACGGAGACACACTTGTTGAAGACATCAAGGAAACATCACCCTGTTCTTGTTCTTCTGAAAAAGAGACTGATAAACTAGAGTGACCTTGCGGAGAGAGGACCGGCATGGACCCCTCACCACTAACAATATACCGTGACACACGTCTCCAACGTTGTCATTCCAATTGGCACACACTGAGCAAGAATTAGTGCGAGTACATTGACTACAAGAAACACAATGAACATGAGAATCAGAGGAAGATTTCCTCGCATTACAATTTGAACAATATTCCTTCATCATGAAAAAATATAAACAGTCAAAGTACTCGCACTACCCCTTGAAACAAAGATACATAATATAATATAATCCATTATAACATTTCCAAACAAGAGGGATGTTAGATCACAAATGCTCACCTACATTCGCGCTTGATAATATCATTCCAATGTAACATGCCTAATATTTAGTTAATATAAATCATTAACTAGGCATCAAATGATTAATGTGGTTTATGTGATGGCTTTGGAAAGTCTATACTTCTGCATTTATTATATATAAATTCAACATAGAATCATTGGATATAAAAGCATTTTTTTCTTTTAGAAATGTTTATGATTAAGAATATGAATCGTGAGGCCAGATATTAAATCATGAATAAGAATTAGGAAAGGCTTTCATAAATCACTGAAATTGTAATTGAAGTACATTCATTGGTTAAAGAGGAGTTGCGGAAAAACATTCGTTCAAGAAAGTGACTATAAGTCCCAACAAAAATACATCACATCAACAACTAAAATAAGCCTTAATGTTACTAGTAATAAGTATGAGAAAGTATTAAATAAAAAAAAAAAGTTAAAAAAAAAATTTTTTACAGAAAGTGAATATAAGTCCCAAAAATCCCCCTCAAATTCCTCAAATGTGCATGTAATAAGGGCACAACGTTACCGCAATGTAGTTCAGTAACCCATGCGTACAATATCAATTGCCTGGAAAGGCACATAGAAACAGAACTCACCTTAACACCTCACCTTAACACAAACTTTTAGAACTTAAAATTGAGTAAGTCAGAGAAAAACGTGAACATTGTGACTGAAAAAAAGAAAAGAAATCAGTTAATTTTCTGCATACAGTAGGGTTAATACCTACAGTTGTTATTGAAATGAGAAAATAAACAGTAATGAGAGGTGAAGGCACCACAATCTGCACAAAAGCTGACTTTAACGCAAATTCTTACAACACCTACACGCTAATTCTTACAACAAGTTTTGGCAGAAAATCAGCCTCAAATTCCTCAAATATACATGTAATGAGGGTTAAATATTACTGCAATGGAGTTCAGTAACCCAAGTGTAGAATATTAATTGCCTGGAAAGACACAAAGAAACACAACTCACCTAAATACAAAGTTTACAAAGTTTTACAACTTAAAATTTACAAGAAAAACATGAAAATTTTGACTGAAAAAAAAGAAAATTTCCATTAAATTTCTGCAAACAGTAGGGTTAATACCTACAGTTGTTATTGAAATATGAAAATCAACAGTAATGAGAAGTTAAAGCAGCACAATCTGCACAAAAGCTGACTTTAACGCAAATTCTTACAACACCTAAATGCAAATTCTTACAACAACTTTTGGCAGAAAATTCTAGGTGAAATTTGGAAAAAAGTCATAGTATCAGGGTTAAATACTGTTCTGATAGTCCCCTACAACCTACATATGCAATATCAAAGGCCTGAGCCCACTGATCTTTGAGAACTCACCTTAACACCTCACCTTAACACCAACTTTTAGAACTTGAAATTTACTAAGTCTGAGAAAAACATGAAAATTTTGACTGAAAAAAAAGAAAATTTCCGTTAAATTTCTGCATACAGTCGGGTTAATACCTACAGTTGTTATTATTGAAATATGAAAATCAACAGTAATGAGAAGTTAAAGCACCACAATCTGCACAAAAGCTGATTTTAACGCAAATTCTTACAACACCAAAACGCTAATTCTTACAAGTTTTGGCAGAAAATCAGCCTCAAATTCCTCAAATATGCATGTAATGAGGGTTAAATATTACTGCAATGGATTTCAGTAACCCAAGTGTAGAATATTAATTGCCTGGAAAGACACATAGAAACACAACTCACCTAAACACAAAGTTTACAAAGTTTTACAACTTAAAATTTACCAAGTCCGAGAAAAACATGAAAATTTTGACTGAAAAAAAAGAAAATTTCCATTAAATTTCTGCATACAGTAGGGTTAATACCTACAGTTGTTATTGAAATATGAAAATCAACAGTAATGAGAAGTTAAAGCAGCACAATCTGCACAAAAGCTGACTTTAACACAAATTCTTACAACACCTAAACGCAAATTCTTACAACTTTTGGCAGAAAATTTTAGGTGAAATTTGGAAAAAAGTGTTAGTATCAGAGTTAAATACTGTTCTGATAGTCCCCTACAACCTACATATGCAATATCAAAGGCCTGAGCCCACTGATGTTTGAGAAATTAATCTTAACATTAAATCTTACAATATTGGACACGCCGGACGCCGACGCCCGAGGTTATGACAATACCTCACCACATCTTACGGATGTAGGTGAGCTAAAAATAATTTAAAAAAAAAAAAATTTTTTAGAAAAATTTTCAGAAGAGCCCAAGTTCCCAATGGGAACAATGAGCCCAAATGGATCCCAAAAAAGCCTAAGTGTGGACACAATATATTAAAACATTTTTAAAAATTAATGCAACACTTACGGACAATATTAATGTATCTGGCTATGAGCATAACTAATGGAAGACAAGTAATCACTATCAGAAGTAACCGTTGTCAACATAAACAAAAGTGTACAAATACCGGAAACATGACTCCAGGCACTGTAACCATGACTCAAAATCAGTCACCAATTTAAACACTATCCGATGTAAAACAGAGGCTTCCGGAGAACTGCAGTACATCGGATGGTAGATGCAGATCACAATGCCTGATCACCCAAGGGTGCAGACGTAAACATGGGGAAAAAACAGAATAATCATTCTGTTACCAAGCCAAAACTCCCAAGAAATTTTAGTAAAAAAAAATTCCAAAATTATGCCAAAAGCATGGGAGAATAGCAAACAAACAATGGTAAGTTCATAGCCAGAATGACAACATAAGGCTCATGCCTCAAAATTAGGGAATATGAAATAATTTCGTAAAAAAAGTTAAAAAATTTATAGTAATTTATATATTTTTTATACTTACCAATGACCCAGACATAGCTGGGGCTAACTCTTAAAATTCTAGGGCCAAACACAAATTTTGCCCCCCAA
Source organism: Pictodentalium vernedei (assembly GCA_031216915.1). NCBI lineage: Eukaryota > Metazoa > Mollusca > Scaphopoda > Dentaliida > Dentaliidae > Pictodentalium > Pictodentalium vernedei. Next base: position 69,712,324 of record CM062292.1, on the reverse strand, counting down.
TCCCCAAAATTTGCATCTAAAACTAAAAGAAATCATGTCCTGAAGGTCCTCCATACTTTGCCCTCACTGCGCATGCGCAGTGTCAAGGACGTCCCAAAATTGGCGCCAATTATCATTCTTACAAGCAGTGCCTGGTCAGCGCTATGTACTCAGCGGGGAGGTATGAGTTCCCAACTCCTGGGAGGGCCATCCCCGTCTGGGTCATTGGTAAGTATAAAAAATATATAAATTACTATAAATTTTTTAACATTTTTATACTGTACCAATGACCCAGACATAGCTGAATAGTAAAAAGCCTGGAGGGCCTAGGACAATCCAATAAGCTCAACTATATCAATAGAGTCAACCCCTCAAGGAGAAAAGGAGTATTAGGCTTTACATGTATCTTTCTTATTTTATAATAAATTAGAAAGATACAATACCCTTCATAATTGAGCACAATAACATTCATGTTCTCTATTAACATCCAGTATAACCCCTTATACTAATTATTTTTAAAGTAAGCCAATAAAAAAAGTTAGTCCAGAGAATTGAGACTCTTTATATTCTTTTAAAAGTGTCCGAGGATTGTATATTAACGCCCGTTTGACACTTGACATATACAAATGCTTCACACCGAGCTACACTTTAAAAATATGACATGAATGAATTTTTAATATTAATATTACACTTTAAAACCATCCCGTTAACGACTCAGAATTACTGACTCCGGAGGAGGAATCCCCTTGCTTTTCACTATAAAGCAGGTGACCTAAGGGAACACCCTCCCCCCCCCTTCCCCTTGCCCTGGGTCAAATAGCCCAGAGCGAAGAGGGCAGCAGGACAGAGTCACTGCCGGAACAGAAAGCCTGCATAACTATAGTTGCAACTGTTTAGTGGACGACATTCTGAGCAACAGATAAAGGACCAAAACAATGCAGGTCTCCAGAAATGGACTCAATATTTCTGAGATAAAAATTCGTGAATGTGGATGGCTGAGACCAATAAGCAGCCTTCATTAAATCTGTAATAGCAACACTATTTGCGTAAGCCCAAGATGTAGAAAGAGCTCTTACTTCATGAGCCGAGATCTTAAGCACAGACTGCTGAGTAGAAGATAGATTATCATAAGCAGTACGGATAGTTAATTGAATCCATCTAGCAACAGAATGGACTGAAATGTCCTTTCTATTAGGCATCAGAGACAGAAAGAAGCGTTTTCGTCCCTTTCTGATAAACTGAGATCTTTGTTTATAAATACGTAAAGCTCTAACAGGACAGAGTAAAGGCCTACGCCCGTCTGAAGACGGCAGAGCCTTAATAACAATAGGTTCCGGATATTTATTAGGAGCCTGATTCTTAGCTAAAAATCCAACATTAGTAGTGAAGGTGATAGTGTTCCCGACACAACGATAGTGAGAATCGTCCACTGATAGTGCATGAAGCTCACTGACTCTTCTAGCAGAAGAGAAAGCTAAGAGAAAAGCTGTCTTATAAGACAAGAATTTGAAATCTACTGTCCGAAGAGGCTCAAATGGCTTTTCCTTCAGTTTAAGAAGAACCCAAGCTAAATTCCACTTAGGAATTAATTTAAGAGTTCTGGGTCTATTTATCGAGAAGTTTCTAACTAACTTAGATAAAGAGACATTAGATCCAATTTGTAAACTATCATGGTGTGCATAGGTATCAGATAACATACACCTATAACCCTTAATAGTAACAGGCTGCAGTTTGATCTCGTCAAACAAGTATATTAGAAAGTTTGCAATATCTGGAATGGAGGGATCAAAAATATCAACAGAATGATCCCTACACCAATGACGAAAAACCTTCCACTTAGCCGCATAGTTTAGTGAAGAGGAGGTCCTCCTACAGTTAGAAATCACGTCCACTGCTTGTCCTGTAAAGTGCTTGCCATGCAAGAAGGACCGCACAATGGAAATACGTGAAGGTTGAGACCTTGCGGGTTGTGATGAAGTTGACGCGATTTCCCCTGCGAAAGAAGATCCTCCCGTGGAGGAAGCTTTCGCGGTAAGTCCCACAGCAGACACCTGACTAGATTTATCCATGGTCTCTGTGGAGACAGAGATGCTACCAACAGAATCTTGCATTGAGACTTGCTGAATTAACGGCGCTGGAGGATACGCATATCCTATCATTCCGTCCCATGAGATCGACAGAGCTTCTACTGCATATGCTTGTGGATCCGGACATGGTGACACATACGTCTGCAACTGATTGTTGAGATGTGTCGCAAATAAGTCTATCATTGGCCGTTCCCATTGGTAGCAAATCTGAATGAATACCTGTTTGTTGAGAGTCCACTCTGACGGCAACAAGCGACCCTTCCGTGAAAGGGAGTCTGCTAGTACATTCAGACGACCCGGTATATGACGGACTGAAAGTAGAACTTGGTGTTCTAGAGCAAACAGAAGGATTCTTTCCATTAAATTGAATAACGGAACGGAATGAGTGCCTCCCTGGTTCCGGATATACGCCACTACTGTCGAATTGTCGGACAGGATTTGGACATGAGCTTTGTGAATAATGTCCATCCAATGGCCCATTGCAAGCCATTGACATCATTTCCTTGATGTTTATGTGCTTGCTTAGAAACTGTGGATCCCAAAGACCCTGGCACCTCGAATCCGTTGGGATCAATGTTGCACCCCAACCTGTTTGACTGGCATCCGTCATAATCGTAAAACTCGGATCCGGCAACTGCAGCGGAACTCCCTGAGTCAACCACTGAATGTTTGCCCAAGTCTGAATCTCTTGTTTCACTTGATCTGACAAGAGAACGTCTATATCGAGCAAATGAATCTTCACACTCCAATTCTGAGTCAAGAAAATTAAGAGAGGACGAGTGCGCAACCGCCCCATCGGAATGAGATCCGCAGCGGCTCCGCACAGACCTATCAGTCTCATGAACTCCCTCGCTGTGACTTTGTCTGCATGAAGACAATAGCGAGCGTAACAACTGATTAACTTCGCTCTGGTTAACGGCAGACGAACGAGATTGTTGTGTGTCTCGAAGCTCATTCCCAGATGAGTGAATGACTTGGACGGCACCAGATCCGACTTCTCCTCGTTTATAACAAAACCGAGACGTCGGAGCAATAGAAGCAGATTCTGCACATCGTTCTGAAGCATTAACTCGTTGCCGTACCTCTGAAGAATGTCGTCCAGGTAGGCCGACGTTACTGCAGACGAATGAGCTCGGAAATACATCATTACCGAGTTCATTACTCGAGTGAAAGCCCAGGGCGCTAGGTTCAATCCGAAGCACATCGCCCGGATTTGATATACAACTCCTAGGACTGCGAAGCGAAGATACTTTCTGAATGTCGGATGTACCATGACGTGAAAGTACGCATCTTTGAGATCTATGCTTGTAGCATAATCGTTCACCCGAATACTCGCTCTGACCGATCGAATCGTCTCCATATAGAACTTCGGAGCGATGATCAGCTTGTTTATCCAGCTCAAATCTATGACTGGATGGAACGAGCCGTCTGGATTCGGAACCAGAAATAGATAGCTGTAGAACCCCGGTGATTCCTGGTCTTCTACGACCTCTACCGCGTTCTTCATCAAAAGAGACTGTACCTCCGATAAAAGAGCGTCTCTTTTCTGCGGATTTGACGGAAGTTGAGTCCATTTTGGACCTCGAGTTAATGGAGGCTTTCGTTTGAAGGATATTCTTAGTCCTTCCGAAATCACCCCTCTCACCCAAGGGTCGTCCGTAATCGACGCCCACTCTTCTGTAAAACTCAACAACCTTCCGCCAACCAGAACATGATAGAGGTTCAAACCATCACCTCCTGGACCTGCGAGGCCTGCGGGAGCAGAAACCACGTCCTCCACGACCCGCACCTCGTCCCGTCGACCTCGGGACGTCAAACCGGTTGTCTCGGCCCGAAGAAAGTCCCGCACGTGAGTCGCTGCCTTGACGGTCTCTAGAATAAGACCAAGAGGACGCAAAGGAACCTCTATAGGAACCTCTCTTGGGCGTATTTGTCCCAGAAGTGCCTGTCTTACTCTTATCTGCTGAATCCGACTTTTTGGAAGTGGATTTAAAAAGCAGAGAATCCGAAGCTTTCTTAGTTATTTTATCATAAATTGCTGAAAGCTTGCCATCGAAGAGAAGTTCTCCGGAGACCGAAGCGACTCTGAGAGAGTTCTTCACCTTACTATCCACGCGTGTGGATGCAGCTAGGGCTGCGTCACGTCTAACCAATTCCAGGTTTGCCACTGAAAGGGCGGAGTTATACGTGGAATAAACCACTGCCCTTGAAAGAAGTCTTAATGAGGATTGTAGATCCTGGAATTCTTTCCCTTGAAGACGCAGTGATAACGCCTTTGTAAGGTGGTCTGCATATGATAAAGCATCTAAGCTGGCTCTGTTAGACGTAATTGTCATTTCCAACGCCGCGGTTGGAATGGACATAGACGACGGTAATGACAATTCCAAGTCTTCCGCCTCGTCGTCTAGACGCAGAGGAACTCTCGGTATGCCCTGTCCTGCCTATCGAATTATTCCTTGAATTGATGAAAGGCAGGATAAGAGCATTGGCGGACAAGAAACCAGCTTTGCCTGTTTAGGAAGCAAGCTTAAAGATAGCGTCGTTCAATAATTCGAATGTTCTTGTGACATTATTGGACTGTGACGGAAACTCAGGGACGATGTCTCTGAACCGCTCAAAAAATTCAGTGTCCAATAACGCTATCAGTCTCTTATCCGGCATCGCAGCAGTCTGGCCCGACGGAACAACTTGAGGAAGGTAGTGCCGGATGAAATCTACAGCAGCTTTATGTTGTTCCGAAAGGGATAGCTCCAAGTCCTCAGTATCCCTTTCGCCATTCGGTCAGACCTCATGATGCTCCCGGTCGTCCGCACCCGATGCTTCGGCGGAGTATACCAACCCAGCGCCGTCGGATAATTCCTGATCCGACAACGATTCTGTCGTTTGCTGGGATGCTGTGATAATTTGTGCTATCTGAGCTAGCACGTCCGTCATCGAGGGCTGCGGAGTAGCGGTCTTTCGCTGCTTAGCCGTCAGAAGCTCCGCATCAACTGACTCCCGCATACTTCTCTTATGCGAACGTCCGGAGTCTACCGGCCTCTTGTCCCCGGCTACCGGATGGCGTGACCTGGTCGCCGTTGAATCCCTGATCGGCGAAGCTGGCTGAATATCCGCGGTCACATAGCCAAGGTGCGGTAGTGTGCGCTGCTGAGGGGATGAGGAAGCCTGTACAGTCTCTCCGGACTGCCTATATAATGGAGCATCCCGAGCGGCGGACGTATGCTCTGCTTGCGAAACATTTTGTACCACAACATCTGGTCCCAGATGTTGTTGGACGAGAGAGGGGCCTCTCCCGCTCGCGGCCCGGCTGGACCTGGACGAGCTAGGAACCGGACTACAAGGCTTCCTCCGATCTCTCCTCTTATCCGCCATCACTGGGTGTGCACCTTGTATGTTTATAGTGCTCGCATCACCCAAAACTCTTTCCTGGACCGTCACGGACGAACCCGGCTGCCGAACCATTCGATGAATGGACGCTACACCGGGCGAGCTAGCGGACGACAGCGCCGTCGATCCTACTAGGGACCTCTTAGGCAACTGGCGTATCTCCATGAGCACTTTTGCCGCTAGCTCTTCATTTGATTGTGACGACGGAAGCACACCTTTGGAAGATAACATGGAAACATCACCCTGTTCTTGTTCCTCTGAAATACAAACTGATAAACTAGAGTGACCCTGCGGAGAAAGGACCGGCATAGCCCTTTCCCCGCTAACAACATACCGTGACACACGTTTCCAATGTTTGTCATTCTAATATTAACATACTGAACAGGAGTTAGTGCGAGTACACTGACTACAATTAATACAATGATCATGAAAGTCAGAGGAAGATTTCCTCTCATTACAATTTGAACAATATCCTTTCATTGTGAAAAGACAATAAGTCCTAGTATTCGCACGAACCCCTGAAAACAAAGATACATAATAACATGATCCATTAACATTGAAAAAACAATTGAAATCAAAAATAAATTTTGAAAAAATATTTTTTCAGCAAAGCCCAAGTTTCTGAAAAGTAACGTTGAGCCCCAATGGATCCCAAGCCTAAGTGGGATTTTAAAATTATTTGAAATAATTAATGCAACACTTACGAATAATAATAATGTATCTTGTAATAAGATAAACTAGTACAAAGGCAAAAAGCCCCCCTCAAAAGAGACTGTTGCCAATGTAAACAAGAAGTGTATAAACACCAGAAAACATGACTCCAGGCACTGACAATCCTGGCCCGAAATCAGTTACCAAAATATACACTATCTGATGCAAAACAGAGACTTCCAGGGAAGAATCTGCAGAACATCAGATGGTAGATGCAAAACACTACGTCTAAACACCCACGGGTGAGAACGTAAACATGGGGAAAATAACAGAATTCATTCTGTTACCAAGCTAAATCTCCCAAGAAATTTTAGTAGTAATCTTACTGAAAAATATGCCAAAAGCATGGGAGAATAGCAAGGGGGGACTTAAAGGACAAGGGGAGAGGAAACACTGAATAAGCAGTGCAACTTCATAGCAAGAATGACAACAACAGGCCCTTGCCTCGAAAGTTAAAAAATTTATAGTAATTTATATATTTTTTATACTTACCAATGACCCAGACTTAGCTGGTGCTAACTCCACAAAAACCAGGGCCAAACACAAATTTTGCCCCCCAATCCCCAAAATTTGCATCCAAAACAAAAAGAAATCATGTCCTAAAGGACCTCCATAGTACGACTCTACTGCGCATGCGCAGTGACGCAGTCGTCCCGAAATTGGCGCCAAATATCATTCTTACTGGCAGTGCCTGGTCAGCGCTATGTACTCAGCGGGGAGGCAAGAGTTCCCAACTCAGGGAGGGCCATCCCCGTCTGGGTCATTGGTAAGTATAAAAAATATATAAATTACTATAAATTTTTTAACATTTTTATACTGTACCAATGACCCAGACTTAGCTGAATAGTAAACAGGCTGGAGGGCCTAGGACATAGAGGAAAATCCAATAAGCTCAATTATAAAATAAAGAGGTAACCCCTTAAGGAGAAAAGGAGTATTAGGCTTTACATGTATCTTTCTTATTTAATATTTAAATTAGAAAGATACACTACCCTTAATAATTGAGCACAATAACATTCATGTTCTCTATTAACATCCAGTATAACCTTTATACTAATTATTTTTAAAACAAGCCAATAAATAAAGTAGTCCAGAGAATTGAGACTCTTTATAATCATTTAAAAGTGTCCGAGTATTGTATATTAAAGCCCGTTTGACACTTGACATATACAAATGCTTCACACCGAGCTACACTTTAAAAATAAGACATGAATGAAATTAAACATTAATATTACACTTTAAAACCATCCCGGAAGCGACTCAGAAATACTGTCTTGGAGGAGGCATTCCCTTGCTTTTCACTATAAAGCAGGTGACCTAAGGGAACACCCGCCCCCCCCCCTTCCCCTTGCCCTGGGTCAAATAGCCCAGAGCGAAGAGGGCAGCCGGACGGAGTCACTGCCGGAACAGAAAGCCTGCATAACTATAGTTGCAACTGTTTAGTGGACGACATTCTGAGCAACAGATAACGGACCTAAACAATGCAGGTCTCCAGAAATGGACTCAATATTTCTGAGATAAAAATTAGTAAATGTGGATGGCTGAGACCAATAAGCAGCCTTCATTAAATCTGTAATAGCAACACTATTAGCATAAGCCCAGGAAGTAGAAAGAGCTCTTACTTCATGAGCAGAAATCTTAAGCACAGACTGCTGAGAAGAAGATAAATCTTCATACGCAGTACGGATAGTTAACTGAATCCATCTAGCAATAGAATGGACTGAAATGTCCTTTCTATTAGGCATCAAAGACAGAAAGAAACGTTTCCGTCCCTTTCTGATGAACTGAGATCTCTGTTTATAGATACGTAGTGCTCTAACAGGACAGAGTAAAGGCCTACGCCCGTCTGAAGACGGAAGAGCCTTAATAACAATAGGTTCCGGATATTTATTAGGAGCCTGATTCTTAGCTAAAAAACCGACGTTAGTAGTGAAGGTGATAGTGTTCCCAACACTACGATAATGAGAATCATCCACCGATAGTGCATGAAGCTCACTGACTCTTCTGGCAGAAGAGAAAGCTAAGAGAAAAGCTGTCTTATAAGATAAGAATTTGAAATCTACTGTCCCAAGAGGTTCAAATGGCTTTTCCTTCAATTTAAGGAGAACCCAAGCTAAATTCCACTTAGGAATTAATCTAAGAGTTCTGGGTCTATTTATCGAAAAGTTTCTAACCAATTTCGATAAAGAGACATTAGATCCAATTTGTAAACTATCATGATGTGCATAGGTATCAGATAACATAGATCTATAACCCTTTATAGTAACCGGTTGCAGTTTGATTTCGTCAAACAAGTATACTAGAAAGTTAGCAATGTCTGGTATAGAGGGATCAAATATATCAACAGAATGATCCCTACACCAACGACGGAAAACCTTCCACTTAGCCGCATAGTTTAGCGAAGAGGAGGTCCTCCTACAGTTAGAAATCGCGTCCACTGCTCGTCCTGTAAAGTGCTTGCCATGCAAGAAGGACCGCACAACGGAAAAACGTGAAGGTTGAGACCTTGCGGGTTGTGATGCAGTTGGCGCGATTTCCCCTGCCAAAGAAGATCCTCTCGTGGAGGGAGCTTCCGCGGTAGGTCCCACAACAGACACCTGAGTAGATTTATCCACGGTCTCTGTGGCGACAGAGATGCTACCAACAGAATCTTGCATTGAGATTGTTTTATCTTTAGCAATACTTGTTGAATTAACGGCGCTGGAGGATACGCATATCCTATCATTCCGTCCCAAGGGATCGATAGAGCGTCTACAGCAAATGCTCTTGGATCCGGACACGGGGACACATACGTCTGCAACTGATTGTTGAGATGTGTCGCAAATAAGTCTATCATTGGCCGTTCCCATTGGTAGCAAATCTGATTGAATACTTGTTTGTTGAGAGTCCACTCCAACGGCAACAAGCGACCCTTTCGAGAAAGGGAGTCTGCTAGCACATTCAGACGACCCGGTATGTGACGGACCGAAAGAAGAACGTGATGTTCCAACGCAAACAGAAGGATTCTTTCCGTTAGATTGAACAACGGAACTGAATGAGTGCCTCCCTGATTCCGTATATACGCCACTACTGTCGTATTGTCGGATAGGATTTGGACATGAGCATCGTGAATAATGTCCATCCAGTGACGTAACGCAAGCCAAATTGACATCATTTCCTTGATGTTTATGTGCTTGCACAGGAATTGCGGATCCCAAAGACCCTGGCATCTCGAATCCGTTGGGATTAATGATGCACCCCAACCTGTTTGACTGGCATCCGTCATAATGGTAAAACTCGGATCCGGCAACTGCAGCGGAACTCCTTGAGTTAACCACTGAATGTTTGCCCAAGTCTGAATCTCTTGTTTCACTTGATCTGACAAGAGAACGTCTACATCGAGCGAATGAATTTTCACACTCCAATTCTGAGTCAAGAAAATTTGAAGAGGCCGTGTGCGTAGCCGTCCCATCGGAATGAGATCCGCAGCGGCTCCGCACAGACCTATCAGTCTCATAAATTCTCTCGCTGTGACTTTGTCTGTATTTAGACAATAGCGAGCGTAACAACTGACTAATTTCGCTCTGGTTAACGGCAGACGAACGAGATTGTTGTGCGTCTCGAAGCTCATTCCCAGATGAGTGAATGACTTGGACGGCACCAGATCCGACTTCTCCTCGTTTACTATGAAACCGAGACGTCGGAGCAATAGAAGAAGATTCTGAACATCGTTCTGAAGCGTTAACTCGTTGCCGTACCTCTGAAGAATGTCGTCCAGGTAGGCCGACGTTACCGCAGACGAATGAGCTCGGAAGTAAATCATTACCGAGTTCATTACCCGAGTGAAAGCCCAGGGTGCTAGATTCAATCCGAAGCACATGGCCCGGAACTGATACACCACTCCTAGGACTGCGAAGCGTAGATACTTTCGGAATGTCGGATGTACCATGACGTGAAAGTACGCATCTTTGAGATCTATGCTCGTTGCATAATCGTTCACCCGAATACTCGCTCTGACCGATCGAATCGTCTCCATATAAAACTTCGGAGCGATGATCAGCTTGTTTATCCAGCTCAAATCTATGACTGGACGGAACGAGCCGTCTGGTTTCGGAACCAGAAACAGATGGCTGTAGAATCCCAGCGATTCCTGGTTTTCTACGACCTCTACCGCGTTCTTCATTAAAAGAGACTGCACCTCTGATAGCAGAGCGTCTCTTTTCTGAGGGTTTGACGGAAGATGAGTCCACTTTGGACTTCGAGTTAATGGAGGCTTTCGTTTGAAGGATATCTTTAGACCTTCCGAAGTCACTCCTCTCACCCACGGATCGTCCGTAATCGACGCCCACTCTTGAGAAAAACTCGACAACCTTCCGCCAACCGGAACGCGATAGAGGTTTGAGCCATCACCTCCTGGATCTGCGAGGCCTGCGGTAGGAGAAACCACGTCTTCCACGACCCGCACCTCGCCTCGTCGACCTCGGGGCGTCCGACCGATTGTCCCGGCCTGAAGGACGTCCCGAACGAGAGTCGCTATCCTGACGGTCTCTCGAATAAGAGCTAGAGGACGCACCGGAACCTCTATAGGAACCTCTCTTGGGCGGATAAGACCCAGAAGTGCCCGCCTTATTCGTGTCTGCTGAATCCGACCTTTTAGGAGCGGATCTAAACAACAGAGAATCACTAGCTTTCTTTTTAATATTATCATAAATAGCGGAAAGCTTGCCGTCAAAGAGAAGATCTCCTGAGACCGAAGCGACTCTAAGAGAGTTCTTCACCTTAGAATCCACTAGTGTGGATGTAGACAGGGCTGCGTCACGTCTAACCAACTCCAGATTTGCCACTGAAAGGGCGGAGTTACACGTGGAATAAGCTACTGCCCTTGAAAGAAGTCTTAAGGAGGATTGTATATCCTGAAACTCTTCCCCTTGAAGACGCAGTGATAACGCCTTCGTAAGGTGATCTGCGTAAGATAAGGCATCTAAATTGGCTCTGTTAGACGCAATAGCTGTTTCCAACACTGCGGTTGGAATAGAAGCTGACGACGGTAATGATAGCTCTAAGTCTTCCGCCTCGTCATCCATACGCAGAGGAACTCTCGGTATACCCTGACCTGCCGTGTCGAATTTATTCCTTGCATTAATGAAAGGCAGGTTGAGAGTATTTGCGGACAAGAAGCCTGCTTTCCCTGTCCTGGAAGCAAGTTTAAAAATAGCGTCGTTCAATAATTCAAATGTTCTTGCAACATTATTGGACTGCGACGGAAACTCGGGAGCGATGTCCCTGAACCGCTCGAAAAAATCAGAGTCCAATGACGCTATAATTCTCCTGTCCGGAAGCGCAGCAGTCTGGCCCGACAGAACAACTTGAGGAAGAAAGTGCCGGATGAAGTCTACGGCAGCTTTGTGTTGTTCCGAAAGGGATAGCTCCAATTCATCCGTATCCCTTTCACCATCCGGTCGGACCTCCCGATGTTCCCGGTCGTCCGCCCCCGATGCTTCGGCGGAGCGTACCGACCCAGCGCCGTCGGATAATTCTCGATCCGACACCGTCTCTGTCGGCTGCTGGGATGCTGCGATAAGCTGTGCTATCTGCACTAGAATGTCCGACGTCGAGACCTGCGGAGGAGCGGTCTTTCGCTGCTTTGCCGAGGGCAGCTCCGCATCAGATGGCTCCCGCATACTTTTCCTATGCGAACGTCCGGAGTCCATCGGTCTCGAGTCCCTGGCTGCCGGATGGTGTGACCTGGTCGCCGAATAATCCTTCATCGGCGAAGCTGGCAAAATATCGGAGGTCACGCAGCCAAGGTGCGGTCGTGTGCGCCGGCGAGAAGAGGAAGCCTTAACAGTCTCTGCGGACTGCTTATACAACGGAGCGTCCCGAGCGACGGACGTATGCTCCGCTAAAGACACATTTTGTACCACAACATCTGGTCCCAGATGTTGTTGTACGAGAGAGGGGCCTCTCTCGCTCGCGGCCCGGCTGGACCTGGACGAGCTAGGAACCGGACTAAAAGGCTTCCTCCGTTCTCGTTCACTATCCGCCGTCACTGGGTGTGCATCTATTATTTTTATAGTGCTCGCATCACCCAAAATTTCCTCTTGGACCGCATCGGACGAACCCGGCTGCCGAACCATTCGGTGAATGGACGCTACACCGGGCGAGCTAGCGGACGACATTTGTCTAATCTCCATGAGCACTTTTGCCGCTAGCTCTGTATTTAATTGTGACGACGGACGCACACTTGAAGAAGATAACATGGAAACATCACCCTGTTCTGGTTCCTCTGAAATAGAAACTGAGAGAGTAGAGTGACCTTGTGGAGAAAGAGCCGGCATCGCTCTTTCTCCAGAAACAACATATCGTGACACACGTTTCCAATGTTTCTCATCCCAATGTTCACATACAGGACAGGGATTAATGCGAGAACACTGACTACAATTTATGCAATAATCATGAAAGTCAGAGGAAGATTTCTTCCTATTACAATTTGAACAAGTTCCTTTCATTGTGAAGGAACAACAATAAGTCCTAGTTACTCGCAAAAACCCCTGACACAAAGATACATAATAACATGATCCATTAATAAATGAAAAAACAATTGCAAAACAAAATAATTTTGAAAAAATATTTTTTCAGAGAAGCCCAAGTTGCTGAAAAGTAACGTTGAGCCCCGATGGATCCGATGGCAAAGTGTGGTCAAAAATTTTAAAATTATATAAAATAATTAATGAGACACTTTCGGATAATATAAATGTATCTTATAATGAGATAAACTACCTCAAAGGCAAACAGCCCCCCTCAAAAAAGGCTGTTGCCAATGAAAACAAACAGTGTAAACACAGAAGAAAACATGACTCCAGGCACTGAAAAAACTGGCCCGGAATCAGTCCTCAATTACACTCTATCTGATGCAAAACAGAGACTCCCAGGGGAGAATCTGCAGAACATCAGATGGAAGATGCAGAACACAAACGTTATACACCCATGGGTGAAAACGTAACTATGGGGAAAATAACAGAAAACATTCTGTAACCAAGCAACTCTCCCAGGGAAATTTTAGAAATGAAACTTCTCAAAAATATGCCAAAAGCATGGGAGAATTGCAAGGGGGGACTTTAGAAGGTTAGGGGAGAGGAAACACTGAATAAGCAGTGCAACAATTAGCAAGAATGACAACAAGAGGCGTTTGCCTCGAAAATAGGCAACTTAACATAATTTTAACAAAAAATTTTAAGAACAGCCCTGATTATTTTTTGCCACTTCTTTTTTCCTCTCCTCCTTCTATCCTCCTTAGAATCACATTTTCTCCAAGAATTACGTGTCTGGCATCCTTTAAACTGAGATTTACAAGCACAAAGATCAGTGAGATGTTGACTGATGAAGGGCCAAACAGAGAATGATATTTGGCGCCAATTTCGGGACGACTGCGTCACTGCGCATGCGCAGTAGAGTCGTACTATGGAGGTCCTTTAGGACATGATTTCTTTTTGTTTTGGATGCAAATTTTGGGGATTGGGGGGCAAAATTTGTGTTTGGCCCTGGTTTTTGTGGAGTTAGCACCAGCTAAGTCTGGGTCATTGGTACAGTATAAAAATATAGGCAACTTAACATAATTTCATTACAAAATTTTAAGTTACAGCCCTGAATATTTTCTGTCACTCCTTTTTCCTCTCCTCCTTCTGTATCCTCCTTAGAATCACCATTTCTCCAATATTTATGTGTCTGGCATCATTTAAACTGAGATTTACAAGCACAAAGATCAGTGAGATGTTAACTGATGAAGGGCCAAACAAAGAATGATAATTGGCGCCAATTTCGGGACGTCCTTGACACTGCGCATGCGCAGAGAGGGCGAAGTATGGAGGACCTTCAGGACATGATTTCTTTTGGTTTTAGATGCAAATTTTGGGGATTGGGGGGCAAAATTTGTGTTTGGCCCTAGAATTTTAAGAGTTAGCACCAGCTATGTCTGGGTCATTGGTACAGTATAAAAATATTATAAGTTACAGCCCTGAACACATTCTGCCACTGTTTCTTCCTCTCATCCTTTATTTCAACCCCTTAGATCCACCATTTCTTTCATAATTATGTGTCTGGCATCATTTAAACTGAAATTTACAAGCACAAATATCAGTGACATGTTACTGATTTTAGGGCCAAACAAAGAATGACTTTTGGAGCCAATTTCGAGACCTCCTTGACACTGCGCATGCGCAGTGGATATAAGGTATGGAGGACCACATAGGACATTGAAATTTCGGTTCTTGATGCAAATTTTGGGGATTGGGGGGCAAAATTTGTGTTTGGCCCTATAATTTAAGGAGTTAGCACCAGCTAAGTCTGGGTCATTGGTACAGTATAAAAGTTAAAAAATTTATAGTAATTTATATATTTTTTATACTTACCAATGACCCAGACATAGCTGGTGCTAACTCTTAAAATATAGGGCCAAACACAAATTTTGCCCCCCAATCCCCAAAATTTGCATCTAAAACTAAAGAAAAACATGTCCTGAGAGGCCCTCCACACTTCGCCCCTACTGCGCATGCGCAGTGTCAAGGACGTTCCGAAATTGGCGCCATTTATCATTCTAATAACCAGTGCCTGGTAAGCGCTATGTACTCAGCGGGGAGGCAAGAGTTCCCAACTCCTGGGAGGGCCATCCCCGTCTGGGTCATTGGTAAGTATAAAAAATATATAAATTACTATAAATTTTTTAACATTTTTATACTGTACCAATGACCCAGACATAGCTGAATAGTAAAAAGGCTGGAGGGCCAAGGACATAGAGCAAAATGGAATACGCTCAATAAAATAAAATAGAGTCATCCCCTGTAGGGAAAAGAAGTAATAGGCCTTACATGTATCTTTCTTATTTATGATAAATTAGAAAGATACAACACCTTCCAAAAATTGAGCTTCATACATCCATGTACTCTATTAATATCCAATAATCCTTATACTAATAATTTTTAAAGTAAGCCAATAATAAAGTAAGTCTAGAGAATAGAGACTCTTATACTCCTAAAAGTGTGTGAGAATTGCATAATCATGTCCGTTGACATATGCAATATTCAAAGGCTATACTTTAAAAACTAAGACTTGAATGAATTTTATAAACTTAAACTTCTCACTAAACAACCATCCCAATAACAGCTCAGAATTACTAACTCCGGAGGAGGTATCCCCTTGTTTTCATAGTAAAAACAGGTGACCCAAGGGAACACCCTCCCCCCCCCCTTTTTCTTGCCCTGGGTCAAATAGCCCAGAGCGAAGAGGGCAGCCGAACGGAGACACTGCCGAAACAGACAGCCTACCTAGCTATAGTAGCAACTGTTAAGTGAATGACATTCTGAGCAGTAGATAATAGACCTAACAATAGAGGCCTCCAGAAATGGACTCGATATTTCTGAGATAAAATTCATGAATGGATGGCTGAGCGCAATGAGCAGCCTTCAAAAATCTATAATAGCAACACTATTAAAGTAAGCCCAAGAAGTAGAAGAACTCTTACTTCATGAGCCGAAATCTTAAGCACAACTGCTAAGCCAATGATATACCATAAGCAGTACGCTAGTTAATAGAATCCATTAACAATAAAATGGAGCGTAACGTCCTTCTACTAGACATCAAAGACAGAAGAAGCTTACGCCCTTGTAATAAACAGATATCTGTTTATAAATACATAAACTGTACCCGGAAAGAGTAAAGGCCTATGCCCATACGAAGACGGAAGGACCTTAAAATAATAGGTTCCGGATAATAGGAGCCTAACTCTTATGCAACAATCCAACCTAAATAGTAACGGAAGTATTGATTCCGAAACTATGAAAGTGAAAATCATCCATCGATAGTGCATGGAACTCACTGACTCTACAGTAAAAGAGAAACCAACAGAATTACTGTCTAAAAGGTCAGAATTTGAAAACTACTGTTTCCAGAGGCTCAAATGATTACTTAGCTAAATAAGAACCTGAAGTTAAAATCCATATAGGAATTTAATCTAAAGATTCTAAATCTATTTATCAAAAAGTTACTAATTGACTTAGATAAAGAGACAAAAGACTCAATTGTAAACTATCGTAGAGTGCATAGGTATGAGGTAACATAAACCTATAACCTAAATAACAACAGGCTGCAGTAGATCTTGTGAAACAAGTATACTAAAAAATAGCAATGAGTAGTATGGAGGGATCAACCATATGAACATAATGATCCCTACACCACGACGGAAGAGCCTCCACTCTAGTCGCATAGAATAGCGAAGAAGAGGATCTCCTATAGTAAGAAATCGCGTCCAAAGCTCGTCCAGTACAGTGCTTACAATGCAATACGGACCACACAACGGAATACATGAAGGTTGCGACCTTGCTGGTTGTGATAAAGATGACACGATTTACCCAGTGAAAAAAGATCCTCACATAGAGGAAGATTTCACGTTAAGATCCACAGTAGACAAGAGAGTAAATTACTCATGATCTCTGTGAAGATAGAGATGCTATCAACAGAAATGTATTGTGGTTGTTTATCTTAGCAATACCTGCTAAAAACAACAGCGCCGGAGGATACGCGTATCCTATCATTCCGTCCTATAGATCAATAGAGCGTTAACAGTATTAGCTCAGAGATCTGGACAAGCCAACACATACGTCTGCAATTGATTAGCCAGCTGTGTCATAAATAAAACATCATTGGGCGCTCCCAAAGATAGCAAATCTGATTAAATACTTGTTTGTTGAGAGTCCATTCTGACAGCAACAAGCGACCCGTAAGAGAACGGGAGTCCGATAAAACAATCAGACGACCCGGAATATGACGGACCAAAACTGAACTTGGTGTACTATAACCAACAGACGGATTCTTTCCATTAAATTGAATAACGGAAACGAAAGAGTGCCTCCCTGGTTCCGGAGATACGCCACTACTGTCGAATTAAAGGACAGGAATTTGGGCATGCGTTTCTGAATAATGTTCATGCAATGACATAAAGCAAGCCTAAAAAACATTATTCCGCGGAAGTTAACTGATAGCTAAAAGACTGCGGAACCCAAAGACCCCGGCACTTCGAATCCGTAGGGATCAGAATATATCCCAATCTGTTTGACTGGCAACCGTCATAACAGCCACACTCGGGTCCGGCAACTGCGGCGGCACTCTCTGAGTCAACCACCGAATGTTTGCCCCAGTCTGAATCTCTTGTAACACTAGATAGACAAGAGAAAGTATAAATCAAGCAATTCATGGATTGCCGGAAGTTGCCGTCGAAGAGAAGCTCCTCCGAGAACGAAGCGACTCTGAGAGAGTTCTTAACCTACTATCCACGCGTGGATGTAGCTAGGGCTGCCTCACGTCTAACCAACTCCAATCAGCCACTGAAGGGCGGAGTTATACGTGAACAAACTACTGCCCTCAAAAGAAATTACATTGAGAATAATATCCCGTAAATCTTTTCTTGAAGACGTAATGATAACGCCTCAGTAAGGCGGATTACGTATAATAAAGCGTCTAAGTTAAGTCTACTATACATAATGTCGTTCCCAACATTGAAATTGGAAAAGACATAAACAGTGAAAAAGAATATATGCAGTCTTTAATCACACCGTCTAGACGCATATGAACTCTCGGTATGCCCTGCTCTGCCAAAATAAACTATATGTAAAAAAGATAAAATGGCAGAAATGAGCCACGCGGACAAGAAACTAAACTATCATGCTTAGGAGCAGGCTTGTATATATATATAAATATATAGCGTCGAAAAATAAAACACATGTTGTAATTACAATATTGGACTGCGTCGATAAGTCAGGGACAAAGTCCCTGTACTGATCGAAAAATCCGAGTCCAATGACGCTATAAGTCTCTTATCCAAGATCGCAGCAATGAAGTCCGAAAAACAATCACTGGAAGAAATGCCAGAAGATATGAAAGGCATCTTCCGATACTACTAAAGGGAAAACTCGAAATCTTTCGAATCCCTTTCGCCATCCTGTCGGACCCTATAAAGCGTTCGGTCGTCCGTAGCTTGATGCAACCGCGGACCGCACCGACCCAGCGCCGTCGGATAATTCCTGATTCGACCGAGAAACCGTCAATTGCTGGGATGCTGCGAAACAACTGTGCTAACTCGGATAGCACGTCCGTCACTGAGGCCTGAGGAGCAGCGGTCTTACGATGCATTGCCGCAGGAAGCTCCGAGATCGTTACCGCGTGCATACTTCCAATATGCGAGCGAACGGAGTGTATAGGCCTCGTGTCCCTTGGCTACCGGATGGCGCGACCTATTCGCTGTGGAATCACTGAATGCCGAAACTGATCGGATACTCGAGGTCACGTAGCCAATGTGCGGTCGTGTGCCCTGCTGTGAGGATGAGGAAGCATTAAAGACAGTCTCTCGGACTGTCAATATAACGGAGCGTCCCGAGCAACGGACATATGCTCCGAATGTAAAATATCTGAACCACAACATGCGGTCCCCTATGTTGTTGGCTTCCTCCGATCTGTCCTCAATCTGCCGTCACTGGGTGAGTACTAAAGTAAATAAAGTGCTCGCATCACCCAAATCTCCTTCCTAGACCGCAACGGACGAACCCGGCAGCCGAACCATTCGATGAATGTACGCTACACCGGGTGAGCTAGCGAATGTCACTCCGTAAGCGATAGACATATTCCATGAGCACTTATTGCCGCTAACTCTTCATTAACTATGACGACAGAGGCACACTTTTGAAAGACATCACCATAATTCTTCGAACAAGAAACTAGAAATGCTTGGATAGCAAGCATAAAATAATAATATATATAGCGTCGTTCAATAATTCGAAAGTTTGTGTGACATTATTGGACTATGTCGGAACTGAGGGACGATGTCCCTGAACCGAACCAAAAATTTCTAAGTCCACCGACGCTATCAGTTTCTTATCCGGCATCGCAGCATATGTTGTTCCGAAAGGGAAAGCTTGAAATCCACCGAATCCCTTTCGGTATCCCGTCGGACTGGATGAAACTTTCGGACGTCCGTACCCGCTTCCGCGGAGCGTCCCGACCCAGCATCGTCGGATAAAATATATGCGACAGATTCAGTTGATGCTGGGATGCTGCGATAAACTGTGCTATTAAGGAAAGCACGTCCGTTCCCGAGGCCTGTGCAGTAGCGGACTTACGATGCATTGCCGCTGGAAGCTCCGTGTACGTTGACTCCCGCATACTTCCTATGCGAACGTCCGGAGTCTGCAGGCCTCGGGTCCCCGGCTACCGACCCAGCGCTGTCGGATAATTCTCGATCCGACACCGTTTCTGTCGGCTGCTGGGATGCTGCGATAAGCTGTGCTATGTGCACAAGAATGTCCGGCGTCGAGACCTGCGGAGGCGCAGTCTATCGCTGCTTCGCCGAGGGCAGCTCCGCATCAGATGGCTCCCGCATACTTTTCCTATGCGAACGTCCGGAGTCCATCGGTCTCGAATCCCTGGCTGCCGGATGGTGTGACCTGGTCGCCGAAGAATCCTTGATCGGCGAAGCTGGTAATATATCGGCGGTCACACAGCCAAGGTGCGGTCGTGTGCGCTGACGAGAAGAGGAAGCCTTAGCAGTCTCAGCGGACTGCCTATACAACGGAGCGTCCCGAGCGACGGACGTATGCTCCGCTAACGACACATTTGTACCACAACATCTGGGGCCAGATGTTGTTGAACGAGAGAGGGGCCTCTCTCGCTTGCCGTCCGGATGGACCGGAACGAGCTATGAACCGGACTAAAAGGCTTCCTCCGTTCTCCCTCCGATCCGCCGTCACTGGGTGTGCATTAAGTTAATTTTATAGTGCTCGCATCACCCCAAAATTCCTTCTAGACCGCAACGGACGAACCCGGCTGCCGAACCATTCGGTGAATGGACGCTACACCGGGCGAGCTAGCGGACGTCAAAGGCCGTCGAACCTACTAGGGTCCTCTTAGGCAATTGGCGTATTTACATGAGCACTTTTCCGCTAGCCCTTCATTAATTGTGACGACGGAGGCACACTGTTGGAAGACATCACAGATACATCACCCTAATCTTGATCGTCTGAAATAGAAATTGATAAAGTAGAGTGACCCTGCGGGGAAAGGACCGGAGTGTCCAAATCCCCAACAACATACCGTGACATACGCTTCCCATATTGTCATCGAAATCATACGATACAGAACCGGAGTTAATGCGAGTACACTGACCACATATAGAATGATAATAAGGTCAGAGGAAGACTTCCTCTTAAAACAATTGATAAATATCCTTTCAATGTGAAAAGAAAACAAGTCCTGGTACTCGCACTAATCCCTGGCAATCAAAATACACAATAATAATATGATCCATTAATATAGAAAAAATAATTGAAATCAAAATATTTTGAAAAAATATTTTTTCAGAACAGCCCAAGTTTCTGAAAAGTAACGTTGAGCCCCAATGGATCCCAAGCCTAAGTGTGGACAAAAATTTTAAAAATATTTTAAACAATTTATTCAACACTTACGAACAATAATAATGTATCTAGTTATGATTGAAATAACATAAAGATATTATTATTTAGAAATCCCCCCCTCACACAGAGGGCTGTTGTAAATGTAAACAATGAGTGTAAAAACACTAAAATAAGACTCCAGGCACCCAGGCCCGAAATCAGTTACCAAAAATACACCATCTGATGCAAAACAGAGACTTCCAGGGAAGAAACTGCAGAACATCAGATGGTAGATGCAGAACACAACGCCTAACCACCCGTAGGTGAAGACGTAAACATGGGGAAAGAACAGAATTCATTCTGTTATTCAGCTAAACTCCCAAAAAAATTTTAGTAATAATAATTACAGAAATTATGCCAAAAGCATGGGAGAATAGCAAGGGGGACTTAAAGGACAGGGAGAGAGGAAAAACACTTGAAAAAACAGTGTAACTAAATAATCAGAATGACAACAAAATGGCTGCTGCCTTGAAAATAGGTAACTTAACATAATTTCATTAAAAAATTTTAAGTTACAGCCCTGATAATATTCTGTCACACATTCTTTTCCTCTCCTCCTTTTCTATCCTCCTTAGAATCACCATTTCACTAATATTTATGTGTCTGGCATCATTTAAACTGAGATTTAAAAGCACAAAGATCAGTCAGATGTTAACTGATGAAGGGCCAAACTTAGAATGATAAATGGCGCCAATTTCGGAACGTCCTTGACACTGCGCATGCGCAGTAGGGGCGAAGTGTGGAGGGCCTCTCAGGACATGTTTTTCTTTAGTTTTAGATGCAAATTTTGGGGATTGGGGGGCAAAATTTGTGTTTGGCCCTATATTTTAAGAGTTAGCACCAGCTATGTCTGGGTCATTGGTACAGTATAAAAATATATGCAGTTTTTATCTTCTTTTCATTAACATTTGGAAGAAAAGTGCTAAATATCAATTCACCCCACTAATTGAACAAAGGTTCATTCAAACAAGAGGCCTCAATCACTCACCTGCCAAAGTGGTTCAAAAAAGTATTAGGGGTCACATTCAGTTAGACATGGTTCATGAACACTACAAAGGAATGAAGTCATGAAAGGCAAAATTTATGGAAAAACACTAAGGAAGGGATTTGAACAAACCTGAACCTAACATGTCCCCCCTGCCACCCCACCCCCACCCATAGAGAACCCAAATATTAAGCCAAGGGACTCAAGTTGAACAAACTTGAATCTGATTCCCCTTGAGATGTTATATACCAAATATGAAGGAATTCTGACTGGAGGATCTGAAGAAGACGTTTTTTAAGTTAAACTTTGGGCTCAGATAGGGAGCCAAAATAATAACCCAGGGATCCGATTTGAACTAACTTGAATCTGACCTACCTAGAGATGTTGTGTACCAAATATGAAAGGATTCTGACTGGTGGATCTGAAGAAGAAGATTTATTAAAAAAATTCCCTTATATTGCACTAAGTTAAAATTCATGCTCCCATAGGTAGCCCAAATTAATAACCCAGGGGCATGATTTGAACACACTGGAATCTGACCCTCCTAGAGATGTTGTATACCAACTATGAAAGGATTCTGACTGGTGGATCTCATGGAGCCCAAACATCAACACAGGGATCCGATTTCAACAAACTTGAATCTGACCCCTCCAGAGATGTTGTATACCAAATATCAGACGATTCTAATTGATGGTTCTGGAGAAGAAGATTTTTAAAGACATTTCCTCATTTTGCACTAAGTTAAAATTCAGGCTCCCATATATATACCAAATATGAAAGGATTCTGACTGGTGGATCTGAAGAAGATTTTTAAAGAAACTTCCTCATATTTAAGTTAAAATTTGGGCTCCTGCAGGGAGCCCAATTACCAACACAGGGACTCGATTTGAACAAACTTGAATCTAGAGATGTTATATACCAAATATCCAAAGATTCTAATTGGTGGTTCTGGAGAAGATTTTTTAAATTTTGGAAAACAATTTATGGGTGCTATCCAAGTAATGCCTCTTGTGGTGCACACAGTGGGCATGGCAACTTTATTTGAACAAATTTAAATTGACATATGATAAGGAACATGCACATCAAATTTAGTTCAATTCAGCCCTGTGGTTTATGAGGAGAAGTTAATAATATACAGTTCACACTGGACGAACGAGGGACAAAAAGTGATCACTTAAGCTCCCCCTGACTTCCAGTCAGGTGAGTTAACAATTAGGGTATCCAATTAAAGATAACAAGGAGACAAATACATACATATAGAGTTATCACATAGAGACTCAGATGTATTTGGTAAAAGATAGAGCTGGAAAGTTTTTATTTTTTCAGATTCGGTTTCAGTTCTAATTCAGGAAAAAATGTTGGTTTCGGTTTGATTTTTCTATGTGTTAGGCCTCACAAAGTAGATCCTCTGTTTCTCAGGCCATTTTTTGTAAAATTGCATGCGTGCGGGCGGTTTTTATTTTATTTTTTATTTTTGTAATTATTTCTTTGCCATTAAAAAGTTCATGTTCTTGGTTTGTTTTATGTTTTAGGCCCCATAGAAGCCTAGAAGCAAGTGTAAAGTCACAGGATATGAACTATCAAAGTATAACAAAAATGTATAAACAATCTCCAGGCCATTAAGGGTTAAATATCTTAGAATGTAAGAGTATTGTTATTTATTTATTTATTTGTTTATTTATTTATTTATTTATTTTTTTATTAATTGGGGTTTCACGACATTTTCGACAGCCAGGGTCACCTTGTGTCTGACAGTTTTATGAGAGGAGGAAGCTTTAGTACCTGTAGAGAACCACCGGGCAACAGTGAGCAACTGTCAGGCTCCCCAACATACTAATTCCACACATGCAGGGTAAACATTGGTTGAAGACATGTGCACCATCGACGTGCAGTAAGCATTTGTACACAACACCACCATGTCCCCACATGGGCAATGCTCAAGGACACAATGTGGTTGCCACAGGTGGAATTCAAACTGAGCATCTCTGGCTTGCAGCCTGCACCTCTACCTACTGAGTCACTGCACCCCCAAGTGTACTGTTATACCCTTGTGGACACAACAGTACATATTCAATAGTACAGTAGAATCCTGTTAATTGAATATCCATTTTGCCAGTGAAAAGTATTCAGTTAACAGGAGTATACAATTAACAGGGATTTGGTCAGTTTCCTGTGTTCTGGAGGTAAACTGAGCATTTATTCTATTATATCTTGTTTGACAGAGCTCTTTGAGCTCTGTCAAACAAGATATAATAGAATAAATGCCTGCATTGGATGTAGTGAGGCCAAAAAGGTTGATAAATAAGGGGAATTTGGTGTGTATCACAGTAATTTTTTCGACATATTACAAAAGTTTATATACAATTAACAGGAGTTTACTCTACAACCCATATGCAATTAACAGACCAAATTTGTACTGAAGGTATGGTATACGGTTTTGTGTTTGAAGATTATATTCAATTAACAGGGATATACAATTAAGAGATATCCAATTAAGTGGGCTCCACTGTATACTCATTTCTGTATTGTAGTTTGACCCCAAAGAGCCCAGTTCCAATTTTTTGAGTTTCTTGTCTTACATGTACATGTAGAACACTTGTTCCAACATACAATTAATGCTGTACACCAAATATCTAAAGCTTCTGTTTGGAGGTTCAAGTGAAGGAAGAAAATTTTTGAAGAATATATTACTCAAATTGTACCAAGTTAAAGTTCAGGCTCCAATAGGAAGCCCAAATATTATTCAAGGGACTTGCTTTGATCAAACTTGAATCTGACCCCTGTAGTGATGCTGCATACCAAATATCAAAAGATTTTAACTGGTGAGTTTGAAGAAGAATTTTAAAGATTATTCCTCAAATTGCACACTGTTAAAATTCCGTACCCGCAAACACTAATTGGGGGACTTGCTTTGACTCTTACCCCCATTACGATGTTGTATATCAAATATCAAAAGATTCTGATTCGTGGTTCTGGAGAAGATTTTTTCATTTTTGAAAATATGCTGACTCAGCATTTTTCGATTCCCCGACCAACAGTTCACGGTGACATAACCGATGGCAGTTTTTTTACGATTCCATTCTACTCCTCCAAAGGGTGCTTCATACCAAATAACAGTTCTCTTATTTCATGTGGTTTGAGAAATAAGAGCGTTTGAAAAATATTTCTATTTTTAGCTCCCATTGTTCCCACAGGGATTTGGGAAAGTCTTTTTTTGCATGAATCAAGTACAGTGGAGCCCACTTAATTGGATATCTCTTAATTGTATATCCCTGTTAATTGAATATAATTTTCAAACACAAAACCATTTACCATACATTCAGTACAAATTTGATCTGTTAATTGCATATGGGTTGTAGAGTAAACTTCTGTTAATTGTATAAAAATTTTTGTAATATGTCGAAAAAATTGCTGTGACACGCACCAAATTCCCCTTATTTATCAACCTTTTTGGCCTCACTACATCCAATACAGGCATTTATTCTATTATATCTTGTTTGACAGAGCTCTACGAGCTCTGTCAAACAAAATATAATAGAATAAATGCTCAGTTTATCTCCAGAACACAGGAAACTGACCAAATCCCTGTTAATTGTATACTCCTGTTAATTGAATAATTTTCACTGGCAAAATGGATATTCAATTAAGAGGATTCTACTGTACTTATGACTCAATAATACACAGTGCAAATTTGGTTCAAATCGGCTCATTGTTCTTCATGATCTTGCTAATGGAAGTCACAGTACATTGGTAGTGGTTTCTAGTAAGTCTTGGCTGCCTATATTGGCAGCCAAAACTTCATTAGACACCACAAAATCAAAGTGGTACCTTATTATGAGGGAGCAAAAGATAAATAGAATTATCCAAGCTTTTAACTGGTAGAGTGCTGGAAGCCCATATTTGGGCTTTATTCTGAAGTGCAGGTGCTGCAACTTAATGGCTTCATATTCTATGGATGTGCATCATACAATTTTTAAATTGAAATTATTTTGTCTGTGAGGATTTGCCTTGTTACAATTTATGGGAGAGTGCCACTAGGCACTCTCCCATAAATTGTAACAAGGCAAAGAGACGTGGACAAATTTGGATGACCAAAAATAATTTAGCACTCTACCAGTTAAGAACACTTTCAGAATCTAGGACAAGAATTAAATGAGCATTTTGCAAGAATCAAAGTTGTTTTCCATTGTATTCCATCCACAAAAAGGATATTTTTCCATATTCTTGATAAACTGGAATCAGATGCAGACTGTCGTCGCCAAATATCTGACCAATCACATCAATCACACTATCAAACTGAGTACTCGCAACAGCAAATTTTTTCTGTTTTGCAGATAATCTGAAACAGAAAAAAATTTCATTGTAAACTACACATCAACTTCTAAATCTGTTGATTCATCGCACAGTGGAGTGAAACAGAAAGAGACTGGTGATGAAAGGGAAATAACTGCATATATTTCTTCATCTGGGTTGATCACCTTTGGTTTGCAAATGTATGTTACAGGTTTGTTTGTTCAGTATGATTTAATGGCACTTTCAACAACCAGGGCTACAGCATGTCAGTTTTATTGGGGGATAAGCCTAAGTATGTAGAGAGAACCACAAAGCAATGACGAGCAACTGTCATTATTTATTATTTATTTATTGGTGTTTAAGGTCACATATTTTTACACAATGGCTAATCATGACCACAACATGAGTATCATCTCAAGACCAGAGGTGAGTGTTGATAAGTCATGTTGTCCATTTTAGAGAGGATTTGCACCTCCCAAGCATTGGTGACTGGGTCCTATTTTACCAGTAAAACAGAGCCTGTGTACTGTAGTGAACAGGCACTGCTTCACTTCACAGGGTTCCCGAGGGGGGGGGGGGGGGGGGGGAGAGCAACTGTCAGAACAACTTACTACCTGCACAAGCAGATATATTTATATATTTATTGGTGTTTAAGGTCAATATTTATGCACAATGGCTAACCATGACCGTGACAGTTTTACGGGAGGAGGAAGTTGGAGTACCCGCAGAGAACCACCGAGCAATGGCGAGCAACTATCAGCTCCCCAACATACCAACTCCACACAAGCAGGGTTAGCATTGGTTGAAGACAGGTGCACCATCGACGTGCAGTACGCCTTAGTACACAGCGTCACCGTGCCCCCACGTGGACAATTGGGGTGAAGTGTCTTGCCCAAGGACACAACGCGGTTGCTGCAGGTGGGATTCGAACCGAGGACCTCTCGGATTGCAGCCTGCACCACTACCAACTGAGCCACCGCGCCCCCTGCACAAGAAGTGTTAGCATCAATAGAAGGCAGGTGTACCATTGACATGCAGTGTGCCTTAGTACACAGTGCTACTAAGGCCCCATGTGGGCAATCAGGATATAGTTTCTTGCCCAAGGTCACATCACAGTTACGACTGGTGAGGATCAAACTATGGATGCTTCGGTTTGAAGACTAATGCCCTGACTATTGAGCCATCAAGTTTCCATGTTAATCCTTTACCCAATGTAACCAGCCAGCATTAGTCACAAAAATTGCCATTTGATTTTCATTATTTCTTTCCTTTTTTGTTTCAAAAACATAGCTTATGAGCCCTCTTTGGAATGATCTCATCAAGCTCGTTCCAACGAGGGGTCATAACCTATGTTTTTGAGCCACAAAATGAAAAAAATTAGTTATTCAAGAATTTTGTTTGCAAGTGGCGTCTGCTTTTTGTGTTAGGTAAAGGTTAAAGCACAACTTGTTTATTTATTGCAGTTTAATGATACTTTTGACAACCAGGATCTGCACAAGCAGGGTTAGCACTGGCTAAAGACAAGTGCACCAACAACGCCTTAGTACACAGCGCCACTACACCCCCATGTGCAAGCCAGAAAGTTAAAAAATTTATAGTAATTTATATATTTTTTATACTTACCAATGACCCAGACTTAGCTGGTGCTAACTCTAACAAAACCAGGGCCAAACACAAATTTTGCCCCCCAATCCCCAAAATTTGCATCCAAAACAAAAAGAAATCATGTCCTAAAGGACCTCCATACTACGCGACTACTGCGCATGCGCAGTGATGCAGACGTCCCGAAATTGGCGCCAATTATCATTCTTACTGGCAGTGCCTGGTCAGCGCTATGTACTCAGCGGGGAGGCAAGAGTTCCCAACTCCAGGGAGGGCCATCCCCGTCTGGGTCATTGGTAAGTATAAAAAATATATAAATTACTATAAATTTTTTAACATTTTTATACTGTACCAATGACCCAGACTTAGCTGAATAGTAAACAGGCTGGAGGGCCTAGGACATAGAGGAAAATCCAATAAGCTCAACTATATAGTAAAGAGGTAACCCCTTAAGGAGAAAAGGAGTATTAGGCTTTACATGTATCTTTCTTATTTAATATTAAATTAGAAAGATACACTACCCTTAATAATTGAGCACAATAACATTCATGTTCTCTATTAACATCCAGTATAACCCTTATACTAATTATTTTTAAAGCAAGCCAATAAATAAAGTAGTCCAGAGAATTGAGACTCTTTATAATCATTTAAAAGTGTCCGAGCATTGTATATTAAAGCCCGTTTGACACTTGACATATACAAATGCTTCACACCGAGCTACACTTTAAAAATAAGACATGAATGAATTTAAACATTAATATTACACTTTAAAACCATCCCGGAAGCGACTCAGAAATACTGACTTGGAGGAGGCATTCCCTTGCTTTTCACTATAAAGCAGGTGACCTAAGGGAACACCCCCCCCCCCCCCTTCCCCTTGCCCTGGGTCAAATAGCCCAGAGCGAAGAGGGCAGCCGGACGGAGTCACTGCCGGAACAGAAAGCCTGCATAACTATAGTTGCAACTGTTTAGTGGACGACATTCTGAGCAACAGATAACGGACCTAAACAATGCAGGTCTCCAGAAATGGACTCAATATTTCTGAGATAAAAATTCGTAAATGTGGATGGCTGAGACCAATAAGCAGCCTTCATTAAATCTGTAATAGCAACACTATTAGCATAAGCCCAGGAAGTAGAAAGAGCTCTTACTTTATGAGCAGAAATCTTAAGCACAGACTGCTGAGAAGATAAATCTTCATAAGCAGTACGGATAGTTAACTGAATCCATCTAGCAATAGAATGGACTGAAATGTCCTTTCTATTAGGCATCAAAGACAGAAAGAAACGTTTCCGTCCCTTTCTGATAAACTGAGATCTCTGTTTATAGATACGTAGTGCTCTAACAGGACAGAGTAAAGGCCTACGCCCGTCTGAAGACGGAAGAGCCTTAATAACAATAGGTTCCGGATATTTATTAGGAGCCTGATTCTTAGCTAAAAAACCCACATTAGTAGTGAAGGTGATAGTGTTCCCAACACTACGATAATGAGAATCATCCACCGATAGTGCATGAAGCTCACTGACTCTTCTGGCAGAAGAGAAAGCTAAGAGAAAAGCTGTCTTATAAGATAAGAATTTGAAATCTACTGTCCCATGAGGTTCAAATGGCTTTTCCTTCAATTTAAGGAGAACCCAAGCTAAATTCCACTTAGGAATTAATCTAAGAGTTCTGGGTCTATTTATCGAAAAGTTTCTAACCAACTTCGATAAAGAGACATTAGATCCAATTTGTAAACTATCATGATGTGCATAGGTATCAGATAACATAGATCTATAACCCTTTATAGTAACAGGCTGCAGTTTGATTTCGTCAAACAAGTATACTAGAAAGTTTGCAATGTCTGGTATAGAGGGATCAAATATATCTACAGAATGATCCCTACACCAACGACGAAAAACCTTCCACTTAGCCGCATAGTTTAGCGAAGAGGAGGTCCTCCTACAGTTAGAAATCACGTCCACTGCTCATCCTGTAAAGTGCTTGCCATGCAAGAAGGACCGCACAACGGAAAAACGTGAAGGTTGAGACCTTGCGGGTTGTGATGGAGTTGGCACGATTTCCCCTGCGAAAGAAGATCCTCTCGTGGAGGAAGCTTCCGCGGTAGGTCCCACAACAGACACCTGAGTAGATTTATCCATGGTCTCTGTGGCGACAGAGATGCTACCAACAGAATCTTGCATTGAGATTGTTTTATCTTTAGCAATACTTGTTGAATTAACAGCGCTGGAGGATACGCATATCCTATCATTCCGTCCCAAGGGATCGACAGAGCGTCTACTGCAAATGCTCTTGGATCCGGACACGGAGACACATACGTCTGCAACTGATTGTTGAGATGTGTCGCAAATAAGTCTATCATTGGCCGTTCCCATTGGTAGCAAATCTGATTGAATACTTGTTTGTTGAGAGTCCACTCCGACGGCAACAAGCGACCCTTTCGTGAAAGGGAGTCTGCTAGCACATTCAGACGACCCGGTATGTGACGGACCGAAAGAAGAACGTGATGTTCTAACGCAAACAGAAGGATTCTTTCCGTTAGATTGAACAACGGAACTGAATGAGTGCCTCCCTGATTCCGTATATACGCCACTACTGTCGTATTGTCGGATAGGATTTGGACATGAGCATCGTGAATAATGTCCATCCAGTGACGTAACGCAAGCCAAATTGACATCATTTCCTTGATGTTTATGTGCTTGCACAGGAATTGCGGATCCCAAAGACCCTGGCATCTCGAATCCGTTGGGATTAATGATGCACCCCAACCTGTTTGACTGGCATCCGTCATAACGGTAAAACTCGGATCCGGCAACTGCAGCGGAACTCCTTGAGTTAACCACTGAATGTTTGCCCAAGTCTGAATCTCTTGTTTCACTTGATCTGACAAGAGAACGTCTACATCGAGCGAATGAATTTTCACACTCCAATTCTGAGTCAGGAAAATTTGAAGAGGACGTGTGCGTAGCCGCCCCATCGGAATGAGATCCGCGGCGGCTCCGCACAGACCTATCAGTGTCATAAATTCTCTCGCCGTGACTTTGTCTGCGTGCAGACAATAGCGAGCGTAACAACTGACTAATTTCGCTCTGGTTAACGGCAGACGAACGAGATTGTTGTGCGTCTCGAAGCTCATTCCCAGATGAGTGAATGACTTGGACGGCACCAGATCCGACTTCTCCTCGTTTACTATAAAACCGAGACGTTGGAGCAATAGAAGAAGATTCTGAACATCGTTCTGAAGCGTTAACTCGTTGCCGTACCTCTGAAGAATGTCGTCCAGGTAGGCCGACGTTACCGCAGACGAATGAGCTCGGAAGTAGATCATTACCGAGTTCATTACCCGAGTGAAAGCCCAGGGTGCTAGATTCAATCCGAAGCACATCACCCGGAATTGATACACCACTCCCAGGACTGCTAAGCGTAGATACTTTTGGAATGTCGGATGTACCATGACGTGAAAGTACGCATCTTTGAGATCTATGCTCGTTGCATAATCGTTCACCCGAATACTCGCTCTGACCGATCGAATCGTCTCCATATAAAACTTCGGAGCGACGATCAGCTTGTTTATCCAGCTCAAATCTATGACTGGACGGAACGAGCCGTCTGGTTTCGGAACCAGAAACAGATGGCTGTAGAATCCCAGAGATTCCTGGTTTTCTACGACCTCTACCGCGTTCTTCATTAAAAGAGACTGCACCTCTGATAACAGAGCGTCTCTTTTCTGTGGATTTGACGGAAGATGAGTCCACTTTGGACTTCGAGTTAATGGAGGCTTTCGTTTGAAGGATATCTTTAGACCTTCCGAAGTCACTCCTCTCACCCAAGGGTCGTCCGTAATCGACGCCCACTCTTGTGAAAAACTCGACAACCTTCCGCCAACCAGAACGCGATAGAGGTTTAAGCCATCACCTCCTGGACCTGCGAGGCCTGCGGTAGGAGAAATCACGTCTTCCACGACCCGCACCTCGCCTCGTCGACCTCGGGGCGTCCGACCGATTGTCCCGGCCTGAAGGACGTCCCGAACGAGAGTCGCTATCCTGACGGTCTCTCGAATAAGACCAAGAGGACGCACCGGAACCTCTATAGGAACCCCTCTTGGGCGCATTAGACCCAGAAGTGCCTGTCTTATTCGTGTCTGCTGTATCCAGCTTCTTAGGAGCCGATCTGAACAACAGAGAATCATTAGCTTTCTTTTTAATTTTATCATAAATAGCGGAAAGCTTGCCGTCAAAGAGAAGTTCTCCTGAGACCGAAGCGACTCTAAGAGAGTTCTTCACCTTAGAATCCACTAGTGTGGATGTAGCTAGGGCTGCGTCACGTCTAACCAACTCCAGATTTGCCACTGAAAGGGCGGAGTTACACGTGGAATAAGCTACTGCCCTTGAAAGAAGTCTTAAAGAGGATTGTATATCCTGAAACTCTTCCCCTTGAAGGCGCAGTGATAACGCCTTAGTAAGGTGATCTGCGTAAGATAAGGCATCTAAATTGGCTCTGTTAGACGCAATAGCTGTTTCCAACACCGCGGTTGGAATAGAAGCTGACGACGGTAATGATAGCTCTAAGTCTTCCGCCTCGTCGTCCATACGCAGAGGAACTCTCGGTATACCCTGTCCTGCCATATCGAATTTATTCCTTGCATTAATGAAAGGCAGGTTGAGAGTATTAGCGGACAAGAAACCTGCTTTCCCCGTCCTGGAAGCAAGTTTAAATATAGCGTCGTTCAATAATTCAAATGTTCTAGCAACATTATTGGACTGCGACGGAAACTCGGGAGCGATGTCCCTGAACCGCTCAAAAAATTCAGAGTCCAATGACGCTATAATTCTCTTGTCCGGAAGCGCAGCAGTCTGGCCCGACGGAACAACTTGAGGGAGAAAGTGCCGGATGAAGTCCACGGCAGCTTTATGTTGTTCCGAAAGGGATAGCTCCAAGTCATCCGTATCCCTTTCACCATCCGGTCGGACCTCACGATGTTCCCGGTCGTCCGCCCCCGATGCTTCGGCGGAGCGTACCGACCCAGCGCCGTCGGATAATTCTCGATCCGACACCGTTTCTGTCGGCTGCTGGGATGCTGCGATAAGCTGTGCTATCTGCACAAGAATGTCCGGCGTCGAGACCTGAGGAGGCGCAGTCTTTCGCTGCTTCGCCGAGGGCAGCTCCGCATCAGATGGCTCCCGCATACTTTTCCTATGCGAA
Organism: Pictodentalium vernedei; assembly: GCA_031216915.1. Classification (NCBI taxonomy): domain Eukaryota; kingdom Metazoa; phylum Mollusca; class Scaphopoda; order Dentaliida; family Dentaliidae; genus Pictodentalium; species Pictodentalium vernedei. Next base: position 69,679,607 of record CM062292.1, on the reverse strand, counting down.
CGTCCGGAGTCCATCGGTCTCGAATCCCTGGCTGCCGGATGGTGTGACCTGGTCGCCGAAGAATCCTTCATCGGCGAAGCTGGTAATATATCGGCGGTCACGCAGCCAAGGTGCGGTCGTGTGCGCTGACGAGAAGAGGAAGCCTTAACAGTCTCTGCGGACTACTTATACAACGGAGCGTCCCGAGCGACGGACGTATGCTCCGCTAAAGACACATTTTGTACCACAACATCTGGTCCCAGATGTTGTTGTACGAGAGAGGGACCTCTCTCGCTCGCGGCCCGGCTGGACCTGGACGAGCTATGAACTGGACTAAAAGGCTTCCTCCGTTCTCGCTTACTATCCGCCGTCACTGGGTGTGCATCTATTATGTTTATAGTGCTCGCATCACCCAAAATTTCCTCTTGGACCGCATCGGACGAACCCGGCTGCCGAACCATTCGGTGAATGGACGCTACACCGGGCGAGCTAGCGGACGACATTTGTCTAATCTCCATGAGCACTTTTGCCGCTAGCTCTGAATTCATTTGTGACGACGGACGCACACTTGAAGAAGATAACATGGAAACATCACCCTGTTCTGGTTCCTCTGAAATAGAAACTGAGAGAGTAGAGTGACCTTGCGGAGAAAGAGCCGGTATCGCTCTTTCTCCAGAAACAACATATCGTGACACACGTTTCCAATGTTTCTCATCCCAATGTTCACATATAGGACAGGGATTAATGCGAGAACACTGACTACAATTAATACAATGATCATGAAAGTCAGAGGAAGATTTCTTCCTATTACAATTTGAACAACGTCCCTTCATTGTGAAAGAACAACAATAAGTCCTAGTTACTCGCAAAAACCCCTGACACAAAGATACATAATGACATGATCCATTAATAAATGAAAAAACAATTGCAAAACAAAATAATTTTGAAAAAATATTTTTTCAGAGAAGCCCAAGTTGCTGAAAAGTAACGTTGAGCCCCGATGGATCCGATGGCAAAGTGTGGTCAAAAATTTTAAATTTATATAAAATAATTAATGAGACACTTTGGGATAATATAAATGTATCTTATAATGAGATAAACTACCACAAAGGCAAACAGCCCCCCTCAAAAAAGGCTGTTGCCAATGAAAACAAACAGTGTAAACACACTAGAAAACATGACTCCAGGCACTGAAAAAACTGGCCCGGAATCAGTCATCAATTACACTCTATCTGATGCAAAACAGAGACTCCCAGGGGAGAATCTGTAGAACATCAGATGGAAGATGCAGAACACAAACGTTATACACCCATGGGTGAAAACGTAACTATGGGGAAAATAACAGAAAACATTCTGTAACCAAGCAACTCTCCCAGGAAATTTTAGAAATGAAATTTCTCAAAAATATGCCAAAAGCATGGGAGAATTGCCAGGGGGGACTTTAGAAGGCTAGGGGAGAGGAAACACTGAATAAGCAGTGCAACAATTAGCAAGAATGACAACAAGAGGCCCATGCCTCGAAAATAGGCAACTTAACATAATTTCATCAAAAAATTTTAAGTACAGCCCTGATTATTTTTTGCCACTTCTTTTTCCTCTCCTCCTTCTATCCTCCTTAGAATCACATTTTCTCCAACAATTACGTGTCTGGCATCCTTTAAACTGAGATTTACAAGCACAAAGATCAGTGAGATGTTGACTGATGAAGGGCCAAACAGAGAATGATAATTGGCACCAATTTCGGGACGACTGCGTCACTGCGCATGCGCAGTAGAGGCGTAGTATGGAGGTCCTTTAGGACATGATTTCTTTTTGTTTTGGATGCAAATTTTGGGGATTGGGGGCAAAATTTGTGTTTGGCCCTGGTTTTGTTAGAGTTAGCACCAGATAAGTCTGGGTCATTGGTACAGTATAAAAATATGTAAATACTTCAGAATCAATTGTTTTTTTCTTTTTGGAGTGTGCATGTGTGGGGGAGATGAAGATGACAAGGCGAAATTATATGTAGCTTCCTGCTACTTAGTAACACACCGAATCATTTTCTCAATGAATTTTTTTTTCATGCCGACACAATCTGGAATTTAACTGGTAAAGAAGGGGTTAGGAAATCCTGATCTTCAAGTGAAAATGTATTGTCATTAGAGAGAGATACTATCATGATGGGATCGAGAAAGAGACTGCTTTTGCATTCATAGTAAAGTGGAGGCCACTTAATTGTATATCTCTTTATTGAATTCCCATTAATTGAATATACTTTCCAAACTTCAACCCATTTATCATACCCTTTGTGCAAATTTGACCTGTTTGTAGATGAGAGTAAACTCCTAGAATTGGGAGCAGGGATGTGGCTAGAGGTTTCCGATTGGGGGTGTGGGAAATCCCCTCCCAGTCCCTCCCCCTAATTGGAAATTCACTACCAAGAAAAATTTTGTAAATGAGGCCATGAAAGGGGGCATAAAATTGATTCTAGTAACTGAATTGCCAATATTTATGAATTAATTATCAGGTTATTATTATTTGTTTTTATTCTGGGAATTGAATATGTACATGTGTTTGTGCTAAAGAAATGCTCAATCTGAGAACTTTGAGCAATTCACACTGTCCTATCATTAAATCAGATCTTATGCAGGAATGATCAATTTGGGATGTTTCATCATTTTGTAACTGTGAATGATGGCATTAACTCGGGATAACGATTTTACATGATGTGATTTTCTTGAAGTGCATTTCGAGGATTTTTTTTTATTATGATAAGTAAACATACTATGGAAATCTCATACCGATTGACATCGTGCACACTTATAAAGCTTGATGTTGCCTTCACAGTAGTTCTAAATAGAAACAGTTGGATTTTTTGCCGATTTGAAACCGAGTTGGAATTTTGGTAAGTAACGGAGACATCAGCATCACCAGAGAAACTCTAAAATCCAGGCTGATGGAATTTACAAACTACTCATGACTTACCCTCCGAATTTCCAACTATACGAAATTTTGGTCAGGACTGCAGTGGGGTGGGGACACACACACACACAATATAGGAATTTATTATATTTTGTTTGACAGAGCTCCATTACCTCTGTCAACAATATTTAATAGAATAAATGCTTATTTAACACTGGCATTTTAATACTAGCATATAGGAAAAATACCAAATTCCTGATAAATGAAAACAGTACAGCTGCGCGTGCTGTGGACTGGTCACTTCCACAGATGGAATAATATTAGATTCCAAACACTAATTATAGGAATAATCATCAAAAATGTAATTAATGAAGCACCGGGTACAACCCAGTGTTTCGTTAATTGAAATTTTGCAGATTATGATTTTTATTACCTGGCAAACGCATGCGTGGACATCACTGTTCACGCATGGATTATGACCAGTCTACAACCACTGTACTTACTCCTGTTAACTGAATGTCTTTCACAGGTAAAGTGGTCATTCAATTAACAGGGCTCCACTGTTTAACTTGTCTCCTTACCTTGCCTGAGATAATGCTATCTTTATCTCCATATCTTCAGTCTCTTGTGATGAAACACCTTTCATCTTACTTCTTTCTCTACAGATTTTGTCAGCTGTATTCAAAGCCACCTCAGCATCTTTAAATGTATAAATATTAAGGAAAACTGACATCTAATTTTTCGTTTAGAGTTCAATTTCTAAGCTTATTGATTGAGCCCTTACTAAAGTAGTGTGATCACGAAAGAGGTATTTTTCTCAGTCCGACTGTCTTGGGTTGTAACACACTTACACACCATAGGTCGAGAACTTGTAATAAAATGTTAGGAAATCAAGACCGCTTCAAGAAATCAAGACCGCTTCAAGAAAACCAAATAAAATAACATTTCAGATTCAATGTTCATTTCTTTGCCAATGGGTGAGATTTTTCATTGCTGTGAGGAGAAAACCAGAAAGATAATTTCATCCAGATCAGAACCCAGCTGTGATCCAGACAAAATTCTCCATCTTGTTTTGTAATTACAATTCTGTACCAGTACCAGAAACCAGTTTAATCCTTAAGAGCCTGAAGATTTTTATACATTTCCGTATACTTTGAAAGTAAACCTCCAGTGGCTTTGCAGTTGTTTCTAGTCAAGTTTTGGCTACCTACAGAGGCAGCCAAGACATGCTGAGAGACAACTGACAAGATACTTAGAAAACAAGTTTTGAGTTTACCCAAACAATGCATGTTGGGGCACCTGTTCCTTTGCATTAAAAGGTTATCAACATTGGAATTTGGCCCTTAAGGGTGAAGCTTCAAAATCATATTTTTTATTTTACTTATATTATTTATTCCGATATTCTATCAATTTCAGAATTTATAGTACAGTGGAGACCACTTAATTGGATATCTCTTAACTGAATAAACCTGTTAATTGAATATAATTTCCCAACAAAAAAACATTAACCATACCTTCAGTACAAATTTGACCTGTTAATTGAATATAGGTTATGGAGTAAACTCCTGTTAATTGAATAAAAAAATCTTGTAACCTGTTGAGAAATTACCCTGACTCTCTCCAGTTTTCCTTTGTTTATAGACCTATTTGGCCTCAGTACATCCAACACAGTCATTTAATCTACTATATCTTATTTGACAGAGCTCATGGAGCTCTGTCAAACAAGATATAATAGAATAAATGCTAAGTTTATCTCCAGAATGCAGGAAAGTGACACATTCCCTCTTAATTGAATATTCCTGTTAATTGAATAACTTTCATTGGCAAAGTGGCTATTCAATTAACAGGGATCCACTGTACATGGCAAGTAGGTTATCATTAAAACATTGCGTGGAGTTTCCACAGAGACAATAACTATATAAACAAGAGCAATCACTGGCATGGCTAAATATGCCTGTTGAGCAATATGAGTTGTAGCAGTAGCATACAGGAAACACGCCCGTAGAGCAATTTTTAAAAAGGAATAAATGATTCTTGACAATGCATAGCATAAAAGCTTCATGAAGTTCTTCAAACATATAGACTACATGTAAGTACATAAGCTTTTTCCACAAAATCCAAGTCCACCTGGCCATAACTTTGAAAGGGTTATTCAAATGAGCCGCCAAAGCACAGATTCCTATTGTGATTATTATTCACGCCATGTTTGGAGATGATCGGTTGAAACACGACTGAGAAAACCACCAGACAAAAGAAAAGTTTGTGGACTTCAGAGAGCAAGTCCACGGCCCATAACTTGGAAGGGTTACTCCAATCACCCTCAAAATCACAGGTGCAGAGGTTCCTATTGTGGTTATTATTCATGCAAAGTTTGGAAAAAATCGGCTTAAAGACAACTGAGAAAACTTCTTGACAATAAGTTTATGGAAGGATGGCCAAATGGACAGATGGACTGACAGACCTTTCATATAAAATGTCCCATTTTTCAATGGGCATATAAAAAGCAAATGCAGGACAAGAAAAGTTTCTGCCAAAGAAACTTTGGGCTAACTCTTAACCTGTTGTGTACTTTTTAGAATTTCTCATAAAATCGAAAGATATATTTTTGAATTTCTCATTAATCCTTTACCCACAAGACATAGCTTATGACCCTCAATGGAACAAGCTGATTGTGCTTGTTCCAATGAGGGGTCATAAGCTAAGTTTTTGATGCAAAAAATGAGAAAACTTAGTTATTTAAGAATTTTGTTTGCAAGTACTGTCTGCCTTTCATGTTAGGTAAAGGGTTAACCCTTTACCCAACGCAGACGATATCAAATTCTAATACAATTACTATAAATCTCAAAATTTGATTGGTTAATCAATAAAATTTGCGACAGTAAAATCGGCGTAACCTGTCGCAAATTTTGTGTATTCAAAAACTATTTCAGGAAAGTCAAGATGTATTCGTGGGCATTCTATTTTCGTTCCATTTGGAGTCATTGACTACCATATCCAAGGTGAACAAACGCTGTGAACGCGTTGACTTTCTGTAAAATAAAACTGTTTTCTATCTTTCTTGTAAATTGTAATTAACTGTAATTAATATGGATGAAGATGGAAAGTTTAATATTAATGTGGAAGAGGTTTGGCAGGTTTGGCAGAGACTGCTGAGTAATGAAAGGAGAGTTGAAAAAACTGATTCCGACAGGCATAAGTTTGACGGCCGTGTGGAACCAGTCAGTGATATTCTGATAATTTACAAATAGCAATTTTTTCGTACGATGAAGAATTTATGGACTCTATGTGCAAAATAGAAAACCAGAATTCGGACAACTGGCAATAAAAATTTTAATTGTCCAAGGCCAAAAATTTCTGACCGATCCACTAGCGATGTTATAACATCGACTTAAAGTGCAAGCGGTCCTTTCATTTTCTAATTTGTCACCTGCGTTCGTGGCACCAACATGTACAACTGCAGAAACGCGTTCACCACTGAGCCTGAGAGTGAGAGAGGGAACTATTCGTTCTGCAACAATTATGTCATTACCAGTCGCCCAAGTCCACTCGACATGACTTCCCAGAAACAATTTAAAATGAACAACTGTTCTGTAACCATAAGTAATTATTACTGTTAAACACAGGCTTCCAATCAATGATCTCAATATTTTTAACTTTAATGGTAAATCCTCGAGTGCTTTCCGACTCAGACTGAAAAATCACTATGTGAACTCTAAACTTTGAACAGGGAAAGCAGCCGGCGTATTTTGTTTTCAGATTGTCACAAACATTTAAACATGATAAATGTCATCAGTTCAAATATAAATATATTTTGTTATTGGTGATAAAATGAATAAAACATTTGGAACTATTTGTATAGTGGCAGCATAAAAAATATTTAGTGATTTTGTTCGGAACTCCCAAATGACGTCACAAAGGCTGTATTTTTAGATTTAAATTGTTGTCTTCAATAAGGCATTGTTTTATAGTTGGGGAGGCCAATACTATCTTAGTTTTCAGCCAAATTATATTAGAATGGGGATAACTATGTTGTATTTGATTGTTTGGGGCCGTAAACGATGGTTTTACTGTCGCAAATATCCATTTTACCAGCTCTGCTAACGCATCGCCGGCAAAACTAAATTTGCAACAGTAAAACTATCGTTTACGGCCCCAAACAATCAAATACAACATAGTTATCCCCTAAATTTATTAATTTAAATATCGTTTTATAATTTTTTTTGAAAAATGTCAACAAAGCCATATCATGGGACCCCTCATTGACATGATCTGGTTTTGTTGAAATTTTTTGAAAAATAATTATTTTTCCAGCTGCTGAATCTGCATATTACACGGGCGGATGCGGGCGATTCGTTGAGTAAAGGGTTAAAGCAAATCATGGCTGCAGTGAAGTAATACTCATTTGATTTGATTGAGATTGGCATCAGGATTTCATGGTTATGAGAATTACTCCAACTGATAGGAGCCAGTAACATACTCTACTGGATGGGCCCTGAGAATGTCAAATTTCCAGTCAAATCAAAATGGGAGCACGGTGGCTCAGTAGGTAGAGGTGCAGGCTGCAAGCCGCGAGGTTGTTGGTTCGAATCCCACCTGCGGCAACCGCGTTGTGTCCTTGGGCAAGACACTTCATCTCCATTGCCTGCGTGGGGGCATGGTGGCGTTGTGTACTAAGATGTACGGCACATCAATGCTAACCCTGCGCTTGCGTGGAGTTAGTATGTTGGGGAGCTCTAGCTTCCTCCACCCGTAAAACTGTCGCGGTCATGATTAGCCATTGTGCATAAATATGTGACTTTAAACCCCAATCAATACATAAATAGTCAAATCAAATTGTGAACTGAATCAGACCAAGGATTTTTGAACCAAATTTAATCGAATCAGTCTCCCTTCAAGTCGTAGGTATCACACATTCTTCTGACCATACAGGCATTAAAATTCATACACGAATCAGAATCAATTTGCACAAATGATGTTCGCAAGAAAAACAATGAGAATCAACTCTGATTCATGCAAAATGTTCATTTGATTCTTGTGCTAGATTCTAAAAGTGGCTTTAATAATTAGCCATAAGAATTTTTATTCTTTACACCCTCACAATAAGGTGAAAACACTTTACTTAGCAGTGTTGTCTAGTGAAGACTTGGCTGCCTACATAGGCAGCCAAGACTTCACTAAACACCACTGCCATGGTACAGTTAAAACTAGAAGTCTTGTCATGAACTGTGTGCTTATCTAGGCTTAATTGCGCGTAGGAATCGTGCGCAATTGCCATATCGAATGGCATCCAAAGCACGGGAGGTTTTCCTGGTTACTCATAGCAAACACAGGCAATGTTTCTACCAATGGACATCCGGGTTACCCAGAGGTCCATTGGCTGAAACATTGCTTGTGCACAGGCCATATGTACAGAATTTGACAGTCTTACTATGGTCATAACACGTATATTAACACACAGATCGACGTGCTATTTGTGCGCATTTCATGACAGGACGTCTTGTTTTAACTGTACATTAATTTCCATCAACAAGACCTCAAATACCCTGCACATGCGTTCTTCATGCACATGCTCATGTATGACAAGAAAGTCACCAAAACTGAAAATGAGTCCTTTAGTGGTTGACTGCTTGAAGCCACTATCAGGGCTCAACTGAAAAGTACTGAAAGCCACAATAGTGGCTTAACACTGTATTCATTACCTCGTTTGCTCAGCAGTTAAAACACAAAAAAATGTTCAAGCAAATTGTTTTATTACAATTTATTGGAGAGTGGCACTTGGCACTCTCCAATAAATTGTATTAAACCAATTGTTTATGAAGAAAACAGTGAAGTGCCTTTTGCTTGAAAACTGAAAAAAAATATGCACGTCACTAATCACCTTCCAAAAATAATTTAGCACTCTCCCAGTTAAAGGTTAAATTTTTGTAAGTATATAGACATTAGCTTTTACTAAGGAACTCACGTGGGTATAGTAGTACTCTCAAATTCTATATATTTAAGAACTGAAAACTGATTCACGCAAGAGGAATTTGTTGGAATAAAACTGATTCTCATGAAATGTGACAAATTTGAAGTCCTGCCAAAAATATTTTGTTTTAGGCAGAACATCTGCCTGTAGTAAAAAACTAAACCTGGAGGACTCTTGGCTGAGATACCTAGGGTGCTTCTTATGCTTCTCTTACCACTAAGGGAGTGGATTATCATTAAAACACTGATGGAAAGGAGTTTCCACATGAACATGAACTTTTATGCGGAGGCAGAAAAGGCATAAATGTAAACTAATTTTCATGCAATTGACCACCTGAGTGATTCTGGAGGTCCACTGGCTCAAACATTGCTTGTATACTTGTTCACAGAATTCTGGCATTTTTGTCAGAGTGGAAACTCCACCCTTGTGTTTTAATGATAAGCATTAAGCACTGGGTTTTTTTTTGCACAATATCACTTAAAATCCTGGAAAACATTTTTTCAGTCACCCAATGGGCACCACCCAACTTCACTAAACCGATGTGGTCAACTGAGTGATTTTGTTTCACTCAAAACTCATTTTAAAACAACTTTTTCTCCCAAATGCACCCCCCCCCCCCCCCCCCCCCAAGAAAGTCATGTGGCTTGGTGCACACCATTTAAACAAATGTTGACCTTATCCACCCAGTTCTACACCTAACTAAATTTGACAACATCAGGCCCAATCATTCCTGGTTAGAATTCATTTAAACAAAAAATAGTAAATTTTCCATCGGGTTCTGTCTTAAATTTCAGACCCATTTGGTGCCCCTGCACCAAAGTGTAATACCCTGGGCATTTTCTCATATTGCCCTGAGCTAAAATTAGGTCTATTCCACATACTGCACTAAAGGGACCCCAATAGGGGAGCCCAAATAAGAACCCAGGGACTTAATTTGAACAAACTTGACTCTGACTCCTTTATGATGCTGTATACCAAATATCACAAGATTCTGATTCTGATTGGTGGTTCTGGAGAAGATTTTTTAAAATTTTGGAAAAAAAACTTTGTGCTAAGTAATGCCCCTTGTGGTGTCCCCTGTGGATGTGGCAACATTATTTGAATACACTTGAATTGACATATGATACGGAACAAGCATATCAAAACTGGATCATGTTGATTAACTGGTAGAGTGCTAGAAGCCCATATTTGGGCTTTAATCTTAGGTGCAGATAACCCATCTTGAAGACTTCATATTCAGTGGATGTACTTGCTATTATCCTTGATGTGAAATTATTAAGTCTTTAAGGATTTGCTTTGTTACAATTTATGGGAGAGTGCCTATGGGCTGCCTATGGGCACTCTCCCATAAATTTTAACAAGGCAAAGACATGTCGACAAATTTTGATGACCAGACGTGACATGCACAGTGATCAGAAGAGCTAAAAAATAAAAAGACAGAAACATAAATTAGAGAATGGAATAAATTATGCATAACAAACTGAGAAAAGGATATTTCTTTAAGGCACTATATGCTTTACCAAGCACATAGTAGGTTTTCAAGTGGACAGCATTTATAGCTGCTTTCTCTTCTGTGGAACCTGGTGTATGCACTGACTTCAAAAGAATGTCTTTAGCAGTTTGACAATGATACTCTGCTTGAACAGCTAAATCTACAAAAAAAATGTATGCATGCAAGAACTGATAAAATTCAAGGCTATTCAATGACATTTCTCGACATTTTTTAGGTTATTTCAAAGCTCAACAATATGAAAATTTTTTTAGTAATTTATATATTTTTTATACTTACCAATGACCCAGACTTAGCTGGTGCTAAAACTAAAATATTCAGGACCAAACAATTTGCATCCAAATCAAAAAAATCTAATGTCCTATATGGCCCTCAATACTTTTGCCCACTGCGCATGCACAGTGTCAAGGAAGTACCGAAATTTACGCCAAATCCTCATTCTTACAACCAGTGCCTGGTAAATGTTATATAATCAGCAGGGAGGTATGAGTTCCCAACTCATGGGAGGGCCATCCACGTCTGGGTCATTGGTAAGTATAAAAAATATATAAATTACTATAATTTTTTTCATATTTTTATACTGTAACCAATGACCCAGACTTAGCTGAATAGAAAAGAAGCTGGAGGGCCTAGGACATAAAGGAAAATCCATTAGGCTCAATTACATATAAAGAATTATCCCCTCAAGGAGAAAAGGAGAAACAGGATTTACATATATCTTTCTTGTTTATTAAAAATAAGAAAGACACATTACCAGTCCATAATTGAGCTCGATAGCGTCAATGATCTCTATTAACTTCCAGTATAACCCATTATACTAATTTCTTAAAGGAAAGCCAATAAATAAAGATAGTCCAGAGAATGAGACTCTTTATACTCATTTAAAAGTGTCCGAGGATTGTATGTTAATACTCGTATGACACGTGACATATACAAATGCTTCACACCGAGCTACACTTTAAAAATATTACATAAATGAGATAAACATTAGCTTTACACTTTAAAACCATCCCAGCACCGGCTCGGAATTACTGACTCAGGGGGAGGTATTCACTTGCTTTTCACTACAAAGCCGGTGATATAAGGGAACACCATCCCCCCCCCCCCCCCTTCCCCTTGCTCTGGATCAATCACCAGAGAACGAAGAGGGCAGCAGGACAGAGTCACTGCTGGAACAGAAAGCCTACGTAACTATAGTTGCAACTGTTTAGTGGACGACATTCTGAGCAACAGATAACGGACTTAAACATCTAAGGTCGCCAGAAATAGACTCAATATTTCTAAGGTAAAAATTAGTGAACGTAGAAGGCTGAGACCAGTATGCAGCCTCCATCAGATCCGTAACAGCAATACTATTAGAATAAGCCCAAGATGTAGACAGTGCTCTAACTTCGTGTGCTGAAATCTTAGGCATGGACTGCTGAGTTAAAGATAAACTTTCATAAGCAGTACGAATAGCCAACTGAATCCTAGAAATAGAATGGACCATAATGTCCTTTTTATTAGGAAGCAGAGACAGAAAGAAACGTGTTCGTCCCGTTCTGATAAACTCAGATCTGCGTTTGTAAATACGCATAGCTCTAACTGGACACGGCCAAGGCCTATGGCCATCTGAGGACAGAAGAGCTCTAATAATAATAGGCACAGGGTACTTAGTAGGAGCCTGATTCTTAGCCAAAAAACCCACATTGGTAGTTAAAGTAATAGTATTACCAACACTAAGATAGTGAGAGCATGAAGCTCGCTAACTCTTCTCGTGGAAGCAAAGGCTAAGAGAAAAGCTGTTTTATAAGATAAGTATTTGAAGTCTACCGTGTTAAGGGGTTCAAAAGGAGCTTCTTTGAGCTTCAGAAGAACCCAAGCTAAATTCCACTCAGGAATTAACCTAAGGGTTCTAGGTCTATTTATCGAAAAGTTTTTAACTAATTTTGATAAAGAGACATTAGATCCAATTTGTAAGCTATCATGATGAGCATATGTATCCGATAGCATAGACCTATAACCCTTAATAGTTACAGGCTGCAGTTTGATCTCATCAAACAAGTAGACCAAAAAATTTGGAAAGTCTGGAATGGAGAGATCATAAATATCAATTGAATGATCCCTACACCAACGAGAGAAAACCTGAACTTTGCTGCATAATTTAGCGAAGAGGAGGCCCTCCTACAGTTAGAAATTGCGTGCACTGCTCGTCCTGTAAATTGCTTGTCATGCAAGAAGGACCGCACAACGGAAATATGTGAAGATTGAGACCTTGCGGGTTGTGATGCAGTGTGCGTAATTTCCCCTATGAAAGAAGGTCCTCCCATGGAGGAAGCTTCCGAGGAATGTCCCATAACAGACACCTGAGTCGATTTATCCATGGTCTTTGGGGCGACAGAGATGCTACCAACAGAATCTTGCAGTGAGATTGCTTGATTTTTAGCAATGAAACAATGAGCTGGAGGATATGCTTATCCTATCATTCCGTCCCGAGAGATCGAGAGAGCGTTTACTGCGAATGCTTGAGTATCTGGACATGGCGACACATACATCTGCAACTGATTGTTGAGATGTGTCGCAAACAAGTCTATCATTGGGCGATCCCATTGGTAGCAGATCTGATTGAATACTCGCTTGTTGAGAATCCATTCTGATGGCAACATGTGACCTTTTCGAGAAAGCGAGTCCGCTAGAACATTCAGACGATCCTGAATATGACGGACTGACAGAAGAACATGATGCTGCAGAACAAACAAAAGGATTCTTTCTGTTAAGTTGAATAACGGAATGGAATGAGTGCCTCCCTGGTTCTGAATGCACGCTACTACTGTTGAATTGTCGGACAATATTTGAACATGTGAATTCTGAATTATGTTCATCCAATGATGTAGTGCAAGCCAAATTGACATCATCTCCTTGATGTTTATGTCCTTGTTCAGGAACTGCGGATCCCAAAAACCCTGGCACCTCGAATCTGTTGGGCTCAATGTCGCGTCCCAACTTGCAACTCCTCACAAACCCATCAGTCGCATGAATTCTCTTGCTGTTACTACATCTGAGTGTAGATAAAAGTGAGCATAACAACTGACTAATTTCGCTCTGGGTAATGGAAGACGAACCAGATTGTTGGGCGTCTCGAAGCCCATTCCCAAGTGAATGTACAACTTGGACGGAACTAGATCCGACTTCTTTTCGTTTACGATGAAACCAAGACGTCGGAGCAATTGAAGCAGACTCTGAACATCATTCTTAAGAGTTAATCTGTTGCCGTATCTCTGAAGAATGTAATCCAAGTAGGCCGACGTTACTGCAGAGGTATGAGCTCGGAAATGAGTCATTACCGAGTTCATTATTCGAGTGAAAGCCCAGGGTGCTAGATTGAGTCCGAAGCACATTGCTCAGAACTGATAAACGACTCCTAGGACAGCGAAGCGAAGATACTTTCTGAACGCCACATGTACCATGACATGAAAGTACGCATCCTTGAGATCTACGCTCGCAGCATAATCATTCACTCGAATGCTCGCTCACCGATCGAATGGTCGGCTGAGTCCGGCATCTTAGAAACAGACTTAAAGAGCAGAGAATCTGAAGCTTTCTTGGTAATCTGATCATTGATTAATGAAAGCTTACCATCAAAGAGAAATTCTCCTGAAACCAGAGCGACTCGAAGAGAGTTTTTCACCTTAGAATCCACCCTAGTGGATGAAGCCAGGGCAGCATCACATCTAACTCCAAATTTGCCACTGAAAAGGCGAAGTTATATGTGGAAAATGCAATTGCCCTCGAAAGAACTCTCAAGGAAGTTTGAACATCCTGGAATTCTTTACCATCGAGATGTTGTGATAACACTCTGGTAAGGTGATCTGCGTAAGATAAGGCGTCTAAACTGGCTCTGTTAGATAAGATTGTCGTCTCCAATGTACTGGAGAGAATCGACATAGACGCTGGCAATGACAACTCCAAGTCTTTGGCCTGATCGTCTAAATGCAGAGGAATTCTCGGATCGCCCTGTCCTGCTGTTTCAAATCTATTTCTACTGTTGATGAACAGCAAATGTTGAGCTTGTTGCGATAAGAAACTGGATCTGCCAGTCTTAAAGGCTAGCCTAAAAATAGCATCATTAAGCAATTCAAAAGTCTGTGAGACGCTGGACTAGACCAGATACTCAGGAACATCATCCTTAGTCCAGCTGAAAAAGTCTGTATCCAGTGACGCTATCAGTCTCTTATCCGGTATCGCAGCCCTCTGGTCTGATGAAACAACCTCTGGAAGGTGTTGACAGATAAAATCCACCGCCACATTATGCTGTTCCAGAAGGGAAAAATCCAGCTACGCAGTTTCCCTTTCACTATCCGACTGGACCAGATGCGAATCTCGGTCGTCCCTGTCTGACACTGCAGAGGAACGGACCGACCCAGCTTCCTCCGACAGTTCCTGATCTGAAACCCTTTCCGAAGGTTGCTGGGACGCTGCGATGAGTTGCACAATGTGTGATAGCAAGTCCGTCACAGAGGCCTGTGGAGCTGCGGTCTTACGTTGCTTAGCCGCTGGAAGCTCCTGGGACGGTATATCCTGCATAATCCTTTTATGAGTACGTCCCGACTGGTGAGGCCTTGTGTCCTTGGCTTCTGGCTGGAATGACCTAGACGACATGGAATCCTTTGTCGGTGAAGCAGGACGGATATTTGAGGTCACGAAGCCAAGGTATGGCCATGTGTGCTGGCGTGTAGAAGAGGAAGCCAATAGACTAGCTGATGTCGGCTGTCTATGCGACGGAGCATCCCGAGCGGGAAGAGTGGATGTATGCTCCGACTGATGAACGTTATGCACAACAATATCTGGCCCCAGATGTTGTTGTAAGAGAGAGGGGGCTCTCTCGCTCGTGGTTCGGGTAGACCTGAATGAGTTTGCTACCGGACTGACTGGCTTCCTCTGATCCATCCTCCAATCTCTCGACGCAGGGTGTGCGTGATCTGAGATTATAGTGCTCGCAACACCCTTTTTCCTCTCCTGGACCGTAACGGACATACCCGACATCACATCACCCACATGATGAGTGATAGATCCACCGGTCGAGCTAGCTGGCGACAAGACCGTAAATCCCTTTTGGGACCTAGGCACTTGTCTGCTTTCATTGAGCACTTTTGCCGCTAGCTCTTCATTGATTTGCGACGACGGCAGCACACTTCCGGAAGACATCACGGAAACATCACCCTGTTCTTGTTCCTCTGAAAAGGAGACTGAAAAACTAGAGAGGACCAGCATCGACCTCTCACCACTAACAATATACCATGACACACGTCTTCAGCATTTGTCATCCCACTTGGCACAAACCATACAAGAATTAGTGCGAGTACAGTGACTACAGCAAATACAATGAGCATGAGAATTCGAGGAAGCCTTCCTCGATTTACAATTTGAACAATATTCTTTCATAATTAAAAACATTATACAGCCGTAGTACTCGCACTAACTCTCAAAAATACAAAGATACATAATAATAATACAATCCATATCAAACTTTCAAAAAATAATTCAAAAGAAAATTTTCGAAAAAAAAGAAATTTTGACATGAGCCCAAGTTCCCAATGGGGACGATGAGCCCAAATGGATCCCCAAAAAGCCAAAGTGTGGACAAAAATTTTAAAACAATTCTAAAAATTAAGCTTACACTTACGGATAATATTAATGTATCTGACTACATAATAAACCTTACAGAAGACAAGGAATCACTAACAGAAAGTAACCATTGTCAACGTAAACAAAAGTCAAGAAGAACCGGAAACAAAACTCCAGGCACTGAAAAACACGACCCGAAGTCAGTAACCAATTTTAAACACTATCCCATGTAAAACAGAATCTTCCACAGAAGAAACTGTAATACATCAGATGGTAGATGCATGACCAAAACGCCTAAACACCCCTAGGGTGAGGACGTAACCATGGGGATAACAGAATAAACATTCTGTAACTAAGCTAAACTCCCAAGAAATTTCAATAAAAAAATTTCAAAAATTATTCCAAAAGCATAGGAGATTAGCAAGGATGGTTCAAAGGAAGGGAGAGAGGAAACACAAACAGTGGAGATTTCATAGCAAGAATGAAAAGAATGAAAACATCAGGCCCATGCCCCAAAATTAGGGAACATGAAATAATTTTACATAAAAATTATTACAGCCCTGAACACATCCATCCACTGTTTCTTCCTCTCATCCTCTTAAATCATCCTTGAACCCACCATATCCATCATGATTATGTGTCTGGCATCATTTTAACTGAGATTATAAGCACAGAAGTCGGTGAGATGTTACTGACAGAAGGGCCAAACAAAGAATGAAGATTTGGTGCCAATTTCGGTACTTCCTTGACACTGCGTATGTGCAGTGGGCAAAAGTATGGAGGACCATATGGGATATTAGATTTTTTGATTTGGATGCAAATTTTGGGGATTGGAGGGGGCAAAATTTGTGTTTTCCCCTGAATATTTTAGTGATACAGTAGAAAAATATTTATTATTTATTTATTGGTGTTTAAAGTCACATATTTTTGCACAATGGCTAATCATGACCACAACATGAGTATCAACTGAAGATAAGGGTTGAGTGTTAATAAGCCATGTTGCCCATTTTAGAGAAGGTTTGCACATCCCAAACATTGGTGACGGGGTCCTATTTTACTAGTAAAACAGATCCAGTTTACCACAGTGAAGAACAGCACTGCTTCACTTCCCAGGGTTCCCATGGGGAGGCTAAAAAAATAGCCAGATTCAAGGATTTTCAAGGCTTTACAGTCACTAGTCCTAACTAGGACCCTCCAGTTATTACCCCCTCCACACTTCCACTGAAGGATGTGGGGAGGGGGTAATGACTGGAGGGTCCTAAGTTAAGAATATGCCTTCAAAACCTCTGCCATATAAAACAGAGTAATAATGATTATGTGCTTTGTCAGCATTTTTATTTTGTGAATATTCAAGGCTTTTCAAGGACTTATGGCCCTTTTTTCAGAGTTTTAAGGCATCTTTTTTATAAAATTCAAGGCTATTCCTTGAATCCAAGGCCTTACAGCAACACTGACAAACAAAATCTTCATCCAGATTTCTATAAAAACCTGAAAAAACTTTGGCGAAGGTATAAAATAAAGCCATACAAAACCTTTTAAAGAATTTTTCAATACCTGTCCAGAAATGATTTGAATCATCTCTGTTGTTGATATATACTGACAGAAAAAAGAAACACAAGTTTAGTTTTGGTAATTTTATGTTTTTATCTGTAGACCAAATGTAGTCAAATTTGACACATAGCTACCTCATTGTACTGTCTAAAGAGTCTTTGGTTAACATTCAGTCAACCATGACCATGTGCGAAGCTGCATGCTTTCAAAAGATGTTTTGACGTGCATCCAGGGCACTCCAACATGTTGTGGGCTTGAAAACTATACCAAATCGAAGTTCTGAACAGTACATACACATCAACTGTACAATATTTCATTTCAGCTTGATTGAAAAGCAAAATGCCACTAAAGTCCAAAGTTGATAGAGGTAGGGCTTTTGTTCTAATTATTCAGGGATAATTGCAGTGTCTCGCTGCTCAGCAATTTGGGGTCCATGAGTCAAGGATAGCTCGTTTAGATGAGTGTCTCTTAGCCACAGAAAGCTTAGCTGACTGTCCCAGGAGTGGATGTCCGCACATTACGTCACAATGTCAAGATAGAGGCATACGTCCCTCACATCTTCACAGTCGATTTCAGACAGTGAGACAGGTTGTAGGCACTCATGGTCACCAAGTGTTCCAAGGACAGTTAGGAATCGGTTGCCAGAGTTCAATTTAAGGGCATGATGTCCCTATGTTATTTCACAACTTAAACCCAGGCGATGTCAATGTCGACTGCAATGGCTGTGGGTACGTTTATCAAATCAGTTTCACTTGTGCCACTGGAGAAGTGTGTTATTCACTGATGAGTTTTGGTTCAAGCTTTACAGGTCATATGGGCAACAATGTTGTCATCACTGTCAATGTAAAGGAAAATGACAGATTTGGGAGAGGGTCTGTTATAGTTTGGGGGAGGGGGTGATTTCTCATGGTGTGAAAACACCTCTCTTTTCACGAAAATTTCATTCACCAATTTTGAAGGGTCACAAGGTGCACCTGGTAAGGGGGTCCGCCAAAAAGGCATTTTTGAGTTCATTGACAAAACCAAAATTAATAAAGCTACCTAGCTTTGGGGCCATATAGTGGATATCGATTCTAGACAATTATCAAAATCAGCCTTCCACTGCCCATTCTCATTACAAGATAAGAGATGAGACTGATCAGTGAAGGCATTCTTGAGTTAATTGACAGTAATCAAAATTAAGATAGCCATTGTGAAGCAAGCCGAATATTGCTGAAAAGAATGTCCTTTGATTGTCTGGCATCAAAGTTTTCAAGGGTTTTCAAAGAAAGTGTCAATATTCAATAACTGTACTGGTTCTTGACAAAGGATTTCTAAATTCCAGGGTTTCAAGGAGTCATGAGAATCCTGACAGGTTTTTATTTAAGTGACGCTGCTCACCTTTCAAGTCCATATAAGCTTCAGCTAGGTCTGAAAAAGATTCTGCATATTTCCAATGGCTACTTCCATGTTCAATTCTAGTCAAAGCTGTAATTCTTGTCAACTCATGAATGGCATTTTCAACCTGCAGTATAGAAAAATATTAAACTATTTACTGAGGTCAAAGATGAAAAAGTTAGAAAATTTATAGTAATTTCTATATTTTTTATACTTACCAATGACCCAGACATAGCTGGTGCTAACTCTTAAAATATAGGGCCAAACACAAATTTTGCCCCCCCAATCCCCAAATTTGCATCCAAAACCAAAGAAAACATGTCCTGAGTGGCCCTCCACACTTCGCCTCTACTGCGCATGCGCAGTGTCAAGGACGTTCCGAAATTGGCGCCATTAATCATTCTAATAACCAGTGCCTGGTAAGCGCTATGTACTCAGCGGGGAGGCAAGAGTTCCCAACTCCTGGGAGGGCCATCCCCGTCTGGGTCATTGATAAGTATAAAAAATATAGAAATTACTATAAATTTTTTAACATTTTTATACTGTACCAATGACCCAGACATAGCTGAATAGTAAAAAGGCTGGAGGGCCAAGGACATAGAGCAAGATGGAATACGCTCAATAATATAAAATAGAGTCATCCCCTCTAGGGAAAAAGAAGTAATAGGCCTTACATGTATCTTTCTTATTTATGATAAATTAGAAAGATACAACACCTTCCAAAATTGAGCATCATACATCCATGTACTCTATTAATATCCAATATAATCCTTATACTAATAATTTTTAAAGTAAGCCAATAAATAGAGTAAGTCTAGAGAATAGAGACTCTTATACTCCTTAAAAGTGTCTGAGGATTGCATAATCATGTCCGTTGACACATGCAATATTCAAAAGCTATACTTTAAAAACTAAGACTTGAATGAATTTTTAAAACATAAACTTCTCACTAAACAACCATCCCAATAACAGCTCAATATTACTAACTCCGGAGGAGGTATCCCCTTGTTTTCATAGTAAAACAGGTGACCCAAGGGAACACCCCCCCCCCCCCCCCCCCCCCCCCCATTTTTCTTGCCCTGGGTCAAATAGCCCAGAGCGAAGAGGGCAGCAGAACGGAATCACTGCCGAAACAGACAGCCTACCTAGCTATAGTAGCAACTGTTAAGTGAATGACATTCTGAGCAGTAGATAATAGACCTAACAATAGAGGCCTCCAGAAATGGACTCGATATTTCTGAGATAAAAATTCATGAATGTGGATGGCTGAGCGCAATGAGCAGCCTTCAAAAATCTATAATAGCGACACTATTAATGTAAGCCCAAGATGTAGAAGAACTCTTACTTCATGAGCCGAAATCTTAAGCACAACTGCTGAGTCAATGATATACCATAAGCAGTACCGATAGTTAATAGAATCCATTATCAATAGAATGGAGCGTAACGTCCTTCTATTAGGCATCAAAGACAGAAGAAGCTTACGCCCGTAGTAATAAACAGATATCTGTTTATAAATACATAAACTCTAACCGGACAGAGTAAAGGCCTATGCCCGTACGAAGACGGAAGGACCTTAATAACAATAGGTTCCGGATATTAGGAGCCTAACTCTTATGCAAAAATCCAACCTAAATAGTAAAGGAAGTAGTGATTCCGAAACTACGAAAGTGAAAATCATCCATCGATAGTGCATGAAACTCACTGACTCTTCAGTAAAAGAGAAGCCAACAGAATTACTGTCTAAAAGGTCAGAATTTGAAAACTACTGTTTCCAGAGGCTCAAATGATTACTTAGGTAAATAAGAACCGAAGTTAAATTCCATATAGGAATTTAATCTAAAGATTCTAAGTCTATTTATCAAAAAGTTACTAACTGACTTAGATAAAGAGACATAAGACTCAATTGTAAACTATCCTAGAGTGCATAGGTATGAGGTAACATAAACCTATAACCTTAATAATAACAGGCTGCAGTAGATCTTGTCAAACAAGTATACTAAAAAGTTGCAATGAGTAGTATGGAGGGATCAACAATATGAACATAATGATCCCTACACCAACGACGGAAGAGCCTCCACTTTAGCTGCATAGAATAGCGAAGAAGAGGATCTCCTATAGTAAGAAATCGCGTCCCAAGCTCGTCCAGTACAATGCTTACAATGCAATACAGACCACACAATGGAATACGTGAAGGTTGCGACCTTGCGGGTTGTGATAAAGATGACACGATTTACCCAGCGAAAAAAGATCCTCTCATTGAGGAAGATTTCACGTTAAGTCCCACAGTAGACAACAGAGTAAATTACCCATGGTCTCTGTGAAGATAGAGATGCTATCAACAGAAATGTATTGTGGTTGTTTATCTTAGCAATACCTGCTGAAACAACAGCGCCGGAGGATACGTGTATCCTATCATTCCGTCCTATAGATCAATAGAGCGTTAACAACATTAGCTCAGAGATCCGGACAAGCCAACACATACGTCTGCAATTGATTAGCAAGCTGTGTCGTAAATAAATCATCATTGGGCGCTCCCATAGATAGCAAATCTGATTGAATACTTGTTTGTTGAGAGTCCATTCTGACAGCAACAAGCGACCCCTAAGTGAACGGGAGTCCGGTAAAACAATCAGACGACCCGGAATATGACGGACCGAAACAGAACTTGGTGTACTATAACCAACAGACGGATTCTTTCCATTAAATTGAATAACGGAAACGAATGAGTGCCGCCCTGGTTCCGGAGATACGCCACTACTGTCGAATTAACGGACAGGATTTGGGCATGCATTTCTGAATAATGTTCATGCAATGACATAAAGCAAGCCTAAAAAACATTATTCCGCGGAAGATAATTGGTTGCTAAGAGACTGCGGAACCCAAAGACCCTGGCACTTCGAATCCGTTGGGATCAATATTATATCCCAATCTGTTTGAATGGCAACCGTCATAACTGCAACACTCGGGTCTGGCAACTGCAGTGGCACTCTCTGAGTCAACCACCGAATGTTTGCCCCAGTCTGAATCTCTTGTAACACTAGATAGACAAGAGAACGTGTAAATCGAGCAATTCATGGATTGCTGAAAAGTTGCCGTCGAAGAGAAGCTTCTCCGAGAACGAAGTGACTCTGAGAGAGTTCTTAACCTTACTATCCACGCGCGTGGATGTAGCTAGGGCTGCGTCACGTCTAACCAACTCCAATCAGCCACTGAAGGGCGGAGTTATACGTGAACAAACTACTGCCCTCAAAAGAAATCAGATTGAGAATAAAATCCCGTAAATCTTTTTTTGAAGACGTAATGATAACGCCTCAGTAAGGTAGATTACGTATGATAAAGCGTCTAAGTTAAGTCTACTAGACATCATTGTCGTTTCCAACATTGAGGTTGGAAAAGACATAGACGGCGAAAAAGAATATTTCCAGTCTTTAACCACACCGTCTAGATGCATATAAACTCTCGGTATGCCCTGCTCTGCCAAAATAAACTATTCGTATAAATGATAAAACGGCAGAAATGAGCAACGCGGACAAGAAACTAAACTATCATGCTTGGTAGCAGGCTTGTATGCATATATAGCGTCGAAAAATAAAACACATGTTGTAATGAAATTATTGGACTGCGTCGGTAAGTCAGGGACAATGTCCCTGAACCGATCCAAAATTCCGAGTCCAATGACGCTATAAGTCTCTTATCCAACATCGCAGCAATGTAGTCCGAAATAACAATCAATGGAAGATAATGCCAGAAGATATAAATGGCAGCTTCCGATACTACAAAAGGGAAAACTTGAAATCTTTTGAATTCCTTTCGCCATCCTGTCGGACCCTATAAAGCGTTCGGTCGTCCGTACCTGATGCAACCGTGGACCGCACCGACCCAGCGCCATCGGATAATTCCTGATTCGACCGAGAAACTATCAATTGCTAGGATGCTGCGAAACAACTGTGCTAACTCGGATAGCACGTCCGTCACTGAGGCCTGAGGAGAAGCGGTCTTACGATGCATTGCCGCTGGAAGCTCCGTGATCGTTACCCCGTGCATACTACCAATATGCGAGCGAACGGAGTGTATAGGCCTCGTGTCCCTTGGCTACCGGATGGCGCGACCTATTCGCCGTGGAATCACTGAATGCCGAAACTGATTGGATACTCGAGGTCACGTAGCCAATGTGCGGTCGTGTGCCCTGCTGTGAGGATGAGGAAGCATTATGGACAGTCTCTCGGACTGTCAATATAACGGAGCGTCCCGACCGACAGACGTATGCTCCGAATGAAAAAAATCTGAACCACAACATGCGGTCCCCTATGTTGTTGGACGAGAGAGGGACCTCTCTCGCTCACAGCCCGGATGGACCTGGACAAGCCAGGAACCGGACTAACAGGCTTCCTCCGATCTGTCCTCAATCTGCCATCACTGGGTGAGTATTAAAGTAATTAAAGTGCTCGCATCACCCAAATCTCCTTCCTAGACCGCAACGGACGAACCCGGCAGCCGAACCATTCGATGAATGCACGCTACACCGGGTGAGCTAGCGAATGTCACTCCGTCGATCCTACAAGGGATCTCTTAGGCGATAGACATATTCCATGAGCACTTATTGCTGCTAGCTCTTCATTAACTATAACGACAGAGGCACACTTTTGAAAGACATCTCCGTAACTTTGCGAACAAGAAACCAGAAATGCTTGGTTATAGCAAGCATATAATAATAATATATATAGCGTCGTTCAATAATACGAAAGTTTGTGTGACATTATTGGACTATGTCGGAACTGAGGGACGATGTCCCTGAACCGAACCAAAAATTCTAAGTCCACCGACGCTATCAGTTTCTTATCCGGCATCGCAGCATTCTGGTCCGACGAAAGAAGCTGTAGAAGACCAAGTCAGATGACATACACAACAGCATAAGTTGTTCCGAAAGGGAAAGCTCGAAATCCTCCGAATCCCTTTCGGTATCCCGTCGGACCGGATGAAACTTTCGGACGTCCGTACCCGCTTCAGCGGAGCGTCCCGACCCAGCATCGTCGGATAAAATATATGCGACAGATTCAGTTGATGCTGGGATGCTGCGATAAACTGTGCTATTAAGGAAAGCACGTCCGTTCCCAAGGCCTGTGCAGTAGCGGTCTTACGATGCATTGCCGCCGGAAGCTCCGTGTACGTTGACTCCCGCACACTTCCTATGTGAACGTCCGGAGTCTGCAGGCCTCATGTCCCTGGCTACCGGATGGTGTGACCTGGTCGCCGAAGAATCCTTGATCGGCGAAGCTGGTAATATAACGGCGGTCACGCAGCCAAGGTGCGGTCGTGTGCGCTGACGAGAAGAGGAAGCCTTAGCAGTCTCAGCGGACTGCCTATACAACGGAGCGTCCCGAGCGACGGACGTATGCTCCGCTTGCGACACATTTTGTACCACAACATCTGGGGCCAGATGTTGTTGAACGAGAGAGGGGCCTCTCTCGCTTGCCGTCCGGATGGACCGGAACGAGCTATGAACCGGACTAAAAGGCTTCCTGCGTTCTCCCTCCAATCCGCCGTCACTGGGTGTGCATTAGGTTAATTTATAGTGCTCGCATCACCCCAAAATTCCTTCTAGACCGCAACGGACGAACCCGGCTGCCGAACCATTCGGTGAATGGACGCTACACCGGGCGAGCTAGCGGACGTCAAAGGCCGTCGAACCTACTAGGGTCCTCTTAGGCAATTGGCGTATTTACATGAGCACTTTTCCGCTAGCCCTTCATTAATTGTGACGACGGAGGCACACTGTTGGAAGACATCACAGATACATCACCCTAATCTTGATCGTCTGAAATAGAAATTGATAAAGTAGAGTGACCCTGCGGGGAAAGGACCGGAGTGTCCAAATCCCCAACAACATACCGTGACATACGCTTCCCATATTGTCATCGAAATCATACGATACAGAACAGGAGTTAATGTGAGTACACTGACCACATATAGAATGATAATAAAGTCAGAGGAAGACTTCCTCTTAAAACAATTGATCAATATCCTTTCAATGTGAAAAGAAAACAAGTCCTGGTACTCGCACTAACCCCTGGCAATCAAAATACATAATAATAATATGATCCATTAATATAGAAAAAATAATTGAAATCAAAATATTTTGAAAAAATATTTTTTCAGAACAGCCCAAGTTTCTGAAAAGTAACGATGAGCCCCAATGGATCCCAAGCCTAAGTGTGGACAAAAATTTTAAAAATATTTTAAACAATTTATTCAACACTTACGAACAATAATAATGTATCTAGTTATGATTAAAATAACATCAAGATATTATTTTTTAGAAATCCCCCCCTCACACAGAGGGCTGTTGTAAAAGTAAACAATGAGTGTAAAAACACTAAAATAAGACTCCAGGCACCCAGGCCCGAAATCAGTTACCAAAAATACACTATCTGATGCAAAACAGAGACTTCCAGGGAAGAAACTGCAGAACATCAGATGGTAGATGCAGAACACAATGCCTAACCACCCGTAGGTGAAGACGTAAACATGGGGAAAGAACAGAATTCATTCTGTTATTCAGCTAAAACTCCCAAGAAAATTTAGTAATAATAATTACAAAAACTATGCCAAGAGCATGGGAGAATAGCAAGGGGGAACTTAAAGGACAGGGAGAGAGGAAAACACTTAAAAAACAGTGTAACTAAATAATCAGAATGACAACAAAATGGCTGCTGCCTTGAAAATAGGTAACTTAACATAATTTCATTAAAAAATTTTAAGTTACAGCCCTGATAATATTCTGTCACACATTCTTTTCCTCTCCTCCTTCTCTATCCTCCTTAGAATCACCATTTCACTAATATTTATGTGTCTGGCATCATTTAAACTGAGATTTATAAGCACAAAGATCAGTCAGATGTTAACTGATGAAGGGCCAAACTTAGAATGATTAATGGCGCCAATTTCGGAACGTCCTTGACACTGCACATGCGCAGTAGGGGCGAAGTGTGGAGGGCCTTTCAGGACATGTTTTCTTTAGTTTTAGATGCAAATTTTGGGGATTGGGGGGCAAAATTTGTGTTTGGCCCTATATTTTAAGAGTTAGCACCAGCTATGTCTGGGTCATTGGTACAGTATAAAAATATCAGATGGAAGATGCAGAACACAATGCTTAACCACCCGTAGGTGAAGACGTAAACATGGGGAAAAGAACAGAATTCACTCTGTTATTCAGCTAAAACTCCCAAGAAAATTTAGTAATAATAATTACAAAAACTATGCCAAAAGCATGGGAGAATAGCAAGGGGGGACTTAAAGGACAGGGAGAGAGGAAAACAGTGAAAAATCAGTGTAACTAAATAATCAGAATGACAACAAAATGGCTGCTGCCTCGAAAATAGGTAACTTAACATAATTTCATTAAAAAATTTTAAGTTACAGCC
Organism: Pictodentalium vernedei; assembly: GCA_031216915.1. Lineage (NCBI taxonomy): Eukaryota > Metazoa > Mollusca > Scaphopoda > Dentaliida > Dentaliidae > Pictodentalium > Pictodentalium vernedei. The sequence goes on along the minus strand of CM062292.1, from coordinate 69,653,296 downwards.
CTGATAATATTCTGTCACACATTTTTCCTCTCCTCCTTCTCTATCCTCCTTAGAATCACCATTTCACTAATATTTATGTGTCTGGCATCATTTAAACTGAGATTTACAAGCACAAAGATCAGTCAGATGTTAACTGATGAAGGGCCAAACTTAGAATGATTAATGGCGCCAATTTCGGAACGTCCTTGACACTGCGCATGCGCAGTAGAGGTGAAGTGTGGAGGGCCACTCAGGACATGTTTTCTTTGGTTTTAGATGCAAATTTTGGGGATTGGGGGGCAAAATTTGTGTTTGGCCCTATATTTTAAGAGTTAGCACCAGCTATGTCTGGGTCATTGGTACAGCATAAAAATATTTAACACTTGCAGATATTGGTCTTCAGCATAATTTTGTGCTTTCATAAGGCCAAAAAAAAAAATCAATTGATTCTCAGGCAATTTTTTTTTCAAATCAATGAGGGAGGGAGGATTTTATTTTTATTTTTTATTTTTATTTCTTCCAGATGGTGAGAAAGGATTGAGAGGCAAAAGTCACTTTCTGATGTCTGTTTTTACCTGAAAAGCATGGAAAGTGCATATTGTAAAATGATATACAAATAAAACTAATTTTATTGAAAACTAAAACTGTTTTTCTTTATTTTCTGATATCACCACTTTTTGTATTTAGAAACAGAACTCTGACTTCACTTTTAAACTTTTACAAAGCAGAACTATTTTATGAATACTAGATATTATTGACCACCCTCATATTATTTCGGTATCATTGTGAGTTATTTTGATTTTTAGTATGACCCATGGTGAGAGTGTTCTTCTCTGTAACAGAAGGTATATTCTTTTTAAAAAAATATTTAAAGTGTTTAAAATAAATTTCAAGTTCATATAAGAAGCTGGGTCATTCATGGTTTCTGAATACCCTAACTGAGTTGAAAAGCGTAGTTAAAAAAGTTTTCGATATCCTTCGTAAATTAAGCGTTATTAACAATTTGAGTTAATTAATTTCTTTGGTAAATGACAAAACATTTCAGTTGTCTCCCTTCCCGGCTGCGCTGGGTAATAATACACTGTTCAGAAAACTGACAATTTCTGCCAACCATCTTTCACTGACACGTGCGATTGGTGCTTTGAAGGTCTGCCATTCTTATCCATCCAAATACCTGTGATTTCTATTGTAGCCTTATTACATTTAACCCCCTTCCAACAAACTTCACAAGTTTTCAAAGAAAAACATTCAATGCAAATTGCGGGGCGAATTTCAATGCAGCCAATTTTTCAGTGGAACAGAGCGTAACCGCAAGCAATTTCGATATGGACGAACTGTCTCCAATACATTTTTTTTGTTTTGAAACAGTGGTTAACTTTTAATAAATTCTAATTAACTCGATGCGTGTCTTGTGTGATTCGTTGTTTTGTCTGGTACTTTGTTTTTAAATAGCCATTTTGTGCTGGTTGCTATCAGTTGGGGCGAATTGTTCGAACGACTACGCCATTGCAATTCTTTTCAGAAATATAAAATTGGGCTAGTTTAGGCTATTTTCATAGCCGTGTGACGGACTTTAACAGCAACAGTGTTTACTGTTTTTTGCGGAAGCGTGTGTTTTTAAAAAATAAAACATAAGAAAATACAGTAAACTGCCATGTCTCCCAAGGAAGTTTAGAAGGGCGACTTGAATTTCGCCCCCAATGTAAGCCAAGGCCAGTGGCTCTCACACTTAACACACGTCTGTGTATATTTACCTGTTTATTCGTTGGTTTTGGGCCTTAAAACCAATCGTCCCTTTTCAATTTCCCTGTTTCCTATTTTCTTGCAATGACGGTCCAAATAAAAAGGCCCAACGCGGGCCATTTTTTTCAACGCGGCGGTGCCTGAGAATCAATTCCTTTTTTTTTTTTGGCCTAACAGTATCATTTTGTTTACATTTGCTTCTTATTCAAGTATTCGGGCTTTTTGTGGACAGCAAAAAATTTGTGCCAGAAAGTTGTAAAATAAAAAGTTAAAGCAGCATTGTGGTGCCGTTGGAGGAAGTCGTCCAAATAGGCAGCTGAAGTCACAGCCGACTGAGTATGGTGAAAAGCAAGCACATGTGACATCAGTTAGGTGAAGGCCCAAGAAGCCAGGTTCAAACCGAACGGGAGAGCTTTGAATTGAAAGACACGATTTCCGTGACGCCAGGTGAAAGGGTACATGGAAATAGGCATCCTTCAGAACGATACTGGCTGCAAAATCGACCTGATGAATTGACCGTCCAACCGATTTGAAAGTCGCCATACTGAAACGAGGTGCTATGATGGACTCATTCAGGATACTCAGATCAATGACAGGATGAAACTGGCTGTTTTTCTTCGGCACCAAGAAAAGTTTTGAGCAGAACCCTGGAGAAAGGGTGTTCCTGACCATCTCGATCACCCCTTTGGAGAGAAGATTGTTGATCTCCTGCCCCAGAAGGACCCGATGCAGAGATCGGAAGGGACCTGAGTTGGAGGGGCACCCAAGATTAACAGAGGTGCCGACAGAAGGACAGTCGCAGACCTGATTGGATGACGTCAAGGACCCAAGGGTTTGATGTTATATCTCTGTCCAATAGTCGAAAAACAGCGACAGCCTTCCCCCAACTGGAGGCGAATCCACATGAGGACCTTCATTTGTGGCCTCGATGAGGCACACCGAGAGGTGAAACCACCCCCTCGGGAAGCAACAGAGTCCTGAGACTTTCCTCCCTGAGGCTGCCAGCGAGCATGGCCATGTCGGCATTTCTTCTGAGCAGAAGGAGCAGACGGAGCCGAAGACATGGCCGATGCAGCTGGGCGCTTGGCGGGCCTGGAACGACCACCACCCGCAGCAGCAGGTTGGTCCAGCTGTCTTAACAAAAGCTGGTCCTTGACAAAGAACCTCACCTCGGACAGCTCCTACGGACCATGGAACAGTTGAGGTCCAACCAAAGAGACAGACCTCAGAACAGCACACAGTTCAGAAGGAAGGGATGGAGAAGTGTCCAACACTGCATCCTGGCATGCAAGATACAAATTAGCCATGTTGCAGGCGTGGGCGTGAGCGTGTGTCAGGTTCAAAAGAGCCTGAGACAAAACACGCAAAAGTGCCTGAGCATCATCAAACTTCCCTGGAAGAAAATAGGCAGCCAGGGCAGCGACGACGTGGTCAGACATGTTATGTCTCACTATTTTAGAGGGAGACTCACCATTTTCCAGAATTAATTTTTGTTAAATTAGCCTAAAATTTTACTCTTTGAGGCATTTAAAAATTGAAATCTCACTATTTTTGCTCAGAAATCTCACTCTTTCACAATTCAGCAGCTTAACATGTCTGGATGTGGTCCGCGAGAAACAACATGCCTAGCATCTCTCGGTACAGGCCTACCATGGATTCAACTACCGACATCGTAAGAACTGACAACTTAGGCTTAGGGAAGAAGAATCCTCGTCCACCGTGGTCAACCCTTGGAAGGCTGGTGGACAGATGGATTCATGGACATGAAACCGCGATGGAGGCAGAAATGCATCAGATCGTGCAACGAAGAACCATTCAGGGCCTTAGAATGCATTTTGGCATCCAGGCCCTGGAAGGACTCAATAACCTGAGTTGATTGCAGAGGGTGCAAAACCCCAGAGCTAGAAGGCTTGACAGGGTTGCAGCACTCCACAGAGGACCTCGTCTGGATGGTCACTGATGGCTGGTCTAATGGCTGAATGTCTGGCAATAAGCCAAAAACAAAATCTAAAGCCTGCCCCAAGACTGACGAGGGGGCCCATCGTCTTCAAGAAAAAGTGTCATCCTTTGTGGCAGAAGAGAGGTAACCCAACTCGGCTGACCAGTAGAAACCTGTGAATGCTGAACAGCATCCAAAGGGCCAGGCGAGGAATCTCTGTGCCTGACCAAAGGAGGTTGCACCTCAGGAGGCACAGGGAAGCCAACTTGAGGGTTGCTAGAAAGCAACCGGGTGAGCACTAGAACGGCCTGCCTCAGCTCACCCTGAGAATCCATCAGAGCAGCCGTGCACGACGGAGTGTCTTTCCAATGGACCCTTCTAGAAGAAAAACCCAAATCCTCAAAAGGGACCGATGATGAACGTCGATCAGCAGACAGAGTACGGAGAAGGTGAGAAGACACCGAAGGACAGTCTCAAGAGTGAAGCCCAGGGGCATTCACTGACCTCTGCAAAACAGAAGGCCCTGCCTGCCTCCTCTAGAGAGACCAACGGTGCACATCGATTGGTAGCTTGACCAGGGACACGATGAGAAGACCCCGGAGGATTGTCCCAAGAATGACAGGAACCTGCATTTGGCCTCTGCGAGACAAAAGACCCCCAACTGCACATCCTCTGAGACTGACGACACGCATCGATCGACAGCCAGACTTGGGACACAGTGAGAAATCACCTGAGGGAGGTTCCAAGAGTGACAGCTAACAGGAGCCATCACTGGCCCCTGCCGAACAGAAGACCCTGGTTGCCAAAGTCTCAGCCCCATTCTGTTAGTCGGCTCACCAGCAGGGGAAGGCTGAACAACAAACGATTCACCTGAGGAATGAGGAATCGCTGCCGAAGTGACCGAGCATCCCAAGATGAGATGGGGCTGCCAGCAAACTCATACAGCTTCGCTGAGAAGCCAGGGAAGGCTGGGAGCCCTGTGAAACACCACCAGATACAGCCTCTGGCCCCCGAGACTGCATACCATCCCCAGAAGAGATAGCAGAAGCACTATCATGCAAGATAGGAGCAGCGTGAACAACTTCCTCAGCAACTGCAGATGATGCAGGTTGCAAATCAGAGAGAGCGACTGAGCTGACCTCGGAAAAACTCTAAACGAAAACAGTTGCCTCAAGGGTGACCACAGGAGTCAAAGGAAGGAAGACCGCAGTCCCCACTTCAGGCATCCAAGCACCACCAACAGTTGCGAAGGAAGTTGCTACCGAAAAAGGAAGAACAACATCCTGTGTGACAGAGTCACCACGTGAACTCTCAGAAATATCCGAGGAGGCATGGCTACCTTTGTCCTGAGAACGAGGGGTTCTAGCTCTGGTTAGAACCACCTTGTTAACAGAAGCCCAGAACTTGAAAGACCAAACCCCACAAACATCACAGGGATGGGCCTGAGAACGATTGTTGCAAGTGACACAAGTACTGTGAACATCATCGGCAGGTTTCACCTGCATACAAGAAGGACAAGGGAGTATTTTTGGCATTGTACAAAAAAGTTACACAATAATTTTTAGTGGGAAAAATCCCTCCAAAAAACCCAAAGATTCAAGCTTCCCACCGGCAGAAAACCGATCGTGCGGGTCGCATTTTCGCGCACAGAAAAAGCAAGATAAGCAAAGATAACCCAAGCGAAAATGAGCATAAATATAAAGAAAAACACAACAATTTTGAGCTTGAGTAAAGGATACAATCCTAGAATGCTCATAAAACAATAATCATAGCGAGTTATTCAAGATGTTTTTCGAAGAAACAAGCTGAGCAGCACGAGTCACAAAAATTCCAACCATGCATGATGGCGGAAAAAAAGGAATTGATGTCATGGTTGTTGCGCATTCGCTCGGTAAATGCAAGAGGTGTGCACAGAGAGTACCTGAAATGTCGGGCAACGATTTTGCTTGACCCTTTTTCGATCTTTTTTTTTCGTGCTTTTGCACCCTTCCACTTTTCCAACTCGCTTGGAAAAGTTATTAGCTTGAGTTAGTTCCGAAGTAGGGCTTGCATTTACATTACAGCCAATTGTAAACAATTGTGAGTAGGTTGAGAAGAAATAGTCGAGTTTTAATGAATAGAAAGTAAAAAAATTTATAGTAATTTCTATATTTTTTATACTTACCAATGACCCAGACATAGCTGGTGCTAACTCTTAAAATATAGGGCCAAACACAAATTTTGCCCCCCAATCCCCAAAATTTGCATCTAAAACCAAAGAAAACATGTCCTGAATGGCCCTCCAACCTTCACCTCTACTGCGCATGCGCAGTGTCAAGGACGTTCCGAAATTGGCGCCATTAATCATTCTAATAACCAGTGCCTGGTAAGCGCTATGTACTCAGCGGGGAGGCAAGAGTTCCCAACTCCTGGGAGGGCCATCCCCGTCTGGGTCATTGGTAAGTATAAAAAATATAGAAATTACTATAAATTTTTTAACATTTTTATACTGTACCAATGACCCAGACATAGCTGAATAGTAAAAAGGCTGGAGGGCCAAGGACATAGAGCAAGATGGAATACGCTCAATAATATAAAATAGAGTCATCCCCTCTAGGGAAAAAGAAGTAATAGGCCTTACATGTATCTTTCTTATTTATGATAAATTAGAAAGATACAACACCTTCCAAAATTGAGCATCATACATCCATGAACTCTATTAATATCCAATATAATCTTATACTAATAATTTTTAAAGTAAGCCAATAAATAAAGTAAGTCTAGAGAATAGAGACTCTTATACTCCTTAAAAGTGTCTGAGGATTGCATAATCATGTCCGTTGACACGTGCTATATTCAAAAGCTATACTTTAAAAACTAAGACTAGAATGAATTTTAAAACATAAACTTCTCACTAAACAACCATCCCAATATCAGCTCAGAATAACTAACTCCGGAGGAGGTATCCCCTTGTTTTCATAGTAAAACAGGTGACCCAAGGGAACACCCTCCCCCCCCCCCCCTTTTTCTTGCCCTGGGTCAAATAGCCCAGAGCGAAGAGGGAAGCAGAACGGAGTCACTGCCGAAACAGACAGCCTACCTAGCTATAGTAGCAACTGTTAAGTGAATGACATTCTGAGCAGTAGATAATGGACCTAACAATAGAGGCCTCCAGAAATGGACTCGATATTTCTGAGATAAAAATTCATGAATGTGGATGGCTGAGCGCAATGAGCAGCCTTCAAAAATCTATAATAGCGACACTATTAATGTAAGCCCAAGATGTAGAAGAACTCTTACTTCATGAGCCGAAATCATAAGCACAACTGCTGAGTCAATGATATACCATAAGCAGTACCGATAGTTAATTGAATCCATTAGCAATAGAATGGAGCGTAACGTCCTTTTATTAGGCATCAAAGACAGAAGAAGCTTACGCCCGTAGTAATAAACAGATATCTGTTTATAAATACATAAACTCTAACCGGACAGAGTAAAAGCCTATGCCCGTACGAAGACGGAAGGACCTTAATAACAATAGGTTCCGGATATTAGGAGCCTAACTCTTATGCAAAAATCCAACCTAAATAGTAAAGGAAGTAGTGATTCCGAAACTACGAAAGTGAAAATCATCCATCGATAGTGCATGAAACTCACTGACTCTTCAGTAAAAGAGAAGCCAACAGAATTACTGTCTAAAAGGTCAGAATTTGAAAACTACTGTTTCCAGAGGCTCAAATGATTACTAAGCTAAATAAGAACCGAAGTTAAATTCCATATAGGAATTTAATCTAAAGATTCTAAGTCTATTTATCAAAAAAAAAAGTTACTAACTGACTTAGATAAAGAGACATAAGACTCAATAGTAAACTATCATAGAGTGCATAGGTATGAGGTAACATAAACCTATAATCTTAATAATAACAGGCTGCAGTAGATCTTGTCAAACAAGTATACTAAAAAGTTGCAATGAGTAGTATGGAGGGATCAACAATATGAACATAGTGATCCCTACACCAACGACGGAAGAGCCCCCACTTTAGCCGCATAGAATAGCGAAGAACAGGATCTCCTATAGTAAGAAATCGCGTCCAAAGCTCGTCCAGTACAATGCTTACAATGCAATACGGACCACACAACGGAATACGTGAAGGTTGCGACCTTGCGGGTTGTGAAAAAGATGACACGATTTACCCAGCGAAAAAAGATCCTCTCATTGAGGAAGATTTCGCGTTAAGTCCCACAGTAGACATCAGAGTAAATTACCCACGGTCACTGTGAAGATAGAGATGCTATCAACAGAAATGTATTGTGGTTGTTTATCTTAGCAATACCTGCTGAAACAACAGCGCCGGAGGATACGCGTATCCTATCATTCCGTCCTATTAGATCAATAGAGCGTTAACAACAATAGCTCAGAGATCCGGACAAGCCAACACATACGTCTGCGATTGATTAGCAAGCTGTGTCGTAAATAAATCATCATTGGGCGCTCCCATAGATAGCAAATCTGATTGAATACTTGTTTGTTGAGAGTCCATTCTGACAGCAACAAGCGACCCCTAAGTGAACGGGAGTCCGGTAAAACAATCAGACGACTAGGAATATGACGGACCGAAACAGAACTTGGTGTACTATAACCAACAGACGGATTCTTTCCATTAAATTGAATAACGGAAACGAATGAGTGCCTCCCTGGTTCCGGAGATACGCCACTACTGTCGAATTAACGGACTGGATTTGGAGAAGCGTTTCTGAATAATGTTCATGCAATGACATAAAGAAAGCCTAAAAAACATTATTCCGCGGAAGATAATTGTTTGCTTAGAGACTGCGGAACCCAAAGACCCTGGCACTTCGAATCCGTTGGGATCAATATTATATCCCAATCTGTTTGACTGGCAACCGTCATAACTATAACACTCGGATCCGGCAACTGCAGTGGCACTCTCTGAGTCAACCACCGAATGTTTGCCCCAGTCTGAATCTCTTGTAACACTAGATAGACAAGAGAACGTGTAAATCGAGCAATTCATGGATTGCTGAAAAGTTGCCGTCGAAGAGAGGCTTCTCCGAGAACGAAGCGACTCTGAGAGAGTTCTTCACCTTACTATCCACGCACGTGGATGTAGCTAGGGCTGCGTCACGTCTAACCAACTCCAATCAGCCACTGAAGGGCGGAGTTATACATGAACAAACTACTGCCCTCAAAAGAAATCACATTGAGAATAATATCCCTTAAATCTTTTCTTGAAGACGTAATGATAACGCCTCAGTAAGGTGGATTACATATGATAAAGCGTCTAAGTTAAGTCTACTAGACTAGGGCTGGGCGATATTTCGATATACCGGTAAATACCGGTATTGAAATCGGTACCGGTTAAATATCGTCTATTTTTTGGCAATACCGGTATATCGTCTGTAACGATATTGGTTTGGGTCACATGATAATAAAATTTCAACATGTGTTTTTTCGTAAAATCGCACAGAAAGTTGCTTTGAAAATACAGGAAGTTTATCTTTCCTTATTTCGTGAACAAATGATAAACAGCGAGAGATGACGAGAGTAACGTTCTATCTCGTTTATCGTCACCGACATGCAAGCATTCATGGAGAAATTATGAAATAAATATTTAATACTTGTTTGCTAAATTTGTTTGATTATTTTTAATTAGTGAATAATTAATGTAGCACGCATCACACAAATAGTTTGTTGTTACACGGAAAACACACCCGACTGTCACGCTGTAAAAACACGGTCACCTGCTGTTGGTCGCATTTGTTTGAACTGTAATCAGCAAGCCATACTTATCGCTTAATTCGTTGTCAGCAATCTGACACAAAAATGTTTCAAACCACACATATTCACAATTGCGAAATGTGCAACAATTTTTGTCAAATATGACAGAGGTTTGATGCCATCACTGGGAGAAAACATTGTCGGCTGGCTGGCACCGACTGGCCTGACATGTGACAGATGACATTTGACATTGTCATCTGAGGAAGTTCACTGCTGGAAGATAGGAGAAGGGGAGGAGCTACTACTGGTTCTTTGTGAAACCAGGCCCTCGGAATCCCATCGACTGGATACCCGTTGTTTTGATAAAAAGTTTTGTTTGCCACTGTTTTCATGAAGCCACACATACGCAATTAACACAATGTGACAATTGACTGGCTCAGTAATTAAACGCTTATCAGTCAAGAGAGGCTGGCCATGTTTTTACAGGAATTAAATTGACAAAGACTGATTTACTTGTATCCCAGATTCAGATGAAAGCCAGTAAATCCATGATAATTTTATGGCTTAATTTCGTATTAAACAATAGGTTCAATAACTTTGTATACATGGATTATTATGGTCTTCCATTCAAATCACTCATTTTTCCAGAGCAGTAAGCGATACTTCTATCTTTTGCTCCAAAAATATATTTTTTATTCATGATATCCCTTGCACTTAATATGCGTTTCACACACTGCTGCACGATATACCGGTATATCGCGATATTTTTTCTGATATCGTTACCGGTGTTCAGATTCCCATATCGCCCAGCCCTATACTAGACATCATTGTCGTTTCCAACATTGTGGTTGGAAAAGACATAGACGGCGAAAAAGAATATTTCCAGTCTATAACCACGCCATCTAGATGCATATGAACTCTCGGTATGCCCTGCTCTGCCAAAATAAAATATTCGTATAAATGATAAAATGGCAGAAATGAGCAACGCGGACAAGAAACTAAACTATCATGCTTGGTAGCAGGCTTGTAAGCATATATAGCGTCGAAAAATAAAACACATGTTGTAATGACATTATTGGACTGCGTCGGTAAGTCAGGGACAATGTCCCTGAACCGATCCAAAATTCCGTGTCCAATGACGCTATAAGTCTCTTATCCAACATCGCAGCAAAGTAGTCCGAAATAACAATCACTGGAAGATAATATTATTTATTTATATTTATTTATTGGTGTTTAAGGTCACATACTTATGCACAATGGCTAATCGTGACCGTGACAGTTTTACGGGTGGAGGAAGCCGGAGTACCCGGAGAGAACCACCGAGCAACGACGAGCAGCTGTCAGCTCTCCAACATCGTAACTCTGAACTCTGCACCGCAGCACAGGCAGGGTTAGATTGGTTGAAGACATGCGCACCATGGACGTGCAGTACGCCCCAGTACACAGCGTCATCGTGCCCCCATGTAGGCAATCGGGGTGAAGTGTCTTGCCCAAGGACACAACGCGGCTGCCGCAGGTGGGATTCGAACCGAGGACCTCTCGGCTTGCAGCCTGCACCTCTACCAACTGAGCCACCGCGCCCCACTGGAAGATAATGCCAGAAGATATGAATGGCAGCTTCCGATGCTACGAAAGGGAAAACTCGAAATCTTTCGAATCCCTTTCGCCATCCTGTCGGACCCTATAAAGCATTCGGTCGTCCGTACCTGATGCAACCGCGGACCGCACCGACCCAGCGCCGTCAGATAATTCCTGGTTCAAGTAAGAAACTGTCGATTGCTGGGATGCTGCGAAACAACTGTGCTAACTCGGATAGCACGTCCGTCACTGAGACCTGAGGAGAAGCGGTCCTACAATGCATTGCCGCTGGAAGCTCCGTGATCGTTACCCCGTGCATACTACCAATATGCGAGCGAACGGAGTGTATAGGCCTCGTGTCCCTTGGCTACCGGATGGCGTGACCTATTCGCCGTGGAATCACTGAATGACGAAACTGATCGGATACTCGAGGTCACGTAGCCAATGTGCGGTCGTGTGCCCTGCTGTGAGGATGAGGAAGCATTATCGACAGTCTCTCGGGCTGTCAATATAATGGAGCGTCCCGACCGACAGACATATGCTCCGAATGTAAAATATCTGAACCACAACATGCGGTCCCCTATGTTGTTGGACGAGAGAGGGACCTCTCTCGCTCACAGCCCAGACGGACCTGGACAAGCCAGGAACCGGACTAACAGGCTTCCTCCGATCTGTCCTCAATCTGCCGTCACTGGGTGAGTACTAAAGTAATTATAGTGCTCGCATCACCCAAATCTCCTTCCTAGACCGCAACGGACGAACCCGGCAGCCGAACCATTCGATGAATGCACGCTACACCGGGTGAGCTAGCGAATGTCACTCCGTCGACCCTACAAGGGATCTCTTAGGCGATAGACATATTCCATCAGCACTTATTGCCGCTAGCTCTTCATTAACTATGACGACAGAGGCACACTTTTGAAAGACATCTCCGTAACTTTGCGAACAAGAAACCAGAAATGCTTGGTTATAGCAAGCATATAATAATAATATATATAGCGTCGTTCAATAATTCGAAAGTTGTGTGACATTATTGGACTATGTCGGAACTGAGGAACGATGTCCCTTAACCGAACCAAAAATTTCTAAGTCCACCGACGCTATCAGTTTCTTATCCGGCATCGCAGCATTCTGGTCCAACGAAAGAAGCTGTAGAAGATCAAGTCAGATGACATACACAACAGCATATGTTGTTCCGAAAGGGAAAGCCCGAAATCCTCCAAATCCCTTTCGGTATCCCGTCGGACCGGATGAAATTTTCGGACGTCCGTACCCGCTTCCGCGGAGCGTCCCAACCCAGCATCGTCGGATAAAAAATATGCGACAGATTCAGTTGATGCTGGGATGCTGCGATAAACTGTGCTATTTAGGAAAGCACGTCCATTCCCGAGGCCTGTACAGTAGCGGTCTTACGATGCATTGCCGCCGGAAGCTCCGTGTACGTTGACTCCCGCACACTTCCTATGCGAACGTCCGGAGTCTGCAGGCCTCGTGTCCCTGGCTACCGGATGGAGTGACCTGGTCGCCGATGATTCGCTGACTGGATATCCGAGGTCACGTAGCCAAGAGCGGTCGTGTGCGCTACCATGAGAATGAGGAAGCCTTATTGACAGTCTACTCTGGACTGACTAAATGTCGGAGCGTCCTGAGCGACGGACGTATGCTCCGAATGCGAAACATTTGTACCACAACATCTGGGGCCAGATGTTGCTGTACGAGAGAGGGGCCTCTCTCGCTCGCCGTCCGGATGGACCAGAACGAGCTATGAACCGGACTAAAAGGCTTCCTCTGTTCTCCCTCTAATTCGCCGTCACTGGGTGTGCATTTGGTTGATTTATAGTGCTCGCATCACCCCAAAACTCCTTCTAGACCGCAATGGACGAACCCGGCTACACCGGGCGAGCTAGCGGACGTCAAAGGCCGTCGAACCTACTAGGGTCCTCTTAGGCAATTGGCGTATTTACATGAGCACTTTTCCGCTAGCCCTTCATTAATTGTGACGACGGAGGCACACTGTTGGAAGACATCACAGATACATCACCCTAATCTTGATCGTCTGAAATAGAAATTGATAAAGTAGAGTGACCCTGCGGGGAAAGGACCGGAGTGTCCAATTCCCCACTAACATACCGTGACATACGCTTCCCATATTGTCATCGAAATCATACGATACAGAACAGGAGTTAATGCGAGTACACTGACCACATATAGAATGATTATAAAAGTCAGGGGAAGACTTCCTCTTATTACAATTGATCAAAATCCTTTCAATGTGAAAAGAAAACAAGTCCTGGTACTCGCACCAACCCCTGGCAATCAAAATACATAATAATAATATGATCCATTAATATAGAAAAAATAACTGAAATCAAAATATTTTGAAAAAATATTTTTTCAGAACAGCCCAAGTTTCTGAAAAGTAACGTTGAGCCCCAATGGATCCCAAGCCTAAGTGTGGACAAAAATTTTAAAAATATTTTAAACAATTTATTCAACACTTACGAACAATAATAATGTATCTAGTTATGATTAAAATAACATCAAGATATTATTTTCAAGAAATCCCCCCCTCACACAGAGGGCTGTTGTAAATGTAAACAATGAATGTACAAACACTAAAATAAGACTCCAGGCACCCAGGTCCGGAATCAGTTACCAAAAATACACTATCTGATGCAAAACAGAGACTTCCAGGGAAGAAACTGCAGAACATCAGATGGTAGATGCAGAACACAACGCCTAACCACCCGTAGGTGAAGACGTAAACATGGGGAAAAGAACAGAATTCATTCTGTTATTCAGCTAAAACTCCCAAGAAAATTTAGTAATAATAATTACAAAAACTATGCCAAAAGCATGGGAGAATAGCAAGGGGGGGCTTAAAGGACAGGGAGAGAGGAAAACACTGAAAAATCAGTGTAACTAAATAAACAGAATGACAATAAAATGGCTGCTGCCTTGAAAATAGGTAACTTAACATAATTTCATTAAAAAATTTTAAGTTACAGCCCTGATAATATTCTGTCACACATTTTTCCTCTCCTCCTTCTCTATCCTCCTTAGAATCACCATTTCACTAATATTTATGTGTCTGGCATCATTTAAACTGAGATTTACAAGCACAAAGATCAGTCAGATGTTAACTGATGAAGGGCCAAACTTAGAATGATTAATGGCGCCAATTTCGGAACGTCCTTGACACTGCGCATGCGCAGTAGAGGTGAAGTGTGGAGGGCCATTCAGGACATGTTTTCTTTGGTTTTAGATGCAAATTTTGGGGATTGGGGGGCCAAATTTGTGTTTGGCCCTATATTTTAAGAGTTAGCACCAGCTATGTCTGGGTCATTGGTACAGTATAAAAATATGCTTCTGTATGAGTGATCCACTGCAACTTCGGGTTTTTGAGATTAAATTTAATTCATGCTAATAAATATGTCACCCAAAGAAAGAACTGATTGTTTTGGCTGTATTATCAAATGTGTAACAACATACCTGTGCGCATGCATTTCGTTTATCCTTTGCGTGAGAAAATTATTCTCTTTTTACTTTATTTTGACTGCAAGTGTTCAGCACATGTTGAACATAAAAATAACAAAACGAATCTTACTTATTTCTTAAAATCCAATGCCTATGTGGTATTTTGGGAAATGGGAGGTGTATACTTCTTTTAGAAGACACAGTGTGAGCTCACTTAGACCGATGAATCACCCTATTTCACTATCGACCCACCCCAAAATGGTGATTCGGGGAGGAAGGGGGTTTGTATCTGTCCATCTATAGCTAATTTTGTGGCTAGTATAAGACAAATACTAGTGTGATTGAATGTGAATAGGCATGTGTATGGAAGGGGGAAGGGAGGGTTTAAGGTAGTGAATAGACATGTGTATGGGGGGGGGGGGGGGGGGGGTTTAAGGTAGTGAATAGGCATGTGTATGGGGGGAGGGTTTAAGGTAGTGAATGGGCATGTGTATGGGGGGAGGGTTTAAGGTAGTGAATAGGCATGTGTATGGGGGGAGGGTGGAGGGTTTAAGGTAGTGAATAGGCATGTGGATGGGGAGGGGAGGTTTTTAAGGTAGTGAATAGGCATGTGTATGGGGAGGAGGGTTTAAGGTAGTGAATAGGCATGTGTACAGGGGCGGAGGGTTTAAGATAGTGAACAGGCAAGTGTATGGGGGGAGGGGAGGGTTTAAGGTAGTGAGTAGGCATGTGTATGGGAGGGGGGTTAAGGTAGTGAATAGGCATGTGTATGGAGGGAGGGTTTAAGGTACTGAATAGGCATGTGTATGGGGGAGGGTTTAAGGAAGTGAATAGGCATGTGTATGTGGGGGGGGGGGGTTAAGGTATGGGGGAGGGTTTAAGGTAGTGAATAGGCATGTGTATGGGGGAGGGTTTAAGGTAGTGAATAGGTATGTGTATGGGGGGGGGGGTTTAAGGTAGTGAATAGGCAAGTGTATGGGGGTTAAGGTAGTGAATAGGCATGTGTATGGTGGGGGGGGAGGGTTTAAGGTAGTGAATAGGCATGTACATGGGGGGGGGTTAAGGTAGTGAATAGGCATGTGTATGGAGGGGGGATTAAGGTAGTGAATAGGCATGTGTATGGGGGGAGGGTTTAAGATGGTGAATAGGCATGTATATGGGGGGGGGGGGGTAAGGTAGTGAATAGGCATGTGTATGGGGGGAGGGGAGGTTTAAGGTAATCAGAAAAAAAAAGAAATATTGTATTTTGAACTCTTTGGGTCTGACAATTTGAGATTCAATTATTGATACATGTATTATGGGAGGATCTGGATTCGTCCAGGAAAACCAATATAGAAGGTAGGCCTATGGCTTGTATTTTCCCACACCCTCAGAGACCAAAATGTTCAGTAAGATAGGATTTTGCCATATATTAACGAAGGTCTGAGGAGCAAGGCTAAAAATAGAAAACACATTTCAAAACACAAATTTTAAATTTTATTCTAAGGAAGTTAACACGTGCAACTGAACAGGAACTTTTTATTGAGTTATCTTTATTAGGTCAGGGATGTACATGTGGGGACCGACAAGACATTGTGGGGAAGGTACTGAGATGAAGAGTGACAAACTCTATCCACAACCAGCTTTGAGAGAGGTGGGGTGACAACATGCACTCACAATTTTAGTCCAATCGCATATATTCTTCCTTCATTTTCAAACTTAAAATAGTACCCCCACCCTTCTCGTTTCCATCCAGTTTATACATGTTGAAGTAAACATTTAAATTTTTTTTTTTTTTACAGTTAAAAGAAAGGTTAAATTTATTTTTTATTTGGTGAATTACCGTTTGGAAATTATGCAATAAAATATAACCGGAATCAACTTAGGTATCTTGTTTTGTTCACAAGACTCATTTTCCATTGCATTCTTGTAAAATCGGTAGGTGTGAAAACAGGTGTTTGGTTGTTTGATTTATGGTCCTGTAATCTTTTGCACACCTTTGTTAAGCTAATTAATTAGTTCAGACACAAAATTAACTAAGAATACAAACATTAAATATCATTATTTCATTGTGAGATTTTCAAGACAAAAGACCAGCAATCAGGTTTTTTGGGCATCTCAAACCTGACCATCCATTGGAATTGCAAAACGGCCTAAACGCAGAGTCAGATATGGTGTTTTCTATGGGGAGCATTTTCTTAGTGCTTCGGTTAAAAATAAGCAAGGGCATTTTCATTGGCGATGTTCCTCCGAAGTTTACAAAAATACAATTGCTTTCTTGTTTATATCTACCACTCCATCACACGTAAAAACCAAAACATCATCCTTTTAAACTGAATAATGATAAAAAATTGAAGTTGTTTTTCAATCCAAAAGTCAGCTGTGATTCTAGCACCAGCAGTCACGTAGCTGACATTGTGTTTCAATTTGAACAAAATCACAATTTTTTCAACCAGCTGAAGAGCACAAGAATTAAATATGGAGTGATAACCTAATAAACAGCTGCGCCATGAGCGCATGATACACCCATTATTAATTACAAGAGGGAACCACACAATATGAGCATACATGTGTACTTCTCAGGTTACATATACGTGCCACCAAAAAATCATGAAAATTGCTCAAAGTCCAACATGTGGAAAATTGCCTATATTTTGATGAATAAAGTCCCATAACTCTGGAATGAAATATTGGACAGTGACACAAATCGAAAGGGAGATTCCTTCTATCAACTTATACTTGCAACCAAAAAATCATGAAAATTGCTCTAAGCATTTTCAAGTTATTGTTCGACATGTGAAAAATAAAGTCCCATAACTCTGGAAAGACTAAGCGAATGGTGACACCAACCAAAAGGGAGCTTCCTTCCATCAACATAAACCACCTACCAAAAAATCGTGAAAATCTCTCGAAGCGTTCTCGAACGACGTGTAAAAAATCAACAATTTTCTAAGTAATAAAGTCCCATAACTCTGGAATGACTAATCGAACGGTGACACTAAACAAAAGGGAGCTTCCCTCCATCGATATACACCACCTACCCAAAAATCATGAAAATCACTCAAAGCGTTCAAGAGTTATCGTACGACGTGTAAAAAATCAACAATTTTCTAAGTAATAAAGTCCCATAACTCTGGAATGACTAATCGAATGGCGACACTAAACAAAAGGGAGCTTCCCTCCATCGATATACACCACCTACCCAAAAATCACGAAAATCTCTCAAAGCGTTCTTGAGTTATCATACGACATGTGACCAGACAGACAGACGGACAGCGGCATACCATAATACGACCCGTTTTTTCAAAACGGGTGTATAAAAAATAATGTGAGTCTGTGCTATTTCAATAATATTTCATTGTTTTGTCTTTCTTGACAAAGTTTCTTTCTTGACAAAGTTATCAAAAACAAGGGGAGAAATTTGGGGGGAATTTTATGCATATCTGAAAGAATTTTTCTCTCACAGAAATCCATGTTAAGCTCTCAGATCCGATCAGTGTTTGCGGACTTAAATCCAGTGTGTAATTACAGTAGCTGTTCAGTGTTAATCCTAGTCACATGCAGATGTAGGGGATCACAAGGATAATCAGTTTACTGCCAAAGTTCGCAGGAGTTCACTCAAACTCTGCAGCGAATATGTTGTCGTGCGGCCAGAATTTATAGCACAATGCTTGGCATGTACTGTATATTGAATTCAAGATGGCCTCTAGTGCCATATGACTTTATCTCCATGGCAACCTTCTTTTTAAATTTAAGACTTCTTCTAGTCAATAATAATACATGAAAGTTTCAAGGAGATTCAACGGTTTTAAAATTATAACCATTTAGTAAATAACTCATATTTTGGTAAAATCCCTGAAAAATATTATGCGTTAAGAATCTTGTTTCTCAGAATATTATGCACCAAAATAGTTATGACCTGTAGATTTTTATTCATTTTTGTTTCACTTTGACAGTTGATAAGTTCAAAATCCTGAAATTGAACACAGTATATCTTTGCAGTTGTTTTTTATTCAAGTCTTGGCTGCCTGTATAGAAACTACTACTACTGCCTAGAAATAACTAATAAGGTTCTTAGAATGAAACATGTAAATTACTGAGGCTACATGGCGGAGCACCTGTTTTGTTACAATAAAGGTGATAAAAGTTAGAATTACATTAGGTTTAACCCTTTACCTAATGAATCGCCCACATCCGCCCGCATAATATGCAAATTCAGCAGATGAAAAAATAGTATTTTTCGAAAAATTTCAACAAAACCATATCATGTGATCCCTCTTTGGAATGAGCCCGCCAAGCTCGTTCCAATGAGGGGTCACATGATATGGTTTTGTTGACATTTTTTGAAAAAATTTAAAAAAATGGTATTTAAAATAATAAACTTTGATATTTCCTGCTGCTTTGGGTAAAGGATTAAGGGGTCCTGGAATTTATTTCTTCAAATTCTCAGAATTTCAAGTAATTCCAAGAAGCATGGGAACCCTGAGTAGTCATGGTACAATGTATAATCAGTTTTAGAAATTATAAGAATAAAAAATACATGGATATCATACATACATTCTTCTCTTTGACATATCTTTTTGATTTCTTCAGTGCCCTGTTCAACAAAACATCAGGTGGAGTCATGTTTATTCCTTTCTTTCCATTCTTCAACCTATTCTGTCTTGATCTTGGGGATGACCTTTCTTCATTATCATCATCATCATAATAATCATCATCATCATCTTCTGAACTAAATTATAATTAATTGTAATATAGTCTGTCATCTCTCACCTATCCTTCTTGTAAATGTGTTTGTAAATGTGTTTGTAAAAGTGGATTTATAAAAAACTGGTCCTGTTCTGCAAATAATTTCTGATTTCAAAATGTTTGACTATCAAATGTCTCTTTACCATTGATGTATTAATTATTTACTTGTGTTTAGGTCACTTAGGGCCGCACAGTATATCGATAAACCGATACATACTGGTATTCAAACCAGTATCGATCGAATACCGGTGTAATTACAAATACACCACTGCGTAAGTGACCATTACATGAATATCCCAGGTCAACGATATCTTCACTCAAGATCTAAGAGAAGTCGGCGACTAATATTGGCGAATGTTTCTCGAGTCAATGTCCGACACGATATTAAAATCGCCGTGATTCTCGGTCAAACAGATTACAGCAGTAATTAATTTCTAGGGCACCTGAGCGAAAAGTATGTACTTATTGTCATATTTTACATGACTCTCACAATTTTGTGGTCAAAATACATGAATAACTCAACAATCTCAACTCGAAGAAATGACGTTGGCCTTACCATTACCAACACTCATAAAATATTTACGTTTTTAATCAGTTAGAATATTTTTTCTTAAATTTTGACAAATTGCAACATTCCGACACAAACGTACATAAATTTGATTCAGAAAATTATTGATGACTGGTTATCATTCTGACATTCTGTGACATCATCATGCAGTAGTTTATGTGGTCTAATCTATTTCACAATTAAGCCTTTACCCAACGCAGACGATATCAAATTTTTTTAATTTAAATATCTTTTTTAATTTTTTTCAAAAAATTTCAACAAAACCATATCATGTGACCCCCTCATTGGAACGAGCTCAACGAGCTCGTTCCAAAGAGGGGTCACATGATATGGTTTTGTTAAAATTTTACGAAAAATAATATTTTTTCATTTGCTGAATCTGCAGATTAGGTGGGCAGATGCGGGCGATTCATTGGGTAAAGGGTTAATGCTACGATTATGCTCTCTGGAGTCAATCCTTTTCACGCCAAATGTCTTGTCCAATTTAATTACTGCTTTCATTGTCCGGGTAATCTCGGGTGGGTTTAATACTTTTGTCTCACCTCGGACCTAGGATATTCATGTAACAGTCGCTTGTGCAGTCGTGTATATCGATTTATCGCTATTATTTATTTACCCACAATTTAATTTTCAAGATGTCTTGATTTGTAACGATAGTCCCAAATGAATAATATTATCCTTCTGACCCCATCCAACCGCATAATATACAAATTCAGCAGGTGAAAAAATATTTTTCAAAAAAATTCAACAAAACCATATCATCTGATCCCCAATGGAATGAGCTCGTTGAGCTTGTTCCAATGAAGGGTCACAATGTTGTTTTGTTGAAATTTTTAAAAAAATTTGCTAAACTAATATTTAAAATAATAAATTTTGATATTGTCTGTGTTGGGTAAAGGGTTATTTGAACTACATCATCAAGGAATGCTAATTCGTTCCACTATGATGGTTCAAGTCCAGATTATGGTATGTATGTCCAGATATCTGAACAGTCTTTCAATATACTGGTATACTGCAGTATTTTCATGAATACCGATACCGGTATTCAGTTTTCGAGTATCGTGCAGCCCTAAGGTCACTTTCAGCAATGACTGCTCTATTATGACACAAATCCAGTAGAATCCTCTTAATTGAATATCCATTTTACCAATGAAAATTATTCAATTAACAGGAGTATACAATAAACAGGGATTTGGTCAGTTTCCTGTGTTCTTGAGGTAAACTGAGCATTTATTCTATTATATCTTGTTTGATAGAGCTCATAGAGCTCTGTCAAACAAGATATAATAGAATAAATGTCTGTACTGGATGTAGTGAGGCCAAAAAGGTTGATAAATAAGGAAAATTGGTTCGTGCCACAGTTATTTTTTCGACATATTACAAAAATTTATATACAATTAACAGGAGTTTATTCTACAACCTATATGCAATTAACAGATCAAATTTGTACTGAAGGTATGGTAAATGGTTTTGTGTTTGAAAATTATACTCAATTAAAGGGATATACAATTAAGAGATATCCAATTAAGTGGGCTCCACTGTATATCTAAACCAATGTTTAGCCAATCATTTATACCTCAACACCACTTAAAAGGACTACATGTACCACCCCAGGCATTGGTTACCACTGGTTACCAGGTTTTACATTAGTGTGATTACAAAAGTGGACAAATAATCTCAACTGCATCGTGACTGGATCGTGATTTGGCCCAAATTCCCTTCTCTTTTCATACCCTGAACACTGTAGAATATCACACGCAGAAACAGAAATGAGAAAACCTTGCATCTCATATGGTATTTTCATATGATTTTCCTTATTCACTCTTGATTTTGCAGCACTGTATTTATGAAATATTGAATGATTGGTGTAAATGTATCGCAATCAGATTGCAGTCTGGAAATAACATGTAGGTTACATAGGGGTTACACCGATCGTAAAATATGTGAACATACTACAAGTCACAACAAAATAATAAATTCAAAATAAATAAAATTCGGAATCCCATATGTTTTGCTAGCCAGAATTGACAATTTTTTTAAACTAACTTGACACAAAGGTTGCTCATTATGTCCACATTTGAATAGAGTGGCATGCCATTGACTTCTTAACATAATTTCTGCCCAAATAAATAGCAACAACTAATGTACGATCTCGCCAAAGCGAAATTGAGCTATAATTGTTGATATTCACTTTGGCGTAAAGTTTGTTAAAACGTAAACAGCCTGGCTAGTTTGTAAAAGCGGAGAAGACAGGAAAGCATCACAACTTGTATTTCCTCTAGGTTACCAGCATAATACAGTACAGCCTACAATAAAGTGGAAACCTGGTCGCGCTAACGTGCTATTTGGGCAATTTGTGTCACATTCATATCTGAACATCGTGATATTTTTATAGGAATAACGTGTCAGTTGGTTGTGATTTGGCTGGTCGAATGCGCTAAGATGACAAAATCAAAAAACCCTATATAACGTAATAACTTCCAAACCAATTTTCATTATATTGTTTACAGTATATTTATATTATTTACAACACCTACACCATACCAAGATACAAAATTAAAAACAACAGTGAACACATGATTAATTATTAGCGATAACCATTTCCATTAAAAGAATTGGTGAAGTCATATCAATGCTAAACAGTAAACAAATATAAACACTCAAATAATTGTTAACAATGATCATTTCAATGCGATTACAAAATAAACAAGTACACAAAGACATGTTTTAATAAGCAGGAAGCTTAAAAAAATCCTGAAATTGAACACAATATTTTTTAGTCAGTTCATCAGTTCATTGTGCTGGGTGAACATATTCTTGCTTATGCGTATATAATTCTGGATAATTTTTGAATATTACGAAGGATTTTGAAGGATATTTTTCAAGACCCAGCCCCCACCCACCCTCCCTTTGACTTTAACTCTTTGCATGCTGCTGCTGGATATTCCTGCCCAGCACAGCGTTTCTCTTGTCACTGATGTAAGTACAATTTGGGCATATTTAAACATATTTTCCCCTGTAAATTGAATGGATTTATTCACCAATGATTTCTTGTTATATTTAGATTAATTTTTCATCAACACTAATCATGGCTGCTTTACAGCAGCCATGATTAGATTTGATGAAAAAATATCTTGAAAATACTCAGTGGGTTAAGAGTTAAAGATTGAGAGCATTATATTTATAAAAGTTTAAACTGCAATTATCACGTGAACATACTCTCAAGGACATTCATGAAGCCGGGCAGTCCAAGGGAAACTCAAGCTTTAATAGCATCGCCATCAACAAATACATCGACTACATCAGTTCATTCAACATCAAAAGCTTTGTGTTACTCAAATCGTCCATATTTTTATAAGTAAACTCTCCTCTTCTTTACATCCAAAAAATAACGAACAATAGCTATGAAAATATTGCGCCATGCACGTGTTTGTCTTGCAATATTCATCACAACATGTTTAAAATATCACGTTAATGCTATCGGAATATCGCCAAAATAAGTCGCTAATATGGTGTCATTAACAAAAGAATATTGCCTAATGGTATACTTTGTTATAGGCTGTACTGTACATAGCCTAACCTGTTAACTGGTTACAATGTACACTCTCTATTTCCAGGTCTTCTGATCAAGAAAGAGATCACTTTTGTCATCACAGTAGTCTATTTTACCAGTAATACAGAATAGGGCTGCACGATATTCAAAAGTGAATACCGGTATCGGTATTAAAAAAAATACCGCGGTATACTGGTATATCGAAAACTGTTCAGATATATGAACACAAGTACCACAATCGAGACTCAAGGTATCACAGTCGGAATGAATTAGCATGCCTTGATGATGCGATTTGAAAAACCTTTACCCGACGCAGACGATATCAAAATTTATTATTTTCAAAATTAGTTTATCCGATTTTCCCCAAAGATTTCAACAAAACTATATTATGTGACCCCTCATTGGAACGAGCTAAACGAGCTCGTTCCAATGAGGGGTCACATGATATAGTTTTGTTGAAATTTTTTTAATTTATTTTTTCAACTGCGGAATTTGTATATTACGAGGGCACAAGCAGACGATTCCTTGGATAAAGGGATAATATTATTCATTCGGGGCTACAGTTAAAAAACATCTTGAAAATCTAAATTTTATAGTAAATTTCCTTTCTTATTATACCTACCACAATTGTTTACTACAGGCTTGCACTACAGTGGAAGTCCCTAACTCGGATAAAATACTCTCTATTTATGTCTTTCCCAAGCAATTTGGGAAAGAAATGTGGTGCAAAAGCACCAAGAAAAAATAAGCCAAAACATGGGTCGAGTGCAACCGGCGCAGACCCAGTACGGGACGCTCTCTCCCAAGTACAACTCCACGACTTCTGTTGCCAGTGCGCATATACCGTCGCTAAAGACTCATTCTTTTTGAATCCGTCAATGTTAGAGTTATGTGATCAGCGGGGAGGAAAGATTCTTTACCCGTAAAGAAGACGGGAGGGCCTCCATGTAAACAATTGTGGTAGGTATAATAAGAAAGGAAATTTACTATAAAATTTAGATTTCTTATCAACCTACTCACAATTGTTTACTACAGGCTGAATAGACAATAGGCTGGAGGGAATCGCATAACCAACCCACACATAACCCTAGTGCACTGGAACCGTGAAGCAGAAGGAAGAGGTCCCGAGGCTTATTAACCATAACGTCGCAATCATTGGTAAAGGACAATGAAAGGAGACATATGGGCCTGTGTGACACACAGACAGAAAAAGGGCAGTAACAGTACAAGGCTGAAACTGACCTTCAAGAAGCCTAATGGCTATGGCAGACAACAGCATGAGCAGAAGAAAGAGGACCCAGGGCAAAAAGGTCCTCCGACTGCTCCTGAAACTGGCGCAGATAAAAGGTGGAGAAAGTAGAGGCATTTCTCCAGTAGGCTGCCTGCATAACATCCGACAACTTGACGGAGTTAGAATAAGCCCAAGAGGTGGACAGTGCCCACACCTCGTGGGCAGAAATACGATTGGTAATACAATCGCCAGCTGCTAAACGACCGTAAGCATTATGAATAGCAAGACAAATCCATCGAGAAATGAACTGAGGAGAGATCTTCTGTCAACCCGGAATAAGAGACAGAAAAAAACGTTTTCTGCCTTTCCGTATGAAACGTGTCCGATCGAGATAAATGTGAATAGCACGGGCCGGACAGAGCAAAGGGCGATTACCTCAACAGAAGGAAGAGCCCTGATACAGATAGGAGGAGGAGTAGTATCTGGTAACTGATTCTTGGCCAAAAAAGAGCAATCAGTGGTAAAAGTAACACTGTTGGGAGAGCTCCTAAAAAAGGCCGGGTCAACCGAGAGGACGTGAAGCTCACTAACCCGTCTGGCCGAAGCAAACGCCATCAGAAAAGCCGTCTTATATGTGAGAAAATGCATATCCACCTGGGATAAAGGTTCGAACGGCGCCCCCTCCCCCCAAGCAAAGCAGCACCCACGAAAGATTCCATTGTGGGGTAAACTGCAAAGTCCGAGGCCTTTTCAAAGAAAAGTGCCGAACAATCTTGGAGAGGTAAGGATTAGTGCCGATACGACGCTTCCCCACATAAGAAAAAGTCTCTGAAAGCATGGACCTGTAACCCTTGATGGTAACAGGCTGGAGACTCCGAGAATCAAACAGATATACCAGAAACTCTGCAATATGTGAAATCGAAGGATTTGCATAATCAACAGAGTGATCAGCACACCATCGACAGAAGACCTTCCATGTAGCTGCATAAGCTAAACCAGTGGAGTGCCGACGTGAAGAAGAAATGCACTCCACTGCTCGTCTCGAAAAACCTCTATGGAGGAGACATGACCTGACGAAAGATATGCGTGAAGGCACAATGAAGTCGGGTCGACGTGAAAACTCCTCGGGCGACCTTGACAAAGAAGGTCACGATGTAGCGGGAGATGTGCAGGAACCACCGCCATCAGCGAGCGGAGCTGATTGATCCACACCCGCTGAGGCGACAGGGGAGCGATCAGAATGATTCGACAACTGCAGGTTTGAATTTTGGCTAGAACCTGAGGTAGAATCGGAACCGGCGGGAAGGCGTAGCCAACAAGACCGTTCCAATCGAGTGACAGAGCGTCCACGGAAAAAGCCAGAGGATCTGGACACGGGGACACAAAAGTGTCCACCTGATGGTTCCAACGAGTCGCAAAGAGGTCGATGTGGGGACGTCCCCAGAGATCGCAAAGCGACTGGAACACTGCCCTGTGGAGCATCCACTTGGTGGAAATAACCCTGCCCTGTCGGGACAGGGAGTCGGCTAGGACGTTCAGACAACTGGGTATGTGACGAACAACCACTCCGGCGTGAACATCTTGAGCGAGCAGTAGAAGATCCCGAGCTAATTCGTACATCGCCCTGGTTCCGAATGTAAGCAACCACTGTCGAATTGTCGGACAGCAGAAGGACCTGGCGATTCGACAGGTGAGGGATCCACTGCCTGAAACTCAGAGGAAGAGCAAGAAGCTCCTTCTGGTTGATGTGTAAAGCTGCTTGATCCTGGTCCCACATCCCGTGTAGGGAAAGACCGAGAGGATCCAACATCGCACCCCATCCGAGATCGCTGGCATCTGCCGTCAGAACGCAATCGGATATGGGTAAGTCCAATGGAACACCCTGAGTAATCCACTTAACATCTTCCAGGGAAGAAGGTGAGGATAAAGAGATTCCGGAAACGGAAGCACATGATCCAGAGAATCGACATTCGGCCTCCAACGACTGAGCAGAAAGTGTTGGAGAGGTCTGACACACAGCCGACCTAGAGGAATGAGATCCGTCACCAAACCGCAGAGACCGATCAGCCGGAGAAAACTCCGAGCGGTTGCGGACGTGGACTGGGACAGAGTCAGAGCAAAAGCTGAGAGAATCACAGCCTTGGCCTGGGGAACCGCTACCAAATTGAATTGGGTTTGGAAAGCCATCCCCAGATGACAAAACGACTGAGAAGGGACCAGGTCCGACTTCTCCTTGTTGACTCTGAATCCTAGCGACAGTAGCAAGCTCAACAGAGTGGCAACATCGAACTCCAGTAAGGCAGCATTGGAATGCCTCTAGAGGATATTGTCCAGATATGCCGAAGTAGTCACCCTGGACTGTGTGCGATGGAACGCTATCACATGCGACATCAGTCTGGTGAAGGCCCAAGGAGCCAGCTTGAGGCCGAAAGGCATGGCCTTGAACTGGTAAACTCGCCCCAGAAAAGCGAACCTGAGATACTTCCATGACACCCGATGCATCGGAACGTGGAAGTAAGCGTCTCGCAGGTCAATGCTGGCAGCGAAATCTCCCTGGTGAATAGATTGGCGGACCGACCTGAAAGTCTCCATGCTGAACTTGGGAGCAATGATAGACTGGTTCAGGATACTCAGATCGATAACCGGTCGGAGTCGGCCGTCCTACTTCGGCACCAAGAATAGGCGGGAATAGAATCCCACTGACTGAATGTTCTTGACGACCTCGATCGCCTCCTTTGCCAGGAGATTGCCAATCTCTGTGGACAAAAGTTCCCAACGTAAAACGTCTGAAGGAACTCTGGTTGGAAGAGGCACCCTTGACAGAGTGGGTTGCCGTCGGAAGGATATTCGCAGCCCGGACCGAACAACATCTAACACCCACGGATCGGATGTGATGGTGGACCAATGGTCTGCAAACTCTGCTATCCTTCCTCCAACCTGGGACAAGTCGAGGTGAGGACCTTCATTTCGAGCCCCAGCGAGGCCCGCGAGAGGAGAAACCACCTCCTCTACTAAATGAAGAATCCTGAGACTTCCCTTGATTCTGCCAACCTTTACCCTTACCCCTTGAGTAAGAAGTAGAGACGGCAGCAGAAGGACCAGCCTTTTGCTTCACAGAGGAAGCAGAAGGGTACTTGTTAGGCTTGGAACGGCCCTTGCCTCCCCTAGAAGGCTGATCAAGCTGACGAAACAGCAGCTGATCTTTGGAATGACGTAGGACGTCATCCCGGACCGTCGACACGGAACCACGGAAAAGTTGCGGACCTGCCAAAGAAGCAGATTGAAGAGCAGCACGCTGCTCCTCGGGAAGGGATCGTCCTGTGTCCAGCACAGCGCCCCTTCGAACTAATTCCAGATTAGCCGTGTTACAGGCATGCGTGTGAGTAAGATGCATAAGCGCCTTGGACAGCACACGCAAAGGAATCTGTACCTCGTCAAACTTATCTGGAGGCAGATAAGCAGCCAAAGCTGAGACGACATGATCTGAGAGAGAAAGCATGCCAAGCATCTCTCTAGATAAGCCCAACGTGGACTCCAGAGTCGTCATTGGAATGACGGCAGACTTGGGCTTGGAAAGCCTGAGGGAAGTGGCGTCCTGATCCAGAACCGTCAAAGTCTGGCAGACT
Organism: Pictodentalium vernedei; assembly: GCA_031216915.1. NCBI lineage: Eukaryota > Metazoa > Mollusca > Scaphopoda > Dentaliida > Dentaliidae > Pictodentalium > Pictodentalium vernedei. The sequence goes on along the minus strand of CM062292.1, from coordinate 69,625,155 downwards.
GACGGATTGGCGAAATCGTAGGAACGATAACGCACAGGAGGCAAAAAGGTGTCAACCATGGTGAAGAACGAAGTCTTCAGAGCCTTGGAATTCAGCTTGGAGTCCAATGCTGAAAAAGCTTCAACCACCTGTACCGACTGGCACGGTCGAAGGCGCCCAGAAGCAGGTTGCTCCATAGGCTGTAGGCGCGCGACTGATGATCGCGGCCTGGCTGACACTGTCGGCTGGTTAGAAGGTTTGAGATCAGGCAGAAACCCAAACACAAAGTCAAGAGCTGCCCCCAAGTCTGAAGACTGCTGGCCCTCGACATCAAGCATGTCGGACTCCTCCCCAGTGTCGGAAGACACATAGCCCATCGTGGGCAAACCAGCCGACGCCTCCCATGGTGTCGGGACACCAGGGGAATCAGAAACCGGCCTGTTTCCAATCCCGGGAGGTGGCGCCATAGGAGGCGTCTGGAAACCACGTGTTGCCTCGCTGGAAGAGACAGGAAGGCTCTTTGATAGAACCTGAGTGAGTAAGGAGAGGGCCTCCCTAAGCTCACTGCCCGTACTGGCCAGTTCGACAGGGGAGCGAACTGGCAAAGTGGCTTCACCTCTGACCCTCTTAACCAGCGAAGGGTCACGATCCTCCAAAACACCCGATGCGGGACGACGGGCGGCAGCCAAAACATCTGAAGGCAGACGTGTATAGGGGTACAAGGCACCCCAAGGATCAATAAAGCGAGAACTCATGAGAGTCACCGCAGACCTCTGTGGGGCAGAAGGTCCAGGCTGCAAAAAAGGCGTTGGTCCCCCAAAACTGGTCGTGTGGCCAGAATGAGTGGACGGAAACACCACAGAGTTCATAGTGTCTCCACTGAGAACATCCGAATAGAAAGACACGGCGTAGAGACCACAGAGATGGGTTCGGCCGGCAACCCCTTCCAACTTCGCCGAGTTGAAGTCAGGGAAGGCTGAGGCCGATATCCCACGTCTACAGTACCAGACATTCCTGCAGTCCCCTGTAGCGAAAAGCCGAGGCCGGCTGAAACTGACGACGAAGCAGACGGACCAGCAGTAGTAGTAGATACGTCGGAAGTCTTGAGGCTGGTGGAATAGTGGAGAGAGCACACCTGCTCGGCTCCGAAGGAGGAGTCACAACCCTAGTGACAGCCTCAGATGTCGACTGGAGGGGGACCGTAGTCCCGGAACCAGGCACCTCTTCACCAGAACACTCAATGGCTCCCGCAGTATCCACTACAGGAAAAGACTGCACATCCCCCACGGAGGAGGAATAACTCTCACCAGACAAGGTCGGCTCGGGAGCCCCCGAACGACCACGTTCTCCTTTCCCGTGGGAGCAGGAGGCACGGCCACGAGAACGAATGACACGGATAACTGACGCCCAGAAAGTGGATGACCATGATCCACAGAACACCCATTACAGGAGGAACAAGAAGAAGACTTTGCCCACAAGGAATTGTCCTGGGCATGATAGAGGTGAGAGGGGTAAAGAAGGTGAAATCAGAAAACAGAAGAACACCCCCAAAGAAGAGAGAAAGGTGACAGAAACAAAGACCCCAGACGGTCAACCGGGAACCACACAACAGGATGACTACTCTCAAAAGAGAGAAGAAAAACTGTAGGAGTGGTACCCCGCTGACACCTAACTCTAACACAATTAGAAAATTTAGCAAATTAAGCATTAACAATAATTGTGAAAAATAATAAGTCTGAACCGCATGGCACACGAAATTTGCGCGCGACTCGAGAGAGAACAATTAAAATACATTATGGATATATAATATTGAAGAGAATATAAAGAAAACTGTTCCTGAGAATACAAAGGATACACTGATGCACTATGAATCAGGAATCATCAAACAACGAGCTGGATAAACACTGATAAGCATGCAGAAACATCTCGACACGAAGCGGATGATAAAAATGAGTCTTTAGCGACGGTATATGCGCACTGGCAACGGAAGTCGTGGAGTTGTACTTGGGAGAGAGCGTCCCATACTGGGTCTGCGCCGGTTGCACTCGACTCAGTTTTGGCTTATTTTTTCTTGGTGCTTTTGTACCACTTTTCTTTCCCAAATTGCTTGGGAAAGACAAAAATAAAGAGTATTTTATCCGAGTTAGGGACTTCCACTGTAGTGCAAGCCTGTAGTAAACAATTGTGAGTAGGCTGATAAGAAATTAAATTGTGGGTAAATAAATAATGACAATAAACCGATATTTTTGTAATTACACGGGTATTCAGTCGATATTGGTTTGAATACCAGTATATATCAGTTTATCGATATACCGTGCAGCCCTAATACAGAACTTGTTTACCACAGAAAACAAGCAAGGCTCCACTTCCCCAAGGTTCCCATTGGGAGTTTATCACTGAAGATTTAGATCGAGAAGTGGTGTGTAGTTCAACAACCTATTGATTTGAATCTTCATGAAAATTTTGATAAATTAAACTACTGTTTAGAGTACTAATATTGTCAGGATATAATTTTTATTCTAGTACAATTCATGAGAAGATAATCTTTGGCCCAAAGCAAGGACTTTACCAAGTTGGTACAGACCTATGCATACTAGTTATATCTAATTTACATGCTTCTGAACTTCCTCTAAACTATCAAAACATTTCAAACTTGAGTCCAAGGATACTGCACAACAAGAATTGGAGACAGTTTGAAAGAAAATCTGAATTCTGCATTGAAAGTGTTTTTAGCAGACTTTGAACTCTTCGCCAACTGAGTATTTTTTTGATTTGTTTTCATAAAATCCAGTCATGGATGCTGTTTAACAGCCATGACTGGATTTTATGAAAAGTAAATTAATGCAAATTGATGCATGACAGTGACAGTGACCCCTTTACCCCAACTCTGACAACCACTGAATTCCCCATGTTTATAGACCTATTTTAGCCTCTGTGCATCAAATGTAGGCATTTGACCTCAATGGACTTGAGCTCTGTCCAACAAGTTACATGTACAAAAGAATAAATGTTCAGTTTATAACTAGAATACAGAAACATGACCAAATTTGTGTTAACTCAATACTCCTGTTAACAGAATATTTTTCACTGGCAAAGTGGCAATTCAATTATCACTGCATCTCACAAGATCAATATTTAGAAATGTCTCTATTGCCCAACTTTAGACAGACTCCTTCACTGCATTCACACAGGCGAAATTAGTGATCATTTGGGTGACTTGAGTAAATGAGTAGCAAAATATTTTGTGCATACACAGTTTTAGTAAAGGCCAGTTTTAGGTCCAGTAACTGGACCCATTCCTCTCACAGGATGGGTTGTGGTTAGAAAAAATGCTGAATTAAGCTTGTTTATAGATGCGGAATTAGTTTTACATGTATTTTGTTGTGATATCACGGGCCAGAAAGTAAAATTGGTCCATGGGTAAATGTATTGTTATGACATTTATTTATAACACATATCACAACATCCACAATTACAGTTAAAACTAGAAGTCCTGTCATGAATAGTGCGCTTATCTAGGCTTAATTGCACATTGGAATTGCGTGCAATTGCCATATCGAATGGCATCCAAAGCACGGCAGGTTCTCTTGGTTACTCATAGCAAACACATGCAATGTTTCTGCCATTGGACCTCCGGGTTACCCGGAGGTCCATTGGCTGAAACATTGCTTGTGCAAAGGCCATATATACAGAATTTGATAGCCTTACCATTGTCATTAACATGTATATTAACGCGCAGATCGACGTGCTATTTGTGCGCATTTCATGACAGGACTTCTACTTTTAACTGTAAGTCTCTTTGAAATCTTTATATGTCTGAACTTCTGACACATTGGTTCTTGAGATGTAATGTGCCGAAGAATGAACAGTTGGCACCAAATTGTCATACATTGAGAGCGACGAAGATCAAGGTAATCTGAAAATTCTGCACAGGGTAATCTAAAAGTGTCACACCAAGGCGCTCTGGAATCTCAACATCAATCATTGATACGATGATCAGAGTAATCAGTACATCAAAGCAATTTGGAAAAAAGGTTGCCTCGTGAAACACATGGAATCAAAATGTCCCCAACACATTGCTTTCCAGAAATTTGTCAAATGAACATTCATATTTTAAGGCACAAGACTTTCTTACTACAAAATACCCCCCTCCCCCCCCCCCCCCCCCCCCCCCCACACTCCTCCTTTACAATAAACTGCTAGTCAGCGGTTTAGCCAGAGATGCGTCCAGCCGTCTTTTGGACGCCCTGTTTACAATTTGGACACATTGTTTTTTCAAAAAGACGGCCCTTCTGATGTTGCTTTGCTTCCCTCACGGTACCCTGTTGATTGTCTTTCCTAAATGTTACAAATGCCAACGGTTCCCCGTGTGTTAATTGCATAGAAAATACCCCAATTCCAATATGATACTGTCAGATACTGATAGATATCACGGAAATCTGTGTATGGTCGATCCCATTCGAGGGCTAGTCCCGTTTCTATGGTCTATTATTAGATTTCTGTAGTATGCAACTATGATACGTCAGTGTAACGTCACCCGTCCTAGTTTCAATGACAAATTTAGTCCACTCATTGACATTTCCATCGAGGTCAGTCGACTGTTGACAGAATAATGCCACATCTACAATGTTATAGTGTGCACTGAATGCCACACTCGGAACAATGCATTGCATCAATTTGCATGATGGAATGGAAGTTATGGAATGACCATCCATTGTAAGTTGTATGAAGCCAAAATGAACAGACTTGTCACAGACTCACAGGTCAGTAATTGCACTTACAAAGTTATAAGTTACACCCCAATTCCTTTGTCTTCTGTGGCCGGGTTGGTATAATGAGAGATGAATGAAATACCTGATAGAACTGTACTTGAATTGAATACATGTGATCACGTACCAAGATACCAACATGGGTCAATGCGTTTTGTGAACTTTGCTTTAAGACGGTTACTAAGGTAACCTCGCTGCAGGCTTTCGTGAATTTGAACAACCTGCCTACGTGCTGTAACACTCACACCGCTCGTGGGCAGGTTGTTCAAATTCAAGAATACATGAATGTACCTACTACCTCAAGGCTCCACCTGAGTTAGTAACTATTACATCAATCACGGTTGGGGTTAGGCTGTTGGGGGAGCCCGGGGGCAGGGAGGGACATAAGTCTGTGGCCCCAATGATTAAATGTCAGTAAATTTTGGTGGGAAAATTGTAACATGCTGTTAAAAAAATATCTTTTTGCCCACTCGAAATTAAAAGTAGATTCAACCCCTAAAACTCACCAGAAGGCTCCATTTGATGCTAGATTTAAAAATTTTCCAGGGGGAGAACACCGGACCCCCCTAAAAGGGCAAGTGCATTTGGCACATGCAAACAGATGCCTTCGGCATCTGCATTTGCCTCTGAAGATTCCAACTTGCCCCTCTCCCAAATTTGGACACCCTATTTTCAAATCCTGGCTAAACCCCTGCTGCTAGTGACTACAACTGGGTGCTATATAATACCGGCCCCACTATTTTTCCCTAGTGGAAACCTTGGCATACAGTATAGATGAACAAGCATTCTGCTCCAAATTACTCACATTTCTTCATCTGTTATATCTTCATATCCATCATCATCATCATTATAGCGTTTGTCTTCATAATTAACTTGTTTTGACTTCTTGTTGACGTTAACCACTGGTAAAACTACAGGATTAGGATCAACATCTTCCCCATCTTCATCATACATCTGACAATAAAATTGACATACATACAATTTAGTACATTGCATGTTAAATTCTACAGTTAAAACCAGAAGCCCTGTCACAAACTGTGTGCTCATCTAGGCTGAATTGCGCGTAGGAATTGCACACAATTGCCATATCGAATGGCATCCAAAGCACGGAAGGTTCTTCTGGTTACTCATAGAAAACAAAGGCAATGTTTCTGCCAATGGACCTCCGGGCTACCCGGAGGTCCATTGGCTGAAACATTGCTTGTGCACAGTCCATATGTACAGAATTTGATAGCCTTACTATGGTCATAACGCGTAGATTAACGTGCAGATCGACGTGCTATTTGTGCCCATTTCATGACAGGACTTCTAGTTTTAACTGTACATCAGGTGGAAACATACTCTTTAGTATGTCTTGACCCTACAGGGATTCTTCTGCCATCTTCGGGAATGGGTCCGAGGCCCATGCAATTGGGAAAATTCCCGTCATGAAAGCTCCAATTGGAAATTTGTTTGGAAGAAAAAACACACAAAGAATAAGAACTATTGCCTTAACATTGAATTGAGAACATTAATGCAGAAGCTACAGTTAAAACTAGAAGTCCTATCACATGAAGTGTGCACTAATCTAGGCTTAACTGCGATTAGGAATTGCGCGCAATTGCCCATTCGAACGGCATCCAAAGCACGGCAGGTTCTCCAGGTTACTCATAGCAAACACAGGCAATGTTTCAGCCAATGGACCTGCGGGTTACCCGGAGGTCCATTGACTGAAACACTGCTTGTGCACAGACCTTATGTAAAGAATTTGTTAGCCTTACTATGGTCATAAAGCGTAGATTAACGCGCAGATCGACGTACTATTTGCGCGCATTTCATGACAGGACTTCTAGTTTTAACTGTACCACATGTACAATACAGTTAAAACTAGAAGTCCTGTCATGAAATGCGCACAAATAGCACGTTGATATGCGCGTTAATATACGCGTTATGGCCCAAGTAAAGCTATCAAATTCTGTACATATGGCCTGTGCACAAGCAATGTTTCAGCCAATGGACCTCCGGGTAACCCGGAGGTCCATTGGCAGAAACATTGCTTGTGTTTGCTTTGAGTAACCAAGAGAAACTACCATGCTTTGGATGCCATTCGATATGGCAATTGCGCGCAATCCCAACGCGCAATCAAGCCTAGATAAGCGCACTATTCGTGACAGGACTTCTAGTTTTAACTGTACATGTAGTAAGTTTTATAACAAACAGTTAAATAAAATAATGATCAGTCTCTGTAATCTCTATTAAATAAATGGTTCTTATACTATTAAATTGTGAAGATATTTATGCATTTTGCTACAATTTGACAGTCGACATTCCGTGGCTTTGCAGTTGTGTCTAGGCAAGTTTTGGCTGCCTTTCTTGGCAGCCAAGACTTGTCTTGAAACAGCAAACAAGGTTCTTGGGATGTACATGCAACTTGCAAACATATCTAAAAACTGCTTGTTGAGGCACCTGTTTTTTTGCAGCAAAAAGCGATGAAAGTCAAGATTAGGCCATCAAGAAGAATTAAATTTTTATTTGAATCAGGACTGAGATTGTGAAATTTTTTATTGAATTGGGAAAAATCATGCCAAAATACCACTGGAAAAAGATCCATATTCAGCCCCTGTAATAATAATAATAATAATAATTTTAAAGCCTAGAATCCACACACGGTGCTCAATGGCTGTACAATAATTGCATACATACATATACACACATACACATACATTCTCTCACAGATACATTGATACATGGATCACTATTATCATTTATTGGTGCCCAATGCCACATCAGCAACCGGGGCTATATCGTGGTGATAAGCGACAGAACCTAAAAGAAAAAGGTTATTGAATGAAAACAAAATAAAAAAAAACAAAAAAAACAAAATAAAACTAAACAAACTACAACTTTACTAAAACAAGTATGTGACTGTAACTTGACGAGTAACGAGGCAATCCTCACTGACTCCGTCACATCCACGCACCTGGTAATGTCAGTTTATGACCAAAATTAAAAGACCACTGAAGGAAATGCCTTTTGAAAAAGGTAGGTTTTAGTACCAGACTTGAATGATTCAAGTGATTCACTATTTTTTATGTTGATTGGAAGAGAATTCCAAAGCCTTGGGCCAGCAACCCCAAAGGCCCTATCACCAGCACTAGTAAATTTTGATACGGACTGAATTGGACTGTAGACAACCAAAAGATTTCCTGCCCTACAATCTGGGAACAATGTACTTGAGGATGGGACTATACTAATGTGATCAGGCATTTCTTATGAAACTACACATACAGTTAAAACTAGAAGTCCTGTCAAGAAATGCACACAAATAGCATGTCAATCTGCATGTTACTCTATGCATTATGACCATAGTGCGGCTATCAAATTCTGTACATATGCCCTGTGCACAAGCAATGTTTCAGCCAATGGATCTCCAGATAACCCGGAGGTCCATTGGCAGAAACATTGCCTGTGTTTGATGTGAGTAACCAGGAGAACCTGCCGTGCTTTGGATGCCATTCAATATGGCAATTGCACGCAATTCCTACGCGCAATTAAGTCTAGATTAGCGCACAGTTTGTGACAGGACTTCTAGTTTTAACTGTAGATAATGCACGCACCTCGTGGGCAGAAAAGCTATTGGTAATTCAATCGTCAGTCGCTAGACGAGCGTAAAATGCACGAATAGCAAGACAAATCCATCTAGAATTGGACTGAGGAGAGATCTTCTGTCGACCAGGGATAAGAGACAGAAATGTATCTTTTCCTGCCTTTCCTAATAAACTGTGTCCGGTTGAGGTAAATGGTAACTGCACGAACTGGACAGAGCAAAGGGTGATTACCCTCAGCAGAAGGAAGAGCTCTGATACAGATTGGAGGTGGAATAGTTTCTGGCATCTGATTCTTGGCCAGAAAGGTGCAATCAGTGGTAAAGTAACACTGTTGGCAGAGCTCCTGAAACAGGCCGGATCAACAGAGAGGGTGTGAAGCTCACTAACCCTTCTAGCTGAGGCAAAGGCCATCAGAAAAGCCGTCTTGTATGTGCGAAAATGCATATCCACCTGGGATAAAAGTTCAAACGGTGCCCCCCTCCCCCCCCCCCCCCCCCCCCAACAAGCAAAGCAGCACCCAAGAAAGATACCATCTTGGGGTAAGCTGCAAAATACTAGGCCTTTTCAAAGAAAAGTGCTGAATACTGTAAGCTTGGAGAGGTATGGATTAGAGCCGATATGATGCTTTCCCACATACGAAGAGGTCTCCAAAAGCATGGACCTGTAACCTTTGATGGTAACAGGTTGGAAACCCTTGAGAATCAAACAGATATACCAGAAACTCTGCAATCTGTGTTATGGAAGGAGTGGCATAATCAACAGAGTGACCAGCACATCATCGACAGAAGACCTTCCAATTAGCCGCATTGGCTAAACCAGTGGAGCGCCACCTTGAAGAAGAAATGCACTCCACTGCTCATCTCGAAAAACCTCTACAGAGGAGACAGGACCAGACAAAAAATATGCGTGAAGGCACAATGAAGTCAGGTCGATGTGAAACCACGGGTGACCTTGGCAAAGAAGGTCGTGACATAGAGGGAGACATGACGGAACTGCCACCAACAGAGAGTAGACCTGATTGATCCACACCCGCTGAGGCAACAGAGAGCGATCAGAATGATTTGACAACTGAGGGTTTGCATCCTGGTTAGAACCCGAGGCCGAATCGGAACCGATGGGAAGCCATTCCAATCGAGAGGCCGAGCAGCCGGAGAATACTCTGACCTGCCATGGACATGGACTGGGTCAGAGTCAGGGCGAAAGCCGAGAGAATCACAGCCCTCGCCCGGGGAACCACCACCATATTCAGCTGAGTACGGAAGTCCATCCCCAGATGACAAAACGACGGAGAAGGGACCAGGTCCGACTTCTCCTCATTGCCTCTGAACCCCAGTGACATGAGCAGGCTCAAGTGTGTCGACATCTGACTCCAGAAAGGCAGCATTGGAGTGCCTCTGGAGGATATTGTCCAGATATGCCGAAGTAGTCACCCTGGACTGAGTGCAATGTAAGGCTATCACATGCGACATCAGCCGGATGAAGGCCCAAGGAGCCAGGTTGAAGCCGAAAGGCATGGCCTTGAACTGGTAAATTCGCCCCAGAAAAGCAAATCTGAGATACTTCTGCGATGTCCAATGAACCGGAATGTGAAAGTAAGCGTCTCGCAGGTCGATGCTGGAAGCGAAATCTCCCTGGTGAATGGAGCGGCAAACCAACCTGAAAGTCTCCATGCTGAACTTGGGAGCAATGATAGACTGCTTCAGGATACTCAGATCGATAACCAGTTGGCCGTCCTTCTTCGACACCAAGAACAGGCAGGAATAAAATCCCACTGAATGAATATGTTCTTGATGACCTAGATCGCCCCCTTTGACAGGAGATTGTCTGCGTTCCCGATGTGAAACGTCTAAATGAACTTGGGTTGAAAGAGGCACTCTCGACAGAGTGGGGTGCCTCCAAAAGGATATCTGTCCTCCAACCTGGGACGAATCGAGGTGAGGACCTTCATTTTGAGCCCTGCCGAGACCTGTGAGAGGAGAAATCACCTCCTTTGCTAGATGAAGGATCCTGAGACCTCCCTCTGGACTGCCGACACTTATCCTTACCACATGAGTAAGAGGAAGAAGCAGAAGCAGGAGGATCAGCCCTTGGCTTCACAGAGAAAGCAGAAGGGCATTTGTTATGGTTGGAATGGCCCCGGCCTCCAACAAGAGGCGGATCAAGCTGGCGAAGCAGTAGCTGATCTTTGGAATGATGCAGGACATCATCCTGGACCATCGCCACAGAATCATGGAATAGTCACGGACCCACCAAAGAAGTGGATCGAAGAGCAGCATGCTGCCCTTCAGGAAGGGAACGGCTTGTGTCCAACACAGCGTCCCGGTGAACTAATTCCAAATTAGCCATGTTACAGGCATGCATTTGAATAAGATGCATGAGCATCTCAGAGATCACACACAAAGGAGCCTGTATGTCGTCCAGCTTATCTGGAGGCAGATAAGCAGCCAAGGCAGAGACGACGTGATCCGAGAGAGAAAGCATGCCTAGCATCTCTCTGGATAAGCCCAACATGGACTCCAAAGTCGCCATAGGAATAACGGCTGACTTGGGCTTGGAGTCCTGATCCAAGACCATAAAGTCTTGTAGACCGATGGATTGGCGGAATCATAGGAACGATAATGCACAGGGGACAAAAAGGTATCAGCCTAGTGAAGAACAAAGTCTTCATAGCCTTGGAACTCAGCTTTTGAGCCCAATGCTGCAAAAGCTTTGACCACTTGTACCGACTGGTATGGTTGAAGGCGCCCAGAAGCAGGTTGCTACATAGGCTGTAGGCCCGAGGAGATTGATGATCGCGGCCTGTCTGAAACCTCCGGCTGATCTGACAGTTTGAAGAGACGCCCCCCCCCCCCCCCCCAAGTCAGAAGACTGATGGCTCTCAATGTCAGGTGTGTCTGACCCATCACCCGAGTCGGAAGACACATAGCCATGTCGGGCATACCAGCCGATGATTCCCATTGTGCAGGAACACCAGGGGGATAGGAAAGCAGCGGCCTGCTTCCAATACAAGGAGGTGCGCCACGGTTGGTGCCTGGAAGCCACTAGAAGCCTCGCTGGAGGCAACAGGAAGGCTCTTGGAAAGAACCTGCATGAGCAAGGAGAGGGCCTCCCTAAGCTCATGACCCATATGTGCAGGTTCGACATGGGAACGGCCCGGCAAAGTGGCTTCGCATCTGACCCTCTAAACCAGTGAAAGGTCACGATCCTCTAGAACACCCAACGCGGATGACAGGTGGCAGCCGACACATCTGAAGACAGAAGTTTATAAGAGTATGAGATACCCTGAGGATCTGAAGTACAGGAACTCAGGAGAGTCCCCATGAACCTCTGAGGGACAGAAGGTCCAGGCTGCACAAAATGCACTGATCCCACAAAACTGACTGAAGGACCAGAGTGTGTTGACGGAAGCACAACAGAGTCCACGGTGACCCCACCATGGACATTTGAATCCAAATCAGAACCTGCTGGGCTCGATGGCTGAGACCGCAGCAGAGAGATCAGCTGGCAAGCACTTCCGACTTTGCCGAGTTGAAGCCAGGGAAGGTTGAGGCCGATATCCCACGTCCAAACAAGCAGAAATTCCTGCAGACCCCTGCAGGGATAAGCCGAGGCCGGCTGAAATGGAGACCGATAACGTCACAGACAGAGCAGCAGCAGGAGTGGATACATCATTAGCTGTTGACAAAGGCGGAAAAGCGAAGAGAGCAAGTGAGCTTGGCTCCAAATGAGGAGTCACAACCCTGGTGACAGCCTCAGATGTTGACTGGAGGGGACAGTAGTCCCAGAACCAGGTATCTCTTCGCCAGAAAGCCAGCAGCTACCATGGTAACCACGCCACAAAAAGACTGCAAAACCCCCAGGAGGGGGTATAACTCTCTCCAGACAGAGTCGAATCAGGAGGCCCCGAACACCTATGCCCCCCTTCCTGCAGGAATGGGAGGAAACAGCATGTGCCCGAACTACACAATAGACTGAAGCCCAAAAGGTGGAAGACCACCCAACCCACAGGGTCTTTCAATAGAACAACCAAAATAAAGTAGAGCATGAATAATGGGAAACTTCAACATGTAAGACAACAAAAATGGCCCGCAAGGTGTCATCCTAGGCATATCTGGTGACAGCAATGTACATGTAGAGTGATGGAAGGTGAGCCCAAAGAAAAAATATATCAGGACACCCCCAGCTACCAGAGTAAGGTGACAGGAAACAAAGGCCCGACAGGAACAGAAAGTACCCCAACAGCCAAAAAGGGAACTGGCAGAAATTCTACCCTCAACAGAGGGAAGAAAAGCTGCTACGTATACAACAGCCTCCAGCTGACACCTAACTCAGATAAAAGCAGAACCCAAAGGGTTAGCATTAATGAACAAAAGACCAAAACAGCATGGTACACGAAAATCTCGCGTGAAATCGGTATAGAGATTTATCATGAAAAATACAGTGAATAATCGAAAGAGTATATATAAACACAGCCCTGTATGTCAGGATACTGAAGAAACAGCTATGAATCCACAATTCAGAACAGGAACATCATCATTAACATCGAGTCAAAAGGTATCACTGTTGGTGAGCAAAACAATCCACATCCTGATAAGATGGCAGAAAAAAATAGAATGACACCTTGGTTATAAGTCTGCGCACTGGTTCCGGAAGCCATGGATTAGTACAAGGAGAAGTGTGTCCCATACTGGGTGTGCACCAGTTGCAGTCGACCCAGTTTGGGCTTATTTTTTCTTGGTGCTTTTGCACCACTTTTCTTTCCCAAAATAGCTGGGTAAGAAAAAAATAGAGAGTGTTTTTCCGAGTTAGGGACTTCCACTGCAGTGCAAGCCTGTTGTAAACAATTGTAAGGTAGGTTGATAAGAAATGCATACTCATCAAATTCATTTTTTTAGGGCGGGGTGGGGGTGGGGGGTGGGGGGGGGTGGTGGGGGTGGGGGGGGTGGGGTAATGAAGTTTAAAAGCACAAATTGCTCAGATATATTTTTGATATGAACAGTAACTTTGTATCCAGAAACTTGTGAGATGACTGCATTCTATTTAACATTTGCACAAACTCTTATCGAGAGACACTCCATTCAGTCACCTGCAGATCACGGACGCAGCATCGGATCCACAGGCAATTTGATACCTGTCACAGGCATGGGCGTCAAATCTCTGGAGCCCAAATGTCCCCAAATTCCTGTAGGAAAATATCATTCAACTAATCAACTTTGAAGTCTATGAGTTTGAAGCAATTATTTCCAATATTAGAAGAAATCTATACACATGCAGTTGATAACAAGAGCAACATGAAGCATGGCATAAGCCCCCAAGCGGTGTCATAAAAGGGTAGGTACATCTGCATAAGCAAAAAAGAAATGTGATAATTGAGAATATGTTAATTTCTGTTCCCTGTATGCTATGTTTTCAATAAACATAATTTGAGTTGTAGACTGTACTAGAGAACTGAAGGGTGGGTGGCCCCTCACAGTTGATGTATGTCAAGCAAAGTTACCAAGTTACAGTGAAATTATTCCAAAACGAGTCATCCTATCAAGTTACAATGAAATTCCTTCATAAATATGGCCTCAGGGCTTATATTTTGTCTAAATATGTGAGAATCCATTTGGATTCTCGTGAAAATGGTTGCGAGAATCTATACCTACTATGAGTGTCACAGGATCCCATGACGTCACCATGGTTCAACCACTGTATACTGATAACACATGTTAACCTTTTATCCAACACACGTTTTTAGTTTTTAAAACTAAGTTTGATAATTTTTAAACAATAAATAATAAATAAATGATAAAATGATTAAATGAATAATATTTACCAATAAAATCTTACAAATATGGCTGTCGTTGGAACCGGCTCAATGAGCCGGTTCCAACGACAGCCATATTTGTAAGATTTTATTGGCAAAGTGTCAGGATATTTGAGGTCATGCTAGCCTTCTATTGGTTAATTTATTGCCGCTGTGTTAGTTAAAGGGTTAAATTGACTCAATTTTTTTCACGCGCATCCTAGCAGAGGTGCAGCGAGAATCTACATGGATTCTCATCGGTTTTATTGCGCGAATCTTTGTGCGAATCGATTCTCGGATTCTCGTCGAAACATAAGCCCTGGGCCTGCAGACCGCACTAAAGGTTTTGGGGCTAAGGGTCTGTGTAGCCATCACTGTTGACTGATCGCAACCAAAAGGGGACGTTCTTATCTAGATATTATACTGAGTCATCCTACCAGGTTACAATGAAATCCCTTCATAAATACGACCTGTAGTCTGTGCTAAAGGTTTTAGGGTTTTCGGCCCAGGCAGCCATCACGGTTGAACGATCACGACCAAAAGGGAACATTCTCATCTAGACTTCTAGAGTCATCCTACCAAGTTACAAAGAAATCCCGTCATAAATACGACCAGTAGACTGTGCTAAAGGTTTTCGGGTTTTGGGCTCAGGCAGCGGTCACGGTTGACAGATCGTGACCAAATGATGGAGTTCTCATCTAGACATGATACAGAGTCATTCTGCCAAGTTACAATGAAATCCCTCCATATTAAATACAACCTGTAGACTGTGCTAAAAGTTTTTGGGTTTCGGGCTTGGACAGCCATCACGGTTGACAGATCATGACCAAAAGGGGACATTCTCATCAAGACACTATACAGAGTCATCCTACCAAGTTACAATGAAATCCCTTCATAAATACAACCTGTAGACTGTGCTAAATGTTTTGGGGTTTTGGGCGGGGAAGCCACCTGGGCTGACCGCTCGCAACCTAAAGTGGACGTTCTTATCTAGACATGACTTCAAACCTGCATTTGAAATTTTGTGATGATCGTACAAGAACTACAGGGAGTAGCCTGTGCAAAAGGAAAATGTGAACAGACTCACAAACTCACAGACTTCCGCACGCATGACGGCAAAAGCTTATGCTGACTTTGTCAAGTTAAGCTAAAAATTGAAACTGATTCGAGTCAGTATTTATTAGTTATTGGACAGAAACCAAATTCAAGATGGGTGGTAAAGGGTGGTACGTATGTGGTACATTAGAAGGCAAAAGCAAAGACGTTTGCATTTCGAGAATTTAAGCCCACTATTAAGCGCAGCCATTCTAATGGAGCAACTGTGGGAGGTGTAGGCGTGGTTGGAAAGAAAGAATGCTCTCCGCGGAATGCCGAACTGACAGTGTATCGAAAATGTTGCGAGCAAATTACGAATTTGAAAAGTGCGCTCTGCAATTTATAATGAATGTTTCAATTTCAAGACACACATGCAGGCTACTTGGTGTTCTGTAAACAAAATATGCATTGTGTGAATGCTGAACAATTAATTATTCACGAGAATTTTAAAAAGGTCTGCACCCCCCCCCTCCCCCGGCCAGAACCTGAAAGTCCTCATAGATTTACATCTGTATCAGTGCATAGAGGGAAGCATGGGTAGCGAACTGCCAATTCCCAAAACACCACAACCCTTCCACCCACCACTAGCATTGTTTTTAAAATCAAAAGAAAAAGAAATATATTATTCTCAAGTTTTGTGGGTGAAATGCGTGCAAATAGAACATTGATCTGCACGTTAATCTACGCGTTGTGACCTTAGTAAGGCTATCACATTCTGTACATAAGGCCAGTGCACAAGGAATGTTTCAGCCAATGGACCTCCAGGTAACCCGGAGGTCCATTGCCAGAAACATTGCCCCTGTGTTTGCTATGAATAACCAGGAGAACCTGCCGTGCTTTGGATGCCATCCGATATGACAATTGCGTGCAATTCCTACGTGCAATTAAGCCTAGATAAGCACAGAGTTCATGACAGGACTTCTAGTTTTAACTGTAATAGAGCTGTACGGTATTGATATTTCAGGCTCGGTATCGGTAACCGTATTTTTCGGGTAAATACCTCAGTTTCAATGTGGTATTCGGTATATTCATAGAACACTGAAAATAGCCGCAAACTGACCTAGTTTCCCAACTTTCAACCCTATAGTAACTTAAAAGGTTCAGCGGTGACATCTCATGAACTTAAGTTAGTGTGAATCACTTGATTCATTGTGAATCATCACACTGCAGAGAGTGATTCATTAAATAACTAGCCAAGCTAATCAGTTGACCTCTCTGACCATCGTACATGTACCATGCCCCTCCCCATTGAATTGGGTAGAACAAACTAGTGAGGAACTGATAATCGGAATCGGCAATCGGAACCGACCGGTTATGGGGCATTGGCCGATTATGACAACTGGCAGTTAAAAATCGGCAGTTTCCGGTTACTCTATATTTAACATTGATTATTAAAAATCCCTTTTATATCTGGCCATTTCAATAAAGTTTCCCCATTAAAAACCTGTGTAGTGCATAGCAGAAAATTTAAGGATTTGCAGAGCAGAGATATTACGGAATTTACCAACTAAAATTGGTACAAGACTGCCACCATTTCCTGTAGATTGTAGAGTTCATGTAAACATTGGAGAAACACATCAAGGGAGGTAACAAGTTGAAAAAAGAACATTGAATAATACATTCGTGTAAACCATGTGTCATATGACTTCACAACACACATTAACATCAAAATTATTATTCATCAGTGACGAATGGGAAATGCACGCGATTGCTCTCGCACACCATCGCTCATGCAAAATTTGTCCAAGATGCGCGAACAATCACTCACCTCTATTCTTGGGAGTGTTTTCATCCTTTTGAGTTGCGTCAACAGAAACATTCAATTAAGTTTTGATGTTGAAAATTTTTAAGAATCACTCACAATTTGAAACGTTTAAAGTACACTTCCAAACAATTTCCTTTCCGTCATTACTAACATGACACACACATGACATGCTAACAGTAAGAGGGTTGTACATTGACAACTTGCCCAGAGCTTACAGTTAAAACTAGAAGTCCTGTCACGAATAGTGCGCTTATCTAGGCTTAATTGCGCGTTGGAATTGCGTGCAATTGCCTTGTCGAATGGCATCCAAAGCATGGCAGGTTCTCCTGGTTACTCATAGCAAACACATGCAATGTTTCTGCCAATGGACCTCCGGGTTACCCGGAGGTCCATTGGCTGAAACATTGCTTGTGCACAGGCCATATGCACAGAATTTGATAGCTTTACTTGGGCCATAACGCGTACATTAACGCGCATATCAACGTGCTATTTGTGCGCATTTCTTGACAGGACTTCTAGTTTTAACTGTACTCCCGTCACAAAACGAACACTCATGTTCAGATAACAAAAACGGTGGTCATTCTGAGATCTGAGAAACGTTTTAATACTTCCCTATTTTTTTTTATCAAAGACATGCGGAATGTTGCCCCGTTCCTTATTTTCATTTATACTCATGACATATGTCGCTCCAATTTACCAGTGACACGAATTAATGTGTCCTATTTTCCACGATTTTAATAATCTGCCATTTAAAATCCAAAACGAATTTTAATGCGTTATATATATTTTCAACATCAAAATTCCATCCGTGTTCAGTTGCATTCATACATTCGTTTCGAAGGACGCTTGTCAATGGAAACTGTGAAATAAATCAACATCACACTTCTCCCATTTTTCACTCTTCCAAACTTTATTTGAGGTGAGCAATTTTCCACTCGCCTCCATTTTGCTCCCATTCGCCACCGATTCATTTAAGACAAAAGTATGTGTGCTCAGTATATTCCTGGTTAATACAGCCAAGTGTATTGTATCCTTACACAAAACTGTATAAGCACTATTTACCGGAATAAAACACAATCTTCACGAGAACAATATCGTGTGATTGTATCGTTAATAACAATCTTTTCCCCACACCCCAACCAAAATGCAAATATTCTTTTGGCTAATATTGGCCAGTACTAAATATGCATACTCTGAGAACTTTTGTGGTATTAAGCTTTCGCAATTGATGATTTATCAATGAAATTCTGTAGTATAACAGGCTCCAACAAATTTTCTTCTGTGTCCGATTTCAACCATCGGAATCGGCATAATTGGCAGAGAAATAATCGTTAATTGATTGATAGCAAGTTTTGATAATCGGTTCACCACTAGAAGAAACATACAGTTAAAACTAGAAGTCCTGTCATGAAATGCGCACAAATAGCAGGTCGATCTGCACGTTAATCTATGCGCTATGACCATAGTAAGGCTATCAAATTCTGTACATATGGCCTGTGCACAAGCAATGTTTCAGCCAATGGACCTCCACCCGGAGGTCCATTGGCAGAAACATTGGCTGTCTTTGCTATGAGTAACCAAGAGAAACTGCTGTGCTTGGATGCCATTCAATATGGCAATTGCGTGCAATTCCTACACACAATTAAGCCTAGATACATGTAAGCGCACAGTTCGTGACAGGACTTCTAGTTTTAACTGAATATGTTCTTCAACTTCAGGGCTTTTCAGTAAGTTTTCACTGGTAGTAACACTCCTGGTCAGCCCCCCCCCCCACACCCCCTTATCTTTCAAAGTGGCATCAAGATTAATGTCCACTGAATCCAGTGTCCAATATCCACACAAGTACAGTTGAAACTAGAAGTCCTGTCACGAATAGTGCGCTTATCTAGGCTTAATTGCACGTTGGAATTGCGCGCAATTGCCATATCCAATGAGATGCAAAGCACGGCATGCTCTCCTGGTTACTCATAGCAAACACATGCAATGTTTCTGCCAATGGACCTCCAGGTTACCCGGAGGTCCATTGGCTGAAACATTGCTTGTGCATAGGCCATATGTACAGAATTTGATAGCTTTACTTGGACCATAACGCGTACATTAACGCGCACATCAACGTGCTATTTGTGCGCATTTCATAACAGGACTTCTAGTTTTAACTGTATGCAAGTAGTTCAACTGTAATTAATCTCCCTATGATAATACCAGTTGTGAAAACATTGCGTAATCATTGCCAATCATGCAATGTGTCAATGACATGGTGTCATCTACCTTTCATTGTTTGGGTTCATCCTTGATAAACATATAAAATAACATGTTTTATGACATTCACCGTGTTGCAATTATGGGGGATTTTGAGTGGAATCACTCTATGATCAGTGTTCACTAACTTCACTTTGGGTTCTTGGCCTCATACACGTTTCTGAAAATTCCGGAGAAGCCATGATTTCCCATGATAAATTAGGGTAAATTTTCATTTTCCATGAAAAAATAATATACAAATCGATTATTTACTAATAACAGCAAATTATTTTCCAAGCATTTGCTGCACCTCGATCGACCAAATGAACTTTGATAATGCTAAATCTGATGTCGACTGTTGCCTTCAGTACATTGTTTTTTAATGTGTCTTAAAATTAAGGTCAATCACGCCTTTCCCATGTACGCTGATGTGCAGTATAAATTATTTATTCGAAAGAATATAAACCAGATGATCGGGTGTTAAAGTTTGAGGGTTTGTATTTTAATAAAATGATCAGTTGTAAAAGTATCTGCAACCTAAAATATTAATGCTGAATTGAAAGAAATGCTATAAAAAAAATTGCGGAAAAGTGATAACCACTGGCAGTATTAACATTTGTATGTCAAGTTGTCAACGTATTCAATTTTCAAAACCAGCACTTGGATTATTTCCAACCAAATGTCAAGGTTCAGCCAACCACCCACCCGACCCCCCAATGTCCCCTGTGAACAAACTGCACAGTAATTTCCAGAAAATATATTGAATCAGCCACAATGTTGGAAACACTGGAACCAGGCCATATTTCTTCAGAAATGGAAGTTAACAACTTGACTTTTTTTCGGTTTTCTGCCATCACTTTTTCATTTCTTTGTCCAACATATACGCAGCGACTGCTGCAGCCTGCCTACCTGTCACTTACAAAGTTCACATTTGTCCGTTTTCTTATCAATTCAATCAAAATATGAGGTCCACCATGATGAGTTGACTTTCTGTCAATTTCGCACAAAAATATAACTACAGAAATAATCAGTATTTTAATTTGGTTTCGGTACGGTTTTCGGTATCCCGATAATACCGAAAATTTGGTATACCTGTCATGTCACTGCTATTTTTATATGGTAACCTATTTTAAGTATTTTCAGTGTGACGTCATAGGGAATCTCTGTGCCATTTATAGCAGCAGTGTTTTATGGATGTTTCTGATTGGGCACTGTTAATAGTTTTATCTGTGAAAGCGGATTGATGTGGATTGTTGCAATATGGTGGGAAAAGCTTTTATTCGATCACTCTTACAACTGGTTTTGACGGTTAAAGACATGCTAGATCTCCTTAGCTGGGCAGTAAAACATCTTAGGTGAGTTGATAATCTGTCAGTAATGACAATTTTATCTTGTTGAGGTCTGTCATTTTTGTGATGACAGCTCATACCACACAACACTAGTATATAATATGTCGTTATTCATTTATTCGTATTTAGGGCATTGTGGAAAGTTTCAAAAAATGTCCAAAGTTATGTTGGTCGACCCCTTAACACTTTACCAAACCCAATTTTTTTTTTGAAGGGGGGTGTGGGGAGGGTGGGGGGGAGGGAGTGGGACTGAATTTCTAGGCCTATATTTTTTTTTATCTCAAAACTGTGTTCGCTTGTAGGTTGCATCTATTTTCATATTATAATTTATATAATATGAGTTTGTTTAATTCTTTTATCAGTATTTTGGGCTCGGGAAAATTTCAAACATTAAACGCCGTGATTGGCGTGAACGGTCCAAAGTTTTGTTGGGCGGCCCCTTATGCCTTGATTTCCCCTATAATTAATGAACAAAAATGTTTTCGTCTTGTTGGGATCATCTTGTTGGTATATTTTTACACATTCGTCTTGTTGGGATACGTCTTGCTGGATGACACCGTACTGAGATTGACAAGCCTGTTCTTGTGAGTTGTGTACTGTAGTGACACCGACAGATTTGTGTCGTGAAGCTGTGAATCTGACTAGATAAAACCCGAATCTTGTGTTGACGGTTGCTGGAAATTTGATCTGAAATAATTCAAAGCACATTTCAAGTGGTTCACCTTGATTTAATTCGAAAATTCGCACTGAGTGGAGATTTGTCAAGAGAATTTCAATAAAATTGGTGTTTGTTGATATCAATATCCACCATCTTGTTTCCAGAGTGAATGCGCTGCTTCCGTTACAAAAGATTCCGGGCAAAGTATCCCAATGCGCAGCGCATCCGATTCTCTCGGTGCGTTGAAACTCGGCGAAACTGAACGGAGCGGATCAATATGGAGTCTAAAAGGAACAAAAGGGCAATTCTAAATTCAATGTGTTTTACTTATTATGAAGAGATTTCCTCATAAATAATACACCAACTCCAAACTCGTTTTAGCTTCATCAACAAGTACATCGGATGACTCCCAAACCGTCCCCAAGTAGTCTTCGCACAACCCGCCCCACTATATTTGAGTCAAACCGTTTCCCATTCAAAAAGGTGAAATTGAATATTTGACTCAAACCGTCCCTGGTCCAAATTGCGGCCCTCCTGAACACCGGAATGACACGGAGTGACATTAAAAAAAATAAAATTTGACTGTGCAAAAACTGGTTTTAATACATACCAGGTCCGAGATCTTAATCATAAGTGACCATTTTTTATATGTTTTGTTCCGAACAGACTGAAAAGTTGGCGAGTATAGATACTCAATGAGAGTGTTTGAATAACGCAGTGAGAACTTTATTGGCCGTAATTTCCACATTTTTTTTCTTTTGTTAGTTAATAAACAAAATACATTCTGGGGTCGAGTATTGATAATCTACAGCATGTTCATAACTGTAGACTTGGTAGACTTTTAATGGTCATGACGGGACGAGATACCCAGGCCTGAATGTAAGTGGGAGGTTAATAGATAAACTTTTGGAAGTTTTTTGTATGTGAGTGGTGCATTATTGATTTTATCTAAACAATCCCTTAGGAAATAACAACAAAGAGCCACTAAGTAAATTTACTCATACATTTTATTTTTCAAGTTTTTTCCCAAGTCGTGAGTAGTAATATGTCCCCTTAAGAATACTCATAAAAGAAGAATTGGCAGATCGAACGGAACACTAGTTAGAAGAATCCCGAAGACGTCACCAAGAGGAGTGGTCTGAAACCAAGATCAAGGAAGAAGACGCCGTGCATTCAGAATTGTTAATGTTACAGTAAAGTTGTTCAAGTAGATCACGATAAAGTACCCACGACTGACGGCTGTGGAAGTATTAAAGATAATGAGTTGGCGAATTAGAGAAAAGAACAATAGTAGTGAATATATATAGTCGCGGGTGTCAGCCGTATAGGTCTATTCGAGACAGTATGAGCTTGATGAATAACACCTTCAAGATGTATTCTACTTCTACTTCTGCTTCTACCAATGAGTGGCCACCATCAACACATTGATTATTCTGCCACTTGAGACGATGCGCATGTTTTTTTGTTCGATTTTTTTTTTGTTTGATAGTGCTATACATTTCAAATACAGTGCGAGGTTAAAAGCATCATGATCTGTGGCTAAATAATCCTGTGTAATTGAGTCTTGAAGTTATCAAGACTCATGTTGGTGGTGACGCTGGCACTTGGTAATGTGTTCCAGTCCTTTATGGTCCTGGGGTAGAAGGAATTTTTCCTAACTTTAGTACGACAGGATGGTAATTGGAACTCTTTACATTTGTCCCACGTGATGTTCTGTCTGATGGAATGAGACTTTTTGTTGTGTCTGCATAGACTGTTCCGTTGATAAGTTTGTGTAACATTGTCAGCCTAGCTATTTTTCTACGGTCTTTAAGAGCTTTCCAATTTAGACTCTCAATCATGGAGCTAACAGACGAGGTGTTATGATGACGATTTGTTACATATCTCGCTGTCCCCCTTTGTACCATTTCAAGCCGGTGGATGTTTTTCTGATGATACGGGTCCCAAACTGCGCTTGCGTATTCTAAGGTTGGTCTCACTAAAGATTTGTATGCTGTTTCCTTTAGTTTGGTATTATTTATGTTCAGGTTCCGTTTTAGAAATCCCATGGTCTTATTTGCCTTGTTGCAGATATTGTAGATGTGCTCATACCATCTGAGATCTGAACTGATAGTACAACCCATTACCATATATTACACGAGCTTTCGACTATCTTGGTCTTTATCAAGTGACAGACACAGTACTATTTGACTATAAACAATATATAACACAACAGAGGACGTACAGTGACGTAACTTGATGTCTTACGTTGAATATGAGCAAACAAGTCTCCGGAATTGACACGTGAAATGTGGGCATCAGTATAGAAATGTCTGGAGGAATAAAATTATAGCCAGGAAGACATAAATCCTGCATCTCTGTTAAGTCCTGTATTGAGTCTATCAAAACAAGAAATGTGCTTTTGTTAAATTACTCTCCTCCGGTAAATTTTTGGACCCCACTTGGACCCTAATGTCTTTCACCGAATGGTTGTTCAATGCGAAGTGATTAGCAACCGGTAAATCACCAGGATTGTTAATATTTTGTCGATGGCCCATGATTCGCCTGCATATAGCCTGTGAAGTTTCGTCGATATAGTATACATCAGGGCTCCACGCACATGTTTATATATATACAATATCGCTACTGCGGCAGTTAAATAGTCCTCTAAGCGTGAATAATTGTGTTACCGTCTGCTGTAGTTAATTTTTTATCAGAATTCAGTTTGCTTGTTCCATATCTGTTCACTTTACATGGTAAAGTTCCACAAACAGTTTGTGATGCATCACCAATGTAGCATATTGCAGAGACCAGCTTCCGACGAATGTTCGGTGGTTGCCTCGTGACCAGTACGGGTACATCTGGGAATACCCGCTTAAAGTGGCAGCCTCTTCAAGAATGTGTTGTGATTCAGAGAGTATTTGTATAATCTTTCTGGTTGACGGATGATAAGTTACTACTAGCGGGACGCGGGCGCGGCGCGGCGCGGCGCGGCGCGGCGCACATTTGTAGTTCAACAAGTCCTCACGATAATCCGATTGATCGTACGTCTCTTGTTTCCCGAGTTTCTCAAAAGCTGACTTGAGTGTTGACAGTTGTTGTGTCCGTATTCCAGGTTCGGAATTGATGCGGTGGTACCGCAAAGTTTGACTATATACAACTGATATTTTAGTGTGCTCTGGGTGCAAGCTTTTAGCGTGTAAATAGTTAAATCTGTCCATCGATTTCCTTTTAATTGTCAGGGCAAAGCCAGCCTAAATATAGGGGCAAAGGGGCCTCATATATAAAGATATTGTAAGTTCAAAAGATATTCCGCATCAAGGCGAAAAACCTAAGTGAATTGCACTTCTCTGTGAAGCTGGACGTGGAAAAAACACACGTGGTGTATATCCAGCTTCAGCGCAGGGACCCAGGGGAGAAACGGTATGTTAGATAAGGTCTAATCTCATTTAATTTATACAATAGTCGCGAGTCTTACGAGACGTAATCGGTTGGTGGCAGAATATCGTCACGGCCAATTGAGAAACGAGATTCTAAAAGATAGAAATGTCTATCATGACAATGACTGGCAGAAACGAATCGGTTGTCTCGACAAGTGAAATCACGGTTAAGTCACGCGCGAGATGACTTGTATTGATCCTGCCTCGATATACGTCATCTCCCACCGTTTTGACAGATGGACAGATGAGCGTCGGTCCACCTGACAGTTTAGGGTAAAAAGTATATATACCTTGAAGAGCAGAGCATTAGACACACTTGGGGTCACACACACGTTGGTGAAGTCCAGAGCAGGCGGACTCTGTTTCCTGGCATAGGGGTGCCTTCGATCACAGGACCCTGGAACGGCTGGAATCGCCAGACAGGGCATTCCACGATTGATTTAGTTTAAGGTTGATAGGCGGCTAGAGTGCCAAATTCGTTGAGAAGGAAAACCCAGGTGGAACGTTAAAGTTTAGATTGTCGAGTAGCAGGTATCAGCCTGCAATAGTCAGAAGTGTAGGTTAATTGTATTGTGCGTATTAACCCTTTGAAGCGTCAGGCTGATTGCGATCTGAGCAGTTTGTTTTGCTGTCGAAGCATCGTAATACTGACTGGCGATCGGTGTGAGTGACAATTTCGCCCTAGCACAAAAAGGGGCATTTGTGAATCGGGAATTCAACCAGGAACACTGAATATTTCAATAGGACTTTCGCGGAGGACTTTCAAAAGGCACATGAGGTATGAGTAGACAATATCTGACCCAAATCAGAAGTACGGTGGCTTTATAGATGACGAACATTGCTGGTCGGAACCCTCCGACAGCCAGAGGTACAGTTACGCATAGACGTTGACATTTGAGCCTAAGCGGGTGAAGCTCTTATGGCGAGCTCACGGTAATAACATTTCAGATTTGTGAAGCTCTTATGGCGAGCTCACGGTAGTAACATCTCCAGTGTGTAGACTATAGTGCCAGTACAGGGCTATAGAATGACTATATAGTTGTTGAGAGTTACTTAAACCTAGCAACCCATTTTCTGTGAAAAGAATCGAATTGTTGATTGTTAAAATATTGAAACGGCTTTATTTTATTTTTATGTGTAAATAAAAGAATCGTTGTTACTTTAAGTCATTCTTTCCATTATACAGCCTGAAGTGATTAGGAATCACATCTAACGGAAATCGAACCTATTTCAGGCCAATTTTGCAGAGAAAGAATCACGGCGTCGGCCTAACTCAGCTCCCTGCGCCGAGTTCGCGACACTTGGATTCCGACCCTCCACGTTGGTCTAATTTTCCCGCAACTTCATCAGCGGGACTAAATAACCCCACGTCAGCCCAGGCCTTGCGGGGCCTTAGGTGTCCTGACATTGATTGGCGAGCGCTAACCAGGATATTTCTAAAAGGTAAAAAATGGCTATATGGAAATTTTGTTTTATTTTAACGGCGGTTCTTTTTATGTTTTGACGCGTTCGGTCAGATGATGCCGTTCAAGGGTTTAATATCGCAATACAGTAGTCCCCAAAACGATACTTAATGGCCACTATAACTGCGGTAGGTTTCAGAATATTTGGGGCGTTTAATTACGTTAAATTACAGAGGTAAATTAGGATCAATTGCCATATTTTTTTTCTTCTTTCTTTCTTTTCATTTTTCATTCTTTCTGACGAGTGTTGAAGATAGAAAGAAAAAATCAAAATGGACGTTGTTACACCCCTCGCCCAACTGGTATCATTAGGCAAGGAAATGGGCCTTGAGGGGGCCGAACTTCAGAAGTTCGTTAAAGATGAGCAGAAACGTGAGGCCAAGGATATTGCCTTACGTAATGACGCAAGGGAGAGAGAGGCCCGAGCAGTAAGGGAAGCAAAAGAGCGAGAGATTCAATTAGAACGAGAGCGTGAGAAAGACGCAAGAGAGGCGAAAGAGAGAGAGATTGGATTAGCAAATGAGGCGAGAGAGAGAGAAGCCCACTTAGAACGAGAGCGTGAGAAAGACGCAAGAGAGGCGAGGGAGAGAGAAGCCCAATTAGATAGGGAGGCAAAAGAGAGAGAGAGAGATTCAATTAGTAAATGAGGCGAGAGAGAGGGAAGCCCAATTAGCAAGGGAGGCAAGGGAGGAAGAACGAGAGCTCGAACGACAGAAGCACGAGAGAGAATTAGAGCTCCTCAGAGCAAGAGCCGATGTGGAGAATGAAAGTCGGCGCTCAGGGGACGGGAGTGCTGGGGTAGCAATTCATGCCCCACGCCCCCACCTCGCTCATTTTAATGAAAACACAGATGACTTGGACTCGTACTTGGAGAGGTTTGAGCGTTTTGCCTCCAGTCAAATGTGGCCAGAAGACACATGGGCTATGTGCTTGAGCCCTTTGTTGTCAGGTAAAGCCCTCGAGGCTTATACCAGTATGCCTCCTGCACTTTTTAACGACTACAGTGAGCTGAAGAATGCCATCCTTCGGAGATACCAGCTCACTGAAGAAGGATTCCGGACCAAGTTCCGAGAAATTAAGCAGGAGAAGGGAGAAACAGTACCTCAGTATTTTGACCGAGCTAGGCGGTACTTTGACCGCTGGACTGCTCTCGCAGAAGTGAATGAGTCATATGGAGCCCTGCGAGATCAATTTCTCCGGGAGCAGTTTTTAACTACATGCTCCAAGGAGTTGGGCCTGTTCATCAAGAAAAGGGGTCCGCCCACCTATGATGAGATGGCAGCTGTGGCAGAACTCTACATCGAGGCCCACGGTGGGAGTGTAAACGCACCCAAATCGGCTAGGGGTGGGGCAAATGGGTTGGCAATGGCACCCGTAAGACAACACCACCCCAATCCGCCTGCGTCGCAGGCCAGCCGGAATGGGAACGCCCCCAAAGACACAACTTGTTTCATCTGCAACAAGCGGGGGCATATTGCCAGGGACTGCTGGCAGAAGCAGGTTAGGACCACTGGGAACATTAGACCACCTCAGCAGGGGGCCGGGAACGCAGTACCAAGGGGTTGGAAGCAAGGTGACCGCGTAGATCCAGGGCCCAGTAGACAGACGGCAGTGTTCTGTCAAACTATCGGTCCAGAACACAGTCTCCTCCGGGAATGTATACAAGAGGGAGAATTAAGGCTGGAAGGCGGGAAGGTTGTCCCGATAATAAGTGGCATGTGTGAGAGGCTCACAACTTCGCAGGAGAAGGTTAATATGCCAGTGTACCCAGCATATGTGGGACAAAGGGAGATCCGTCTGCTCCGGGATTCTGGATGCTCCTCTGCAGCGGTTAGAAGACAACTGGAATTACTGGATGACGACAAGCAATTGTTGGGGCGCGACCATTTGTGTATTTTGATAGATGGGACCGTTAGAAGGTTCCCCATCGCGAGGATAACGGTGGATACCCCATTTTATTGTGGCGAAGTGGAAGCCATGTGCATTGAATCACCTGTGTATGACCTGGTCATAGGTACTATCCCAGGGGTGAGGGCAAGCCCTGATGAGTTATGGTCCAGGGGTAGGGGGCGAAGTGAGGGCCCAACGAGGGCAAAGGAAGTTCAAGTCGGTGGGCAAGGACCCCCGGCGGTTGCACTCGGTAACGTACCGAGTAAGGAAGGGAAGGTTCCCAGGGGGAACCAATCCGACGGTCCAGGGGATGGCCCCTACAGGACGAAATGTCGGAAAGTTTCAGGAGGGACGACTGACTCCTGTCCAATTAGGGAGAAGGGGCCGCAGGCGGTCCAGGTAAACGTCAAACAGCGAGGGAACCCAATGGGGTCATTGAGGAAAGACCCTCAAGCAAATTCATGTGGGGGAGTTGAGCGCACCAAGAAGTCGGTATCACTCGTGTGGAGAGGAGAGGCCAGACCCACGCAAAGGCTGGGCAAACTTCCCCAGAATTGAGAGGGCACGAGTCAACACAAGTTGGGGGTGTTAAAGTGGATGGGACCGCTAAGATGGGCGCCCAAGGGGCCGAGGAAAGGGTCCACAAATCAAAGGAGAAGCATCCTAGGTGGCGGAGACCACGCAGGGAGTGCCGGGGGCGCACAGCGCCCAAGGTGCGCAAGAAGTCGTCGCAATGGACGGGGGGTCGACGGCACAAGGGCCAAGGACGGCCAGTGTCGTTCGAACGAAGGTAATCGCCGGGACGAGTGAGCCTGGGGGATATAGCGCCAAGGGAAGCTCTTGGGAATGCGACAATGACAGGGCATGGGGATCCTGGTGGAATACCCGTAGAAATAACGGGGCGAGAAGTAGGGGTGTGTCAAGGGTTACCCAAGGGGATACTGGGAACCGGGGCCCTACCAATGGTCGGTGGTTATAAAGAAGCAATAGTTGGGTGGCTGTGGGCCTGGTGTCTGGGACGGGGGCTCCAGTCGCAAATATTTTTGTGGATGAGGTGATGAGTTTCGTAAACCCGGTGTTAAGGCCCGGAATTTTCTTATTTTAGTATTATTGTTGCTCTGACTGCTGACTAGAGTTGTTTGTGAGTGCGAATGTGAGATGCACTGCCCCGTTCGTCGCTTGTGCGTGGGCGGGGAGCCTGTGTGTCGAGTTTTGTAAGTGTGGGATACGCTAACCCCGTCTGTCGCAAAGGCGCGGTCGGGAAATCTGTGTGTTGAATGTGTGAGTGTGTGAGGCACAATTTTAATCCCCTGGTTGAGCTTTTCGAGGGTGAGGCTTAACATAATACAGGGTCGTTTGCCCCTTCACAAGGCATAGGGGAATGGGAGGCGAAGTTACACTCCGTTGGAATTAACCCATCTGACGCAAAGGCGCGGATGGTGTTACTCGTCGGAATGAGTGCCAAGTGAACTGTTGGCAAAATGGGCGAATGTGTATAAAAATGTGGATGTTTAGGTGTAAATATATAGTATTAGAGAGAGAGAGAGAGAGAGAGTGCTGCAAATCTAAGGATAAGGCTACTCTCCATATGTAAACCCGCAAGACGGGAGCATGTGGTGGCGTGTGTGTCGTGGAAATCGACATGGCCGACGCATGAGCCCGGTCATGAGCCCCACGACCACTAGGGTACAGTTTTGTAGTCTTGAACATGATGGGTAGACTGTAAAAAGGTGTGAGAGGCGAGCGTGCGTGGCTTTGCCCCTCGTGTTTTAGGAGATGCACAGGGTGTTTCTCTCGGGAAGGGAGTTGTCAGGGAAAAGCCAGCCTAAATATAGGGGCAAAGGGGCCTCATATATAAAGATATTGTAAGTTCACCGCTTAAAGTGGCAGCCTCTTCAAGAATGTGTTGTGATTCAGAGAGTATTTGTACCATCTTTTTGATTGACGGATGATAAGTTACTACTAGCGGGACGCGGACGCGGCGCGGCGCGGCGCGGCGCGGCGCACATTTGTAGTTCAATAAGTCCTCACGATAATGCGATTGATCGTACGTCTCTTGTTCCCGAGTTTCTCAAAAGCTGACTTGAGTGTTGACAGTTGTTGTGTCCGTATTCCAGGTTCGGAATTGATGCGGTGGTATCGCAAAGTTTGACTATATACAACTGATATTTTACGGTGCTCTGGGTGCAAGCTTTTAGCGTGTAAATAGTCAAATCTGCCCATCGATTTCCTTTTAATTGTCAGGGCAAAGCCAGCCTAAATATAGGGGCAAAGGGGCCTCATATATAAAGATATTGTAAGTTTAAAAGATATTCCGCATCAAGGCGAAAAACCTACGTGAATTTCACTTCTCTGTGAAGCTGGACATGGAAAAAACACACGTGGTGTATATCCAGCTTCAGCGCAGGGACCCAGGGGAGAAACGGTATGTTAGATAAGGTCTAATCTCATTTAATTTATACAATAGTCGCGAGTCTTACGAGACGTAATCGGTTGGTGGCAGGATATCGTCACGGCCAATTGAGAAACGAGATTCTAAAAGATAGAAATGTCTATCATGACAATGACTGGCAGAAACGAATCGGTTGTCTCGACAAGTGAAATCACCGTTAAGTCACGCGCGAGATGACTTGTATTGATCCTGCCTCGATATACGTCATCTCCCACCGTTTTGACAGATGGACAGATGAGCGTCGGTCCACCTGACAGTTTAGGGTAAAAAGTATATATACCTTGAAGAGCAGAGCATTAGACACACTTGGGGTCACACACACGTTAGTGAAGTCCAGGGCAGGCGGACTCTGTTTCCTGGCATAGGGGTACCTTCGATCACAGGACCTTGAAACGACTGGAATCGCCAGACAGGGCATTCCACGATTGATTTAGCTTAAGGTTGATAGGCGACTAGAGTGCCAAATTCGCTGAGAAGGAAAACCCAGGTGGGACGTTAAAGTTTAGATTGTCGAGTAGCAGGTATCAGCCTGCAATAGTCAGAAGTGTAGGTTAATTGTATTGTGCGTATTAACCCTTTGAAGCGTCAGACTGATTGCGTTGGGAGTAGTTTGTTTTGCTGTCGAAGCATCGTAATACCGACTGGAGATCGGTGTGAGTGACAATTTCGCCCTAGCACAAAAAGGGGCATTTGTGAATCGTGAATTCAACCAGGAACGGTGAATATTTCAATAGGACTTTCACGGAGGACTTTCAAAAGGCACATAAGGTATGAGTAGACAATATCTGACCCAAATCAAAAGTACGGTGGCTTTATAGATGACGAACATTGCTGGTCGGAACCCTCCAACAGCCAGAGGTACAGTTACGCGCAGACGTTGACATTTGAGCCCTAAGCGGGTGAAGCTCTTATGGCGAGCTCACGGTAATAACATTTCAGATTTGTGAAGCTCTTATGGCGAGCTCACGGTAGTAACATTTCCAGTGTGTAGACTATAGTGCCAGTACAGGGCTATAGAATGACTATATAGTTGTTAAGAGTTACTTAAACCTAGCAACCCATTTTCTGTGAAAAGAATCGAATTGTTGATTGTTAAAATATTGAAACGGCTTTATTTTATTTTTATGTGTAAATAAAAGAATCGTTGTTACTTTAAGTCATTCTTTCCATTATACAGCCTGAAGTGATTAGGAATCACATCTAACGGAAATCGAACCTATTTCAGGCCAATTTTGCAGAGAAAGAATCACGGCGTCGGCCTAACTCATCTCCCTGCGCCGAGTTCGCGACACTTGGATTCCGACCCTCCACGTTGGTCTAATTTTCCCGCAACTTCATCAGCGGGACTAAATAACCTCACGTCAGCCCAGGCCTTGCGGGGCCTCAGGTGTCCCTGACATTAATGGTGGTGCCCAACTTTCCATTGGTTCTGAAGATTTTTATGTCTTGAACGTCTATTTCCTCGGCAGAATATTCCACAGTGAATTTCAGATTTGGGTGTGCATTATTAATTTCGTTGTAGAATTTTTCCAATGCGGTTAGTCCATGTTACCTTTTTAAAAAATGTCATTTATGTATCGGATATAGACTTTGGGGTGATTGCTGGGATGTGATCCAAGAGTTTCTGCTCAAAATCCGTCATGAAATATTCGCAAACTGGACTGGGGGTGGGGGGGGGGGGGGGGGTGGAAGGGGGGGGGGGGGTGGATGCGCCCATAGCATGAGTCGGTTGGATCAGATGACTATATGGATACTTTTCAGGATGACAGGTACCTGGGAAGAACTAGGAATTCCCCGAATTAGTAGACGCGGTGTTAATACAACCGCCACTAGATGGGGTGAATGATTCGAGGATCGAAGACCATTCAGCAACGTAGTCTCCTTTTTGAGGAGGGGAGGGGAAGCAAATATCAGAGACATTTCTCGGGATTACCATTGGCTTCTCAGTGTGCGAGAAGATATGCTTATGCCCCCTCCCCCCCCCCCCGAAAAAAAATCGACCGGTAGGGGAAAACAAGTATTCTTATCGTACCTCGGGGAATCGGTGGGGGGTGGGGGGTGGGGGGGGGGGGGGTGATAGACATGCCTATGACCACAGGCCAGTATTACGCCGACCTGAGGGACCGAGACCCAAAATTGCAAGAAGTTAGAGAGCCAGGTTGGAACTGATATGGTGGTAACTATCCAGATCGTTACCCATGTATTGTGCCCAATCTGTCCCGTAGTCTCGAATATAACGGGGACACGATTGGCAAGCATTTGGAATGATGTCCATGCATTTCGCAGACATGCAAACATGGATAGGGGTGGACTATCGAGATAACCTCTGTGGGTTCATTGACGGCAAAGTCAACGAGTACTTTGCAAAAACACTCCCCAAAGACCACCAAAACTATTTTGTCGAGGTTTTGGACAAATTAGAAAAACGCTTTGGGAAGTAAGAACTGCCTGAAACAGCACTGATGCAGTTCACCCAAGTCCAAAAGCAGCCATATATTATTTCAGAAGAATGAGTTGATCATACATGCACTTTATCAATGGTAGAAATAACATTTGTGTTTCTACCCGAATAGTACATATTTCCCCAGGCCGTTATGCGTTTTTGTCTTGGTGCATTAAAGAGGCGGCGCATTATTCGACAAATCAACATGCCAAACCCACAGAAGTTATTGACCAAGCTAAGTGTTCCAAAATACATAATTGGCTATTTATGGAAAGTCTTCACGGGAATCAGTTCCACCAGAGTCTCGGGTCAGCCTCAATTGGCTTCACTCTCATGGGACAGTCCACATCCTCGGCCACAGTCTACTCGTGACAGTCAGTCCGAATAAGTCCTTTTTGGTGCACAGGCTGCTCAGCTCATAGAATCGCAAAACGTTATGTCACAGTTACTGGTGACGGAATTTAGTAAATTTACCGGCAGACAACCAATGAGTTTAAATCAACAGGTAATGTACATCGTGACCAACTTTGAAAAGTGTTAAATGGCTGGGTGAAGACGCTACTCCCATGATCAAGACATGGCCGGGGGAGGGGGATGTCGGACTTGTGGCTCCATGTTACATTTCTCACGAGAATGCCCATCATGAAATCCAGGTAACCGTCCAGCCACGATGTTTTCAACACCATCAGGGTCACGAAATGATACAGTTTCTACAGTTAATAAAATGGAATCATCAATAACATCCACGGATGACTCTGGAGACGATTGAAATGGGAACTAGTCGGACGAGTAGGCCGTCTGTCGACTCCAGATTTAAAAAAGGCCTTAACCCAAGGGATACGTTCTCCAGAGCTTTTATACAGGATGAGAAAAAAAATGAATGGGAATTACCTGATAGTATTACCATTAATCAGTTTGGTGCGTCATTGTATTCCACAATACCTATAATTTTAAAATATGCAAACTTAGATGCTCTTATTGACACAGAAGACCATGTAACGGTGTTTTCGGATAATATCTTGGATTTTTGAAGGGCTCACGCACATTTTGAAAGGTAATAAAGTACGTACTGTGGGCAGGGAATTGGCCACTATTCCTGGGCCCATGGTGAGGGCCAAATAAAAATAACACATTAGAAATTTTTTTCATGCGGCCCCAGTTTCCACGACAATAATATTGGTCTTGACGTCGTACATGAACATGGTTCGTAGTTAGATTCGGCTCAAAATATAATATACCTCGGGGAGGAAAAAGAGAAACATCCTATTCAATTGAGATAACCATAGAAGAGGGAGAGAGTTGAAGTCAGATTACTTGAGAAATTAATTATTCTCTCCAATTCAGTAAAACTAATTAAATGTGCCCTCCGCGGTCCATGGCAGAGTTCATGACTGAACCCGAGTTAGTACAAGATTTGCTGAAGTAGTTGGTGATGCTATTCCCTACGGAAGAGTATTGCTGCCACGTGGAAAAAAAATTAAATTGTTTCGTTTAAACGAAAGTGGTTTCGTATATACGAAAAAGTTTTCGTATATACGAGAGTTGTTTCGTATATACGAATGTGATTTCGTATATACGAAAGAGTTTTCATTTAAACGAAAAAGTTTTCGTATATACGAAAGTGGTTTCGTATATACAAAAACGTTTTCGTTTAAACGAAAAAGGTTTCGTATGTACGAAAGTGGTTTCGTATATACGAAAGTGGTTTCGTATATACGAAAAAGTTTTCGTTTAAACGAAAAAGTTATCGTATATACGAAAAAGTGTTCGTATATACGAAAGTGATTTCGTATATACGAAAGAGTTTTCGTTTAAACGAAAAAGTTTTCGTTTGAACAAAAAAGTTTTCGTTTAAACGAAAAGGTTTTCGTTTAAACGAAAAGGTTTTCGTATATACGAAAGTTGATTCGTATATACGGACTGGTTTCGTTTAAACGAAAAAGTTTTCGTATATACAAAAGTGGTTTCATATAAAGTGGTTTCGTATATACGAAAAAGTTTTCGTATATACATATATATTGCTTCCCATAAATTAGATTTCCTCAGATGGCGAGGCAATTCCACAGAGTGCAGACAATAGAGTTGCCTCCCCTGATTTGCTACACTCAATGGCAGACAGCGAACTTTGCACAGAACAGTCTGACCCTGGCGGCCCTAAAACTCATTCTGATTAAATACAATCGAGCCTGGAAATGAAAGTGATGTCTTATCTTTAATATGGACCCTTGCCCAAAGTGATTCACAAGTAGCAGATGATAGTGAGCCACCCAACTCAGAAATATCATTAGGTGGTCAAGAGTACAAAGATGCGTTGGACGGACAGAAAGACAAATCATTAGACAGTGCTTAGAAAAAGGGGAAGTCCCTTCCTCAGAAATTCCTTTTCAAGCAGGCTCAGAATCAAGGTGTTTTGGAATCATAGGGAAAGGTTTTCGTTGCATCGAAATTGGTGTACAGAAAATAGAAAAATGTCCAAATAGTCATGGTGATTCGTCATAAATTGCGTTCAAAGATTCGGTCTGTAAATCATCATATTCCTTCGGCAGGCCATCAGGGGATTAACCAAACCCTGGGGAAAACAACGTCTAGGTATTATTGGCGATGGTTAGCTCACAATGTTGAAACTTATGTGAGGGTTTGTACAAAATGTAACAGACAAATTAAACCTTCTCTTAAATTTAGACTCAAATGGAGTTGAAACGGTTAACCGATTAATCGATTAACCAATGATCAACGTCTTGATCGGCCAAAAAAGTAATTGATCGATTAGCCGTTACTTTTGAAAAACTGTATTTTCTGGGTTAACAAAGGAACAAACTTGCTCCAAAACAGACAAAGATTTGCACACTAACTCACATCATTTATATGAGACAGAGTAAAGAATAAAAGTTACGTGATGACATACTTGTTCACTTGCATGGTCATTATACTGTATCAGTAGCTGGAACTGGTCATTCTTAAATTAACCTTTACCCAATGCGGGTAGCCGACGACACTTGCAAAATAGATTCTTGAATTACTAAAAATTTTCAATTTTTGTCACAAAAACATAGCTTTTGATCCCTCATTGGAACGAGCTCAACGAGCTCGTTCCAATGAGGGATCATAAGCTATGTTTTTGAGACAAAAACTGAAAACATAATAAAATCTGAAAGGTGATTTTTGTATGTAGAGCTGGCCGATTTTGTCCTTTACGTTGGGTAAAGGGTTAATGCTATAAATCATCAACGGTTTGGCAGTTATTCAGCTACTTATAAGGGAAGTGATTAATCGGTTAACCAAGGTTTATCCATGTGATTAATCGATCAAGAAAACCCTTTAACCGTTTCAGCTCTAGACACAACATGCTACTCTGTCATGCAGAGTACCAAATGAAGCGTGTTCCTTTATATTCTCTGGATCCTTTACCCAAAACGTCCAGAGGAAAAGAATACATCATTTATCACTGTAAAAAATGGATAGAGTGGATTCCCCGTCCATCTCAAACAGCTTGCGCACACTACAACTCCTGTAGCAATGAGTGTTTTTTTCTAGATTTTTGGCTGTCCATTAGACATTTACACAGATAGAGGTGTAAACTTTGAGAGTGACCCCATTGAATCTGTTCGTAAGTTGTTACATACTCATAAATCAAGGACAACAGCTTATCACCTTTCCTCCAACGGCCAAATAGAAAGAGTAAATAGAACCCTTTTGGATGCACTCCGATGTTTCGTGGGTGTAACACAATCCACTTGGGATTTGTACATGCATATACCCCAGTTAGCTGGAACTTTGGGATCCTCCGTGAATCGAAATACGGATTTTACCCCTAAATGCTGCTGTTGAGTGAAATAGTCAACCAACTGATTTAATTTCCAGCCTTCCACCGAACGCGAAATTTCAGAATGAGGCCGAATTTGTGATTGCTTAGGAGAACTTCCCATACAAGTATTTTGGCTCGAGATAAATTACAAACCCTAAAGAAAATGAAAAAGTACCACGAAAACTCAAGATGGGGACATTGTTTATTGTCTCGATTTGGCCTACGAACCAGGCCGCTGTGAGAAATTAAAATCAGCATGAAACGGACTAGGTATAATAACCCAGTGTATCACTACACTTTTGTTCAAAGTACTTTTGATTAATAAATCAATAACACTGAGTCATGACAAACTCAAGCTTTGTACAGATTGAATCCTACCATCTTGGATTGAACGCCACCAGGCTGCTTATTACGAAAGAGGCTCAACTGCACCATTGTATTGTACCTGTTGGCAACCTGACACAGGAACTTTCATGATACAATGCAACAGTTGTTTGTACTGGTTCGATGGCGCTTGTGTACATGCACTCAGCCGATTAGCCAAGAATATAAATCAGTACGAATGTCCATATTGTAAAATAGTAAATCCCCAATGAGTAAGAAAGAAGGGGAACTCAGACATGTTTTTGCTTTCTTGTCCTTGTAGATAACAGAAGCAATTTGGTTTAAAATATAGAATGCCAGACAACAGTAAGAATACATCTCTAAAGAGGTATATTTTGGCAAAACCAAGAGGGACAGCAGACTATAATCCCCAGTCACGAACAAGGGATGTTAGATTAACGACTGGGGAACAATTACAAATAGTAAGATACATTGGAGACAGGGAGGTGTAGGAGACTGGCTCTTCCCTCGGGCTAAGGGAACATTCTTCCCTGACAGCATTATTTGTTCCACTTGCTGCCCAGTCGTTAGTAACGCCCGACAGGAAACCCAGGGAATCCCATTCCCTAAGTGCTGATAGAGGTAAAAGGGTGACCTCCCTAATGGATCTGGAAATTTTGAACTTGCCAGCATCATTAGGACAGTTACCTGTTGAGACTGAGGACCTACCATCCGCGTGTTCCCTACCCAACTGTCAGGCCCGTATCCGGCAACAGAGGAAACATTGCCAGGAAACATTGCCAGGGAGAGCATCTCCCCGTGGCATTATGGATGCCTAATGAGCAAGGGCAAACTTTCTGCCCCTCAAAGATAGCTCGATAATTCGAGCGTATAATGGACTTAATGCGACTTAATTATTTTCAGCTCCAAGAGCATGTGGATGAAGAATATTCCCGCCGTCCGATCCATTTTTGGAATGAATGCGCCAATTGGAGAGGCACTTTAACTGGCAGCCTTTGCCCCCCCCCCCCCCTCCCCAAGCCTGCCATAGGCAATTTGGATTGCCTTGTGACTTAGGAAGGCCTGGTTCACTGTTTCACTGTTATGTTCTGATGTTTCTGCTGAAAAGCTTAGAGTAGATGCAATTTAGTTATTCCTCCACTGATAGGTCTGACAGCTTAGATCGCCGCAGATCTAGAATATGCAAAGTTCCCACAAAGAAGGGAACCACAAAAAGGAGCGTGTCTCCTGCGCCAGCCATAGTTAGCAGATCACCTCGGGAAATATCCCGACGTTTTTGACAACCCTACACCACTACCACCACCACCACCACCGCCACCAGCATCACTGCAACCACCACCACTACAGCCACCATCACCACCACATAATCGACAGGTAGCGGCCCAGATTTCAGCTTCGGCTGCAGTTGGTGTTCGGACATCGCAGGTTATGCACACGTCCATTCAAAACGAAACTGCCATAGGAGTGGCTGCACTCGCCATAATCAGTTCTTCGGTGGGTGTCCCTCCATGTTTTTCTCGGGCCTCATCTTGAAAGTCGCCGCACCCTGCACTTCATAGATATCTACTTTCACCTTGACAGGATGCGACGGAGATATGACAGAATCCAAGTCTGTCAGCCAAGGAGATTTTCTCCCTAATTTGAGGTCTGGACTCCACATGGCCACCACCGGTGTTGGATGGGATGGGGTGGGGTGGGGTGGGGGGTGGGGGGGGGGGTAGCAGTGTTTTGTGATCCTCAATCTTACCCCAAACCTGAGCAGCTACTAGGGGATCCTTTAGTAAAGGCAGTAATAGGCCTTCTTTCCAACCATGTGAGGAGGCTATCAAACATTGAGCTGCATTCTTATATTGTGCCTATCTTTCTCCCAACGCTGCAAGGTTGGGAGAAATAGGGCTTCACAGGACAGAGTCAGTTGATGCGGGTTTGGCCAGGCTCTGTCAGAGAGAAGCCTTTGGTGAGCAACCTGCGTGAAGCATCTGGGTTAATCTTGGAAATGATGTGCATTCCCTATCACTTTTAACGCCACACGACAATATGGGTCGTACAGAAGATGCACCTGTACTTTTTACAGCCAATAGGGATGTGGCTGAGAGGTGGATTCACTTACCTCAAACGTATTTATCCGTAGGCCCAAAATGCCTCCAATTTTGAGAAGACCAGTGGAAGAGAGTAAAATATATTCCCCGGGACAGGTGTTGTTACGGTCAGAATCCCCGTACTTTGACAGGGAGCTGAATCTTTCAGTTTTGGAAATCATAGTATGCTTAACCCTTTGACGCTCTGGTGGTATCTTCCGTGTCAGTTCTGTGGAGGCAATTGGAAGAGTTCATATTCATTATATGGGGGAGTCCAATTAATATTTTCTACGTGCAGCCTTAGTACTGCACGTAGAAAATATTGATTGGTCTCTCCACACATTCCCTTAGCAGCCATCCTACTTAATGCAATTATGACTTATCATGTTCCTAGGCCGAAAAAGCGCGGCCTCTAGGGTTCAAAGGGTTAACCCTTTACCCAACAAATCGGCCGCATCCGCCCGCGTAATATGCAAATTCAGCAGTTGAAAAAATATTATTTTTCAAACAACTTCAACAAAACCATATCATGTGACTCCTCGTTGGAACGAGCTCGTCGAGCTCGTTCCAACGAGGGGTCACATGATATGGTTTTGTTGAATTTTTTTGAAAAATTTAAAAAATTGATATTTAAAATAAATTTTTTTGATATCGTCAGCGTTGGGTAAAGGGTTAAGGGCAATCAAAGGCATGTCCACCCAAATAAATAATTTAGCATGCATAGATGATTGGTCACCATTTCTCAAAATTGTTTCGAATAGTATAAAACACAGGGCTACGGATATGAGTGCCTTTTAAAAAGCATATCGAAACTAGAGAAACAGAATTTACTGCCACCAGTAAATTCAAGTCTGTGTGAAAAGGGTTAAAGTATCAGGAATAAACTGTATAGAAAGAGAATTCATGAAGGTTTATTTTCTGGAGTAAAATATTTTTTAACAAATCAGAAATGGGTTTTCGTTAGTAGTATTTACAGATATTCATACAGGAATCAGAACATTTTTATAAGAAAACAGAAACGGCATATATGCGACCAGCATTCAAAGGGTTTGATACACGAATCAGAAATGGACATTTTTGGCTCCGCCCACTAATTTTGAGTGATGAAACACATTCATAAACTTTAGAAATGCATTAAGGTGTAATGAAATTCATTTCCCAGTCTTTCTGAATAATGCCCCCATATTAAGATTTCAGAGGGTTAAAATACTCCCTCTAAATACTCCACTTTAATCCTTTAAATGGGGTCGCAGTGGCTCAGTTGGCGAAGGTGCAGGCTGCAAGGCCAGAGGTCCTCACTCTGCCCTTGGGCAAGACACTTCACCCCATTACCCACGTGGGCGCGTGGTGGCTCTGTGTACTAAAGCGTACTGCACATTGATGGTGCACCTGTCTTCAACCAATGCTAACCGTGTGGAGTTTGTATGTGGGGGATCTGACAGTTGCTCGTTGCTGCCCGGTGGTTCTTCCCGGGTACTCCGGCTTCCTCCACCCGAAAAACTGTCGTGGTCATGATTAGCCACTGTGCAGAAATATGTGACATTAAACACCAATAAATAAATAATCCTTTAAAAAATTAGCTCATTCCAATGAAGGTCATAAGCTATGTTTTTCAAGCAAAAATGAAAAAGTAATTAAAACTGAATAGACATTTCTGTGAATAATGTTGACTGGTTTTCGCCGCTATGTCGGCTAAAGGGTTAAGAGAATCCCTTACTTTGGATGGCCGCTGAAAAGGTATCCCATTCCACATAGAATTAAATGTTACACAAAATAAAGTGAAAAACATTAAGTTTTCTCAGCTGACAGTATTGCATTGTTACCGGCATCCTGACAATTTTGTGATAGGTTTCAACAATGATTCAGTGCAGTTTTTATGGAAAGGGTTAACTTTATTCTATCTGAAATAAAATATGTGCAATCCACATTGAAGTCTTGAGAGGGTTAAAAGCATTGAACTGAATAATTTATAATTTATTTCCTTGCAAGACAAAGGGTTTCTCTCAACTTAGTTCCAAGAACTTACATCCCATTATCTTGACAAGATTACATTTAATTTTTTGACAGCTGACTCCACTGATGTTTACATTATCTCCAGTGTGAATAACATAGCATCCTATTGCTTGGGGAGAATTTACTGTATCAGGAAACTAGAGGCTGTGAAAACCCTGTGGCCGACTGGGCCATACTCAGTGGCCCTAGCGACCTGAAAAACGTCGGTGGCCAAGAACTTTGGACTGTCCACCAGTATGCTAAAAATCAGCGAGATAGGACGATTCGTTTTCGAGTTATCGTGAGGACAAGGAAGCGCATAGAAGACAGAAGACAGGAGAACAAGAAGAAGAGGAAGAAGAAGAAGAAAAAGAAGGAAAAAAAGAAAAAGAAACCGTACAAAAACAATAGTCTGTGTGTTTCCCACAGACTAATTAGCATGAATGCCATAAATAACTGGGAGACTTTCAAATGCATTATGTTCAAATGAAACCGTGCTGACACCGTCGTTCGCGTTTCCGCATTGCAGTTTATTGTTTAACCAAGAATTCATAGTTGTTTCGATAGAACAGAAAACATTTGGTTTGTTTTCTAGAGCTGTAACTTAATTTATATTACCTGGGTACCCCTCCCCGTACAGAATGATAAAAGACAGCTCAGAAGACTTGAAATGTGTTTTTTTTGTCTCATTTTCCAGAATTTATCCCGAGCAGTTTTTGTTTATAATAATCATGAGGGATGTAGAGCCTTTCAATGACAATAACACGACGTAAAAATGTTTAGAAAAGATAAAAAGTATTGAAACGGCATCGCAATGGAAACTTGGCCGAATTTTACCGAAATATACTGAGTCAAAAAAGAAAGTATAATAGAAACAAATGTGAAATAATAGCATAAATATGAAATATAATAGTTCTAATGTTGCATGTTTGTGGACAAGAAGTCGTGCAAAGAGTTTAATGGCATGTTGCTGTTGTCCACGAAAACCAACACAATTTTGCTACGGATTTCAAAATATTACGTGCTACCCGAGAATGTTAAATTGAATGGGTGACCGACGATTTTCCTTGTGTTATGTTGTGCTAGAGAGCGTGGACTATTGAGAAAACACGCTAGTTTTTGTCTTCCGACATTTAAAAAAATTCCAAGGTTCGCCGAAAATCAGAGGTTGCGTGCCATTGGTATGCATGAGGCTAGGATACCTCATCGAACTTCTTCCCTGGTCCCCTCTGTCGCCAGATTTGTCGCCAATCGAGCATGTTTGGGATCAACTGGACCGTCGGGTACGACTTCATGATCTTCAGACGTTAGGCGATTTACGTAATGTTCTGAGGCAGGAGTGGAACGCAATACCACAGGGTGACATCCAGAGACTTATCAAGTCCATGCGCCGTCGATGTCTTGCCATCCAAGAGACAAACGGTGGACAAGCAAGCTATTGACAGCATGTGCGAACTTTTCATTTCACCCCATGTGTGAACTGCGACGTCCTGACGTGACGCTGGAAACAGTGAGAACATGAAATTATGCAAATTCATATAGCTATACTCGAAATATGTGTCAGGAACACCTGAGGCCCCGTAAGGCCTGGGCTGACGTGGGGTTATTTAGTCCCGCTGATGAAGTTGCGGGAAAATTAGACCAACGTGGAGGGTCGGAATCCAAGTGTCGCGAACTCGGCGCAGGGAGCTGAGTTAGACCGACGCCGTGATTCCTTCTCTGCCAAATTGGCCTGAAATAGGTTCGATTTCCGTTAGGTGTGATTCCTAATCACTTCAGACTGTATAATGGAAAGAATGATTTAAAGTAACAACGATTCTTTTATTTACACATAAAAATAAATCCGTTTCAATATTTCAACAATCAACAATTCGATTCTTTTCACAGAAAATGGGTCGCTAGGGTTAAACAATTCTCAACAATCATATAGTCATTCTATAGCCCTGTACTGGCACTATAGTCTACACACTGGAAATGTTACTACCGTGAGCTCGCCATAAGAGCTTCACAAATCTGAAATGTTATTACTGTGAGCTCGCCATAAGAGCTTCACCCGCTTAGGCTCAAATGTCAACGTCTGCGCGTAACTGTACCTCTGGCTGTCGGAGGGTTCCGACCAGCAATGTTCGTCATCTATAAAGCCACCGTACTTCTGATTTGGGTCAGATATTGTCTACTCATACCTTATGTGCCTTTTGAAAGTCCTCCGTGAAAATCCTATTGAAATATTCACCGTTCCTGGTTGAATTCACGTTTCACAAATGCCCCTTTTTGTGCTTGGGTGAAATTGTCACTCACACCGATCTCCAGTCGGCATTACGATGCTTCGACAGCAAAACAAACTACTCAGAACGCAATCAGTCTGACGCTTCAAAGGGTTAATACGCACAATACAATTAACCTACACTTCTGACTATTGCAGGCTGATACCTGCTACTCGACAATCTAAACTTTAACGTTTCACCTGGGGTGTTCTTTCTCAACGAATTTGGCACTCGTAGCCGCCTACCAACATTAAGCTAAATCAGTTATGGAATGCCCTCTCTGGCGATTCCAGCCGTTTCAGGGTCCTGTGATCGAAGGTACCCTTATGCCAGGAAACAGTCCGCCTGTCCTGGATTTCACCAACGTGTGTGTGACCCCAAGTGTATGTCTAATGCTCTGCTCTTCAAGGTATATATACTTTTTACCCTAAACTGTCAGGTGGACCGACGCTCATCTGTCCACCTGTCAAAACGGTGGGAGATGACGTATATCGA
The DNA here is from genome assembly GCA_031216915.1 of Pictodentalium vernedei. Taxonomy (NCBI): domain Eukaryota; kingdom Metazoa; phylum Mollusca; class Scaphopoda; order Dentaliida; family Dentaliidae; genus Pictodentalium; species Pictodentalium vernedei. The sequence continues at coordinate 69,581,281 of CM062292.1, read as the reverse complement.
GGCAGAATCAATACAAGTCATCTCGCGCGTGACTTAACGGTGATTTCGCTTGTCGAGAAAACCGATTCGTTCTTGCCATTATTGCTACCTAATGATCAGGTGACGATACGATAGACATTTCTATCGTTTTAGAATCTCGTTTCTTAATTGGCCGTGACGATATCTTGCCACCAACCGATTACGTCTCGTAAGACTCGCGACTACTGTATAAATTAAATGAGATTAGACCTTATCTAACATACCGTTTCTCCCTTGGGTCCCTGCGCTAAAGCTGGATATACACCACGTGTGTTTTTTCCATGTCCAGCTTTACAGACAAGTGAAATTCATGTGGGTTTTTCGCTTTGATGCGGAATATATTTTGAACTTACAATATCTTTAAATATGAGGCCTCTTGCCCCTATACTTAGGCTGGCTTTGCCCTGACAACTCCCTTCCCGAGAGAAACACCCTGTGTATCTCTTAAAACACAAGGGGCAAAGCCACGCACGCTCGCCTCTCACACCTTTTTACAATCTACCCATCATGTTCAAGACTACAAAACTGTGCCCTAGTGGTCGTGGGTTTCAAGACCGGGCTCATGCGTCGGCCATACCGATTCCCACGACACACACGCTACCACATGCCCCGTCTTGCGGGTTTACATATGGAGAGTAGCCTTATTCTTAGATTTGCAGCACTCTCTCTCTCTCTGTAACACTATATATTTACACCTAAACATACACATTTTTTATACACATTCGCCCATTTTGCAAACAGTTCACTTGGCACTCACTCCGACGAGTAACACCGTCCGCGCCTTTGCGTCAGATGGGTTAATTCCAACGGAGTGTAACTTCGCCTCCCATTCCCCTATGTCTTGTGAAGGGGCAAACGAACCTGCATTATGTTGAGCCTCACCCTCGCAAAGCTCAACCAGGGGATTAAAATTGTGCCTCACACACTCACACATTCAACACACAGATTTCCCGACCGCGCCTTTGCGACAGACGGGGTTAGTGTATCCCACACTTACAAAAACTTGACACACAGGCTCCCCGTCCACGCACATGCGACGAACGGGGCAGTGTATCTCACATTCGCACTCACAAACAACTCTAGTCAGCAGTCAGAGCAATAATAATACTAAAATAAGAAAATTCTTTCCGGGCCTTAACACCGGGTTTACGAAACTCATCACCTCATCCACAAAAATATTTGCGACTGGAGCCCCCGTCCCAGACACCAGGCCCACAGCCACCCAAGTATTGCTTCTTTATAACCACCGACCATTGGTAGGGGCCCGATTCCCAATATCACCTTGGGTAACACTTGACACACCCCTACTTCTCGCCCCGTTATTCCTACGGGTATTCCACCAGGGTCCCCATACCCTGTCATTGTCGCATTCCCAAGAGCTTCCCTTGGCGCTATATCCGCCAGGCTCACTCGTCCCGGCGATTACCTTCGTTCGAACGACACTGGCCGCCCTTGGCCCTTGTGCCGTCGACCTCCCGGTCCATTGCGACGACTTCTTGCGCACCTTGGGCGCTGTGCGCCCCCGGCACTCACTGCGTGGTCTCCACCACCTAGGATGCTTCTCCTTTGATTTGTGGACCCTTTCCTCGGCCCCTTGGGCACCCATCTTAGCGGTCCCATCCACTTTAACATACTCAACTTGTGTTGACCCGTGCCCTCTCAATTCTGGGGAAGTTTGCCCAGCCATTTGCGTGGGTCTGGCCTCCCCTCTCCACACGGGTGACACCGACTTCTTGGGGCGCTCAGCTTCCCCACATAAATTTGCTTGAGGGTTTTTCCCCAATGACCCCATTGGGTTCCCTCGCTGTTTGGCGTTTAGCCTGGACCGCCTGCGGCCTCTTCTCCTTAATTGGACAGGAGTCGTCCCTCCCGAAACTTTCCGACATTTCGTCGTGTAGGGGCCATCCCCAGGACCGTCGGATTGGTTCCCCCTGGGAACCTTCCCTTCCTTACTCGGTATGTTACCGAGTGCAACCGCCGGGGGTCCTTGCCCACCGACTTGAACTTCCTTTGCCCTCGTTGGGCCCTCACTTGGCCCCCTACCCCTGGACCATAACTCATCAGGGCTTGCCCTCACCCCTGGGATATTACCTATGACCAGGTCATACACAGGTGATTCAATGCACATGGCTTCCACTTCGCCACAATAAAATGGGGTATCCACAGTTATCCTCGCGATGGGGAACCTTCTAACGGTCCCATCTATCAAAATACACAAATGGTCGCGCCCCAACAATTGCTTGTCGTCAACCAGTTGCCTTCTAACCGCTGCAGAGGAGCACCCAGAATACCGGAGCAGACGGATCTCCCTTTGTCCCACATACCCTGGGTACACTGGCATATCAACCTTCTCCTACGAAGTTGTGAGCCTCTCACACATGCCACTTATTATCGGGACAACCTTCCCGCCTTCCAGCCTTAATTCTCCCTCTTGTATACATTCCCGGAGGGGACTGTGTTCTGAACCGATAGTTTGACAGAACGCTGCCGTCTGCCTACTGGGCCCTGGATCTACGCGGTCACCTTGCTTCCAACCCCTTGGTGCTGCGTTCCCGACCCCCTGCTGAGGTGGTCTAATGTTCCCAGTGGTCCTAACCTGCTTCTGCCAGCAGTCCCTGGCAATATGACCCCGCTTGTTGCAGATAAAACAAGTGGTGTCCTTGGGAGCGCTCCCCTTCCGGCTGGTCTGCAACGCAGGAGGATCGGGGTGGTGTTGCCTTACGGGTGCCATTGCCAACCCGTTTGCCCCACCCCTAGCCGATTTGGGTGCGTTTACACTCCCACCGTGGGCCTCGATGTAGCGTTCTGCCACAGCTGCCATCTCATCATAGGTGGGAGGACCCCTTTCCTTGATGAACAGGCCCAACTCCTTGGAGCATGTAGTTAAAAACTGCTCCCGGAGAAATAGATCTCGCAGGGCTCCATATGACTCATTCACTTCTGCGAGATCAGTCCAGCGGTCAAAGTACCGCCTAGCTCGGGCAAAATACTGAGGTACTGTTTCTCCCTTCTCCTGCTTAATCTCTCGGAACTTGGTCCGGAATCCTTCTTCAGTGAGCTGGTATCTCCGAAGGATGGCATTCTTCAGCTCACTGTAGTCGTTAAGAAGTGCAGGAGGCATACTGGTATAAGCCTCGAGGGCTTTACCTGACAACAAAGGGCTCAAGCACATAGCCCATGTGTCTTCTGGCCACATTTGACTGGAGGCAAAACGCTCGAACCTCTCCAAGTACGAGTCCAAGTCATCTGTGTTTTCATGAAAATGAGCGAGGTGGGGGCGTGGGGCATGAATTGCTACCCCTGCACTCCCATCCCCTGAGCGCCGACTTTCATTCTCCACATCGGCCCTTGCTCTGAGGAGCTCAAATTCTCTCTCGTGCCTCTGTTGTTCGAGCTCCCGTTCTGCCTCCCTTGCCTCCCTTGCTAATTGGGCTTCCCTCTCTCTCGCCTCTCTCACATCTTTCTCTCTCTCCCTTTCTAACTGAATCTCTCGCTCTTTTGCCTCTCTTGCGTCTTTCTCATGCTCTCGTTCTAATTGGACTTCCCTCTCTCTCGCCTCATTTGCTAATTGAATCTCTCTCTCTTTCGCCTCTCTTGCGTCTTTCTCACGCTCTCGTTCTAATTGAATCTCTCGCTCTTTTGCCTCCCTTGCTGCTTGGACCTCTCTCTCATTACGTAAGGCAATCTCTTGGCCTCACGTTTCTGCTCATCTTTAACGAACTTCTGAAGTTCAGCTCCCTCAAGGCCCATTTCCTTGCCTAATGATACCAGTTGGGCGAGGGGTGTAACAACATCCATTTTGATTTTTTCTTTCTATCTTCAACACTCGTCAGAAAGAATGAAGAAGGAAAAGAAAGAATGAAAAAAAATATGGCAATTTATCCTAATTTACCTCTGTAATTTAACGTACTTAAACGCACCAAATATTCTGAAACCTATCGCAGTTATAGTGGCTACTAAGTATCCTCTTGGGGACTACTGTATTGCGATATTAAACCCTTGAATGGCATCAGCTGACCAAACGCGTCAAAACATAAACAGAACCGCCGTTAAAATAAAACAAAATTTCCATATAGCCATTTTTTACCTTTTAGAAATATCCTGGTTAGCGCTCGCCAATCAATGTCAGGAACACCTGAGGCCCCGTAAGGCCTGGGCTGACGTGGGGTTATTTAGTCCCGCTGATGAAGTTGCGGGAAAATTAGACCAACGTGGAGGGTCGGAATCCAAGTGTCGCGAACTCGGCGCAGGGAGCTGAGTTAGACCGACGCCGTGATTCCTTCTCTGCCAAATTGGCCTGAAATAGGTTCGATTTCCGTTAGGTGTGATTCCTAATCACTTCAGACTGTATAATGGAAAGAATGATTTAAAGTAACAACGATTCTTTTATTTACACATAAAAATAAATCCGTTTCAATATTTCAACAATCAACAATTCGATTCTTTTCACAGAAAATGGGTCGCTAGGGTTAAACAATTCTCAACAATCATATAGTCATTCTATAGCCCTGTACTGGCACTATAGTCTACACACTGGAAATGTTACTACCGTGAGCTCGCCATAAGAGCTTCACAAATCTGAAATGTTATTACTGTGAGCTCGCCATAAGAGCTTCACCCGCTTAGGCTCAAATGTCAACGTCTGCGCGTAACTGTACCTCTGGCTGTCGGAGGGTTCCGACCAGCAATGTTCGTCATCTATAAAGCCACCGTACTTCTGATTTGCGTCAGATATTGTCTACTCATACCTTATGTGCCTTTTGAAAGTCCTCCGTGAAAGTCCTATTGAAATATTCACCGTTCCTGGTTGAATTCACGATTCACAAATGCCCCTTTTTGTGCTTGGGCGAAATTGTCACTCACACCGATCTCCAGTCGGTATTACGATGCTTCGACAGCAAAGCAAACTACTCAGAACGCAATCAGTCTGACGCTTCAAAGGGTTAATACGCACAATACAATTAACCTACACTTCTGACTATTGCAGGCTGATGTCTGCTACTCGACAATCTAAACTTTAGCGTTTCACCTGGGGTGTTCTTTCTCAACGAATTTGACACTCGTAGCCGCCTACCAACATTAAGCTAAATCAATTATGGAATGCCCTCTCTGGCGATTCCAGCCGTTTCAGGGTCCTGTGATCGAAGGTACCCTTATGCCAGGAAACAGTCCGCCTGTCCTGGACTTCACCAATGTGTGTGTGACCCCAAGTGTGTGTCTAATGCTCTGCTCTTCAAGGTATATATACTTTTTACCCTAAACTGTCAGGTGGACCGACACTCATCTATCCACCTGTCAAAACGGTGGGAGATGACATATATCGAGACAGAATCAATACAAGTCATCCCGCGCGTGACTTAACGGTGATTTCACTTGTCGAGAAAACCGATTCGTTCTTGCCATTATTGCTACCTAATGATCAGGTGACGATACGATAGACATTTCTATCGTTTTAGAATCTCGTTTCTTAATTGGCCGTGACGATATCTTGCCACCAACCGATTACGTCTCGTAAGACTCGCGACTACTGTATAAATTAAATGAGATTAGACCTTATCTAACATACCGTTTCTCCCCTGGGTCCCTGCGCTAAAGCTGGATATACACCACGTGTGTTTTTTCCATGTCCAGCTTTACAGACAAGTGAAATTCATGTGGGTTTTTCGCTTTGATGCGGAATATATTTTGAACTTATAATATCTTTAAATATGAGGCCCCTTGCCCCTATACTTAGGCTGGCTTTGCCCTGACAATATGAATTTACAATAATTTGTTTGGGATTAAAGTCGATAATACTAAAACATTGCTCCTCGAAGTTTATTATACTTTATTTTTTGACTCAGTATATATTGTGGACGAGTTGTGTGTTTTTTTCTTTTATAATTGAAATTACATTCTTTGCAATAAATACCAAAATAACCAGTAAATTATTTTCAAAGAGATTTTAAAACGAATGAAAGTATCTCGAGGGGTGTCTCACTTGTTTCGTGAACGGGACTGTCCCACTCATGGGGGTCAATGGAAGTCAGGGAATTACCCGTTAGCTTGTATAGAATGCGATGCAATGTCCATGCTGGGTGCGACCTCTTATACATGTACAAGTTAGGATTGCCCTTCTGTTTGTCAGATAGGCAAGGTTGTGCTTTGTCACATGTTGTTATATAGAGGTTGTATATCATTGTTTGTGAATGCTTTGATAGACCTCCATGGTGTTGGTATCAATTTGAGGCCGTTGCTTAAAACAATCTTCTCAAGATAGGCGAGCGTGTGGTCCAAGAGATTGTTACTGTACTGAGCTGATGATCTGCCAACCGAATGAGACACTCTTTGCATTATTGTATATTTACCACTCGATGGTGGTTGTGATGAGCGACATTGTGTCGCTATCGGCTTTTGTACCAGCCATTGTGGTTATTTGTAACTGTTGGAGGTGATGAAGAGATACTAACTGGTGAGACACTCTTTGCATTATTGTGTTTACCAACCAATGTGGGTGTGATGAGTGACATCGTGCCGCTATCGGCTTTTGTATCGGCATTTGTGATTATTTGTAACTGGCGGAGGTGATGGGGAGACCTTGCTGGTCTGTTTCTTGTATTGACATTTCGTTCGCTGAATGCGCCCAATCAGGTTGAACAGTATGGTTATGTTGTTATTGCTCACTTGCTGTTACAGTGTAGGTTTTCCAGATTGTTTTGTTTTATGGGAATTGTTGGGTACAGCTGTCGACAGTATTAATTTTGTGGGGTAATTTTGTGAAAGGGGAAGGTGGTGGTATAAAACATATTAGCCTTTGTGGCTGTGTGGAGGGAGAGAGAGAGAGAGAGGGGGAGGGAGGGAGAGAGAGAGATAGAGGGAGAGAGATAGGGAGAGAGAGAGAGAGAGAGAGAGAGAGAGAGAGAGAGAGAGAGATAGCACGTGTCATTTGTCGCCACAAGTAGAGAGTGCTTTAAGAGTCGCCATTTAACTCAAGGGACATGTTCGTCTCTAGAGTGGAGATGCGTGGATAACCCTTGGGCTGTGAGTGGGCCTTTGTAGACCCTGAACCCAGTGTACTCGATGTTGTTGACTGAGTCAGTCAAGGCGACTCAATGTGTTTGGTAGAGTTCTGAGACACTGTACCTGTATTAACGGTCCCACAGGAAAAGATAATGGATGGCTGGGGTGCGGAGTCAAGTGTATCAAATGTTGAGATGTTGTGCTCAGCTTGACCACCGAAGGAAATGTGTGAAATTGACTTCTGTAGGTATGTTGGACTCTATTGAATGTTCGTAGAATCGCCAATCCTCTAAAATTCGCTGGCTTAAAAATCAACCTAGATCAACTGGATTGAGTGAATTTGAACACAATTGGGTTCATATTGTCTCAACCAAGTTGATTTGGGTTAATTTCTAACCCAACTGATTTTAGATTGTAAGGCCTGAATTGACCAATGGGTGGACCTTAGTTCCACTGGTGATGGAGAAGGCGACCAAATATCAGTAGGTACGTTGTCTGTGTGGAAGTACGGTGGGCTATTGTCCTTGGTGGACGCAACGCTATGAATCTTATGTCCAGGTAGAGCTTATTCCGTAGCAGAGGTAGGCTCAGAGCAATGGCTCCTCATCCAGCTTGGTGAGGAAAGTAGGGTGGGGAGATTAATTGTCAAGTTGTGCTTAATTGATTCGTTGTAATGTGAATAAGTTGTATGATTCCAGTGGAGATGTCGGATCGGGTGTGAGTGGCATTGGGTGAAAATGATTGGGGTCGGTCGTACATGATCAGTTTCGTCCGGTTGATTGTGATTGGTTTGTGGCAGCCCGTGTAGTGGCTATGAGAGGCCAAATGTATTCAAGTTGAAGAATTTTTAGCTCAAGGTACAGCCATCTTTGGGCGAAGGATAATGTTGATCGTGCCAAGTTTTCTTTGTTTCGGTGAGGAGGGGTGTCAGTGTTCGCGTGTTCCTTCCCTTGATTGCCAGCGTCAACAGGTGAAGCCTTGTTGCGCAGGTGAGACCGTGAAAGGTGATCGTCGCCTTGTTCCAGCTGTTTGATGTTCCTGAACACAGTGAGGTTGAGTTAATGGCTCGAATTCGTTTGTACTCAAAGACACCGTATCAATCACAAACTCTCTGTGAGGTTTAGTGTTGGTAATTTTCTATTTGGCTGAATCGGTCGACTTGAACCTTGCTAGTGCTTCATGGAGAGCATATACAGCATAATGAAGCGCTCGAATTCATTGACGCCACCGAAGGCGGGGTCAGTGCTGGTAATGCGTAGGCCTATTGTGTCTTTCCGATCGATCTAATGCCCGTTCATTGAGCTGAAATTCAAGCATTTTTGTAAGGCGCTATGAGGAAATTTACATTTTTGGCTAACTTTAAACGAAGATGAACGTGGGGGCATGAATCAATACGGAAGAAAATGTGACAATCAAAATACGACGTGTTCGCCCCTTTTTTCCGAATAGACTAAGTGACGAGAGTCTATAGCAGCCACTAGACCAGTTCCCTCCCAGTAAGATTGTTTGATCAGTTTATGCACATGCACAATAAAACCGTATGTTTTTTTGCGCAGTCATGCTATTCGGGTTCCCGGTTTGCCACAAAAACCGGAACCGAACCGAAAAACCGACCAGCCCTACACGCATTTATAGCAACCCCCCCCCCCCCTCCTCAAGGATGGCGGCGGATGAGAAACTGTTCTACGTGTGTGTGGCCTATGAGTGTTACAGCAATGCAGTTGTGTAGTGTGTATCAGTTTGTATCCCTGGTAAATTCTCCTTCCCTGTTCTTGTTCCAGCACTCGGATGCCAATTCGTTTATGATAGGTCGGGTATTTTCATCCTCAATACAACCTAGAAATTGCCAAGAATTATGAGCGCCCTGTCCCTCATGTTGCTATTCTTGTACAGCTTGGCATCCAATCGGGATAAGTATGTTATCACATCCGCGTCTTAAAGAGCCAGGCAGGTATAATACTTCTCTTTCCAGCTGAATACAATAGAAAAACGCTCACACTTTTCTTGATTGAAATGCTTTTGTTGATTATCAGGCGTAAGTATTCGAATATTAATTAAATAATTCCGGGGGAATGTGACAACGGTCACTTATTCCCAGTTCCTTATTCAACATTCGTTATCAACCGATTTTATCGGTTGATAACGAATGTCGAATAGGGAACTGGGAATAAGTAACGGTTGTCACATCCCTATAATTCTGAACTTCGACAATAAAAGTTTTACTGTGAATATGAATAGCGCATCGTCTAAGGAGTGTTGTTAATCTGATTGCACCTTGTTGGGAGAAAGTCAGAAATTAAATGCGTTTTGTCAAATATTCGCAGAATATTGAGTGGCAATAAACTTAATAAATAACGAATTGTATTCATCTCTATTGATATGAAAGACGCAGCCAGCCAGCGATCGATGATATAGGGGTTTACAGAACCACATTCGGCGTAAATTAAATTAAATCAAAGCAATGTTTGCAAGGTACAGAACTAGATACCACGTACAAGACTACGAAAGTGGACGCCGACATGTTGATAAATTGTATAAACACATCAATATCTCACTGGCCCAAATGCTGGCTTGATGTTGACACAATTTTCTAACATGTCAACAAATTCATATAGCTGAGAAATATCTCTACAAAACATAGGAATTGTTACACAGCCTACATTTCATTCTATTTAGAACGTTTTGACAATTCGTGCCCTGAGTTCCAATGTGCTCTGTGTGCCTACTGGCACATACAGTTAAAACTAGAAGTCCTGTCACGAACTCTGCGCTTATCTAGGCTTAATTGCGCGTAGGAATAGCGCGCAATTGCCATATCGAATGGCATCCAAAGCACGGCAGGTTCTCCTGGTTACTCACAGCAAACATAGGCAATGTTTCTGCCAATGGACCTCCGGGTGCACAGGCCATATGTACAGAATTTGATAGCCATACTATGGTCATAACGCGTAGATTAACGCAAAGATCGACGTGCTATCTGTGCGCATTTCATGACAGGACTTTTAATTTTAACTGTAGAACACATTGGAACTCAGGGGACGAATTGCTTCTTCTTCTGCATCGCTTTTAGTAATTCTCGAACCTGTTTGACGATCTTATCGCCTGGCCGTAACCTAAGCACCAAGTACGACAGTTGTTTTAGTTATATTTGCCAGTGCATTTATGAGATCAGAACATCACAAATGGTATTTGTCTGTGAAGTGTTTTCTGTGTTTAAAAATCTGATTCCATGCATTTTTTCTATGGCAAGAAATTATAAATGAAAGAAAAATGTTGGTTGTAATGTTAACTTAATTTTCCCCATTTTGTGACACTTGCTTGTATAGCGAGTGTCATATTGCTGCTACACAGATCAGTTTTGAATGAGAACGTATTAAAAATCATTTTCGATTTTCATTCTTAGCAATGTGTAATCTTAACAGGCAACAGCATTTAACCAGCCTCTCTCTCTCTCTCTCTCTCTCTCTCTCTCTCTCTCTCTCTCTCTCTCTCGCTCGCTCTCTCTCTCTCTGCATCTCTGCCCCTGTCTCTCCCTCTCTCTGCCTGTCTTTCCCCGCCTTTCTTCCAATCCAATTAATGCTGGCAAACCCGTTTAACAAGGGACGCAGGAACCAAGGGAGGAGAACACAGGGGCACAGCCTGAGGGAGAGAGAGAGAGAGAGAGAGAGAGAGAGAGAGAGAGAGAGAGAGAGAGAGTTTAAGCCAACACTACCAACGACTTATAATTGCAATCTTATTGAGAATTAGCAGGAAGGATGTGCGCAGTCTCTTTATTTTTAGTATGTGAACGAACTTTCCCCTGTTTGATTTGTTTCTACAACGTCCACTAAGTCGAGAGAAATCTACATCTTAACTCCATATTGAACAGATTTCCCATGTTTTGGCCCGATGGGGCAATTTGTTAAATATGGGGGACGCAAATGAGCGTGTTTCTCAATGTAAAGGTGTCCGAGACCCAATCATAGCTTTGTGCATAGTATTATAACGCTGAGGAATAACCGTTGTGTAATTCTGGTGTTCAATTGTCTGAACAATATTAGAGCAACAGCTTGTGGGATTTCCCAATAATATGACGCAGAGTAACGTTTGGGAATCCAAACTATAGTTAACTCTTACTTTTGATCAATGTTACACATATACAGTACAATAAACGAGTCATGTCACTACAAGTTTGCTACATATAAAGATTAAAGTGAGATTTCATCGCGTATTAATCAGATGCCTTATTAGCTTACTGAATATAGCTTAACTGATAGAGTGCTGGAAGCCCATATTTGGGCTTTATACTGACGTGTTGGTACCGCAACTTGGAGGCTAATATTCAGTGGATGTTCTACATATCACCTTTGAAGTTTAATTATTTAGTCTGTTAGGAGTTGCCTTGTTACAATTTATGGGAGAGTGCCTTTTGGCTGTGTGAGCCGTGCCTATTGGCACTCTCCCATAAATTGTAACAAGGCAAAGATAGGCGAACAAATTTTGATGACCAAAAATAATTCAGCACTCTACCAGTTAAACAAACAATTGAGGGAAACACTGAATAGAGGTAATTTGTTAATAACTGCTACGGGAGAGGTTTGCTGTTACATGACGAATTAACAAAACACTCTAGTTTGAAACCATTGAAATTGCCTGGGTAGTCTTTTGAGTCGAAAGTCTACGTCCCCAAACATGTCGCGATGATAGTATTCCTACCGTGTTGCTAAGGCACATGTTCCATCACTGATATGTATCAAAGCGCGCATTGATCCCCTTGTTTGACCGCGTCCCTCCAAGTTCGAGATGCTTCACGTATCCTCGCGTTTCACGATACTATGAAAGTGACCTGTCTAGGACGCAAACATCTAATGGCTAGAAAGGTAACTGTTTACAAAACCTGATTTTTTCCATTGAATAACCGAAAAGAGTGTTATTCTGGAGACAAAAACGAAAAATAAAAATATGTGAATGCCGATGTTTGTTTATTGTGCTGGGAGGACACAGCCGTTACCATAGGTACAAGGTTAAGAAGAAATTACATTAAAATTAACGTGTTTAATACTTTACCTGACACTAAAAGCAGACGACACTTGCAAATAAAATTCTTGAAGTACTAATTTTTTCCTTCAAAAACATAGCTTATGACTCCTCATTGGAACGAGCTCGTTCCAATGAGGGGTCATAAGCTATGTTTTTGTGACAAAAAAATGAAAAGGTAATAAAAATTGAATGGAGAATTTTGTGAATAGCGCTGGCCTGTTTTGGTCGTTACTTTGGGTAAAGGGTTAAACCTCTGCACACTGATGTCAAAATATGAAAATTCCAACTTGCTCATCGTGCTCTGAATTGAATTGGTTAAATTCTTAGTTGCCTTATGGGGAAATATGCTGCTTAAAAATTCCTTATTTTAACACCCATTTGCAGAGGGCGAAGACAACTATTTTATGTCGTAAGAGCACAGAGGCTATGTCACCAGATCTAGAGTTTTCAGAGGTTTTTAACCCCAATGCAACGACTTAAATGAAATCCATCGGCGGTACTTATGAATCGAGAATGAAAAGCCCTACCCAACATCAAAGCAAGCCCCAAGCCTGATAATAACGAATTTTCAAAGATAGAGGCATGGACATGCAGATGTTGATCACTTGGGAACTGTTAAAATTTGACTGGTACGTAATGTTCGGAATCCATTTGGTTTAGCATTCTAAAAGTACTGTAAGTTATGCACCATTCTCCTTTTAGTCAGTGTTAACCCTTTAACTCGGGGGGGGGGGGGGGGGGGGGCTTTTTCGACCTAGGAGCATGATAGTATCATTTGATTACGTAGGATGGTTGCTAGGTGAATGTGTGTGGTAGACCAATCAATATTGGGCAATGGGTGCATGATAAATAGCTTATTCCTTTACCCTTTGAACATTGGTGGTATCTTCCATGCCAGTTCAATGCAGCAATTAGAAGAGTTCATATTCATTATGTAGGATTAGACCAATCAATATTTTCAATATGCAGCCTCTGGGCTGCATGTTGAAAATATTGACTGGTCTACCCCACATATTTACTGAACAGCCATCCTGTTTAATGACGTTATGACATATCACGTTCCCATCCGGAAAAGCGGCCGCTCGGGTTCAAAGGGTTAAATCACCTGGGCTGTGGAACACACTAGCTTTCTCTCAGTATAATTCAACGCCTTTAGTAATGTTTTTGAGCTTAGTGTCGGCTTGATTCCATTGTCATGTCGGCAGGGCGCGGAAACATGAGGTTAGATGGAGCAACTGCCCTCCATGCCCTCGGACCATAGGGTAGGCAATGATTTATTCTCAAAGTAAAGCTGAAATCTGGGAGGTTTCAAAATTCAAACATTTTCCCAGGTGACGCCTTCTGACCCCTACTTTCGAAAGAGGGGCCACCCATCTAAACTATTCCCCTCTCTGGCCTTCGGTCCCCAAGACATGCATGCCTTCGACATGTCAAGGCTAGTGCCAGTAAATGCTCCCCTGTCCTGAAGTGCTTCCTGTGTCCTTCTTGCGTGCACGTTATTCATCGACCAAAAGCCGATTGGACTTCATTCAGCATTAGGAGGCAGATAGATTGGGATAAAGGATTGTCTTTAGTAAGCAGATCCTGTTTCAATTACTTCTGAAGAACGACGAGTCAAGAGAAGCTTTATATTATAGTTCTTTCATCTCCACCCCGAAATATAAACGTATTCAATAAACCATACACTTTCTCCAGACATCTGGCAAGAGAATGACGATATGGTGCATACATAGAGGATTGACTACCAATTAAAATTTAGTTATATAACTGGTAAATTTTTTTACTAACTAATCAATCACTGATAATAGCAGTCTCTGATAGTGATGTTCTGAACTCTCTTCTCCTGATCTTTCCAAGAATGATTCTCAGAAGCTGCATAATCAGTGAAGTAAAAGGAGGGAGTATTTTGGAGTAATTGTCTAGCGGACTTTCTTTTGGACTATTCAGCAAATACTGTAAATTAATTTAGTTCACATTAAACTTCTAAAAAGAACGTAACAACGCCTTGCCGATTAAATGAAAATGTGATGATACACATCAATTGGATTACAGTGGAAATAGCTGTGGAGTAAAGGTTGAAGCATGGTATTGCTTAATTATACACAATCTAAAATCAGTTGGGTTAAAAATCAACCCAAATCAATTGGATTGAGTGAATATGAACCCAACTGGGATCATATTCTCTCAAACCAGTTGATTTGGGTTTTAACAAACCTAATTTTGAGTGCGAGCATTAACATGCCCTGCGCCTAAATGTATCAGCATCCAAACGTCGAAGCATCCGTCTGTCGCACGTCCACATGTCTTGTCACTTTTGGTTCTACATATCAAAAGGGTACCTTTCTACAGTGTATTGTTGACAGACATTGGTGGCTAAGACGGTCGATTGGGCGTAAACTTGATTTGGTACACAATGTTCGGAATCCATTTGGTTTAGTATTCTTAAAGTACTGTAAGTTATGCATCAACATGTCATCATGTATGCACTTATTCTCTTTTTAGTCAGTGTTAACCCTTTAATGCGGGGGGTGGGGGGGGGGGGGTCCTTCGAGCTATGAACATGATACGTCATCATTTCATTACGAAAGATGGTTTCTAAGTGAATGTGTTGTGGTAGACCAATCAATATTGGGCAATGGGTGCATGATAAATAGCTTATACTTTAATCCTTTGAACTCTGGATGTATCTTCCACGCCAGGTCAATAGCAGCAATTAGAAGAGTCCATAATCATTATTTGGGGTGGACCAATTAATATTTTCAACGTGCAGCCTCTGGGCTGCACGTTGAAGATATTGATTGGTCTACCCCACACATTTACTGGACACCCATCCTATTTAATGACGTTATGACATATCACGTTCCTGACAGGAAAAGCGGCCGTTGGGATTCAAAGGGTTAAACCAGTTGGGCTGTGGAACACCCTAGCTTTCTCTCGGTATAATTCAACGCCTTTAGTAGTGTTTCTGAGCTTAGTATCAGTTGCTTCCATTATCTTGTGGGCAGGAGCGTGGATACATGAGGTTAGATGGGACAGCTGCCCTCCCACCACGGGGCGAGAGGGGGCAGGCAATGCCCTTTCCAGGGTCGTCATCCAATTTTTTTCAATGATTTGTTCTCAAAGTAAAGCTGAAACACACTCCAAATTCGTTCTGGGAGGATTCAAAATTAAAACATTTTCCCGGGTGATGCCTTTTGCCCCCCCCCCCCCCCCCCACACACACACACATTCGGGAGAGGGTCACCCATCCAAACTATTTCCCATCACGGGTCTTCGGCCCTCGAGGCTGGTAGTGCTGGTAAATGCTCTTTTCCGGGGTCTGCACCCCTGCCCTGAAGTGCTTCCAGTGCACGTTATTCATCGAACAAAAGCAGATTGGACTTCATTCAGCGTCAGGAGCCAGATAGATTAGGATAAAGGATTGTCTTTAGTAAGCAGATCTTGTTTTAATTACTTCTGAGGAACGACGAGTCAATAGAAGCTTTATATTTCTGGAGTTGTTTCATCTCCACCCCGAAATATAAACGTATTCAATAAACCATACACTTTCTCCAAACATCTGGAAAGAGAATGACGTTAAGGTGGATACATAATGGATTGACTACCAATTAAAATTTAATTATATAACTGGTAATTTGTTTTTCTAAAACTAATCAATCACTGATAACAGCAGCCTCTGATAGTGATCTTCTGAACTCTCTTCTCCTGATCTTTCCAAGAATGATTCTCAGAATCTGCATAATCAGTGAAGTTAAAAGGGGGGGAGCATTTTGGAGTAATTTTCTAGCGGCTATTCTTTTGGACTGATTCAGTGTCAAGTAATTTAGTTCACATTAAACTTCTAAAAAGAACGTTACAAGGCTTTACCGATTACATGAAAACGTGATGATACACATCTATTGGGTTACAGTGGAAATAGCTGCGGTTGAAGCATGGTATTGCTTAATTATACACAATCTAAAATCAGTTGGGTTAAAAATCAACCCAAATCAACTGGATTGAGTGAATATGAACCCAACTGGGTTCATATTCTCTCAACCCAGTTGATTTGTGTTGATTTTTAACCAAACTGACTTTAGAGTGCATTATCGAGTCTCGAGCATTAACATGTCCTACGCCTAAATGTACTAGCATCCAAACGTCAAAGCATCCATTTGTTACATGTCCTAACGTCGCACGTCCACGTGTCTTGTCTCCTTTGGTTCGACATATCAAAAGGGTACTCTTCTCCAGTGCATTGGTGACAGTCATGGGCGTGGCAAAGACGATCGATTGAATCGGAGTGGGCGTAAACTTGATTTTTCCTGACTGTGATGGCTCTGGTCCCGATTAACAAACTATTCCAGCCACATCATCAAGACATGTCTTCGTCGACGGTATGATTCGATGATGTAGCTGGAATATTAATCTATCCGGATTATAGTTGAATACTTTAAGAAATTAAGGTTGTAGTCGAGACACATGAGATTTCAAACTTCGTATTTGATTAGCACGTTCGTTCTCCAAATTGGTCAAGCTGAGGCCTAAAAGCCCCAACTCCCGCAACAGGGTATCACTGACGTCTCCATCTGTATGAGTGTGACATGAGTCTAAGTATAAAATCTAATCTCATGACTACAAGTACAGGTGAATAGATATCTAAGACTGCAATCCAGACGAAAATGTCCTGACTGAAAAAAAACTATGGGGTTTACAACTCTACCCCTCCCACCTTGTTTACGCCTCTGACGGCAGGTGGCATTTAGACAGCGTAGATCTAGAAAACATTAGTAAAAGTTCTCTGGGCACCAATTTCAGTGAGACAAGTTCGATCAAAACAATTGTGTCTTAATGTGCAAATTACGTCATTTCTTTGAAAATTGATTGAAAGTGGAGGTGGAAGTCTGTATTATGTTTCATGTTTTAAGTTTAGTATTAAAAACGAGTTCATTCCATAGCGTTCAGTTATCGCATGTCATACTCTCTCGCCCCCAAACATCGTGCATTGAAATGTCACAGATGATATAGGAAAGAGCGAGGGCAACGCATCAAGAACAAATGGAAGTCTAGTTACTTTGAATGTAATTGAGAAATGTCGTCATCGGGAGTAGCATATTCGTTAGCAGTGTGTTTATTATCTTCGATGTGATACAGTAGAATCCTCTTAATTGAATATTCATTTTGGCAGTGAAAATTATTCAGTTAACAGGAATATACAATTAACAGAGATTTGGTCAGTTTCCCGTGTTCTGGAGGTAAACTGAGCATTTATTCTATTATATCTTGTTTGACAGAGCTCATAGAGCTCTGTCAAACAAGATATAATAGAATAAATGCCTGTATTGGATGTAGTGAGGCCAAAAAGGTTGATAAATAAGGGGAATTTGGTGCGTGTCACAGTAATTTTTTCGACATATTATAAAAATTTATATACAATTAACATGAGTTTACTCTACAACCCACATGCAATTAACAGATCAAATTTGTACTGAAGGTATGGTAAATGGTTTTGTGTTTGAAAATTATACTCAATTAACAGTGATATACAATTAAGATATATCCAATTAAATGGGCTCCACTGTACTTAATTTGACGCCAAAATGAACAATACATCCTTTGGCATATTAATAAATCCTGTCTGTTCTATCAAACAGAACAAAGTAAAACACACTGGCGTCAACACGTAGACACCTTTAATAGACCGAAAAGTTTAACCCTTTGAAGCATTATGGTATCTTCCATGTCATATCAACGCTATCAACTGGGGGCAGACGTGCAGCCAGAACATCCTATTTAGCCCAAGAACATTAGGTTTCACTAGGGAAAAAAATCGGAGAAAGCTGATTTTTTCAGGGAATGTCGAGTACATGTCACTGAAAGATTAGACAAAAGTCCCCTAAAATCCCAGTTGAGCTTTTTTTTCTACAGCCTTTTTTCGAAAACGCGTTTGAAACCTCGAATTGATCCAACTGTATTTTTTGTTTACGCGTATTTCGAGCTACATAATGTCTAATATACATTTACCTAGAGGAAAATGTGCATTCTGTGACAATTTCTGCGAAAAATTATTGAAAATTCACAAAAAAGTATCGGATTTACGCAAAAAATGACGATTTTCCTAACGGATTTGCCCAAAGAGTCGTAGTACAGAACGGGATGTTAGTTGGACAGACGATAAAAAATCCACCACCATTTGAAGACTTTTATCATTGCTTACAAAATAGACATTATGGAAGACCCCCTCTGCTTCTGGCCGAGTTCCCCTTTTGGCATAAAATTCGTCAGCATGAGAACTCAACTATTTTCGGGCTTGAGACCGAACAGACACGTCTGTGTCTGGCAGCATTAGATCAATAAATAATATTTACAGAATGTACAAAAATCAATAAATAATATTTACAGAATGTACAAATCAATCAACATGGATTAAGTTACATTGACTGTTATCAACGATATATACAGAAATGGCGTGACCTATATACATATTATTCATCGAACTCAGAAATTTCCGACAGGACAGTGTTTCTGTGGTTGTTACAAGAATCCGAACTGCAATTACACAAACCTGAGCAAGAGAGTCCTGCCTTCTTACACCCACACCTTTTTGTACAAGCACTCTTGCAACCACAACTGATCAGATTCAGTAGGTTATCGGGGGCACATGGCTTTGTGGCTGCAGTCGGTACAAGAAGTCCATTGTCTAGCGACCACCCCCAATCCGTCGGAGGAAGCGAAGTGCCCAGCTATTGTTGGACCTGGAGATAACATCTGTAGACATGTTGTTGTGCAGCATCGCTGCTTGGTGGGAGTGAGGCTAGGTCGATGGGTTTATTCAGTTTAGATTTTGCTACATAACGCTTGTAAGTGACATATCTATATTGGTCGAGAGAGGAAATAGTTTTACTCCCGTATAAGATCAGGAGAAGTTGTTCCCCGGCAGCGGCTACTGCACTTGGTGTACTCTCATCCGCCAAAATTGAGTTGACATACTGTTGTGAGTCGCTAGTAACATCGGAGACAATTGTACTGAATACTTTCTTCTTACCAACTCGAAAGAGTGCAGAAGTAGTGTCACAACCACTTATAGAATGTGCTACAAGGAGGTTGCTTCTATGGTCACCCATTTTGGTTGCTATTTCACTAACTGAAACTAGTAAGTTTGGGGTAATGGAATACATCATGTGAATATTACATCCCGGTTGAACTCGAGAGGTAAGAATGACTAACAAGTCTGTGTCTGTTCCCACAACGACAACATTGTTGTCATCTTGAGCGATGTCAAGTGCAGTTTCGGCTATCAGTACATCAGCATCAGCCTCGGCCTGCTTGGACTGAATATTGATAGCAGATAGCTCCTGCATTAGAAGATCGACCAGTTGGGTTTTGTTCTTGGCATTTGCAAGGAAATCGGATTGGGGTGTGGTGGCTGGTAACTCGGGTGAGATATTGATATCAATGGAATACCTGTCTTTAGATCTACGGGCTTGTTCCATGCCCTTTGTCGACATTGTACAAGCATAACCATCAAAAACAACCACGACGTTTGCCCCAAAATGTCTCACTAGATAATTGGAATATGATGTACATATGTCCTTATATGACGACTGTTTAGGCCATACAACTGCCCTCAATGAAAATCCACCATCTACAACAAACAGAGAATGTTCTGGGATTTTAGTTTGCTCGGAACCGCATGTTTTGAGGATCTTACCGAGCGTGCTTTTCTGTGTCTTCCTCATTCCAGCGGAATCAAACAATGCTGGTGGTTTCGGGGCGAGTTCATATTTGAGATACTCTTCCATCTCTGCTTGTGACTGAATAACACATGTGATGCGGTTGAACAGAATTGTGGGGACAATCACTACCTTACTTCCACGGACTTTGATGCTATTTGCCATCGATGCGAAAGACTTCACAGTGTCAACACGTCGTAGTTTGATGCTGTTGAACGTTTTGCTTACAACATTCGATACACAACATTCACCAATTTTGCGAACTTGGTCACAGTTCACAGTTTCGTCGGCCACAAGCCCGGTCGCTATAGAGACTAATTGTAGTGGATCTCTATTCTGAAAGAGGAATGCACTCTGAACCAGTTCAATAATTTGGTGATATCACTGGCATCAGTCAATTGTGAACTTTGACGGAGATCCCGATGTTGTTCGCCATGACCAGTGTGAACATGAACAAAATTTTCGAGAGCATTACATATCGGAAGGCAAAGAGGTAGTCCATGTACCCATTTCGCAACAGTGCTATCGGTTATTCCCCTGCCATGTGTGAGACCACCAGGGAGCTTGAACATTCTCATTAAACACTGCTCTATGGTCTGATCAGAATATATCCCGTCCCAGAATTTATCTGAGCGCCTTATGGTAAAGTAACCTTTCTCAGTGAACAACTTCAAATCATCCTGTTGCATTATTTCTGTTAGCTCATTCATCTGCTGCAAATAGAGATGAGAACTTTTTGCGTATGCAAAATGACCACCTGCGTGAAATACTGGAATCATATTGCGAACACAATATATGTGGAGTTCCCAGTCGCCTGTGCGCTCTGCTCTCAAGAACAACTGGAGAAGACCTATTTGCTCGTAGTATTGTACCCAAAGCTTTCCTGTGCGTCCTACGGACGCATTCTGGAGCAGTTCGTGTAATTTTGACAGTAGATGGTTGACACTTTCTTGATTGACAGCGTCAGCTGTTGTACAGTCACCTCTGGCAATTCCACAGAATATTTCATTGACTTCTGTGCAGTCCATGTTATCTAGTGTTCGGCTTTCTTCAAACACAAGTTTTGTAATGGCGATTTGTGTTAGCAAATGGGCACGGACTGCTCTTGAATATGCATGACCACTGATCAAATGATGGATTGACCCACCAGCATAAACAGTCCCCCAAAGTTCATCCAAGCCGCTACCAGCCATGATCGAACCAATTGCCCCTAAATACGACATAATCATATGGAAGCCGCCGAGTCTTACGAAAACTTTTGTCAACTTATCTGACGAAGACACAATCTCCACTGCTTTGATATAAAGTGGTTGGTCAAACGTCACTGGACAAACGTTCAGTCCCTGTTTCTCACATTCAGTTTGTGCAAACATGAGAGCAGTGTAAATTGTGCTCGGGTTGGATGGATCAAAATACGGTATTTGAATGAGAAAAGTCGATGCCGTTTGAATTTGAGTTTAGGGGGTATGGTTAATATTTCACACGTTTCGCCAGTTCATTATGGAATAAATGACTATTGTTATATATCATTATAAAGCCACTGCTTTTCTGCAATTTTTGATATATAATTTAACTCCCAAAGTAGTCGTAGATTTGATTTAATGGACGTTGTGTACCGTTGTGTGAATGAAAACAATAAAAAAATTTTCGTAATTTTGTACATTTTCGTGAATATTTCACCATTGAGTGTGAGGATTGGTACAAAGTTGGCATTTTCTGTTGGGGATATGTATTCTCAATATAATTCAGCACGATATTTATGATTCTCACCCTACTAAGGCGAATAAGAATGAGAAATATGGAGCTGGGTCGAATTTTTTTTAATTTTTTTTTTTTCATCAAAAAAAACGCTATAACTAAAAAAGCTCAACTCGGATTCGTGGGGACTTTTCACACTTTATCCGCAATGTGTGTCCCGGAAACATATAAAAAAATCAGCTTTCTCCGATTTTTTCCTTACTTTCTCATTTTTATGTCTAATGTGCCTGGACTAAAAGGGTTAAATACTGACTTGATATAACCCTTACCAATCTTGTTATCACGAGGATAACAAACTTCAGTACTCAGTCGTATTTTCAAATTGATTTCAAAAGGATAAAGTATCAAGGGTATCCATGTTGCAAGTTGGATGTCTTAAATAAGCTCGAACTGTTAACAGGCATCAAGCATCACAGCTTATCAAATTTCAACACCCTACTTCTACTCTAATGGTTAGTTAAGAGTTTCACCACATCGAATTCTCCTGGTAACCGATTCGGCATAACACTCTTCATTTTCCTCTCCCCCCTCTGATCTACTCATCTATTTGAATTTTGTATAATCCAAACATCCAGATTGAATATTTCGCCTTACTTTGTACTGCGTAACTTGTTTTATGGAAACAGCTTACAGTAGCTTTGCGCTTGATACTGAACCCTTTTCCATGAATTTGTAAATCAATGCGTGAATTGTAATAGTGTTCATCCATAATCTCTGATAAAATATAATAACTTGTTCATAAAAAATCTTAACGTGTTTATCTCTTCCCCGCATTAATATTTAAAGGTTATTATTGTTTAGTTAGTTTTTTGTCGATTGAGATATCAGCTCCCGGTAACTTCATTGAACTTACCCCTGGGGACCTTCTCGGTACCTGTGGTCCTCTCGGTACTATAGCCTACGTGCTACTATTAAAATCTACGTATGGCGGTCCTAAAAGCATTTTAGGGGAATCCATACTAAATAAAGTCGATTTTGGTGATTTGGAGGGATTGCCGGGTTTATTTGGGTAATTCTACGAAACTTCCTTACTCTTGTACAAAGGGACATACCCTACGAACATACCCCCGTCTTGTTGTTGGACTTTGGATAACATAGTAACGACGTTCTACCATACAAACCAAGATGGCGGCCTCCAGTATACGAAATGGACGACGGAAACACGTATCACCCTAATAACACGCGCTGCGCATGCGCACTAACACCACGTATCACTATGGGGATGACGTCACAAGAGATGGCCGTTCACGCGGGTTACCATGACAACACAACATGGCGCCACTGGGTCGCGTTACATGGCGTCACTTCTTGGATTTCCGACCGGGGTCCCCCAACTGTATACTCAAAAGCCCGAGCTTTACTACTAACGTGTCTTTGCCTTGTTACAATTTATAATGAGGCAAATCCAAACAAACGGAACAATTTCACTTCAAAAATATGAAAAACATCCACAGAATTATTTATTTATTGATGTTTAAGGTCACATATTTATGCACAATGGCTAATCATGACCGTGACAGTTTTACGGGTGGAGGAAGCCGGAGTACCCGGAGAGAACCACCGAGCAACGACGAGCAGCTGCCAGCTCATCCACAGAATATGAGACCTTTAATTTGCGGTGCGTGCCCTTCACAACGAAGCCCAAAACACTAACAGTTAATGGAAGCACTGCGTCGTGAAGACTGCGTGAACATCTCATGGCGTAACAACTACTTTTTTCAGCGTGAACAATTCAAAAGGAATATTTCCTTAGAGAATAAAGGCAAACATTTATCCTACCTTGTTATTTGTTGGCGTCTATTAACAGGATAAAATGTACTAGCTTCATCCCAACATAAAAAAAACTAAAAAAAAAACTGAAAAAACAACTGCCTGATCATGAAAACATGAAGCCGGGAAATTTTAAACACTAATTTTTGTTTTCATCGCTTTGTGGTGATTGCGCAAGATTTATCAAATGTTCCGGGCCCAACGGTGCTCGTTATTTTTGTTATAATCTTTTGACTGTGTTGCATATATTGATTGACACAGAAAATGCATTATATCCTAATGAAATAACCCTTATTTGAACATTGCATGAATCTCAGTTAATTGAGAAAAATGGAAGACTCGTGTTCGTTGTCAGTCAGTTAATACGTTGAAGCGAGAACAGCTGAAGGAGAGATCGGTAATTAATGGCAATGTAGTTGATTTGTTGCCCTCAAGGAGCTTCAGAATTGCACGTGTCATGGAAAGTGAAACTAAAATTAGATGTTTTAGTCTAATAGGAAAGTGGCATGGTATTGACCCTGGTATACCGGGTAATATATACCCTGATATATACTGATTATCACCACAGTGTGTGTCTCCGGGAATTCAGATCAAGTCGAGTTGTAGGAACAGAATAGTATTTCGACGAGCCCGTTAGGGCGAGTCGAAATGCGATTCTGTGCCTACAACGAGACTTGATCAGAATTTCCGGAGATACACACTGTGGTGATGATAAATTTACCTCACAATATTGACCACAAAATGTGTTATAAAACTATTTTAAGAGGAACTTTTTCATTTACGTTATCGATGGAAAGACGCAAATTGAAAAATAGAATAGCGTTCATTGATCTCCATATTGAGGTCAGTGATGACGTTACACTTCTGAGAAAATTACGTCACTGGGATTCACTTTACTGAATACTGTCTTACGAAGTGGAGCAACTGTGTGTTTCGTCAACGTGAATTTGGTTGTAACTTTTGCAACAATTACTGGTGAATTAAATATCCCTCTCGGTGTAAAGTTTATTATATTTTAAAATATGCCGTTCATCGTTTATTGAGCTGGAGTTTTCCACATTTCAAAGCGAAAGCTAATCCTTTAACTTCAAGAGAGAAGCCTCGACTCGCGCGTTCAGGAATATCCCAATACTAGGCTACAAACCAGCCCAAGATGCCGAAAAGTGCGCATAATTTAACTATTCGTTGAGTTAACTTCCCCAGTGACATTTTAGCATGCCGTGCATAATAAATACGTTACAGGGCGTTTAGTTGGCAGATACAGTCTCATATGCATGGCTCAGAGAAAACAATATAAGGTTCGGCTTCGCCTCACCTAATATTGTTTTCTCTGAAGGGAAAAACGCGAAGCGATCGAAAAATGATATTAATGCCGTTGTTTTGGCAACAGCAGAATCCCGCGCTTGTATCAGGGGCCCTTGATGCGGATTCGGAACAAGGGCCCAGATACATTAAACTTTAGTTGCGTAACAGTGCAAAAACGCCCCGATTGTGAGATAAATACATTTCATCATAACAGTGTGTTGATCCGTGCTGTTGTATCACGTCGAGTTGAAGTGGCCAGATTGTCGGATCACACGAGCAGTGGCGGCGCCAGAAATTTTTTTTTTTTTTTGGGGGGGGGGGCAACTAGGGGGGGCAGACTCCCATGAAGGGGGGCAAATACGTAAAGGATCATATCATTACTTTGTTATGAGGTAGTCCAAACTTGGACCCAAAGTCCGTAATATACTTTTTTGGTTTGGTACGTCCTGTGGACGTACCAAACCAAAAAATTATATTCCGGACTTTGGGTCCAAGTTTCGACTAAATTTAATGGTAATTAGCGGTCCTCCTTTCAAAAAATCCTGGATCCGCGTCTGGTGGGTCTGTGCGTGAGAGAGAGAGAGAGAGGGAGAGAGAGAGAGAGAGAGAGAGAGAGAGAGAGAGAGAGAGACTCATAATGCCCGTCTGTCATAATGCGAAATCCATGAATTTTTTTAGACAAGGGATATGGATAGACATGCCTTTGTTGGCTCATAACTTAATTATAACTTATAAGTATCTGCATCCGAGTCTTTAAATCTCTACTGCCTGGATGTGTTCATCAGCTAGCCTGAGGCTTTGGGCTAAGTGTGTATGGGAAATTATTGGGAATAAAAAAAGAGAGGGGTGTGTGTGTGTGAGAGAGAGAGAGTGACTGAATGTGTTTGTGTGTGAGGGTGGATGGAAATGCATGCGAGATGGTGGGGGGGGCAACTGGGGGGCAAAACCTTCGTTTGGGGGGTGCCCCCATCCCCCCCCCCCCCCCCCCCCCCCCCCGTAGCGCCGCCACTGCACACGAGCTGCATCAACGATGATGATAGGTTTATTATATGACTGTCACACTAACAGTAACTTAATTTGCTTACCTCGATTTACTTATTTCCTTGAAAGCCGAACATAAAAATAGAAGACGAAATTTTGTAAACAACGGCAACGGCTTCCCCAGTTACGAAGTCTCTTCTTAACGGATAAATAGTCCGACGTTATTCATACGGAAATGTTCGGAGATTTCCATGAGAGTGTGATATGGATTTTTGATCCGGGAAAATCTCACCTGGTGTGACCCTACAGTCTGGATAAAATCGTCAAACAGCAGTGGTATTTAGGGTAAAAATATCATAGTCATATAATAAACAATAGTAGCACACCTGTTTACTAAAGTTTTTACCGAGAACGGGAATTTCGCGGCCTTGCGGCTCCCGGTTCTGAAAGTCAATCACGATACCCGGGAGATTCATTGACAATAGTATCAATTATTGCGTAGTTTAGCGAATAATGTAATAATGTAATCCACATAATACATACGCACAATCAGTCGTGAGAATTCTACCATATTAATACTCAATCATATTGAACTATTTCTACTCCCTTTGGAAGGGAGAGAATTTCAAGTTATCTCCCGTCATTTTTCACGGACCAAAGCCATGCGGCCATATTTGACATGTAATTATCTCCAAGGGGGAGAGGTATTTTCTGTCGCAAGTCATAAATATAAAAAGACCACTTTTCAAAGTTAAATTGATCCATTAAAACAATACGACATCCCAAATATGTTTATAGAACAAAGAAAATTCATTTTTGCTGTAATCAAATCTATGTCCGTCAAAATTTTCTCATAAGGATTTAGTGCATGTTTAGGACTTTGATGTTACCCGCCTCAGTCCTTTCTAACAAATTAAAAAGGTGATGTGCTGGGATAAAAAGTGAAAATTTTAAACAAAAATGGAACCATTAAAAACTAATTTTAACAAAACGTATTTGATACCATTTTAAAAGGTATGTTATAAAATATTTGTTCATTTGTCCGTCCATTATGTAAAAAAATGAAAATTGTGGCAAATGAAAGTTTTTCATTTTTCTCCCATAGGTTTCTATAGTAATTTAGAGAGTCATCTTTACCACGCACGCGCATTCAGGGGAGTAAAAATAATTCAATATGAATAATTCCCGTTGTTTAAAGAACTGCCGGATCATATCACAGATAACATTGCGTAATAATTGTATTTCGTTTTTCATTAGAAACACGAACCGATCCGAGCTAATCATTTCAGAAAATTGAGGAAATTCACATTAAATTTTCTGAAGCAAGAGACCTGACCGTCTCGTATTCCTGCAATGCTTCACAAAGTGTAACTCATCTTCTAGATCACCTGAGACACACATTGTTGTTTACAGGCTTCCCAGTTTCTGCATGGTTTTGCGGTGAATATCAGTTTCTTCGGAGATCAGCATCGCTGTTGGAATTATGTTTTAACCTTGAACGAGAATTTCCCAGTTACCGATTCTGAAACTCAGTGCTAATGCCCGGAAATTCATAGACTAGAATCGGGAATCAAAGGTTGCGTTCCGCAACCTTTGATTTTCGATTCTAGTCTCTGAGTTTCCCGAGTATCAGGACTGATATTCAGAAACGAGAACCGGAAAATTCTCGGTATCGTGACTGCCTTTCAAAAACGAGAACAAGACAATTCCCTTTCCCCGGGATAAACTCTCTTCTGTTTACCAGAGTAGTTGGCATACCATAGAATCCTTTTATGAGAGTAATAAAGGAGCGAAAATACCACGAGTCAAAGGAAATGTCAGTCATAACATGCACGCCGCACATTTGTTTTTAGATGCGTATATGTGTAGCCCTGTATATGATTACATGAGTGCGCATCCAATGCAGATGGGTGGGAGCCCGGGGGCTCAGTGGTAGACTGTTGGACTTCTATGCTAGTGGTCCCGAGTTTGATCCCCGTCCGGGACGACCAGCGTTGTGTCCTTGGGCAAGACACTTTATCCCAGTTGCCTACATGGGGGTACGATGGTGTCGTGTACTAAGGCGTACTGCACGCCGATGGTGCACATGTCTTCAACCGCTGTAACCCTGCTGAGCGGAGCTTTAACAGAGTTAGAATGTTAAGGAGCTGACAGTTGCTCGTTGATGCTCGGTGGTTCTCTCCGGGTACACCGGCTTCCCCCACCCGTAAAACTGTCACGGTCACGATTAGCCATTGCGCGTAAGTATGTGACCTTAAACACCAATAAATAAATAAATAATAAATGAATATAATGCAGATAGGTGTTTTGGAGATTGAAAATATATATATATATATTTATGCATAGGTTTCTGCTCAATACGATAGATTTAAGGGGCCTTGAAAAATGAAGCATTTCTGAACACTTTGGTTGAGAAGAATACTTTTCAATGATATATAATAATAAGTTATTAGACTTAGTTATTATACTTAAGTATGTAGCCTGTAGCAACTTGGATGTGTTGGGATGTAGATCGACAAAATTATTAACAGCGTTACTGTATGCAACAGTCTGCAACAAACCCAACTGATTAGACCTTTGATAAGATTAGCTCTTGACGGCAGCAGATTGTCCCTGCACATCTAACCCCGCCATTATCTTAATGGCAGTGATCAACAAATGGGCCACCACCTCTAGATCTTCTTCTGCTCTATCTTTCCAGAGAATAAACTTCCCGTACAAGACAAGATTTTCTTTGTGCGATTACCTGTTTCTATATGTATTAAATCTATAACACCATATGTTATAAAATAAAAGAATAAAGTCACTATTACTAATATATATATAATGCTGGAATCGTTAGTTGGGCCAAGTACTTTGCTTGCCCCCACAAACAAGAACAATAACGTTAGCAGCAACAACAACAATAACAGCAGCAACAACAAACAACACCAGCCACAACAAGAACAAGATCACCATCAACATCAACATCGCGTCCCCTGAGTTCCAATGTGTTCTATGTGCCAGTAGGCTGCCAGTAGGCACATAGAACACATTGGAACTCAAGAGACGATCGGTTCAATTGCTGGGCCCTGCTAGTCACATTTTTCGATTCGAATCTCTAATCCAATCTCGAATCGAATCGAGTCTATTATTCGAAATCGAATCGAACCTCGAATCGAACACAGACGTCTTGAAGTCCCGACTGATAAAATATTCCAACTACATCATCAAGGCATGCCTTCGTCGAATGATTTTTATTCAGAAACAGAAACGGGTGCGAGGATTCTGTACTGGGCAGGGCAACCGTGAGCTCATCGTCGATATTGCGTGGGAACTTTAAGTTTGCTTTCAGCAGTGGTAGTGACTAGTGAAACTGTAATTAGTATGGGTGGTGTGATGGGTACTGATGCTTTTTTATGTTAACCCTTTACCTAACGTAACGGGAAAAACCGGCCAGCGCTATTCTCAAAAATCGCCAATTAATTTTCATTATTTTTTTCATTTTTTGTCTCAAAAACATAGGTTATGACCCCTCGTTGGAACGAGCTCGTTGAGCTCGTTCCAACGAGGGGTCATAACCTATGTTTTTGAGACAAAAAATGAAAAAAATTAGTTATTCAAGAATTATTTTTGCAAGTGTCGTCTGCTTTTCAGGTTAGGTAAAGGGTTAATATAGCGGAAATTACACTCTGTCTTCATTTCCAACATTATTTATGTACAATTTTTAACTCAGGTTGTGAGACGACCAAGATGACTGATACCAAGCGAAATTCCAGTGAAAAGATTCAAACAAAACGAAGCAGACAGCCGATTTCGTAATCGAACCGAATGCCAATTTGAGATTCGAAATCGAATCGAATCTCGAAGCTTCGTTCAGTGTACTCCGGCTTTCTCCACCCGTAAGACTGTCCGACACGAGGTGGCCCTGGTTGTACAAAGTGTCGTTAAACCCCAATAAACAGTTTTAATCAAGAGAAAATATTATCGAAATTGTGAAAATGCAGATGATAATTATATGAATCTGAAACAGACCATAGGCAAATCTTCTGATATCAATCTGAAACAGACCATAGGCAAATTTTCTGAATTTGTGAGATTAAGAAGGTTTGCTGGAGGCAACATGGGAATTTCGAAAGGTTGTGGGTGGCAATGAACCTACGAAGACCCTTTGACAAAAAAACCCATTGACATCACTCAGGGAAAGGACACCGACAAGGACAGAAAATATGAGAATTTGAACTTCGAGACGTCTCATTATCAGTATTATGTACTTGACAGCCAGGGACGTGGCGACAGTGGTGGGGGTGGAGGTGTCACCCCCAATCCTGGCCAAAATTTCCTATAGTCGGAAATTCGGAGGGCAAGTCATGAGTAGTTGGAAATTCCATCTAACTGGATTTTAGAGCTTCTTTGGTGATGCTGATGTCTGCTTTTCTTCCCAAAATTCCAACCCGGTTTCAAATCGGCAAAAGTTCCAGCTGTCACTATTTACAACTACAGTGTACGCAATATCGAGTTTCATAAGTATGCATGATGTCAATCGGTGCGAAATTTCTATAGTACGTTTACTTATCCTAATAAAAAAATCCTCGAAATGCACTTCAAGAAAATCACATCATGATAAATCGTTATCCTGAGTTAATTCCATCATTCACAGTTACAAAATGATGAAACATCGAAAATTGATCATTCCTGCATAAGATCTGATTTAATGTTAGGACAGTGTGAATTTCTCAAAGTTCTCAGCTTGAGCATTTGTTTAACATATTTAATTCCCAGAATAATACCAAATAATAACAACCTGATAATTCTATCCTAAATGTGTTGGCATTTCAGTTACTAGAATAAATTTCACCCCCTCCCCCTTTCAGGGCTTCATTTTTAAAATATTTCCCGGTAGTGAATTAACAACTAGGGGAGGGACTGGGAGGGGGTTTCCCCCTCCCGGTCCCTCCCCTAGTTGGAAATTCACTACCCTACACCCCTCCAAACGGAAACCTCTAGCAACGACCCTGTAGACACAACGCTGACCGCACTGCAGTAGGTATCGCGCGCCTTTGATTTCTCAAGACGCATGAAGTGCATTCAACCAGCTTCGAAGCAACCTTGAAATTCTCTTTTTCAATGGACAATGCGGCATTGAGAAGACGACAGTTTCATGCAAAGTACCTGATGATTCAGCTAGGCTGTGTTTTCCGAGAGCAATCAATTTTGATGTCTTGGCTGAGTGTGAATGGAGCTAATGACCAGTCGCCCTAATGTTCTGACTGTTCCGAGACAATTCGAAACCTTGTGCATTATCTTTAACTATGGAAATAACCATTAAAACTGGCCAGATGCTTCAACTTCGATCGACCCAGGAAATATATCCGAATAGTTCTACAGAGACCGCCTTCTGACTTGACATATCCGAAACATTTTCACTCCATGTTGAAAATCTTGATTGATAATACCTCACAGAGCAATTATCTTCTTTATTAATAACGGTCGTATCATGATCCTGGACTGAAAAAGTGGTATTTAGGGTTCAAAGAATTATTGTTACACATTGCAAATGTACTCGAATTGTTCCGCACAGTTTAAACGATATTCCTCTCCACGAAAACTGACTTGATAAATCCGTATGGATTTCGCCGAATTACATGTTTGAATACGCAGAACAAACTGTTCACAATGTGTTCGACATATCTAGTTGTCAACTATTGCTGCTACAACAATGGTATACAAATGAAATCGAAGGAAACATGAGAACGTATTAAGGATTGCAGAGGCAAACAATTGTCCAGAAACAATGCTAGAAACAGCCGATTCGTCCCCACCTCAGCCGTTAAATATGTTGGATTGATCACAAAGGCCTATGTTTCCGTGACTGTATTTTTCTTGACTTATCATATCACTCATGACAACAGCGCTGTATTTTGTTTTGCGTACAATACATACATAGAACGTCACGCGTGTGCGAATGGGTTAATCGATGTGGCGCAAGCGCCATATCGATTAACCCATTCACACATGCGTGTCGTTCTGTGTTTATTACACGCATTCACGTCTATAAAAATAATTATTAGAAGAACACTCAGCAATTCATTTGACAACTATCAACAAAAACAACACAATTTATCGCCAAGCAAATTTGCGTTGGGAACCGTCTTACTGTTTCGTCCCCTGAGTTCCAATGTG
The DNA here is from genome assembly GCA_031216915.1 of Pictodentalium vernedei. Lineage (NCBI taxonomy): Eukaryota > Metazoa > Mollusca > Scaphopoda > Dentaliida > Dentaliidae > Pictodentalium > Pictodentalium vernedei. The sequence goes on along the minus strand of CM062292.1, from coordinate 69,549,557 downwards.
TTCTATGTGCCTACTACTGACTATTCAAACTGTAATTGCGGTGCCCAATTTGTGGAAACTTTCAGTGAAATTTCGCTTCTTTCTTTCGCCCGCGTAATATGCAAATTCGGCAGTTGAAAAAAATTGAATTTTCACAAACTTACAACAAAACTATATCATGCGCCCCCTCATTGGAACGATCACATCGAGCTCGTTCCAATGAGGGGTCACGTGATATGGTTTTGTTGAAATATTTTGAAAATTAAAAAAAAAATAATATTTAAAATCATAAATTTTGATATTGTCTGCGTTGGGTAAAGGGTTAACCGTTAGGGTGCTAAATTATTGTTGATTTGGCGTGTCAGATTTGTTCACGTGTTTTGCCTTGTTACAATTTATGTGACGGCGCCTATGGGCCCTCTGCCATAAATTGTAACAAGGCACGTCCACACAGGTGATAAAATTTCACTTGAACGATAATATGAAGTACATTTACAGAACATGAAGCCGTTGAGTTGCAGTGCATTCACATAAACATGAAACCCAAATATGGGCATCACGCACTCTACCAGATGACTGTAGTTATATTACGTTTTGATAACGATCTTTTTGTTAGGAGCTTTCTGCTGCGTAGGACATACATTTGTGCGTTCATTTACATTCGTTTTTAGCATAATTAAAAGTTGTTTATCAAATGATTGAAAAATATTTTTATTACACCACATTAACCATTCATTTACAGAATAGTTTCCAGTTACGTCTTGGCTGCCTAAGTGACCAATGGAGCAACTTGTCTATTATGGTAACAGGCCAACGTAGAATCCTATATTTAAGACCCAGGACCAAATCAGTATCTGGTCTGTTGTTCGAATAGAAATCGAATAGAACTTCGAATCGAATACAAGCGTCCTCGAAATCCTGACTGAAAAGATATTCCACCTACATTATTAAGACATGCCTTGATGATGGAGTTGGAATATTACTCAGTGAGGATTTTTGTTCAAAAACAGAAACGGGTACGAGAATTCTGTACAGGGCACTACACGGTGCTAGCCACTAGCATCCGTGGTCATCGTCGTTATTGTCTGGGAACTTTAGGTTTGCTTTCAGCAGTGGTAGTGACAAGTGATGCTGGAATTAGCATGGATAGTGACACGGGCATAGATGGTTTTTGTGTTAATATAGTGGAAATTGCACTCAATCTTTACATTCAACATTATTATTGTATATTAGATGTCACGTGACTTTCCCGCGTTCTGATTGGTTGAACAGAAACACCCTATTTTCCGATAGTTCGTCAGCGAAATCGCACAGACCTACTATGATTTTTGAAAAAAGAATAGTGCACGGTAATAGTGCACGGTTATAAATAGTAACATTCGAATTCGCTTAGAAAATTCCATTGAAGCGTAAATACTTTACAAGACATCTCGTCCCATATACATTATTACATTTAGTTTGGAGAAATAAAAATATGTGTATCGAAAGTGGCGTTTGTAGTAGTGTTGGGGGCGGGGAGGGGGTTAATGGAATAATGGTATTGTGTTTCTTGGGGTTTTGGTTCTCTACCTCTCTATCCCAGAACTATGAGAGGCAGAATTAACTTAGTTTACCTGCTTAACCCTGAACCATTTTCTTTTCTCTTTGGCTGTGAATAAGAATATTATCTTGCATATATGACCGATAAAGAACCCCCCCCCCCCCCCTCACACACACACATCTAATATAATAAATATAGCACGACTTTTCGTTGACTATGCCAAAATAGTGGTCCCCGAGGACAGAATAGTCCCTCCGCTACGCGTCGGGACTATCCTCTCCTCGAGGACCACTATTTTGGCATAGTCAACTCAAAGCCATGCTAAGTTTATTAAGTAATCGGTATGAGATGACACAATGGTAGCCTAGTTACAGTTACTACACATTAGTTATCGGTATGGGACAGTGGTAACCTAATTACAGCTACAATACAATAGTAGTCAGTATGGGTTGACACAATGGCGGCCTTATTACAATTACTGCAAAGTTAGTAATCGGTATGGATGACACAAAGGAACCCTGATTACAGTTACAGAAATTGTAATCCACATGGGGATGACGCAATGGTAGCCAAATGGTAGTACAATTTTTAGCTCAGCTATATGTTTTGTGAGACGACAAAGATGACTGATACCAAGCGAAATTCCAGCGAAAAGATTCAAAGGAAAACAAATCTGACAGCCGATTTTGAATCTAATACCAATTTAAGATTCGAAAATGAATCGAATCTCGAAGCTTCGTAGGACCCTAGCACCGTGTTACGTTTTACCCTTGATCCAACGTAACGCCCCAAACGGGCCAGCACTATTCACAAAAAAATCGCCATTCAATTTTGTAATATTTTTCTGTTCTTTGTCTCAAAGACATAGCTTATGACCAGGCCTGGCCATTTGAGGAGAGCTATTGCTCTGGCTCTCCTTGGCTCCCCTCAAATCATATTGGGAAGGGCCATAATTGCCCTCCTTAAACTGTAATGGCTCTCCTCAAACTTTCAATTCCCTTATTAAAAACCGTGTATAATTAATAGAAGTGTGGAATAGCTCCCCTGAAACAGATTTAGGGGAGCCGTAGCGGCTCCCCTGGATTTTTCAAAAGGCCAGGCCTGTATGACCCTTCATTAGAACGAGCTCGTTTAGGTCATAAGCTTTGATGAACAAAAATAGTTATTCAAGAATTTTGTTTGCAAGTGTCATCTGCCTTTCGTGTTAGGTAAAGTGTTACGTTTACCACAGTGGTAGCCTACTATTATTAGAAGATGGGATCACAAAAATGATAGCCTTGCATTTCGATGATTTCAATGTTCCAATCGGCTTTGAGGCTCATAAAGGTACTGTTAAAAGTAGAAGTTCATGAAATGCGCACAAATAGCACGTCGATCTGCGCGTTAATCTACGCGTTATGACCATAGTGAGGCTATCGAATTCTGCATATACATATGCCCTGTCCACAAGCAATGTTTCAGCCAATGGACCTCCGGGTAGCCCGGAGGTCCACTGGCAGAAACATTGCCTGTGTTTGCTATGAGTAACCAGGAGAACCTGCCGTGCTTTAGATGCCATTCGATATGGCAACTGCGCGCAATTCCTACGTGCAATTAAGTCTAGATAAGCGCACAGTTCATGACAGGACTTCTAGTTTTAACTGTAACCCTGTATTAGAGTTCTTTGAACTATTAATCGGAATAGCATGACATAATTTGTAGTATCGTGGCTATTACAAATTAATGATCAATAGGATGACACAGTAGCAGCCCAAGATCAAAGTAACTACAGATTGATAAATAGGAACTCAGTATTACAGAATTAATCCTTTGAACCCTGATGGTAGCGTCCATGTCAGTTCAATGGCAGGAGTTGGAAACTTTCATATTCATTATTTGGGTACAGACCAATTAATATTTTCAACATGCAGCCCCAAAGCTGAAAATATTGATTGGTCTCCCTCACACAATCACTTAGCATCCATCTTACTTAATGAAATTATGACGTGCCTTGTTCCTTAGACAGGAAAAACGGTCTCTGTTTCAAAGGGTTAATTAACACTGAATTCCTTTAGGTATGGGGACACAATGGTATGTGGAAACTGAGAATTACAAACAGCCCCGTTCACATGCGCCGATCTGCATACGTGAATAAATTTGCACATATACAAATTTTGCTTACACGTGCAAAAGTATTTTCTGCGATGCGTTCACATGAATTTGAGGATTCTTGATCATTATCTGTCACTTCAGTGACAATGGATGGGACTGTTGAGGTCTAGGAGTCGTAGAATGCTGCCATGCTGCTTGGTAAATCAATTTGTAAATACCAGCATTGTTCACTTGTGGACTGTCCAGCTGTTCTTCAGTGCGTCTTTCTCCCCAATATGCTTAGCAACACGCTAGTCTCCTCACCTGACCACGAAGTCCCTCGTTTTCTCCGATTTACATTACGTCCCCCGAGTTTCAATGTGTTCTATGTGCCTGCAGGCACATAGAACACATTGAAACTCGGGGGACGATTTCTTTTTGAAGCCATCGTTACTGCTATATGAACTAAGCTGAAAGAAGTCACTGAGGTCAAGTGTCAAATGTCAGTTATTTGGGCACTCAAGTCCTGCCAATTGGGCTTATGCAATAATTTGTCTCTTATCGTAAAATGCTCACATAAGCAAATTTTATTGTGCGTTCATATTAGAAAAAATGCTCATACGCAAACTTTGCATATATGCAAACGAAAATTTGCATTTGGTCCCCACTAGGTGCAAAAGTAAAAACAATTGCATATTGAGTCAATTTTACTCCCGTGAGTAAATGCGTTCACGTGCGCCTATTTGCATGCGTTAGCATCGTATTATATGCAAATAAATACTCACGTATGCAAATCGGCGCATGTGAACGGAGCTTTAGTTCACGCAAGAACTATTGTGCATTGCATACCCTACAGTATCGGACCCAAGACAGAGTTCTCGACCACTGAACGGAAGCTTCAAGGAATAGGCAAAATATGTAGGATAATATTGATTTGAACCAATTTGGATTGTCATGCGATAGAAAACATACGTCACATCATTACATTTTGATTTGCAAGTTTCCGTCTCCACAAACGCGCAGAAAAATGTAAACATATACCTGGCTTGATAAAACTTGAATGTGTATGGGTGGAAGTTGCAAATTGCCAAAAAATCAACACTTTCTGTACGGTGACAACTTACTGAAATTTCACAAAAACTGTAAGTTTTTTATCAACTTCAAAATTTTTTTCCCATCTTTCTCGCCTTATAGAACTCGATTTTTGGCATGACACACATAGCTGATGAAGGTGCATTTTTGTGTAGTTTGGAAGAAGAAAATTTCGGAAGCTCGCAAACAAGCCACAAAACCTGGCAGGGCAGATATATTTGATACAGTATTATTTGCTTTAGTGTCAATAGCCAAGTCATTTCACCTCCCTCCCCTCCCTCCCTCCCTCCCTCTCCAAAACATAACCCCCAACTACAAACGAACTACAAACGAGCCCAACTATGAATACAGAAATTAGGCTTGAACAAACTTGAATGTATATGATAGTTACTGCACGATAAAAAAACCCCAGCAATTTATGTACATAGGTTCTGATGAAGATTTTTGAGTTATGTTTTGGTCCCTAAAGGGGCGAGGCAGATCGATTTGAACGAAATACATTAACTTTGTCGGCCTATAGAGAACATATGTCCCAACTGTGGTTAAATTTGGCCCAGCAGTAACCCTATTCAACCTGCTGGGCGACGCGATGCGACGTGAGGTGTCATGAAACGACCCGAAGTGAGATGAGTGCTCATGACTTACACGACAGTGGTGAATACAAAATACTTCCCCTATCGGAAGTACAAATATCAACTGATCAAATATTTTAGTTCTTATAGATTGGTAATCGGTATAGAAGGACACAATGGTTACCTAGATTTACAGTCATTACTACTGGTACAGTACAGATCCTGTAGACTTGTCGTAATCCACGCCTGAGCGGTGATATCCACGCCTCCGTTTACCAGGTAATAAAAATTATCATAAGCAAAATTGTAATTAATTAAATGTTTGATGATCATTACTATAATTAGTGTTTGGAATCTAATATTATTGCGTCCGTGGAAATATTTTCCACCCGTGGAAAGTGGCCAGTCCACGGCGGCTATACTGCATTTAGTATGCGAAAATACAGAGATAACCAAGCCCAACAGTTGCACACACTGGTAAAAAGTTCGGCAGGTTGCTTTCACCTGACACGAAAAAATGACGATGCTTGAAAGTAGTATAGGATGCACAGATCTGGCCTTTTTACCAGGACCCCAGGGGGGGGGGGGATCATGATCGGGGTCCTTGACCCCGGCGCCCAAATCCGTTAGGCCTCCCCTCTCCCTCTCCCCCTCTCCACATTAGGCCTAGGTTATTTTTAGGCCCCCTCACCCTACCCGCCCCGTATGTACCCTATTTTTAGGCTATCCTTCCCCAAAGCCCATTAGGGGTCCAGATTATGTATAGCCCATTTAGGCTTTCCCCACATTATTTAGGTTTTCCCTATATGTGGGCTCCCCTTCCAAAAGCCCAGTCCCTCCCCACCAAAGCCCTGGACTGTTTCTCCCCTTTCCAAAGGCTAGTCCAAAGCTGGGGGACTTCCGCACTGAAGTGTCCATCTAGTACTAACAAAAGAGTGCCACCATCCCCTATACCCCGCCCTTCCCCTACGTAAATTTCGAGCTCTGTTGGTGTATCTAAGGTAAATGTTGTCAAGGACATGTACACGTAACTACAAAGATTAATTTGAAGACTACCTGGTTTGTTTAGACATGTCATAAAGGAATTATGATAGAGAGAATCTTTGTTTATACGAAGATATGATAGTGTCACGTTGTATAGTTGTGCAAATGGATAAGGGACAACTGGTATGTTTGATTATATCATAGATAAAGGTATTATGATAAAGGGCTCCTTTGCTTATAAGAAGCTTAATATGATAAAGACCGTGTACACTGTTTGATTATGTCATAGATAAGATGGTGTCACGTCGCAGGTGTTTGATAACCCAGTAAGATCGCGGCGATGTCTGATTTGTCAAACAGTTGTCCAATCAGATCATCCCACACGGCGGTATATTCCAGGGGACCAATAGATAAGCGTGTTGTAAAATTATCCCACGCAGGCGCTCTCTGATTGGTCAAACAACTGTCCAATCAGATCGTGCCATGCAGTATTTTCTGCGTGGCGAATAGATGAGTGATCCGGAGTGTGACAATAAAAGGCAAGCAAGACTGGACTGTCGTACTTTTACCCAAAGCGTCAAGTGTTATTGGATGGAAGAAGTAAAATCTCTCTGGAACTCTAGTGAAGGAGAGGCTAGATATGTTTGGGCTAAAGAAATATTGAGATGGACAAACAAACATTTCCGTCGTAATAGCCACACGGTATAATCACCCTTGAATTATAACTCCTGCGTTCTCTCTGAGCTGGTGCAGTTGTAATTCAACGGTGATTATATCTTAATAACTCGCGAGGTAAAGAATTCTGTTTTTTTTTCCTCGTTGGTTTTTGAGTTGCCTGATGATAGTTTGGAAGTGGAAGCTGAAAAGGAATAAACAACTCCAAATTTTCTCTCTATTAAATTTTATTTTCACATAAAATCAATTTTACAAGTAATTAATTGGTTTTACAATAGTCAAAATGGATTTGCAATCAGATTTACAAATTTACAAGTAATTTTTATAAAATGAAAATGGATTTGCAATCAGACTTACAAATTTACAAGTAATTTTCACAAAGCGAAAATGGTCTTAAACGAATTTGCAAATAGTTAAAATGGATTTACAATCAGTCAAAATGGATTTTCAATAAGTTTTTACAAGTAATTTTACAATTTCACCATAAGTAATTTCTAAAATAAGTAGTTTTTACAATCATATTCGGTAACTGTCTTTTGTCCCTGAAAAGGGATAGTTTTTGTTGTTGTCGTTCTTCTGGACTTTCTCTAGTTATGATCCCAAGCTGTCTACACATCCAGAAAACGTGTATTTTCTTAATAATGGATCAAACAAGTATTTTCGTTTCTCAGTTGCGAACATGATATTGTTTTGTTGAAATTTTTCGAAAAATAATATTTTTTCAGATGCTGAATTTGCATATTACGCGGGCGGATGCGGGCGATTCGTTGGGTAAAGGGTTAATTAAAGTCACAACAAATTAGTAATAGACATTTGATTGCGCAGTAATAACCAAAAGACCATCACTAAAAATATAACGTAATGATAAACTAATTACAGTTACTACCAATTAGTGATTGGCACAGGATGACACTATGGCCGCCAAATTACGGTAATTACAAATTAGTATGGGATGACACAATGTTAGCCTAGTTACTGTTACTACAAACTGATTATCGGTATGGGACAGTGGTAACCTAATTACAGCTACTAGTCAGTATGTGTTGACACAACGGTGGCCTTTTTACAATTACTGCAAAATTAGTAATCGGTATGGATGACACAAGGGGAGCCTAATTACAGTTACTGCAATTGTAATCCATATGGGGATGACGCAACGGTAGCCAAACTGCAATTATTACAAATTAGTAATCAGTATGGTGTGCCACAGTTATAGCCAAATCATATTTACTACCGATTAATAATGAGTATAGGTTGGCACAATAGTAGCCTACTTACAGTTACTGCAAATTACTAATCGGTATGGGATGACACAATATAAACTTTATTACAGGAAGAAAAAGTTGAAAACCCCAGTTGATCGTTTAAAAGTTGTTTTTTTCAGCCGTATGTCTTCGCCAAATCTGCTATGTTTTAATCTCCAGTAGTATGACGGTGGTAGTGCTAGAAGTCAGAAGTAATGGTACAAGGCTGCAACAGGGGTTGTAGACTATAGCTTTGGGTGACTATAGTGGAAACTGATCATAGACAAGAAGGTAGTGACTATGACCAAGTCAGTAGTCGCGGCCGAGACACCGTTAGGGACAAGCGGGTACTAGGAACTAGGGCTGCACGATATTCAAAACTTAATACAGGTATCGGTATTCAAAAAAAATACCGCGGTATACCGGTATATCGAAAATTGTTCAGATATATGAACACATGTACCGCAATCGAGACTCGAGGCATCACAGTCGGAACGAATTAGCATGCCTTGATGCTGAGGTTCGAAAAACCTTTACCCAACGCAGACGAAATCAAAATTTATTATTTTCAAAATTAGCTTATCAGATTTTCCCCAAAGATTTCAACAAAACTACATGATGTGACTCCTCATTGGAACGAGCTCGACGAGCTCGTTCCGATGAGGAGTCGCATGATATAGTTTTTTTGCAATTTTGGAATATTTTTTTTTCAACTGCTGAATTTGTATATTACGAGGGCACAAGCAGACGAATCCCTAGATAAAGGGATAACATTATTAATTCGGGGATACAGTTAAAAAACTCAAGACATCTTGAAAATTAAATCGTGGGTAAATAAATAATGAGGATAAACCGATATGTTTGTAATTACATCGGTATTAGATATCCTCCAAAAGGTATCCTCCAAAAGGTATCCTCCAGAAGGTATCCTCAAAAGGTATTCTTAAAGGGTATTCTTAAAAGGTATTCTTTAATAGTACATCACCATGTCATAGGTATGCTCTGCCCAGATAAGGATAAGAGGGATTGTAAAGTGTATTTTATTGGGGGAATTTCACATGGCCCTCATGGCCTCATACGATAGAAAAGTGGTGAGGGGGGGGGGGGGGGCAGTCGTTTGTTAGTTAGGGCTGCTGGAAGTATAGGTTCTGTATCCATAGCTTGACCGGTGCATGGTAACCAGTCTTATCCCTTCACATAACGCAACAAATATATCAGACCAATGCAATTCACAATAATCATCACCATTTAAATTTGATGAGTTTTGCCTTCAAAAGAAAGCCTTTGACACCCTCATTGGAACTAGCTCGTCGAGCTCGTTCCATAAAGAGTCATAAGGTATGCTGTTTTGGAGCAAATAATGAATATTTTAGTTGTTCAACAATTTCGTGCCCATTGTGTCGTCTGCCATTCGTGTAAGGAAAATGATTAATCGAGGTTTGTCTTCACTTCCGGTGATCGTGACACTAGCTTTCAAATAGTTTTGACATTGAAGTACAACATAGCATGTGTGTTATCATCATAAGAATGAAGGGATTAGAAATTGCATATAAATGAGTCTACAATGAATGGGCGTTGTAAGGACATTATCTCGTTTAACAGTTCGGTCTGCGTAATTGAATTTTTCCAAAATCGATAACCATAGACCACAAAGTTATGTGAACACAGCCATCATATAAATACTTTATAGATGGTTCTGTGGGCCAGAGTATACATTAATATGATAGTCTCTTCAAACATTTGGTCATAGCATTGCTTTTCTTAAAGTTTTAAGCTAAGGGGAACAGCTCAGGGTTGTTCGAATAAACTTCCAAAGGGCCTAATTCTGACTTGTTTTCTTTCAGAATAGTAGACTGTGACTCCTCGTAAGGCACGTCTGGTCTGATAAGAAAGGACATAATTACCAGCAAGACAAATCGATATCTAAGACTCGAATTCAGATGAAAATGTCTTGACTGAAAAAGTTATTGCGGGACGTGTCACCACTACTGTTACTACTACTACTACTAGTATTGCTACCACTATTTTTCACTACTACTACATTTCTACAGCTACTATTACTGCTACTACTACCACAACTATTTTTCTACTACTACTACTACGACTACTACTACTTTTCCACTACTACTACTACTTTTCTACTACTACGATTACTACCACTACTACTACTACTATCACTACTACTACCACCACTACTACTACTACTACCATTACTACTACCACTACTAATACTACCACCACCACTACTACTACTACCACTACTACTACCACTACTACTACCACTACTACTACCACCACTACTACTACTACCACCACTACTACTACTCCCACTACTACTACTACTACGACTACTATTACTACTCCTTTTTCACCACTACTACTACTACTACTACTTTTCCACTACTGCTACTTTTCTACTACTACTACTACTACTACTACTTTTCCACTACTGCTACTTTTCTACTACTACTACTACCACTACTACTACCACTACTACTACCACTACTACTACTACTACCACTACTACTACCACCACTACTACTACTACCACCACTACTACTACTACTACCACTACTACTACTACGACTACTATTACTACTCCTTTTTCACCACTACTACTACTACTACTACTACTTTTCCACTACTGCTACTTTTCTACTACTACTACTACACTACTACTACTACTACTACTACTTCTCCGAATGAATATATGTACCTATGTTTCTTTCTTGACATATAAATAAGACACTAAACACAGCAATTCTATGACACGTCGGCATCTATCGACATGCACCCTACCTGTACAACAGTTATCAACATGCGTTTTACCTGAATAACTTCCCAAGCATGGATCAGAACAATGGCCGATCCTATACTTCCAAATATTGCCACCTGTTCCTGCGGACACCAGTTCCTCTTCCTTAGTCCGCCCGCAGAGGGCACAGAACTTCAATATGGCGTTCAAAGTTTTTTTCTCAATGGAACGTGTAAGAGTAACATATCCTGACTCCGAGAACATTTACTGGACATCTGGCAGTCTAGAGCAACTTGAAATATACACGTTTAAGGTGATATCGTCATTTCGAGGACTGCAATGTTTGACTGTGGCTAATACAATATTCCTGATGCATCTATTTCTAAGGGATGTTTTGGGTTTTTGGTGACTCTATTTATCAGTGCTATTCATGGCTGATGTATCTACTAACCCTGTTTGTTCACTGCAATACTCTTGTGTGGCGTTGCAAGAGCAGAACAATGTGCACACGATTTTAGCAGCATTGTAATGCTGCTAAAATCGTGTGCACATTTTTCTGCTCTTGCAACGCCACACACTACACCTGCTTGCACTACATGGAGTCTGACTTGAGCAAGAACATTTGATTAACTTCAATATTTCATCTGGGGCGAGAGCAACGTCAGACGGAACTTTTATTGGCTGGAGCGACTAGGTATTGGTGTAAAGTCAACATTGTGAGCTGCCTTATTTGCTGCCGATTTCTTGAAACGCGACAATTCATCATAGGAGAAGGTAACTCTGAAGCCATTCATCGTTTTTATGAGGTCTATAGAATCCCTCATCACAGCAGCAAGACCATTTTACATTGTTGTTGGTATCCCACGTACCAGTGATGTTACACTGCTGTTGATCAACTACCCAGAAAAGCCAACAACGTCCCGCTTGAAAATTGTGATATTTTGTGAAAGCTCAGCTCGAGTTCATAAATGTTTCGATCTTTATCCATATCCTTTATTTCGGTGCATATACTTTTCATCAAAACTTTCATTGCGCTTTTTCACAATCATCTGGACCCTGTGTAATATGTATAGCCGATCCAGCTCTCGATCTATCCGCTAAAATCACGGCTATCCTGACGTGGAAAGGACTAAAATGTTGTTGCCACACTTCTCAGCAAGCTTAGCAACAAAAAAATGACGGGAAATACAAGTTCCCCACACTCATCATACAATTTGAACAAGTGGACTGAATTCCAAGTAAGGGATTGGTCATCTCTCATGAAAGTAACCACCGGTTTCAAAACGTCGGCATCCGGATTTGAATCTGTTGAGGTAGTGTCAATGAACTGCTTAACCTTTTACCCAACGTTACGGCCAAAACCTGCCAGCGCTATTCACAAAAATCGTCAATTAATTTTCATTATTTTTTAAGTTTTTGCCTCAAAAACATAGGTTATGACCCCTCTTTGGAACGACCTCGTTCCAATAAGGGGTCATAACCTATGTTTTTGAGATAAAAATGAAAACAAATAGTTACTCAAGAATATTGTTTGCAAGTGTCGTCTGCTTTTCATGTTAGGTAAAGGGTACCGCGGACGCTACAGGTCTTGGACTCATAAATGTAACTCTACAGACCGAGTGATAATGAGCGTCTGCTGTCGCATGCAAACCACTCATAGCACCAAGAACCCTTAACCTAACCTCTTCCCTATTTATCTTTTCGCTGCTCACAAACCCGGAGAATCTCATCATTTTGCGATAAACCACTGCTGGTTCTAGGCTTAACTACTTGGCGGAAAATACTAGTATAAGCCTCTATCCGCCTTGCCGGGTTTTTAGGGGTTTTTGTCACATCACAATTGCAAGCACAAAATAGGCAGTGTGGTTTGAAATCAAACATAATTTGTGCCTGACATCGCCTAGATCTTTTCTCGGTGGTACATCTGCTTCAGTGGGAATATCTTTGCTTGATGTAGCTTGTCTGACACTTTTCCGATGAGCATATTTCTCTACACAATAGTTGTGACTTCTCAATCCAGATCTAGCTGCGATTGGCATCCAGATCTAGCTGCGATTGTAAATCTACATGCAGACCATCATTATACAGTTTGCTGCATCTGATTATGCTCTCGATTCGCTTCGCTGCCACGTTTATAAGATGATCACTTACCCTAACAACTTCACATCCGTATTACGTTGAGAAAAAGCAACGATCAGCCATGGCAGATTCTGTATACAAACCGACCAAAAAAATCAAATAGTGCTGGACTAAAGAAAAATGAAATGATAAAAGACTAAGGAAAGCTTGCCGCCAAACTCACAACGATCGTCAATAGAAAAATGTTTAACCCTTTACCTAACATGAAAAGCAGACGACACTTGCAAACAAAATTCTTGAATAACTAATTTTTTTCATTTTTTGTCTCAAAAACATAGGTTATGACCCCTCTTTGGAACGAGCTCGATGAGCTCGTTCCAAAGAGGAGTCATAACCTATGTTTTTGAGACAAAAAAATGAAAAAAATAATGAAAATTAATTAGCGATTTTTGTGAATAGCGCTGGCCGGTTTTGGCCGTTACGTTGGGTAAAGGTTTAATTCAACTTGATTTCAAAGCAAAATAATCGAGAATGTGCAAAGAGGTTATGATCAGTTATATAAAGTGGCCTCTCAACTGAAGGAACGAGTCGACAAGATAAAGAGCGCCGGTGTTTTATCAATGCAGTAAGACGTCGAGGATCCGAAGGAGTGCCTTGAGGTTCCAATTTGACTGACGTTTTCCTGTAAACGCTCTAGATTAATTTTTATTATGCCAGTAACAGTTATTGACCAATCAGCTTCAATATCTAGTGACCGTATATGAGACTGTGTATCATCGAGCTGACCGTATATAGAGCTTTTATTATGCCAGCTAATGAAATTCGCCAATCACAGCCCCCGAATAGTGGGACGGTACTGAGCCGTATTGGGTCACCTGCAGCCCGAGGTGACCTAATACGAGTTTCGTATTAGGTCAGTACCGCCATTTGGTTTCGACGTGGAAATTCCTCACCTCGCGGTGCTTTTATATCCATTTTGAAGAAATTGCAGTACAATCAAACGTCCCTCCGTGTCTATATGTCTCATTTTCTCTCGTTTTATAATAAATTTATTGTGAAATTTATTTTCTAAATGTAAATTTAATTATTTGAAGTGAGAAATACTACTGTATTCGATCTACCGATAACGGATCAATCAAACGTCCCTCCGTGTCTATATGTCTCACTTTCTCTCGTTTTTAAAAATAGCGACTGCACCATAATGAAAGTAAGAAATGAATCACAGCTATGAAGGAAAAGATGCGAGATACATTTATTTTGTTCGAATTCTATAAAATCGGACGTTTCGGACATTTTCTGCACACTCAAGACAAAGTGACAGTACGAAGAAAAGCGTCTATCGCTGTTGTCGGTGTTGTCAAGGAAATCATACACAAACAGGGAGACAACTGTGCACGTTTGTTACAACTTACATAGCGTTTTGCACCAGTTTTGAAAATGTGCCGGCGTTCAAATTTGATTGTTATTTTGTTTTCGCTGGCATAATAAATACGTTACAGGACGTTAAGGTGGCGGATACTGTGTCATATGAGGCTCGGCAAAAACAATATTGGACTCGGCTTACCGCCTCGTCCAATATTGTTTTCACCTCGCCTCATATGATACCGTATCCGCCACCTGAACGTCCTGTAACTTATAATATACGGTCAGTTCCGACATTTTGTTTTTGACATCCAACGCTCGCTTTGATGTTTTTCCTAATTTCGCGTATTCAGCGAACAACAAATAATTTCGCGTGTGTGTCTGTTGAGCAACGTACAACTATAATACGTTTCTTCTAGTCTTTGAGAAATGTTAATAAAACAAATGTAAATAATACAATAAATAAACTACTAAAACGACATGTATACAAACATCAATATCACCATTAACAACAAATAATGAATGAAACTGTTTCCACTTACCTTCTTGAGAGAATTGTTAATCCATTTGCTCCACTTGTTTTATTTTTCCAGTACTTAACACTGAATTAAAGTTGTGAATTGTTAATATAAATTCCTGTTTATTGAGAAGAAAACTCTGTTGTTTCAGTGCCTGCTACTACCGTGACCTTCACATGAAGTAAAACCTGCCAATTCCCTGATAGTGATAACAGATCATTTGCGCTAGGATTCTGGGTACAGTTATGGTTGTGTCTCTTTCAAAGGACTGGCATGTGTCTCTTTCAAAGGCCTTCGGCCTCGCCTAATATTGATCTCACTTCACCTTATATCACACTATATCCGCCCACTGAAAGCCCCATAACTTATAATAAATGCTGTCACAAAACGCTTGTTTTCAAAACAAAATAGCAGTTTTGGGAGCACATGCACCCATTGATGCATTGAATAATGTCATTTGTGTCTATATGAGTAAAACTTCTAGATTTTTTCTAGTAAATGCCGATTATATATGAGAATTTCAGCACCTAGGCTAAATATGCGAATTGAAATTAAGTACCCCCCTTTCTGCAACGAATATCTCAGTTTGCTCAATACTGTCAGCCGTCCAGTAAACGTTTTCTGAATCAGGAGACGTCCCTCTATCAGAAACCACCGAGAAAAAAAACATTGGTCTCGACTTTAAGGTTGGGCAGAAAGTTGGCATTTGGCGGCCGGACAACCTTGGAATCCCTGTTATTCATCGCACTGCCAAACCTACAACTGCAGCAATGGGAATAATTCTTCTTGTGAGGATTTTGTCTCCGGCTATAAACATAAACACAACAAATAAAGTAATGTTGCGGAGGTGTAAATGATAGTTTATCATATAATCACCATCAAATAGCTCATGACAGAAATATCATTCACAGCACAATACTGGCATGACGTCACACATCAACATCGAAGTCATAACGTTGTGATTTGTGTTACAGAAGTCGAAGGGAATTAATCTTCTCTTATATTTCATTAACTGTATACCTAATACCAATAGCAGACGACATTAATTTTGCAGAAAACAATTCCCGAATAACTAAAAAATTTCATTTTTCTCTTCAAAAGATAGCTTATGACCCTCATTGGAACGAGCTCGTTCCAGTGAGGGCCATAAGCTATGTTTTTTAGGCAAAAATTGAAAGAAAAAAATACAATGTGTTTGACTATTAATGTGAACATCGCTGGTCTGTTCTAGTCGTTACGTGAAGTAAAATCTTAATTAAGATTAAATGACGCATCATGCAGGAGGAAGCCACCAAATATTTGCAAGACGTGACGTGGGGGTGGGTGGGTCTCTTGAGTGGCCAAAAATGTGCATTTCCAACTTGTGCAATTTTTTGAATTTTTTAAAAATATATCAATATATCAGCTAATATATACCATCATTTGTGTTTGAAACCTTAAAGATGATGTTGTACATCACATTCTTAACATAAATACAACATCAGGAGGCTTTATATGTGAGAATATTGGGCTTAAACTGGGAAAATGTCACACGTTAGTAGGGGGTGGGTGTCTTGTTCGAAATGTAGAAAATGTGCAGACAATATTTTGGGAACAATTCAAATGAAAATGTGTTCCCGTATATGTACACCTGCTCTGGCCAAGCCTGATAATGAACAGCTTGTCATTTGTAGATTGGGGCCCACAGCAGCCGACAGACGAGCTCGTTCCAATGAGGGGTCATAACCTATGTTTTTGAGACAAAAAGTGAAAAAATAATAAAAAAAATAATTGGCGATTTTTGAGAATAGCGCTGGTCGGTTTTTGGCCGTTACGTTGGGTAAAGGGTTAAGAACATTATGAAAAACCCCTAAAGACACCTGTGCCTACTAAGTTTATAAGCTTATTTTGGATTTTAATGGGAGAGTGTGGGCGGGTGGGTGTTTGATAACGGTAGTAGAAAATTTACACGTAGTGGGTGGGTGGGTGTAAAAAGGAGCCGAATAAAAAATAGGACGTCACGTCATGCAAATTTTTAGTGCCCCCCCCCCCCCCCCCCCCCTGCATCATGATATAATATGATATTTATTCAAGCAATTAACACCAACAGAGAGGCAGATTGCGAAAAAACAAAATGGTAACATTATATTATAAAACATTTCAAAACAAGATGTGTTAAAAGTGTGTAATAAACTCAAAAAATACTTATACAAGGAACAGTCATGTAGCAAGTTCGTCTTTCCTTTGGTGGAAGAAGCTCCGGATCATGTTACAGATGGGATTACATAGCTGGGGGATATTGTTTCTCATTATAAGGTTAAATTTCCCTTTTGTATTCATATACTGGAAGGTTTCGTTCTCCTTATTTATTGCTCTAAAGAGCTCTTTTTCGCCTGTTGTCATAATTGATACATTCCATAATAAAGTGAAACTCATCTTCAATCTCCCCCGAGCCACAAACCTTGCAAAGTCTGGCCTCAACCGGGATGGGGGCTGAGAGTGTCTCCCTTTCTCGATTGATAGTCGTTTCTAGCTTCGCGAGAATTCCTATGTATCAAATATGGCTCCATGTTATAGTCGTCCTTAAAAAGTCTATACGTCCTTAGTTTATTTTTCTTTCCATTTCTGTTGTCATCGTGAATGCTAGAAAGGAAATTAGTTTCATGACGACTCTTTAGCTCTTCTAGCATATACTTATTTTGGTGATCCCGGCCAGCATTAAGTTTTTGAGTGTCCGGTTTTATAATATTTGTCATTTTCATTTTGATAAAGAATCTCAAATTCATCACGACTTGACATCAAATTTCTCAACCTCGTTCACTAAAATCGATCTGAGGCTCGGTAAACTTCGGCTCAGATCGATTTCTTCAACTCGGTACGGAAAGTTAATTGGAAATCGCAACTCATTAGAGATCATATATTTAGGGATGATAAATACATATTATAAAATAATGTCAGTTGTAGTAATTTGGTTTTACGAGTACACAAAATGGCACGAGATTGGTCAAATCGATGAAATTAATGGTACTAGCGTAAAAAGGCATCTTTTGTACTAGATAGAACAAAAGATGGCGGATACCTTGTTTTTCGCAGCATAAAAGGAGAGTGGAAGTTCTCGGGGATAAGGATGTGACATTTCGTAAGACAAGTGAACAAAGGGGATATAACTCTGAGTGTCAACCGAACACAAATTTCTCTTGACTGTATTTCTTACACGGATTGAATGTGACATTTTAAACCAATGAAATTTCCAGAATCTTGTACTAGCTGAGATATCGAGGGACATCATTCCACCCAGTGTACTGTAGTTAGTTATAGTAGGCCGGGTCGTAACTAACAAAAATTGAGGGGGGGGGGGGGGGAGGGGGGTAGGACATCAGTGCCCGACGGCTCGGTCATATCGCCCATCTATTTGGAACATACCTAATTTCTTTTATCAAAAACTTTTGCGCTATAAATATACTTCCCATTGATAAAACACTTACATGGCAGGAAATTTGTTAGAGTTTTATGACAGTGCTGTCGATTACATACCAGCTATGTAGAGGTACCCGACCATCTGGGTGCTTTGAACAGGTCATGGTCATAAAAATCAGTTGCTGTTTGTTAGTGGGCCCTACCCTCTCAATGGATGCGGAATTCTACCGATATACTGAGTCGGGCATTTATTGCACTTTTCAATCTGCACGCTAAAATCAGTTGGGTTAAAAATTAATCCAAATCAACTGGGCTGACTGAATATGAACCCAATTGGGTTCATATTGACTCACCCCCGTTAATTTTAGTTGATTTTTAACCCAACCGATTTTAGAGTAAGTATATATATTTGTCGGGAAGTAAGAGATTTTGCCCAACTGAGTTACAATAAGCCTGGGTATCAGGCAAGCAACGAGTCTGCCCAACTTGGTATTTCATAATTTCTTCCCCAACCGCTGCACGACGAAACCCAAGATCGAGAGGGTTTTTTTTTTTTTGGGGGGGGGGGGGGTGTCACCCACACACTCCCTCAAAGTTACCCTCCTGATAGCAGGAAAGAGTCAGAGATATTGTTGTTGCTGGTAATGATTGTGGAAACTTCTGTTTTACACAGCATGAGTGCGGGATAATACCATTCATGGAAGTGATTTTCTTCTATGATGTGTTACCCTCCCATACTTAAGCAGTGAGGTACTGAAGATACCATAATCATTGTCAGTACATGGTATCTTTGCTTCGTTGTTACACAAGCGTCAGTATATTGCGTAGTCTGATAACCCTTTTATCATTTAACGTGGTGGACTGGGGGCAAAACACAGACAGACGGGAGTTAAATCGTTTCCAGTTCACTCTCACTTGCTTGGCATACTGATGTGAAGATCAACAGATATGGCTGCTGTTAGAGATCATGAGAAAAATTCTGAAGCGAACAGGGTAACACTGGGCATTGTGCTTGATCATTTAATCACATTTCTTCACGAATTCTGAGAATTTGAACATTTTTTTGATTATTACACATTGTATTTCTTTCATTTAAAAAGAAAACGTTTAGCGAAATTTATTACATAATGCATTGACTTGTACGATGTGATGATTTTGCAGATTGCAAAAAAAAAACGTGTTTTTGAGTATTTGCATATTTGTTCCTGGAGGGTTTTTATCATTTAATAATCACGAAACCATTCTGTTCTAGCACCTATTGGTAAAAAAGAGACCTATTTGAGAAAAGCAGACACTATATATAGCTTCTTGATACATGAAATGATATCGCTGGTCTCCTGCAGTCATCGACTTGAGGTTTCATGTATTTCACTCGAGCAATTTTAGACAAGGACATCTGACAGACTTGAGAAATTTGAACAGTATGCTCAACTATATCTTTAAAATTGGATTAAAATATCATAGGAAAATATTAACATCACACCATAACAGGATTGAAACTAAAAGTTCGTACTCAAAACAAAACTACTCCAAACTCGACAGTGACAAGAAAATTAAAGATTGGTGTACTGTCATCGCTTCAGTGAGCTCTCAACTTTACACAACAGGAAATTGAGAATATAATCTAATTTGCTTCACAGTGCTTTGCAACCGGCCCGCCAGAAGCACTTCGGGACAGTGTGTGTGTGTGTGTGTGTGGGGGGGGGGGGGGGGGGGGGTCAGATCTCAGGAAAAGGGCATTTACTCGCACTAGCAGCCCCGCCATGACATGCCGAAGCATGCATGTCTCGAAGGCCCTAGATGAGGAGTTTGAGAGAAGGTGTCCCCCTCCCACCGGGAAGGGGCACCTCCTCCCCAACTCCCCATTGAAGTTTGAAAGCTCCCTCAACGTATTCGGGGTGTATTTTAGCTTTACTTCGAGAGTAAATCATTGAAAAAATTGAGTGACGAACCTGGAAATAGCATTTTCTGCCCCGTCACGCCCCCGTGGTCTGAAGGCAGGGAGGGAGGGCAGCTGCTCTTTGCCTCCGTGCTTGCGGCGCTCCTGGCTATACAGGAGTAGTACCATGTACCTGTATCAATAATCAACACCAAAACACTGCGGGTCACTTTTATAGTATTAGACGTCATCACCTATAATATGATATCAATCCAGACACAGAACTGTGTGCAATATTAGAACAACAAAAGTAACTATAGATTCATAAATATGGACAGATGATTGGTTGAACAGTGACAGATGACGGTGATTATGGGTAAGTGATCAGTAATGGTCTTAGACCTATGAAGGGTATGGGGTAGTCTAAATGCCAAGAATTGAATAGTCGCTTGGAGCTATAACTCTCTCCAAATGGATATCCTCCGATAAGTACCCCCAAAAGGTATCGCGTGTGGAACGCGCTGGCTACAGTACGACGAAAATGCTGTTTTTGGCCTTGCATGAAGACTGGCACGGGCCAGTGTGTGTGTTTTCGGACTTAATCATATTTTAGAGGAATTTAGAATGTTGGTTTCTGATCCCCTGCCGGGAGTCGAACCCTGAGAAAACCCCGCCTCGTAACCAGGAGTCTAACACCTAAACCACTAGACCATCAAAAAACGGGAGCTGGAATCTAGCTTTTAGATGAAGTTCTCATGAGTATTTGGTTCACATTCCATTCGGCAGCTACATGAAAGTGTGGAACGTGCTGGCGTGCGACGAAAGTGATGTGTGTGTGTTTCAGTTACCGAAAATAGACTGGATGGGAGCTTTCAACGCAAGAATAGTCATATCGCTGTTGAGCAGAGTGTTGTGTTTGATAAGAGATTTTAGCGATAGACTGATTACCTTTTTACCTTTACAAACCTATTTTTCATGAGAATTGAACGGAAAGTCTGACACACAGTGGAATAATAACCATTCACGTCTATTTTATAATAATCAGCGGCAAAAGAACCAATGTTTCTTGTGAAATGAAGACTGTCCTTTGATCGATCATCTTTTTTTTATTTAACCATTACCTGTAGTAACGAGTTCGTCCCAATGACTAGTCATAACTCCCTGGGGATGTGACAACAGTTACTTATTGTCGGTTCCTTATTCGACATTCGATATCAACCGATGTTTTGACAACCGTTACTTTTTCCGAGTTCCTTATTCGACATTCGTTATCAACCGATAAAATCGGTTGATAACGATTGTCGAATAAGGACCTCGGAATAAGTAACGGCTTTCTCATCCATAAACTCTGTTCACAGACAAGAAATACAATTGCTTAATTATTGAAGATTTTTTATTGAAAGTGTCTCTTTTAATCGTGTTAGATAAAGGACTAACCATTTTGCTTTAGGAACAACATTTTTGGCGTATCTATGTTTTCCTTCAAAAAGGCTCATTATTTCACAACCTACTGGGATGAATTCTTTAGTTCTTTAGACTATATTCAACAATAATATCAGATCATCATCACAACGGTAGAAGGTCCCGGCATGACATTTTTGGGCCGATTGAATTAACCCATATAGTCTAAAACAACGATGTGATTTAAACTCCAGCCTGCAATAGCTGTCAGTCTAGTCCGTGTGTTACCTGGTCATTGTAAGGGAAACGGAACGATGAATTCGGTCACAGATTTGAGTTAGAATTTCGGAAAACTTTGTCAGCTGATTGGAAAAGTAGGAGAATTTGATCGAAAATTGGAAAATCGTTTTGGCGCTGCCGGTTTTCGCAACCAATCGCCAATCGTAGACGGATCACGGGTTGAAAATTCGAATCGGCGGGACGGAAAAGTCTGAAAAGTTGAAAATATGAAGGAAATTCATTTCTTTGAATTACCAACTATTGGATTTGATACCTTCTAATTTCCAACTATTGAAAATTATGATAGTTATTGGGGGGGGGGGGGGGGGGCACCCAATCCCCTGTCGCAACGTGTCTGATAACAGGGTCATTCGATCAGCGACGACGGGGGGGGGGGGGGGGGGGGGAGGGTATGAAAAAAAAATAAAGGATGAAAGGGTAATCGGGGATATGACAGACATCCGCGACTTTTGCAGTCAAAATTCGGAAAATTCTCGCGATCTCACACCCCTAATATATTCTAAATTTGGACTGCAAAGTCGCTATTTTCTCGAATTCCTGTACAAAATGAATGGACTCGTTTTGATAACGGGGTGATCCAAGCTGTCAAGCCATCAATCCAATTCAGTTATGGTCTGTTTGTTCACCCAATGATATAAAGATATTTTTTCGTATTCCGGTTATAGATATTCCAGTCTATAAGTATTTAGTTCACCATTAAACTATTCAGACATTAACACAAATAGTGGAACTACGCGGCGTAGTCATAACACTGCAGATGTGGTGAGTCTCCATTCATAAGTATTCAGTTGACAAACATGTCACTAATGATTCGATCAAATCAATTATCAATTTAGAAGGGGATACGGTGGCTCAGTTGGTAGAGGTGCAGGCTGCCAGCCGAGAAGTCCTCGGTTCGAATTCCACCTGCGGCAACCGCGTTGTGTCCTTGGGCAAGACACTTCAGCCCCATTGCCTACACGTGGGGCACGGTGACGTTGTGCACTAAGACGTACTGCACGTCGATGGTGCACCTGTCTTCAAACAATGCTAACCCTGCTTGTGTGGAGTTAGAATGTTGAGGAGCTGACAGTTGCTCGCCTTTACTCGTTGGTTCTCTCCGGGTACTCCGGCTTCCTCCACCCGTAAAACTGTCACGGTCATGATTTGCCATTGTGCAGAAATATGTGACCTTAAACCCCAATAAATAATAATAAATAATAATTTTAGAAACATTTCGGGTGCTGGTGTAAAGAAAATGAATGTCCGTGATACTTCTCGATTCAATCGTCTGGAATATTTCAGTTGGTCGGAACAGTGAACCAGTGGTTCGCTTTCCGACCAACTGAAATATTCCAGGCGATTGAATCGAAAGAATATGCGATGGATGGACTCCTTAAGGGCTAGACTGGTTTCAGGGCATAACAGAATTAGACTGATGGCTTGAGATCTTGGGGGTAATCTTCATATGCCCTTCAAATTTCATCTATAATAGAATGGCAACCAATTAGGTGGGAAGCTCGCGTTTCTAGTCCTGAGCAGAGCCCACTTCGAATCTCCAGGTCGCCATGCCATGGTGCACCAAACATGTTTTGTTCTACAATTTATCACCTTACAGCATTGCAAAATCTGAGAGTAAACACTTTCAATCAGCTGTGTACTAATGTCTGCGTAGCGAAAATCTTCACAGACCATCAACAGACAACAGAATAAATTCTAAAAAGCTCTAAAACATGTTAGCTGCCTTTAAATGTACACACAGACCCGTGCTTGTCTTCATTTGAGACCAACCAAAGCACCCTTGTCATACTGCAGCTATGGGGTTTCATACCTTCATGTAGCTACTGAATATGTGCAAAATGTAATATAAGACCTTCAGGAAACATACAAGAGATTCTTGCTATCATGTTTGGCGATGTGTTTTGGTTGAGCGATTTAAGTATCGGACTCCTAGCTGATTGTCAAGCGGTGTTGCTGAGACCTAAGATGAAATCAACCTAAAAATAACCGGTTATTTGCAGCCATTAGTATACAGACTATGACATCGAGCAATAGCCACAAAAACTATTCACAATGTGTATGCGAGTGGCTTGACAACCGTCAACGGTTTGTATATAGAGAGGAAAGAAATCGCTTGACTGGACTGGTTGCGTGAAATAATTCATGAGAGGTGAGGGACGTTGTACAAATACGAGTGCGCGAATGCGCACGAGTGTTTTACAATATAGTCCCTCGCCTCGAATGAATTATTTCACGTAATCAGTCCAGTCAAGCGATTACTCTGTTTATTACTTTTCATTATTAACGATAATTATATTATTTGACCCTTTACCTAACGTAACGGTCAAAACCGGCCACCGCTATTCTAAAAAAATCGCCATTTTTTTGTCTCTAAAACACAGGTTTTGACACCTCATTGAAACGAGCTCGTCGAGCTCGTTCCAATGAGGGGTCATAACCTATGTTTTTGAGACAAAAAAAATGACAAAATTAGTTATTCAATAATTTTTTTGCAAGTGTCGTCTGCTTTTCATGTTAGGTAAAGGGTTAAAAAAAAACAAACAATGAAGTCCCCATTACACCCACGGCAAAGCATCTTCGCTTGCGCACACGGATACATGACACAATTGTTGATTGCATAATTCACTTGTGAAGTTATCGTTTATAATCAAACCCGGAAATCCCAGTAAATCACACTTTTAGTAATAAATATATATACAATATGCAAAATGTTCGGGTTCCGCTCCACAATTTCCAGGCATTTCAATAGATGACATGCCATACACTCTCTTCAAGTGTGAATATGCTATAACTTCGTTATCAAACTCATAACATGTATTACATTTTTTCCAAACCCACTTAAAACATATAACACTATCTGACTAAGTAGAAATAAACTATTTGAATATGGGTGAAATAATTTACTGTCAAAAGCAGGGCTTCAACATGGAAAATTGCATGACAAAATTCCGAAACCCGTCATTTTCAGCCACCCAGCAGCGTCAAAAGCAGAATTTCCCCACTACTCCTACTTTCCTCCACCTGGAGAATATCATCTCCTGTTTCTAAAATGTGAAACAAATTATATATTTCCGTCTCCTTTTTTAGTTACATGCCTGGTAACAACTAGGGCTGTCGCGACTATCATTTTTTGTAATCGACTAATCGTGACCAGTAATCGACGGTTAGTCGATTAATAGTCGCTTCCCATGATTTGTTAGCAAATCATTCTTCTGTTCGTAAAACTCTGAAAATGACAATGGCACCAGTGTGTTCAGACGAAGTGGGGTTGTGGGAACAACAAATCGGTCCCGACTGAAGCTACATGTAGTCCAATCTTGGTCCCACAGTCCGTAATATCATTTTTGGGGTTGGTACGTCCTGTAGGACGTACCAACCCCAAAAATAATATTACTGACTCCGGGTCCAAGTTTGAACTAGATTGAAACCGATGAATTAAAATGAATTTACCAAAGAACGTTCCTGCATATGTTTCCTTTCTGCAAAAAGTTTCTCGAAATTTTGAACATTGAGATCTATGCATTCCCTCGTCAGTTGTTAAAATTGGATCTTAGTCTGAAGTTCCGAACTTTGAGAAGTGATCTGACGTTCTGACTTTCGTCATAATTTTGTCACTTCCGCGCTTTGGGTTTTCCAATGGGTGCATTCGTGTGTACAAGACTGGAGAAATTCAGAAGAATCTATTCTTCTCGAGTAACTGTGAGTGTTCTTTCTTACACAGTCAGTGACAGTCGTACAGTCTTCCGGATATGAATGTTAACTATTGTTAGATATTTAAAGTTATTCACCTTCATTGATCATTCACCTCACAAAACAATGCAATTTAGCCCCGACGTGTAGTAGACGTGTACCACCTTGAAAATGAACGACGATCGACTAAAAATAAAAAAACGTCGACTACTTCAATAGTCGACGGTTAGTCGACTAATCGAATAATCGCGACAGCCCTAGTAACAACTCCGTGTAAAAATGTCATTTAAACAATAGAGAATTTTTTGAATCCACTGTTTCCAATAATTCCTCCAGTAATTTACCCCTATGCATCATACGGTTGTAGGACACTAGGAAACAGGACACT
The DNA here is from genome assembly GCA_031216915.1 of Pictodentalium vernedei. Classification (NCBI taxonomy): domain Eukaryota; kingdom Metazoa; phylum Mollusca; class Scaphopoda; order Dentaliida; family Dentaliidae; genus Pictodentalium; species Pictodentalium vernedei. The sequence goes on along the minus strand of CM062292.1, from coordinate 69,523,633 downwards.
AAGAAACGGACACCAAGAAACGGGACACTAAGAAACAGACACTGAGAAACACATTTTTTTATTATGAAAGTTACTATATTCAGGAAATAACCCTTTCTACATAATTCCCATTAAAATGTTTAGTTACTTAAATATTTTTAATTATATTTTGAGTGTTTTTATTTATTTATCATTATTATTTACCATTTTTTTTACATTATTACTAAATATAAATTAAATCCTGACAGAAAATATTCCTACATACAAATTTTAACATATTTATTAAATAGTAATATTTACTATTTACTACAAAAAAAAGAATAGGTAGATAAAAAATTAAACACATGTAAATAAATAAATTAATAGTAATGACAACAAAGAGTATGTAAGATTTATGATCAGCTTGTGTGTGTTTGTTCAATAATTACCCTCAGCTACATTGTTTTCATAGTTAGCGTGTGTTAGTCCATATGCAATTTTTGTTTGTTCTTTTCTTTTCTTAGAGATAAGAGGAATATTTCTTTTGTGTCCATGTTTGGGCTCTCTTTCCATGCAAAAAAACCCTCATTCTCACCAACTGATATATAAGGCAGTCTACCTGTCAGACATTAATAATTATTATGTAGTTCACTATGGAGATAATAAAAAAATCGGACAGGTGGATTAAAGCTTTGCCACCATGGCTATATGTATACTGAACTAGCCACAAGAAAGAATAAGATTTGGTGGAAATGCACAAGTAAAACCAGCATGGGTTGTATAAGTAATCTTTATTCAAATTTTTGAAAATAAATTATTGGTTGAAATAATGAAAAAAGTGTTTCTTAGATTCCGTTTCTTAGTGTCCTGTTTCCTATTGTCCAACCCAAAATTGTTTCTTAGTGTCCTGTTTCTTAGTGTCCGATCACCGCATCATACTCCCTCCAACTCTGTGACCAAAATTTCTAATTCTCTTGTCCGATAAATAGCATAATGTATTCATAATACCTGATACAAAAAAAATATATCTCCAATTTACATGGCGTTAGTTTCAACATATGCCCTTAGTTTAGAATTTTACCCCTGTGCAATAGTACGAAACTGTAGAGCGGAACATTGCCGAACACTCAGTACTCATGCACGTACATGTTCGGCCGTCAAAAATAAAAGACGTCAGAATTCTTTGATGCAAACCCTACAGAGGCTTAACTACAGGGGTGTTGTATGTACCACCTCCCCAATAACTTTCCAGCCGGGACATTTTCAGCGGGATTGGAGTCTTACAGTACAGTCGCAGTGGACTCGTCATAATCCACGTGTGGGCAGCGATGTCCACGCTTGCATTTACTGGGTAATAAAAGTCTTCCTCAGCAAAATTTTAATGGATGAAGCACCTGGTTGTACCCGTGCGTCATTAATTAAATTTTGAGTGATTATTTCTATAATAAGTGTTTGGAATCTTGTATTATTACGGCCGCAAAATATTGTCCACCCGTGGAAAGTGACCAGTCCACGGCGGTCGTATTGTAGATATAGAAGCGCTATTGTTGGTCAGTGTGTACTTTCTAACAGGACTACACTGTAAAAAATTACCGTAATTTTTTATGGTCATATGTCCGGCAGCTATTTTCCAGGCATATGACCGTAAGCGTTAGGGCAAACCGTAAAAAAAATTCACTGTCATTTGCCGTATATTCCCGTAATTTTTTTTTCACGGTTTGCCGTTATTTGTACGGTCATATGACTGTAAACTATCTGCCGGATATATGACCGTAAAAAAAATTAACCATCATTTGTCTTATTTTCCCGTAAAAATTATCATCAAAATAATTACGGTTAATATGACCGGTGGCAGTGTTCCAGCCATATGGCTGGAACACTGCAACCGGTCATTTTGACCGTAATTTAATTCCAGTCATCATTAACCGCAATTTACCTTGAACCAATAAAAGCACATGGGTTTGCCTGCCTTAGCGGAGATCCGTGGCCACAAGCCATAAGATCCATCGAATATCGATGACGCAGTACAAACAGTCTGCTATTCTGCATGATTACTGAAACAATTATACGCATAAAAATTGACGTTGTTTGATTTTCATATCCAAGACTGCAATAAATATGATTCACTTGGCCACAAACTTACAAACTGATAGTAATACGTCGTTGTTCGTCTTCAAAAGCATCGGGCATCCTTCTTGGAAATGGCGACTTCCTGAGTGGAATACTCAAGGCCGATCCCATAATTCAGCATTTTTACCACCGTGCGACGTAATTGGATAGCGTGACGGGAGAAATACGCTCATTGGATCAAATTCGCGGGTTTCTCTACGGCAACATCGTTAAAATTAATTAACGGCCTCGAGACCGTTGTATTTGACAGTCATCTGACAGGAGTTAACCGTAGAATTACGGTAATGTTTTACAGTGTAGATTTGTTTCTTGTGACTTAGATATATAGATAGTTAGACACTTATTGCAATAAAACACCCACGATTGGGCAGATTGCTGTGATAATACACAGTGCATGCATACATATTATCCTACAGTGAAGTGATCTGGGTCGTAGTATCACGTCGAGTTGAGGAAGTCAGATAGTCGAATCGAACGAGCTTCCTGTGGCATCTCGTTTGATCCGGACATCTGACCTCCTCCACCAGACGTACTGCAACGACCCAGGTCACTTCACTGTTGCGATAACAGGTTTATTATTTGACTTATAGTTCAACATCACATCCCAAGATTTTTTGGTAGATTGGATTGAAGTAACGAGACCTGATGCGACGACCCAGGTCACTTCTGTGTTGCGATAAAATGTTTTATTATGTTTGGTAAATTGGACTGAAGTAAAAAAGAACTATTTTTGTTTACACTTATTTTTGTAACAGGTGCACACTTCCGGGGAATCCCCCGATACGCATGAATACGATAAAAAATATCTTGAATACGATAAAAAAAATCCGGACCGCCGTTCGAGCGCACCCATTCCAGCTCGGAGTAAAGTACTCTATGTGACCGGAATAGCTAATTATGCGACTTCGAACGCACCCGTAAATAGTCAGTCATACTATAGTGATCCGCAATCGGAGTCTTGACTACTCAATGACGACAACACATACTGAAAACTAGCAAAAAGGCCTTGTGCTGCTCACAGACCGGCAGTTTATTGAAGCACTTTACTCAAACCATATAAACCCTTCATTGACGGCTCAGCCGGCCAGGTAGAAAAAAACAGAGATAAAAAATTATTATTTTGTTTTGAAAAAATTCACTCTGGAAAACCCTGTGTTCGGATTGCCAAGGCAATCTTGCCGTCTCCGGGGTTGATGCCGAACCTCAGCAATACAATGAAACAACAAAAAACAAAAATATTAGAAACAAATAATGATGCATTGACAAATGTTGGTGAAGTTTTGCTCTACGCCAAGCCTATCCCCCCCCCCTCGCCCTCCAGGCACACCCTAAACAGTCGTATCCAACTGTACTCCTTACAATTACAAATGTGATGTTGCACGAGAGCAGCGAAATGCCAGAATGATTTTCTTCCCCTCAACGACCCAATTATTGTCAACCAAACAACATCTTCCACCTCACAACAGCTGGGAGCCTGACCCTGGGACGACAGGCACTATGCCGCAATACATAACCCTATATCCACTTTGCGGGTCTCCTAAGAATTCTACTCACAACTTGACATACTATTTAAATAAGCATTTAAATAATGTACTGTATAAATATATATCTTACCTCCTACAAGTATCTGGGAATTTCATTGGTTCAAAGACGTCACATGCAGACTGCATATACTGCCTGTCAACATCAATATACGCTGACAGCTATGGGTAATCTCCCCTTTGTTCATTTATTATTCAAAATGGCGGCAGCCGATAAACGCTTCAAGTTGAAAGATTGAGTGTTGGGAGCCCATATTTGGTCTGAAGTGCAGGTTAGGCAACTTAAAAGGCTTCATATTCTGTGGATGTGTGCCATGTTACCTTCGAAATGAAACTGTTTGGTATGTATGAATTTGCCTTGTTACAATTTATGGGAGAGTGGGCACTCTCCCATAAATTGTAACAAGGCAAAGACACGTGAACACATTGTGAGAATTCTCTCATTTAATTTTGATCGCTGTTGTTATTAGTTATGTGCATCGATGCAGCAGTCGGAAAGATATATTCGTTACACAGTTTGTTGGTGGCCTAATATGGTATATATGGTGTCAGTTAATTTCATATTGGATTCGCTCTCGTCCAATATGAAATTAACTGACATCGTGTATACCATATTAGGCCACCAACAAACTGTGTAACTAATGATATTTTTTCGTATACTTATGAGAGTATATATGTGGATAAATACATATGTACATGTATCGCTACGGCACAGAGTGCAAAATGCCTTTAACCACTGGAGCCCTAAGGCGCTGGTAACATTGCCTCAGCAAAAAAAAAGGAAAAAAATTGGCGGGCCTCTAGGATTCAGCCTAGTCAGCATTATGAATAATACGGCCCAGTTTGGAAGCCCATGCGTCACGACCACTCAATAGTTTTTCGCTATAACCCCCACTGACAAATATTCCAACTGCATCATCAAGGCATGCCTTCAAAGAAGGCATGCCTTGACGATACAGTTGGAATATTTCTTCAGTTGATAGTTTAGTTATGACAGTCGGGACAACTCCCACATCCCACAATCGATCATCTTCGCAACGCCCCTGGAAATCGCCCGTGAGATCACGTAGCAAACGACTCCCAGTTGGGTTTGTTGATTCAAGGGTTAGGAGGAGAAATTGTTTTTGACTGTTCTTAAAACATTGATTCCACTAATTTTTGCGTGAGTAATAAAAAATTTGATTATCTTCCAAACGTATGCCAATAATGTCATTTGTGAATGTTCCTTATCTTACGTTCCTGTCTCGTCAGTTCGTAACTTGTCAAAATTAGACTTTCCAATTTGAATTTACTATCACTCAACGTTTCTAAACTTGTCATGTTATTCCCATGATCTCACAATTCTTATGCACCGCCAGGATATCGTCCACAATCGGGTGGCGACATAACGCCGGTGTCCCCGTGTGAAAAGATAGACGCGTTGTTCCCACCGCGAAGCTGTCGAGATGGAGATGGTTCAGTCACATACAATCTTCGTCATTTAGCCATGAAGAGATGTCGCGTTCCATGTAATTAATTATTTTCAAGTAAAAACTACTTTTTTCAAAGAGGAAAAAATTTCGGAATTGGTACTCCTAGTTTTACTCTTTAATTCACACGGCAAGCAGACGACACTTGTAAAAAATCTTGTCTAACTAAACGTTTTAAAATTTTATGCCTCTTAAAACATCGTTTCTGACCCTCTTGGCGAGCTGATTCCAATGAAGGACCATAAGAAATGCAGTGGCGTAACAGTAATATTGGGGGCCCCTAGGCCACATACTGTAATTATTCAGTGCATTATAATTAAAGTTACAGGGCACTTAGTTGGCAGATACCGTGTCATATATGGCGAAGAGAAAACAATATTGAGCCGTATATGACACTGTATCTGCCAACTAAACTCCCTGTAACGTATTTATTATGCACGGCATGCTAAGATGTCATTGGTTAAGTTAACTCTCGTTGATTTCCTCATTTGATGTACTTGAAAATCGTTTCATGTTTACAATTTTGACGTACGCATGGATCGAAAAATGTAAACAAAGCAGAAGATGTTTACAGACGCAACGAGGGGAGTAAATTTGCTTCCGCATTCTAATAAATCACCCGTGACTTGTTCTTTTGCCGCCAATGTTTTGGGCTGGTTTGGCTTTTTATTATAACAGTTTCATTCAATCGAATGCAATGTTTATACGACTGGGCTATTTTATATGGTGAGTCTTCTGTACGACTGCGCGGCAGCATGTATGTACGTGTAAATTAAAAGCTGAGGCGTGTGGATATAATGATAAAACAAAATGGCTGACGGGCACCTAATATTAAATTAATATTTGGTGCTTTTCAGCCACCCTGAACCTAATATTGCGGAGTCTATGTCTCTTAGTAACTTCATTTGATTGGATAAACAAATTTACTAGCATAATAATGTTATATTCTAGCACACTAACTGGGTACAAACATTCTGTTCAGTATAATATCCTTCCGGCCTTGACAAGCTTAACCCTTTACCTAAAATGAAAAGCAGACGACACTTGCAAACAAAATTCTGAATAACTATTTTTTTTCATTTTTTTCATTTTTTGTCTCAAAAACATAGGTTATGACCCCTCGTTGGAACGAGCTCGACGAGCTCGTTCCCACGAGCTGTCATAACCTATGTTTTTGAGACAAAATTGAAAAAGTAATGAAAATTAATTGGCGATTTTTGAGAATAGCGCTGGCCGGTTTTGGTCGTTACGTTGGGTAAAGGGTTAAAAGATTCTAGTGATGGTTAGAGGTTACAGTATGGCCGCCGTGCACTAGTCACTTTCCCTGTGTGAGCACCATTTCCGCGGACGCAATAATATTAGATTCCAAACACTAATTATAGGAATAATTGTCAAAAATTTAATTAACGTAGTATCGTGTACAACCCGGTGCTTCATTAATTAATTTTTTTCTGATGGTAATTTTCGTTCGTCCTTTCGTTCGTTTCTTCGTTAGTTGGTCAGCACCTTAGCAGAGAAGGAGTCATGTGGGCATTGAATGGTTTCGGATACTGATTCGACGATTTGATGCAACAACTTGTACAGAATGCATCCACATTTGTAAATGAATTAAAATTAAAATTGTTTCTTCATTTGAACAACTGTCTCATGTTGTCATGTGCCACGTACACAACCCCGTAATTGGTTTCAGAGAATATTGCCCCGATTCTTTACGCAAGCTGCTGTTGCAGCACCCAATGCTTCATCTACATCCCTATTTTGAGCCCCTTAATAATGATTTTCTCCAAAATGTTCGAATTGTTGGGTCCCCTAAAAACGTGCAATTGTTGGGGTGTGGGGGGGGGGGGGGCTTAGGAGGCGTCCTAATCTCGTTGTATGGGCATTACGCCACTGAGTGCCCCCAAATTAACCGCCAATGAATTTTAACAGAACATGTTTACACGATCAACGTGTTGAAATAAATACAAAGAAGAGACAAACAATATCATTATAATATTGAATTTTATTACTTTCCAAAGTGTGATTTACTGTGATTTCCGGTTTTTGGTTATAAACGATATCTTCACAAGTGAATTATGCAATCAACAATTGTGTCATGTATCCGTACGCGCAAACGAAGACGCTTTGACGTGGGTGTAATGGGGACTTCATTGTTTTTTTAACCCTTTACCTAATATGAAAAGCAGACGACACTTGCAAAAAAAATTCTTGAAACTTTTATTTTCATTTATTTTTTGTCTCAAAAACATAGGTTATGACCCCTCATTGGAACGAGCTTGACGAGCTCGTTCCAATGAGGGGTCATAACCTATGTTTTAGAGACAAAAAATGAAAAAATAATGAAAATTAATTGGCGAGTTTTGAGAATAGCGCTGGCCGTTTTTTAACGTTACGTTAAGTAAAGGGTTAAATAATATAATTATCGTTAATAATGAAAAGTAATAAACAGAGTAATCGCTTGACTGGACTGGCTACGTGAAATAATTCATTCGAGGCGAGAGACTATATTGTAAAACACTCGTGCGCATTCATGTTTGTACAACGTCCCTCACCTGAGTCACCTCTCATGAATTATTTCACGTAACCAGTCCAGTCAAACGATAACTCTCTATTAAATAAGTTTTCCCAAGGCTTGGAATTTGTGATGGCTAACTTTTTAAACAGAGAAAGTAACAAAACTATCCCCTAATCTTCAGGGACGCCAAAAGCGAGTTTAGACGACCGGGTCAAGAAGTATGATAGGGCTCAAAGTTGAGTTTGGAAGTACAAAAGCGTGACACACACCCCTTACTCCTAAGCATTTTAAGTTTGAAAATTAAAATATAACTGTGTATGCTGGTAGCTTCTCTGAATTTAATTGCAACAGTTTTTGTTCGATGGTTTATCTTTCTGACAGTTTTTCACGATTTATTTCTTTCAAGAACATTAGGTAGTCGATCATGAGCAAACAATTCGATGAGGAACAATAGCTTAACCCTTTACCCAACGAATCGGCAGCATCCGCCCGCGTAATATGCAAATTCAGCAGTTGAAAAAATATTATTTTTCAAAAAATTTCAACAAAACCATATCATGTGACCCCTCGTTGGAACGAGCTCGTTCCATCGAGGGGTCACATGATATTATTATTTATTTATTTATTGGTGTTTAAGGTCACATATTTCTGCACAATGGCTAATAATGACCATGACAGTTGTACGGGTGGAGGAAGCCGGAGTACCCGGAGAGAATCACCGAGCAACGGCGAGAAACTGTCAGCTCCCCAATATAAAAAAAACCCACACAAGCAGGGTTAGCGTTGGTTGAAGACAGGTGCACCATCGACGTGCAGTACGCCTTAGTACACAACGCCACCGTGCCCCCACGTGGGCAATGGGGGTGAAGTGTCTTGTCCAAGGCCACAACGCGGTTGCCGCAGGTGGGTTTCGAACCGGGGACCTCTCGGCTTGCAGCCTGCACCTCTACCTACTGAGCCACCGCGCCCCCGTCACATGATATGGTTTTGCTGAAATGTTTTGAAAAATTTAAAAAAATGATATTTAAAATAATAAATTTTGATATCGTCTGCGTTGAGTAAAGGATTAAGAGGGATCAGTAATAATTTAATTCTACAGCCAACCCTCTGAACTCTAGTAGTATCATCTTCCATGCATGTTCAATGGCTGCAATAAGAAGAGTCCATATTCATTATTTGGGGTAGACCAATCAATATTTTCAACGTGTAGCCTCGTGGCTGAGGTTCCGCTCCGTTTTCCAGGCATCTCCAAATATGACATGCCATACACTGTCTTCAAATACAAATATTCTGTAACTTAGTTATCTAACCCACATATGTATTACATTTCCAAAATCCACAAAAAACATATAACACTTCTGACTAAGTAGAAATAAATAATCTGAATGTGGGTGGAATAATTTATTGTCAAAGGCAAGACTTAAGCCTGCAAAATTACATGAAAACATATATCTGATACTAAAAATATATCTCTTTTTTACATGGCTTTAGTTTCAACAAAGGTCCTATGTTTAGAATTTCACCCCTGTGCTATAGTGATAGACTCTAGAGCGGAACCTGAACGGCCATCCTATTTAATGACGTTGTGACGTATCAGGTTCCTGCCCGGAAAAAAGGCAGCGGAGGGGTTCAAAGGGTTAACTATTTAGGGTAAATTTTAGAATCACGCCATACAGTTAAAAGTAGAAGTCCTGTCATGAACTATGCGCTTATCTAGGCGTAATTGCGCGTAGGAATTGCGCGCAGTTGCCATATCGAATGGCATTCAAAGCACGGCAGGTTCTCCTGGTTACTCATGGCAAACACAAGCCATATGTACAAAATTGATAGCCTTACTATGGTCATAACGCGTAGATCAACGCGCAGACTAACGTGCTATTTGTGCGCATTTCATGACAGGACTTCTAGTTTTAACTGTATAGTAAACTGCACTGTCTGGATTACTGTAGCCAATATTACATCCGATGATCTCACATAAAACAGGTGTGGCATCGGAGGGGGTAGGGGGTCTACTGCCCCTTCTCGGGAGATCTGCCCCGCTCAACGAAACACCTCTGGGGAAACTGCCTCCCTTATTGCGGATTTGTTGTGGGAATACCCTGGTTTCCTGTCGGAATACCCTTGTTTCCTGTCGGAGACCACAGGCACCCTTGTCGAGGAAAAACAAACTCACGATCTTAATTAAATGCTTAACGCCTGCCTGGTAATAAGGGTTCATTTCGTCGGCACCTACTGCGGAGCTTGTTATTTTTGATATATCAAAAGGGCAATTAAACCCTTTTCTCTGCCATCTCTGCCCTCTCGCCACCCCATCCCCGAAAACCAAGAGAGGGGGCGATCCTTGGAAATTATGTTCCTACGACCCAGCCAATCTTTATAAATTGATATTATTTCATACGCAGTACACCTGAATATAAAATTAGAAAAAAAATAACGAATTGTTCCAACCCCCACCCCCACCCCCAAGTTTCCATACCAATTGTAAAAAAAAAACAGGGAACCATTTAGCAGCTAACCATAACCTCTTGGAAACTTTTTTGTTTTCTAATAAAAATGATATCGGCTGAAGCTGCCGTTCATTCCCGTCTCATCACACTCTCACTCCATAGACAAATGGACAAACAGACAGACAAACGGATTCACAGGTAAGTTTGTTGACGCTGGTCTTGAGCAACAAATCGTTTCATATGTCCTAACAGCTTAGGTTTGCATTTTAAACGATCAGTCTCCCGATGAAATAATATCACTGCTACGTGTTTCCCTCATCGCCAGAATGCCGCACAATAGACGGCGGCTATTTATTTTTTCCCCTCAATGGTATTTGCTTTTCAGCTCAATCACGAAGAAAAGCTCATTAGTGCTTCCAATCAAACTATTGTGCTCACGATTGGCTGATGCGATCACATGGCAATCATGTGCCTCGAGTTCCAGTGGAGTTCTGCAATATATTCATAATACAGCGATCGCTTGAATACAACGTTCTGTAGTTTAAATAACCAATTCGGTCTTTCGCTTGGATAAGAAAACGGAATCGGACCTTTAAATAAATTGTGTAGTTGTTCAGTGAATTAAGATTATTGATTACCTGGAATGGCATGCTTATCGCCCGGTGAACGGTAATATATTTTTAGCGTAAAAACCAAAAGACGAATAATTGTTGAGAGGAATACGGAAAAACGAATTAGTCAAAGCATGTCAGAGACGCGGGATTTCGAAGAAAACAAACGTCTCATGTGTTTGGAGAACGGCTCTTTTAAACCGCAGAATAATGCAAGTGTATTAAGCGCTAACAAGTCACAGACAAACCCCAACATGCAAGAACAGCATTTAGAAGACTATTTACGGCTTGAAAAGGAACTGAGGGGATTGAGGAGGAAATTTCATGGACTAGCAGTGGTTGTTGTGTTTGGAATTATAATTTTAATAGTTATTATGTCAGGACTTTATGGCAGTTTAAGCCACGTGTTGAAAAATCACTCTCACAAACCTAATCTTGAAGAACAAATAGCAAAAATTTTACAAGAGGAGCCCCTCTGTGTTACATGTGATGATATAAGGCTTGGGCCGAGCCCCCAAGAGAATGGATTATTGGACGCGTTTAAACGGAAAGACAAAAATGGAATAGAGCAATGTTGTATTGAAACTCCCGGACAGCTGTTGGATATGATAGAGTTGGTATGTATCCAATTAACTGACTTAACTACTAATACATTCTACTGTTTGTGTAACTAACCTCGGTAACACGTGTTAGAATCTTGCCTATTGGCAGACAGAAGCAACTAGGGAACGTTACACGGGCGAGAATGAAATATAGCTCAATTTTGCTTCCCATCCGTAATTATAACAATAAACTATTTTCAGTGTACGATCGAATGAACAACTGCGTTATCGCATCAAAATATTAACCCGTACTACCGTACAACCGTCGTTGACTGGTCACTTTCCACGGGTGGGCAATATTTAGACAGACGCAATAATATTATATTCCAAACACTAATTATAGGAATAATCATCAAAAATTTTAATTAATGAAGCACCGGGTACAACCCGATGCTTCATTAATTAACCCTTTACCCAACGCCGACGATATCAAAATTTATTATTTTAAATATCATTTTTTTAAAAAATTTTTCAGAAAACTTCAACAAAACCATATCATGTGATCTCTCACTGGAACGAGCTCAATGAGCTCGTTCCAATGAGGAGTCACATGATATGGTTTTGTTGAAATATTTTGAAAAATTTAACTTTTTCAACTGCTGAATTTGCATATTACGCGGGCGGGTGCGGGCGATTCGTTAGGTAAAGGGTTAAAATTTTGCTGATGGTGATTTTTATTACCTGGTAAATGCATGCGTGGACATCGCTGTCCAGGCGTGGATAATGACCAGACTGTACTGTAGGGCTTAACATTCCTTCGAGAATCAGAGTCGACGCTCGCAAGGAAAACAACGAGAATAATATTTGATTCACTTATTTATTATTTATTTATTGGAGTTTAACGACACTTTCGACAGCCGGGGTCACCTCGTGTCGGATAATTTTGCGTGTGGAGGATGCCAGAGTACCCGGAAAGAACCCCATAGCAATAGCGAGCAACTGTCAGATTCCCCAACGTACCAGGAAGCCGGAGAGAACCACCTAGCAATAGCGAGAAACTGTCAGATTCTCCAACGTACTAACCCCACACAAGCACGGATAGCATTGGTTGAAAACGGGTGCACCATCGATGTGTAGTGCGCCTTAGTACACAGCGCCACCGTGCACCACGCAGGCAATCGGGATTAAGTGCCTTGCCCAAGGACACAACGCAGTTACCCCTGGCGTGGATATGGACCTCTCGGTTTGAAGTTCATTGCGTAAGCACTGAGCCATCGCCCTCCCAAGACCATCTTTGATATATAAATTCTGTCAAAATGTTCATTTGATTCTCGTCATAGATTTTGAACGTCTTCTTAAATCTTTTGGGGCGGAATAATCTGAGAAACAGAATTCTTAGCGCCTAATATTCATCAGGAATATTTTACAAAAAGTATAGGTTGTTAGACTAAAGCGTTATTATTTTAAAAGATGTTCTAATGATCTCATTGACAGTTTTTCAAATGATTTCCTGTATATATTTAAATGGCACCTTTATACTTTCAAGGGACGATATCGTTGTTCATGGATAGGACAAAAATAGTGCATGAAGCATAGGAGTACGTATGTTTGTTCAACCCTTTACCCCAACGAATCGGCCGCATCCCCCACGTAATATGCAACTTCAGCAGTTGAAAAAATATTATTTTTCAAAAATATTCAACAAAACCATATCAAGTGACCCCTCGTTGGAACGAGCTCGTCGAGCTCGTTCCAACGAGGGGTCACATGATATGGGTTTGTTAAATTTTTTTGAAAAATTTGAAAAAATCATATTTAAAATAATAAATTTTGATATCGTCTGCGTTGGGTAAAGGGTTAAATGCACTCGGAAATGGACACGCACAGTTGGCTAAAATGACTACTGCAGTACCTTTCCGCGGTTTGCCGTCTGACGCGCCAAAAGAGTTAAAGATCTCGAGAATTCTATTTACTTTTCGCACCCTCATAACTAGGTACCTCTTTGACTTCGCAGTGGTTTCTAGTGAAGTCTTGGCTGCCTATACAGGCAGCCAAGGCTTCACACGAAACCTCTGCTAAAATACTGTACTCCATCAGCAATACGAAAAGCTTGTATGTTGGAACAGTTCTTCTACGTGTACAGAAAGTATCTACTAACCGGAGCAAGTGGCAGATTATATTTGCTTGAAGAGAATGCCAGAACCCTTCTCCCTCACACTCAAGTTCCTTCTCTGCTGCAACCGGACATGATACCGATTGGTGAAAACATTTCTAAAACTTAAAACGTTAATGTAGGGTCGAAAAGGACTTGCCACACACCGTCCCTGTGCACTTGCGGAGCGTGAAACCATTGATCGTGGACCTATCGAATATGTTCTGGTTGCACCTTGAGGTATAATGGTATTCTCAAATTCTAAATTATTTAAGAGCTGTCAGATGTTTGCGAGAATCAAACCGATTCTAGTGAATCATAACAGATTTTAAGGCCTGCGTACAAGTCTGGGGTATAAATAAGAGTGACTTTTTATTGAAGAAGGCAAAGTCAAAGATGACCAGGACCGCTGTCCTTCAGACTCAATGTGACCCTGGCTGTCGAAAGTATCAAACCCCAGTAAATAAATAAATAAATAACCGATGTCCTGCGAGTTGTTTCCGGTCAAATTCCGTGTTCCTGCACACGAATAACAGACAACACTTGTCCACAAACGACTGATCAGGTTGTTCAACATTTCAGCCTCACTAGTATTGGAATCACCAGCGTCCGAGCATCTTCTTTACTATAAAGTAGGGCCTTGCGAATCACGATGCTTCGCTCGAATTGAATCAAGCAAAAGGTTCGAAACTAGTTTCCAATTGTTACAATAATAATAATAATAATAATAATAATAATAATAATAATAATAATAATAAAATAGTTACATATGAGGCAAAATTCACGACAATAAGAGAGAGAAAAAAAAAGAATAGAAAATGAGAAAACAATTAAAAAATTAAAAATTGAGCTCCCAATCATCAAAACAGTTCACTGAGTGTAACTGATCACATCTACAGCAAAACAATTATATGTTGTCCCAGACTTCCCTGATAAAGTGTGACTATTAAAAAACTGACAGGTATCACTACAGTGGTCGAAGAAAAAGCCATTTTTCGTCCTTTGAGTACAACAAGGTGCCATCTGCAATGCCAAAGCATTGCAGATGGAGCCTTGGCGCACTTGAAGGACGATAAAACAAGCCGCAACGCAATCTCCACTATCGCTTCAAATGTTATTTTTATGAATTTCTACTGAATTTGTGCTACCAAGTTACGTTCCATCTTAGCCTCTTCATCAGAAAATTGTAGGGTGAGTTTGCTATCTTCATAACGTCGACATTAAAGAATTGTATGAAATCCAAATCTCTCCAGGATTCGATTTTTTCGAATAATCGAGATGCTTTCGAATCGAATCCAATCAATGACAAGATTCGAAATCGAATAGAATCTCGAAAGTTCGCCGACCCCTACTATAAAGGATGTCAGTAGACTGGACTCACGGTTTATAGTGTTAAAATTTGAATGCATTTTAACTCTTGACCTTTCACAAGTACAAACAAATTCAAACCCGTCTGTACTGTATACAACCTTTTTGCAGTTTCATAATTTTCCTTTGTTTCCAAACCGCAGCTTGTGACGAGCTCCACGAGTTAGTTCCAATGAAGACCAAAGCTATGTTTGAAAGGAATAATCATGCACTGTAAGAAAATGCGATTGTCTTCATAGATAGATAGATAGATAGATAGATAGTTTATTGAAGCAATATTATATAGATAGATAGATAGATAGATAGATAGATAGATATAGATAGATAGATAGATAGATAGTTTATTGAAGCAATATTACACCTACAGTGAGGCAGATTGCACAAATAACATATAATGTGAATTATAATGTGAATTATAAAATATATACAATAATTGTTAATAAGATCAACAAAGACTAAAGGAAAGGCAAACAATCTAGCTCGTGTTTTTGGCAATTAATGCATCTCTCTTCCTGAAGAACAGCAGGATCATGTTACAGATGGGATTAATGATTGTCAGGTTGTCATTCTTCATAATGAGTTCAAAGTGCTGACATTTCGTGCCCTGAGTTCCAATGTGTTCTATGTGCCTAGTGGCGCATAGAACACATTGGAACTCATGGGACGATTTACTGGCTTTTATAAAATCTGGTCTATCTCTACTTTTTATGTTGAACAACTGGGCTCTACTGTTTGAAAAGGCCGGGCAATCCATGATAAAGTGAATTTCACTTTGTACTTCGCCGGCATCTGCACAAACACAAGAAGCCTTGCAGAGCCTACGCTCTAGTGGAATGGGGAGTTGGGAGTGTCTGCCTCTCTCAATATTCAAATTATGATAACTTATTCTCTTATGGTGCCCCTCCAAATTATCCGATTCCTTTGATGAATGCATAATGTAATTTTCGTACAGGCACGTGGCTAAAGGTTTCCGATTGGTGAGTGTAGGGTAGTGAATTTCCAACTAGGGGGAGGGACCGGTCCCTCCCCCTAGTTGGAAATTCACTACCGAGAAAGATTTTGTAAATGAAGCCATGAAAAGGGGCATAAAATTGATTCTAGTAACTGAAATGCCAACACATTTATGATAGAATTATCAGGTTATTATTATTTGGTATTATTCTGGGAAACGAATATGTGCTAAACAAATGCTCAAGTTGAGAACTTTGAACAATTCACTCTGTCCTAACATTAAATCAGATCTTATGCAGGAATGATCAATTTTCGATGTTTCATCATTTTGTAACTGTGAATGATGGAATTAACTCAGGATAACGATTTTATACGATGTGATTTTCTTAAAGTGCATTTCGAGGATTTTTTTATGACGATAAGTAAACGTACTATAGACATCTCGTACCGAGTGACATCATGCATACTTATGAAACTCGATATTGCGTACACTGTAGTTGTAAATAGTAACAGTTAAAAGTTTTGCTGATTTGAAACCGAGTTGGATTTTGGAAAATAAAGGAGACATCAGCATCACCACAGAAGCTCTAAAATCCAGATAGATGGAATTTCCAACTATATACTCATGACTTGCCCTTCGAAGTTCCAAGAATAGGAAATTTGGGCCAGGATTGGGGGGGGGGGGGTTGTCGGGTGACATCCCCCCGCCCCCGTCGCCGCGTCCCTGTTTTTGTATCAGTTGGCGTGTTGCATGTTTGATCGAAAAAACACAATATATTTTCTATCCGAAACGCATCAAGAACATGCAACCTGAAGTCCTCAGTCCAGCAATTTATTATGTGATACAAAGTTTAAGTGAGTGTGCGAAATGAGGTAGAAATGAGGTATTTTGCGGCGCAGTGATTTATTAGTAAGCCTGAATTCGGTCAAGGGCTAGAGCTGAGTCGCCCCTAAAAAACGGCCCGTCGAAAAATTGGGAGTCCCGACGACCGTTACTTATTCCCAGTTCCTTATTCGACATTCGTTATCCACCGATAATATCGGTGGATAACGAATGTCGAATAAGGAACTGGGACTAAGTAACCCTTGTCACTTCCGTGAAAAATTGCAGTAAGAGATAAAAAATTACTGGAGTTAGGAAATACTACCAGGAAATTTTCATCATATTTTCCTCTGTTAATGATTCCAGTCTTGCAATCGTTGTTTTGTGAAAGTTCTGCTCTAGAGCTTCCCAAAAATGATGTTATCTATTTGAATTGTCAGCAAAGACAAAATGTAATCACATTTGCTCCTCGTGATTATCGCTCAACTATACGAATGGATGGGAAAGACCGCCCCCAGATGCGGGGGCATCTGCCCTCCCTGCCTTCGGACAGCGGGGGAGAGAGGGGGCAGACAATGCCCTTCCCAGGTTCGTCATTCATTTGTTTCTATGATTTATTCTCGAATCTGTTCTGGGAGCTTTCAAAATTCAATGGGACAGGGAGCACCTACTTTCAAACTCCCCATCTCGGACCTTCGGACTTCGAGACACGCATGCTTCGGCATGTCATGGCGGGGTTACCAGTGCGAGTAAATGCCCTTTTCCCGGGGTCTGACCCTCTGCCCTGAAGGGATTCCGGCGCCCCTGGGTGTATATATGACCGGACTGCACCCCGGTGGTCCATGAGCCGGAAACTTTTTCCTGTGACGTTTTCAGAAACAGAAAATAATTGTTTGGTGGAAAAAACTACCCTAGAGTGACTTAGTAGTAATCCACCTTCCTTTTATTGTATCAAACATATTATGCTTTAATTCACTCTCAAGAAAAATCAATGCTGAAGTTAACAAAAGTTAATTTCTTGACAAGATTCTTGTGTTACCTTTTCAAAATGATTTAGAACAAATTGTTTGTGTCATCTGCTGCCACAAAAAACCCCGCAAAACGTAAATAATACAATACAATTAGAATGCTGAACAGAAACGAGAGATACAGATGAAATATAATAGTAACAGATGGCATGCATGTATTACGTTCAGAAAGTCAATAAAGTAGCAGTTCGTTGTGAAAATTCCATCAGCTCTGGCACTGCCAATATTTTTTCCTACGACTTTGTGAAGCGAGCTCTAAAGACGAAACTGTTGTCATTTTCCCCTCTGATATTAAACCAGTGGTGGCGTCAGGGGGGGGGGGGCAGCAGGAGGGGAGGGGGTTACCCCCCCCCCCCCCCCCCCCGTCGGAGAGGTTCAGCGCCCCGTCGGAAATTTTTAGTTAGTCCGTCGGAGAGTCTCGTAAACCCGACTTCACGAGAAATTTCCGACAATCGAATGTAGATATCTCGTCTTGTCAGTCTCGAACCCGTGCAGCACTGGAACTTTGATAGAGAATAGTGATTCTCACGAAATTCCTTAATGTCGTTCGTCAAACTGGCTTTACAGATGAAATATTTCCTGACCTTATTATAATATGTTTACTTTAACCCTTTACCTAACGTAACGGAAAAAACCGGCCAGCTCTATTCTCAAAAATCGCCAATTAATTTTCATTATTGTTTTCATTTTTTGTCTCAAACATAGGTTATGACCCTTCGTTGGAACGAGCTCGTCGAGCTCGTTCCAACGAGGGGTCATAACCTATGTTTTTGAGACAAAAAATGAAAAAAAATAGTTATTCAAGAATTATTTTTGCAAGTGTCGTCTGCTTTTCGGGTTAGGTAAAGGGTTAAGGTTTGAAGTCCAATGCCGTAACCATTGAGCCACTGCACCCCCCCCCCCCCCCGACGGAGAACCTGCCCTCCTTGCCTCTTCCAAAATAAAAACCAGGCAACGCCACTGAAATTGAAATCAGTTGCAAAAAAATAGATGCTGTTGGTTTCTTCGTGGAACGATTGGACCCATGGCCGAGATCGTTTCAATGAGGAGCCACGTGGTATGGATTTGTTGGAATTTGTTTATGTTTGTTTCAAATGCTTAATTTGTAAACTACGCGGACGGATGCTGCCGAATCGTTTGGTAAAGCATTAATATCACAGAATTTATGATTTTGTGGATTTGGTTGCATTCTATAAAGAAAAGTTGGTGCGTTTTGAAAACGCAGGGAAAAAAATTGAATTACCCTGTAAGTAATCCATCAGTATTCCCGACTGTTACAAAGTACAGTCGCCGTGGACTGGTCATAATCCCCGCCTGGGCAGTGATGTCCACGCATGCGCTTACCAGATAATAAAAATCATAATCAGCAAAATTTTAATCACCAAAGAAGCTCCAAAATCCAGATAGATGGAATTTCCAACTACTCGTGACTTGCCCTCCGAATTTCCAACTATAGGCAATTTTGGCCAGGATTGGGGGTGGGTGACCCCCCCCCCCCCCCCCCCCCCCCCCGTCGCCACGTTCCTGGCTGTACTCAGTGTACTGTACCCTGCAGCTAATCTCGTAGTATTCCTGATTTATGGGAACAATGCCGTTAATCCTTTAAGAAAAAGCCTCCTGTTTTTTAAACACACTATTCTACGCAACTTTTAATAAACAAGTGAAAACACATAAAATTACATTATCGGTTATTATTCACGTTAAATAATCCGCTGTAATAACAAAACGTTGCAATTTGAACCGCAAAACAATACATCCAATAAATTAAAAAAAATGTATGCCGGATTGCAGCGTTTATCCGTAATGAAAGCTAAAATGATCAGAAAATGTCCTTTGTATTCGGAGTTATGAAGCGGAAAATGACAAACATGCCCATGGCATTAACATGTCCCCCACCGAGAAAAAGAAAAACAAGCAAATCGGATTAGGAAATAATTTACTTTTCTGATTCTGCAAACTCCAGCATGTCAAAAACACACAGCAGATTACATATACAATTATCGGGCAAATGGAGAAGCACATTATGCTTTACTCACACGAATAGCAGACGACACTTGTAAAAAGGGTTTCGTGAATTACTAAAAAAAATATATTTGCTCCCAAAACACATCTTGTGAGGCCTCATTGGAACGAACTGATTAGGGGTGCATAAGCTATGTTTTTGAGACAAAAAATGAAGAAAAAATAAAACTTGAACTGCAGTTTTTGTGAATAGCTCTGGTCGGTTACAGGCAGGAGTTAAAATGAAACATCCATGTATGACTGCATGTGAATTGTTCGTGTCACATCCATGACGTCAAAGCGATTGACGGGTTCCTTCCAAGAACAGACTTGCCTCGAATCCACCTCAATGTGATTCAGAGGCTGTGGCACCAGGGGGAGACAGGGGACATGTGCCCCTCCACTTTTTCCACAGACATTTTACGCGAAGTTAAAAATGGGTACATGTGATCGTGTCAACATACAGGCATGCCTGTAATATATTATCTACGACTCCAAACAAATTTAGTTGCATTTGGCCTAAGATTCCCACCCTCGGTCCGGCTCTTCTACTTCATCCATCTTTCAACCCGAAGGCTAGCCTTCGGGCTGAAAAATGGTTGAAGTAGAGGAACGACACTAGGCAGTGTCGACACCGCGGTATGCTCATTGAAACGAGAGACTAGCGGGTAATGGTACATTTGCCGATATGGGAATGTAACTTTCCCTCCACTGGGTCGTATCACAGTAGATTGGAAATTTGTGCCCCTCCACTTTCATTGAGATTCCTCCGCCCCTGACATGATTGATTTCGGACAACTAAACACGAAGTTTACACCTCAACGAAATCTTGACCAAATTTTAATTTTACAATGATTGGGCGGCTAGGTCATAAATGCACAGTAAAATGGGCAGAGAGAGAGAGAGAGAGAGAGACGCACGCTTCATCCAGGCTGGAGATCTTTTCGCGGTATTGAATAAGAGGTAGCACTTGACCACGAAGTTGTTAATCCGGAGATCATCCCACAACCCTGTGCCCCCAGACAAAGGAAGGCGTTAATATGAGTTGCAGAACTTACTTGCCACTTCTTGTGAATTAAAAAGCTTTAAACTGTGAACGCATAATTGTTCTTTTAAATTCGTCAAAATGTATTGTCCACTTCCTTGTTTTAAGGAGACGTCAAAATAGGGCACCGAGTTCTGTTCTGTGTCTTGTTTATAAAAAGAAGGCTCAAAGACATTAAAATAGGCAATTGTACGCAAAATGCTGTGTACAGAGCTGGGGCTTGGGCACTTGATATGAATGGGCTGGGTATGGAACGTTTCGTACGTGGCATGCCGCAAATATACCACAACGTGAAAATTATTGCGTTGGAGAGTGAGTTTTCCATTGGTGATGGGGGTCCGGGATCTACCCCAAAAACATTCGTGTCAAAAATCGAACACAAATAATGAAATTTCTAGCTATGTCAGGCATCTGTTTGTCTTAATCTGGCAATGCCCTTCGAAACTTTATAAACTTCTTATGAACTATGACACGGCTACTAATGTATCCCAATTGATTCCCGTATAGAAAGGAATTGTACGAAAAAACGCATTTAAAACACTCTCTAAATCAGTTGGGTTAAAGGTCAATCCAAATCAACTGCTTGGAGTAAATATGACCCCAATTTCATTCATATTAACTCAACCCAGTTGATTTGGGTTAATTTTAAACCCAACTTCATATCCACTCAACCCAGTTGATTTGCCTTTTTACCCAACTGGTTTTGGAGTGTATCTGAGTTGCACAATCTCGTTGTGGCGGCTCGTCAGTTGACAATGAGCTTTTATTTTTAGCCAATGAGAAGAAACAAGTTCACAGATAATCCGTCATGAGGAATATCTATGTTAGAGTCCACTTTGGCTCTTTGTTTAACGAGTGTGTTGTTACAATAATTTGCAAGTTTTTAGTCTTTTCAGGAAAAAAATGAGCAAACCTCACCTCCTAGACTTTTCTATTAATGAAAACGACAGTGTTTGCATAATATGTCACGATACATCCAATGCTAATATATACTGTCCAAAAAA
The DNA here is from genome assembly GCA_031216915.1 of Pictodentalium vernedei. NCBI lineage: Eukaryota > Metazoa > Mollusca > Scaphopoda > Dentaliida > Dentaliidae > Pictodentalium > Pictodentalium vernedei. The sequence goes on along the minus strand of CM062292.1, from coordinate 69,502,048 downwards.
GTTAAGCCCCCTCCCCACCACCTCCCTATAATACCAGTGCAGTGGGTATACAGTAAATGGGTAAATTCTCCTGAGAAAACCTGCTATTTGCAGTAGGGGGAATATGCCTTATTTGTGAAGCGAGGGCTTTTAGAGCTTTCTTTTTTATTGAATGGATATTAGGCACCGCCGACGTCATCACAACGTTAAAAAACGACGTTTGTTCCGTGCCTGGTGGAAAAGCCTCGAGCATATCTAACACACCTTAACCCTTTACCTAACATGAAAAGCAGACGACACTTGCAAACAAAATTCTTGAATAACTAAGTTTTTCATTTTTTGTCTCAAAAACATAGGTTATGACCCCTCGTTGGAACGAGCTCGACGATAGCGCTGGTCGGTTTTGGCTGTTACTCTTGGATAAAGGGTTAATCGGCGTGACATACTGTCCATGGCCTTTCGAATATCCCTCACTGTGATGTTGTCTCATTTCTCTGTAAGCACACGGCAGTGAAGTGGTCAATAGCCAGCAAATATTCACATGTTTTAAGGATGTATGCCCGATCCAATAGAGGAATGCAGAATGTCACAATATGAGCTATTCGTATACCCACAGGCATAATGTGGGGGGGGGGGGGGGGGAGGGGGTGCTTAGCTTGTTTTGGACAGTATATAATGTACCGACAAAAATTACAGAACATTAAAAGATGGCGAAACCGCCATTTGTTATTTTTAAGTGCACATTTCAACAGAGAATAACAGCCAAACGTTCAAACTGATTGGGGAGAAAATGTGGAAAAAGAGCTTCTATATTTTGATACCATTCTACAGGAAGATTTATTTTTTTATTTAGTGGTGTTTATGGTCACATTTTTATGCACAATGGCTTATCATGGCCGTGACAGTTTTACGGGTGGAGGAAGCCGGAGTACCCGGACAGAACCACCGAGCAACTGTCAGCTCCCCAACATACTAACTCCACACAAGCAGGGTTAGCATTGGTTGAAGACAAGTGCACCATCGACGTGCAGTACGCCTTGGTACACAATGCCACCGTGCCCCCACGCGGGCACGGTGGCGTTGTGTACTAAGGCGTACTGCACGTCGATTTCTTATTTATATTTATGACTACGTTTGAACCCCAAATAAGCTCAAAATGATATACATTAGTCCCAATACCTTGTGTAAACACCGTGAATATTTTTGCCCAAGGACACAACGCGGTTTCCGCAGGTGGGATTCGAACCGAGGACCTCTCGGCTTGCAACCTGCACCTCTACCTACTGAGCCACCGCGCTCCCCTTCTACAGGAAGAGGCATGAAGTTTGTGAAGTGATGTGTACATCGATGATACAAATTTGCTAATATTTCGAAATTGTATTTTTTACCTGAAATTGGGAGCGCGGCGACTCAGTGGTAGACTGTTGGACTTCTATGCTAGAGGTCCCGAGTTCGATCCCCGTCCGGGACGACCCGCGTTGTGTCCTTGGGCAAGGCACTTTATCCCGATTGCCAACATGGGGGAACGATGACGTCGTGTACTAAGGCGTACTGCAAGTCAATGGTGCACATGTCTCCAACCGCTGAAACCCTGCTTGAGCTGAGCTTGAACAGAGTTAGAATGTTGAGGAGCTGACAGTTGCTCGTCGTTGCTCGGTGGTTCTCTCCGGATACTCCGGCTTCCTCCATCCGTACAACTGTCACGGTCATGATTAGACATTGTGCATAAGTATGTGACCTTAAACCCCAATAAATAAATAAATTTACCTGAAATTCCCACACCTTAGTGTTAAATTTACTGACAGTTTCAGAACATTAATGGGTGCAAACTTTCCTGAAAATATGTTCCTATGACCAATTAGCAGCCATGAGTATTAAAGTATAAATGGTCACGAACTGGACAAAATACAGAAGCTCTACAATAAATTGAATAATTGGTACGAATAGATGCGGGTCACCTTAACGCTAAAATAGTTTCTCGAACAGGAACACTCATTCTGACGGCATGTATGAACAAAATTTTGAGTAGATTATGCTTAATTTGATATTTTACTCTCGCTACTGGTGTAGGTGTTTTCATTAAAGAAGACGAGTCTAAAACATGAAAAGAAACATGATAAAATATTCCTTTTCCATCATATATTACAAAACAGCGCTGAAACAAAAACTCATCGCGATAAGGCAAAATAAAAAAAAAATGAATTGTTTCTCAGGCAATTTTTTTTTCAAATCAGTGAGGGAGGGAGGATTTTATTTTATTTTTTTTTTTTTCGTGTAAAGGGTTGAGTATACTCAGTAAATCTTTCTGCTGTCTTTTCACTTGAAGAAGAGAAAAGGTTGTATTTTAGTGTAATTATAGTATACCTTTTATAACTAACTGCCGTAACAACAGCTAAAGGATTTATATTTTATTGTTCTTTTTAATAGTATAGATCTGTCAAGCATCATGATCCATTGGAATAGGCACCAGTAACCAATGCTTGGGGTAGGAGTCCTTTAAAGTGGGAAACATAGCTCTAAATGATTTGTTAAAGTTGAGTTTATATCTGTGTTGCGGCCATTATTAGCCATTGTGCAGAAATATATGACCTTAAACACCAGCAAATAAATAAATAATTAAATCATGATCCAGTATATCAGAATTTACCTCGTTACAGTTTATGGGAGAGTGTCTCTGGGCACTCTCCCATAAACTGCAACAAGAAAAACCAAATTACTACAAACACAGCTAAATAATTATATGTCGAGAAATGTGAAAAAATTACCATTCCAAGTTTTCACAAATTCTTTAAAAAACATGACATAATTTTAATTGTCTAATGAGGAGGTTCAAATCCAACGAGGGAGGACCTGAGAATCAAAACATTATTTTTTTTAGCCTTAGCCTTGGCACATCTCACATTTTTGTGACACAACGTTGGGGGTCGTATCGGCGTGTACAGATTTTTCCCCCAGATCATAGCAGACCATGTATTTATTTTTCTTATTTATATTTATGACTACGTTTGAGCCATAAATAAGCCCAAAGTGATATAAATTGGTCCCAATACCTAGTATAAAGCACCGTGAATATTTTTCACCCTTATGCTGGTGTGCAATCTGAATGAATATCACTGTAACTTGAGGCAGGAGTGGGTGTTGGATGGAAAGCAGAAAAATATATTGAACAGTATTTTGAAAACGCACATGGAGATGGTAATTCCTTCGGGTTGTTTTTTCTTTTTTTACAGTACGTGGAGAGTGGATTGTAACTAAATCACCCGCGGAGTGGAGTTATCACCTAAGCTATAACTTTCAAAATTTTGTACATATCGACAAAAAACACAAGCAATGTTTCAGCCAATGGACCTCCGGGTTTAACCCGGAGGTCCATTGGCTGAAACATTGCTTGTGCTAGTTATGCTTTGAACAAATTTGCAATTATTGCTTGGGTGGAATCTCCACTGTCCGAGTGATTTAGTGATAATCCACTCTCCAAGTACTGTATGTCATCACTCATCAGAACACAGAATCACATTTCCACTCTAAAATCAGCTGGGTTAAAAATCAACCCAAATCAACTGGGCTGAGTGAATATGAACCCAGTTGGGTTCATATTCACTCAGCCAGTTGATGTGGGTTAATTTTTAACCCAATTGATTTTAGAGTTCATAGGATGTTAAATAAACTAAATAATTCTCTAAATAATACTTCCGGTGTCACAAATCACCCATGGTTCAGCAGTGGCGATGACCATGGTTTACCATCTCATCCAAGATGTCCCCAGTATTTTTACCGTGTTTTTGTTCGAAGACACAATGACTCCGCGACTTCATGACAGAGAGCTGGGTGATCTTTCATATCATTGTATGCAACAGAAAATATAGGACTAAACAGGATGGTACAAGTACTTTGGTCAGTGAAGGAATGTGACATTAAATGGTTTGGTGAGCACTCTCTCCGACTCCCATTTACGCACTTGTTTATTCTGAATGAGATTCAATAATTATGAAGCAGAGAGAGTTTTCGGGATCAAAAATTGTTTAGAAATTTCTTCAAAGCACTCACAAAATTAATCCCAACGGTTAAAATTGCTGCGAAATAGCCTTCAAATTGATTCACCTATAAATACACACAGAAAATATTCCGTAATATTCCACTACTTTCAACATTTTTTTAACATCCTTCTATAAATAGAGTTAAAAGAATTGAAAACCTTAGTTTTAACTGTCAGACTGGATGATTGTGAATGGCATTTCCATTCTGTGTTCATTGATCCCAGATATATATTCTTTACATAACACATTTGATATTAATCCGTTCTGAAAATATCAGTTTCTGCAGAAAAAAACTACATTGACTGTCTGGGGTATTTACAGGATAAAGGTATAAGTTCTAAGTATACACATTTTAAGCTACGTCGGAAGCGGTCCGTCCAGTTCGGCTAACCCGATTGTTCCGGCAGTAGACTCATGCGACGACTCACAATTTGAAACCGTCCCGATAATTCCATTCGGTTCGGTTCGGGCTGATTCGGAAACTGTCGAATTGTCGAGATGTTTTCGAAATCCTTTCACGTGTCTCCTTAGAACACTTCTTCTATCACCAGGTCTCCTGTACAGGACACTGCTCCCCTCCAGTACAGGAGACCTGATGATAGAAGAAGAGTTCAAGAAGGTTCCGCTTTCGAAACTACTTCAATTTCGTTTCGGTAATATTCTGCGTTTTTGGATTGACTTTCGCAAACAGCCGAGTTTCCGTTAAAAACAATAATTAAGTGGGGACTCGCAGTTCTTCTTACACTCCACGGTTGTAGAAGGTGCAATATCTCCAACTTGAAAATGGCGTCATAAGCCCATTGCCGATTAGCCATCTTTGACATTAATGATATGCAAGGTCAGAGGTAGCTTCTGGTAAACACTTCGAGCAGACTATTTGTCAAGACTGTCATACATGCGATGGAAACAACCAAAATGTTTCGCTTGAAACGAAAAAAACTGCATTTTCGATTTAATACTAATAAAGACAGAAAAAATAACACACTTTCATCACTTCATTTAATGGACAGGGCAAAATAATATTGATTTTTTAGTGAAATGAATATCGCAATGAACTCCTTCCCACAAGCGAATGTGGACTCGGCATCATGGTTTTGTTTTGTTGATGAGTGACAAAACTGCAGATATATCACTGAAATGACACAAAAATGTCTGCGTGAATGAAAATGTAAACCCTGGGTCTCCAAACAACCAACCCATACAAATACTTTCAAGCATAACACACAGATGTTCCAGCTGAAAGAGGTTGGTGTGGAGGGGGCGTGGTCCCTAAAAAGTGAATGAAAATAGTCTGCTAGTAGCAGTGTCGCGTGTCTACTAATAATATTTGTACATATACAGTACAAGTCAAAATGAGTTGAAGAATAACCACTATCGGTATCAACTATAGATGTAATGTTTCCTATACTAATAACACTAAAATCGGACATAAAAATATCTGTACATGTACATGTATTCTGTAACCATTTTAACATGTTTTGGGTTTATACACAGCATTTAAGAGGGTTAATTGCATTGGAATTCGTATTACATTATATTTTTCCAATGCATAGAAATTCAAAATGTAATTTATAATGTCCACGAAAGAATATTATTTCAGGAAAACTATTTTTTTTTTTGGTTGACGTAGCTTTGATATGCCAAAAACCATACCCATGAGTGGGAATTTACCCTTTTGGTATTGTTAATTCTTTTTTTTTTCTCAAACATTGGAAAATGGATTGATAAGAATTTCCATAATCCATACATCTAAAATGGATTGATAAGAATTTCCATAATCTAACCCTCAATTAACAAACTGACTGCAACTTCACACATAATTCATGAATTAGCAGGTAAAAATGTTTTTTTTTTAAGTTTTGTACAAGACACACAATGTGATCTATCATCGGAACAAGATTGTTCCTCCGAGGATCACACGATTCGATTTGTTTGAGGCTATTTGTGTAAATTTGAAAACATTAAATTTAAATTTCCAGTTTTAATGTTATCTGTGGGTAAAGGTTTAAAAAGTAAAGTACAAAATATATTGTACTGATTTTTGTGCGTGATCAGAGTACTACAATTGTAGATTATTTCAGCAAGGTAAAACTTCTTATTTTAAATTTGTTTTATAATCACGAAATATTGAAATGTGGTTATGGCTACAGTCAAATAATTTTTAATAGAACTAATCTGTAAATGAACAATTATTTATTTTATAGCTTAGTATGAAATGTCTGGAAAAAAAAACTTCTTATGAGTATAAACGCATGGTACAAGGTAGAAGCATATGTTCAAGTCTACAAATACTGTATAAATCAAAATAAGTCGTAGCATAACCGCAATGAACAAAGTAGCCCACTGCCATTACACCAATAGCACAAGAACCCGAAATCATTTTCCGGAAAGCTTTCTGTGAGAGCTTTCCCGAAAAATGATGTCAAGTTCTTGTGTTGTTGGTGTAGTTGAAGATGCATACTAGTAGTTTATAGTGGTTATTCTACGACGTATTTCGACTCGTGCTGTAAGTCAAGTGATTTCTGAATTCCACTCAGAGGTCCGCTGGCTGGAATTTGGCATGGCATCAACCACTGACCATACCTGACAGCCAGTAAAAACTTGTAACTCACAAAGCAAATCTGCAGTTTAAGGAGCACTGGTAAGTTAGTTATTTGGTGGTCCATAAACTGTAGATTTGCTTGTTGAGTTCCAAACATTCTACAAACTGGCAAGAATATGTTGGAAATATATGTATATCCACCTACTTAAAGGAGAAGTACAAAATCACCCTTTGTGTTCTGTAATACAATATCGATGTATGCACATTTTGGTCATGTATCCGGGATCGCGGGGAGGGTGGGGCCCAGGGTAGTAACTACCAGAGCCTGGAACTTGGGGGGGGGGGGGGGCGGCGGCTGGCCCAGGAGTCAAGGATCTTGGTTTCGCCTGCCCACCTTCTAGCCCAAACATGACCCGAAAGACTGTATTTTAATTTTTGGGGTTTGGTACGTCCTTTCAAAGGGCGTTCCAAAACAAACAAAAAAAACCCCAAATACAGGGTTTGAGGCCATGTTTGACCTAGTTCCCCTCCCCCAAGGTTCTGACTCTTGTGCCAACAGTTAAGAAGGAGGCTTTATCGTGAATGAAGCTATGCATTTGACCAACGGCTGTAATTCTGGACTGCTTGATTCTTGAATTAATAACTTTATTAAATCAACTTGACCTAACCACGTTATCACTTCAAGAATTGTGCAGTCAATATAACTATGGCGGTAGGTCATTGGATACTCATTGATCAACTTGGAAATTTGAAACATGCTGCTAAACACGTCATTTTGACGGCCAAGAATAACGTGATTTTTTATCCCAAAAGCCGCCAGAAGACGCCATTTAATAACTGATTTAAAAATTGTGTTGGGTGGGGAGGGGGGGGGGGGACGCCATCCCCTCCAATCACTCTGTGATCGATCGCGCCTCTGGCACTCTTTGCAGATACCTTTATCATCTGTGCAATATCCCGACATTTTTGAAAGGGGAGCCGTCACAGAATTAACCCCGTGTCCGAATTTCCTTTCCCCGGCCCTGCGTGGACCTTCCACTTCGTGGGTGTTTTTTGTAATAAGACAGCTTCCATTGTGTGACATGTAAGTTTGAGTTGAAGGAGAAAATAGTCAAAAGAAGAATTTATATATTTTTATGTCCGATTCTTGTGTTATTAGTATAGGAAACATTCATCTATAGTTTATACCAGTGGTGGTTATTCTTCAACTCATTTTGACTTGTACTGTATATGGACAAAATACAGACACGCGACACTGCTACTAGCAGACGATTTTCATTCACGTTTTAGGGACCACGCCCCCTCAACCCCCAATGTCTTCCAGCTGGAACATCTGTGTGATATTTGTATGGGTTGGTTGTTTGGATACCCAGGGTTTGCATTTTCACTCACGCAGACATTTTTGTGTCATTTCAGTGATATATCTGCAGTTTTGTCACTTGTCAACACAACAAAACCATGATGCCGAGTCTACCTTCGCTTGTGGGAAGAGGTTCATTGCGGTATTCATTTCACTAAAAAATCAATATTATTTTCCCCTGTCTATTAAATGAAGTGTTGAAAGTGTGCTGTTTTTCTATCTTTATTAGTACAAAATCGAAAATGCCCATTTTCTCGTTTCAAGCGAAGAAAGATTTTGGTTGTTTCTATCGCATGTATGACAGTCTTAACTGATGGTCTGATCGAAGTGTTTACCCGAAGCTACCTCTGACCTTGCATATCATTAACGTCAAAGGGGGCTAATCGGCAATGGTCTTATTCGATTCGCTATTCGTAATCCTCTGCCTGATTGCGAATGATTCGATTTGAGGTTCAATTCGACTCGAAATCTGAGATTAGCAGGGACCAACCCGACAGATGCAGGGCAAATTATTATAGCTGACGTTTGCTCGTAATTTCTGATCCGTTGCCGGTCGACTGCAAACCTAAAAAGTTAAGCTTAACATGTATAAAGTACATTAAAATTGTAATTAAGTAAAATTTATTCAGATAATACAACAAGAGCAAGGCTCCGGGAGGGCACACGCTTCCGACAGTGGCAGTGCGAACTGAAGACCATACAAAAGGACATACATGTAGAAATCCGACAACCGATGAAACCCATGATGTGTGGATATCCTTTCCCCTTAGCTGCTCTATTATCAGACCAATGGACATCAAAATCAGACAACCGATGCCCAAGTTATAATGCAAAAGACTGAATGTGTTATTTTTCGAGTTCTACAAGGGCCATAACACTCGTATCAAAGTGCGAACAAAAGCCACGATTTGAGGATATCATTTCCCCTTTGCTGCTCTATCATCATACCAAAGGTAATCAAAATCCGACAACCGATGCCAGAGTTATAATACAGAATGTTTGTATGGACGGACGTTCGGGCGGAGACATCGACTATATACCCACCGAACCTCCTACCGAAATTAGTAATCGAGAAACAGAAGCTCGTATATTCATGCGATCCTCCCTCCGAGCTAGAAATGATAATTAAGCAGGAATTCATATTGTGATAAATTCTTTTGTGACAAAATCTCATCGAAAATTGTGCAGTCGGTGTCTTTACCTAGGTAGAATGCCCCATGGACTACCCTTACCTTTTCATGGTGTGGCAAAATTTTCCTCTTTTATTGGATAATATCCAGAGTTGATAAGCAGCGCGATTCATCAGCAACATGCTTTTGTGCACGTCATATTTCTCGGCCGGCGGAAGATGTTGAGTCGATTATGCTTAATGTGATATTTTCCCCTCGCTACTGGTGTGGGTGTTCTTATTAAAGAAGACGAGTCTAAAACATGAAAAGAAACATAATGAAATATGCCTTTTTAATCACATATTACAAACAGCGCTGCAACAAAAACTCCTCGAGATAAGCCTTGGCATACCTAACATGTTTGTGACACAACGTAGGAGATCGCATCAGTGTGTACAGATTTTTTCCCTCCCGATCACAGCAGACCATGTAAGTTTCTTCATTATTCATATTTATGGCTACGTTTGAGTCCTAAATGAACACAAAATGATATACATCAGTCCCATTACCTAGTATAAAGAACTGTGAATATTTCCACCCACCCTGATGATGGTGTGAAATCTGAATGAATATCACTGGAACTTGGGGCAGGGGTGGGTGTTGTTTGGAAAGCCGAAAAATATGCAGAACAATGTTTTGATAATGCACTTGGAGATGGCAATTCCTTCAGGTTAGAACGCAGAATCACATTCACACTCCAAAATCAGTTGGGTTAAAAATTAATCCAAATCGCCTGGGTTGAGTGCATATGCGTTCATATTCGCTCAGCCCTGTTGATTTGGGTTACTTTTTAACCCAACTGATTTCAGAGTGAAATTGGGTTCATATTCACTCAACCCAGTTGATTTGGCGTAATTTTTAACCCAACTGATTTTAGAGTGCATTATACTGTGCATAAGATGTTAAATAAACTAAATGACGCCACTTCTGGTGTCATAAATCACCTATGGTTCACTAGTGGCAATGCCGCTGCTTTACCATCTCACCCCAGATGTCCCCAGTATTTTTACCATGTTTTTGTACGAAGACACGTGTGTCTTCGTACAAAAACATGGTAAAAATTCTTGGGACATCTGGGATGAGATGGTAAAACATCATACAGTTGTAATGACTCCGTGACGTCATGGCAGAGAGCTGCGTGATCTTTCAACATTTATTATACAACAGAAAAGATAGGAATAAACAGGAATAGAACCACTTTTGGGAAGTGGTTACACCATAATACAAATAAATAAATGTGTGCTCAGCCTGAGTAAAAAAATCGAGTTCTCAGTCTCGAAGATGATACAGAACATGAGCAACTACCCAAGTATGTATAGATTGTCGTTTACGGGTACAACATAGAAAATAATTCACATTAAAGGCGCTTCGTGAAAAGTTTTTGCTGATGCTGTAGGTGGCAATTCATAGATCATTATCAATGTCTGTAAATATTGTCAATGTGAATAAATAAAACGTGACGTTCACCAGACAACGTAAATAGTTTTTAGAGCAACAAATGGTTGATTCAGGTGTAGCCATTGCCTGTACTGTTGTCCCAATTGGAACCAGACGATAGTCAACAATCAGTTGTGCCTATTATACACTGCCTTGAAGACTGTTTTGTCTATGTATGCCATAAACGAGAGCGTATTTCTCCATACAAACCTGCTCATGAGAGTCGGGAGCTTGGCTGACACTTTAACGAGTTCAGCATTCCCGATAATCCATTAAATACCAAACGCACATTAAGAGGAAATTTGCTTCTGACACGTTTTCTTTGGAACTGGCTCTATTTTATGTTGGTATTTCGATATTTTACAACAATGACACACTGCAATAGTTTTCACTGTTAGACAGATTACATGCCGGTAAATAGGTAATGATGTATGTTGATATAAAATGCCAGTGTGTTTTTGCGCAAGCCAAGCAACTGTTGGACACAAAATGCATCTGTTACGAACACAAATAAATGTTTTTCTTGCTAAGAGTGATTAATTTTGCATACATCCACAGAAAGAGAGTTGGTACTCGGTCGCATGATTGGTGGTTACACTACCGTACTGTGGTCTCACGAATCTTCAAAATTCGATTCGAATTAAATAGAGAGTAATCGCTTGACTGGACTGGTTACGTGAAATAATTCATGACAGGTGAGGGACGTTGTACAAACACGAGTGCGCGAATGCTCACGAGTGTTTTAAAATATAGTTCCTCGCCTCAAATGAATTATTTCACGTAACCAGTCCAGTCAAGCGATTACTCTGTTTATTACTTTTCATTATTAACGATAATTATATTATTTAACCCTTTACCTAACGTAACGGAAAACCGGCCAGCGCTATTCTCAAAAATTGCCAATTAATGTTCATTATTTTTTTTTAATTTTTTGTCCCTAAAACATAGGTTATGACCCCGATTGGAACGAGCTCGACGAGCACGTTCCAAAGAGGGGTCATAACCTATGTTTTTGAGACAAAAAATGAAAAAATAATGAAAATTAATTTGCAAGAGTTGAGAATAGCGCTGGCAGGTTTTGGCCGTTACGTTGGGTAAAGGGTTAAATCACCCACTCAGTTTTTTTATTGCCAATGCATATCTGGTGGCCTTGAAGTTAGGCGGCAACAAAATCGTATAATTCTTGTGTCACCGCAACAAATTCGGACCTTACTGGTCTGATAGTGTTGAATCTGAATTCAATGATGGATCTTGATCATCCAGAGTGCGTCAACCTCAGATAAGCTGTCGCAAAAGATAAGTTCAGTCACGAGTATCAGCGTTTGTGGTCACGTATCACGGGCGATATATTGCCGATCAGACTGCTGGAAAGATGTATTCGTGCGAGCCTGCGCGGTACACACAACACCATGAGTCCAGGACTTCTCGACAGCCAAGAAACTTTCTTAAAAATTGAACACATCACAGTTCACGTGTTTCTAAAAAGACCCAACCATCGCACAAATAACTGTACCACCCCTCTCAAAGAGTATGACATTTTAGGCAATGGGTACACATGCCAGGCCTATGCGTAGTGGCTTGGAAATTCATAAAAATACACCCCCAACAAAGGAGCCACACGAGAGCCATATACGCTCTCAACGAGTGATACACAAACAAATGCCATACCACGCCAGTGACGGAGAGTCAGAACTCTGTATAATATTAACCACGTATCCCCCATACTATTATCCCTCCTATATTGCAGCCATTACCTGGTCTTGGCCCCCACTCTTCTACAACACTCTAAAATCAACTGGGTTAAAAACAACCCAAATCAACTGAGCAGAGTGAATATGAACCCAATTGGTTCATATTTACTCAACCCAGTTGATTTGGGTTAATGTTTAACTCAGGTGATTTTAGAGTGTTTGTTTCGTTTATAGCTTATTTATTTTACAAGGATTGGTGAGCAAGTTTTGCTACTTATATTAACGCCTCTCATTTGCTCAATGGCGCAGGTGTGTGGGATGACCTTCGTGAAGGGTAACTTCGTTGCCTCGCTCTTCTCGAATACTACGAAAGGATCCTTAGCCAGCACGGAGTGTGTCTTTCCCCACACAGAGGACACCCATTTTGCGTCACCACCCTATATGATGGTACGCTGTGACACCTCGATCACTTTCCTCGACCCAGGATCGATCGCGGAACCTCTGGCATTAAAGACGAGCGCACTTTTCAACTTGACCACCACTCGCCACTCTTCTTCTATCATCAGGTCTCCTCAATTCAAGGAGGCTCCGATTCCGAAACCACATCGATTCCGTTCGAGAATATTCTTCTCTTTTGATTGACTTGACTAAACAGACGAATTACCGCAGACACTGACAATAGTTATAGTTGTTAGTAGATGGAATATCTACAACTTGAAGAGTGATAAGATTCGATTCAATTCGAGTCGATATTCCTCTTCCTGATTCGATTCGGGATTCCATTCGAATCGAGATTTGAGATTCGCAGAACTCCAGTCCACAACATAAATTAACCCCCTGCACACTGATGTCAAAATATCTAAAGTTCAAGGTGAAAATTTTTCCCATAATGTAACTAGAAATTTAACCAATTCAATCTTGTTTGACAGAGCTCATTGAGCTCTGTCAAACAAGATTGAATTGGTTAAATTCCCAGTTGCATTATGGGAAAAATGGCTACTTGAAATTTGGATATTTTGACATCAGAGTGAGGGGAGTTAGCCGTACTTGCTAGCTCAGAAGAATCTTTGTGGCCCTGAGGGTGTAGTCGGGGGAATAATGGGTTAACGTGCCCCTCTCAATTTTTCGGAATGGTCGTATCATTGGTAGAAATTAGGTTAAGGTGCCCGAATAATGGTGCAGGTAACCATCCGAGTTTTATTTTAGTCAACAAAATTTATTTTATTTAAACCCCGTAAAAAGAGCATTGAAGCCACTGATTCACTCCCATGAGTTTGGATTTTCAACATTTTTTTTCCGGGAGGTCCCATACCAACAGGAGGGGACACTCCTCTAGTCGCTTGCCTCGGGTGACCTGCCGCTAGTCCCAACTTAGACCCAAAAGGCAGCAATAAGTGTTTAGTGGCCTGTGAACAGGACGTACCACACCAAACAATTACATTACGATACTTTGATCCAAGATTGGACTAACCTTCGGGAATCGATGGTCCATTTATTTTTTTTTTGTTGGGTTTTAACGACACTTTCGACAGCCAAAGTCACCTCGTGTCGGACAGTTTTACAGGTGGGGGAAGCCGGAGTACTCGGAGAGCGCCACTGAGCAACGACGAGCAACTGTCACACTCCACAACGTACTACCTCCACACACGCAGGGTTAGTATTGTCAGTGAGCTCAACACTGGCTTTCCTTTACCAACACAAATCATACCTACAGTACTATTGTGACTGGTTCCAAACACTTTAACCTTTAAAGTCCTACTTCAGGCTTTTGCGATTTCGGAGCATGTGCCCATAATTTGGCATCATTAGGAGTCCTGGGCAGTGATTTCTAGTCAAGTCTTGGCTGCCTGTTGAGGCAGCCAAGACTTGACTAGAAACCACTGCTAAGTAACTGGACATATACAGGTTGTTGTCTAGTGGGAATTCGGGAGGCCTTTAGTGATTAACAAAACTGAAGAAGAAAATCAGTCACTACTTTCCTAAAAATTAACACTTCGGCTGCTATCAAGCCTCAACAAGGTCTTATAAATAGCAAATGCAGGAAAATTTGAAAATATAGATGATTTCGGTATTTAATTATTGGTTCGTTTCGGTTTTTCGGTATCCCCATGATTTCGGTATCTGTTCGGTGTTTCGGTATATTGCCCATCTCTAACCCCTAGACAAAACATATTAATCCGGCTGAAGCTTCGCACATTTTTGTGTGCTAGATTGACGGGAAAACGCCGCAACTTTAAAGTACTATTGTTCACCTCCAAATGCAGTTCAGGGTTGACATTGCGTATAACCAGTTGACGGCTTTTCTATCCAGTAAAGTCGATACACGAGTAGTAAGGGAAGGGACTATGGGGACCTGATTTAACACTGAAAATTCCCATACAGGGTTTTGAAGTTTTTTAAAAATTCGCGTCTAGAAGGCATATGGGGACCTGATTTAACACTGAAAATTCGCATAGGGTTTTGAAGTTTTTAAAAATTCTCGTCTAGAAGGAATATGGCAACCTGATTTAACAGTGAAAATTTCCATAGGGTTTTGAAGTTTTTTAAAATTCACGTCTAGAAGGAATATGGGGACATGATTTAACACTGAAAAGTTCCATAGGGTTTTGAAGTTTTTGAAAATTCACGTCTAGGTGTCGATGGCACTCTGGAGTAAAGATGTCTATTGGAATTTTCAGCGTTAAATCAAGTCCCCATATTCCTTCTAGATGTGAATTTTCAAAAACTTCAAAACTCTATGGTTATTTCAGTGTTAAAATCAGGTCCCCATAGTTCCTTCTCTCACTACTTATACGTTATATGGCCGGCTAGCTGGCTACGGCAGATTTTTTTCATAATTTTCAGCTTCGAGTTCTGATTCCAATCAAGTTATTAGCTCTATCGATAGAATTAAACTACAATCACTCATTCTCTAGTCTTTAATTGGTTGAAATGGCGTTTGTGGCCATACTTGGATTTATAAGTAGGATCGAAATTGTATTACGAAAAGCTGATAAAAACATCTCATCCGTTATATAGACAATTGAAGTAGTAATAACCGGATTTTGTCTGAAGACGTTGACAATCTCTTTTTGATTTGACAGAATAATTTTCTCATCAAATAATGATCTACATAATACTAAAACAACGATCTCCAGGACAGGAAGCATGATTCACCATGAAAACACTGGCGGAGTGAGATTTTCAACTAGACATTTACTCGCAAATTCATTGTGGTTAATTTGTTAACCCTTTGATACTTTTGTACAGTTAAAGTAGAAGTCCTATCGTGAACTGTGCGCTTATCTAGGCTTAATTGCGTGTAGGAATTGCGCGCAGTTGTCATATAGAATGGCATCCAAAGCACGGCAGGTTCTCCTGGTAACTCGTAGCAAACACAGGAAATGTTTCTGCCAATGGACCTCCGGGTTACCCGGAGGTCCATTGGCTGAAACATTGCTTGTGCACAGGCCATATGTACAGAAATTGATAGCCTTACTATGGTCATAACGCGTAGATTAACGCGTAGATCAACGTGCTATGTGTGCGCATTTCATGACAGAACTTCTAGTTTTAATTGTGCGTCTTATGACGTACGAAATCAAACAAAGCGTTGATACTTTTGTACGTCTTATGACGTACGAAATCAAACAGCGCCTTGATACTTTGTGGTCATTTGTTTTGTTAATATATTTCGATTTTTTAAAGTTTTAACCTCAATTCCTATTTTCTCCCGAATAGTGCTCAGTGACAACCGTTGAACCAAATGTTATCGCAGCTTAAAATACTAATATAATCCTGCTGTCACGACTTCTTGACTGGTTGAGTGCAAGAAGCCACCATCAGGGCTTTCAAAAAATGAGGATACCAGAGAGAGCAAAAGCCAACACTTACCTTGCATCTATTTCATATTCAGTCAAACACAAATAATATTTTCTTTATACAAATTTATTTATTACAAATTATTGGAGAGTGCCTGTGGGCACTCTCCAATAATTTGTAATAAAACAAGTTTTGAATAACAAATTCAGACCACCAAAAATAATCTAGCCCTCAACCAGATAATCACTAATGTGAAAAATACCTTGTTATTTGTACTTCCGACGTTTGACGTCGCATTTTGAAAAACGTTGAAGAAACTGAATTCCCGGTGACGTTTGAACGTCAGAATAATTAAAGTCTCAAAGGGTTAGTTCATACTGTTAATTATTTCCATAGATTAAGAAATTTAAATGATGAGAGAGCACTTCTGATTTTGATGTTGGTCCCTCGTTATTGCGTTGTGTCCCAAAGCACGGTACTTCTTGGGAGCGCAGTTCACAAAGGAAATAGAGATGGGAGGTAATAACATTTTGTGTGCGGTGTCGGTTTCGGTATTGTTTGGGGGGAGTATACTACTGCATCGGCTCAGTATTCGGGGTCGGATTTAACATATTTGCTGATAGTACCAAAGGGGAAATCACACCAGCAAAATGCTGAATAAGTGCTTCTTGTATCATTCTACCACCGAGCCACAAATGTACTGCCAATGAGCTCAACATGCCATTCTTTTGACGACATAAATCATATCTACAGTAATTTGGTACCCTGTTCCAAACACAGCTTAACAGTAAAAGGCCTATTTCGTGCTCTTGCCATCTCAGAACATAAGCCATCAACATGCCATCATTAGGGTGTCCTGCTAGCAATAAACAAATCACCTGAACAGTGATTTCTTATCAAGTCTTGGCTGCCGGTTAAGGCAGCCAAGACCTGACTGGAAATCACTGCTAAGCAACTGGACATGCACAGATTGTTGCCTAGTGGGAACAGGCAGCCAAAACCTGACTGGAAATCACTGCTAAGCAACTGGACATGTACAGATTGTTGCCTAGTGGGCATTCGGGACAGACAATTTCGCAGGCCTTTAAGGGTTTACAGAAACGAAAAGAAAATCAGTAGCCGAAGTTCCTTCATGAAACTGAACCCTTCAACTGCTATCATGCTTCAACAAGGACGTATAAGTAGTGAATGTAAGACAATCTGAAAATTCAGACCTTTTCAGAATTCAATGATGGGTTCGGTTCGGTTTTCCGGTATCCCCTTGATATCGGTATCGGTTCAGTTTTTCGTTACATTGCCCATCTCTAAAATAAATAAATAAATAAATAAATAAATAAATAAATAAATAAACTGTACAGTTTTACACTTCAGACATTAAACGTTTGTCTTTTTCTGGAATTCGGAGGCTAATCTATTGTTAGTTTACACTTTGGGGAAACTTTTGGGGGTAATAAATACGCTTGATCGCTTAATTTTAAAGTCCATTTTTGACACACAGGACCTGTTGTCGCCCTTGATGTAGAACAGCAGGTGCTCCGGCACTGTCTATCCGGATAAGGGTAAACAGACAGATTTGTAAAATCGGAGCAGACGTTTCTAGTCAAGTGTCGTCTGCCTGAACTTGTCGGTGACACTTGACCACCCTACAAGTCATATGTCATGAGAAGTATATGCTGTTCAATACATTGTCTCTTATTTCCCAGGCTTGTGGGAGTTACGTACAGTTCAGTTTGTCTAAATAAACTTAACATTAGGCATACTCGACTATACAGAATAGCCATGAAACATGAAACGTGTTATTTTCTTATTCATATATATTTACTTTGTTTTTTGATTAAAATAGGGTTTTGCTATTTTGAAGTCAGATATCTTCGAGCTAGTGTGATTTAATTTTTTGGGAGGAATTCGCGAAAGATTGTTACAACCGTCAAGAGTTGGAATTTGCAATTTTGTATTTATTTCTTTTTTGTGGTGCATACAGGAACTCTTTTGACCTAGTACGTATGAAAGGATAGTTTTGTATTCTATAATGAGAGCTGCTTTGGGAATGAGGCCCAACCTTTCAAATTCTGGCTTGGACAGACCGTTGAAAAAACGTTAGTTTTCGTTTGAAAAAAATTGTTTCTTTCTTTACATGTTTGTTTTTCCTCGTTTTTTTCTTTCCATTTACCGATTAAGGTATATCCTCTTTACCAAGATTATGGCAAGAAACAGATGAGGAGATGATACTTTACCTGTCTAAATATAGTATAGTCATCGTGAACTGGTCGTAATCCACGCGTGGGCAGAGTGATGTCCACACATGCGTTGACCAGGTAATAAAAATTATCATCAGCAAAAGTTGAATTAATGAAGCACCGGGTTATACCCGGCGCTTCATTAATTAAATTTTTGATGATTATTCCTATAATTAGTGTTTGGAATCTAATTTTATTGCGTCCGTAGAAATATTGCCCACCCGTGGAAAGTGACCAGTCCACGGCGACTGTGCTGCAGATGGAGGATTTTGTCTTTGTATCATTCTTTTAAAATAACTCTCGTGGTTGCTGATATTTGTTTTTATACATGCGCAATGTAATTTTATGTTGCCGGTACGCTGCAATCGTTGTTAAATCACTTCCCGTAATTGACTAAGGTATATAATTATTTTTATTACATGCACGGCGTGGTATTTTATATTAGCCAATGGTGGATTTGTGGAAATGTTGTTAAAAGCATACGGTTTTTGTATTGTTTTTAAATGAGCTTCTAATTTGTAAATAATAGATCATCGTCTAAATTTACTTGACAGGGCTGCTTTGTGTATTTAGTGGGTTTTGTGCCAAAAATGTAAGCCAGTGTTTCCAGACTCTCCCACTATTTTCTCGTCTTCGGAACAGCAGGGTTCTAATACTTGTGAGACGGAATCCAAACAACAGTTCCCCAAACCTCATGGACTGGATCCGGAGTGCAGTATACAATGCTATAGTTCTTGAATCGCATCACTCTCTTTACCACAACACGAAAAGCAGACGACAGTTCCAACAAATAAATGGTTTTATCTTACAATCAACATGTATTTTCTCTGTATTAACTCCGCAACTGTCGTGTATCCGACCCCCTGATACAGCTGTTTGTATCGGGGGATCGGATACAAGCACGTTCCTTTCGCGTGAGTTCCATTTTTTTTTCTTTTTGTTCATCCGCACGAATAATTAGTTCGTTATATATTCGTCTACATTCTTGACTTATCTCCAATATATTGTATGATAAAATGATTATTACCATTATGTGGATGTACACAATATGTATCAGAGTCTCGTTCCGGGTTCTAATGGTAGATCGTCGTGATCTGCCCTTAGAACCCGGAGCTCGACTCGGATACATATTTTGTACATCCACATAATGGCAATAATCTCTATTTATAAAGCTGAAATCTTATTTTGTCGCTCAAAAACATAGCTGGTGGCACCTCATTGGAACAAAGTCGACATTTTTTACAAAAATGAAACCTTTGTATTATATAATAAATGGGAATTTTGGAATAAAGGGCTAAAAGCTAATAAAATATGTACAACGGTGGACTGATCTCCACCTGAAACAGGATACAATTTCAGACTTTTTCCGAAAAAAGTAAAAAATATTTTCGATTTGAGCTATGTTGGGGTGGTTCAGATGTATTTTACAGTACGTGGAGAGTAGATTGTAACTAAATCACCCGCGGGGTGGAGTTATCACCCAAGCTATAACTTTCAAATTTTGTACATATCGACAAAAAACACAGGCAATGTTTCAGCCAATGGACCTCCGGGTTTAACCCGGAGGTCCATTGGCTGAAACTTTGCTTGTGCTGGTTATGCTTTGCAACAAATTTGCAATTATTGCTTGGGTGGAATCTCCACTCTCCAAGTGATTTAGTGATAATCCACTCTCCACGTACTGTAAGTGTTTTCTCTGATATTTCATCTATTTTATTAAGCTCTCAGTCCACCAGTCTAACTCTGTTCGGTTAAGGGCTGTTTCTTTACCCATATTGTGCAACATTGCGCGCAGATGACCGTTGATGTAATTTGATATGTCTTTACTGACAATGATATAGAGGTACTCTCTCTGCAACAGTTATAGATATTCCAATCAATAAGTATATAATTCCCCTTAAACACATCAAGATATTAACATAATTTGTGAAACTATCCGGCGTAATCTTAACACTGCGGTTGTGGTTAGTCTTGATTTCTGATTGTAATGTCATTAAAAATGTCGAACAAATCAAGTCTCGATTGAACAACATTTCCAGCTTTGTTTTACAGAAACGAACTTTAGGAAATTTTGCTGATTGCATCATCCGGAAATATATCAGTTGATCGGAGGAGCGAAATTTAGGTTCACTTTTCCAACCAACTGAAATATTCCAAACGAGTGAATCTAAACATCGGCGATGATCTATTTCAGAGCTAGACTAGTTTCAGGCCACAACAGCGTCAAATTTCTTACAGAATTAGACTGGTGGTCTGGTAGCGTGATATGTTACAAGAAAAATCTCAGAATAAAGCTAATCTTTACGTAAGTATGTACAGTGAAAAATAATTCCCTTTTATATCAATAATCAAGATCATTATTTTACACAACAATATTTTATACAAAATACAAAAAGAGGTAACATTCGATATTACTCAGCAAAAAAGTGTGATACCATTTAACCGCCAATACCTAATTCAAGGACGTTGGGACAGGGTTGCGGTGTGTTTCTATCTCCCAATGCCAGCAAAAATTTATCAGTAGTTAATAATTTCTAGCCTCAAACCAACAAGATTTAAAACTTTTATTTCCTATGATAGTATATCACATGACATTACATCCGCATCTCTCGCCATTTCTAACCAAATTTCTAACTTGTGCCAAATTTACCGACTCTAGAATCTAAAGGTCACATATTTCGATTACAAAGGAAAAGGGTTAATTCTGTACCAGGTTGAAAATGTTCGCTCACGAAATGGGCTGCAAATAGTTTCCCAAAAGCTGAATGTACGGTAGGAAAGTTGGGAGGGAGGGAAGTGTGTGTGTGTGGGGGGGGGGGGGGGGGGGTGGCGGGCTTATATCATTTTGAATTGCGTGCACGTTCAGCTGACTACTACGTCATTAAATACAAGAGCAACATACACATGTATCTGGTTGTCTTTTGCATTAAAAAACTAGAAAACATGGTAAATAAACTGAAGGCACCACAAGTCCACGCTGTACTTCTTGTTTGCTCTTTACAGTGCTATTGCACCTATCGGCTCCAGATCCAGATAGACTGTCCGTAATCCACGTGTGGGCAGTGGTGTCCATCCATGCGTTTACCAGGTAATAAAAATCATAATCAGCAAAACTTTAATTAATGAAGCACCGGGTTGTACCCAGTGCTTCGGTAATTAAATTTTTTGATGACTATTCGTATAATTAGTGATTGGAATCTAATATTATTGCGTGTGTGGAAATATTGCCTTCCCGTGGAAACTGGAAAGTGACCAGTTCATGGCGGTCGTTCTGTATGCCCTATTCAATATTAATCTGAAGACGAAAGATGAAATATCACTCAAAACTGTTATCAAACCAGAAAGTAAGAAATTTAGTATTTTCATGAACAGTGTTCATGCAGTCGGATGCCAATGGTACCGGTTGCGCTACAAAAATTGTTTGGCACCAATAATACAGCATTTTAGACCAACATTTGGCATCAATAGTATACATTTGGTACATTTAAAATTTATTTATTTATTGGTGTTTAAGGTCACATACTTATGCACAATGGCTAATCGTGACCGTGACAGTTTTACGGGTGGAGGAAGCCGGAGTACCCGGAGAGAACCACCGAGCATCGACGAGCAACTGTCAGCTCCTCAACATTTCAACTCTGTTCAAGCTCCGCTCAAGAAGGGTAACCGCGGTTTAAGACATGTGCACCATCGACGTGCAGTACGCCTTAGTACACGGTGTCATCGTACCCCGTGGCAACCGGGATAAAGTGCCTTGCCCAAGGACACAACGCGGGTCGTTCCGGATGGGGATCGGTTATGTTTAAATGGCTTTATGGTCTATTATTTCAGTGCGTCGTTTTCGATAAAATCGTTGTATGATGACGTAGGCGAGACGACGGAATTCACGCCTTTCAAGTAATATGTGGGCAACATACATTATTATTTATTTATTTATTGGTGTTTAAGGTCACATACCTATGCACAATGGCTAATCATGACCGTGACAGTTTTACGGGTGGAGGAAGCCGGAGTACCCGGAGAGAACCACCGAGCAACGACGAGCAGCTGCCAACAGGCAACATAATAATCATGGCTCTCTGTTAAGGGTGAACTGAATTAAGAGTTTATCCATTTAATCTGATTCTCATCTAAACATTTATTTGTCACTTAATCTTTCTTATCCTGCTTAATCCTTTCATAATCTTTCTGGGAGATAATTAAATTACTGCTACTAGTTTATTTGGAGTGAATAAACAGTGAGTAAATAAGAATTATGAAATTATTCTGTAATCATTAATAAATTTTACTTTTTTTAAATTCATTTGTGGATTGTTTTGCAGCTAAAATACTTAACAGGTAACACTAAATTAAAATATCGTACTTTGAATGCAACAAATCGCCATCTGCAATGCTTTAGCATTGCAAATGGCGCCTTGTTGCACTCATAGAACGACACATGGTCAATTTGTTCTCAAATAGATTTTGATTCCATTTGGCATTAAAAGCTTTCATTTGTAACCAAAAACATTCATTTGGCACTGAACAAAAATTGAATTTGGCACCAAAAAATATCGGGCCAGCATGTACACTGTTCCTGAAATTAACCCTTTGAACACAAAAGGCTGATTTTCTGGCCCAGGATCATAATATGACCTGAATTCATAAAGTAGATTGTTGCTCGGTGAATGTGTGTGGTAGACCAAATCAAGATTTTCTACGTGCAGCCCCGAGGCAGCACGTTAAAAATGTTGATTGGTCTTCCCTCAAGTAACGAATATAGACTCTACTAGATGATGACTCTGAACTGGTATGGAATATACCAACAGGGTTCAAGGGCTTAAGAACCGAAAAGCCATTTTGCACGCCCTAAATAGAGTGCAACAGAATAAATTATGTTATACGATCATCAAAAGGCTTTAGCACATTGCAACAGGAGAAGTTTACTTCTGTTTGAATAGACTTGTCGTCGCGAAGCAAAGCTTGCCCCTGGGAGGAAAGGGCGCTGTTTCCGTTGTCTTTGGCATCATCAGTCTACTACACTCCTTGAATTCTGGAACGTGTGGCAGTACTTGTTTACTATGGAAAACAAGTTCTGCTTTACTGGTAAAATAGGACCGATAATCAACGCATTAAGTGACTGTTCCTTCAAGTGGGCTGCACATGTATGAATGATTGGTTAAACTTGACTTTATACTTGTGTTGCGAACATGATGTAGCCATGGTTTCTTAACCCGCTGAACAGTGGTGGTATCTTCCATGCCAGTTCAATGGCAGTAATTAGAAGAGTCAACATTTATTATATGGGGTAGACCAATCAATATTTTCAACGTGCCGCCTCGGGGCTGCACGTTGAAAATATTGATTGGTCTCCCTCCCACATTTACTGAATAGCCATCCTATTTAATGACGTTATGACGTATCATGCACAAAGAGCAAAGAAAAGCGTTGCATATGACCTCTCCTGTAAATACAAGTAAATACAATGGCTGGCATATGCTGCTCATTGGAGTGCTGGCATTTCCTAAGATGGCATAAATGTCTGCCATTTTGAACAGACAAGTGTACAGAAACGCAGACTCGCTCAGTTACCCCCCCCCCCCTCTCCCCCCATCCTTGCATACCCATTCAATACGGGTGATATAAAAACTATTTAATTTTCTGATGCTATTCAATAATAGTTATTCCCATGGACAAAAAGAAACAATGAAAATAGTTCGTAGGGTCCATTTTTCAAAGTCTAACAAGGGGATAACAACAGTAAGTACGTGTAGACAAAACTCATAATATGTGCCCCCCCCCCATACTGGTCTATAGCTATACTGAAGTACGTTTAAACCCAACCATTGCTCGAGTTGTGATGCAAAGCGTTCGTAGGAACAGTTTTTAAAGTATGACAAGGGACATAACACTGGTACGAATGCATGGATGAAACCCGCAATATGTGGAGTTATTATATGACTACCACAAATAGCTCCTCAATACCACTGCAGTTTGCCCATCACATCCAGCTCTCCGGAAAACAACAGTGTCAAGTTTTCCAGATCGTTGTCATGCAAGTGCCAAACGAGGTGCACGTGAACGGACTATTTCTACCAGTGTCCTATAAATAAATATAGAACATAAGCACAGAGCAAAGACACGAGTGTCTCCTCATTAAACTCCGTTGACCAACATTCCAGTCGAGGTCTATTTGGAAATGCTGTGCTGAACAATTGCAAAATAACAATTAACAACAATTTTCAGGATGCGAATCCAACAAAACGTACGAGAGTCGGTGTTATCGAAAGCGATTCCGATTGAAATTCAAGTCTTGCCTCCATTGTTTTGACTTTCAAGTTTCATGTTCGACACGAACGTTCGATATTACTGCGCGTTTGGGATTCCCGATTCCATAAATTATTAATGGTTATTTGGCTAATATAATTCTTGTTGTATTTGATTTTTCAGGAGTTGTGATCAGTTTAAACTACTAATTGTCATATAATAAACAAATTATTACAACAGTCAATTGATCTCTGTTGCTGAATTCCGTCTCGTTGACGAGATCTCGTCAACGAGACGGAGTACAACAACACAGATCAATTGACTGTTGTAGTAATCTGTATATCCCCCATGCTGGTCTCTTATCACACCCAAGGATATGCAAACCCCGTCATCCGATATCTGGGTTACACTGCAAAACGTTCAGTCGAAATTTTGTCTAACTTTAACAAAGACCGTAGCTCTAGTACGTACGTGTGGACGAAACTCGCAATATGGGGACATCCTTTCCCCATGCTCACGTCTCAGCGTAGCAAAGGACATCAAAATCTCACAACCTATGCTGGAGTTATGGGGAAAAACGTTCATACGGAAAGTTTTCTAAGTGTAACAAGGGCCATAACATCATAATAGTCGCGTGGTATAATATTTGTTCAAACAGAAAATGTGAAGAAAATCAAAGTTTAAATCCGAATGTTGACTCGTTCAGTATTTCATATCAGCCAAAATAAGATTTGTGTTACATATATCCATTACTATTGCCATCTATCCAAGTTTCACGACTGTGAGAAAATATCAGTTCGACAATTCTGTGATTGAAAAAACAAAACCTCAGATCACTTTTATTAATCCATCATTTTGAAAGTGTGACAACACACCATCTAATATTACTGCGAGCTTCAGAAATCGATAAACCTGTTCATTCGTCAACCTTCTGTTTAATTTAATCCACATCGACTCTCCTTGATTTTACATCATTGATGAAAGAGAGTCCCCCTGATCTTTCATCATTATATCAAGTTGGATGGGGCCACCGACAGCGTTTCGTGTGTAGACGGCTTTAATTAATAGACAGGCTAATCAGTCATCGGAATATGGCCATTGATTGGAAGCAATCAACAAAGAATTCGAGATTTCAATCTTACGTTTTCTGAGTGTGGAACTGAAAAAACATATCGAGGTGGTTTTTGTCTTTCCTTCGTTGGCAATCGAGATTCGTTAAGAATCGATAGTTTCAACTCATTTGCTTGCATTTTGAGTAAATCCTGTGTCTACAAAAACTTCATTATGAACATGTGGCGGAATTGGTATTGCTGACCTGTATAAATCTGACGAACGATTGTTTCGTTCATTTATCGTATGATAAGATATTAAAGAAGTACTGAGAAGGCTCACTCAAATTGCACTAGATATAGAATTTCAGGTACTACTAGCGTAGCCCACCTAAATGGAGTACTGGGGTGGGGGCTGCCATTGGCAGCAGAAGAATATTTTGACCCCTCCTCATCATTTCAATGAAAGTAGAAAAAAGTTGTGTGTCCCCATTATTTTCACCTCGTGTAGGATCAGGAGTGTGTATCCCCCTTGGAGTAGGTCCAGGATCTTTACAGGGAACACAAATGATCTTATCTTGCAAACACGTGACACCCTGAGTCCTTTTGTAAAGGCAAAAGTACTCAGAAAGTGGAGAACATGACTTTAGCAAGATGTATATCTTCTGACCCCCAAAAGTACCATGGAAGAGTACATGGAACAATTTTGTAATATCAGGCATATGTGTATAAAGTTTGATAATTACCAGGAAAAGTTGTAAGGTGGGTGGGTGGTGTGGGGGAGGGGGTTAAGTCTCACATTCACCGCGCCCAAGGAAGTGGACCAGCAATTGGAATTTCAATAGTTAAAATTTACACCTACAGTGGAACTACATCCAGTTTGACCTTTGGTGACCTCCCCTTGCATGCACACTTGTCTAAATTTATCACTCGTCGCCTCGTGAAGAGTGAAATAAAACCGGCAATTATTTTTTACGTTTCTAAATAGGTTTACCTCATAAGATACCAAAAATTAACAAACATACGTTGTCGCATGTTAATAAAGCATCCATAACTCGAAATAGTATGTTCTTATGTTATTAAAATGAAAAAGGCTCCGTAATTTGCGCGTTTCGTTTTCTGTTTCGCTTCGGCGATAAAATTGCCAGCGGAAGTACCGCCCACCGGTGCTCATGTAAACAAACACAGATTCGCACGTGTGAATATTGTTTTATTTAACATTTAAACTCTTATTAATCTGACGATCATGGTAAATAAAATATACCCAAAGTAACTTGGTGTATCAAATGTTCACCACGAGTGGTGAACATTTGGTGCACCAAGCTACTATGGGCATATTCTATATATATCAGGGAGACACATCACCCTTTACAATGCGTTTAGAATTTTGCACAGGTGCATTTTCCCCTTGAATAAAGCAAGGATTTCGTTCGATTTGATTCAATGAAAGGATTCCGAATTGGATCAAATCTTGAACATAACATAACGCACGATCCCTGTTTGGAACTGTCTGGCTCGTCCCAAAGATGATATCACAAGTAAGGGATTGAGTGTGGAAACTGAAGAGAATAAAATGTGAATGATGCTTTGGTTGATTAGCACTGGTAGTTTATATTGGTTCGGCAGGCAAAGGTTACACGTTCCAAATTTTACTCACTGTTTATCCCATCATCTGGAATATGGACCTGGGTAGTGCACACGGCGTTTTTAATAATTTGTCTACATTTGAGACATGTATTCTCTCGGACAAGCTGGTCGACAGAGGAAGAAATTTTCACTGATTGAAAAAAATTACACAATACTCTAATACAAATACCATTGCTTGTTTCGTATCTTATAGCTCTGACCTTTATACCGTAGCAATACTGAACTAAAATTAATTAAAACTTAGTCCGAGTCAGCCAAAGAAAACGCCATTTGTTTCTGACTGGGCACGGTATCTCGTAATGTAGCGTACATCTCCCACACAGATTTATAAAATGCACTTTACACATGCAAACGACTGAACAAACCGCCTGAATATTCACTTCACAGCCATCCGTTTTATAGTACATATTTTTTCCACGATGCATTGAGTAGGATTGGCAGACCATTTCTCAAGGATAGATCGACTGTCCAGGTGCAACATCACAAAAGCATTGCATCGACCAGAATGGTCCGCATTAACTCGCTACTATAAAGTGCAGTTATTGTTTGGCAAGGTCTTGTGGGGGAAATTAGCTAGAAACACAACAAAAACTACCGGGACAGGGTAACGGAATGCTAATTGGAGTGAGCGTAGGAGTAATGCCCAATTTCGCCGAAGGGTCACCGCGATTGAACGTCAGCCACTAATGTAATTCGGAAGCAAGAGAGACAGCGTTCACCTTAAAGACAAGCTGCATCAATTACCATGGTTATCGTCCTAAAATACCATGTTATATTTGGGATATTCGGGAGTATATATATTCTGTGGTCTACCAAGGTATTATTTTATGAGGGGATATCTGGCACAGTCACACCCAATTCCGTAACTAACGCTCTACGTTATAATATCAAGACTTTAAGCTGCATTTTTTTTTACATAATGCATCCAGGAATTTGACCAATTAAATCTTGTTTAACCCTTTACCCAACGCAGACGATATCAAAATTTATTATTTTAAATATCATTTTTTTTTAATTTTTCAAAAAATTTCAACAAAACCATATCATGTGACCCCTCGTTGGAACGAGCTCGACGAGCTCGTTCCAACGAGGGGTCACATGATATGGTTTTGTTGAAATTTTTTAAAAAATAATATTTTTTCAAATGCTGAATTTGCATATTACGCGGGCGGATGGGGGCGATTCGTTAGGTAAAGGATTAACAGACATCACTGAGCCCGATCAAACAAGACTGAATTGGTTAAATTCCTTATAGTTGCGCTATGGGGAAGATTGGCTTTTGGAATTTCAGTATGTTGGCATTAGTGTGCAAAGAGTTAATTAATCGGTATCGTAATGTATTAAAACTGAATTTGCGGAAAAAAAGCACACGTCAAGGTTATAACAGTATTACGCAATGCATTAACACTTTGAACCCAGGATAGCGTTTTACCGTACCAGGAACATGGCATTTCATAATTTCATTAAGTAGGACAGATGCTAAGCGAATATGTGGAATAGACCAATTAATATTTTCAACGTGCAGCCCCAAGGCTCGGGGGCTGCACGTTGAAAATATTAATTGGTCCACCCTCAAATAATGAATATGGACTCTTCCAAGTGCTGCTATTCAACTGACACGAAAGTTACTACCAGGATTCGAAGGTTTAAAAAAATATAAGCAAAATACTTGTATATGCGTACATATGTGCACTTAATCAAAATAAATTGAAAACTATAGTGTGCCGGCCCAGCATAGTATAAGTCTGGCACTGAAAACGGCTGTTTTGTACGTGAAACGATAAGTAAGGAAATATTAACCGGAACTTGAGTTTCAAAGGTAAGAACCAAAAACTCTTTGTTTAACCAGGTCTCAAAAACCAATGAAACTCTGCCTTGATTAGGAGCACAATGTGCATTTGTAAAATTGAGCTATCTTGTTTCCAAAACGGAGAGATTTTTTGCTGGGATCGAAATGTGTACGTGTACGAAAATGAAAATGTGTATGCTCTTGTTGGTTCACGGTACATTGCAATAACAACACAAGGAGTTTGGTATTTGTGTTTTCTATCGCTGTGTTCTTCCGTTGAGAAGTTTCAGTTTTAAACTTTCAGAAGCTTCAGGAAAATAATAGATAATTGTGATTTTCTTTAATTTAATTTTATCAATATTTCCGGCCGAACGGTTATTTCTAACCACATGTGGTCGTCAAGTCAGGCAGACGACAATCGACTACAAAAATGCTCATGTTATTCTACATTTCTTTCAATTATTCAAGCCCCCAATTTACCCCTTGGAACCCTGGTGATATCGTCCATGTCAGTTCAATAGCAGGTATTGGAAGAGTCCATATTCATTATTTGGAGATGGACCAATCAATATTTTCAAAGTGCAGCCTTAATTAAGGCTGCATGTTGAAAATATTGATTGGTTTACCCTGCACATACCCTTTGCAGCCATCATAGTATTGAAATCATGGCGAATTATTACATTAGTCGGAAAAGTGGCCTCTCAGGTTGAAAGTGGTAAGGCTTTTTTCAACGTAACGCTAAGATATTGCGGGCAAAATTTCTTGATTATGAATTTCGACTATGTCTTGTATAACAAAGTCATATTATGCATCAAAATGAAGGATGGGTTGAACAGAACCTGAACGAATACATATATAGAACTAATCTGATAGTGCTGGTTTACACCGGTTTCGGAAAGTCTACTACTACATTTCGGCGAAAACGGTAAACGGATACAAATTCTTTCTAAACCATCTATGCCTGAAGTTATACAAACTGTCCGAGAACGAAAGTAGTACATACGTTCAGATGAGTTGGCAACAGCATGCACACAGGAAGAAAAAACTCCAAACCTATATTTTAATTCATGGGGAAACATACTTTTGCTATTTATTGGCTTCAGGAGCCAAAACTATAAAACTTTTACAGTTGTAATTTCTAGAATTGTATTTTCTTGTTATGACTTTAAATGGGTTGAAATGAATCATTAGAATTTTCAAAGATGTGGCAATTTGCCAGTTGGCAAATTGTCACATCTTTTAAAATGACAATGATTCATTTTAGTCAGTAATATTAACAGGTAGAAAATACAATTCTAGAAAATACAATTGTATAAGTTTTATAGAATTGGCTCCAGTGTGGTGCTTATTTAATGTGTCCCCCAACATAGATTCCTGGGGCCAATAATACAATAAAACTTTTACAATTGTATTTTCTAGAATTGTGTTTTTTAGTTATGAATTTAAATGGATTGAAATGAACAATTAGCATTTTGAAAGATGTGGCAAGTTGCCAGGTGGCAAATTGCCATATCTTGTAAAATGCTAATGATTCATTTTAGTCAGTTATATTAATAGGGACATATACAAGTCTAGAAAATACAATTGTAACAGTTTCATATTATTGGCTCCTGGTTATGTGCCTGGGACTAAATGTGCGCTAGTTTGTTTTTTCCAATCTTTCTGCATGCTGGGTTTGTTATTGGATTGTTTTAGGGGCACGGTGGCTCAGTAGGTAGAGGTGCAGGCTGCAGGCCGAGAAGTCCTCGATTCGAATCCCACCTGCGGCAACCGCGTTGTGTCCTTGGGTAAGACACTTCACCCCCATTACCCACGTGAGGGCACGGTGACGTTGTGTACTAAGGCGTACTGCACGTCGATCTTCAACCAATGCTTACCCTGCTTGTATGGAGTTGGTATGTTGGGGAACTGACAGTTGCTCGGTGGTTCTCTCCGGCTACTCCGGCTTCCTCCACCCGTAAAACTGTCACGGTCATGGTTAGCCACTGTGCAAAAATATGTGACCTTAAACACCAATAAATAAATAAATTGGATTGTTTTACTTTTACCTGGATTTTGGCTTAAGTATCAGAACGGGTGTGGGGAGATTTAACTCAACTTGGAAACGAAGGAAAAAGCAAAAACAACCGTCTGACAAATTGGTAAATTGTTCACTGTATCAACAATTAATCGGATCTGAACAGGACAGAACAATACAATATCTATAGAATGTGTTTGATTGTTCTCATTGATTTCGGTGTTTTATTATATTTGACCTTTTGTACCGATGTTCAGCCGATAATTTTGTTATGGAGGCAATAATCAGCAATTATTGGACTGATTTCATTGTTCAAAGGAACACCTTTCAATTCACGGCGTCTCCTCTTGATCACATTTTGTGTGTAAATTACAATGTAGTCCTGTATTGACCGTATCGACAATCGAAGTGCTGGTTTCCGCTTCATTACTGCCATTCACCAATCAATTTGTACCAATAATTTGTTTGAGAATCAGCTTCAAAACACACGCCGGTACTTTCTGTGACATATCTCCCTAAACGTACTCCACAAAATGGAATAAAGTCGTTCGCATTATTGACTTTAAGGGCCTTTAGACACTAGATGCGATGCAAGCATTGTGATACAGTAAGAAATAACGATATTTCTTGTCATTTTGCAATTTTGATCTAATTGCTTTGGTTTTCTGCAGAACAAAGACAATAATCATTTGACAGGCTTGGAAATAGCACGCGAACGGTCGTTTAGTGTACGTGAGGGTCACATCAATTGTAAAATCCGCGATCGTTGTGCAGGTTACGATAAAACAACACAGCATAAATTAACTTCCCAATCCCGTATATTTTGCCAGTCAGACATGACCGTCTCTCGAAATGCACTCGGCCCAAAGGTTCCGCATTGCATCCACTATGATCAGAGTGGAATGCCGTTTACATCATAACAGAATTTCCGTCAAAATGAATAGTAACCACTAACGTGCGATCTCGCCAAAGTGAAGATCGCGCGTTAGAGGTAGAGATCGCGCGTTCGATGTAGCGATTTATTTTTGGCGGAAATTCTCTGTCAAGACGTAAACAGCATGACTTGTGTAGTAAAAACGGAGAACGCGGAAAAGTATTACTGCACTTTCTTCCTATAGGTCGCCCCTGAGTTCCAATATGTTCTATGTGCCAGTAGGCACATAGAACAGATTAGAATTCAGGGGACGAGGTTACTACCATGTAAAATAGCATAACCTGCGTAACCTGCTTATTTCCAGGCCTGTATTTCAGAGTGAAGACATGCCTGAATCATTTGAGAAGTTACAACCATGATAGTATTCAGGTAAAATCCCCTCCACCCTCCCCCACACAACCAACACCAAATCGACGTACAATTCCTTGACGTAACCCCCACGTAACCTAAACAATCGTTCGCCTGTTATTTCCAGGCCTGGAAATATTGACCGTTCTCCAAAATGAACAAAAATCAAAATGGAAGAGAAAAGCTGCCATAACATTGTTTGTAAAAGGATTCAGATTACAAAAATTCCTTCGGGGTTTTGAAAGAATGACCTTTAACCTGATATGTATCAATTCTAGCATAACGAAAATTTTGTCTGTTAAGGATAAGCGACACTATGAACACCAGCATTATAAAGAAGTTACGAAAACGTGTAATCCTTTACCCAAAGGAATAGAAATACCTTTTGAGCGCCAGTGTCATAAAAGTCGCCATTAAGATTTTTATTTTTATTCAATATTTGCCTTCAAGGATTGTGACCCATCGCTGGAATGAGCTCGTTCCAATAAGGAGTGATAAGCTATATTTTAAAGGCAAAGCCACGAAACACTTTAATTATTCATGATTTTGTTTTCTTTGATTTTGCCAGAATTCTCCCCATGTCGTGTTAGATAAGGGTTAACCCCTCTACCCAGTAAATCTACATGGGAGTGTGCTGGCTCCTCGGATAGAGCACTGGACTTCAGCGAAAGGTCGTAGATTCGATCATAATCCCCGTCATCTGAGGCAGTGAGCTAAACATGTATTCCCAGTTGCACGAGTGGGAGCACAGTACTGCAATGTGTTAAGCCATACTGCATGTCGATGGTAAACATGACTTCATTGTCTTTGACCGACCCCAACCCTGCCAGTTATCGCTGCTGCTGGATGGTTCTCTCCAGATTTCTCCACACGTAAAACTCCTGCACGATATGTCCCTCACTGTTGAAAATGTCGCTAAAACCCCAAACAAATAAATATTTAGATAACTGTATTTTGTTCATATGCAGCCCTGACCAGTCTTGTCATGAAAATCGACTTTCGAAAAAGTTATCTCCCCTGAAAATATTAGACTCTCGATAAAAGTCAAATTAAGAACCATGCATTCTTAAGAAGACATCCATGACACAAACAGGAAATAAAGCCAAGCTTCCCATTGTTACTTTAATAAACGAAAACAACAGACAGCTTTCGGAGCTGTCTGTTGTTTTTATTTATTAAAAGTTACAAAAGAAAACATGGCTTTTATGATAAGCTAATTAAAAGCAACTAAGTTGTAAGTGTCCACATTTGTTAGTTATACGTGTATGTTATGACCCTTTTACCTAACGAATCTGACTCATCCGCACGCTGTAATTTACAAATTGAGCAGTTGGAGAAAAAAGAATTTTCAAGAAATTTCAGCAAAACCATATCAAGTAACTCTCATTGGAACGAGTTCGTTCCAGTGAGGGGGTCACATGATGTAGTTTTTAAAAAAATCTCTTTGAAAAGTTTGAAAAAAATAATTGTATAACGATCTGGATATAAGGGCCATTTACCAACCAGCTTGGTTGGTCCGGATCTCTTAGTCTCGTTCAGAAAACAAGGCCGCGTTGTTTGCTTGAGATCGACGGTTCGAGCCACGGCTCCCGCACTTCTCTTTCGAGCTGTTACATTGGTGCGGTTGACCAACCCACAGCAGTTGATGGGATGTTATGATGAGTCAATGTGAGAGTATCGACCGCTCCGAGATAGGACCTGTTGTGCGATTCATGATGAGTGACATTTCATAGAACGTGCGATTAGTATAGCGGTCAAGATATAAGAGCCATTTACCAACCAGCCTGGTCGATCCGGATCTCTTAATTTCGTAGTAAATCGTTCGTTTGTGGTCTACCCATTTACCAGCCAGCCTGGTCGTTCCAGATTTCTCAATCTCGTTTGTCGTCCCATTTACCAGCCAGCCAGGTCGATCCGGATCTCTCGATCTCGTAGTAAACCGTTTGTCTGTGGGCTATAGGTCTACCCATTTACCAGCCAGCATGGTCGTTCCAGATTTCTTAATCTCGTAGTAACTCGTTCGTCTGTGGGCTATATGTCTACCCATTTATTAGCCAGCCTGGTCGTTCCGGATTTCTTAATCTCGTAGTAAATCGTTCGTCTGTGGGCTATAGATCCACCCATTTACCAGCCAGCCTGGTCGTTCCAGATTTCTTTATCTCGTAGTAAATAGTCTGTCTGTGGGCTAAAGATCTACCCATTTACCAGCCAGCCTCGTCGTTCCGGATTTCTTAATCTCGAAGTAAATCCTTCGTGTGTGGGCAAAAGGTCTACCCATTTATCAGCCAGCCTGGTCGTTCCGGATCTCTCAATCTCGTAGTAAATCGATCGCTTTATGGGCTATAGGCCGACCCATTTACCAACCAGCCTGGTCGTTCCGGATCTCTTAATCTTGTAGTAAATCGTTCGCTTTGTGGGCTATAGGTCTACCCATTTACCAGCTAGCTTGGTCGTTCCGGATTTCTTAATCTCTTAGTAAATAGTTCGCTTTGCGGGCAAGGTCGACCGCTTCCTCGTGCTGCTACAATTGGGATAATAGATTTTGATATCGCGTGCCTTGTGCAAAGGGTTAAAACATTTTCTTGCTACTGGCCCACACGAGTGTACATGTAAATAAATCTCTATATATTTATAAATACACATATTAAAAGAGATTGTAGACTGGAAAACTGTAACCCAGACCTATTAGACATGCCTCTATATATATTTAAAAGTGTACAGCGTAATAAACTCACCATTCAGAAATCGATCAGTTGGGATTCCAAAGCAGTTGAATATAATGGACTCCACGTGTCTAGGATCGATTAATCATTGATAATTGTATAATTATTTGATATCTGCTTTGTTCACACAAATGTCATTTCTTGCACTCTGGATTGATTGAGTCCTTTTCTGTCCGTCACCTTTTGTTTGCAAGCTCAGTAGCCCCTCTCAACAATAAATGTGTAAAACATTGAAAAAAGTCAACACGCTTTAGAAAAGCATTCATAACATGGGCACTTGCAATGCTGTTAACTGCCTTTTAAGTACAATGCATTCAACTCGTGTCAGTCGGATAATCATTCCAACGCAAATAATATGTAGGGCAAAAATATTAATATACTTGTGACCCACGGATCTTCTCGAAATATCGATCGAATGTCAGTGATTTCCTTTTTTCTGGATGTCATTGAAGTGGAAATAATGGTTGAAAGTTCTCGTCTCGTTCAGAATTGCGATGTTAAGACGATACAGGGGACTTTGCAGAAGGCGGCAACGCAGCTTTTAACCCTTTACCTTACATGAAATAAAGACGACACTTGCAAAAACAGTTCTTGAATAACTAAGTTTTTACACTTTTTGTCCCCAAAACATAGGTTATGACCCCTCATTGGAACGAGCTCGACGAGCTCGTTCCAAAGAGGGGTCATAACCTATGTTTTAGAGACAAAACATGAAAATATAATGAAAATTAATTGGCGATTTTTGAGAATAACGCGGGCCGGTTTTGGACGTTACGTCGGGTAAAGGGTTAAATTGAGGAGAGGCCACTGACATCAGCTTTTAACTTCAAGCAAAAAGAGAACTGTGCTCTCCCATTTTGGCTTGTTTTGAACTCGAGCGTCGTTTACCCCCTTCTGATGACGTGTATGGCACATATCAAGAAATAACCATCTCTGGCTTATCCCGTAAGGAAAATCCATTTTCGATAGTTATCTCCCCTGAAATTATTAGACGGGCAAGGGAGGTCCAATTAAGAAGCATGTTACTGTTGAGAAAAAACCTTTGACATCAGTAGAAAATAAAGCGAAGTTTCCTTTTGCTACTTTTAATAAATTAAACGAAAAGAACAAACAGCTCTCGAACAGCTCAAGCTCGACAGCTCAACCTCGACAGCTCAAGGTCATAACCTATGTTTTTGAGACAAAAACGAAAATATAATCAAAATTAATTGGTGATTTTTTAGAATAGCGCTGGCTGGTTTTGGACTTTACGTTGGGTAAAGGGTTAGGTTGAGGAGAGGCCACTGACATCAGCTTTTAACTCGGAGCTGTCTGTTGTTTTCGTTTATCGAAAGTTACAAAAGGAAACTTGGCTTTTTATGGGACGCGAATGAAAATCAATTAACAAACTGTTCACTTTGGCTGTTTGTTTAGTGTTTTTAATAGTAATTTGCAAGTTCTTATTTTGTCTTGGAAAAAAATTAACAAATTTTGCCCCCAGACTTTTACATTAATGGAGAGGATAAGGTCTTTATTGCATGTCATACGATAATGGACAGAAATAAGTTACAAAATACCAAAGTATGGTGAAAGCGCCGTATTCTTATTTTTACTTGGGTTTAAACAGACAATAATAGTCAAACATTCAAACTGATTCGGAAAAGAACTGTAAAACGCCAGCTTCTGTATTTTTATACTGCTCTGCAGAAAAATACCTTTAGTGTGTAAAATGAAGCACAAATAGATGATACAGCTTCGATAACATCTCGAAATTTCAAATTTTATATGATATTATCAAACCCTTTGCGTCAAATGTACTGACAACTTACGAAATTAAGGGGAGGTTATTTTCCCGTAAATCTCTCCCAATAACGAAAATTGACATGTCTCCGAATTTTACCCCATTTACATGACGAGATTCAATGACGGATTGCAGTGCATCCAAGATTAAAAATGATCTCATGTCAGTTTTAATGTCAGTTAACCCTTTGAACTCTAGTGGTACCTTCCATGCCAGTTCAACGACAGCAATAAGAAGAGTCCATAGTCCTTATTTGGGGTAGACAAAGTAATATTTTCGAGGCTGCACGTTGAAAATGTTGATTGGTCAACCCCACACATTTACTGAACAGCCATCCTATGTAATGACGTTATGACGTATCATGTTCCTGACTGGAAAAGCGGCCGCTCCGATTTAAAGGGTTAAACGACTTTTATCTTTTATACAATCGATTGGAGATTAGAATTTTCAGAAATACTCCAGCAAGATTGGTAATGTATTTTCGGATAATCCAGGAGTAACTTGCCTTTTTGCACTCCAGTGAATTTCTCTCGAAATAATCCCCAATCAAACTGAGAATGCGTCGTAGCATTCACGTCATTATCCCTGCTTATCATGGCCCGGAACTGAGAATGCTATTAAAACATAGCTTATGATCCCTCTTTGCAAGTAGCGTATGCTTTTTTACAACTACCATTAATTTATTTATTTATTTGGGTTTTAACGACACTTTCGACAGCCAGGATCACCTCATATCTGGCCGTCCAGTTATACGGGTGGAGGAAGCAGGAATACCCGGAGAGAGCCACCGAACAACGGCGAGTAATGTCAGACTCCCCAATCTACCAACTCCGCACAAGTAAGATTTGCATTGGTTGAAGGCAGGTGCACCATCGGCGTGCAGTATGCCTTAGTATACAGCACTACCGTGCCCCACGTGGGAAATCGGGTTTAAGTGCCTTGCTCAAGGACACAACGTAGTTGCCCTGGCGGGAATCGAACCGTGGACTTTTCGGTTTGAAGTCCAATG
The DNA here is from genome assembly GCA_031216915.1 of Pictodentalium vernedei. Lineage (NCBI taxonomy): Eukaryota > Metazoa > Mollusca > Scaphopoda > Dentaliida > Dentaliidae > Pictodentalium > Pictodentalium vernedei. Next base: position 69,464,253 of record CM062292.1, on the reverse strand, counting down.
CCGTAAACACCGAGCTACCGCGTTCAAACAACTACCATTACAGGACCACCTATAACAGAACAAACTATAACCATAACAACAGAGGCGACAACTATGCCAACTACTTCAGAACCCCTGCAAATACTACAGAACCAACAACAACATCCTGTGAATACACTACTCCCATTATAGAGGGTCGACAACATCTACCACATAATCCATCACAACCACAACAGAGCTAACAACTACAACTACTGAACCTGCCAGCATTGCTACAGAGAAAACAACCCTCACTACACAACCAACAAACAACACTACTACTTTTATTACTCGTTCCTTTTTCTTCGCTGACTGTGGCATCTCGAAAAAAACAACACTTTTTAAAAGCGTGTTACTCCTGGATTACAAATTGCTCCCCAGTTAAAACCTACACTCGGTTTATTTTCGGTCATGTGAATGTAACAATAAAGCTGCTTTCACTTGCATGCGGTTTCCACGTGCGGTTGCTTTGCGGCTGCGTTGCATTTTTCCTTGCGTGTACACGCAATGCGAGGAGTAAAGCGAGCTTCATTTAAAAAATCTGCTGTTTTCTGTAGAGAGAATGAAAGCAGCTTATTACCACTTTAGCGGACGTTCTCCTCCATAATTCATGGCGCCATGCAAGCCGAAGCGATTAACAGTTAATGATAACAAAACTCATTAACGACCCGCAGCCCGCTCCCGGTCGTGGGAAAATAATAATAACACGATTTTCTTGGGCGTTCCGGTTTATTAACGGCCCAGTTGGAGTGAATAACAGCCCCCTGGCTTATTAACGGCCTTCAACTTCGTCTGGGGTAGGTAATAAACCCTCGGACTGTTATTCATTTCTTTCGGGCCTTTACTAAACCGTAACACCCTCCAAAGTCATGTTATTGTTATATTCATTTGATTTGGGAGGGCATCCGGGCTGATATTCGCGAAGAGTGAAATGAAAGTGGCAATTATTTATTACGTTTTTAAATGAGTTTACCCCATAAAACGCCACAAATCAACAAACATGCATTTTCTCACGTCGATAAAGCATCCATAACTCGAAACAGTATGTTATTATGTTATTAAAATGAAAAAGGCCCTGTTTTTTTTCTATTTCGTTTAGGATAATTCCTGGTTATCGTGACTTACTTTTAAAAACGAGAACAAGAAAAATTCCCTTTCTCGGGATTAAACCCTACTTAGAGGAATAATCATCAAAATTTTGATGAAGGAAGCACCGAGTACAACCCGGTGCTTCATTAATTGAAATTTTCTGATGATAATTGTATTACCTGGTAAGCGCATGCGTGGACATCACTGCCAACTCGTGGATTATGACCACTCCACGGCGACTGTACTGTAATGTTTGTTTCTTTTGTTTTGTGAGTTTGGGTTTTTTTTCATCCCCTTTCTTCCATTTCATTTAACAGGCACTAGATTATTAACAGCGATGCACCAACGCCTTTTCGTCCGTTTAAAAAGGAGCATAGTGGCTCGGTTTCTATAGCGCTGGACTTCAAAACGAAAAATCCACGGTTTGATTCACGCCAGGGATTATTATGATCCCCGATGAGTCTGGAGGTGGGATGGGGAAATCTCACCCGAGGGGCAAGATATTTGAACCAGACCCGAGGCTTGCCTCGAGTCTGGTTCAAATATCTTGCCCCGAGGGTGAGATTTCCTCATTCCCACCTTCAGACTCATCGAGGAGGATTTTTCTCTCCCACCATGCAGCGATTACGTTAGCCAGAGGTAATCGGGAGTCACGTGCTGATTCAATCAACTCATTTTGTATTCGTTGTTTTGAAAAAACTGATGACACCATCGGAAAGAGCATGCACAAGTTATGTATATACCAAAGGTATATACCACGAAATCGATTAGGAATGGTGGCAGCTTGAGGGTTGAAGAGTTTTAGAGCAGCAAACTTTGATCACACTGCATTCCAATGACGTCAATATCAATTAGTTGGTAGCAAGAAACTGATACGATATGCATAACGTCATAATAACGTTATAAATGTATAACGTCACGTGGGTGGGGTGGGATACATCTGTCTCTCCCTGCTATCTCACCCGGGACACACGTATGTTACACATGCAGTGGGGTAGAAAACTGCATTGTGTCCCCGGGCAAGGCGCGTAATCCCGATTACCCACGTGGGGACACTGTACTAAGGCGTACTGCACGTCGATGGTGGACTTGTTTTCAACCCTGATAGTGCGGAGTTAGTTAGTTGGTGACCCTGGCTGTCGAAGGTGTCGTTAAACGCCAAATAAATAAGTAATCCATTTCAAAACAGAAATCAGATTATCATTTAAACACTGCCTAAAGACTGGAAACCAACTACCGGTGGTTCTGTCGTGAAACATGTCTGTAAAAATACCATATTAAACTTCTTGTCTGCAATGCCTACTTTTTTGTTCGGCTTTGGAAATGATATTTGTTTTTTCCTCATCACATAAGAAGGTTGTTCAGTTGTCAAAAAGAGCTGACTAATTAATATCTTTCATATGGCTTCAAGTTAAAGATATTAAGTATACAACCCCAGCAACTGATCCTTCTAAAACAAGATAACAACTTATTCTCAATTTGGGAGGTGTCTTTACCCAACGTAACGGCCAAAACCGCCAATTAATTTTCATTATATATTCATTTTTTGTCCCACAAACATAGGTTATGACCACTCTTTGGAACGAGCTCGTCAACGAGGGGTCATAACCTATTTATTTGAGACAAAAAATGGAAACAGTTATTCAAGAATTTTTTGTAAGTGTCGTCTGCTTTTCGTGTCAGGTAAAGTGTTAAAAGCCGCGGAGAGAACCACCGAGCAACGGCGAGAAACTGGCAGACTCCCCAACATACTAACTCCACACAAGCAGGGTTAGTATTGGTTGAAGAGAAGTGAACCATCGACGTGCAATACGACAACGCCACCGTGTTCCCACGTGGGTAATGGGGGTGAAGTGTCTTGTCCAAGTACACAACGCGGTTGCCGCAGGTGGGATTCGATCCGAGGACCTCTCGGCTTGCAGCCTGCACCTCTACCTACTGAGCCACCGCGCCCCCAATAGAAACTGATGGTACAGTACAGTCGCCGTGAACTGGTTGTAATCCACGCGCGGGCAGTGATGTCCACGCATGCGTTTACCAGGTAATAAAAATCATCAGCAGCAAAATTTCAATTGATGAAGCACCGGGTTGTACCCGGTGCTTCATTAATTAAATTTTTGATGATTTTTTCTATAATTTGTGTTTGGAATCTAATATTATGGCGTCCGTGGAATATTGCCCACCCGTGGAAAGTGACCAGTTGACGGCGACTGTACTGTACTTCTTGAAACTCTTGATTTATATCATTCGACAAAAAATGATTAAAGGATGTACTTATTATTACCAGGCGCGTATCCAAAATTCTATAATAGGGGCTTCCCTAACCAGTTTTCGAGGGATGGGGGAGTATGACATTTGGAAGAACGTTGTTGTTGTGATTCGGGGTACCCCTTTATCTTGACTAGAGTCCTCGGATCGTCCGTTACCTCCTCCCACTTTCACTAACTGGTAAAGTGCTGGAAGCCCATATTTGAGCTTTACTCTGAAGTGTAGGTACCATAACATAAAGGCTAAATATTCCGTGGATATGCTACATATTATCTTTAAAGTGAAATTATTTATATATTTTATATAAAAAAATTATATATATGTATGGATTTGTCTTGTCATAATTTATGGGAGAGTGCCTATAGGTGTGCCTGTATGTGTGCCTATAGGCACTCTCCCATAAATTGTAAAAAGGCAAAGATATGTGAACAAATTGTGGTGATCAAAAATAATTTAGCACTCTACCAGTTAAGGGAAGTGGGAGAATGGGATAACGATCGGAGGGTCCTACTTAGGACTAGGCCTCCCACCCCCCCCCCCCCCCAAAACATTTGGCAAAATTCGGTGATCTAAGAGCGAATTTGGGGCATTTATAGCGTCTGTAAACCATTTAGTGCTCCATGAGTGGTGTGAAAGTTTAATTGGGGCAATGTTTTGGGTGGGCGGTAGCGAAAAGTTTTAAGATTAACCCCACCCCTCCCAAGCTACATCACAGTTATGAAATGCTGCACCTCTTCGGCGACATGGTTCATATTTAATTCACCATTGTATGGCAGCAACTTTGTGTCCTTTCTCTCCTCAAATACTATGCTGGACTCGACCATCAGAACTATATGCTCTCTTTCTGTTGGTCGGCAGGCTGCAGTGATTTTACGTCAAATTCGATTGGATAATTGACTGTTACAGTATTAATCCACGTCGTCTATTCACATTTGATGCTAACAAATCATGTGCAGTAACTTAGAAGATTTTTCTGACTCTCAATAAACGCAGGTGATTTACTCGTCACTAGTTATTGAAGGGTTTAGAGTAAACCGCGCATTGCCCGCCTTGTTTTGGCATGCCAGGTGCAACTAAAACTTGTATATGTTCGTCACTTCCGTTAATTCAGTGCACTGTTAACTCTTTACCTAACATGAAAAGCAGACGACACTTGCAAACAACATTCTTGAATAACTCATTTTTTCCATTTTTGTCTCAAAAACATAGGTCATGACTCCTCATTGGAACGAGCTCGACGAGCTCGTTCCAATGAGGGGTCTTAACCTATGTTTTTGAGACAAAAAATGAAAAAATAATGAAAATTAATTGGCAATTTTTTAGAATAGCGCTGGTCGGTTTTGGCCGTTACGTTAGGTAAAGGGTTAAATCACCCACTCTTTTTTATTGCCAATGCATATCTGGTGGCCTTGCAGTTAGGCGACAACAAAATCGTATAATTCCTGTGTCACCGCAACAAATTCGGACCTTACTGGTCCGATAGTGTTAAATCTGAATTCAATGATGGATCTTGATCAGCCAGGGTGGGGGCGCGGTGGCTCGGTAGGTAGAGGTGTAGGCTGCAAGCCGAGAGGTCCTCGGTTCGAATCCCACCTGCGGCAACCGCGTTGTGTCCTTGGGCAAGACGCTTCACCCCCATTGCCCATGTGGGGGCACGATGACACCTTATACTAAGGCGTACTGCACGTCGATGGTACGCTTGTCTTCAACCAATCTAACCCTGCCTGTGCTGCAGTGCGGAGTTACTATGTTGGGGAGCTGGCAGTTGCTCGTCGTTGCTCCGTGGTTCTCTCCGGGTACTCCGGCTTCCTCCACCCGTAAAACTGTCACGGTCATGATTAGTCATTGTGCATAAATCAAACATCAATAAATAAATATAAATAAATATAAATAAATAATCAGCCAGGGTGCGTCAACCTCAGATAAGCTGTCGTAAAAGATAAGTTCAGTCACGAGTATCAGCGTTTGTGGTCACGTGTCACAAGCGATATATTGCCGATCAGACTGCTGGAAAGATGTATTTGTGAGAGCCTGTGATGAACACACAACACCATGAGTCCAGGACTTCTCGACAGCCAAGAAACTTTCTTAAAAATTGAAGACATCACAGTTCACAAGTTTCTAAAAAGACCCAACCATCGCACAAATAACTGTACCACCCCTCTCAGAAAATATGACATTTTAGGCAAAGGTAACACTTGCCAGGCCTATGCGTTGTGGCTTGGAAATTCATAAAATACACCCCCAACAAAGGAGCCACACGAGGGCCATATACGCTCTCAACGAGTGATACACAAACAAATGCCATACCACGCCAGTGGCGGAGAGTCAGAACTCTATATAATATTAACCACGTATCCCCCATACTATTATGCCTCCTATATTTCAGCCGTTACCTGGCCTTGGCCACCAATTTTTTCTCCACGAAAGTGACTGTTCTATCACATTGTCGGTCAGTTTGCGGTGGGGAAGACAAAGATAGAAAGTATGTCGCTGTACCTCCGACAAAACATCGTGAATGATCTGGGTCTGAGGTGAGCGTTTTTAGAATGGTTAAACACAGTTGCGGCTGTAAAAGTGGTAAAATTGATATTGTTTCGCGGACGACCCCAAAGGAGATGGGGTTGGGAAGGAGCACGTGCTTCCCACATTCTACCCCGCCCCCACCCCCCCCCCCCCCCCCCCCGCCCGCCCCCGCGCACAAAAATAATAATATGGCACCTTGTAAAACAAAAATAATAATAATTATACATGAAGCAAATTTGGTTGGCTTTTCCTATTGTTCATATGTGTTACAAGCTTCCAGGGGGCTTAAAGCGATGTGTATTCTTAAAATTAATGTTGTATATTGCTCCCCGTAGGCCTCAGGAGGCCTACGGGGAGCAATATACAACATTAATGTTAACCATGTATGCGCTGAGCAACCAGATAGTACGTACCTTGTTTGGAAAACAACCATTACCAAATAAATGACCAATGATGTTGGCCACTTGTGCTTGCCAGAGTGGGCGGTCCAGACCCCTTTCTCACACACATGAATAAGGGCAACATCAGAAGGATAGACCGATATTGAAGAACAGTGTGCGGCTTATTTCAAACGTGTCTAAATACATACGTGTGATAAAACCCTCATCCTGATGGATCTACATGTGTTTGCATTCGAGAATCGCATGAAGCACAATTGCGCATTGATCATTTTCAAGATAATGAATGGGAACACCCCTGCTTATACATTTCTACAATGTTTTGTTGACTTTTTAATGACGAGTGACATTAGCTAGTTTACGTGGCGTGGATGCAGTGACGACCGGTGGATGCGGGGGCCAGAACGTGCAAGGGGCAGTGGGATTCTTAACGCACCGAGCCACAGTGGTTGGATCCTGTGGGAAATTTTGACAATTGCTACCAACAGAAGCAAAATCCTTCAATTTGTTCAGTGTAACGAGAGGGGTATATTACTGAACCGTATACCATATATTTTTCTTTCGGCGTTGTATCAGTTGCCAATATACTTACTGGCAACTGGGCAGTTAATTGGTAGACGGTGTGATAATGGAACAACATTATTCATTGGCGGACAGGAACACTCGCTGCATATCAACAAAATATCGTTCGTTAAAAGCATTGAGTCAAATGGACCCCATTTCCAATTGAACCGTCTGTGGTCGGGGTCTCTGGCTTTCGACCATTCTGTACCATAGGACGAGACACCACTGTGTGGATGTAACCCGCATGCTTGTCAGGTTAAATACAGACTGTGGTTTTCAAACTTTTAAGAATACTGCTATCTTTGTATCTCCTCAAACGTCTCCAGCACCGAAGGTTTGACTAAGCTTTTGTCACTACACCAGTTTCACTACCAGCCTAAACAGTGCTCAAACCCTCTGAAACTCTCTCTATATATATTTTTATTTGATGAAGTCACAAATATGAAAACAAACATACGGACATCTTGCTTGTTCTCTGTAATAAACTGATCGTTATAAAATTCATTTTATTATATATTGTTATTTACATTGCCAAACTCTATTTGCTCGCCTGTTAACTCCGTGACGGATAATACATTATATGGATTGGTTTGTTGTGGTTTGAGAGACGGGAGCAATAATTGTTTCAGTTTCTATTTGTTCAAAAATTCTGCGAGGAATAGAGACCATACATCAAGCACAGCAGAGCTTGATGAAGCCATTAAACTGTGACAGGAATCTGAATTTATCAATCAAGTGTTGTGGACATGTCGACGGGAAGTAAATAGCATTTAGCCCTATAAGTCATTCTGAGACAGACTTTAACCCTTTACCCAACATAACGGCAAAATCACCCAGCGCTATTCGCAAAAATCGCCAATTAATTTTCATTATTTTTTCATTGTTTGTCTCACAAACATAGGTTATGACCCCTCATTGGAACGAGCTCCTCGAGCTCGTTCCAATGAGAGGTCATAACCTATGTTTTTGAGACAAAAAATGAAAAAAATTAGTTATTCAAAATCTTTTTTGCAAGTGTCGTCTGCCTTTCATGTTAGGTAAAGGGTTAACTCCTTTACGCATCCTCGTGTACCGGTAGTACGTACATTGGGAAATGAGCGTAGATCTTTTGAGGGGATCAGACATCTAAAATTCCTTATCGCGTGGGGCACAATAATAACACAAGCGATATTAAGCTCTCAAACCACTTGTTGAATTCCCAAACAAACCCAACGCTGTTTTATCCTGGAAACAGTATCGCCCCAAATAGTCTATCACCTGTTCTTAGAATCAATCGGACGGAATATTTAAGCAGGTCGGAAAAGCGTGATACACGCGTTACGTACATTTAGTTGCGCAACGCATCCTTTAATGGCTTCACTGTGGTATACTGAGCTCAAAGCACAGCAGTTAAGGGGGCGTCCAACCTAACTTTGGTCAAATTTCATGTAATTTTCTTTCAAGTCTAAAAAAGGCCCAAAATGAATAACCCCAATAAATTATATACCAAAGTGCTTGGAATGAAACATAGAACATGTGGAAACTGAAATTTGCCATGGAACTGCTGCCATGTGGAAATAGCACCACCTGAAAGTCTGCTATGGCATAAGTAAGAGAACAAAATTTTTACAATAAAATACCTCAAAATAAAATAACAGCTGTATTCTATAAACATTTAAGTACATACTCGAAGAAATCTTTTCCTAATTCATGAAAGTAATGAAGATTGAGACCAAATGTTATAAGTGGCGTGCTCACTGATTGAAGGCAGACATTTTCTTTTGTTTATGTTTTGATTTGGGGAGTTCAACAAAGGTCAACTTGAAGGAGTCCAGCAGAAGAAGTATGGAAGGACAAAAGAGTGTCTCCCAATATCAAGATGTATGTGTTACTGTAATGGTTTGGAAAGAAAATATGATATTCTCCTATGTAGAATGCACTGCAAAGTCATACATTGTAGTTGAATAAATATATTTACAAACCCCTTGCACTCTAACCCCTTTTATCCCATGCATCAATTTGATAGTGATTAAATTGTTAAATTTGTCTGGTTTATCAATAAGTACATTAGCTTTGTTTAACTCTTGGACACCAATACACTCATGATATCTGTTGGAGAAGAAATAAGGGTAACTGTAACCTGTCACTGCAATAAACCATCTAATGTACTTAAAAGTACATTGTTATTCAAAACACATCAAATCAACCTTACATAACCATTATTGCATGTACTTTCCCCAAGGAGGCTTACTGACATATTGAGATCAGAAGGGCACATCCAGAGGGTCTCACATATTTTTTTCAAGAACGCAGTACACAAAGCAATCCCCAAAAGATGACAAGTGAGCTCCATTTGACACAGAAAATTTTGGGGTGGGGGGGTCTCTTCCTTGTATGACTCTACCTCCGGCACTCAAGGCATATGCCTTTTTTCTCAAAGTTTAACTCTTTTTTTCTTTTTGAAGATCCTGGCCACACATGTTCCAAACACTATCAGACAGGTAAACCTCCAAATAAGTGTATCTGCAAAAATCATGTTACATTGCAAAACATTCTTTTTAGAGTTTTAGTTCTGGACCTTTCATGCTTCTTACTTCCAACTATAACACTTAATTTATCGATTCATGGGTGAATAGAAAAGTCCTGCCATAATCAACATTTTGAGTTCCATAAGCCTTCAAAACAGCTCCAATAAAAGTGTCAAACATCAGATTGGTGGCTTTATACAGAATATTCATTAGGTTGTTGCTTGATAAGTAATAGGAACAAAATCTTCACAAGAAAATTCTGCAGCAATACAATTGAGGGTATTAGCAGGCACTCTGCAACAAATTGTAACAAATCAACTAGTTATAAACAAAATTTTCTAACTCAAAAGAGTGAAAAAGTACCACAACTCTGAAAAAATGTGGGAAGAAACACATGCTACAGCAGCTACACAGGCATTGTTTCTCCATGATGCTCGATCACAAAACCAAATATCCTTCAAACTGGAGTAGCAATGGTTGAGATACAAGGGGGAATGTTGGTACATGCAATGATGAATGGGTAAGACTAAGATTAAGAGGACAGGGGGTCACCACTGCACGGCCCTAGATGCACCTTTGATTTTCCAACTTCCACTAAGTTCCAGGTCTGGGGCATAATAATCGCAACACACCCAACTTATCAGTTCATAATTTCAGTTAAATAAAAGAAATTATCAATTTGAATAAAATAATAGATGATGTAAAAATATTTGGCTTCCTTCGCCTTCTCGTACTATTTAATTACCACAAACAATATCAGTTTGATGCCGACAAACGAAACTGAACGCATGTGGTTTGATTAAAAAGTAACTCGGCATGAATAATGAAGAAATTGCGAATATTTCGTGTATTTCATTTATTTAAAAGCCAATTGCAGCTAATATTGACCGTGCATTCGATAATTCGTTTCGGTTTTGACCACACGGCCACGCTGACACTCCGTGACAGCGGTTATGTTTATTGTGATATGCAAATTGGGGGATGGTTTCCGGTGAAGGAGATTTGTCACATTTGTCAGTGTAAAACGATAAAAAAAACACTGATCGACGCTTGTATTACTATGGTTGGTTGGAAGAAAAAACTAAATTCTCAGCATCGTCCAAGCGCACCTTATTTAAAAGCACGAATGCATCATTTTCAACCCATCTTCAATCAGTCCTTTGCAGACATCAAACATACCCGTCTTCAAATTCCATGGTTACTAGGACGTAAATAACTTCGCAGCGACAGGGGGAAATTAACACACTCAATATAGTTCCAGGTCACTTGGAATATACTTCGTGAAAAAGTGATTTCTGAAGCATTCTGCTTACTTTGTTATGAATATTGCCTTATTTTATGTGTATCGTCCCGATTTTATACACTCGGTTATTTTTTTTACAAGTGGTTCATGTTGTCTTTCTAGTGCGCAATAATTCAGATTTTTTGTCAACAAAAAAGTTCAGACGGCCTGTAAACACGAGAGGGAATTTCGAACCATATTTTGCAGTTATGACATTAACAGCTCAAGTACTTGCTGTCACCTGTTTGCAAATACGCTCATACATTGTCTCGAACAAATAAAGGGCGTGATCACGTCCTTGCATTCTTACGATTGCCCAAATTGAGTATTTCTGCAAGAACCACATCGTAATCACATGACCGGAAAAACATCGTTGAAACATGGCTACATCCGGAACATCAAAAATTTGTGTTGATGTTATTACATTCAAACGTCAAAACCCACCAGAGTGTGTGTCAAAAAAATGCTTTCTCAGAGTCTGTAGTATGTTATCATTATATTGAGGACAAGGCTTTCGAATTACCGATTATTTTGTGGTTTTACCGGTTCGTTACTTATGCCATTTGCAAATTAATCTTCTTCAAAATCATAAAATTCACTTTTTTCCCTGAAAAAAAATATATGTACCTTTTCTATGCACTTTACTCATTATTTTGATATATAATTTGCCTTTCCTTACTTCTCTTATCTGTTTCTGAGGCATTGGGAAAAATGTCAAAAAATTGACCAAAGTTAGGTTGGACGACCCCTTAAGCCATACGAAAGCTTGAAATACATTTGAACAATCGAAAATAGCTCAACCGAATTTGCTGCCTGTATAATTATCTAATTATTCATCAGAAAGTTGCATCTCTCGGCGTGGGTTCGAACCCCCGCCATGCCAATGTATAATTATCGTTCCTATTTTTGTTTAACAATGTGCTGTATTTTTTATATTAGTTTCTTTTGGCCGGAATGGGAGACGTGTGTTACGACCCGTAATGTAATAAATGCCCATAATGTAATACCCACCCATAATGTAATACAAAAACGACCCATAATGTAATACGAACCCATAATGTAATAAAAAACGACCCATAATGTAATAAATGTAATAACGTGTAATAAATGTTAGGTACCCATAATGTAATAAAATTTTTAAAAAATTAGATACAAATTACACTTTTCCAGGCCCGTAATGTAATAAAATTCTAAGTTTGATTTTTGTTTTTTCTCTTTACTCCAGCAGTGCGTTCGGCTACTTATGACACATCCTACGCCTTCATCAATGCTGCCAATGGCCCCTATGCCGTACACAGCCAACATGTGTGGGTGTGTTGGGATTATGATGGAGAGTATTCCGGGACCTGGGGCGGGTATACTCTGCTCTGAGTGGCAGGCATTATCCCTCTTCTATTTGTACCACCCGCGCAAACGTCTTCCTCAATAGCCTCTACTGCCCTGCCACAACCATATAGGTCTACCTTACCAGACATTCAGTAATTTTGATTCCAGGATGGTCATTTATAACTGCAATCATCATATTCGACCGGCTGTTCACTTGCACAAAAGCAATGTGGGTAGCAGGTTCCTACTGTTAATAAATGCAAGTAACTCTGGCCAAAGTTGCTGGGGCAAAGGGTGGAGTGGGTGCCGTGGGATTTGGGTGCCCCAAGACTGGATAGTGGCGGAGGGGGGGGGGGGGGGGGGGGGTAGTGTGGGATACAAGGAAAAGATGGAACAGAAGCAAGACGTTGAGTCAAGCGGCGCAGAGGAATATCGGGAGGCGATATGGTAGGTGTACTGGGATTGGGATAGGGGATATCCTATAGCTCGATGGGATTTGGATTAGGCTACTTTCCTCCAAATTAAGCGTACGATCTATCCTCTGTCTCTCCAGTTTTCACTACCTGAACAAATTAGTCATTTCCCTGTACTGTACTACTATAAGTTTATGTCACACCCACCGCACCTGGAAACAAATGAGCCCGATCCCAGGATGACACTTAATAACGACCACATCATATTCCCGATCCTGTGATAACATGTGTCAAGTAATATTATTAGTCCACCACACGGCCTTCTACTTAAACTACCTACAGCCGTAGCAGTTCCTGGCGGTTGGCCAACCCCCTACTCTATCACATCGACTATTCGCGTGTTCATCTCCGCTATTGTGCCATCTTCTCCTAAGTTACACTCAAACAACATACATAGCTAGACACGAGGAGTAACATGGGCGTATCTGTTTGACCGGGTGTGTGACCTTGACCATTAAACCAGAAACCTTGAACCTGTGTATCGGCTCCTGCTGGGCGATTGTCCTGAAACTTGGTGTGTGGTTCGGGCGCCCAACAATTTCGCCACACCCGATGCCCGTCATGTGTGACCTTGATATTCAAACCGTTGACCTTGAACCTGTATCTCGGTTCATGCTGGGCCGATTTTCGTGAAACTTGGTATGTGGGAGTAGTTCAGGACGCTCAATATATATATATATATATATATATAGAGAGAGAGAGAGAGAGAGAGAGAGAGAGAGCCCCGAACTACCCCCACATACCAAGTTTCACGCAAATCGGCCCAACATGAGCCGAGATATAGGTTCAAGGTCAACGGTGTAAATATCAATCAAGGTCACACATGACGGGCATCGGGTGTGGCAAAATTGTTGGGCGCCCGAACCACACACCAAGTTTCATAAAAATCGGCCCATACACAGGTTCAAGGTCACCGGATTGAGGTCAAGGTCACACCTCACGGTCAAACGGATATGCCCATGTTACACCTGGTGTTTAGCTACGTATGTTGTTTGAGTGTAGCCTAGGAGAAGATGGCACAATAGCGGGGATGAACACGCGAATAGTCGATGTGATAGAGCATGCGGTTGGCAGGAAGTTCCTGCCAACCGACAGGAACTGTCAGGAAATGTAGGTGGTTTAAGTGGTAGTTCCCACAGCTCAGAAAATTCTGTGGAATGTTTTTCCAATCAACATAATCTCAAGAACCACAAAAACTACTCTCTATTATAGATCTGCATTCGTCCTGTGCATACTATGAGTGATGCCACTCCACTGGTGAAATTTATTTGAGAATGCAATCCCCTGAGCTCAATACAAAGAGGCTGCTTTGTACAACCAAATGATGTGCACATTAACTCGACTCAGTTGCTGCTCACAGCCACAGGTGAACATGACATACTCTTAACCAATCTTCTCGCAAAGGTGGCCTGCGTGGATGATAGCAGTCTACAAGGCGTTAACTTGCTTCGGTTCATATCAACTGAGGGTGTTCAATCTGTGGTGTGTTGAGGTTTTAGAAAAATAACACTGAGAGGAGTTGAAACCATTTCACTCAGGGCTGTCACTATTGAAACTGATACAATTTTTATTGAAAATGTAAGGTCTTTCTTGCATGTGCGAAGTGCAAACTATTTGACTGGAAAGCATTTGATAATATTACTTGACACATGTGATCACAGGACCGGGAATATGATGTGGTCGTTATTAAGTGTGGTCCTGGGCTCGGGCTCATTGGTTTCAAGGGGCGGAGGGTGCGACATGAACTTATAGTAGTACAGTACAGGGAAATTACTAATTTGTTCAGGTAGTGAAAATTGAAGAGACAGAGGATAGATTGTACGCTTAATTTGGAGCAAAGTAGCCTAATCCAAATCCCATCGAGCTATAGGATATCCCCCATTCCAATACCAGTACACTCACCACATCGCCTCCCGATATTCCTCTGCGCCGGTTGACTCAACGTCTTGCTTCTGTTCTATCTTTTCCTTGTATCCCACACTATACGTCCCCCCCCCCCCCCCCCCCACACACACACTATCCGGTTATTGTGCACCCCAAACCCCACTGCACCCCACTACACCCTCTGCCTCAGCAACTTTGGCCAGAATTGCTTGCACTTATTAACAGTATAGGAACCTGCTACCCGCATTGCTTTTATGCAAGTGAACAGCCGGTCGAATATGATGATTGCAGTTATAAATGACCATCCTGGAATCAAAATTATTGAATGTCTTGTAAGGTAGACCTATATGATTGTGGCAGGGCAGTAGAGGCTATCGAGGAAGTCGTTTGCGTGGGTGGTACAAATGGAAGAGGGATAATGCCTGTCACTCATAGCAGAGTATACCCGCCCCAGGTCCCGGAATACTCTCTATCGTAATCCCAACACACCCACACATGTTGGCTGTGTACGGCATAGGGGCCATTGGCAGCATTGATGAAGGCGCAGGATGTGTCATAAGTAGCCGAACGCACTGCTGGAGTAAAGAGAAAAAACAAAAATCAAGCTTAGAATTTTATTACATTACGGGCCTGGAAAAGTGTAATTTGTATCTAATTTTTTAAAATTTTTATTACATTATGGGTACCTAACATTTATTACACGTTATTACATTTATTACATTATGGGTCGTTTTTTATTACATTATGGGTTCGTATTACATTATGGGTCGTTTTTGTATTACATTATGGGTAGGTATTACATTATGGGCATTTATTACATTACGGGTCGTAACAGACGTGTTTCCGTTCCTCTTGGGTACGTCCGTGAATAAGCAACGGTCACATCAAAAAGTAATCTCAGGTCGCGTACATGTAGTAGTTGTGTTTCACATATGGTTACAAAGGATATATTATATTAGCCATTCACTTTAAAAAGTCCGTCTACCTTCATACAAAACTTCCATCCAAGTGTTCTTGTATTGTCTGATGTGAGAACACAGGGATTGACGGGAAAGGAGAGTGATCACTCTCACTCGCCATCACTCTCCTAAACTTTTCACTAGGGGGAGCAATTAATCACTCGCCTTCATGATGTGTAGAAATTATATCCAAACATCACTTATATACTGCATTTCAATCACCCGTTCGTTGCCTGACCCAGCTAGGAAATAATACTTGCAAAACATCATCTCTCATTACTAAAATCTTTCATTTTTTGCTTTAAACATATCTTATGACACCTCATTGGAACGAGCTCATTGAGCTCGTTCTAATGACGGATCATAAGCTATGTTTTTAGAGTAAAAATGAAACATAGAATTTATATGGTCGTTTTCGTGTATTATGCTGGTCAGTTTGGGCTGTCATCATAGGTGTCAGGACACCTGAGGCCCCGTAAGGCCTTGGGCTGACGTGGGGTTATTTAGTCCCGCTGATGAAATTGCGGGAAATTTAGACCAACGTGGAGGGTCGGAATCCAAGTGTCGCGAACTCGGCGCTGGGAGCTGATTCCTTCTCTGCCAAATTGGCCTGAAATAGGTTCGATGTCCGTTAGGTGTGATTCCTAATCACTTAAGGCTGTGTAATGGAAAGAATGATTTAAAGTAACAACGATTCTTTTATTTACACATAAAAATAAAGCCGTTTCAATATTTCAAGAATCAACAATTCGATTCTTTTCACAGAAAATGGGTTGCTAGGGTTAAATAATTCTCAACAATTATATAGTCATTCTATAGCCCTGTACTGGCACTATAGTCTACACACTGGAAATGTTACTACCGTAAGCTCGCCATAAGAGCTTCACAAATCTGAAATTATATTACGGAGAGCTCGCCATAAGAGCTTTACAAATCTGAAATGTTATTACCGTGAGCTCGCTATAAGAGCTTCACCCGCTCAGGCTCAAATGTCAACGTCTGCGCGTAACTGTACCTCTGGCTGTCGGAGGGTTCCGACCAGCAATGTTCGTCATCAATAAAGCCACCGTATTTCTGATTTGGGTCAGATATTGTCTACTCATACCTTATGTGCCTTTTGAAAGTCCTCAGTGAAAGTCCCATTGAAATGTTCACTGTTCCTGGTTGAATTCACGATTCACAAATGCCCCTTTTTGTGCTAGGGCGAAATTGTCACTCACACCGATCTCCAGTCGGTATTACGATGCTTCGACAGCAAAACAAACTACTTCCAACGCAATCAGTCTGACGCTTCAAAGGGTTAATACGCACAATACAATTAACCTACACTTCTGTCTATTGCAGGCTGATACCTGCTACTCGACAATCTAAACTTTGACGTTTCACCTTGGCTTTTCCTTCTCAAAGAATTTGGCACTGTAGCCGTCTATCAACCTTAAGCTAAATCAATCGTGGAATGCCCGGTCTGGTTATTCCAGCCGTTTCAGGGTCATGTGATCAAAGGTACCCCTTGCCAGGAAACAGAGTCCGCCTGCCCTGGACTTCACCAACGTGTGTGTGACCCCAAGTGTGTGTCTAATGCTCTGCTCTTCAAGGTATATATACTTTTTTACCCTAAACTGTCAGGTGGACAGACGCTCATCTGTCCATCTGCCAAAACGGTGGGAGATGACGTATATCGAGGCAGAATCAAAACAAGTCATCTCGCGCGTGACTTAACGGTGATTTCATTTGTCGAGAGAACCGATTCGTCCCTGCCAGTCATTGCAAAACTAATGATCAGGTGACGACACGACATACATTTCTATCTTTTAGAATCTCGTTTCTCAATTGGCCGTGACGATATCCTGCCACCAACCGATTACGTCTCGTAAGACTCGCGACTACTGTATAACTTAAATGAGATTAGACCTTATCTAGCGTACCGTTTCTCCCCTGGGTCCCTGCGCTGAAGCTGGATATACACCACGTGTGTTTTTTCCATGTCCAGCTTCACAGATAAGTGCAATTCACGTAGGTTTTTCGCCTTGATGCGGAATATCTTTTGAACTTATAATATCTTTATATATGAGGCCCCTTGCCCCTGTATTTAGGCTGGCTTTGCTCTGACAATAGGTAAGGGTTTAAAATCACTCTCCTGAATTTTTCACTCTCGTTTCGCGGGGACAATTGAAAATCTTAGGTGTTCATCGAAAGAATATAGCAAGGTTTCTGTCAATTTGTTCTGTTTAAAGAGTTTATACAGAAACACTAATTTTCCTATTCTCTTTTGTCGTAGAATGGAGAGAATATATACTACTGTTTTGTCTTTACGAGAAAGGTTTGTCCTCCGATCGGAAAATCTACGTGAATGAACAAATCGTCACACAATAATGTATTACGGACTACGTCGCCCATATCATTCCGATCCATTCTTTGACAACAGCAAGCGCGATTTATCATTCTTACTTTCTGAAAATGTATGAAGTTAATCCATACGGAAGTGTGAATGCTAGAATATCTCGTCGCTTTTGTCTAAAATTTTGTGCTAGAACAAAGTCCATTAAATTCTCTGCTTATTAATGCATGTCATTCAGCTCCATTTCCGAAACTTTGTTCACAATTTGCTGGCTCATATAAACCCGGATGTGTATCTTAAATTTTGATGAATAAATGGTCGTGTGCCTTTTGTTTGGCAGATTATTTTATATTTGTTTGTAAATTTATTCATTGACGTATAAGGTTCCTATCGGCATCTATGGCTATATCATGACCACACCACTGGCGTTAATGCAAGTTCATGGAAACGTCTATACCTATGCCTCCCGGTTTAACTCTTCTGGCGCGACAGGCGACTAAAGTCGACAGACTGCAGACCGCGGAAAGGTACTGCAGTGGTCATTTTAGCCAACTGTGCGTGTCCATTTCCAAGTGCTTTAAGCCCTTTACCCAACGCAGACGATATCAAAATTTATTATTTTAAATATCATTTTTTTTCAAATTTTTCAAAACATTTCAACAAAACCATATCATATGACCCCTCGTTGGAACGAGCTCGACGAGCTCGTTCCAACGAGGGGTTACATGATATGGTTTTGTTGAAATGTTTTGAAAAATAATAATTTTTCAACTGCTGAAGTTGCATAGTTCGCGGTCGGATGCGGCCGATTCGTTGGGTAAAGGGTTAAAGGGCTGAACTATGTTTCATGCACCATTTATGTCTTATCCATGAACAACGATATCTTCCCTTGAAAGTATAAAGGTGCCATTTAAATATATACAGGAAATCATTTGAAAAACTGTCAATGAGATCATTAGAACATCTTTTAAAATAATAACGCTTTAGTCTAACAACCTATACTTTTTGTAAAATTCCTGATGAATATTAGGCGCTAAGAATTCTGTTTCTCAGATTATTCCGCGCCAAAAGAGTTGAAGGACTTCCCCCCAACCGTCTAAACAGAACCCGTTTCGAAAATACTTTTGTCATCTACATATGTGTCCTCTTTATTACAATAAACAAGCACTGCTCCACTTCTCTTGGTTTCCAAGAGAACGGATTCCGTTAGGTGATGTATGCGTTATTATTCAAGCAAAGAATGGTTAAGACAAAACTCTTAGAATCTGTCTCTATCAAAGAATTAATGTGTCTATTGAACACGGATGTTGATCAAAGCTTCAGACGGGGGTTTCACATGAATCGCCTCAACATTCAAAAGTTAGTGTTTGCGTGGAGGAAACCCCATTCTGTGGATGTTTACTCACGATAATAATTTCCCTTGTTGTACAGGATGAGTGATATACTAAGAAGAAAACCCCTGAAGTTGAGGTACTACAGAGACATTAATGACATAGCTTAAGCACCAACCAAGTAAATTCTTCAAATGACGGTTACGCGACCCCACCAGAGAATCATATATTACCAAGCCACCCTACTTTACTTCGATGGCCAATAGCAGATTAGACGGAGGCAGATTTGGCGTTGACCTCAACCCCACACCTTAATCTATTCTAATTTTATATTAAGTTTATACATTGGGATAACAGTCAAGTAGTTTGTTTATTTTATTTTATTTTTTTTTATTTTTTTTTTATTTACTTTTTTCTTTTTGCTTAAGAAACAGTTTAATCACATTTTAATTTTGGCATTTTATTTTACAAACTTTTACACCGGATACGCCCCTAACCCATTACCAATAACTTCATGTGCAAGTAAATGCCAGTGTGGTGCACTAGACAGACCCTTATAAAAGAATACGGTAGTACATCGTATATAGTTCCAATATTCCATGATATACCAGGCAAAACCATGGTATAACATCTATACAAGGGGCACACAGAACCATCCAGCGTCAGGATGATATTAACGATTCGGGTTTAACCCCTTGAACCCTCGTTTTCTGGAATGGTATCACCTTTGTGTACACTTACAGTGAGATGGGTCGTCCAATATCAGTATACAGGGAGGATAAAATAATAACTGCAGTCTGCAGACGCCCGGTTGCAGACTGCAATTATTATTTTATCATCAATGCCTCGTGTATAGACCTCTTACAATAAGACAAAAATGGGACGGAATAATGTCTTGGACCGAAAAATCGGCCTTACGTGTTCAAAGGGTTAACTCTCACGGCTCTTTTTATCGCGCCCCTTATTTAACCATTTGGTCAACTGGTGTAGCTAACGACACGAGCAAAAAAAAATCCTTATTTCTTTTTTGCCCCAAATGCATAGCTTTTGACCAGTCATTGAGACGAGTTAGTTCCAGTGAGGGGTCATAAGATGTATTTTCGGACAAAACAGAAGAAAATTTGAAGAGGGAGTTTTGTGACACCCACCCCCCTGTCCGAACTAATAGCTAATATTTTTTTCCGGAAAGTGGACAAATAACAAAGAAGTTTGGGTTTCAACTCCATTTTGCTGTTGCATTGGCCTTTCCTCATTACGACAAGTAAGATGCTTTTTTATAATCTATGGACTTTTGAGGTCGAATTTCTGAAAATTTGCAATGTGATATGGACAGTAAAAGCTCCAATCGAACTAAACATGTTTCTCCTATTGACCTATTATCAACAAGGAATCCAATCAAATCAGCTCTGAATTCAGCTTCAGAACATATTACATGCACAGATGTTGGTACTAAACTACCTCAATTGGGTTGAAGACGATTCTTGAACAATTTGGACCTTGAGTTTTGACGATTCGAACCCTAATATTTTCAAACAGTTCACTTGTATTTT
Organism: Pictodentalium vernedei; assembly: GCA_031216915.1. Lineage (NCBI taxonomy): Eukaryota > Metazoa > Mollusca > Scaphopoda > Dentaliida > Dentaliidae > Pictodentalium > Pictodentalium vernedei. Next base: position 69,443,740 of record CM062292.1, on the reverse strand, counting down.
ATGTCAAATTTCTATATAATTTAATAATTTGTAATATGGAAGTGAAGTATACGAACCTTGAGATTTCATTTATCAGCCATCAGACATCTTTTAGCATCTCTGGGATTATGACGTTCGTTGATCGTACAGGTTTTTGGTCTCCATTGTGGATCCTTTCTCACAAAAAGCGACCTTCCCAGTGTTCATGGTTTAAAACACTTCTCAACACTTATGCAACTCACGTATTAAAAGCTCTTAATTGGGTTTCAATTGCTAACTCATTAAAGATTGAGATGTTTTTTATAAGACCCCTGTGAAAAGATTAGGATTATTGCTGAATAAACAATTTCATACATACCTGAAATGTGACAGATAGGAATAAAAATAAATTTGTGCTGAAAATCTATTTGTAACAAATTGAAATGGACTGTTATAAAAATTATAAAATTAAATTAGTGTTGAAAATCTTCAGTGAAGATTTTCAACACAAATTTATTTTTATAATTTTTATAACAGCCAATTTCAATTAGGTACAAAAACTTCATAAAAAGAACAACTACAACGTAATTACAAAAATCCATTCTTCTCCATTTCTGAATTTTGTGGATGGTTATTCACCTGTCTTGGCAGACCACTTGTGTGTGGCCCAAAGGGCGGTCTCTCAAGACAGGTTCTCCTGTAACTTTAAGACTGATGACGCGTATACTACCTTATCTTGAAAGTGGAAGGTAATTTACAGTGCATTTTGACAGAGGGTTAAATTCCATTACATTTTGACTGAAAGTGCTTCATATAAATTCCAATATGAGTTACAGTAATCACTTCTCTAATCCTAAACCCGCTGTGCACATACTTCCTTCAGATAAATCATTCACAAAGGTATTGGCAAGACAAAATGAGTACGCCACAGCAAGATTAATAACAACAAGAAATCCATCACCTTTCCTGTGAAGCGTTGTAATACATTAGCCGATTAGTCGACACTGAAGTTATTTCAGAAGAAAATAATTCCAGGCTAGTGCTAGTTTAATTAGTCCATGCATTGTTCATTAATAGCTCTGAAAATATTTACGTAAATGAATTGGAATTCGACCGGAAACTTGTGAAAGCCGTAAAAAGCTTTCCGAATTAATAAATTACCTTTTGGAGATTTGCGTTTTAACTCCTTGCCGAACATTACCAGTAGACGACACTTGCAGAAACATTTCCTTGAACAAATAAATGTTTCATTTTGCCTCAACACATAGCTTATTACCCCTCATCGGAACGCAGTGCGTTCCGATGTGGGGTTGTAAGCTAAATTTGGAAGCAAGTGTTGAAAACTATATTATATAATTTGACTGGCAATTTTGGGGGGAATAGCTTTAGCCTGATGTGGACGTGAATCCGCGATGTTCGTTAAAGGGGGGTAACTGCTGGTCTAGCACAATCGGCAGACCACAGCAATATTTCGCCAGTGAGAGATTTTAACTATATCAAAAGTTCCGGAAAGAGGTCAACATCTCAAAAATGAGCGAAGGGCGACACTCTGTTGCTGAAATTTAACTAAAATTACCTCAGAAACAAATCTCGGCATTTTATTTTATTTCACGGAAACTGGGCGGTTTTCACTGTTTTTTTTTGCTGGTGAATGGTTAAAATGTATTTGCATGTCGCAACTGTCAACCGTAAAGGGGAAGATTTAATGGTAAACGTTATTACACAAGATAAAGGTTGAAATTGTATTTTTAATGTGGTTATTCGTTATTGGATGGAAAATGCGCCGTTCCTATCTGTGATTTATGTTCAAAGCTTCGGAAGCAAACTCAAATTACAATTCAATAAATTTATTTCATTGATATTATTTGCATGTATACAGCTTGGCTTGAAAGCTGGTTATTGTGAGCACAGTGCAAATGAATCGATTATATCATATCACTGTCATAGATAGATAGTCTAGAATACTTTTCTTTTAATTTCAAACATTTTAGGGCTAAATCTGATTTATCTCGCATCTAAATTTTGTTAACTAAAATTTAGAGCCAAAATGTTTGCTACATTTTAAAAAATTGTTTGTATTTTGTATTCATATTCATCCGAAAACAAGCATATTTTTTCTCCACTACAAGTAAAACAGTCTTGAAATACGAATCGGTATTGTTGGTAGCAATACTCCGAGCACATCCGGATTAAGGAATGAAGATTTTCGACACTGTCCTTGATCACAAAAAGGAATGAAATACTTCAATTTGTATCCTAAGTGAAGACATTATTTTGGTAGTACGAAACGAAAGCACAATCGACAATTGCATTGTTTTTAATCCAGCGTGCATATATTTCCCCGAATAGTCATATCACCTATGTCAGCAGGACCGTGTTTTGGCATGCGTGCAATAAAATAGTTCTTTTTTTGTAAATGACGAGTACGTCATGTTTTGTTTGGGGGTGGTATTCTAAGATAAATTGGATATTACCACCTTGAGAGTTCAGAGATGGTTACAGAAATCGAGACCTTGTCTCTGAGCCATATATCGACGAGTCCTAGAGTACTATCCATCGGATTTGTCGATGTATTGCCCAGAGACGTGGCTGAGACTTCTGTACATCATAGGGAGTAGGGACAATGGTGTACACATCCTTGAAAAGTCCTTGAATTTCAATCTTACTCCTTGAATTTTGAAAATCCAGAAAATGTACTTCAAAAGTACTTGAAAATCCATCAGGCTCCTTGAAAGTCCTTGAATTTTGCTCTATATCATTTTTATCTGTGTAATAGTGGACAATTGAAATATCTCTTTTGACCTTGTTTCAGTTGAAAAACGAAACAAAACGAACATAAATAATGGATAATCCATAAATGAGGAATTAAAGTTCGGACATTATTTAACTGGGTGTCATTCTGTACGTACCATAATTTTGTTGCAGAAACACCGTTTTCCTGGAATTTAGAATAATGAGGTAGAAGACATTTTTAACCCTTTACCCAGTGTAACAGCCAAAAGCGACCATCGATATTCTAAAAAAAATGGCCAATTATTTTTTTCATTTTTGTCCCAAAAACATAGATTATGACCCCTCATTGGAACGAGCTCATCGAGGGGTCCAATGAGGGGTCATAACCTATGTTTTTGAGACAAAAAAAATAGTTTTGCAAGTGTCGTCTGCTTTTTTTTATGTAAGGTAAAGGGTTAAAGTAGGTAAGGCTTCTAAAAATGGTTATATTCCAATTGTACATTTTAAAAAAACATCCTTGGAAAAAGCTGATATGTCCTTGAAAAGTTCTTGAATTTTTTTGGTCCTTGACTGTAAGAACCCTGACCTGGGACATATACTGATGTCGAGAACTTGCCACAATCAACGAGTTCTGTGGACTCGTCGACATATGGCCGAAAGACGAGGTCAAGACTTCAATACACTATGTCGGAACTCCTCTGGTGGTAATAGCTTACATTTATTTTTTGGCTGAAACACATCAGTTGCATGTCACATTAATGCAGATTTAGAATGAGTAACAAAAAGTATTCACCCCGGTAACCTACACATATTTACCTTTCTAATGAGGTAGGTAGAGAGTATGGATGTTTTCATAGCAAATATTTTGCGTTCGTTGAGCATACAACATAATGGAAAACAATTAGTTTAAGAAGATCCTACGGGGATGTATGATTAAATTATTATAAATCCTCCCTCCAGGTATAAAATAAATAATTTTGCAAACATTCAGCGTGCCATATGTCAAACGCTTCAGCAATTCTCTGTATTTATTTATTTATTTATTTATTTATTTATTTATTTATTTATTTATTTATTTATTTATTTATTTATTTATTGGAGTTTAACGACACGTTCGACAGCCAGGGTCACCTCGTGTCGGACAGTTTTACGGGTGGAGGAAGCCGGGTACCCGGAGATAAGAACCGAGCAACGGCGAGCAACTCTCAGACTCCCCAAGGTACTAACTCTACACAAGCAGGATTAGCATTGGTTGCAGGATGCGTTAGTGCACGGCGCCACCGTGTCCCCACGTGGGCAATCGGGATTAAGTGCCTTGCCTAAGGGCACAACGCATTTACCCCCGGCTGGGATCGAACCGTGGGCCTTTCTGTTTAACCCTTTACCCAACGTAACGGCCAAAACCGGCCAGCGCTATTCTCAAACATCGCCAATTAATTTTCCCTATTTTTGTTTTTTGTCTCAAACACATAGCTTATGACCCCTCATTGGAACGAGCTCGCAGAGCTCGTTCCAATGAGGGGTCATAACCTATGTGTTTGAGACAAAAAATGAAAAAAATAGTTATTCAAGGATTTTTTCTAAGTGTCGTCTGCTTTTCATGTTAGGTAAAGGGTTAAAGTCCAGTTCCGTAACCACTGACCCACAGCGCTGCCAAACAGTTATCAGTAACGTGCAGTGATTGTATGTTTCACGTAGGGCATTGGACTCTGTTTAATTTTTTGTGTCTATTCGAGAGAAAGTCTGACAACAGAGGCCTTACTCTGAGTCGAATTTCTAAACTGAAAAGAAGAATCTTAAATTATTAATCTTTCACATCGCTCGCAACGCTTGCATTGCGTCCTCTATGGGAAGGCTTGTAGACTCAAATAGCAAAACCGTAATATCTTTCCGAGTATGAGGTTGTGTGACCATTAATAAATTCCGTCAGAATCTCCAGGTAGTCCTTGCTCCTTGCTTTGTATATGAGTGTTCATATATACACTCTAAAATCAGTTGGGTTAACAATCAACCCAAATCAACTGCGTTGAGTGAATATGCACCCAATCGGGTTCATATTCACTCAACACAGATGACTTGGGTTAATTTTTAACCCAACTGATTTTAGGGTGTATGCTGATATTGTTCATTCTATTGTCAAAAATAGACACTTAAACAATATGAAAATGCTGCCTATGCATATTCTCCACACATCTTGCCGGTATTGGCATCAATTGCAGATGCAGAATAAAACTATTAACTGAAGGAAAAAAGCATAACTCTGTTTTCACAGTATAGGGTAGGTAGAAAAGGCATGCCATTGTGAAATTCCAGTAGGTTTTCTATCAATGACCCAACATTGGTTCATTTTCTGTTATGTTTTTTTGAAAGAATGTTCCGCCTGTGGCATCAGATAGTACAATGTAATGCTACCATTAGATAACAGAAAGTTCAAAGGCCAGGGAAGTTAAACGAGGTGCTGGTGATGATCTATGAAACGAAAGTTTGTATACCGTGGAAGTGAGATGTAAAGCGGTTTATAATGACGCCTTATAGTTTTTTTTCCCTTCACTAACATTTCCCTTTTCCTTAGTTAGTTGCGTTTTCGGAACGTCAGTTAGCATTGGAGCATTTCAAGCACATTGCAAAAAAGCCCTGTAATATTATGAAGTCTGTTTTCGCATGTTTCCACGGTCTTCAATGAATAATCTGCATGGCGTGCATATTATTAAGATTGTTTGCTTGTAACTTTTGGATTTTTCTAATCGTGCCTTGTTCCTTATTTCTCGTTTATACATTACTGTCAGGGACGCGGCTAGAGGTCTGCCATTGTGGGTGTAGGGTAGTGAATTTCCAACTAGGGAGGGACCCCCTTCCCGGTCCCTCCCCTTAGTTGGAAATTTACTACCAAGAAATATTTTGAAAGTGGGGATAAATATGATTCTAGTAACTGAAATGCCAACACATTTATGATAGAATTATCAGGTTATTAATATTTGGTATTATTCAGGGAATTGAATATGTGCTAAACAAATGCTCAAGCTTAGAACTTTGAGATCTTCACGCTGTGCTAACATTAAATCAGATCTTATACATATACTGATTTTCTTGAAGTGCATTTCGAGGATTTGTTTTAATTACGATAAGTAACGTACTATAAAAATCTCGTTCTACACTGTAGTTGTAAATAGTAACAGTAGGAATTTTTGCAGATTTGAAAAACTAGTTTGAATTTTGGGAAGTAAAGGAGACATCAGCATCTCAAGAAGCTCTGAAATCCAGAGAGATGGAATTTCCAACTACTCATGGCTTGCCCCCTCCACAACCCCCACCCACCCCGTCGCCACGTCCCTGATTACTGTTCGTCATTGGAGATTAGGTACATTTTAGGGCTAGCTGAAGCCTATTCTAACTTATTATTTATTTATTTACTTATTGGTGTTTAAGGTCACATATTTATGCACAATGGCTAATCATGACCGTGACAGTTTTACGGGTGGAGGAAGCCGGAGTACCCGGAGAGAACCACCGAGCAACGACGAGCAGCTGCCAGCTCCCCAACATCGTAACTTCGCACTGGGACAGGCAGGGTTAGATTGGTTGAAGACATGCGCACCATCGACGTGCAGTACGCCTTAGTACACGGCGTCATCGTGCCCCCATGTGAACAATCGGGATTAAGTGCCTTGCCCAAGGACACAACGCGGGAGTCCGAATCGATCGCTCAGACGGTCACCCATCCGAGGACTAACTGGGCTCGACGTTGTTAAATTTCGGTGATCTGACGAGAACCGGTTACCGCAACGCCATCGCGCCCCCTATTCGAACTTACAAAATCGTCTCTCGTCAATGGGCGTCTGGTAATTAATTTCTGTGAAATACTGACAATTACAAAGGATAGCACCCATTTCCCAGAAGATGTGTATGGCAATAACATTCATTTAACTCTTTGTTAACCCTTTACCTAACGACTCGGCTACATCCTCCGTCGTAATATATAAATTCAGCAGTTGAAAAAAAACTATTTTTAAAAAATAACAACAAAACTATATCATGTTGTCACATGATATAGTTTTGTTGACATTTTTTGAAAAACTTGAAAAATAACATTTAAAATAATAAATGTTGATATTGCCTGCATTGGGTAAAGGGTTAATTACTTTGGTTTTGGCATTAGAGATAAAACATATCATTAAACCAGTCAGTTGATTTTGGTTGTCATATTCCACCGAGTTGAAGAGACCAGATCAGCCAGTTCATAAAAGACGCCGTTGGCACCTTTTTCTGGCTGATCCGGCCTCGTCAACGAGACGGAATTTTACAGCCAAGATTGATTTACAGTACGTGGAGAGTGGATTGTAACTAAATCACCCGCGGAGTGGAGTTATCACCCAAGCTAGAACTTTCAAATTTTGTACTCATCGACAAAAAACACAAGCAATTTTTCTGCCAATGGACCTCCGGGTTTAACCCGGAGGTCCATTGGCTGAAACTTTGCTGGTGCTGGTTATGCTTTGCAACAAATTTGCAATTATTGCTCGGGTGGAATCTCCACTCTGCAGGTGATTTAGTTACAATCCACTCTGCACGTACTGTACTATTGTAATAATTTGTTGGGGACTTGGCAACCGTTACTTATTCCAAGTTCAATATTCGACGTTCGTTATCAACCGATAAAATCGGTTGATAACGAATGTTGAATAAGGAACTGCGAATAAGTAACGGTTGTCACGTCACTTAATTTGTTTGTCACATGACAGTGAATATTACAAAATTGAATGCCACTTTTAAAATATACGATATTATGGAATACTTATCTAGATTGTTCAGCGCAAAAAATCGAGTTTTTCTTTTACGTTTGTACACAATAAAATTGTCGCCTCAAAATTTAGGCACCACAGTGACATCGCAAAGCTTCGTTTCAGGTAGGAATGATACGGATTGGAAAATTTCACACTCATTTTCTGGCGAGCCAGAATTGAAAAGCAAAGTACAGTAGTTTTGACGAGCTATTTATTTATTTATTTATTTATTTATTTATTTATTTATTTATTTATTTATTTATTTTGGAGAGAGATCCCTGATTTCACATTGACCTGTTGGATACATTGTAGTAGTGGAATTGGCTGGAACGGGGATTTAAATGCTGACAGATAGGTCAAGACAGAAGCGTGCAGTTCATACATCCAAATATATAGCGGTATCAACAACATTCACATGTTCTAATTAAATCGGTTGATATATACTGGTTGTTACCCTTCTTGCCTCCTCTCTACACGTGAATGGTGATAGATTAGTACTCACGGACTTCTGGCTAGAGCAGCGATGAAGTGCTTCTGTCTTGTTCTAGAGGGAATTCTGACCCAAATGACCCCCAAAACTAAAAAGCTCAGCTTACCAGGTAATAAAAATCATCAGCAAAATTTTAATTAATGAAGCACCGGGTTGTACCCGGTGCTTCATTAATTAAATTTTTGTTGATTATTCCAATAATCCACTCCACTCCCATTGCTCACTTTGGTGGCACGGCGGCTTTGTGTACTAAGGCGTACTGCACGTCGATGGTGCACCTGTCTTCAACCAATGCTAATCCTGCTTGAGTGGAGTTACTATGTTGGGGAGCTGACAGTTGGTCGCCTTTGCACGGTGGGTCTCTCCGGGTACTCCGGTTTCCTTCACCCGTAAAACTGTCGCGGTCATGATTAGCCATTGTGCAGAAATAGGTGACCTTAAACACCAATAAATAAATAAATAAATAAATAAATAAATAAATAAATAAATAAATAATTAGTATTTAGAATCTAATATTATTGCTTCTGTGAAAATATTGCGCACCCGTGCAAAGTAACCAGTCCGCGGCAGCTTTACTGTATGTGCATACGATAGGACGAGACAGTGATGGCATACAGTTAAAATTAGAAGTCCAGTCACGAACTGTGCGCTTATCTATGCTTAATTGCGCGTAGGAATTGCGCGCAATTGCCATATCGAATGGCATCCAAAGCACGGCAGGTTCTCCTGGTAACTCATAGCAAACACAGGCAATGTTTTCGCCAATGGACCTCCGGGTTACCCGGTGGTCCGTTGGCTAAATCATTGCTTGTGCACAGGCCATATGTACAAAATTTGATAGCCTTACTATGGTCATAACGCGTAGATTAACGCGCACATCGACGTGCTATTTATGCGCATTTCATGGCGGACTTCTAGTTTTAACTGTAGAAGCCGTAGCTGATGTTGTCGGAGAGTCTTTGGTCACACGGAAAACTGGTCGAGCGAAGATTGAATCTACAACGCATTTGATAAAGCAAAGATTATCGGGGTCGTGGAAGAAGAAGCTAATACATTATCGAACTCCTGCTCTCGACGGCTTCAAAAAGTATGACTACAGATAAATCGGTACTTCTACTTTCACACATTCCCAGATCAGTCGATTGCATCGAGAGACACAGAGTGTTACAAAAAGTCATCTTGCCAGAACTTCTCTGTTTGTATTGTCAAGCTCATATCAGTGAGAACATCGTTACTATGCATTCGTAGAACAATCGATTCTCTATTTCCGCTTGTTGCATGTGTTTACAAAAGGTGGAGTACAGTAAATAGTGGGGGTTCAGTTCTATCTGATAATTATGGCCCTATCTGTCAGTGAATCTTAATGTAACTGGAGGGATGAATAACTAGCAATTAACGGCTATAAATATGTATTTATATTACTGACGCACGCGATTGATAACAATGATTCAGATAATAACAAAATGACTGTGATAAAACTGAAGACCTCATCAAACAAACGACGCAAATGAAACAGCACAGGAACAAATACGGTGAAGTTAGCTATTAGCGACTTTTAGATTAGGTGGCGTAATTCACAGAATATCTGAGTGTTTGTCTAAATGTCATATTGGCTACTGAGAATAATTTGACTTGACGTGCAGCTCCCATAATTTGTTGTGTTCAAGGTGGTGACAGTTGAATCACTCCGTCGATGTAATACGCTTCTGATTGCACTGCTCGTTACGACTGTGGGTATTGATGAGAAACAGAACTACTATTGTCATGTCAAGAGTGCCACATTTCCTGTGTACTGAGAATAAATTTCGCTTCAAAATTCTACGCCTGACGTTGCAAATGTTTTTTTTGTAATCCAGCTAACTGCCACGACTTTGTTTATTGTTCTCGCATATTTTGGCATTGTGAGAGAGGCAACCTTTATACGTATAAACCATAAAGAGAAGCGGCGTATCCTTTCATTCAGTAGCCCAACGGCTGAAGAATGAAGGTATATGTAAGCTGTTGCTCTCTGTAATTGGAACGCAATTGATATCTGTTTGCTCTGTTAATCGGGTGTGATAGAGCCCTGCTTGTTTAATAAACTTCAAAATCAGTTGGATTAAAAAATGACCCAGAATAGCTGGGTTGATTGCATATTCACTCAGCCTAGTTGATTTGGGTTAATTTTTATCCCAACTATTTTAGAGTGTACAGTTTAGAAGTTTTGCTTTACAGGTCTAAACGGCACTTTATGGCCAACGCTTGGATTGTTTAGATCATAATATTATTAGCCTAGTTCCGCAGTTTGTTAGTGGCCTAATATGGTATATGCAGTGTCAGACTACTGGAAAGCAAAAAAATAAAAACAACAACAACACCGAAGTATGGTGGAAAATTGGTTGCTTGCGCAAGGTAACAGCTTTCACAGGGACATTCTTGCCCAGAAGGATATCATGTCTCCAACAAGAAAATTATCTTCCAGTTATGTGTCAAGACAGGAGCGAGAAGTGCGTGCTTTCTGGGCAGTGAACTACGTAGCCTTATAGGTAGGATATGAAATCGTCTAAATACAATGCATATACCCCTTACATGAATGAACGAAATCGTAGCTAAATGATTTACAAATTCATGATTTTCTGATAAATACAGATTATATTGATTATGTGCATGTCCTGTGATTTGTATCAGATTCGAAGTGGTGTCTAGAATGGGATCCCAACGAGCCGGTGTGACAGGAATGGAAGTCCGTAGGAAAATTAGTCCCTCTGGACTATTATTCCGCGGAATTATAGTCCTAGGTCTAACATTTCTAGGAATAGTAGTCCGCCGGACTACTATTCCAAGAAATGTTAGACCTAGGACTATAATTCCGCGGAATAATAGTCCAGAGGGACTAACGTTCCTATGGACTTCCATTCCTTTTACACCGGCGTTGCCGGCGAGTTGTGATTCCATTCTGGACACCACCGAGAATCTGATGCAGATCACAGGACATGCACATTATTATGATAATTCATTTATCTAACAATTCTGTCACATAAATAGAATAAATCTTAAATTATTAATACAGTTTTGGGATATAATGTTGAACGAGAAAAGGTTAAAAAAAACATATTTTATGGAACAATATTGTTGTGCACTTTAACAATGAGTAACGTGGTTACCGCAAATTTTCAAAGTTGGGTTGTAAAATTATTCACTCTCAGTGTCACTTCCTATGATGATACGCCTGAATTTACAAGTGTGTGATATTTAATTGTGCATTTTCTGTTCATTATGGGGGGGGGGGGGGTCATTGACTATTCATAGTTCTGTTGCGAATTGTAACTAATTTTGTTTTGTTTTGTACGCCATCAGCGGAGTCGATCACTGAAACTCACATGGAATGTATTCATGCGCTGTTATGAGAGTCCGTTGTGTTCCCGGAAACGAGTCGTCTATATGATACGGAATCGGAATGAGTCGTCTATATGATACGGAATCGAAACACATTATCTGGTGCGTACCGTTTCTCATGGTTTCAAGCCAAAATGTATATGATTGTTAGATAAATGTCAGAAAATACGTAGTTGATTGATTTACATTTTCAAACAGGTAGGCTCATTTTTTTGCGCTCGGGAAAATTCGGCGTCGTTTAACAAATGGAGAACCAATATGGAATGGGGCGCATACCAATTCGATCCAACAAGCCATGAAGGCTGCTGGATTAAATTATCACTGAACCTCCCTTTAAATACAAAATAGATTCGCCAAATCGGTATCACAGATTTGTCCATGTAGGAACTCGGCGTTAAAAGGGTTAAGAATCACGTTAACCAGTCTTTCAATTTTGAAAATGGGAGGCGCATTGTATACTGCTCTCTACCATTTGAAGTGAAGCGCGCTATTGTTGAGTCCCTAAATGTTTTCAAGAAAAACGTCAAGGAACATCTGCATACCGTTCGCCCCATTCTGCACAAGTAGGGATTCCAAAAATATTATCCGATTTTTCGAATAAGCTTTTCCCACAATAATCAGTTATTTGAGTTCAGTGTAATACATGAAATGCATCTTCGACGGAGCAATCGTATGTCACACTCTAAAATCAGTAGGTTTGAAAATTAACCTAAATTAACTGGATTGAGTAAATATGAACCCAATTGGGTTCATATTCATTCAACCCAGTTAATTTGGGTTAATTTTCAACCCACCTGATGTTAGAGTGCAAAAAGATTCTCCACGGAATGCCTGAGCGAAAAGACAGTACGTAGCATTATTGGCATTTGAAGTTTGTCGAATTATGGGCGGGCTTTTCGGTAACAGGTTCTCGTCAGATCACCGAAGTGAAGCAACGTCGAGCCCGGTTAGTTCTTGGATGGGTGGCCGTCTGCGCGATCGATTCGAACTCCCGCGTTGTCCTTGGGCAAGGCATTTCACCCCGATTGTCCGCATGGGGCACGATGACGCCGTGCATTAAGGCGTACTGCACGTCGATGGTGCGCATGTCTTCAACCAATCTAACCCTGCCTGTGTTGCAGTGCGAACTTACGATGTTGGGGAGCTTACAGTTGCTCGTCGTTGCTCGGTGGTTCTCTCTGGGTACTCCGGCTTCCTCCACCCATAAAACTGTTACCAACACGATATGACCTTGGCTGTTAAAGTGCTGTTAAACCTTAATGAATAAATAAATAAACAATGTTGTTTCCGTACCAATTCTCAGAGATTGAAGTTTGATTATATTTTGAAGTCTTGGAATGCTAAAGCTTATAATTCGTGATGTGTTTGGCATTGTAATATTTGGCCTATTTCCCCACGAATATATTTTAACACTTTATAGAAAACACATGATATCAAAAATGTTGTTATTTTAATTTTTTCCTTGAGAATCTTCTACAAAAACCATATCATCTAACCCCACATTGGAACGAGCTCGTTCCAATAAGGAGGTCACACGATATGTTTTGTTGATTTTTTTCTTTGTTTCCACTGCACAATTTGTTTTTTTTACGCAGGGGAGACAGTCGATTCATTAGGAAGGGTTGATCTTCGCTGGGTGGAACCGAGGCGCGCTGTTACGTACTGGCAAAAAGTAAAAATTGCAGGTGATAAGGTCGACAGCTCGCCTCAAAGTCGAAAAATTGCGTTAACAGATATATGGTACTAATAACTGCTATAAAATCCGACTACCTGTGTTCAAAATACGAGTTTACAGAAAATAAAATTTGGGCGCTTCTTGGATTGATAAAAAACTTGCGAAATTATATCAAACAGAGAAGATGATAAAAAAAATTTTAATAAAAATTTGGACGACAAAATCGATAGCTGAGAAACGCTACATATAATAGCAACACTCGATGTTCTTTCCCTCATATGATTAATCTTTCAACAGAATGTCAAACCTATTACGAAATAGAAAATTGCTTTCTGCCATGGTATTCTAATAACACCATCGTTTATCGCATAATATCCGCTGGCACACGCTGTTCGACTTCAGGAGTCTGTCTGTGATATTGGAATGGATTGGTTTAACGCGATCAACTTATTCTCTAAAATGTTGAAAGATAATTTTATATCAGCGGGAACATGTGCGCGAAAAAAAGTAATCTATCCTATTTCTTCTAAATTTTTAATTATTTCATTTCGATGACATATCAAGCCTTGAGTTGTGTCAATAATTAGAGTTTTGAAAATATTCAAGTTGGAATCTCTTCAGTGAAGGTACACGATTATCAAAAAAAAGCGATTTTCTCTACGCAAGCGAGATAAATTAGCTTTCGAAAGGACATAATATCTCGATCAATATATATTTACGTCAAATATATTGGTAATTTTTAATTCAGCGCGTTGAGATAACACAATCGCTCGTCTCTCAGTGAAAATATCGCTTCAAACAAAAAATGGGTTATAGTTCATTATACCTCGTTTGAAACCTCGCTTAAAGAGCTCTCTCAAACAAGATATAATGGACTGCAATTCTAAGTTATTCTGATGGCAATCAAGGTTTTTCGTGGTTTGAAAAAATATGTTTCGACTGGGCTTAACATTACTTTACCGGTCCAAGGGTTTCTACTATATCCACACGCCGTGATCTGAATGTTGTAATTTCCCAAAAGTTGGGTAAAAAATCAATTACACTTGAGTTGCATTTTGAAATATTTCGTGAAGAAATAATTAGTTATATGAAAATATTAAGACTATGCAATAGGTTTCAGAAATAGTTGTATGTTAAATATTTTATCATGTAGATTTCAATACGACCCGCAGCCATGGAAACAATAAATTCAGGAAGCTCTAGAACCCCAGCATAAAATTTGAAATATTCATAGAACGCCGCTTGTCGAGAATCTTTTCCAAAAGATTATGTCTCTATCTTTTTTAACGAACTAAAACGCACGTATATTCTCCTTTAAAGTGCAAATGAAACCCAAGAGATTGTGGGAACAATTGCAGGATACTTAACAATCTTTTAGTTTCGGTGTCTCAAATCCATTCCTCCATTACCCATTGGCATGCACGACTAAAGCATGGCAACACGTTCTCAAAATAGTCCTTAAACTGCTTAACATTTTTTTGGGCCTCAAAAACAGCTTATGCCCCCCCCCCCCCCCATTGAAATAAGCTCGACCAACCTGTTCCAATGAGGAGCCATAAACAGCGTGTCTACAGTTAAAAGTAGAAGTCCTGCCATGAAGTATGCGCTTATCTAGGCTTAATTGCGTGTAGGAATTGCGCGCAATTGTCATATCGAATGGCATCCAAAGCACGGCAGGTTCTCCTGGTTACTCATAGCAAACACAGGCAATGTTTCTGCCAATGGACCTCCGGGTTACCCGTAGGTCCATTGGCTGAAACATTGCTTGTGCACAGGCCATAGGTGCAGAATTTGATAGCCTTACTGTGGTCATAACGCGTAGATTAACGCGCAGATCGACATGCTATGTGTGCGCATTTCGTGACAGGACTTCTAGTTATAACTGTAAATATGGCCGTTAGACCGCTAGCCGCAACTCATGTAAATATAATTGGATGGTACCCATATTCGTAATTGGCCTGTATTACTAGCTTGGAAATACCCATAGCAACTTTGGTTGAGATCAAATAATCCAAACTGGGGTTATTGGTCGGAAAGCAAAAAATGTTAACGGAAGGACAGACGGACAAACAGGCAGACAGACACTGATTACATAATACGACCGTTTCTCAAACGGGCGAATAAAAAATAATTAAATTTGAATGGAGATACCCGAGAATAGCGTTGACCGAATAATAACGCTATGTTAAGAAAAGTGTTACCCTAACGCGTTTTTTTAGCAACATTCGGGCGTTCATGGTGAAGCTGAAACTGGTTGGAACGTTTTGGAGTTTTCTACTAGCAGTCATAAACACATCTCTATGGGTTCTACCAGAGATCAAGGAATGGTTGTGAAAGCAGAAGGCATGAATCTGAGATCCGATTTTTTGTACCTTTCTGTCTTGTGGTGTGGGGGTGGGGTGGATGTAGGTGTTTTTTAAACCGTTCACAAAAATTAATGTGTAATCGAAATATTTGAAACAACTGCGCACACAGCTTTTTGAAACATTCCACCCACACGTTAAGTCAGGTGGGTGATTTCACTCGGTGGAAGGTGAGGCAGCGAAGACGCGAATAGCTGCAGGTAAACGGAACATCAGAGGTAATATATATGGTTGGAAGTTCTTTTCTTTTACCAATTACAGCCAGAAAGTGGCAATGTTATGAAAGTTCAGTACCAGTTTTTGTTGTATCACTTGTAAAAAAATGATACATTCTGAAAAAATGCAGAGAACACAGCCCCTTCAGACTCTCCCTCCCCCGGGTCCGCAGTACCTGTTTACACGAATCGTTAAAATGATTTTGAAGAAACATTTAAAACACACGGAGTTTGCCCATGATGCCAAGTATGAAAAATAATGCCATTCCTCACCCAAACTGTGTGAAAAATAGTGTGTAAAAAACCTGTGCTAAGATACACATGTGGCATGTGGCATGTCCTCTCACGATTCACCCGGATTAGCAATTTAACCCTTTGGACCGTAGCGGCCCTTTTTCCGGCCAGGAACATGATACGTCATGACGTCATTATATTGGATGGCTGTTCAATAAAAGTGTGAGGTAGACCAATCAATATTTTCAACGTGCAGCCCCGAGGCTGCACGTTGAAAATATTGAATGGTCTACCCCAAATAATGAATATGGACTCTTCTAGTTGCTGCCATTGAATTGGCGTGGAAGATACCACAAGAGTTCAAAGGGTTAATATACAGGCTTAGTTTAAGAGTGCAACAAGGAATTTAACCAATCTTGTTTGACAGAGCTCAATGAGTTCTGTTAAACAAGATTGAGTTCCATTATGAATGTAATCTGCTGCCATATTTTTTATATTTCGTCGTCAATATGCGAAGGGTTAAAAGATGCTGCTCAAATACGCTCTGTGTCTTCTTGAATGGTAACTCAACTCTTTGGTGCTTGCATTCAGATCAAGTACCAAAGACCATCATTCGCGCTTGAAGGATAAAAATAAAGTGTACTCTACAAACAGGGAGTGTAATGTATCAAAAACGCCGTTCTATTCCATTTAATCAATGTTAGGGAAACTCAACCCTTTGATTTCATTATTAGTTTCTCGTGTAAATCTTGTCAGTAAATTGAACGCACATTGTAAAAGAGGAAGACTATGTGACGGGGCATTAATGTATTTACAAGGCATTACCATATTCTTTATGATTGTTTCCGTTAAAAGATGAAATTTTCTTACAGATGATATCTTTAACTCTTCCCATTTAAATTCATCGCTTGGAGCAACAGGCAGTCTAGACAGCATACTTTAACAAATCCACGGCCGAAGCACATCAGAGCAGAGCAATATATCACAGTTGTTATGGTATTGCGTTCATTACCTCGCGGTATACTGGCATTTTCACATGATCTCACCGGCCATTAACTTTTTTCATTAAACGCGGAAATGCTGGACCATTCAATAACATTTCGAAGAAGCACCGGGTGAACGCAGTTGTATTCTTACGCACAACTTGAATCCCGAGCTGTGTTCGTCAATTTACATTTTGTTTGTATGTATGTATCGAAAATAGGTCAAGCGTTTCAAACAGTTGTTTCCGTAGAAAGAAGAGGTTGAATGGATAAGTGCGCCGGTCTCTCAAACTAGATGTTCCGGGATTGATTCCTGGTGGAAGAAAGTTCCAGACGTGCCCGCACACCCACAGCAGCATATAATACGTAAACTTGCTGTCCACTCTGCGAAGAGAGACACACTCAATGCAGTCTAAAGATCGCTTTGTGGTACTCGATCAGAGCGACCCAATGACGTTGCCGCCACGGATGTTATCGCACAAAAATCGATGTGCTCTAAGCACCTACTCGTAATACCCGAACAGGGCGCATAATACTTGTGTAAAACATTTTGACAACAACAACAACTCCAAAGTGAGGATAAAGTGTTATATCAGACTTAACAAGCCGTCAATCAAAGTATTTGTTCTTATCGGTAATAGTTAATGTTCAATTTGCATTAACACGAAAGATGAACACATCAACATATCTACAGTTGAAACTAGAAGTCCTGTTGGGGCTTGGTGGCTCAGTAGGTAGAGGTGCAGGCTGCCAGCCGAGAGGTCCTTGGTTCGAATCCCACCTGCGGCAACCGCGTTGTGTCCTTGGGCAAGACACTTCACCCCCATTTCCCACGTGGGGGCACGGTGACGCTGTGTGCTAAGGCGTACTGCACGTCGATGGTGCACCTGTCTTCAACCAATGCTAACCCTGCTTGTGTGGAGTTAGTATGTTGGGGAGCTGACAGTTGCTCGCCGTTGCTCGGTGGTTCTCTCCGGGTACTCCGGCTTCCTCCACCCTTAAAACTGTCGTGGTCATGATTAGCCATTGTGCAGAAATATGTGACCTTAAACACCAATAAATAAATAAATAAGAAGTCCTGTCACACTATTGTGCACTATTCTGAAAAAAATTGCGCGCTGGATAAGTGCACTCCAGTCCCTGTCAATACCACAAGAAATTCTTGCAAACTTTCATCACATGGACCACCGGGTGCAACCCGGTGGTCCATGGGATGAAACGATGCATACGCTTTATATTTTGTATTAGTTTGTGAAGCTATCCTTCTGTATTTCAGCGGATTATTTCCTTTTACTGCAGTAAGGAGCTCACTAACTAACGAGCATGTTCTGCACTAACTGTGACGAGAGGAATGTAATCTGTGTCCAATACTGTCTACGTGGATTGCTGCCCCTAGCCAACCCTGTATTTTGATCTCCCCGAAGTCCGAGATATATACAGTGTACTACAACAGTCAACTGATCTGTGTTGTTGTATTCCGTCTCGTTGACGAGAAGAGATCGGCCAGATCAAACGCGATGCCTACAAATCTCTGGTTTGTTTTCTCATTAATTCCTCATCATACAGAACTCTGCTTCAAGCCACTCCAACATGTCTGGCAACGCCAATTTTCCTGATTGCGTTCGACGAATAGCTGTAAATATTTCGATGTAAACGAATTGGTTCGGCCAAGTAACACATCAAGAGGAACAACTCTAGCTCGCTTCATATCAGTCGAGATCGGCGTTATGTAAGCCATGTTTGTTTCCATATCAGCCGAGTTCAATAATGGGAATTTTGAGAAAGAGACTCGTATATTAAAAAGTCTGTTTATATCTATGGCGTTTCCTATTCACCCTTTACCTAACATGAAAAGCAGACGACACTTCCAAACAAAATTCTTGAATAACTAAGTTCTTTCATTTTTTGTCTCAAAAACATAGGTTATGACCCCTCATTGGAACGAGCTCGACGAGCTCGTTCCAATGAGGGGTCATAACCTATGTTTTTGAGACAAAAAATGAAAATAAAATGAAAATTAATTGGCGATTTTTGAGAATAGCGCTGGTCGGTTTTGTCCGTTACGTTGGGTAAAGGGTTAAGCTCCATGCGAAACTTATATTTAACCATCCCCACTCTGATGTCAAAATGTCAACGTTTTCTGCAGCAAATATGACCAAAGGCAGTTTGATATTTAAACCAAATATACCTTCTTTGGCAGAGCTCAGTGAGCTCTGTCAAACAAGATATAACTGGTTAATTCATAGTTAAAGAAGAGAAAAGCAGTGATTGAAAAAACTGTTCTTGTACTGCCAGAGTGCAGGATTTGGACGGGATTTTTTTAGGGGGACGCAGACGAAGAAACCTTCTCAAGTGAACATCAGCTGAAGACAGAGAACCAAGAACGAAGGGGAACAACCATAACAAAGATTTTGTAATCTACATTTTGACGTATGAAAATGAAACATTATTGGAAACAAATACCGAGAGTGTGTAACAACAGTATTTTCTCTTACATCAGGACGTGTCCGCCGCCGTGCCCATCCGAGACCTCTCTAATTGCGTGCTTCTGTATCTTGCTTCACGATATTACGGAATCTGCTGCCACAACACAATAGAACTTTAGTCAATTTACTTCAGTATAAAATTTGTTTTGCATTCGTTTGATGTAGTGCGCGACAGAACCACTTAAAGAAAACGCCAAGCAATGTTCTTCTGTTTGTTTTCTAGTTGCGAACAAAAGTTTGTATTTAATGGAATTTTGTCCATTGTTATCCGCTTCTCTGGCAGCGCTTTGAGAGCAGCTATTATGAACAACTGTTAGCTGTAGCTTCATTGTTATACCTTGGCGTTTACAAGGAAGGGTAAGAAAAGCGTATGGTCTAACCACATTAGGCGATGAATGTCAACAACTTTAAAACCAGCTAAATTGGCTCTGCTTTATCCAGGATTGCTGGTGAATTAGAACTGATTTAGAATGTATTGAATCCTGACATTGCCGTTATAATATCGCCGTATTGATTATCGCTTGGAGCTACGTGAGAAGAAAGCGAAGAGCTTCGACCGAGGCTTGTGCAAAAGACTCAATCAGTGTGAAATGAAGCAATAGAAATAACTAAGCCTGGAAATCCCTCAGAGCAAATTTACTGGCAGTTATAGAAGCGGACCGGTGGGTGCAATTTACTTGGTTTCATGCTTGTATCTAAAGGATGCATCTAATGAAGTTACTGTTCTCCTGGCACTTATCGGAACACTAATATCAGTTTACAGCCAGCGTGGAATACATAGAGGCTACCCACGGTTTTTGTTTAAATACTTGAATTATCTCACGAGTGACGGGAAAGAAATACGGAATTTTCACCAGCGGCTGAAAACCGCTGGTGAAAATTTCTTATTTCTTTCCAGTCACGTATGAGACGATTCGGGTATTCAAACGAAAACGTAGGCATTCTATTCATAAAAAGCTCCCCGGTGTTAATTATGTATTTGCTATTTTTGTGACAGTTGTCATGTTTTTACTGAGAATTTCGCCCAAATGATGTTTAAAACATTTATCGATTGAATGAAACCGCTTCAAGTTTAATCATCTGATCGACGGCGAGCCACCGTGAAGTCCAAATTGAGTGCTTCTGCGGAACAAAATAGTTCCTTTTCATTCTTCCTTAAAATGGTGCAAGCATGACTATATCCCTGTCAGTTTTTGTCTGAAATACTGTTTTTGTAGAAACTGTCATTGTTTACAATACAATTTCACAGAAACCTTATTGAGAACAACGAATGATTCATTGGAAACGTACGTACGAATGTAATCTGCGGTCGCAAATAGAGAGAAATACGAATTTTAATACGACTTTCGTATACATTGTGTCGATCAAAGAAACACACACCGCATTTTCCGTTTCAACAATTTCTCAATATTTTTTGCGGCTGGCATATAATAAATTCGTTTCGTTGGACAATAAGAATCAAGGTCGGACAGAGACAGTATGCCGGGTTCTTCAGAGCACGGTCTTGAATTTGCAAGTGCTCTATTTACCAATCCAAACTACTTAGATATTAAATAATTAACCCTTTGCACGCTAGTGATATCTTCCATACCAGTTCAATGGCAGCAATTAGAAGAGTCCATATTCATTATATCGGGGCTGCACATTGAAAATATTGATGGGTCTACCCCACATAATGAATATGGACTCTTCTAATCGCGGCCATTGAACTGGCATGGAAGATACCACTAGAGTTCAACGGGTTAATTTACGGTATACATAATACAGAAGAAAATACAGTAACATAATATGATGTATCAATGCAGGTGCGCCGAAATGTATCCCATGTGGCAAAGGAAGGAGAAAACCGAAATGTGAATGGTTTGACGCTAAATACAGACATGTTAAACAAACAAACAAAGAAATAAACTTACAAAATTAAGGGGAGGTAACTGTCTCGTAAATCTCTCCCAATGACGAAAATTGACATGTCTCTGAATTCTACTCCATTTACATGACTAGATTCAATCACGGATTGTAGTTCATTCTAGATTAAAAAATGATCCCATGTCAGTTTTAATGTCAGTTAACCATTTGAACTTTAGTGGTACCTTCCATGCCAGTTCAACGACAGCAATAAGAAGAGTCCATAGTCCTTATTTGGAGTAGACCAATCAATATTTTCGGGCTGCACGTTGATTGATCTACCCCACACATTTACTGAACTGCCATCCTATATAATGACGTTATGACTTATCATGTTCCTAGTCGGAAAAAGGGCCACTAGGATTCAAAGGGTTAATAGCTATTTCTGGCCTCGACACGGACATATCTGCAATTATTTCATTTTAAAGGTGTCTTTGGGGTGGATCCTCTTACCATCTTCAGATCTAGGGAACACGCCCTTCGTTATAATGTCGACTGGTCACTGGAATATATCTTGGAGTATCGATGATATTTGCTCCAGAATTCATCCCGAGGGGCTCCTTATTACATTCTAAAATCAGTTGGGTTACACATCAACCCAAATCAACTGCATTAAAGGAATCTGAAAGCTGATTTGGGTTCATTTTTAACCCAA
The DNA here is from genome assembly GCA_031216915.1 of Pictodentalium vernedei. NCBI lineage: Eukaryota > Metazoa > Mollusca > Scaphopoda > Dentaliida > Dentaliidae > Pictodentalium > Pictodentalium vernedei. The sequence continues at coordinate 69,421,887 of CM062292.1, read as the reverse complement.
CTGATTTTAGAGTGTAATTTTGTGTTGCAAGTTGCATTTCAGACAGATGGAACTAGTTTCCTCAGAGCATGTTACAATTCTTTATCACGATATACTTTTATAGCCACAACGGGACACTGATATTATTTGATTTATCAACATTCACCAGCGTTTACGTTGTCATAAAAGCAATCAGTTAGACTGCACTCCCCGTGAACTTGTGTTTTTTTGTTAATTCAGTTTATGGGGTTTTATGATGGAAATACAACCTTTTCCATTTGTTCATTTACGTTATATAAACATTTTTTGGAAAATGTCGAGTTTAGATTTAGGTTGAGTGTAGATCGTCTTGTATCTTCTCAATGTAAAGGACAGAATAGTTTGGTCTTATGGCACTCAACTTGTCAACCCTGCGTTTCGGATGTGATTGCTATGGCATTCAACTTGTCAACCCTGCGTTTCGGATGTGATTGCATATTGACGGATCGGTTCAATAATAATTTACACATACAGCTCTATCTGGCCATAGGATTAAATTGATACTGAGCCTTCCTATGCGTTTATTTATTAGTCGAGTTTTCAAAGAGAAACTCAACTATTTGTATGGCAAGGGTCGGTAGCTGGGCGGGCGCTCGGGTGGTTGGACAGGCGGTCAGTCGGGCGTATGGACGGCCCTTTTTGCTTATAACTTGGTTGTTTCTAGACGGATTTTAAAAATATTTGGTATGTGACTTGATATGCATGTTCAATATCTGATGACAAGAAGTAGAGAGTGTCCATGCTTTTTCACAGGAGTTATGACCCTTTGTTAAAATCGACTAATTTTGAGCTTGACAGCGCGATAACTTCAACAAACGTCAACCGCTTTGGCTGATACTTGGCACATGAGTTTCAAGGAACAATGTCTTGATCGAGTTCGAAAATGGGCTCAGTCTGATATAAGGCCCTTTGTTAAAATCAACTAATTTTGAGCTTAACAGCGCGATAACTTCAACAAACCTCAAGCGATTTGACAGATATTTAGCACATGGGTTTCAAGGAACAATGTCGTGATCAAGTTAGAAAACGGGCTCGGTCCGATGTACGGTTTTCACAAGAGTTATGGCCCTTTGTTAAAATCGACTAATTTTAAGCTTGATAGTGCGATAACTTCAACCGATTTGACTGGTATTTGGGACACGCGTGTCAAGGAAAAATGTCTTGATCAAGTTCGAAAATGGGCTTGGTCTGATGTACGGCAGCAGAATTATTGGGCTGACTTGGTCATTTTTTGCAAATGTTGTGCTTGATAGCGCGATAGCTTAAACAAACGTCAACTGATTCGATTCATGTTTTGTTATATGGTTTTCTAAGAAGATTATCTAAATCGAGTTCGAAAACGGGTCCGGTCCAATGTACGGTTTTCACACGAGTTATGGCCCTTTGTTAAAATCGACTAATTTTTAGTTTCCACAAGAGTTATGGGCCTTTGTTAAATTCGACTAATTTTGAGCTTGATACCGCGATAACTTCAAGAAACGTCAACCGATTTGACAGATATTTAGGACCTGGGTTTCAGGAAACAAGGTATTGATCGAGTTCGAAAACGGGCTCGATGCGATGTACGGCAGAATAATTATTTGGCTGACTTGTTCATTTTTTGCGAATTTTGCGCTCGATAGCACGATAACTTGAACAAAGGTCAACCAATCCAATTCATATTCGTTATGTTCCAGGAACATTTTCTTGATCGAGTTCGAACATGGGCTGGGTCCGATATATACGGCAGCAGAATTACTGAGATGACTTTATCTTTTTTGCAAATTTTTCGTTTGATAGCTCCATAACTTGAACAAATGTTAACCGATTTGATTCTGTTTTTATCATATCGGTTTCCATGAAAATTGTCTCGATCGAGATCGAAAATGGGCTCGGTTGGATATACGGCAACATAATGATTGTGTTGACTTAGTCATTTTTTGTAAATTAGTTATTTAGAAAAGGTACTCTTTAGGTGCGTTTTAATTCATAGCCACCGTTGCGTTAGCCACGAAAACTCGACCCAGCATCGGCTATACGAACCCTTGTTATATGTGATTTACTTTTCCAGAATTGCCCACTATGATATGACTTCAAACTAGGCTCTGATCTTAGTGAAATTGGATGTTTTCCTGTCGCACCTGTAATGCCTTCTCTATTCACGATATTATTACTCAGAAGAGTTATTTTTTTAATAATTTAATCATTTGCTCCACCTCTGCGTTTGATTGGTTGAAAGCATACGGCGTGAAAGTCGTCAAAATCGTATAAACCAAATCACGTCATGATTTGGAATGTCGCTACACGTTCGCACATCCGGACCCGTTTGAAGACTCTAGAGGGGGCGCGGTGGCTCAGTTGGTAGAGGTGCAGGCTGCAAGCCGAGAGGTCCTCGGTTCGAATCCCACCTGCGGCAACCGCGTTGTGTCCTTGGGCAAGACACTTCACCCCGATTGCCTACATGGGGGCACGATGACGCTGTGCACTGAGGCGTACTGCACGTCGATGGTGCGCATGTCTTCAACCAATCTAACCCTGCCTGTGCTGCGGTGCAGAGTTCAGAGTTACGATGTTGGAGAGCTGACAGCTGCTCGTCGTTGTTCGGTGGTTCTCTCCGGGTACTCCGGCTTCCTCCACCCGTAAAACTGTCACGGTCACGATTAGCCATTGTGCATAAGTATGTGACCTTAAACACCAATAAATAAATAAATAAATAATTGAAGACTCTAGAAGCCCCGCCCACTCAATCCAATTATCAACGCGAGGGCGTGACGGCAGACTGATAGATGGATAACAAGCTTGTAAACAAAGATCAATGTTCGATTTTTCATCGCCTCCAGTCTGCGAGAATATAATGATAATTTCTCGGGAACAATAGAATTTAATAAAATATACCGAAGTGGGAGACCAATAAAAGATCAAACATCCAAACATGATTTTGGGGGAACTTAAAAAAAAACGTTTTTAATGATGTTATTACGTGACTTGCTAAATATCTGTCGTCTGCGATCGAAAATCAAAACAACAAACAATTTGACAATGACTGACATGACCTGTTTGTAGTACACTTTCCTGAGTTTGACTGTTGTATTTTGCGAAAATTAAAAGTTTTTCGTTCACGGACACATAGTTTTTATATTTCAATATTACAGCCGGACTAAATTATAAGAAATAACTGTTGTTTTCCTTTGGTTTATGCGATATAAACCGAAAAAAAAAAGGAAAACAACAGTTATTTCTTAAAAAACCGAAATACATTTAACGAAACAGCAGCTCACGTAATTTAACCTGAACAAATTACAATCGTGTCTAACAAGTTATAATATGTTCTGTTCAATCACCATTCATATTATAATTCACAAATTCTATTTGTTTCTTTACGCAGTACTTTAATCCTTTAACTCGAGACTCCGTTTTTCCGATCCCAGTTGGTGATACAACATGAATTCCTGAAGTAGACAGATGCTCGGTGAATTGTCCTTTGAGCAAGGTACCTCGTCCTGATTGCCCGCGGTGGTGCTGTGTACTGAGGCATACTTCATGTCGATGGTGCACTTGTCTTCAACCAATGCTAATCCTGCTTGTGCTGAGTTGATACGTTCGGGAGTCTGGCAGTTTCTCGCCGTTGCTCGCTGGTTCTCTTCGGGTACGCCGGATTCCTTCACCTGTAAAAGTGTCAGGAACAAGGTAACCCTGGTTGTCGAAAGTGTCTTTAAACCCCAATAAATAAATAAATTAATTAATTAATTAATTAATTAATAAAAGGGGCAAGGCATGGCCTGTGTCAATGCCCCCGACCCGCCAAAAATGTTCTAAGTCGAAAGAGTGAAAAACGGCCATAACTCTGGAAAAATGTGTGGAAGAAACTCACGCTACACAAGTATCGTCCCCGCTTGATGCTCTATCACAACATCAAATATCATTCAAATCGGTGTAGCAGTGGCTGAGACACAAGGGAAAATGTTGGTGCGTACGGACGGACGGACGGACGGACGGACGGACGGACGGACGGACGGATGTCTCCACTAGATACCCCTTCGACTTTTCAAGTCGGGGGCATAATAAATGCCCACTGAATTTGTGTGGTAGACCAATCAAGATTTTCAACGTGCAGCCCAAGGGCTGCACGTTGAAAACATTGATTTGTCTTCTTCCAGGTAACGAATAAAGACTCTATCAGTTGACGGCTCTGACTTGGCATGGAATATATCAACAAAAGGTTAAGATGTTGAATTGTAGGCAGATGTCACATTTAAATTTAGTGGGACTCCATTGGGGATAACCATTGAACAATGGTAATTAATTGCCAGAGATTTCAGTTAATGCACAGACGACGGGTACTTGATCTCAGACTGTACCACCTGTAGTCAAGTGTACGACCTTACCATATAGCTTTTCTCTGTGGTCTGTGCATTCATGAAAGCAATCAGAATGAAGAGTCTTATGAGAGGAAGTAAGAACTACAGTTAAAACTAGAAGTCTTGTCATGAACTGTGCGCTTATCTAGGCTTAATTGCGCGTAGGAATTGGGCGCAATTGCCATATCGAATTGAATCCAAAGCACGGCAAGTTCTCCTGGGTTACTCATAGCAAACACAGGCAATGTTTCTGCCAATGGACCTCCGGGCTACCCGGAGGTCCATTGGCTGAAACATTGCTTGTGACCAGGCCATATGTACAAAATTTGATAGCCTTACTATGGTCATAACGCGTAGATTAACGCGCAGATTGACGTGCTATTTGTGCGCATTTCATGACAGGACTTCTAGTTTTAACTGTAACACGCCATGTTAATAAGATATCAGAAGAAATCGGAACTGATAACGACGATAGAAGAAAAAAGTCTTGAGAGATGTGCATTCTTGCTCAAGAATATTTCCACAAAACAAGTATAACACCCGCACAGCAGAATATTTCAGGAGAATGCATTTTTCATTCGCGTGAAGGTTGTGAGAAATCAATTTCTCTCAAAGCGTGGGTCGGTTGAAGAAATGTTTCCTGCATTCAAATTTCGAGATTGCAAATATGCCGGAGGGTATTGCTGCTAACTGGTCTTGGCCGTAACATGATATCAACTCCCATAATAACAAGATTTACCCTGTATAATCCAGGTCACGTCTCGAGTTTTTTCCACTAATGGAAAGTCTAAGACAGGGATGAAAGTTTTCAGGAATTTTCCTGAATTCAGGGATTTTCCCCTTCCATTTAGGGATTTTGAGTTTTAGTGCAGACTGGTTTCACTCAACAACAGTTTCCGAGCTTTTTTGTCTTAACCCTTTGAACTGTAGTGGTATCTTCTATGCCAGTTCAATGGCAGCAATTAGAAGAGTCCATATTCATTATTTGGGGTAGGCCAATCGATATTTTCAACGTGCAGCCTCGGGGCTGCACGTTGAAAATATTGATTGCTCTACCCCACACATTTCCTGAACAGCCATCCTAATTAATGACGTTATGACGTATCATGTTCCTGGCCGGACAAGCGGCCGCTAGGGTTCAAAGGGTTAGCACACTTATATCACTGAGTATATGATAAGCACTATCCTGTGCTCTACTCAAGCTCTCTCAAGCATGTTCCTTTGTAACTGAACAAGAGTCTTCGGCTCTTGAGGAAAAATGTTCACGGAGTTTTGTCCCAAGATACTTTCATCTCTGGTCTCAGAGCAATTTCCGACAGCTCATAATATTTTTCATATGAAATAGTATAAGCATACAGCAACGTTGGTCACACACCGGAATAGATTTTATCACATAATTAAAACTCAACGGAATAATATCGTTCACTTCACGTCAAATACGGGATTGAAGTTAGTCGACGTGGTGACGGTGAGAGTGAGTTGGCTTCGGAAGTGAGTTGAATTAATCTTCTCTCTCTTTCCTTAACTGTTACCAGATACAAATAGCGGACCACATATGCAGAAAAAATGTCCTGAATAATAAACTATTTTCATTTTTTGTCTCGGAAACATAGCTTATGGCTCCTCATTGGAGCGAGCTTGACGAGCTCGTTCCAATGAGGGGTCAAAAGCTATGTTTTTGTGGCAAAATCTTTTTAAAAAATATTAAAATTTGGATGGCGTTTTTTGTGAACAGGCTAGCCCGCTTTAGTCGTTATCTTATAGAAAGGGTTAAATTACACATTATGTGATAAAAACATCTCAAATACGTCACGATAATAATAAATCTTAGGCCTACCGCTGATTTGTCACGGTCCTCTAACGAGGAGGCATACATTAACCCAGTGCCCCGCCGAGGTATGCCTTCAACACTCTGCCACTTAATCTCCCAGCATTCAGTCAACTGTTTCATAATTCCCCAGATGGCGCATTCTCGATCTCCCCAACAATAAAATTGACCCTTTTCCTCATGTCATTCCTCAAACAATTATCCTTCCTATTTCCATCCCATTTTTCCATTAGCTTATCAAGGAGTCTTGCTCTACTTGTCAAATATTTGGGGCATTCTAAAATGAAATGTTCCATGGTCTTCGTTTCACCTCAGTTACACATTTGGCACACTCTTTCCTCGTTTTTTTTCTCTCCTCAACTCCGGTGACTTGGATTTCACTTTGAACAGCAATACCCTCCCCCCCCCCCCCCCCCAAAGATCCATCCAGGTGTTCCTCAAAAGCTGGTGCAAGATTTGACATGAAATGTCTGAACCTCGTTCACTAAAATCTATCTGAGCCCCGGTAAACCTCGGCTCAGGTCGATTTCAGTGAACTCTGTACATAAATTTCATATGCAGTCGCGACTCATTAGATATCCCTCATATGTCACAGAACAAGCTTGACCATTGTCAGCTCTGGATGTAATTAGTTTAATTTTAGAATACATACATCTTGTCGTTGTGTATAGTTTAACCCTTTACCCAAATGAATCGCCCACACCCGCTAGCGTAATATTCAAATTCAAATTCAGCAGCTGAAAAAATATTATTTGTCGAAAAATTTCAACAAAACGAGCTCGTTCCAAATTTTTGAAAAAATTTAAAAAATGATATTTAAAATAATAAATTTTGAAATCATCTGCGTTGGGTAAAGGTTTAAACAGAGTCTCATGCTTGAGCTCTCAGGTCACCAGTCTAATTCTGTAAGGCTTGGAACCAGTCTATCCTTTAAAAAGTCCAGCGCCAATGTTCAGATTCACTCGTCGGAAATATTTCAGATGCTGGAAAAACGAACTTACGGTTAACTTTTCCGACCAACTGATATATTTCAAACGATTGAATCTAAAACAAATACCACAAACATTTATTTTCTTTTTAATCAAAGCTAGAAATGTTTTAACCCAATCGAGACATTTACAGAATTTCTTGATGACTTTTCCATTAAGAATGAAGACACACCTCGGGCGTAGTTTTAAGATTACGCCCCCCAGTCCCTCAGTTCCATTAATTGTGGAAGTTTAAATATAAATTATATATTTATTAATTGGAATATCTATAACTGGAGCTCGAAATAATATCTGAACATCTCTGTGAGTGAAGAAACTTCACATTACGTCAACGGTAGTCTGCACCCAAACGCCACGAAAAGTAGGTAAACTAATAGCCCACAACAGCGTCGAATCCCTTACAGAACTAGACTGGTGATCTGAGATCTTGCATCTTTTTGTGGAATCATTCATTGTTACTAGACAAAAACTTGACATCCTGATTTAAAAATCAGGAGCAGGGTCGGTCTGAAGGTCAACGGGCCGATGGTTGGCCGCATCAAATTCACGTGACCTTTCTGTAGGTTAAAACAATTTACAGATACCCACATGACTCCAAATAATTACGTATGGTTATGTCACCTAATCACATTATTCCCAGTTCTTTGAAAAAAGAGTGAAACATTTCGGGGTCACGTGGTTCGGTTCTAACTCCCCGCCGTTTAAGTATTGTGGAGTCAATTTTCTGCCTTTTAGAAAAATTGTATACCTGATGTCAAGACATTCCCGGTTGAAACCTCCGAATGTGGAGCGGTAATTGATTTCAGTGGTAAAAAAGTGAGAGCTGCTTTACTGATATAACTCGACCTGGAGTTAATACTATAAACCTTTCACAACTGTATTTTCTAGAGTTGCATTTTCTACCTATTAATATAACTGACTAAATTGAATTATTAGCATATTGAAAGATATGGCAATTTGCCAACTGGCAAATTGCCATATCTTTGAAAATGCCAATGGTTCATTTCATCCCATTGAAAGTCATAACTAGAAAATACAAGTCTAGAAAATACAATTCCAGAAAATACAATTGTAAAAGTTTTATAGTATTGGCCCCTGGTAGCGAAAGCTTGGGATGAGAGATCTCTAAAATGAACAGGTTGATTATGAACGATTGCATGATCTTGGTTTTCTACTCATGTTGTGATCATGATATGGCCACAGATGCTGAAAGTGACCTAAACACACACAAATACAAATAATGAAGAGAACCTAGAGAAATGTCATGTAGAACATGTCTTATTCATAACACTGATAAAACATACTACGCCTTTGCCGAGCAAATGTTATTTGGTTCACTGTTGGGATGAGCTTCGATAGCTCAATAAAACCAAAAGTCAGTTAGCCTGACGAAACATTCCCCGTGCTGTATCATACTGGAACTCTCGTTTAAATAAGCGAGAATCAAATTATAAAGTTCCTGGATTCATTTGTGGACGTATCTTTCAGTATTCTTCTGCATTGTGGGTGATAATCGAAGTCAATTTATCACACACCTATTAATGTAAAACATGGGATTTCCACTGTTCTGCCTGTACGATAAAAATAATTTTGTATCGCACATGTGGTGATACAAAACACGTTCGTTTTCATTTCCAGCGTAAACAGAGAAGGAACCCGTCTAAATAAATGACGACAGTCATTGGTTGAATGCACCGGAGTCGAGATCGCTTGGAAATTCCAATGTCCTCATTTAGATTTGTTTACCCGGGATTTTTAAACAATCAGATTCGAGTCAAAAATTGACAAAATGAAAATAACATTCAGACTGTTTGTTCCTTGACAAATACTTTCTACAACTGGTCATACAATGTTGGAGTGTGCTACACTTATTAGCTATTCAAAAACGTTCTGTTATTGTGTTATTCCCCGCAGTTCAGTCAATATTTGAAGTTCGATCATCGTGACCGCGACCCTGATCGGTGTCAATTTGTTTCGACCAATTAAATGCCGTAAAAAATTAAAAAGCAAAATTAGGGTTGGCACCCCGCCAACTAACAGTGATGTCTTGTTGGCAACGAAGGAAACTCTGCAATTATCCAGTTGAAAAGTGCTTTTAGTTCAATTTTCGTGTAGACTGGTTGTTACATGGGAGGTGTGTGATAAATACAGAACCGCGCATACGTTTGAATGGGTTAAGAATTATCGCACGAGATTGCTTTGGCCCAGGATATCACTCGAGCGAAGGCTCGAGTGATATCCTGGGCCAAAGCAATCTCGTGCGATAATTCTTAACCCATTCAAACGTAAGTGCAGTTCTGTATATTTATCGTTCCAAACACTCTCAACAAGGGTCATTGCGATAACAGACTTTTGGTGAGAGGCTGTAAACCTGATTTGTCTCGACTGTCATAGCTCAAGTCCAAATTGATAAAATATTCCAACGATTTCATCAAGGCATGCCTTCACCATCTTGTTGGTGTTAGCTCGGTCTTTTGTTTGTGGGTAAATAAACTATACATGTGGTAGTCGTGACGCAGTTTCTCATTTAGCTGATACAACTGGTACTCCAAATTCTCCAAGTCCCTCCACACTCCTCCTCCCCCCCCCCCCCCCCACACACACACAAAAAGTGTTCGAATCGGGTACCACAGCCGTCCATCTGTATGGACGATTTTGTGTACGTGCGTGTTGTCTCGTAGAAAAGAACATGGCTACAAGCAATAGCGAATCGATATCTTTAAGACTACTACCCAGACGAATCTGTCCCGATTGAAAAAATACGGTGGTTATGCCATGCCCTCAGTGCCATCCTAACCTTTATTGCAGATGTGCTATTTGTACCATACGCATTTTAATATATTTTTCTGTTCAGTTGTTCACTTTCCATTCGGGGACAAACGATTGAAATGATCAATTCATTTGTCACTCGATACGTGCAAAGCTGGTATCCATTAGCGTCACAGAAGAACGATGTCATGCATTGTTTTGTTAACAAGCTGTTCATTTGAACCTCGTGTTATTCTTGTCTCAAAAGCTAGGCACAGGGCATGACTCCAAAGCAACGGAACAGTGATCGGCTCTTTGTTTCGAATCAGTCACAACGATTTGAAAGAATGCTTTCGACTTGCTCAAAGCATTGTGGGCTGTGTGTCATATGCAGACGCACCTGTCTCCAGTGTTTAACCTCACCAATAGGGATACGCCTAGTATATGGAGGCCTACTTGTAATAAATAGCTGTTCGTTGGTTAACTCTAAATTAGGATGAATATCACGTTGGTTTTTAACCTTTTCAACACTAGCGCCCTGAAAGGTATCATTTCAGCCAATACATGGGGGCGCGGTGGCTCAGTAGGTAGAGGTGCAGACTGCAAGCCGAGAGGTCCTCGGTTCGAATCCCACCTTCGGCAACCGCGTTGAGTGCTTAGGCAAGACAATTCACCACCATTGGCCACGTGGGAGCACGGTGACGCTGTGTGTTGAGGAGTACTGCACGTCGATGGTGCGCCTGACTTCAACCAATGCTAAACCTGCTTGTGTGGAGTTAGTATGCTGGGGGGGGGGGGGGACTGACGGTTGCTCGCCGTGGCTCGGTGGTTCTCTCCGGGTACTTCGGCCTCCCCCACCCGTAAAATTGTCGGTCGCGGTTATGATTAGCCATTGTGCAGAAATATGTGACCTTAAACACCAATAAATAAATAAATATAAATATTCAGCCAATATGGTGAAATGGGCGAAACCATCCTGGTCGAGCTATTGGATTAAATTATTACCAAGCCTCGCTTCAGAGTTTTTGCTCTTCATATCGTCTGCTCTTCCACTACTAATGTTTTCTTCACGCTAAAATTTATGCACTCCGGACTGATAGGGTTAAGTCTTGTTTGCGACTGAGTGTATCAGTTATACAATTCTCTCAAAGAGAACGCGACCTTGCACCTTGGCGTCTAAGTCTCTTCATTATAGAGAACTGCCTGGTGGAATTTGGAATATATGTATAGACATACACTGCAAAAAATGTAGGTTCTCTTTAGAACCAAAACTGGTTCTATTCTTGTCCCTGAGATGGAACCAGTTCTGTTTAAACAGTATTTATTTCAAATCAAATAAATTTACCAAGATTAGCATTCAATTTTAACAGAATATTACATGAACTGAAGTAGATTCAGCAGTAAACTTCGAGCTTATTCAACGCAGTCGCCAAACATTTTGAAACAAAGGAGATATGAACAGTTGGCATATCGAACCAGTTTTGGTTCTGTATAGAACCAAAACTGATTCGATATGCCAGCTGTTCATATCTTCTTTGCTTAATAATGATTTGAGACAACCTCGTATAAGCTCTAAACTTACGACTGAAACCCCCTCAATTTATGTTTAATTCTGTTAATAATTAATGTTAATCTTTATAAATTTATTTGATTTGAAATAAATACTGTTTAAACAGAACTGGTTCCATCTCAGCCTCTCAGGGACAAGATTAGACCCAGTTTTGGATCTAAAGAGAACCTATATTTTTTGCAGGGTACTTTATTTCGATTTGAGGTTCTTTTTTATTTTGAGAGAACTCCTAATCCCCATAATGCCATAAAACAGGTGGCAGAGGGTAAACACCAGTGCCCTAAGTAATCTGAAAGAGGGAGGGGAAGGGAATCAGTCGCTATTTTCCGAAATGTATCTAAGTATTGTTGTAATACGACCTGAAAATCTCAACATTTTATTTCGGTTGCAATGGGCCAAAATAGTTGCCGGGAAATGTACGAAGGGGACCCCGGACCCAGACAAAAGTGTGATTTTTTGAACTGAAAGAACGCTGCTTTCTTACATCTGAGCTATCAATGGCAGTCCACATAGAGAGCATTTTTGCATCATATTTTTGCTCATTTGGCAAGAATAGTTGCACCAAAAGGGGGTCCTGGATACATCGGTCTAACCATAGTTCGACCCAATGCGAGAACATTTTGATTTTTCAAACCGAAATGATGCCGTTTCCTTGCATCTGACTGGTCAGTGGCAGATTAGACTGCTGATACATACCAATGGCAGTCCACATAGAGGGCATTTCGATGAACCGACCGTCTATCAAATCCGCTTCGCCTTTTGGTCATTTTCCTGCACCAACAGGCGTTGGGCACAATCAATTTGGGGGGCCCTGGGGGGGGGGCTCCCAATAGGGGCGGGAGGGGTCACCGGAATAATGTCCGGATAACATACGGCCAATCCGCGTCTGTTCTGTTGGTGGTATAGCACCACTTTCCATAAGGAAGCTCTGGTGTCACAGGCGCTAGATAAGCCATGACGTCAAGCAGTTAGCGCAATGATGGACAGCTTACGTACAGCGTTGCGTCTTCAGTCAAATATATTTTCACAAGTTACAATGGGGAAAATAGACTAAAATGCAAGAAGTGTATCACCAGGCCTGTGTTGTTATGACGTCTTGGGAAAATTAGCATCTCCTGCCTTTAGATATATGTCCGTCCGTCTCTCGGTCCGTCTGTGTCTGTCTGCCTATCTTCGACCAGAACAATATATTCATTCTTCTGTAGTCAGTGAAATACTCAACTTATGTAGATGGTTAACTCATTGAACCCTGATGATGCCCTCCATGTCAGTACAATGACAGCAACTGGGAGAGTCCATATTCATTACGACAATTCAATATTTTCAACGTGCAACTTTCGTGCTGCACGTTGAAATTATTGATTGGTTACCCCACACATTCACTGAGCAGTCATCATACTTGGTGAAAGTATGACGTATCATGTTCCTGTAGCGTAAAAGTGACCTTTAGGGTTAAGTGTCTATGAAATTCGTGTTTGTTCCCGCTAAGACTAAGTACAACCCAATCATATTTTGATGATTTTAATAGTATTTTCTGTATTTTTCAGTCCATAGAGAGAAGATATCGAGAAGAATTAGCTAGAGGTAAGTGACAATAAATCTGATGCACAACAACTTAACCCTCCATCATAAACAAGTTGAAAACGACAGCACTATTGTTTTTCCTGTAAAACTAAATAATTATTTCTTCTTTCACACAAACAGCCTTTGACTTCTTAAAGAAAGGAACTCGCCAAACTCGTTCCAGTGAATGGCCATACTCTATGATTGAGAAAGATGACCAAAATAACATTTGATTGGTAATTTGTACAAATTACGTTGGTCGGATTCCGGTCTATAAGGCAGTTACAAATAGAAAAGGAAGTTGTATCTGTTACCCCGAACGAGCATTAACCCTTTGGATCCTAGTGGTATATTCCATGCCAGTGCGATTTATTTATTTATTTATTTATTTATTTATATAGGTCACATATTTATGCATAATGGCTAATCATGACTGCGACAGTTTTACGGGTGGAGGAAGCCGGAGTACACGGAGAGAACCACCGAGCAACGGCGAGCAACTGTCAGCTCCCCAACATACTAACTCCACGCCATCGCAGGGTTAGCATTGTTTGAAGACAAGTGCACCATCGACGTGCAGTACGTCTTAGTACACAACGCCACCGTGCCCCCACGCGGGCTATGGGGATGAAGTGTCTTGCCCAAGGACACAACGCGGTTGCCGCAGGTGGGATTCGAACCGAGCACCTCTCGGCTTGCAGCCTGCACCTCTACCTACTGAGCCACCGCGCTCCCTGCCAGTTCGATAGCAGCAATTAGAAGAGTCCATATTCATTATTTGAGGTAGACCAATCAATATTTTCAACGTGCAGCCTCGAGGCTGCACGTTGAAAATATTGATTGGTCTACCCCACACATTTACTGGATAGCCATAGTTGTTTTAATGACGTTATGGTGTATCATGTTCCTGGCCGGAAAAGCGGCCGCTAGGGTATAAAGGGTTAAATCCAACGGAACATACCATTCTGTGAATCTGATGAGAATATCTGAAACACACAGACCCAACACTTGTTTTTTTCGGAATTCTATTCTCTTTGCGCGTAGGTATGAATGGTTGAAATGATAATTAGCTTTCTATAAGGCGTGGCAATATACCCGTAGATAAATTCCCACGTCTTTTAAAATGTTAATGATTTACCTCAGTAATTTATATTCACGCTTAGATACAACTGTAAAAAAAATATAATTGTGAAAGTTATATAATATAAAACCCAGAACGGAACTCAGCGGACCAGTCACAGAATGGCAGAGGATTTGCAATCGATTGGTTCCAAAGAAAAGTTTGTCAGAATGTTGTCTTCCAACTTAGCCCATTAAATGCAAACGATGGCAGGTCGCCAATGCAATAATGCCTCGTCATAACAATATACCTACTCTCTCATGAAATAAGCATTTTATTTAAACAATGCCAAATGTTTGGACTCATTTACAAGTTATATAATACGTGAAAAACCTCCATGAATTTACTTCGTCTCATATGATACAGGAGGAACTTTTCTTCGTACATTTGGTTCACTCCCTGGTGCAGTATCATTTGGAAGTGGCATCACTAAGTGATTAATTTTTTTTTTATCGTGAGCTACAATGGCATACGATACCATTGTTTACAAACAATCTTAGAGTGTGTGCGTTTCCAGGAATACTTTAGCAATGTATGAATACAATAAGAGTCAGAAGCGATATTTATAAAGAAATGAAGAAGTTACTCTTTTTCTTAAAATAACGCTCTCGAAATTGGTAAGGCTGATCAGACCTTTTGATGGTAAACATACAATCCGAATGCTACTTTTGGGGAAGAAAAATAGTTATTCGACTGGGGCAGAGTTCATTCTGGTACGTGATGGGAGCCAGTCCTTCATTGCGCGTCCTGTCGGTTTCGTATTTCGCCTGCGGCTTGTAATAAGTGAGGTAATAAAAGTCCACACATCCCGAGTTGATAGAGAGTAATCGCTTGACTGAACTGGTTACGTGAAATAATTCATGAGAGGTGAGGGACGTTGTATGAACACGAGTGCGCGAATGCGCACGAGTGTTTTACAATATAGTCCCTCGCCTCGAATGAATTATTTCACGTAACCAGTCCAGTCAAGCGATTACTGTGTTTATTACTTTTCATTATTAACGATAATTATATTATTTAACCTTTTACCTAACGTAACGGCCAAACCCGACCAGTGTTATTCTAAAAAAATCGCCATTTTTTGTCTCTAAAACATAGGTTATGAACCCTCATTGGAACGAGCTCGTCGAGCTCGTTCCAATGAGGGGTTCATAACCTATGTTTTTGAGACAAAAAATGAAAAAATAGTTATTCAAGAATTTTTTTTGCAAGTGCTATAGGCTTTTCATGTTAGGTAAAGGGTTAAAAAAACAAAAAACAATGAAGTTCCCATTACACGCACGGCAAAGCGTCTTCGTTTGCGCGTACGGATACATGACACAATTGTTGATTGCATAATTCACTTGTGAAGTTATCGTTAAAAATCAAACCCGGGAATCCCCGTTAATCACACCTTGGAAAGTAATAAAAATGTTAATGGTTTCGCCACAAAATATTTCCTCGCTCTCGTTCATCACCCTTTTCACTGATAACAGTCTAACTTTATTTTTTTGAGGCCAAATACAAAAAGAAATTCAGGAACGTTCTTTACTACTGATGGTGACAACTGGTGAGGTGATACTAACCTCTTACCCAACACATACAGAAGAAGATATTGGACACGTGAACAAAACTCTTGAGAAACTAATTTGTTTACAATTTTTCCTCAAAAATATAGCTTATGACCAGTCATTGGAACGAGACCAACGATCTCTTTCCACTTATGGGCTATAAGATATATTTTAGTGCAAACATTGGAAAAGTAAAATAAAACTTCAGTTAAGAATCTTAGGAGTTATGCTGGCTGTTTTTCTGAGAAAGAAAATCATATCTCATAAATAAACTGAAATAAAGTTAAAACTAGAAGTCCTGTCATGAAATGCGCACAAATAGCACGTCGATCGGCGCGTTAATCTACGCGCTATGACTATATTAAGGCTATCAAATTCTGTACATATGGCCTGTGCACAAGAAATGTTTAAGCCAATGGACCTCCGGGTAACCCGGAGGTCCATTGGCAGAAACATTGCCTGTGTTTGCTATGAGTAACCAGGAGAACCTGCCGTGCTTTGGATGCCATTCGATATGGCAATTGCGCGCAATTCATACGCGCACTTGAACTTAGATAAGCGCACAGTTCATGACAGTTTTAATTATACTGAGGGGAGAAACCGATAACTGCCCATGAGGGGTGCCACTTTCATCCCATATTCCGTCTTACTTCCTCTAACGTGCTTGGCTTCTCCTAGAATAAACTCGAGAAGGAACATAGACTAGAGATCAAGGTTTCAAAGTGAGAGTTGCATAATCCCCAGCATAATCAGTTCTATCATTCCCAAACAAAAAATAAATGGTTTATGTCTGATATTTTACCCAAGTTAATAAAATTGATAAATTTGTTCATTGAGTGCAACAAGGCTTTGTAATGCTTTAGCAATGCAAAGCCTTTTTGTACTCAAGGGATGAAATAAACCATCATCCAAGCTATTCTGTAGACTGTGAGGCCTAAAACATAAAACAAATCAAGAACATGAACTTTTGATGGCAAAGTAATAATTACAAAAATAAAAAATAAAATAAAAAAAACGCCTGTCCACATGCAATGTTACAAAAATATCCATAGAAACAGAGGATCTACCTTGTGGGGGCCTTATCGTCCTCGATTTAAAAAAAAATGACCAAAAATTTATTTATTTATTTATTTATTTATTTATTTATTTATTGGGATTTAACGACACTTTCGCCAGCCAGGATCACCTCGTGTCGGACAGTTTTACGGGGGGAGGGGGTGGGGGGGTGAGTAATCCGGGGTACCCGGAGAGAACCACCGGGCAACGGCGAGCAACTGACAGACTCCCTCATTTACTAACTCCACACAAGCAGGGTTAGCATTGGTTGAAGACAAGTTCACCATCGACGTGCAGTATGCCTTTGTACACAGCGCCACCTTGCCCCTACGCGGGCAGTTGGGATTAAGTGTCTTGCCCAAGGATACAACGCGGTTAGCGCAGATGGGATTCAAATCGAGGACCTCTGGGCTTGCAGCCTGCACCTCTACCTACTGAGCCACCGCGCTCTCAAATGACCATTAATGATTTCAGGTAAAAGAAGATGCCCTCTCTCAGGTTTATCCTTGTTCTTTTGTTAAGAAGATGTTCAGCTTGGCATGAGAGGATGGCGGAGTGGGGTTAATTTCCCAATGCCTTTCCAATGATCATCCAATTAAAAAATTGTTTTTTCACGTGGCTAATAACCACAAATTTGGTACTATAAATATTATTTTCTCACCCAATTCGACCTTTCTCAAATTAATTTCAGTATTTATTCAGAATCGTATTTTTCAAGATGCATTTTAATGGAACAATTTTACGCTTTCTGTTTTTATTGGAGTATTATTGCCTGAACGGTATCGATTTTTTTCACGGCGTTCTTTAATTTTCATCATTTCAGAATTTACAAATTATTCGAGATGCCTGACAGTTTCTTCGTTCCAACATTTAACGTATTAAATTGGCTGTCTTTTAAGAACTCCCATTGCGTGCTCAGAAAAATTCTCAGTCTCCTTTATTCATAAAATACTGTCGAGAGCAGAGAAAGTTTCATGTCAGAAACATATTTCCGCTGTCCAAGGACGCTCCACTGTTGAGGAGTTGCGTGGATATATCCATAATTTCCGGTATTATACGCTCAAAATTGAAATGAATGGACGGACCGGTAGTTCTTTACCAAACACATCTCAGAGAGAACAGTTTTATAGTATCAATATCTAAATTTCGTGTACTTTTGCTTCTTTTGTTACCCCTTTACCTGACATGAAAAGCAGACGACACTTGCAAACAAAATTCTTGCATAACTAATTTTTTTTCATTTTTTGTCTCAAAAACATAGGTCATGACCCCTCTTTGGAACGAGCTCGTCGAGCTCGTTCCAAAGAGGGCTCATAACCTATGTTTTTGAGACAAAAAATGAAAAAATAATGAAAATTAATTGGCGACTTTTGTGAATAGCGCTAGCCGGTTTTTTGCCGTTATGTTGGGTAAAGGGTTATTTATTATATATCTGAAGAAGAAAAATATTCAAGGCAAAAAGGACTAGACTTTAGGAGAAATTTTCGATCAATAAGTATTTTTTCTTGTTCCCTTACTCCGTTCATACTTTTTATTGATCGACACAAAAGCTACGCCCACGTGCAACATCGAGCATAAAATTGCATGGAACCGAAGCCGATTAAGGCATTATTTTGGAAGGCGGAGCTTTGAACAGTGAATATTACGACAGAACACAACGAGAGTGGATTATGGGGAACTGGAGTCAACGACCCGAGGTGGAGGCTTTGCTGTATTTCACGTGCGCCGCGAACACACAGAAAAACCTCCACCAAAGGTCGTTGATTCCTCTTCTACGTACTCAACCCGAGTTGTGTTTTGCATGTATACCTCGATTAACTCTTTCGCTGCCGAAGGCGACTATTGTCACCTATTTTATGATGGTTTTCTGTACGTTCTGGTATACGATGATGAAACCTACCATCTGATTAATTGTTGGAAAGGGCTCAGCGAGCCCTTTCCAACAATAAATCATATGATAGAGGTTCAAGTATGTCATATTTTGTATTAAACTTCCTATGGGTGACCGTCTGAGCGATCGATTCGGACACCCGAGATGTGTCCTTGGGCAAGGCACATCACCCCGACTTTCCACATGGGGACACGATGACGCCGTGTACTAAGGCGTACTGCACGTCGATGGTGCGCATGTCTTCAACCAATCTAACCCTGCGTGTGCTGCAGTGCGGAGTTACGATGTTGGGGAGCTGGCAGCTGCTCACCGTTGCTCGGTGGTTCTCTCCGGGTACTCCGGCTTCCTCCGCCCGTAAAACTGTCCCGGTCATGATTAGCCTTTGTTCATAAGTATGTGACCTTAAACACCAATAAATAAATAAATAAATTATTAAACTTCCTCGCATAAAGGCGTGCATACAGGGCCTCCATATATGACTAAAATGGGCGTGGCAGTGAAAGAATTAAATGAATGAAGCTGATATTCTTAAAGAAAAATATCACAAGTGGCGGTCTGATAATTTTATTGATTGACTCTGTTTTGTATGGAAGCATTCATTCACGTCATGACATCACTCAGACGTTTAATGTTCAATCAAATGCGTTCTTACATGCCATTCTGGGGGTAATTTAGATTCCACGAGTGTTGCATCTAGAACATTTCCCAATGTTTGTTTTGTATCACGTGACGTTGAATACTCACAGTAATCGTGGTTTTTTTGTGTCTGGTTGAGAAAATATTCATATAATTCTCTCCCCCGTGGGAACTCCTAGAAGTGAAGCAGTGCTTGTTAACAGTGGTAAACAAGCTCTATCAGGCTGAAGAAAATTATTATTTTGATTCTCAGTTACCGGCGCAGTCGTTTTTCGGCCCGCGTTCCTCATATTTATTTTGGAGGCAAATTCAAAATGTATAAAACTATCATAGGGTGCGATTTTAGCGATATCACATCGCGATTTGCGATGCAATATGTCGTACACATTGATACAGTATTGTTATTCTCTTCGCGAAATGCGTCACAATTTTCATATGTATGTACAAAATAAATATTTATTTAACTGGCTGAGAGCTAGATTAGTTTTAGTGGTCTAAATTTGTTCATCAAAATTGTTTATTAGGAATTATTGGAGAGTGCCAACAGGCACTATCCAATAATTTGTAATAGAACAAATTTGTATAAACAATCTACAATTTACGGTTGACTGAATTCGAAACATGGGTATGGAAAATGTTCGGCTTTTGCACTGGTACTTTGCACTCATTTTTTTTTTGGAAAGGTCTGATTCTGGCTTCTAGCACTCAACTGTGCGTGTGACAAAAGTTCAAGTTTGATAAATTCGAGTTTCGTAAGAGAGGATATGATTTCTAGCAAGAGCAAATGGATTTCTAAGCCTTTCAAACGAAAATGCTCCGAATGGAAAATTTAGTAACTATTCCCCTCTATTTAGGTACTGAATAAAGTGAATGAAGAATGCGACAGTTAACTTTATGAGTTAGATATAAGCAAGGCACAACATTTAACGTTTCGTTCTCGTGGTTGTTTCGTGGAATCAATTCGTGCGAACGGTCGCCCGGTTAATGAAAACAACATTGATCTCTCTTAAGAGTAGATCATGTTAACCCTTTACCCAACGCAGACGGTATCAAAATTTATTATTTTAAATATCATTTTTTTTAATTTTTCAAAAAAGTTCAACAAAACCATATCATGTGACCCCTCATTGGAACGAGCTCATTGAGCTCGTTCCAATGAGGGGGTCACATGATATGGTTTTGTTGAAATGTTTTGAAAGATTTATTTTTTTCAGCTGCTCAATTTGAAAATTACGCTGGCGAATGCGGGCGATGCGTTAGGTAAAGGGTTAATGAAGTTGCTTGACCTATGCTATGGTAATTATGTATGTTATTGCCTTAATTTTAGACTATACACAATCTTTTAACTTAAAGACAGCATTTCGCGGTGATGCCGCGCATTTCTGGTGGATCAGAAGAGAGAACACAATTATGGTTGAGTACGGAGCAAGGAATCAACAAGTCGCGTTGTAGTTTTCCAGGCGTTCCACGAATGCAATGTCGTGAGTGAAATATCTGAAAATCTCCAACAAAATCATCGATTCTGCCCCCCCCCCCCCCCCCCCCCCCACCCCGCACTCGAATCGAGTTGTGGTTTGTATTTATATTGCGATTAAACTTGAAGTCACTAAATGAAGCTAAGATAGATTTTTAAAGGAAAATTCCACATTCGGCAGTCCACGTGAATCCCTGCGTCATCAACGAGAATACAAAACAATCAATCTTTGCGTGCTGGAGTCCGCATTCCATGGTTTTTCTGAACATTTTTCAATCCTTGTATTTTATTTTACAACAATGGTGATATAAATAAACAATAGTTCACTTCTCGGATACGAGTACGAATGTTATCGTCGAGTGGGATGCGCGGATGATTATTTCACAAGGCGTTAGCCGAGTGAAAAAATCCGCATGGTCCACGAGAGGATAAAAATGTAAAAAAATAGTTCGTCACCGCTGAGAATTGAATACGATAATAGGAGTGGAAGACCATTTCGGCGAGTAGAAGTGGGAATAGGATTTGTGATGGGGGAGAAAAACGAATAACAATCAAAAAATAAAATAAAGACCTGGATTGCCCCGAAGGTTGACTGTTTGCTTTGGGTAACGGGGCGACTTCTTGTTCATATAGAATTCATGTAACCCGTCAAGCTCTCAAGTCACCAGTCAAATTCTCCAACACATTCGACGCTGTTATATCCTGAAACGAGTCTAGCCTTACAATACACCACAGTCTATGGTTAGATTCACTTATCTGGAATAGTTCAACTGGTTGGAAAAGCGAACCAACGGTTCGCTTTTCCAACCATTTGAAATATTCCATACGTTTGAATCTCATCACACCTGTGGTTTTGTGATTACACCGCGTATTTCCACCAAATGTGTTAATACTGTGCTGTTTTCAAGGCGTATTAAATATTTATTGATTGGAATATCTAGTTATTTTTACTCGACGAGGATATCCGTATATCGTTGTGAGTGAAGTGACACTGAAACAGATTGTTCTACAAATTCACTTGTGTGGATTCCATTTCTGTGTCCGTGGTTTTGGGGATGTCAAGAAGGTGAGGAATGGCGTCACGTTTTTGTGTGTAGACGGCAGGCATGGAAGAGAGGACATATTGAATAGGTGGACATTGAGAGGGACTAGGCATGACAGAGGGAGTTGTTGAGTTGAGAGACGTCTCACTGGAAAAAAAGCTGTGCACAGCAGAAGAATAGAGATTGTAGAGAATTATATATATGTACAAAGTTGGTTACGGGTAATAATGTGTATACGTGTTTAATTGTAAATTATCTGAACTCAACCTGTCCACAGAAACGCCGTGCTGTTGGGACGAACTCTGTGAATCCATGAAATCTGCCTTGTAACTGATGATGAAGAGAGAGATCCTAAAATAAACAAAAAGACAAAGATATGAGAAACTAAGCTGATGAATACAATATTGACTCTGTGGAACACTGCAAAAAATATAGGTTCCCTTTAGAATCAAAACTGGTTCTAATCTTGTCCCTGAGATGGAACCAGCTCTGTTTAAACGGTATTTATTTCAAATCAAATAAATTTACCAAGATTAGCATTCAATTTTAACAGAATATTACATGAACTGAAGTAGATTCAGAACTAAACTTGGAGCTTATTCAACGCAGTCGCCAAACACTTTGAAACAAAGGAGATTTAAACAGTTGGCATATCGAACCAGTTTTGGTTCTGTATAGAACCAAAACTGGTTCGATAATGCCAACTGTTCATATCTCATGTGCTTAATAATGATCTGAGACAACCTCGTATAAGCTCTGAACTTACGGCTGAAACCCCCTTCAATTTATGTTTAATTCTGTTAATATTTAATGTTAATTTTTATAAATGTATTTATTTGAAATAAATACTGTTTAAACAGAACTCGTTCCATCTCAGGGACAAGATTAGAACCAGTTTTGGTTCTAAAGAGAACCTATATTTTTGCAGTGAACTGTGTGGTAAGTCTGCTCATCGTTTCAACACCACATTAAATCAACGGTTGTCTGCGCGCTAAATCCGCGAAAAGTAGGTAAACAAACAATCAATAACGGCGTCGTATTCCTTACAAAATTTGACTGGTGGCCTGAGACATGCTAACCAGTCCAGTATAAAATTATGTACCCTGTTAAAGTGTTTAATGAGGCACTCACTATTGTAGAACATTTTTCTTTAAATTTGTATATACAGGCGTCATCTTGCTTCTCACTGAAAGATTGTTTCTCAAAAGATGACGCGAGTTTATCTTTCTCATTGCACAGCAATATTTCATCTTTAATAAAACTGTCAAGCTTTTCTTTTTTCCCAATAACCAATAGAAGTAACTCCAATAAATACAAAGACATCAGCATGGAGTATCGGCTCCTAGAGGGAACGTATGAAGTAATAAACTAATAACTACTAAGCAGAAATTGTTTCGCCACGTGTTCTGTCTATTTTGTTACCACTGATTTAATTAACTTTATGTTCGGACGTCATGCAAGAATGTTCTTCACTGAATGTGTGAACAAACTAGACTGAATCGAAAAATATATTTGCAATCGATTTTTGGACTGGATTTTACTCTCTTCGGACAAGTCCTCGCAAAATGTTCTGCATATTTGAAACTATAAAATTGAATGTCTTTCTAAACCATATCCCTCATCGATATCCTAAATTTCATATATTTTGTGGATTTGCCTTCGATATATCGTCGCCTGAGTGATAGAATGTCCTATGTCCCCTTTGGGACATAGGACATTCTAGCACCCAGGCGACGTTATCTGTATACAGGTCAGTATGTGTTTGTGGGAATGTGTTTCTAGTTTAAACAATATTTATTCAAAAAGAAATATGATATGGTACATACAACCACAGTCTATCAATCGAGAAATGGAGACACTCTCAGCCCCCTATCCCGGTTGAGGGCAGACTTTGCAAGGTTTGTGGCTCGGGGGCGATTGAAGATGAGTTTCGCTTTATTATGGAATGTATCAATTATGACCACAGGCGAAAAAAGCTCTTTAGAGCAATAACTAAGGAGAACGAAACCTTCCAGTATATGAATACAAAAGGGTATTTAACCTTATAATGAGAAACAATACCCCCCAGCTATGTAATCCCATCTGTAACATGATCCGGAGCTTCTCCCAACAAAGGAAAGACGAACTTGCTACATGACTGTTCCTTGTATAAGTATTTTTTGAGTTTATTAAACACTTTTAACACATCTTGTTTGAATGTTTTATAATATAATGTTAGCATTTTGTTTTTTTTGCAATCTGCCTCTCTGTTGGTTTTAATTGCTTGAATACATGTCATATCAGACAAGTAACTATTAATATCACAGTAGCTGTACAGAGGATATAATACCGAAGTATGCACTTTAGCAAGACAAACAAAAGTAAACGACAGTGTAAGTGGAGAGGATTCGACAGAAAGCTTTGAGCTTATATAGGCCGTCTCCCAGAGTATATCAGACAATTACAAAATATGTGGGTGGACGCAAATACTGAGTGAAATATTGTTTTAACTAGTTATCAATGGCAGATAGGGAGTAAGAAATGATAGACATAGAATGAAATAAGAAAAGAGAAAAGCTGCAGATGAAACCAACTCGAAAATAGTGATTCTTACCAGCAGCAGACCCAAGAGCACAACCTGTATGTCTCCACTGATAAGAGCATCATCATAGACCGACCCCAATCCGCAAGTGGATCGTTCCTACTGCGGATGCAGCTTGCAGGTATCCAATAATAACCCCGGCAAAGCAGCATTATTGCAGAGAGACAGCCCACGCGCAGATATCAGACAGCTCACGGGGATGTATTATGGCTTGGAAAGCAGTTGTCCAGGATACGAATAGCGGCCGTACGATGGATGCATTTACGCTTAGTATGTTTAACAGTTTAATAGCTGACGCATATATTAACAGGTCCCACAATTACTGAATAAAAAACCCGAATAAGGTAAGCTAGGTCCCACCGGTGCATTTTATCATGACCTAAAATTCCCTCGCACTTATGACCAGGCATTCACGATAGTTCAGCTGAAGCGTCCACTTTGCATGATATAATCCTGCACTACTCTGAAGACTAGAACGTTTTCGGTGTGGCTCAGTCGTTCAGATCCAAGGCATTGGGAAATCAAAAGAAAACGGCAAAGTATTAATCGTTGAAGTACGCACATCTGCATAGTTTGGGCAGAGCAGGAGAAAATGTTCCGTTGTCTCCAAGTCACCACATTGACAAAGAGGAGACGTTTAAAGATGGTTGTTATACAAGTGAGAGTTTATACTTCTACAGTGCAGGCGTAACCTACAGTGATAAATTTGAGCAGCACGGGATTTGGCACCAGCGTAGAAAGTAGGCGGGCGTTGGTTCGGCTGTTTAGGAATATTTTGAAATTCATAATGGAACAGTTTTCTCCTACTGAGATGGGAAGTGCATTCCACTGGTTGGTAACGTCTGGGAGATATGAAGACAGGTACAGATTAGTACGGCAAAACAGAACACGGTGGTTTTTATCCGAACGGGTATGGTGGTTTTGGCTAGTGGCTGAGAAAGTTGGTGGTACCTTGTGGAAAGGTATGGGGGGACTAGCCTATTGTACATCTTGAACAATTGAATGAGCTTATGCTTTCGGCGCCTTTCCTTTAGTGAATCCCATCGGGTCTCAGAATAGAGTAGATTTGTACTTGCACTCTTTGCAGCACCCGTAATTATTCTCGCTGCAGCTACTTGAATTTTCTCTAGGTTCGCAGCCTGAGTTGCTGAGCTGTTATCCCAGTGTGTTTCTGTGTGTGATTGTATTTGGATGTGGAAAGTGTTTAATGGGAGGACGTGTATGTATATGTATGTGTGATGATGCGTTTATGGCAGGGGGGGGGGGGGGGGCGTATGGGTTTGCTTCGTGAACATATTTTACTTATAAACATCCAGTAAAGATTAACTCCATTTCTTCTGGACTTAATTTTGGGTTTAACATTGGTTGTAAAGCAAAAAACGACCAAAGAGCTGGGTTTGCATCGTGAACATATTTTACTCAGAAACATCCAGAAAAGATTAACCCCATTTCTTCTGGACTTCATTTTGGGTTTAACATTGGTTATAAAGCTAAAAACGACCAAAGAGCTGAAACAGACACCCCCCCCCCCCTCCCCTCACCTCGCCATAACGTTATGCTTTGAATAGAGTGCTGTTCTTTATGAAAACTCTCAATTAATTAATGCATTAATCTTACACAACTTTGTATAACAGCTCAAACACACTCAAACAAATACGTGTGACGGGTGGTGACGAGAGTGTGTGCAGCATGGTATTTGTCGTTGTGTATGTAGTGCTGGGTATAGTTCAAGAGCTTAGTTTGTATAGATGAAAGCGTGAAAGCGGATGTATTTGGTTAACCCTTTACCCAACGTAACGGCTAAAACCGGCCAGCGCTATTCTCAAAAATCGCCAATTAATTTTCATTATTTTTTTCATTTTTTGTCTCAAAAACATAGGTTATGACCCCTCGTTGGAACGATCTCGTCGAGCTCGTTCCAACGAGGGGTCATAACCTATGTTTTTGAGACAAAAAATGAAAAAAATTAGTTATTCAAGAATTATTTTTGCAAGTGTCGTCTGCTTTCCACGTTAGGTAAAGGGTTAAAATGGTAATCAGTTTAGTTCCTTGAAGCATAAAGACGCCACATACAGTACTTAAACATTGTTGTAAACAGCTATTCGACACAGCACTAATGATTCGATTCAATTCGATTCAAAATATTAACATAATTGGTGAAACTACGTGGATTATCATAAAACTACAGCCGTGTGAGTCTCCATTCATAAGTATTTAGTATACAAATATATCGAACAGTGTCGCAATGTCATTGAAGATCCGGTCAAAATTTCTTCGGCTGACTCAAAGAAATATGAGAAATTGTATTTTAATATTTCTTATTTTCGAGTTATTTATTGCACATACCTATCCATCTTAATCCTTTCATCAGAACCAGATGACTAAATAGATTCTTAATTGTCAGGATATGACATCTGAATATTGCATCAAAAGCTCATAGAGCTGCTAGGGAAAGAAGTTTGAAAAAGGAGTCCTTTAGAGAGATAATCTGCAATTGTTAAAATCTGATACATGCGCCCACCCGTTCGTCAGTCAACACGCCTTGCGAAAGACGCTGATGTACATTTGGACATTTTTCTGTAAGAATAATAATAACTTGTAGTGATGGGTTCTACTACGGGTTTCAAAAACAGGCCACCCTGCGCAACCATCAAATATAGACTACCTTCTTTGAATAAGTAAATATGCAGTATGTTCCAGTACATGCACGATGTCCCAGCCATTTAACAGTGCTCCGTCTAGATTTACATAAATATGTGTTCCATTAATATCCTGTTATATACGTTATTACAGTAGCCACTCATTTCTGTGCTAATGAGCAATATTAAATTCATAACGAAGAACACATGCCACTATAATTGACCAATTATAAGGAATTAATAGCCAAAATTTGTTCTGCCGTTACCGAAGTCAGTCTTTAGCGTAATCGTACCTCTTGAAATACTTTCCGTCCGAATTGTTGTTTCTCAATAGGCTGAAACTAATATAATCCATCATAACCTGATGTGGGAGATGGAAAAATCCCACCATCAGGGTCAAGATGAGAGTCCGGCCCAGAGATTTGACCGCGATGGTGGGATTTTTCCATCTCACTCAGCTGTCTCAATTGTCAAGTCATGATTATTTTTCTCCCAACATCAGGGCCCTGTTTTCATCCTCCAACCAAGCAAAGCTATATACGACAATTTTATAGCTTCTAAACTACCGATCTGATATGAAAAATAGTGCGCAAGTCCGTTTTTTTCGGGTGATGTTTCGATATATACTGTAATTACTGTATATATACCACAAAAAAACAAAACTATGACCCATACTCGTAGGATTGATTTGTTTATCGCTGTCGAAACGCTCGACGTCTTTTATCAAGAGTGTAAGTACCTTGGAATGTGCGGAGTGATCGTAGCTACGTTGTGCTTCTCCAACATGAACTGTTGAGAAAGTTTCAGATGACCTGCTGTTTTCCTGAGTATTTTCATTTTCATGTGTGTCGATGAATTCGGCCGAATCTGTAGACGCGAAGCGAGAATTGGTAGCCATAGTTTTTGTTTACAATTATAGACGATTTTAAATAGTTCCGTAATTAAGTATGCAAATTTGTCACGTAGGGAATATGAGATAGTAGTCACGTGGCTATATAAGATGTGGAAATCTTCCATGACTTTCTTACATAGGCTGCGTGTACAACATTGAGTGCAGGGTGGGAGAAATCTTTATCTCGAGGTTCATCCCCTGTTCTTCCCACGTACTGACAAAATCCATCAAGCGCTGTAATGGAAATCTTTTCCTGTGGGTGGGGATTAACTTTGTTTTCAAATGACATATTAACAGACTTGCTTGTCCCGAGATAGAATTTCGGACATTTTTTATTTATTCTGAAAATAGTATCAGTTGTGTCGACTGCAATTTGGTGAACATTGACCCTTTTATGCCACATTGTAAAAAATATCCGACGAGACAAATGAACAGAAACATTCATTAGCGCATCCTGGAAAAATTTGTTTATCATTTACAGACCTATTTTCATTATTTGCGCACCCATGCATATTTCTCAAATCTCGATTCCTATAAAACTATAAAATCAATTTTACTATTTCATGGTTCAGTATTTAACAACTGAATTGTGCAGCAAATGATTTTTTTTTGTTTAGGCTCTTCCTCAGTTTGCACTGGTAGACAGGGTTCATTTTTGTTAATATAACAGGAATGGTGTGGGTACGGTGGCGGTAACCTTCTCGTCAGAACACCGAAGTTAAGCAACGTCGAGCGCGGTTAGTAGTTGGATGGGTGACCATTTCAGCGACTGATTCGCGCTCCCGTGTTGTGTCCTTGGGCAAGGCACTTAACTCCGATTGCCTACATGGGGGCATGATGAAGCTGTGTACTAAGGCGTACAGCGCGTTGATGGTGCGCGTGTCTTCAACCAATCTAACCCTGCCTATGCCGCGGTGCAGAGTTTAGAGTTACGATGTTGGAGGGCTGACAGCTGCCCGTCGTTGCTCGGTGGTTCTCTCCGGGTACTCCGGCTTCCTCCACCTGTAAAACTGTCACCGACATGATATGACCCTGGCTGTTAAAATGTCGTTAAACCTAAATAAATAAATAAATAAATAACAGGAATTGTGACTACCTCCGTGTTGAAGTACTCTAAAATGGGAAACACGCTTTTTTAACGAATGATTAAATTTAACTTTATATCTGCGGGCGCAAAATTGACATTGTTGCTGAAAGCAACCTAAACCCAAAATAAACAAACCTACAGTACGGCTGCGTGGACTGGTCACTTTCCATGGGTGGACAATATTTCCACTGACGCAGTAATATTAGATTCCAATCACTAATAATAAGATAATCATCAAAAATTTAATTAATGAAGCACCGGGTACAACCCGGTGCTTCATTAATTCAAATTTTGTTGCTGATGATTTTTATTACCTGGTAAACGCATACGTGGACATCAATGCCCATGCGTGGATAACGACCACTCCACGCAACTGCATTGTATTACATGCTATACAAAAAGTCAGTTATAAACAGACTACTTTGTTTGAAGAATAAAACACAGAAAATTAAAATAAAAAAATTATTGTTTTGCTGGACCGTTTCTGATTTGTAATAAAGAATTAACCGTGATTCATTACCGATATTGGATAAAATATATTACAGACGTACTTTATTTTGGCTTGTGTTGTAAGAAAATCACGCAGCGTAAAATAACGTCAAATCTTTCATGTTAATCTCTCATGATAGAGCTTTTTCTATTATACGGGGCATTATACAATGGGATTTCTACGACATTTATA
Organism: Pictodentalium vernedei; assembly: GCA_031216915.1. Classification (NCBI taxonomy): domain Eukaryota; kingdom Metazoa; phylum Mollusca; class Scaphopoda; order Dentaliida; family Dentaliidae; genus Pictodentalium; species Pictodentalium vernedei. The sequence goes on along the minus strand of CM062292.1, from coordinate 69,392,183 downwards.
ACAATACTGGAGGCATTACTATACACGTTCAATTAAACATTTTACCGAAACGCAAGACTGAAATTACTCGCGTAATTATCATGAGCCGGTGGCGCATGCCACTTGGAATCGATGTCTCGCAGCGGACGATTTGGATATCTCTGCAGGATTTACGGTTGTAATTTTGCGTTTATAGCATGTCATCTGCCATATATCTCTAAAGAATCGAGATGTAATTGAATTTATCAGTCGTTTTTATTCTATTCTTTAATGAAAGTAAGATTTCTCTTAATTGCAACCGTCTTCCGTTAAAGCTTTCTTCTTAATGGAAAAAAAATGAGAGCTCGACCAGACATGGTTTATTCTACTTCCATTAGGCCTAAAAAAGTTAAAAATCTGTTTCTCATGCTCTCCTGCATGGTCCGTTTGGATGCCGCATGCTCTCTTTTTATAACCAATGTAAACGTAAAAAATAATAATTAACCCGTAATATGCAAATTCAGCAGCTGAAAAAATATCATTTTTTAAAATATTTCAACAAAACCATATCATGTGACCCCTCTTTGGAACGAGCTCGTCGAGCTCGTTCCAAAGAGGGGTCACATGATATGGTTTTGCTGAAATTTTTTGAAAAAATTTAAAAAATGATATTTAAAATCATAAATTTTGAAATCGTCTGCGTTGGGCCAAGGGTTAAATGGTGTTTATGTCTGATATTTTACCCAAGTTAACAAAATTGATAAATTTGTCCCTTGACTGCAACAAGGTTTTGCAATGCTTCGGCATCGAAAGCCTTCTTGCACCCAAGGGATGAAATACACCACCACCCATGCTAGTCTGTAGATAATGAGGCCTAAAACATAAAATAAACCAAGAATATGAACTTCTGATGGCAAATAAATAATTACAAAGTAAATTTTTTTTTTTTTTGAAAATCGCCCGCCCACATTCGATTTTACAAACATGGCCTGAGAAACAGAAGATCTGCTTTGTGAGGTCTTACTTTCAGTAAGCTCCATGAACGTTATCACACGAAAGTATTTCTTTGCCTGACGTTCGTCTGTTTTATCACCCCTCCTGCTCCCACTCACATCAGGTAAGTGGTAAGTGTTGTGGCCTGGCACAAAGGATTCCAATTGTCCACATTATCGTGAATCCCAATAACTTTGTGCTTGAGCGGCTGAGATTGTGTTAGTAACAAGAGAAGAAACAAATATTTTGAGGTTTCATCTGTATGGGCATTTTTCCGTCCCGTATCCATTGATCGATCCAGATTTTGGTCGAGACATTTGATCACTGGAACGAAAGTGTTTGATGCATTGGACACCAAAATTAGTTAGAAGGGCTTCTAATGTACGGATTACGTTTTTACCAAACACTACTTTTACCCTTTACCTAACATGAAAAGCAGACGACACTTGGAAAATTTTTTTTTTCATTTTTTGTCTCCAAAACATAGGTTATGACCCCTCATTGGAACGAGCTCGTCGTAACCTATGTTTTGAAGACAAAAAATGAAAAAATCATGAAAATTAATTGGCGATTTTTGAGAATAGCGCTGGCAGGTTTTGACCGCTACGTTGGGTAAAGGGTTAAAATAAATTTTTTGTTTAACTAAATATTTTTTTTATTTTTGCATCAAATGCTTGGCATATGGCCTCTCATTGCAACTAGCTCAGCGGGCCCGTCCCAAAGAATAGACGCAAAATAAGCTTTTGAGGCAAAAGGTGAAAAATAATAACATTTGAGCGACAATTTTTGTGACCAGCGCCGGATGGATAAGATGGTCATTGCGGTAAGTCAATTGTTAACCAAACAACTCGATATCATTACTGAACTTCCCAGAAATTCAATAGAGATTTGGCTATACTGATGTTGATACTATAGTCTAGGCATAGTCATAATTTATTTATTTATTAGGGTTTAACGACACATTAACAGCCAAGGTCATATCGTGTCTGTGACAGTTTTACGGGTGGAGGAAGCCGGAGTACTCGGAGAGACCCACCGAGCGACGACGAACAGCTGCCAGCTCCCCAACATCGTAACTCCGCACTTCAGCACAGGCAGGGTTAGATTGGTTGAAGACATGCGCACCATCGACGTGCAGTACGCCTTCGTACACGGCGTCATCGTGCCACCATGTGGACAATCGGGGTGAAGTGCCTTGCCCAAGGACACAACGCGGGAGTCCGAATCGATCGCTCAGACGGTCACCCATCCAAGGACTAACTGGGTTCGACGTTGCTTTAGTTCGATGATCTGACAAGAACCGGCCACCGCTCCCCAGCAGATTCATAAACATGGGTATAAAGAGGTCACCATTAATCCAGATTTTTGCATGCTCACGTCTGTTGATTGTCTGTTCTGCATACAGTACTGCCGCCGTGGACTGGTCGTAATCCACGCGTGGGCAGTGATGTCCACGCATGCGTTTACCAGGTAACAAAAATCATCAGCAGCAAAATTTTAATTAATGAAGCACCGGGTTGTACCCGGTGCTTCATTAATTAAATTTTTGATGATTATTCCTATAATTAGTGTTTGGAATCTAATATTATTTCGTTTGTGGAAAATATTACCCACCCGTGGAAAGTGACCAGTCCACGGGGGCTGTACTGTATGTTCATTTTTTGAACAAAAGAAGCTGCTGAGAGACAGAATTAGGAAATAACCGGTACTTCTAGCATCTATACTCATCACAGTACATGATTATTCCAGTGTGGTGAGTTGTTTACGTTACATGGAAACCTGAATTCGCATTTTCTGACACTTGAGGCCCTATAGGTCGTTAATACCATTTAATTGTTGACAAAAATGTCTAATTCAGCACAAACCGTACAGCTATAACATGATATTCTATCTACTGATGATGGTACATCTGTCTCGTGTTAACTTTGGTATTAAGTATGCAATAATTGCTTCTGATGAGCACGCATTTTTTTCTTATCGTCCGAGGACTCAAAACCCATTGAACAGCTGTAGTGTTTATCAAGTTCGTTTACCGAGCTTTCACAGAATATAATACCAGACTAAACGTCGGAAATGAAATTTGCGGTCGGCATTCTGTGGCTGAACGAACACGACCTAGCATTGTAAAAAGTGGAGGGGTTTAAATGTGTGCCCTCCTCAAAGTGCATAAGAGCACAGTTGCCTTCCTACATTGGTCTCTAATAAGAGCATGGATTTTTAGGTTCAAAGGCATTTGAATATCTATTTGCGAGAATTAAACATAACACATGAGTTAAGTGCCTTTGATATCGCGCATTTGTGCGTCACGCATTAGAACCTGATACTCATGACCAAGGATGCCGGAAGCGGGGATGTTAGGGGGCCAGGGGGCAAGGGACTTGCCTTTTTCGATAGATGTGCACTTTCGGAAGAGACTTCACTTTCTGGGAACTGTAGCTGAGAAACTCTTGAGTATTCATTTGTAACGTTTTTTACGTGTGCCGGTGTCAGTGTGTTTGTGTGTGGGGGGAAGGGGTGGGGTCAGTTGTGATGACGGAGGTTGGTCGATAATCACCAAAGAAAGAAGCTATAGAATCGGTGGGGTAATTTCTAAAGCTTTATATTGTCCCTTGAGTGGAAGGGAATGCCACATGCTTGAGAATTGCAAATGTCACCTTTCTCCTTTCAACGGGCGCTATATATTTTATGTCAATACTATTGAGTGTCATATTACAATTTATGATACTTTGTAAACTCTTGGGCTTAACTCATACCCAGAGTCGACGGCCCTTTTCGATACCCCAGCCCTCGGACGCTTTTGATGCCCTTGGTTATGACACGGCCTGACACTTAGGGAATTATAAGTTACAGGGCGTTTAGTTGGCAGATACCGTGTCATATACGGCGAAGAGAAAACAATATTAGGTGAGGCGAAGCCTCACCTAATATTGTTTTCTCTGAGCCGTATATGACACTGTATCTGCCAACTAAACGCCCTGTAACGTATTTATTGTGCACGGCATGCTAAAATGTCATTGTGGAAGTTAACTCAACGAATAGTTAAATGATGCGCACTTCTCGAAAAATGTAAATAAAGCAGACGATGTTTACATACGCAACGTGGGGAGTAATTTTGCTTCCGCATTCTAATAAATCAATCGTGACTTGTTCTATAACCGCCGATGTTTTGGGCTGGTTTAGCATTTTATTATAACAGTTTCATTCAATCGAATGCAGTGTTTATACGACGGGGCTATTTTATATTGTGGGTCTTATGTACGACTGCGCTGCAGCATGTACGCACGTGTAAATTAAAAGCTGAGGCGTGTGGATATAATGATAAAACAAAATGGCTGAAGGGCACCTAATATTAAATTAATACTGGGTGTTTTCAGCCATCCTGAACCGAATATTGCGGAGTCTATGTCTCTTAGTAACTTCATTTGATTGGATAAACAAATTTACTAGCACAATAATATCACAACTGGAGGGAGTGTCCTTTTTATGACTAACTCTGCATGTTATAGCCTCAGTAAAGTGAGGAGCCCAAATTCCTAATGGCGGCTAGCCTTTTATGCCAAAACAACAACTAATTTACAGATTTGGGCGAGCACATTATGGTCGGACTACATGCATGATACAATAACCCTTTAGGCGGGTATTAGGCAACGCACATGCACGCATTGAGAATGCTCACTCTGGCGAACGCAATGATAAGTGAGAGGTTCTGGGTTATAATCACGTGATGCATGTAAAATGTAGTCCAAACTAGGATCCTTCGAAAGATATTTTAATTGTGTTGCACCGCGCTGGATTTGTTTCAGGGCGATAACTTCTTCAAACAGTCATCGGAGAAGCAAACTTTTACTTATCTGACACAATTACAGCCGAAAACATCGTGTTCGATCAGTAAATACCACATGTTGTAGGGTCATGCGCAGTGACAGCCATGGGGGCGTCTTTTCCAAAAGCTTCCGACTGCAACCGCCTTTTCTTTCAGCAGTTTATTATGTGACAAACAGGATGTCAAATTCATAATGATCATTTGGAAATTTTTTAATTTCGTTCATTAAATTCTATTCGAGCCGAGGTAAACCTCGACTCGAATTGAATTTTGTGAACTGGGTTCATATGCATGTTACGTTCAGAATCAGAACTCATCGGAGATGATCTATACCATCTGAAAGATGCTCTGTATCTTACGTAATGTAGACTTATGACGAGTATTAATTAGCGAGACTAAGTACAAGCGTACCTTGTAAGTGATCATAATCTTAACACATAAATTACAGGCGTAACTTTGTTGATGATATTTTCTTGACATTATTCGCTGCCTGCTATAGTTATAATATATCACAGTAATTAGACGGATGTGAGCCTACAAACTATAAGAAAAAGTAATCAATTAACCATTATTTTCCTGTGATGTGAATGGAACCTTCAAACATTAACTTCCATTCAAGGGAAATTAATTTTGTTGCAAACTTAGAAACTGGCACAGTAATAGTTTTTTTTGTGGTAGCCAAGATTGCCTTCATTGGTACTAGGATTCAGTGAACAAGGCCTGGAGTGTTGGCATTTCAAAGTGATCAGCACACAATTATGAATACTGAGTCAAAAAGGAAAGTATAATAAACTTTGAGGAGCATTTTGTAAGTCTCTGGATGTCACCCTATGATATTGAGTTCGACTTCTGGCTTAGGACATTACATAAATCGCCTAACGTCTGAAGATCATGAAGGAGTACCCGACCTTCCAATTGATCCCAAAGATGCCCGATTGGCGACAAATCTGGCGAAAGTGGGGGGGGGGGGGGGGGGGGGGGGGGGGCAGGGAAGAAGTTCGATGCTCTGCTCCTCAAGACAGACACGACAGATACGCGCCACGTGACATCGGGCATTCTCTTTCTGGAATAACTGCAATCCGACGTTAGCCTTGAAAAAACAGGACAACAACAGCGTTAAGAATTTCGTCCCTATATCTCTGTCCATTCAGATTACCATCGATGAAGATCAACTGCGTCCGATGGTGCAAGGAAATTCCTGCCCAAACCATTACACTACCCCCGCCGAAACGGCCGCATTCCCGAACGCAAGCATCGGAAAACCGTTCTCCTCGTCGGCGATACACTCTTGCTCTACCATCCGCGCGCCGTAGACAAAATCGTGATTCATCACTAAAAAGAACCGTGCTCCAACGCTGCTGAGTCCAGCGAACACGCTGACGTACCCCATTCCATTCTGCTGGTATGATGACGTTGGGGAAGGATTGGTAAGTGGTATGGACGCCATCTTTGGATGCCTTGTTCAGCGAGTCTGTTTCGACCAGTTTGTGCACTGATTCTATTGTTAGTTCTACCAGGCGTAATTGCTGCTGTCCTCGTCGCCGGAAAGAAGAGACCCCGCAAGTGAGATGTCCTGATGTGTCGGTCTTGTGCAGGGGTCGTAGTAGTCGGTCGGCAGTAGATACAGTGGTTCTATACCTTCCAATGAGACGGTAAATAGTGGTCACAGTGCCTCCGAACTCAGCAGCGAGTTCATCTGGAGGCATCCCAGCCCCATGCATACCAATAGCACGCAACCTCTGATTTTCGGTTAACCTTGGCATTTTTAAAATGTCAGTAGACAAAAACTAGCGTGTTTTCTCAATAACCCAGGCTCTCTAGCACAACATAACACACAGAACATCGTCAGTCACCCATTCAATTTGACATTCTCGGGTAGCACGTGCTATTTTGAAATCCGTAGCAAAATTGTATACGGTTGGGTGGATAACAACATCATGTCATTAAACTCTTTGCACGATTTCTTGCCCACAAACATGCAACATTAGAACTATTATATTTCATCCTTTATGCTTTTTTCTCATTTGTTTCTATTATACTTTCTTTTTTGACTCTATTTGGCTATATTTTATATATAAAAAAGAAATTCACTTTATGGTTGTTTGGTGGTCGCGATATAGACACAAAGGTTGCCGAAACATTCAAACAAAACAAAAAGAATATATTCGTATCTCCGAATTCTGGTACTGAGATTGCATTGCCAGTTTTCTTTCGGATAATGTCGTAATGTTTGACTACTCATAACGATTTATTATATATTCTGGCCTAGACAAATTCGTTTGCCTACACCACAACAGCTTGAAAAAGTAGTAATAATGTTTATTCAAATTGTGCTTGGTATTTATATACTAGCTCTGTAAGAAGCATGTACATATTTATTTATTGGGGTTTAGCCACACTTTCGACACCCAGTATCACCTCCTGTTGAACAGTTTTGGAGGACACCGGATAGGACCACCGAGCAGCGGCGAGCAAATGTACTAACTCCACACAATCAGGGTTAGCATTGATTGATGGTAAGTGCATCATCGACTGCAATGCGCCTTAATACATAGCGCCACCGTGCCACAACGTGGGCTATCGGGATTAAGTGTCTTGTCCAATTTATTTATTTATATTTATTTATTTATTGGTGTTTGAGGTTACATAAGTATTCAGAAGGGCTAATCCTGACCGTAACAGTTTTACGAGTGGAGTAAGCCTGAGTACCCGGAGAGAACCATCGAGCATCTACGAGCAACTGCCAGCTCCTCAACATTCTAACTCTGTTCAAGCTCCGCTCAAGCAGGGTTACAGCGGTTGAAGACTTGTGCACCATCGACGTGCAGTCCACATTAGCACACGGCGTCATCGTGCCCCCAAGTAGGCAACCGGGATAAAGTGCCTTGCCCAAGGACACAACGCGGATCATCCCGGACGGGGATCGAACTCGGGACCTCTAGCATAGACGTCCAACAGTCTACCACTGAGCAGCCACCGCGCTCCTGTCTTGCCCAAGGACACAACACAATTACCACTGGCAGGGATCGATTCGTGGGTATTTCGGTTTGAAGTCCAATGCTCTAACCACTGAGCCACTGCTCTCCCTTTCAGAACTGATCTACATCATAAAATGATAAAAGTTAACGTTCTCAAACTTCGATAGTGGGTTGTAATAATGTAACACACAGCTGGAAAGGGTTCCCTGAGCCCTTTCCAACTGTGTGTTACATCTCAGCATATCGTCGGCTTAACGAAAGAATATTATTATATAACCTACAGAACTATAGGTTGCTCATTCCAACCTGCCGTTGTGTTATATATCGGTGACGCATCTATTGCCTTTCTTGGGAGCGCGATGACTCGGTGCAGTGGCGGCGCTACGGGGGGGGGGGGGGGGGGGGCATGGGGGCATTCCCCCCAAACGAAGGTTTTACCCCCCCCCCCCCCCCAGTTGCCCCCCCACCCCACCCAACCATCTCGCATGCATTTCCATCCACCCTCACACACAAACACATTCAGTCACTCTCACACACACACACACACACCCCTCTCTTTTTTATTCCCATACACACTAAGCCCAAAGCCTCAGGCTAGCTGATGAACACATCCAGGCAGTAGAGATTCTCTCTCTCTCTCTCTCTCTCTCTCTCTCTCTCTCTCTATCTCTCTCTCTCTCTCTCTCACGCACAGACCCACCAGACGCGGATCCAGGGTTTTTTTAAAGGAGGACCGCTGATTACCATTACATTTAGTCGAAACTTGGACCCAAAGTCCGTAATATAATTTTTTGGTTTGGTACGTCCACAGGACGTACCACACCAAAAAAGTATATTACGGACTTTGGGTCCAAGTTTGGACTACCTCATAACAAAGTAATGATATGATCCTTTACGTATTTGCCCCCCTTCATGGGAGTCTGCCCCCCTAGTTGCCCCCCCCCCCACAAAAAAATTTCTGGCGCCGCCACTGACTCGGTGGTTACGGCCTGGGACTTCAAAGTTCCGCGGTTCGAACCCCACCAAGGGTAACTGCGTTGTGTCCACGCGGGGTCACGGTGGCGCCGTGTACTAAGGTGTACTGCACGTCGATGGTGAACAATGTTAACCTTGTTTGGGTGGAGTTCGTACGTTGGAAAGTCTGACAGTTGCTCGCCGCAACTCGATGTTCGCTCCGGATACTGCGGCTTCCTCCGCCAGTAAAACTGTCCGACATGAGGTGACCCTGGCTATCGAAAGTGTCGTTAAACCCAAATAAAAAAATACATTTCTTTTCATCAAAGTTTTAAAAACGGTTTCCAAGAAAAAACAGGTCGCTTAAAATATTGTCTGTGACCTTTTACCAGATTGCTTCACTTTCAATTTATACAGTGATATGCCCACGACGAAACAGGCATTCGACTCTCTCTCTCTTGCAAACTAAACTGCTTGGGAGGCAGGGGCGCCGGAACGGCCCAAACATTGACCCGACCATAACACCCAGATCCCTGTTTTTTCGAATTGTTGCCATGTGCCATTGCAGGGAATTTTGTCATATTATGTTCCTCGAAAGACGAACTTTAATGATTTGTGGGGGCCCTGGGCGTCCGCCCAGTCTGCCTATCCGTAAATCCGGCTCTGCCCCCAGAAAATGTTTGAAAAATGACGTCTCTCAGACCCATTTTAGGGCTACTTCTTTAGTATTCCAACCGCTTCCGAAAATCTCCTCATCTTACGTTAACTGGTCATTAACAGCTGCCATTGTGTGCGCAATATTAAAGAAACAAGACGATCTATGCGCGCACTATTTTCGGATATCCGCCAGAACAAAATTAAGAAATCATAGCCTAGTTATTTGATATGAATGACGTTCGGCTGAAGGTCGATCACAAAAATATGATGATCGGCAAAGTTTTTGCCCCGACATTGGTCGGGGTGGTCGGCGCGGCTCCGGCGCCCCTGGGTGGTTCTTTCACCGCTTAACGAAAACACGATGCTTTTAGATTCGCGTTTCCAGCATCAACTGTTTTTCTTTCCGTTTTCCTGGGAAACGGCCTTTTAACGCTACCATGCTTCTGCTGTCAACAACCATTCTGACCACGTATTTGCAAGATTCTGTTCTTTCTGTTCCCGTAGACATTTAGAAACGTTTCCTCTTCTCTGCCGATCATATTACTTTGTTGAGTTATCACTCTCAGGTATCTTAAATTTTTCTGAGGTGTCTCATGTTCTGTTTTCTCCACTCTAATTTCTATCTCGACTTACACAACACGTCTTCATACTAAAATCTTGGTTTGTGCCAAGTAAACCAAAATATTACCCATTTCCTTCCGTTTTTCAAATTAACTGTTTGGGGTTTTTACCACTGTGTGCACCTCATGTATCGAATATCTTGCATTTCGTTATCAGTCGAATCAGCTGGAAGCAGTAGAATTTCGACATAGCATATAATACTAATAAGGTCGAAATTATTACTCCCACTGTCGGCTTTGCTATGTTTAGCTGGGAAGCAGACGCCAAGATGGGTTCACCTGATCGTCGGTAAATGTACTTTTTGATGGGACATTTTTCTGTATTCGTCATTCCACGTTTTTTACTGTCCAACATTATATAATAAAACAGACCGATGGGGTGACCTTTCAAAGTCGCAATGCATAATTAATTATCTTATTTACTGACGAGTGGGTTTCTGTTTGGAGGCTGAGGACGCAGCTTGTTATAACACACTGACACAATTATGTTAAAAATTAATTAAATTAAAATTCAGAAAGACTTGGTTCAGCTTAGGGAAGCGGTAAAAGTTGGATCAGAAGGTTTTTATCTTGACAACCAGAATGAAATTTCAATCAGCATTTTGTTCCCATAATGCAACCGGGAATTGGTTAACCAATGAGTTCTGTCAAACAAGATTAAATTGGTTAAATTCTTACACATTATGGGAAGAATTTGCAGGTTCGAAGTGTGATATTCTGACCTGTGTGCAGAATTAACTCTTAACCCGCTGAGTATTTTCAAGATATTTTTCATCAAATCTAGTCATGGCTGCCGAACAGCAGCCATGACTAGATTTGATGAAATATTCTTCCACATTTAATTCAAGAAATCATTGATGAAAATGCATTAAATTTACATGTGAAAAAATTGATTAAATTTGTCCAAATTATACATATTTTAGAGGTACGAGAAATTCTGTTCTGGACAGGAACATCCGCAAGCAGCATGTAAGGAGTTAATAATCTAAAAAAATGTGGAATAGAAGTTTAACTAACTCACACTATCAATACAGTGCACGAGCTATTTAACCCTTCGCACAACGCGACGATCATATCCGTTCATCTTATTTCACAAATATCACCATTCAAATTTTATTATTTAGCCATTTATGTTTGCTCCAAAACATAGCTTGAGACCTCTTAATGGAACGAGCTCAAAGAACTCGCCGATATCGGTTTAATGATAGGTCATAAAATACACTCTTGAAGCCAAAAATACTATTGGGAATCAAGACTTCGTTACTGCTTGTGTCAGTTGAAGAGTTAACTGCGAAAAACGAACTCTCCAAGTGGATTTCCCTCCAAACACGCAACCCTCAAATTTTTGTGAAAAAAAAGAAATAATACATACAATTTCAGCTATTGGACCTCCTCTGGACTATTAAGTAATTATACACATTCAGAAAGAACATAGAATGTTCCCACAGAGGAGGAAGAAGACTCGACCAGAGAATGACTATTATACCGCAATTGTTGGGCGTATTCAACGTTACGCGTATGAACGTTATATAAGAACACATCTGATTGGACGTTACGCGTCTGAGTGACGTTATGACGTAAATAAAATGCTAAAATGTTATCAGACCGCCGAAGGTGATATTTGTCTTTACAAATATTAGTTTCATTCACTTAATTCGGGTTTAATAGTGGTTTAAATACAGAACACGACTCATGTCCGGGTAGAATACGGTGGACAAGAGTCAACAACCCTTTGCGGAGTTTTTCATGTGTGGAGTTTTTCATGTATTTCACGCGCGCCTTCGGCGATCGTGAAATACAAGAGAAATTCCACCTCCGTTGCTGATTTCAATCCCCCATACTCCGCCCTCTTTGTGTTCTGTCTCAATCATTTCTTTTTCTAGAGTACGGGTGGCGCGGTGGCGTTGCGGTAACCGGTTCTCGTCAGATCACCGAAGTTAAGCAACGTCGTGCCCGGTTAGTCCTTGAATGGGTGACCGTCTGAGCGATCTATTCGGACTCCCGCGTTGTGTCCTTTGGCAAGGCACTTCACCCGATTGTCCAGATGGGGGCACGATAATACCATGTACTAAGGCGTCCTGCACGTCGATGGTGCGCATGTCTTCAACCAATCTAACTATGCCTGTGCTGCAGTGCGGAGTTACGATGTTGGGAAGCTAGCAGCTGCTCGTCGTTGCTCGGTGGTTCTCTCCGGGTACGCCGGCTTCCTCCACCCGTAAAAACTGTCACCGACACGATATGACCTTGGCTGTTAATGTGTCGTTAAACTCTAATAAATAAATAAATAAATTATGACTATGCCTAGACTATAGTATCAACATCAGAATAGCCAAATCTATATTGAATTTCTGGGAAGTTCAGTAATGATATCGAGTTGTTTGGTTAACAATTGACTTATCGCAATGACCATCTATATCCATCCGGCGCTGATCACAAAAATGACCGTTAAACCCTAATAAATGAAAAAAAATAATATCTCTAGAGTAGCGCAAACAAAAAGTGCTACCGCCCGTGCGTCCGGTTATTTGACTCTTTTGTTGTCGATATTTTCATGTTTTGACTTCAAAGAACACATGAAACTGGGAGAGTGGTGTCTTAATGGTAAGAGCATTGGACTTTCAACCGAAAGGTGAATGGTTCGATTCTGACGAGCGGTAATTAAGTTGTGCCCTTGAACAAAACACTTAATCTCATTTGTGTACAAGGTGGCGCTGTATACAGAGGTGTACTGCATGTCGATGGTGCACACATTAAAAACTCAAGTGTTAAAACTGACACTTTGAAGGTGTTAAACCCATTCTAACTCTTAGAGTTTGATTTTAACACTCAAAGTGCAATGCTTTAAGCACTTAGACATTACAATCGTCAGACATCTGAAACTTGAATGGATGGCACTTCCCATGTGTCTAGCATTGGTGGTTCTTCCAGAATCGTCCATAATTTGATTTGCGCTTGGTGGGTACATAATTAAAAGGACACAACGCAGATGACGCGGATCAGGCTCGAGAGTTCGAGCCTGATCCGCGTCATCTGCGTTGTTTCCTTTTAAGTGTCGCGACATTACACTTGTGAAGTGGTATAATTGTAACACCTGTCAAGTTCTGGGATATCTACACTTGAACAAAGTGCTAGTTCAGCACTTAGTAAGTGTTAAATACAACACTTCAAGGGTAGTTTTTAACACTTTAGTTTTTAGCGTGCACTTGCCTTCAACCCCTGCTAATTCTTCACTTGAGTAAGTTGGAAACTCTGACAGTTAATCGCAGTTGCTCGGTGGTTTTCTCGGAGTACTCCGGCTTCCTCCAAACGTAAAACTGTTCGACACCGCCAATGTGATCCTTGCGTCGTGAAATCCTAATAAACAAACAAACAAATATATGGAAGGGATTTATTTTCTGAACGACTTTGTATATATTTATTCTGTTACGGAGTATACAGTACGTGGAGAGTGGATTGTAACTAAATCACCCGCGGAGTGGAGTTATCGCCCATGCTATAACTTTCAAATTTTGTACATATCGACAAAAAACACAAGCAATGTTTCAGCCAATGGACCTCCGGGTTTAACCCGGAGGTCCATTGGCTGAAACTTTGCTTGTGTTGGTTATGCTTTGCAACAAATTTGCAACTATTGCTTGGGTGAATTCTCTACTCTGCGAGTGATTTAGTGATAATATACTCTGCAAAGCTACTTACAAATGTTTTTTTTTTTAAATTGGAGAATTTCATTTTTACTTTTGAACTTAGGTTCATAAAACAGTAGAGCGAGCTCTTCGAGCCTGTTCGAATTAGTGTTCATGAACTATAGTCTGGAACAATATGATTAGGAAAGATAAGCAAAATTTGATTTCGCTTTATTAATTTTACAATAATAACGTTTTGCCTCAATACAAGTGAAAACGTCTAGACATAATACAAATTTGTATTGAGGGCAGCCACCGAACTTGCGATCATTCGATCCAGAAAGAGAACGTTTTTTTTTTTACCTGCACTCATCGAAAATTGATTACACATGGCAACTCCACCGTTTTGATGCAATAATTAACCCTTTACCCAACGAATCTCCCCATCCGCCCGCGTAATATGCAAATTCAGCAGATAAAAAAATATTATTTTTCGAAAACTTTCAACAAAACCATATCATGTGACCCCTCTTTGGAACAAGCTCGTTGAGCTCGTTCCAAAGAGGGGTCACATGATATGGTTTTGTTGAACTTTTTTGAAAAAAATTAAAAAATGATATTTAAAATAATAAATTTTTATATCGTCTGCGTTGGGTAAAGGGTTAAATGATAAATAAATCACCAACTCAGTAAAATAAATTAGACTGTATCATTTATTGCATGATGATATTTTTATATAGGCCTACCATGCATTAAACCTGAAAATTAAAACTAAGAAATACACAGGTGAAACACTACTATAAACTTCGGCGGTTATAGTAAAAGAGGAATGATGAATGGGAATTACGTCATGCTCAGCCCCATAGTTTATTTTACATTTATGAATTTCAAAAACTTGTTTGTTTCGCCATTGTAACATTTTCTGTATTCATGTTATGGGAGCGGAGGTTTTTACAAAGTGGAAAGCACTTGTCCTCCTATCCCCTTTTGCTTAATAGTTATGGCAAATAAAAATATGTTTAAAGTAGCCCCAAAACTTAATACAATGACGTCATGATCTTCATTTATAAAACAAATCATTTCATAGACGCCGAATGATTGTTAAAATATATGCGAACAAGTCCAAAAAGGGAAAATATTGTAAGATAAATAGACTATTACTACCAAGTGGGTTTCCGAGATGATGGATTGAAGCCTCGACCTCGCCTGGTGGTTATATGTAGACTCGTCCTAACTGACTCGTCGATATATGCTCACAGACGAGGTCTCGTATTCAATTCAATACACAACATCGGAAACCCACATGGTGGTAATAACTTGTATGCGTGGTGAGGAGAGGATTTGTTATTGAAAAAGGGTCCAATCGTATTTAATTTTGGTTATCGAAGTTTTTCACGTGTCTTTGACTGTCACAATTCACGCGAGAGTACCAATAGGCACTCTCACATAATTCTATCAAGGCAAATCCATACATACTAAACAATTTCACTTTAAAGTTAATACGAAGCACATCCAAAGAATACCAAGCCTTTGAGTTCGTGAACTGTTCTTCAGAATAAAGCCTAAATATGGGCTCTCAGCAATCAGCCAGTTAACTCTTTACCTAACGAATCGACTACATCCGCCAGCGTAATTTGCAAAATAAGCAGTTGAAAAAATGTATTTTTAAAACAATTTCAACAAAACCATATCACGTGACCCCTAATTGGAACAAGCTCGTCGAGCTCGTTCCAGTGAGAGGGTCACATGATATAATTTTGTTGAAATTTTTTGAAAAATTTGAAAATACAGTAATTAAAATAATCAATTTTCATATCCTGTGCTTTAGATAAAGGGTTAAGACTTGCAGTTATGTAATAATCAGTTCATTCCGAAAAGGTGGTTGACTGATCGCGTTAATCTACTTCCAAAAAAACAGAGAAATACGCCAATTACTTGGAATCACATGGCGTTATCGTTATTACGAGAAGTCTTAACCCTTTACCCAACGTAACGGCCAAAACCGGCCAGCGCTATTCTCAAAAATCGCCAATGAATTTTTATTATTTTTTCATTTTTTGTCTCAAAAACATAGGTTATGACCCCTCGTTGGAACGAGCTCGTCGAGCTCGTTCCAACGAGGGGTCATAACCTATGTTTTTGAGACAAAAAATGAAAAAAATTAGTTATTCAAGAATTTTTTTTGCAAGTGTCGTCTGCTTTTCATGTTAGGTAAAGGGTTAATTGAAACTTGATCAAGAAATATAATCTAGCAACTGCCACCCATAAGGCGTTCACTTGTCTTTGCATTATTTGTATTATCTGAGAAAAGGCTGATGAGTTATGCGACCACCTCCGCCGTTGCAGTATAGAATAGTGTTTCGTGTAATGGTTATCAATTACACAGCACCACTACACGTAATCAACAAACTGATAAACCATCCTACGATTTTGCCACTTAACAGGATATGTGTCGACACAGGTGTATGCATTTCTGCAAATTAAATTCTGTTGAATGCAATTGATATCTGCGCAATAGCGAAAAGTGGGCACACAAATGTGCAATTGACGCTCTCGTACCAGAAAACCAAATAATCTTCACGATTAGGGTTCAATCCCAGGAAGGGAATTTTAGTGTTCATGGCTACCTGTTCTGAAAGTCAGTCCCGATACCTGTGATATTTACAGATCAGAACTGGAAATCAAATGTTGCGGAATAATTGTTGCTTTCGAGATCACTGCGAATATCCACTTCTTGTGGGACCAAATTCACCGTTGGAGCTAGGGTTTGATCCCTGGAACAGGAATTTCCCGGTTTCTGGTTTTGTATGTCAATCCCTATATTCGGGGAATTTGTAGACTACCCCCGAGAATCAAAGGCTACGTAACGTAAGTTTCGGTTCCCTGTTCTGGGCACAGAATTTCTATGATTTCGGACTTAATCTCCGGCAGAACCGTAAAACAACCTTTGCTCCTCGGTTGTGGTCTCTGAATTTTCCGTGTACCAGGATTGATTTTCCGAACCAGGTACCGGAAACCTGGAAATAGGGTTCAACCCTATTCAGGAAACGGTTTTTGATATCGCTGAACCTCCCGAACATGTGATTAGAAGAGCGGTCCGTTGATTTAGACCAACAGTATAAAACTTTTATAATTATATTTTCTATAATTGTTTTTGCTACCTTTTAATATAACTGACTAAAATAAATCATTATCATTTTAAAAGATATGGCAATTTTCCAACTGGCATTTGCCACATCTTTGAAAATGTTAATGGTTCATTTCAACCCATTAAAGTCACAAATGGCAAATACAATTCCAGAAAATACAGTTGTAAAAGTTCTATTGTATTGGCCCCAGCCGCAACAAAGTTTCGATCTGATATAAATTCTCTGTCCACATTCATCATATTCTCACGTATCGAAATGTCCAAACATTGCATGTCAGGTTCTACATTCGTTTATTTTTAGCTGAACTCTACGAAGTCAGGTTTAGCTATTATCATGGCACGTGTGGATATCTTTGTAATGATATCTTTGTATGAGTACCTCCATAATTTGTTCAGCACGGGCAACTGTGTCACTTTCCACGGGTGGACAATATTTCTACAGACGTAATCATATTTAGATTCCAAACACTAATTATTGGAATAATGATCAAAAATTTAATTAATGACTTAGATGTATGTAATAATCAGTGCATTCCGAAAAAGGTGGGTGTCTGATCACATTATTCCACTTCCAAAAACATTTTGCGCATGCCGATTTTTATTACTTGGAAAACGCATGCGTAGACGTAACTGCCCATGCGTGGACTACGACCAGGTCGCGGCGGCTGTACCGTACAACCCGCAGTTCTTTTCTGGCCATTACAAAAGTTTATATGCATGTTCATGCCCAATTGAGAACATGCCGCCATTATAGTCACGGACGATCGTCCACAATGACCGACAAAGTAGTCAGCTTGTTTTTTCTCAGCACCACCTGGTGATTTAGTATGATTATCAGATTAGACGACCTATTTTGTTAACAGTTGCCCGCCCACGATGGCCGTAGCGGCAGCCGGCTTGGATATCTTCAGAACACTGACCACCATTTAGTCAGCACGGCATGGGCTACGGCCCCTTAGCTTAACCTGACGAAGTCAAGGTAAGCGATTGTCATGATGCGAACGGATGTCTTTAGTATGTTGGTCTGTTAGTCTGTTCACAATTCTGACAGCACGGGCTACAACCCACAGTTTCTTTTCCAATCATTACAAAACTTCATATACATGTTCATCATTCCTCGATGAGAACGCTCAATTATGGTTACGGCCGGTCACTTATAATGGACACCACAGCAGCTATCTTTGATTTCTTCGCATGTATGCGATTTTCTTTTAACCCTTTATCCAACGAATCGACGGCATCCGCCCGCGTAATATGCAAATTCAGCAGTTGAAAAAATATTATTTTTCCAAAAATTTCAACAAAACCATATCATGTGACCCCTCGTTGGAACGAGCTCGTTCCAACGAGGGGTCACCTGATATGGTTTTGTTGAAATTTTTTGAAAAATTTGAAAAAAATGATATTTAAAATACTAAATTTTGCTATCGTCTGCGTTGGGTAAAGCGATAATTTTGAATGGTGATGAGAACGTTCTATTTTGGTAACCGTTGGTCGCCACGGCAGTCATTTTGAATGGTGATGAGAACGTTCTATTTTGGTAACCGTTGGTCGCCACGGCAGTCATCTTGGATGTCTCCAGGACACTGTTCACAATTCATCTGTCACGGGATACAGCTCGCTGTTCTTTTCCTATCACCACGAAACTTCGAGTGTATGTCCAGGTTTATACCTATAGATGAGAACGCCCTATTATTCGTACGGTTGGTTGCACGCAATGTATCCACCACAACAGCCATCTTGGAGTTTTTCAGAACACTGGACACAATTCGTTTAGCCCCGGCTACAGTCCAGTGTTCTTGACATAATCATCACCAAAATGTGAGATGCATGTTCAGATTCATAACGAGCATATTGTGGTTACGTTTGGCTGTCCACAATGACCGTCACAGTAGGCATCTTGAATGTCCACAGAACAGACTAGGTGTTACCTTAATGAATCAATTTTCTTGACGTTTCACATGGTGACTTATGAATAGTTGACCAGAACGTTCTTTTTTGTTAACGATTGGACGTCCATTATGGCCGGCACGGCATACACCTTAGATTTCTTTAGAACACTCCGCAGTCGCATTTATGTATCGATTTTTTTAAACCTCCGACGGCTTTCTAAATATAATGATAAGATGAGAAAGTCCTATGTTGTCCAAGGGCGACTGCACACACTGGTTGCCATGGCAGCCATCTTGGATTTTTACAGCACACTCTACAGGTTGCATTTATGGATAAGTTTTCTTGAAACTTGGCAGGATGGAAGTATGATGAGTTGATGAGAATGTTATATTTCCGTCACTGTTAGCTGCCTAGAATGGCCGCCATGGCCCTCGTTTGTTTCTTTTCAAGTTTTGTATCTCCCATAGATAACAAAAGATCAATAATTATGACACAATTTACTTGAAGGCAACATCAGTGAGGTAATTATGACGTCAATCTCATAAATGTGGCATAAAGTCTATAGGTAGGCTACAGTGTTATTGACACTTTTATTCTTGATTCAATCTTAATTTGGAAATATTTATTAAATATTTGAAAATATTTAAATAATCCCGATCCGCTAGTGCAAATGTAGTCCCCTGAGTTACAATGTGTTCTATGTGCCTTCTGGCACATAGAACACATTGGAACTCAGGGGACGATGTGTTACGATTTTATGGAAAAATAGACCACTTCCATTATGAGAGTTCTGTGTGTCTACCAAGTATCGGCGTTCACTCAAAGTATGGATGTCACATCTTTTCACTTCAATTCCCGCTTCAAAGATTTGAATTTGAGCGTATCGAGTTTGAATTATTGAGTCAATTGAGTGAAGGTTGACAACTGTACACCGACTATTCACGGTTCCCCGAGTCTGATCTTCAAAAGCGGCAGGCATGTCGACGCTACGGTTTTATCTGAGCCTTTGTCTCCCAAAATCCACACGAGAACTCCATTTCCGGGCGATTTTCAATTTTTTTTCCAGGGGAGACACAATGCAGAGGGACACCAGTTGCGAGAGAGTTGGTGTGAACCCCATTGAAGTTTTTGTCCCCTTCGCGATTTTCGGTCACCTCCAGTGTCTATTTTTTGACATCTAATACAAAACAAATTATTGCCTGAAACGCTGACAATAACACACTTTGTCAAATTATAGTACGGTCGCCGGGGACAGGTCACTTTCCACGGGTGGGTGACATTTGCACGGACGCAATAATATTAGATTCCAAACACCAATTATAGGAATACAGGTTAAGAATTGAATTAATGAAGCACCGGGTACAACCCGATGCATCATTAATTAAAATGTTGCTGATGACGATTTTTAATACCTGGTGAACACATTTCTTGGACATCACTGCCCACGCGTGGATACATTTATTTATAGCAGTGTGGGGGGGGGGGGGGTGGGACGGGATTAACACGCTTGTGAGGATCTAGGTGTATTCAGTGGAATGTTCTCTTCAATTCGTAAAACGTGCGGGTATTGTTTGATTAGCTGTGCACTGATGGAAGGTGAAAGCGTGCAGCTTGTGTTGTAACACAAGCTGGGTTTAGTACAGTGCATTTTCATTATTCGAAGCTCGGTCAGCAGTGTGGTCAGCAGTGTAGCAGGTCCTCTTCACCCACCCGCCCACTCTCCTTCGTGCTTACGGAGTTGTAATTCAGACGTATGTCCTTTTTATAGGACAAATATCATTTACTTGTTATGAAATCTTGATGATAATAGTGTACAGTGTATGTTTAGAATAAATTCGAATCTGCAAAACTCGTCATGAAGAGCACATTCCTAAGTTATACAGTTAAACCTAGAAGCTCTGTCAAGAAATGCGCACATATAGCACGTTTATCTGTGCGTTAATCTACGCGTTACGACCATATTAAGGCTATCAAATTCTGTACATATGGCCCGTGCACAAGCAATGTTTCACCCAATGAACGTCCGGATAACCCGGAGGTCTATTGGCAGAAGCATTGCCTGTGTTTGCTGCGAGTAACCAGGATAACCTGCCTTGCTTTGGATGCCATTCGATATGGCAATTGCGCGTAATTACTACGCGCAATTAAGCCTAGATAAGCGCCAGTTCATGGCAGGGCTTCTAGTTGTAACTGTACAAGTGTGTTGTCCTTCCTTGTTGTAAATTATTTATGTTCGGTTGAGTTTGGCGAATTAGAACACACCGACCAGTACACGGCGTCTGTGGCTCTGTGCTATGCGAAAGCTCCACACAAAAAGCAACTTTGTAGCTAATAACGACTAACACATCTTTTGAACCGTATTTTCTATTGAGTCCCGTCTTTTTGTGTTTGTGTGAATCTTTTGAATTATTCATTGATATGACAATCTAATCGATCACCACCAAATATCATTACATTGTCTTGATCAACGAAAGTTTGTAAAATCAATGGTGAGAGACTTTTTTTCTACCAGTCCCTTCACTTAGAAAATCAACCTTTTTGAGCAATGTGTAGCTGGTTGCTAATCACATCAGTTGGTCTACTGATTTCCGTTATTATTTAGTAATATGTTTGTCTGATCCGAATGATGTATCCACAACGTTTGTACATTGTCTGGAAATGTTAATAATTCTAAATACTAGCGCTTCAAAGGCAATACCTCGTTCTTGTGACAGCTTTGAATGGATTTTGATCTGAAAGAAAATTTAATATGTTTCGGGTCTCTTTTTCCTGTTCTAATACACGCTTTGTAATCCAGCGTTCTAATTTAGGAACAAAAAGAAAACCTGAATATTTCTGTCAAATTGTTTGGTCTCCTGTGGAAGTAATAAGATACATGACTTCTCTTTTCACAAAAGATGAAGATCAGACAAACCAGAGGGATGCCAGTATTCGATCTGTATTAATGTTTAATACTGGGAACGGGCATTTCACAGCTCTGCGGCACTGCGCTCTGAAAGTTAATAGCGATACCCGGGAAATTCATAGACCATGGTATCAATGATTGCATATGGTTTATGAGATTACGGGAAATATCACTTTCTAACGAGACAGGCATCGCCGTTGGAACTATGGTTTAATCTCGCAAACGGGAATTTCCCGGAAACCGGTTCTGAAAATGAGTGCTAATGCTTCGGAAATTCATAGACTAGAATCGGGAATCAAAGGTTGCGGAACGTAACCTTTGATTCCCGGTTCTGTCCTATGAATTTCCCGGGTATCGGGACTGATATTCAGAGACGACAACCGGAAAATTCCCGGTATCGTGACTTTCAAAAACGAGAACCAGAAAATTCTCGTTCCCGGAATTAAATCCTAATCCGTATCCGCTTGGTTAGTACGATCTCCATCTGGTGTGATACAAGAAACCGTGTATCTGATTGGTGCATCTGAAGGTATCACTGAACTAAATATTTGAATTAGAAATACACGCCTTGAAATGTTGCACTCGGAAGTGATGCAATCTCTAAAAATAAACAGCCTTGGGAAAATAAATTGTTTTAGTAAACGTTTGAAGCATTCTATTGACATCTTGCATTATTGATGAATATTCCAGATAAAAAAGAGGGTGATTTGTTGAAAATTCAATTTACATTTGGTGAGTTTTTGTAGGGAATTCCCTGAAAAATATGTGCACGTGACCGATACTTCCCTTGCTGTCAATTTTTCTCTCTTATTTGTTGCATGACCCCCTGTTTTGGGGTCAGAAAAAGTTGTCTGAAGATATATACTTCACAAGGATATTTGAATACCAAAATTAAAGTGATGCGATCATATTGTTTTTTACCTGAACGTTATAATGGTCGCCTGTGGGAAAATATTTAGTTCCGTGATACCTGAAGCAGCCACCATGAATTATGGCTCACAATTATGTCTTCACTGGTCATTTGGTTAAGTTATATGATCTTGTTAAATTTCCTTGTTTTTAATAATTCCTTAAAGGAGCGGTAACAACACGAGCTTCTCTACTCATGTCTACTGATATTTCGAATTTAAAATAAATTTTGGATCCTGGCACACTTCATTGAATTGTTGCCATATAAGGAACGATACCAAATTTAAATATTTTCACGCCCATCGCATTTTTTGTTTTCCTTCTTCAGGCTTGTAACGAGGTTTTCAATTATACAACACCAGTTTTGACTGCTGCCATCTCGGTTCCGATTCCAAACTTCTTTCACAGACGCCATACATAGGCTGTTTATATAACATTTGCTAGTAAACCATCTGCTCCTTCTCGAATAAATTCACAAACGAGCAAAGATGATTTGGATCTAATGGGTTTTCTACTAAAAAAGTCGATAAGTTAACCACGAGTGTTTTAGCTTGTATGGAAACGTGTACACCACATAGTTCCTGCAAACAGGAGCTATCAATAAAATGATAGCGAATACAGAGGTTCTCTTTCTGTATGGTATTCGCGATATGAAAGATGATTTGTATTTATTTATTTTATTTACTGGGGTTTAATGACACTTTCGACAGCCAGTGTCACCTCGTGTCGGACAGTGTATGAGCGGTGGAAGCGGGAGTATCCGGTGAGAACCATCGAACATCGGTCAGCAAGTATCAGACTCCCCAACGTACTAACTCCACACAAGCAGGGTGAGCATCGGTTAAAGACAAGTGCACCATCGACGTGCAGTGTGCCTTAGTACACAGCGTCACCCTGCCCCCAAGTGGGCAGTCGGGATTAAGTGCCATGCCCAATATATGTATGTATTTATGTATTGGTGTTTAAGGTCACATACTTATGCACAATGGCTAATCACGACCGTGACAGTTTTACGGGTGGAGGAAGCCGGAATACCCGGAGAGAACCACCGAGCAACGACGAGCAGCTGCCAGCTCCCCAACATCTTAACTCCGCACTGCAGCACAAGCAGGGTTAGATTAGTTGAAGACATGCGCACCATCGACGTGCAGTACGCCTTAGTACATGGCGTCATCGTACCCCCATGTGGACAATCGAGGTTAAGTGCCTTGCCCAAGGACACAACGCGGAAGTCTGAATCGATCGCTCGGATGGTCACCCATCTGAGGACTAACCGGGCTCGACGTGATCTGACGAGAACCAGTGCCGTAACCACTGAGCCACCGCGCTCCCAGGATGATTTTTATGAAATAAAATGTGGAAGCATACTTTGTTCATCCTTTATCTAACGAATTAGTCGCATCCGCCCGCATAATATACAGACTGAGCTGCTGAAAAAAATATTATTTTTCAAAAAAATTCAATACAACCAAATCATGTAATCCCTCATTGGAACGAGCTCGTAGAGCTCGTTCCAATAAGGGGTCACATAATATGGCTTTGTTGATATTTTTAAAAAATTTTAAAAAAATATTTAAAATAATAAATTTTGATATCGTGTGCGTTGGTTAAAGGGTTAAGAAATCTCAAATCCCACTTTTTCGCCACCCCGATATGAGCAGCAATGAGTTTTTCTAAGGAAGACTAAATCATCCATTCCACTGCTCTTAAACTGGGGCGTGGTCAGACTACATGAAGTGGAGTGGGAAATATATTTTTTGGCAACCATTTTTTTCCGCCACTCCATTTCACTTCGTGCTGGGATAAGATTATGTACCCCACGTAGGTGAAGATCGAGAGTCTTCCCTGGGAAAAAAATTACTTTTCATGTCAGTTGGAGCACCCTGGGTACTTATTTAATTCTTAAGTAGCCAAAGGGTGAAGGAATAACCAAAATAAAATGGCAACTGAAATTAGGGTTTAATATATTCCCTGGCTTCCCCGGAACCGGGAATGGGAATGCAATTACTCTCAGAACTGGGAACCGGGAAATTTCCTGTGTGATATCAAGCAAATTTACGAGGGTAACATGACGCATTTATTTTAAAGATAATGAGCATATTTCATTGGCAATCTCCCATCTCCAAACGGAAAAGTTCCTTTCCTAAGATAAGTATGAAAACCCAAACCCGCTTCAATCTCGTCTTTATTTTCAGAATAACTCGCATTATCACCCCTACCTTCTCCAACATCAACACCCTCTTCACAGCCGTCACTAGTCTCCTCTGCTGAAGCAGAGGTGACTTGTGACGGCTGTGAAGAGGATGTTGATGTTGGAGGAGGTAGTGAATAGTGATACTATAGTAATTTTGAAAATGAACGAGTTTGAACTTTGAAGCGGGTGAAGAAGATCTTGCTGTTGAAAGGGAGAGTGTGTGCAGGGGGGGGGGGGGGGGTCCTCCAGAACTGATTGAGAGCTACAGTGATTTGTTGAAAATGGTTCGTTAGGAATCAGGACTGTAAAAATTTCAGGCGTGAAAGGGCTGACGAAATCTTACAAAGTTTCAATTCAGAAAACTTCAGTTCAATACACAAACAGTGCCACGCTTCCTTCCCGGTTCCGTGCTGAAGATTTCCCGGGTATCGGGGGCCGGCTTTCGGAACCGGGAACCCTGAAATTCTCGTTCTCGGGATGAAACCCTAACTGAAATATCAGTGTGAGAGAATATGAAACGGTTTGGGGGATTTCAGGCAAGGTTAGCATTTTTCAGGAACAGTGTTGGTCGGTGGTGATTCCTCCTCCCCAATCACTAATGGCTACGCCGCTGCTCTTGGAGAAACATGCTAGCGAATGCAAGAATATTTAATTGACAATTTTACAGAAATCACGAGCTGCCACGTGTGTAAATGTTTGTACCTGAAGGACCCAGCAAGCGAATCTTCTGTTCATCGACCATTGAATGATTTTCCGAGTGTTCCATGAACAGCAGGTGTTCGAATAGATTACCCAGTGATTTTGTTGAAGCAAACTTGCCGTCCAGTCAACCGATCGATAGACTTTTAACAGCAGATTTATTTATTTATTTATTTATTTATTTATTTATTTATTTATTTATGTTTGGTCATCAAGTTCCTAAAGGACAAGTAAGTGATTGTACATGTCGATCTGTCCTCATTGGATTAGAATCAGATGTTTCCGTGTATATTTTTCTGTCAGTGTACAGAGAGAGAGAGAGAGGGAGATAGAAAGATAGAGAGAGAGAGAGAGAGAGAGAGAGAGAGAGAGAGAGAGAGAGAGAGAGAGAGAATATATAAAAAACAGTACAAAGTAAACAACTCTCTCTCTCGCGAGAGAGAATGAATATATAAATAAATCACAATACAGAGTACAAAACTCTCTCGCGATCGAACGATCAATCGAGAGAGAGAGAGAGAGGGGGATGAATATATAAAACACAGTACGAAGTACAAAACTCTCTCTCTCAACAGAGAAAGATGTACAGATAGAAAGATAGACAGAGACTTCATCGGAGAGATGAAGAGAACATCTCGAAATGAAAGACTGCGATCGATCATCTCGCCAAGTAAATTCGTGGGACATCCTGAAAACGTCAAAAGATTGAGATTCGATAACTGAACTGCTGAGAGGGTCTCAAACTAAACCGCGTAACTTATTAACTTACCAGTTTTGCAAAACTGGAAAGAAAATGTATGAATAAATTCTACAAGCATGTATGTATATTATGAATCTGTTATTTACATCTGTTTGGCGCTGAACTCGTCTTGGTAAACGTTTTGATGAGCACTCGTGTGTAGTTTAAATGGGTTAAAATCATAGTAACGAAACAATCACTAAGTCACTGCATGAGCACGCGTGCGCATAGATCGTGCATAGATCGTGGTTGCATGGAATGATAGATTTGAAAAATAAAAACGTGAATAAAGATTCTCATTAACTGTGTTATGGAAGATAATGGAAACCTGTATGAATACGGAGACGGCTGTCAGCTCAGATAACACATCAGTAACATGTGGTATTTATTTTTAGTCGTGTCAGAACTTCAGCGCGAGCTGGTATTTTTTTTTATCAGGAACGAATGCACAAATGAAGAGATTAAAAACACAATACTTACAAAAACTTTTATCTATGGGTACAGAACCTGCAAAAGCCAAAAGATTGACATCCCATTCTCTGTTCGAATCTACATGTACACGTCGCAATTTGCGTAATTGCGAAAATCAAACCGCTGTTTGATGCGAAAAGCGTTAAACACTATAATGCAGCAAAACAAATTCACTTTTCAGATACTTTTTTTCATACGAAACGTTAAACAAAAAGACTCCATTTTCGAAACTGGGTTCCCCAGCCAGCCTTCTGGGGTCCAAAGATGATATTTGGAAGGTCGTTGTGTTGGCTTTCGGGGCTTCCCCTGGCCCTAACTAGGATCCTCCGGCTGTTACTCTCTCCCCCCACTTGGGGAGGGGGTAACGACCGGTGGGTCCTAGTTAGGACTAGACCTACCCGAGACCATTTTGCAAATTCAGTGCTCTTAGGAGCTAATCTGAGACATTTGTAACGTATGGACCTCGTTTTTGGAGACCATTGTAGGGCTCCGTGTTGTGTGAAAGTTACACTGAGCCAATATTTTCGGGGGGGGGGGGGGGGGCGTCAACGAATATTTTAGGGGCGTCAAGGTCCCTCAGCCCCGTCCGACGTGGCCAGCCACTGCTGAGGGGAAATGTTGGATGTGTTTCTCACTTATACGACAAAGCCCAATGGGAAAGATGGGGGAACAGTAGTTCATTGGTTTAGATTCGAGACGGAAAGGCCGTCGTTTCAAACCTGACACGCTGTATCCGTACTGAGTCTCTGGAACGGGTACTTGATAACGATTGTCCATGTTGGAGTACATGCGTAGTGTGTTGAGCTGTAGTATATTTATGGCACACTTCAATCACTGCTAATTCTGTTTTGCAGAGTCTGACAATTACTCGCCACTCGTCGGTGGTTCTCTCTGGGTATTCCTACTTCTCCTACCCGCAACATACACGCGACACGATGTGTCCATGGTTGTTGAAAGCGCCTTTAAGCCCCCAATAAACAAATCAACATGGGAAGGACAAAATAAGAAAAATGGAAAATCAAAACGAATTAGCCGTTACAACTTCATCTGTCTTGAATAATATCACACCTTGAGTGCAACAAGGCGCCATCTGCAATGCTTTAGCATTGCAGATGACGCTTGTTGCCCTCACGGGACGATATTGTCCTACCTGCTTACTTTTATCCAATAAAATGGAAAAATATGTTCTGGGTTACGAATAGAATAAGCAGTAATTGAGGCCTATAGGACCTTGTGGCTGTTGGGCGGAGCAAGTGCTATTGCTGAAGGTGACCCACATTGCAGTGTTGGGCCGATGGAGCAGAAATGAATTAAAAACAAAGTAAGGAACAAAAAATCATGAAAAATTGACAAACTAAGGGCCGTAACTCTGGTGAAATATTTATTTACTTATTTATTGGTGTTTAAGGTCATATACTTATGCACAATGGCTAATCATGACCGTGACAGTTTTACGGGTGGAGGAAGCCGGAGTACCCGGAGAGAACCATCGAACAACGACGAGCATCTGTCAGCTCCCCACTGAACATCGTAACTCCGCACTGCAGCACAGGCAGGGTTAGATTGGTTGAAGACACGCGTACCATCGACGTGCAGTATGCCTTAGTACGCGGCGTCATCGTGCCCCCATGTGGACAGTCGGGATTAAGTGCCTTGCCCAAGGACTCAACGCGGGAGTCCGAATTGATCGCTCAGACGGTCACCCATCCAATGATTAACCGTGCTCGACGTTGCTTAACTTCGGTGATCTGACGAGAACCGGTTACTGCAACGCTACCGCGCCCCCCAACTCTGATGAAAAATACGCGGACAAGTTTTTGATAAGATGAGCAGAAGTGGCTTGTCATAAGGATCTCTCATACCAAATTTCATTGAAATCCACCCACTTACTGCTGAGATATCGCTGCTGCTGATGGACGGACGGACGGACGGACGGGCGGACGGACGACGCACGCACGCACGCACGCACGCACGCACGCACGCACGCACGCACGCACGCACGCACGCACGCACGCACGCACGCACGCACGCACGGCCGGATGGATGCACGGATTGACGGACTCATGTAATACAGTATACCCCTAATTTTCTTCGAGAGTGCGGGTACGTTTATTACCGATTATTCGATAGCTTTGTTGCTGTGTGGGCTACTCACCAATTTTCACGATGTTGATCATTCATAAATCCCAGTGCTCCGTTTTCAGGACACCTACTGTATTGCTCGATGTGTCATTAGGAGTAATGGATATTTTTATCGTATTAATACAAAAAAAAATCCTCCGTGTTAATTTTCTCCTTTACTTTTTTTCTATTCACGAAGCATTCATCCTTTTTAATGTTTCCGAAACGAAACGCGAAATTACAGTATTTTACCTAGTAGATTAGGCACAAATATTATCTGCGTCCATGTTTCTATATAATAATGGCTTGATTGGTCTATAATCAGCGTTCGTGATAGTAGATATACTTACTACGTGAAATAACATCAACACGATATATTTATAGTCTAACTGTTGTACGGTTGATTTGTTTTTGATCATATAGGTTGTCTTTTCGATGCTCCTTGTAAGGGGTTAAACACCGTTTAGTTAATCAGCCAGTCGAATCGATTTTCAATAATTTAGAAAATGACGGTTCTCTTTTTCCATTCTAGACAGTTATTGGAAACAGTTAACTCTCTGCACACTGTTGTCAAAATACCAAGTTTTCAGCAGCAAATTTTACCCACAGTGCGACTGAGAATTTAATAAATTATATCTTGTTTGACAGAGCTCATTGAGCTCTGTCAAACAAGATATAATTTGTTAAATTGTTCATGCTGCCACGGCAATATGGGGTAACTGTCGAAAATTTTGAAATACCACCAGAGTGCTCCTATTAAGAGTAAGTGAGAAGCTTTAACTGTTCTCAGTTCTCTATCTGTGTCTCTCTGTCTGTCTCCCCCTCTCTCATCGAATTCAGCAGCCAAGCACAAACAGAATCGGTCAGTCTAACGAAAGGAGTACTCTGGGTACTTATAAGCTTGCAAGACAGGCGTATATTCATTCAGCTTAACTCCAGATCGCACCGGTTGCAGGCATATTTAATATCTCAACCGTATAATTTACAACATCGTGCCACTGCTTTACCATCAGAGACAGTCGCGTGTGAAATGTGTTATCCGTTCATGAAATATGATGTGCCTTCATTTACAAAGTTTTCCTGTATTCTTTCTTCCTCCAGTTATAGATGTTCCAATCGATAAGTATTTATTTATTTATTTATTTATTTATTTATTTATTTATTTATTTTATTTATTTATTTATTTATTTATTTATTTATTTATTATTTATTTATTTATTTGGTTTTAAGACACTTTCGATAGCCAGGGTCACCTCGTGTCGGACAGTTTTATGGATGGAGGAAGCCGGAGAACCCAGAGAGAACCACTGAGCAACGGCGAGCAACTGTCAGCCTCCCCAACGTACTAACTCCGCCCAAGCAGGGTTAGGATTGGTTGAAATGCACCATCGACGCACAGTATGCCTTAGTACACAGCGCAACCGTGCCCCCACATGGGCAATCGGGATGAAGTGCCTTGTCCAAGGACACAAGCAGTGGATTGTCCCCAGCTGCAATTAATATCCCAAACAATTTAATACCCAAAATAACCTCAAACAATAATAATCAAAACCCCAAAATTCACACTCGTTGTTTCGATATTCTCGATCGACTCCAAATTCCCTAGATCAACGCGGGTATAGTTGACAATCACTGTTTCCAAAATGTCTCACACCGAGCCAAACTTTGGTTCGACCCAATCGTCTTTTCCAGTTACACTCGTCGGGTCATTCGGCCAAAGACAACGTAACGCTCCATTCTTGAAGATATTTTGAATGTTGGTGACGATTGGAGTTAAAGGGGGTTTTAATTCCAACGTTTGATGCACGAGTGCATTCTCGGATCTCGGAAAACAACAGCTACATGTGGCACTGTTTATTTACATCAGTTCAGGTTTTATTTTTGAATGGCATGTTCATTTATCCCTGGCAGGGTTTTGCACCTGTTCCGGCATAATGGAATTGGGTGTAAACTACGTTCGTATGTCTTCGCGTCAGAAAATCGTTAGTTGGTCTTATTCTTTCGAATATAATATTAACTAATATCAATGTTTTGTTGTTTACTTATCACTTTCATGACATGTGCACATGTTTCAAGTGTTAACGGAACATACCTTAATGCAAAACATGTGTAGTGTCCCGGAATCATAACAGTTTGAACACAGTACTATGGTTCAAAGAGTGGACAGAAAACATCGTCCAGATACATATATAATAACGTATAGTGTTTTCAAGTAAAAACTTTATTCTACTCGTAGGATTAAGAATGAAACCGGCGAGCCTCTGGCGAGTCGGTTTCATTCTTAATTCTACGAGTAGAATAATTTTTTTACTTGAAAACACTATATATTTATTTTGTTTAATCCCATAAATCTTTTACAGGGCAGTCGCGGCAAAATCGGGCTGTTACTAGCTTCAAAACACAGCCAGAAGCGAGCAGCACATAGGTCAAATTCGATGACAAGCATTATGATGCCAAAAATAATCATGGCGCAGTGATACGTTTCTGTCTAAAAATAATTCCCGTACAAACTTGAGCTAAACTTGCAAAAATACGTTATTAAATGAACAATGTGTAGTGTTTTCTTCTGGCATTGTGTAATACTTTCAAAAAGGTTTAAAGAAAACATGAACTGAACTGTTAATTACACAACACAAATGTGGTAGAGGTCAGAGGTCAACAAGTCTGTCTCTACTTTCGGAATAAATTCTTTCAGTGTTAAACCTATGGGGAACATTTATCACCCTATTAGGTGAATAAAGCAAACATTTATCCATGGCTTTTATTGTTCAGATAAACAGCCATTTATGGGATAAAATTCTCTTTCCACTTACCCGGCTACAAATCTGTAATTTTCCTTGTGGAAACAGAATTAACAAAATACTGCATCCTAGCTGTTGTTTTCGTTTCTTTGTTTTGGGGGGTTTTGTTGTGTTTTTTTTCTTGATTCAGTCTTGGTTTTGTATTATTTTATTTATGAAGCCTCGTTCCATTCAGGGGCGTCGCTATGGGGTTTATCCCGCCACCGCTTTAAATAATTTCCCAGTCTGGACATTTTCATCTGGATTGGTGATTTACTTATCGATACGGACTTGCCTGTAATCATATACTTTCTTACGGCACAAGATTTCCTTCTTGGACTTATATTACACATGCAATTGGCCTGCAGCAAATGGTGGTTTGTGGCTAGCTGGGTATGTTCGGGGTTCCAGCATGATCAATTTTGAATCCGGTACGTGCTAATTAAATACGTTGGGAAGTCCACGCATCACTAATATTGCAACAGCATTCATTTATACGCAGACACATTTCCCGAGTTTTTTCTTAAGTATAATCACCATTGACAAATATTTCAGTTACGTCATCAAGGCACGCCTTCGAAGAAGGCGTGCCTTGATGATGTAGTTGGAATATATCTCTGATCAGGATCTTAGTCATGACAATCGGGGCAAATTGGGTTTACACCCTACACCTCCCCCGATTGTGCCTAGTATTTTGGCAGACATAAACCATCTGTTCACCTCGCCAATTCCAATAAACATCACCTTTGAATAGGGAGTTTGGTGTTGAAGTTTCTGTTTTAAAACAATACACTGTATGAGATTTCGTCGCCCCTTTCAGTGAAACACTTTGACTGATCAGTATTGAAAGTATTAAGACACCCCTTTTCCGGTCCAGGAACATGTTACGTCATAATTTCATTAATAAGATGTCTCCAAAGTGAATGTGTCGGGTAGGCAATCATTATTTTCAACGCGCAGCCCCAAGGCTGCACGTTGAAAATATTCATTGGTCTTCCCCAAAGAATGAATATGGACTCTTCTAATTGTTGCCATTGAACTGGCATGGAAGATAGCACCAGAGTTCAAAGGGTTAAATTATATGATAACTATGATATCCAAAGCTTGAACTGTAGACGCCTAAACACTAGTATTTCTTTTATAGTCGTCATCATCTTTTAGAATATCTACAAAGGCAAGTAGCGAACTAGTTTTAAAGTATCAGCGAATTTTACGATAACCAAGACAACTTGTTTAAAGGAAGTTAGTTTTCAAAGCAGAGTAATTAATAGTTCTAATTAAGATATTAATTGTTCTACTTGTGATTATGACGGTATGAAGGGCATAGTCTTACATGGACTCCGGGATATCTGCCTCCTGAACACCTTTCCTATAAAACATATGCCTCTCACCCCGGAATCTGCTCCCCTGAGTATTTATTTATTTATTTATTTATTTATTTATTTATTTATTTATTTATTTATTTATTTATTTATTTATTTTTATTTATTTATTATGCCCCTGACTTGAAAAGTCGAAGGGGTATCCAATGGAGATCTCCTTCCGCCCCTCCGTTCGTCCCTCCGTACCAACAATTCCTCTTGTATCTCAGCCACTGTTACTCCGTTTTGACTGATTTTTGGTGTTGTGATAGAGCACCATGGGGGAACGATACCTGCTTAACGTGAGTTTCTTCCACACATTTTTTCCAGAGTTGTGGCCCTTTTTCACTCTTTCGACTTACAAAGTTGATTGCGGTCGGGGGCATTAGGAACGCTTTGCGATGCAGGTCTCTTGTTTATTTATTTATTTTTATTTATTTATTTATTAGGGTTTAAAGACACTTTCGATAGCCAGGGGCACCTCGTGTCAGACAACTTTACGGGTGGAGGAAGCCAGAGTACCCGGAAAGAATCACCTAGCAACAGCAAGTAACTATCATGCACCCCAACGTACTAACTCCGCTCAGGCAGTGTTAGCACTGGTTGAAGACAAGTGCACTGTAGACGCCAGTACGCCTTAGTACAGAGCGTCACCGTGTCCCCGCGTGAACAATCGGGATGAAGTGCCTTGCCAAAGGACACAACGCAGTTACCCCTGTCGAGGATCGAACCGTAGACCTTTTCGTTTGAAGTTCCATAGTGTAACCACTGAACCACTGTGCTCCCTTGAGATTATTCATGGTAGCATACATGATATATATACTTCGAACATCAGTTCCCTTGTGTCATTAATCTAAACCATATATCGAATCCTTGATTCAGCTTCTATTCCGAATACAAAATGGTCTTAATTGGAAAGAAGTACCTGTTTTATCATAAAATATGACGAAAGTAGGTCCGAGAGTTGGCTACTATAGCAGAATACCACATTTTAACATTACTTTTGCAGGGTGGTTATAGTAGACGTCTCGGGTGGTTATAATTTGGAATTATATTGTTTCATGATGAATTTCAGATACTATTACTGATATTATTTTTAAACAAAATAAATAAGGCAGTTTTAATACTATTTGTTGATCCAAACTGATAGTTGCTGAGACACGAAGGACCAACCGCTCGTACCATTGGGTATAGACAGCGAAAGCGATACATGCTTTTCTCGCTCGCTTCTTTACCCTTAGACAGTACAGCCGCCGTGGACTGGTCGTAATCCACGCGTGGGCAGTGATGTCCACTCATGCGTTTACCAGGTGATAAAAATCCTCATCATCAAAATTTTAATTAATGAAGCACCGGGTTGTACCCGGTGCTTCATTAATTAAATTTTTGATGATTATTCCTGTAATTAGTGTTTGGAATCAAATATTATTGCGTGCGTGGAAATATTGCCCACCCGTGGAAAGTGACCTGTCCATGATGGCTGTACTGCGCAATTTAACTGGAAGATAAACCACCAGGTTGTTCTGCCTCTAACGGCCAAATAACCCACTGATGTATTTTGTCAGCAGTATTTAGGCTGTAATTATAAAGATAAGACATAATAGACTATATTTTTTCCACGGGAAATATCGCTATAAAAATGATTAAATAAAAACAGATTCGACAGTGCTGTTATCTGAAAAAGATTAACCCACAAGCTGACGGAAAGATCCAATATAACTATATGATAATATTTTACACCTGTAAACTTATGAACTGAGCTCTAATATAACATTTACAATAGCCTAACAAGTATTGGCTACAGTCCATGTTCCTTCTTGAAACTGTTAAGTGCCATTTCCCTTATCATCAAATTTCTTTAATGTTTTGCTATGTTAAAAAACAAAGCACTTAGAAATAATGACCACCACTCTCTTATCAGGTATCAGCATATATGTATGCGTTAAGCAATTTTTACCTAATGAACTGAAACAATGTTCCATCTTCTCTTTGAAGATTTGAAGAAATAGTACGCGTAAAATCTCTACATTTGTCTGCAGTCGTGTTGTGACTTCCAAACATGTTCTATAAATCATGCCTTGAGTGCATCGAGGCGCCATCTACAATCCTTTAGCATTGCAAATGGCACCTTTTTGCACTCAAGAGACGAAATGTGACCACAGAAAAATACACTTGTTAAATATCCCTTGTGTTGTTGGAAGAGGATATTTCTGGAAACGACAGTAAACAATGATGCATCATTTCGATACGCGGATGAACGATAGGATTCCATAAAGATATATTTATGTCCATATATACTGTAATAAATACCATTAAAATACGAGACAATGAATCCCAGCGGACTGCAAGTACTGTCGCCTCACTGTTTCGGTAGCAATTGTCAAGCATTTAAGCAAACAACAGAGAAAATCCCTACGCTGAAATTTCACCCCAACGTATCGCAAAATTTTCTTATAGCATTATACAAACAAAATTGCCATTCATCTTTTTTTTTTTCATATTTTCTTCCTGAAAAATAGGTTATTATCTCATCATTGGACTGAGCTTGTTGAGCTCATTTCATTGGTGAGAGGGGCGGGGGATAATCTAAGTTCCATAAGCAAAAATGGAAATGTTTTCTCATTTGAAAAATATTTTATTAGTGTCAGTTTCTTTTATTTTAGGAAAAGGGTTAATACTTTCAACAGGACAATGAAAAAATGTTAAAGTTCAAATATTTAGGAATAATTAAGTTGATGGGTGTTGTTTCGTCTGCAGAGAGTCATATAAGCTGAAGAGAGTGGTGGCCGAGTGGATAGGTGCACTGGTCTCTTGTGCCAGAGGTCCCGAGATCAATCCTCGGTCGGGTAATATTCTAGAGGTGTCCGAACACTCTCTGTCTTCATCAATTGTGGGATTGATGCTATCACAGCGCACCGTCCTATCGGAGAGGCACGTAACATGGCTGTCCTCTGTGTGGAGAGAGACACTCCGTGCAGGCTAAAGATCCCTTCGATGTATTTGAGAAGAGCGATGCCACGAAGCTGCCACTACGAATGTCATCCTACACACCTGTGTCACTGGGCCAAGGAGAGGTGTTAATATTAGTTACATAACTTGTTCTCCAATCCTTTCAAAATAAATAAGCTTAACTCTTTCAACACGAGAGGTCGCTTTTCCGGTCCAGCAACACGATACGTCATAATTTCATTAAGTGGGATGGCTACTGAGTGAACGTGTGTGGTAGAACAATTAATATTTTCAACGTGCAGCCTGAAGGCTGCACGTTGAAAATATTAATTGCTCTACCCCCAGATAATGGATATGGACTCTTCCAATTTCTGCCATTTAACTTTCAAAGAAGGTATCACCAGTGTTCAGTGGGTTAAAAAATATAATATTGATAACCATGATCAATACTGGGATCTAGTTTTTCCAAATCGTTTTGGTGGATGGAAGTATCCTTGTTCTAACTTCAGTGCGAAGAATTCACCGCGTGACATGTAATTTAACCCCACTGTCGAGGGCAGTTAACTCCTTCCTGTCATTCCATTTTTTTCATAGTTAGGTAAAGGGTTAACCCTTTACCCAACGTAACGGCCAAAACGGCCAGCGCTATTCTCAAAAATCACCAATTAATTTTCAAAATATTTTCATTTTTTGTCTCAAAAACATAGGTTATGACCCCTCGTTGGAACGAGCTCGTCGAGTTCGTTCCAACGAGGGGTCATAACCTATGTTTTTGAGACAAAAAATGAAAAAATTTAGTTATTCAAGAATTTTTTTGGCAAGTGTCGTCTGCTTTTCACGTTAGGTAAAGGGTTAAACAGAGAATAATAGTGAAATGTTCAACCCGATTGGGAAAATAAATTTAAAAAGCCAGCTTCTGTACTTTATACAACTCTACAGTAAAATGCCTGAAGTCTGTGAAATGATGCGCACATTCATGAATCAACTTCGCTAGCATTTCGAAATTTCAATTTTTAAATGAATTTCCCAAGCCCTTAGTGTTAAATTTACTGGCAACTTTAGAAACTGATGGGAGCTTACTTTCATGTACATCTCTCCTACTGACGAAAATTGGCAGTCATAAATATATTATATTTGTAACATTTTGCCTCAAAAATGCAGGTAACAACGTTTTGGGGGTAGTTGACATTAAACGCTGTAAAAGATATTTGGCAAAAGATTCAACATTGGCCAAACAATTTAGGTGACAAAACTTGCATAAATAATTCTTGAATTACAACAGAGTTTTGTTTTTTCACCTCAGAACATACCGTATGATCCATAATTGGGACGAATTAATTGAGCGTGTTCCATTGAGGGGTCATAGGCTATGCATTTGAAGTAAAAAAATGAAAATGATTAAATATGTAACCCTTTACCCAACGTAACGGCCAAAACCGGCAGCGCTATTCTAAAAAACGCCAATTAATTTTCATTATTTTTTCATTTTTTGTCTACAAAACATTGATTATGACCCCTCATTGGAACGAGCTCGTCGAGCTCGTTCCAATGAGGGGTCATAACCTATGTTTTTGAGACAAAAAAATGAAACAAATAGTTATTCAAAACTTTTTTTGCAAGTGTCGTCTTCTTTTGATGTTTGGTAAAGGGTTGATAAATCTTTTCACAAGTGTTGTATTGTGGTCGTGTTGCGTAAAGGGTAGGGTTCATACATCCTTGAAAAGTCCCCTGAATTTTAGTAATACTCTTTGAATTTTGAAAATACAGAAAATGTCCTTGACAAAGTCTTTGAAAATCAAATAGACTCCTTGAAAGTCCTTGAATTTCTCTTTACAGAGCTGTAGCCTGTGTGATTAGGGTTCATTATAAACTTCTGTTATTTGATATAAAAATTAATATAAATAAATTAATATGATGTATAATAAATGGGAAATGGATGATTCATATTAGACTGGGTTATGTGCACAAGTACAAAGTAGTGTGCATTTTTTGTAATAACGATATTGGATGTTTCATCCATGGAGGAAAGTGCATGAACTACTTACATGCTGATGGGTTTCCCCGCTCAAGACAGGATTTTCCCAGCTACTGAAATAAGTATGATTTGGGCACATTTAATCCAATTTTTTTCTGAAGATTGAACGAATTTTTTTCACCAAAGGTTTCTTAAGCTAAATTTAAATTGAATTTTTTATCAAATCTAGTCATGGCTGCTTCACAGCAGCCATGACTAGATTTGATGAAAAATATCTTGCAGATACTTAGTGGGTTAAGAGTTAAAGTACGTAGGTTGCTTTGCAAAAATGATATTCCTTCAGAAAACTGCACTTTGAAAAAATGGTAATATGTCCTTGAAATATCCTTGAAAAGTCCTTGGATTTTTTATGTCATTGAGTGTATGAACCCTGAAGGGTAAAGGAAACCCTTTGAATGAAAAATCTGATTTTTTGCTTTGGCAACGAAACTTGAAGTGTCAAGAAGAAAATGAACGCTGAGAAACAAGTTTAAGATAACATCAAAGAAAGGTTCTCTATCTCGGAGGCGCATAAAATGGTGGTTCTATTTTATTACTATCACTTGACAGATATGTGCACATATTTCTTCATGCAATCTATCAAGCATATCTTTGTGTATATAATTGGCCCACGACTTATTGTTTCCAGATTGTACACGGTGTGCGAAACTAGACTGCCGTTTTATTCGCCCATCAAAGACGCATTATTTTGTAATTTTGATCAACTATTGCTGAACCCTTACTTTGTGTATTCTTGAAGTGCTCTTTATGGGCGCCCTAACCCTAACGAATCAGTACTGTTGTCTACGTTTGTTATGAACAAAGTATCTGAATGAGATTGTACCATAATCCGAGATTAACGCTTGTTGTTCTCTTCACCACTAAGCTCTACTCAGCCAGGGGGCGCGGTGGCTCAGTAGGTAGAGGTGCAGGCTGCAAGCCGAGAGGTCCTCGGTTCGAATCCCGCCTGCGATAACCGCGTTGTGTCCCTGGGCAAGACACTTCACCCCCATTGCCCACCTAGGGGCACGGTGGCGTTGTGTACTAAGGCGTACTGCACGTCGATGGTGCACTTGTCTTCAACCAATACTAACCCTGCTTGTGTGGAGTTAGTATGTTGGGGAGCTGACAGTTGCTCGCCGTTGATCGATGGTTCTCTCCGGGTACTCCGACTTCCTCCACTCGTAAAACTGTCATGGTCATGATTAGTCATTGTATATAAGTATGTGACCTTAAACACCAATAAATAAATAAATCTATTCAGCCCAATTTTCAAATTCCACTTGATGTTGATTGGCTAAGTGTGAGTACACCAACCAGGGTACCATGTAGAGATGGGCAGTATACCGAAAAAACCCAACCCATGCTGATATCATGGGGATACTGAAAAACCGAACCGAGCCAAACGTTAAATACCGACACCGTTTGAATTTTTGAATTTTCCTACATTCGCTTTTTATAAGTCCCTGTCGAGGCTTGATAACAGCTGAAAGGTTCAAGTGACTGATTTTCTTTTCAGTTTTGTTAACCCTCAATGGACTGGGTAACTGTCCCGGATTCACACTAGACTACAACCTGCATGTCTAATTGATTAGCAGTGATCTATACTGAAATCTTGGCTGCCTATTAAGGCAGCCAAGACCTGACTAGAAATCACCGCCCGGGTGTTTTGTCTATTGCCAGCAGGGCCTCCTAAAGATGGCATGGTCAGAGCACATTGTCGGAGAACGCAAAAGCCTGAAATAGGTCTTTAAACATTAAGGTGCGTTTAGAACAAGTCACAAAACTACTGTAGATATGATTTGTGGTTGTGAAAGAATGCCACTGTAGAGCCCATTGGCAGTGTCATTTATAGAGTTGTGATAGAATGGTACTACTACAACTTATTCTGCTTTTCCTGATGTGAAGGGTGGTTTATGTGGGTGACACGCCCTCTCCAATGATATTTCCTGTCGGAACGTTTTCGTAATTCTAAGAAATCAATTCTCCCTTGCTTGTAATCGTGTAAATTTTTTACCCTTTACCTGACATGAAAAGCAGACGACACTTGCAAAAAAATTCTTGAATAACTAATATTTTTCATTTTTTGTCTCAAAAACGTGGGTTATGACCCCTCATTGAAACAAGCTCGAAGAACTCGTTCCAACGAGGGGTCATAACCTATGTTTTTGATACAAAAAATGAAAAAATAATGAAAATTAATTGGCGATTTTTGAGAATAGCGTTGACCGGTTTTGGCCTTAACGTTGGGTAAATTCTTAAGATACTGGATTGGTTACTTGTACTCGTGTCACTCACACAGTGTGTTGTACACATGGAGATCTGTGATACCAGATTCGGACTTGCCAAAAGCAATTTAGAGTGCGGTACGATACGTGTTAATTAAATAGAAGATTGCGTCACGTCTTCTGCGTGTAAATTTTATTTATTATGCGCCAAACGATAGATTATCGAAAAAATTGCGGAAAGATAGAAATCGTATCCCCCACTGTGAAGATATCGAATTTTTCACTTTCCCGGTATCAATCAAAATGGCGGCTTTCAAAGCATCACTTCAAGGTGAATACGAGTCATATTATCACATGAAATGATCAGTTTTTTCTAAAAACGTACAATGAAAAGAAATCTAGTGTTTTTGGGTGGATACCGATCATTTCAAGAAATAATTCAACGCGTATTCACCTTGAATTGATGCATGAGATTCGCCAGCTGAATCAGATCGCAAGACGCTAACTGTTCCGATTATCGATCAAATCACTTCCGCGTATCAATGCGCGCTGTTTACTTTCATGCATCAATTCAAGGTTGAAAAGAATGGAATTATCGAGAGGAATGATCAGATTCTTATAAAAAGCGTATAATAAAAAAAAAAGAAAATCTAGTGTTTTTGAGTGGATTATCTCACTCGTGACCGAAACAAATGGTTATTTTCGCCCGCGCAAGCACTCGCGAAAAATAAACATTCGTCTCGGCAACGCATGAGATAATTTTCGGTATCCACTCAGAAACACTAGATATCTTCTATTTATTCGTCTGTAATTTTCCAAGAAGTCTTCAGGGTTTTTTTTTATCTACAATCCTAACTGAATAATATTCTAACCCCATCATCAAGACCTGCTTTCGACGAAGTCAGAGGCGGCGGAGCCAGGGGGGGGGGGGGGGGCACAGGGGGCACGTGCCCCTCCACTTTATTCCACAGATATGTTTCGCACTTGCACAGTTAGTTAAAATAGGCGCATGCAAACGTGTCAATATATATATGCATTCCTGTAACATTACTAAGTTTACAAATCCAAACAATTTTTAGCCAAATAATCCCGCTTTCGGTCGCTCCGGTCTGTTTCTTCTACTTCAACTATCTTCCAACTCGAAGGCTGGTTGAAGTAGAAGAAACAGACAGGACAATGACCACGCAGCGGCATATTCATCTAGACGAGAAATATAGCGAGTCATGGTACATTTACCGATATACGATTGTAACCTTTTCACACTGGGTCGAACAATAGTAGCATTGTGAATTTGTGCCCCTCCACTTTTATCGAGCTTCCGCCGCCCCTGGACGAAGGCATGCCTTGATGATGTAGGTGGATTATCAGGCAGTCGGGACTTGAGCCATAACAATCGGAACAAATCAGGGATACACCCCAACCTTTCCCCACTAATCAGTGGCGTCGATACCTTTTCGCTGGCGGAGGGGCAAGCCCAAAATTTTCCGACAGACCGAAAATTTTCCGACAGTGTAACAACAACAAAAACCCAAACAAACAGAAAGAATCTGTTGTTTACTGCAAATGTACTGAAAATTGGTCTTTTTACCCAAAATTTACCCAAAATGGCATGGTTTTATCCCCAAAGCCAGCATTTTAATGTTATTAGGCATAAATTCGCCTAAAAATGGTCCCAAAAGATTTCCCCACCCCTTCCCCCACCCCCACCCCCACCAACCTGTCTTGAGAGACCGCGTTGTGTCCCTGGGCAAGATACTTCACCCCCATTGCCCACGTAGGGGCACGGTGGCGCTGTGTACTAAGGCGTACTGCACGTCGATGGTGCACTTGTCTTCAACCAATACTAACCCTGGTTGTGTGGAGTTAGTATGTTGGGGAGCTGACAGTTGCTCGCCGTTGATCGATGGTTCTCTCCGGGTACTCCGACTTCCTCCACTCGTAAAACTGTCATGGTCATGATTAGTCATTGTATATAAGTATGTGACCTTAAACACCAATAAATAAATAAATCTATTCAGCCCAATTTTCAAATTCAACTTGATGTTGATTGGCTAAGTGTGAGTACACCAACCAGGGTACCATGTAGAGATGGGCAATATACCGAAAAAACCCAACCCATGCTGATATCATGGGGATACTGAAAAACCGAACCGAGCCAAACGTTAAATACCGACACCGTTTGAATTTTTGAATTTTCCTACATTCGCTTTTTATAAGTCCCTGTCGAGGCTTGATAACAGCTGAAAGGTTCAAGTGACTGA
The DNA here is from genome assembly GCA_031216915.1 of Pictodentalium vernedei. Lineage (NCBI taxonomy): Eukaryota > Metazoa > Mollusca > Scaphopoda > Dentaliida > Dentaliidae > Pictodentalium > Pictodentalium vernedei. The sequence goes on along the minus strand of CM062292.1, from coordinate 69,349,905 downwards.
TTTTCTTTTCAGTTTTGTTAACCCTCAATGGACTGGGTAACTGTTACGAATTCACACTAGACTACAACCTGCATGTCTAATTGATTAGCAGTGATCTATACTGAAATCTTGGCTGCCTATTAAGGCAGCCAAGACCTGACTAGAAATCACCGCCCGGGTGTTTTGTCTATTGCCAGCAGGACCTCCTAAAGATGGCATGGTCAGAGCACATTGTCGGAGAACGCAAAAGCCTGAAATAGGTCTTTAAACATTAATGTGCGTTTAGAACAAGTCACAAAATTACTGTAGATATGTAGAGGTGCAGGCTGCAAGCCGAGAGGTCCTCGGTTCGAATCCCACCTGCGGCAACCGCGTTGTGTCCTTGGGCAAGACACTTCACCCCGATTGCCTACATGGGGGCACGATGACGCTGTGTACTGAGGCGTACTGCACGTCGATGGTGCGCATGTCTTCAACCAATCTAACCCTGCCTGTGCTGCGGTGCAGAGTTCAGAGTTACGATGTTGGAGAGCTGACAGCTGCTCGTCGTTGCTCGGTGGTTCTCTCCGGGTACTCCGGCTTCCTCCACCCGTAAAATTGTCACGGTCACGATCAGCCATTGTGCATAAGTATGTGACCTTAAACACCAATAAATAATAAATAAATAATACTGTAGATATGATTTGTGGTTGTGAAAGAATGCCACTGTAGAGCCCATTGGCAGTGTCATTTATAGAGTTGTGATAGAATGGTACTACTACAACTTATTCTGCTTTTCCTGATGTGAAGGGTGGTTTATGTGGGTGACACGCCCTCTCCCCCTCTCCAATGATATTTCCTGTCGGAACGTTTTCGTAATTCTAAGAAATCAATTCTCCCTTGCTTGTAATCGTGTAAATTTTTTACCCTTTACCTGACATGAAAAGCAGACGACACTTGCAAAAAAATTCTTGAATAACTAATATTTTTCATTTTTTGTCTCAAAAACGTGGGTTATGACCCCTCATTGAAACAAGCTCGAAGAACTCGTTCCAACGAGGGGTCATAACCTATGTTTTTGATACAAAAAATGAAAAAATAATGAAAATTAATTGGCGATTTTTGAGAATAGCGTTGACCGGTTTTGGCCTTAACGTTGGGTAAATTCTTAAGATACTGGATTGGTTACTTGTACTCGTGTCACTCACACAGTGTGTTATACACATGGAGATCTGTGATACCAGATTCGGACTTGCCAAAAGCAATTTAGAGTACGGTACGATACGTGTTAATTAAATAGAAGATTGCGTCACGTCTTCTGCGTGTAAATTTTATTTATTATGCGCCAAACGATAGATTATCGAAAAAATTGCGGAAAGATAGAAATCGTATCCCCCACTGTGAAGATATCGAATTTTTCACTTTCCCGGTATCAATCAAAATGGCGGCTTTCAAAGCATCACTTCAAGGTGAATACGAGTCATATTATTACATGAAATGATCAGTTTGTTCTAAAAACGTACAATGAAAAGAAATCTAGTGTTTTTGAGTGGATACCGATCATTTCAAGAAATAATTCAACGCGTATTCACCTTGAATCGATGCATGAGATTCGCCAGCTGAATCAGATCGCAAGACGCTAACTGTTCCGATTATCGATCAAATCACTTCCGCGTATCAATGCGCGCTGTTTACTTTCATGCATCAATTCAAGGTTGAAAAGAATGGAATTATCGAGAGGAATGATCAGATTCTTATAAAAAGCGTATAATAAAAAAAAGGAAATCTAGTGTTTTTGAGTGGATTATCTCACTCGTGATCGAAACAAATGGTTATTTTCGCCCGCGCAAGCACTCGCGAAAAATAAACATTTGTCTCGGCAACGCATGAGACAATTTTCGGTATCCACTCAGAAACACTAGATATCTTCTATTTATTCGTCTGTAATTTTCCAAGAAGTCTTCAGGGTTTTTTTTTTATCTACAATCCTAACTGAATAATATTCTAACCACATCATCAAGACCTGCTTTCGACGAAGTCGGAGGCGGCGGAGCCAGGGGGGCACAGGGGGCACGTGCCCCTCCACTTTATTCCACAGATATGTTTCGCACTTGCACAGTTAGTTAAAATGGGCGCATGCAAACGTGCCAATATATATATGCATTCCTGTAACATTACTAAGTTTACAAATCCAAACAATTTTTAGCCAAATAATCCCGCTTTCGGTCGCTCCGGTCTGTTTCTTCTACTTCAACTATCTTTCAACTCGAAGGCTGGTTGAAGTAGAAGAAACGGACAGGACAATGACCACGCAGCGGCATATTCATCTAGACGAGAAATATAGCGAGTCATGGTACATTTACCGATATACGATTGTAACCTTTTCACACTGGGTCGAACAATAGTAGCATTGTGAATTTGTGCCCCTCCACTTTTATCGAGCTTCCGCCGCCCCTGGACGAAGGCATGCCTTGATGATGTAGGTGGATTATCAGGCAGTCGGGACTTGAGCCATAACAATCGGAACAAATCAGGGATACACCCCAACCTTTCCCCACTAATCAGTGGCGTCGATACCTTTTCGCTGGCGGAGGGGCAAGCCCAAAATTTTCCGACCGAAAATTTTCCGACAGTGTAACAACAACAAAAACCCAAACAAACAGAAAGAATCTGTTGTTTACTGCAAATGTACTGAAAATTGGTCTTTTTACCCAAAATTTACCCAAAATGGCATGTTTTTATCCCCAAAGCCAGCATTTGAATGTTATTAGGCATAAATTCGCCTAAAAATGGTCCCAAAAGATTTCCGACAAAACTTCTGGTGGGGGGCCTCTGCCCCCCACCCCCCACCCTTTATCTACGCCACTTCCACTAATTGGCGTTCTTCGCGACGAACCTGATTTCAACTTCACCACTGGTTCACGGTCTGGTCGAAATTATCTGTCCCATGGCTTTGGCGATTAAAGAACCCTGTTAAAAAAATCAGTGTATTGTTATCCAGCTTTCGTCATGGCGTAATGTATGAATGACTTCAATAGGGTTGTCCGGCTGGGGATTGGTTCATCAGCTAGGGTTTGAAAGAAAATAATGCAAAGATGATTGGCTTACATGTACATAAATAACCGCGCTGATTTGGATGTTTTGTTGTGTAAGGAATTAATGCATCTTTATTCCAAGCACTAAATAAATATGACACATTGATCTGTCAATATTGTCGCTTCGCGCTGCAGCAAGCTAAAATTCAAATTTTGCCATGAAAAATTGGATCTCTCTCCCAAATGAATATGATTTTGTTTTCAGAAACGTTAATTTCGGCTTCAGAAGATGAATGTTTACAATGAAGATAATAATTGATGTTGTTTATTGAATTCCAATAGTGTTTGGTCAGAATGTGATTTGTTTGAATACAAAACACTTTTAAACTGGTCGAACTAACAGTAATATATGAGTCTCTTTTACTCGTCGTGATTGCTTTTAGCTTATTACACGCCTCTCCAATATTAGGTGATTAATGTCTAGCATGGAAGTGAGCATGTATCAAGAGGGCAAATCACTGAAACTTAACACGTATTCAAGGTTGAGAAACAAGTGAAGTTCAGTGCCCCATTTGTTGGGCGGGGGGTGGTGGGGGGACTAGTCCCTCAATACTTTTCTTGAAAAACTATCAACCTTACAGTACGTGGAGAGAGTATTATCATTAAATCACCCGCAGAGTGGAGATCCCACCCGAGCAATAATTGCAAATTTGTTACAAATCATGACCATCACAAGCAAAGTTCCAGCCAATGGACCTCCGGGTTAAACCCGGAGGTCCATTGGCTGAAACATTGCTTGTGTTTTTTGTCCATATGTACAGAATTTGAAAGTGATACTTTGGGTGATAACTCCACTCCGTGGGTGATTTAGTTACAATCCACTCTCCACGTACTGTACATACCAGTCGTATCCAAAATTCCTGAGGCTGGTTTGCGTCCTCTCGCCCTGACATTTCACGTCTGGTTTGTAATGCTTATGGCTTCACTTTCTGGGCACTTACGTTTTAACCCTTTACCCAACGAATCGTCGGCATCCGCCCTCATAATTTACAAAGTAAGCAGTTGAAAAAAATGTCCAACAAATTTAACGAACCCATATCATGTGGCCCCTCAGTGAGAGGTCACATGATATGTTTTTTAGAATTTTTTTTTTTTGGGGGGGGGGGGGGGAAACTTGAAAAAAATAATATTTAAAATAATAAATTTTGATATCATCTGCGTTGGGGAAAAGGGTTAAAAAGTACTCTGAGTGCCCCAATTAGCATGAAATGTTGAACATTCTTTTTCTACTAGAACACTCTGAACTTAAGGGGAAAATGAAGTGGAGGAAAAAACATCATTTGCCCCCACATCAACTAGCGTGGCCATCGCATTGTTTTTTTTCAATAAAAGCCCGTAAGCCCTGTGAGTGGTTGTTTTTATTCCGATTGAGATTTTGGTGTTTGAGGATAAAAATCACAAGAAGTTAAAGAAACTTATGTTTTACTGGTATAATAAGCCTGGTAGTGAACGCTTGGAGAATGGGCCCTCTGACGTGGACAGCATAAGTATAAACGATTGGCGGAACTTGACTTTTTACTTGCATTGTGGTCATGATATAGCCATAGGTGCTACAATGATTTTAAATGCCACTAAATAATAATGACTTCTGGGGTTAATATTTCTCACGTGTTGGCTTGGGATATTTCAGAACAATATTTTTGCTTTGTTTTTCACAAAATGTTTGTTTGATTGAAAGTGGAACGTTCATGAGAAACCATGGTCGGATGTGGTCGTTTTCTAACTTCCACTTCAAGAAGAGCATCACGCTACATGAAGAACAAACATTTATTTATTTATTTATTTATTTATTTATTTATTTATTTATTTATTTATTTATTTATTGGGGGTTTAAGGACACTTTCGACATCCAGGGTCACCACGCGTCGGACAGTTTTACGGATGGGGGAAGTACTAGTACCTGGAGAGAACCACCGAACAGCGGCAAGCAACTATCAGACTCCCCAATGTACTAAATCCACACAAGCAGGGTTAGCATTAGTTGAAAACGAGTGCACCATCGACATTCAGTACGCCTTAGCACACGTAGCGGCATCGTGCCCCCAAGTGGGCAGTCGGGATTAAGTGCCTTGCCCAAGGACACAATGCAATTACCCCGGGTGGGGATCGAACCGTGGACATTTCGTTTTGAAGTCCTATCCCGTAACCACTGAGCCACCGTGCTTCCCGCGAACCAACACATACATTTGGTAATTATAAAGCAAATTCCTGTCTCAAACTTTCTTCGATTTTGACTAATATTTTTCAAATTATGTGTTCAACTATGTATTGTATACAGTACGTGGAAAGTGGATTGTAACTAAATCACCCACGGAGTGGAGTTATCACCTAAGCTATGACTTTCAAATTCTGTCCATATCGACACTATCACAGGCAATGTTTCAGCCAATGGACCTCCGGGTTCAACCCGGAGGTCCATTGGCTGAAACTTTGTTTGTACTGGTTATGCTTTGCAACAAATTTTCAATTATTGTTTGGGAGATTCTCCACTCTGTGGGTGATTTAGTGATAATACACTCTCCACGCACTGTACTACTCAAAGTTTGCTAAGCACCAAGTATATCCAACTACCTGTTTTACGTTTTAGTTGAAGTATTGTAATGAAAAGTGTATATATTTTATATTTAATTATATCTTTAATGATTTAAGTACAGAAATTGAGATTTTGTTTGTGGTTTGACATTATTTTTTAGCTTTTGAATACGATAACAATGGAAAATGGATATTATTGGTAAAAGAGGAAATTTTTCAAATTTGCCATAAAGTTGACGGAGCGAACTGACATGGGTTCAATATCGAGTATGAGACCCATTATTGTAAATTACAGCTTGACAACGCCTTCTCATGCTCCCAATCAGGTTCCAGATGGTCCTTTGTGGGATGTTGTTCCATTCTTGGACCAGCATGGCACCAAGCTCCTGGACACTTCTTGGTTGGACTGGACGGACTGAAATTGCAAGCTGCCTCATTCCAGACATGTTCGATTGGATTGAGGTCGGGGGATCTTGCTGGCCAGTCCATAGGCTTAATGCCCTCCCTCTGTCGGTACTCCCGGCCACTGCACCTGCATACAATCTGGCGTGGGCATCCAGGATCTCATCAATATACCGCTGTGCAGTCAATGTACCACGGTCAAGGACACAGAGCTCTGTTCGTCCAACCCAGCCGCTGCCGCCACAGACCATTATTGACCCCCCACCATAGCAGTCATGCTCAGCAATGTTGGCTGCATGGAATCGCTCTCCTGGTCTTCTTCATACCCTAGAATGCTTATCTGTGTTGTCTAGGCAGTACCTTGACTGATTTGGTAAAAGGACAGGTAGCCAATCTTCTCTGGTCCATCCAACTTGATCCATGGTCCATTCATATCGTGCCTGGCGGTGGTTCTGGGACAGCTGAATGCGAATACATGGTCTTCTCGATCGGAAACCACCTTCGTGCAACCTTGCCCGGATAGTCTGCGTCGAAACATTTACCCCGGATGCATTCTGAAGGTCACTGCGAAGCTGGGTTGCTGTGTCATCGTGGTTCCTACGGGCCTGAATGATCAAAAACCGGTCTTCAGCTGCAGATGTTGCCCTGTCTCTGCCACCACCATGTCGTCTGACTGGTGTGCCATACTGCTGAAATCTTGCCCAGGCTCTGGTGATCACCGTACGGTGCACACCAAGGGCATCACCAACCTGACGATGGGTGGCCTCTTGTTCCACCTTCCCTACAGCCCACCACATTTCTGCTTCAGACAAATGTCTTCTTACATTTGCATTCGCCATATTCAATCATCAAATCACAAGGGTTTGTGTTGAAATGAAGACTGAATACCCTACACATCTCATGTGCAGTAGACAGTACACGACAACATCGTGGAAATCAAGGGGTAAATGCTTTCCATGACTGTCACGAAAAGTCTGCTTGTCAAGAGAGCTAAAGTAAACACTGGGGACCATCCCAATACATTCCTCAATCATATCCACCAAAAATATCGCAAATGTGTCACAAGAAAATTTCAAAATGATGCGTCAAATACGTGGTGCTTGGCAAACTTTGTGGAGTATATAAATGGATGTATATTCATATATTTTATAAACCAGTTTAGTTGCTTACATTTTCGTTCTTTTAATCATTTGAATCGGAGACACCCCTTTTCCGGTCCAGGAACATGTTACGTCATATTTTCATTAATACGATGTCTCCAAAGTGAATGTGTCGGGTAGGCAATCAATATTTTCAACGTGCAGCCCTAAGGCTGCATGTTGAAAATAGTTATTGGTCTACCTCCAAATAATGAATATGGACTCTTCCAATTGCTGCCGTTGAACTGTCATGAACTATACCACCATGTTTAAAGGGTAAAAGCTGAGATGAGATTGCGATCTGGTCTTGTCATGCTGACATTTGTAAATCGATATTTTAAAAATAAAGTATTCTGTTATCGGCAAGGACGCGGATAATATAATAACTCTTTGGCCGGCCGTTGATTTGTCGCAGTTCTTAAGTGAGAAATTTCTGATTAACCCTTGTTTCCCCACAAGCCTCCTTACTCCCACGCCTCTTCGCCCCTCCCAACATCCGGAAGCGAACTGACATCCCATACTCCATTGTTCACAGTCAGTTGTTTAAAGAATACCGTATAGATCAACCCGTTTAGTAAATATGAAAAGATGAGAGTTTAAAACAATAAAAAGAATTTAAACTTTATTAAAAAGGTTGTTTTCCTTGAGAAACGACATGATTTGATGTGAGGTTGTGTTAAATAAGTATACAGGAGATACTGCAGTAAAGTACTGCCGTCTTATAAGATTAAAATCTATACAGTGCAATAAATGTGTCCCTCTGTCAACACTTGGTGATAGGGAACAGTGTCCGGTGCAAAAGAACGCGTTCCACTGTCAACTCTTGCTGATACGGAAGAGTGAAGCCGGATGAAATCTCTTAGAAAATACTTCCTTTTCAAAGTGATGTGTGTTGGGGTATTTCTCATTCTTAACTCTTTCAATATTGAACTCATGACTAACATCGCACCCAACAATGTAATTTACAGCACAGGCTGAATCAATTTCGTTTTCATTGGAGGGTTCAGTAATAATTTAATCCTACAGCCCTACGTGATAATTTGCTACCAGGAGCCAATACAATAAAACTTTTACAATTGTATTTTCTTGAATTATATTTTTAACGTGTGGATAAAAAAATGTCTGAAGTGAATCATTAGTATTTTAAAAGGCGAAACAATTTAACTCCTGGTAATAATTCCCATCCGTCATTTACAGTCGTGGAAAGAAAATACAATTCTGGAAAATACAATCGTAAATGTTTTATAGTACAGTGGAGCCCACTTAACTGGATATCTCTTAATTGTATATCCCTGTTAATTGAATATAATTTCCAAACACAAAACCATTTACCATACCTTCAGTACAAATTTGATCTGTTAATTGCATATGGGTTGTAGAGTAAACTCCTGTTAATTGTATATAAATTTTTATAATATGTCGAAAAAATTACTGTGACACGCACCAAATTCCCCTTATTTATCAACCTTTTTGGCCTCACTACATCCAATACAGGCATTTATTCTATTATATCTTGTTTGACAGAGCTCATAGAGCTCTGTCAAACAAGATATAATAGAATAAATGCTCAGTTTACCTCCACAACACAGGAAACTGACCAAATCCCTGTTAATTGTATACTCCTGTTAATTGAATAATTTTCACTGGCAAAATGAATATTCAATTAAGAGGATTCTACTGTATTGGCTCCTGGTAGCAAATTACCACGATCCGATCGAAGAAAGACTGCTTTTGTTATCACTGTACTTTAAGACCAATAAACCACCAGATCCCATCTTTCATTGTTCTTAATGCTGTTCGAGAAACACTGTTTCGGTTTATGATCACTCGTATGTGGTACTTTCAATGCTAATTTGTAGTTTTAATACTTTCCATAATGAAATTCACAAAGTGGCATTAAAAGGAAAACGTAAAGCCGTCAGTCAAGCAAACACGAAAATAGATTATTACTTCGAGATGTGATGAAATGAATAATATCATTGCATAGAAAGAACAGCTGTGTTATTTCTTTTTGTTCATAATTTTTGTAATTCACGAATGCCTACGTTTACGAATATATACAGTACGTGGAGAGTGGATTGTAACTAATTCACCTGCGGAGTGGAGTTATCACCCAAGCTATAACTTTCAAATTGTGTACATATCGATAAAAATACAAGCAATGTTTCAGCCAATGGACCTCCGGATATAACCCGGAGGTCCATTGGCTGAAACTTTGCTTGCGCTTGTTATGCCTTGCAACAAATTAGCAATTATTGCTTGGGTGAAATCTCCTCTCTGCGGGTGATTTAGTAAGAATACACTCTCCACGTACTGTATATAAGTACATAGGCTCAGTTATACATATTTAAAAGTCTAGGGTGCATAATATGCCCTCATCGTCAAAGATATCTTGTAAATTGTAAACAAAACACCAGACTTATTCACCGGCATTGGACTTCGCCCAAGCCTTGGCCGCCTACAAACGTAAACGAGAATTGACCAATAGCAACCACAAAGTCACCCTTCACCATTCACAATTTTTGACAACTTTATTAAATCTGGGGACGTCACAACCGTTAATTATTCCCAGTTCCTTATTCGACATTCGGTATAAACCGATAAAATCTGTAGATAACGAAAGTCGAATAAGGAACTGGGAATAAGTAACGGTTGTCACGTTCGTATTAAATCTTACGTTTGTTTTTCTCTAAACTGGTGACCTGTCAGAATCGTTGAAGTACTCGAATGCGCAATATTGCTGACGCCATCATCAACGTGAATTTCGACAACGGCCGTGACGATAAACAAGATACGCTTCTGATTTTTATCAGTTCATCATTTTTCTTCCACTTGAAACAATATTGGTGGTAAAGAATGTTATAATAGGTCACAGTACTAAATATTTTCCCAAAGGCGACCATTATAATGTTCAGGCGAACAAAATATGATCCCATCACTTCAAGTTTGGCATTCAAATATCCTTGTCAAGTATGGCCCTTCAGACAACTTTTTCTAACCCGAAAACAGGATCAAGCAAAAACCAAGAGAGAAAAACTGACAGGAAGGGAAGTACCGGTCATGTGCATATATCTTTCAGGGAATTCGCAACAAAAACACACCAACAGTCAACTGTATTTCTTAGGTCTAAAAAGTCATCACATCACCCTTTTTATATATCTGGAATATTCAACAATAATGCAAGATGTCAGCAGAATGCTTCGAATTTTTATTGAAACAATATTTTTTCCCAAGGTTACTTGCTTTCGGAGATTGCATCACTTCAACTTTTCAAGGCGGGTAACTCCAATTCAAATATTTAGTAACATGCATCTACGGAAGACATCTTGAGGGGGATGTTGCTATAAATAAACAATGATTAACAACAACAAAATTCTCGAAGGTTTTCAGTTTCCCGACACCTCGCAATTGCCGATCGCTTTTTAACCCTTTACCTTACATGAAAAGCAGACGACATGTGCAAACAGAATTCTTGAATAACTATTTTTTTTCAGTTTTTGTCTCAAAAACATAGGTTATGACCCCTCGTTGGAACGAGCTCGACGAGCTCGTTCCAAAGAGGGGTCATAACCTATATTTTTGAGACAAAAACTGAAAATATAATGAAAATTAATTGGCGATTTTTATGAATAGCGCTGGTCGCTTTTGGCCGTTACATTGGATAAAGGGTTAAAGAACACATTTACCGCGGCAATACAAATTTACAACATGTTATAATTATTATTCGATGTATAAAGGCCATTTACCATCCAGCTTGTCGGTCCAGATCTCTTAGTCTCGTCGTAAATCGGTCGCCTTGTATGATAAATGTTGTGTGTTTGATCCTCGCCTCCCGTTCTTCTCTCTCCTTTCTCTAAGTAAGTAAGTAATAACTTTATTTGCAAAAGACATTATAATACATGTTTATAACATAATTGCCAAGAAACAACAAATAGTATTAATAATATATCACATCTAGGATTTATGAAGCTACATATTTGTCTTCTGCAGGGAGGTGACATAGCCAGCTGGCTGTATTACTGTCACCCACCTCAGGGAACGGGAAAATGTAGAGTATAGAAAGGCAAAAAAGTGGGAGATAAAAAAAGCAACGAATGAGGGAAAAAGTGAAGAGAGGGAGAGAGAGAGGGAAGAGAGAGGAGAATCAGCTGCAACTGAAAATAACATGTATAGTAGAAGAAATAAAGTAAAATATAAATATGTAAGGAATGAGCTCTGCAGTCCTGGTGATAAGTGGAATTTGGTTTCATTCTTGCACTGAGAACGGGGGCATACATGGGAATGTGATATTTTGCCCAGAGCCAGCTAAGAGGTTTGAGTTCCTTGTTAGCAGTTTGTTTTCTGGAGTTTTCAGGAATCAACCCTAATTAATAAGGACTTTACGGACTTACAATATTAACAAAAAGTAAGCGCTGAGATTAGGAAGTCAAAGCGGTTAACTCTAATTCAAATTTTTCGTACAGTCATACCAATATGACTACCACAAATAGCTTCCCAATGCCACTGTATCTTGTTCATCAATTCTGGGGGGTTGTGACAACCGTTACTGATTCCCAGTTCCTTATTCGACATACGTATCAACCGATACAATCGGTTGATAACGATGTCGAATAAGGAACTGGAAATAAGTAACAGTTGTCACACCCGTAATTCTGGCTTCGTGGGAAATGAGAATCTCACCATTTCCAATTCCATAGTATGACTCTCTCCCAAACGAGAAATCACAACAGACATCCGTTGAAGCTTTTGGTTTCACAGAAAATGCATGTTGACCCGAGCTCATAACTAAAGTTCATCCGATATGACCATTTACTAAATATTCTGAACTTGGGCACAGAATTTCAGGATCCAAAGTTGGGAGGGGGTGACGCTGACACACTGTTCAATTCGAAACAGCAACGGTTAACGTTATGCTCGTGCAGCTCAGCTTGTCGTAGTCTTAATAGCACGTGGCGCATGACATAATTTCTAAGCAACGGAATGGAAATATTATAAACAAAACTGTTTTTTTAATCTGGATTAAACAATAAATTCCGGAAAATAAACCTCGGCTTTGAGTTTTGGCTTGTTAAGTTTTATCAGTGAGAACATATGGTGTAGACATTCTTATAAATAATCATGAAAAACGAAAGAGATATTTGAGTGATCTTGGGTGAATACTGTTTGTGTTACCTACGAGAATTGTTAATATGTTAGGAACGAAAATATAGGCAGGTAAATAAGACTCGATACAATAACAGAATTTTGTTTGAATTGAACGCTTGAATCTATCAACTCCGTTTGCTTACACTTCATTCCCCGTTTGTGTTCTGTGTTATTATGGAAGGTGGTCTGACACTGTGTACCATGCGCTATGATTCTCTTCAATAACTCGAGATTTCTGCACAACGTAATATGGCAAAATCGGCACAATTGCAGTATTGCGTGTATTATTTTTAAGGTGTGCCTGTGGCTGAGAGCAGTGCTCTTGATACAAACGGGAGGAAAGAGGCATCTTCATTCCGTCAAGAATTTTGTCGTAAAATTAAAGCACAGCCGGGTTTTTGTGCTCACACGACGGTGCATTCAAGCTGAAAATAACTGTCAGTCGTCAAAATAGATTCGAGAAGATAACAAGCTGGGACATGTCGAGGCCGTACCATTTTCAACCGAATTGAGGATGGGAAGCACCACCGCGTACCACATGCGGCAGAGAATGTATTTGCATCGATACATTCTGTCGTAAATGTTACGGTCCGACCTCCCTCCAGATGAAGCTGTGTACGCCAGTGGCTTGGCGATCATGGTGTGTCGTCATATGGAATTTGGAACAATTGGGAATCTCACATTGTATAATGCTTCTATGAGAAGGACGGGCGCATAACTTTTACAAGATTTAGTATTGCCAACCTTTCTCACACTCAGCCTCTTAACCTGTAGAGAGCTGAATTATTTTTGGTTAGCTCAATTTGCTACATGTCTTTGCCTTGTTATAATTTATGGGAGAGTGAATTATAACACAGCAATTCCATCCAGACTAAATAATTTCATTTTAAAGATAATATGAAGCACTTTCACCGACACCTTTAAGTGCGGTACCCACACTTCAGATTAAAGTCCAAATTTCGCCTTCCAACACTCAGCCTGTCATTCGATCGGGAAGGTGGTATGGAAAAGTTTGCCCGGACACTTTAGTCATTTCTGAGTGAAATGGTACCTCTGTTCTCTAATGAATTGATGAATAAAACTACTCGCGTCGACAAGTTTGCATAAAAATCTATTCTGAGCTTTAACCTTGACCCGTATGTATCGAGGCCCATTATTGTTTTGATTGGGTTGATACTGTAACAATACCTACTGTGTTCGCCTATAACCCAGTTGATCCTTATAAGCTATATCCCAACCCCAGCATCCACCTTTACGCTGAAAATTTGAAATAGGGCACCCATTCTCTGTTACTGTTCCCATAACCCTTTCAATGCGATATGTATATTTTTGCGCGAACAAAATGTTGGCAGTGGGCGAGCAGACGACACAGTGAGCAATAAATCGGTTGTGGGGATCAGGAATAATTCACTCCTACAGCTCTATGGGGCCCTGGGATTAAATGATTAAATTATTACTAAAGCTCCCAACAAATGCGGAATGGATTCGCCCAAATTTCAGTGGAGAGTATTGTATGAGACGACGCATGATCGGGGCGCCAGTGTTGAAAGGTTAGTAGTAAATACAGCAAATTTATATCAGTGTTTTCGTAACATTTTATCTAATTGTCGCATGAGTGCTAGAATGTCCTATGTCCCCTATGGGACATAGGACATTCTAGCACTCAGGCGACGTAATTTCACCAAGCGAATATTGAGATTATCTTTTAGAGTTATCTGGTAATATATCTCTCTCTTCTTTTATGTTTCATAATTACTAGCCACTGGTGGTGTACCAGGAAACGGAATGATCATTTACAGGAGTTTTATCACCCAATTAAATCGATAGATCCACAGTGACTCTGCTTTTATCGCAGGCTGTTAGACTTGTCATCGAATTTCGGGACGTCGTTGACTAGTCAAATCTCTTAGCCATGTTGAAGACATGTTTTTGCAATATTGATCGTCTGAAATTCCATTAAATTTTTGTGGGCTTCTTGTTCTCTGATATCGGCACATAAAAGCAAAGACGAGCGACACCATGTTCTGTTCTGTAATAGACCGTCTGAAATGTCATCTGTTGGGTTTCTTGTTGTCCCCTTGGATGAACACAATCTAGACAGAGCAGAGCGACGCCATGTTCTGTTCTGGAATGCATACACTCAGTGTAGAGACAGTTTGCTTACAGTCGCATTAAACTTATTAGGCCCCGCCGACTTTCGGCGGAAGCCCTACAGTAATTACTTTGTCCGTCTGTCCGTCAGCATATTCCTATGTCGTACGATAACTCAAGTTTCTTTTGACAAACTCTCATAAAATTTATACTCATTATTGAAATTGATCAAACGAAGCCACCTTTCGTTTTTGATGGTTTTCTGCTTTTTTCCAGAGTTATGGGACTTGAGTCTTAAAAAATGGCATTTTTTACATGTCGTATGATAACTCAATAATGCTTTCACCGAATCTCTTGAAATGTTGTAGCAATGTTACAATCAGTAACGGCAATACCCTTTTCAATTTGTACGACTTTTGGATTTGTCATTCTGGAGTTATGGGACTTTAATTGTAAATAGATGAGTCTGTCTGTCAGCATATTCCTACATCGTACGATAACTCAAGTTTCCTTTGACCAATTCTCATCATATTTATACACTATATTGAAATTGATCAATCGAAGCTCCCTTTCGTTTTTGACGGTTTTCTGTTTTTCTTTCCAGAGTTATGGGACTTGAATCTTCAAAAAATGGCAACTTTGTACATGTCGTATGATAACTCAATAATCTTTTCACCGAAAAGTTTGTAGCAATGTTACAATCAGTAACGCAACACCTCTTTCAATTTTTAAGATTTTCAGTTTTGTCATTCTGGAGTTATGGGACTTTAATCGTAAAAAATGACAATTTTTCACATCTTATATCATAACTCAAGTTCGTTTTGACCGATTCTCATAATTTATAACCACACTATTGATCAAACGAAGCTCCCTTTAATTTTTTGACAATTTTCAGATTTGTCGTTCTAGAATTATGGAACCTCACTGGCCTCCCAAGACAGGTGGTCTCTCAAGGAAGGTTTCACTGTACTGTTTTCTGTTCGAATTGCAAACCGTTTCAAATGCGGGGCCCACACTGATGGCACCCATCACTTTGCATCTAGTTCCTTTTCTATCAACAGAAAATACCGGCATATCGTATTTCGGCACCTAGGTAAATCAGTATATGATGTCACACCTCTTGTAGCTTTATTGGTACTTCCAACTACCTAGTAACCCCGCGGGATCTAATTCAAACTTTGCTCGCTATTTTACTGTAACAGGAAACGTCGCACCGACATGCAAGTATCTGGGTAAGTTGGAAGTTGTTTTCTAGGCAATCTTGTTTGCCTATATAGGCAGTCAAGACCTGTCTAGAAAGAACTTCAAAGCGACAGAAAGTAAATTGTCACTGTGTAGCAATAACATAAAATTACCCTGTTCATTAAGGTTTTAATCATTTATTCTATTGAACAAAAATGATATCACAAAAACTAAACTATTTGGAGCTGAAACGGTTAATCTTAATCTTGATCGATCCAAAAAGTAATTGATCGATTAACCGTTACTTTTGAACTACCGTCTTAATGGGTTAACAAAGGAACAAACTTGCTGTAAAACAGGCAAGCATTGTCACACTGACTCACATCAAATTTCTGAGGCAGAGTAAAGCATGCAAGTTACTTGCTGACATACTTGTTTACTTGCATGATCATCATACTGTCCCAGTGGCTGGAAATGGTCATTCTTAACACTTTACCCATTCCTGGTAGCAGACGACACTTGCAAAATAAATTCATGAATTACTAAATATTTTCAATTTTTGTTTCAAAAACATAGCCTATGGCCCCTCATTGGAACGAGCTCGTTCCAATAAGAGGTCATAAGCTATGTTTTTGAGACATAAATTGAAAACATTATAAATTTGATTGGAAATGTTTGTATATAGGCCTAGTCGGTTTTGTTTGTTACGTTGGGTAAAGGGTTCATGCTGTAAATCATCAACGGTATGGCATTTATCCAGATATCTATTTGGACATGTGATTAATCGGTTAACCAAGGTTAATCCACGCGATTAATCGATCAAGAAAACCCCTTAACCGTTTCAGCTCTAAAACTATGCCCTTTGAAACATTGGACACATCCCTGTAATTTTGGAATATCAGTTACCGCCGTACAGTTTGTGGAATTTAAGGGCCTGCCCAAATCACTGGTGATAAGTTCACAATTCCTTGGTATGTAACCCTTTGGACACTGGTGGTATCTTCCATGTCAGTTCAGTGGAAGCGATTGGAAGAGTCCATATTCATTATCTGGGGTAAATCAATTAATATTTTCAACGTGCTGTCCAAGGCACGTTCAAAATACCGATTAGTCTTCCCCACACATGCACTTAGAGCACCCATCCCTTTTAATGAAATTCTGACATATCATGTTCATGGACCGCGTTGTTTTATTTCAGAGACCAGGTCTTTCCCTTTTTGATATTTCTACGTTAACGTTTCTACGCATGTTTCGAAAATCGAATTCAAATTTCGGTTTCATTTTTAATGTGTATGAATGAAGACTTTGAGACGAATGTTTATAAGTGTGTACGGGGGGGGGGGGGGGGAGGGGGCGGCGGTGGCTCAGTAGGTAGAGTTGCAGGCTGGAAGCCGAGAGGTCCTCGGTTCGAATCCCACCTGTGGCAATCGCGTTGTGTCCTTGGGCAAGACACTTCACCCCCATTGCCCACGTGGGGGCACGGTGACGTTGCGTACCTAGGCGTTATGCACGTCGATGGTGCACCGTCTTCAACCAATGCTAGCCCTGCTTGTGTGGAGTTAGTATGTTGGGGAGCTGACCGTTTCTCGCCGTTGCTTGGTGGTTCTCTCCGGGTACTCCGCCGGCTTCCTCCATCCGTAAAACTGTCGTGGTCATGATTAGCCATTGTGCAGAAATATGTGACCTTAAACACCAATAAATAACAATAATTATAAGTGTGTACGGCTCGGGATGTGTCAAAATAACTAGAACCTACATAGAGAAACAATGTTTATTCTAAACTGAACGAAATGAAACGATATTCTAAACTTTTGGTAATGAAACGAGCAGGAAGCTGGATGTCGATTGAAAACACATAACCATCGATGAAAGTACGTACAGTTACATTTGTCGATAGAATTATATCCAAAACACCTGAGGATGTACAAAATAACAGCTGTTTTCAGATACTTATCCAGTGGATAAACGAAAACACTGTGTTTTTTAACTGGATTATAATATTATGATAAGACAATTAATGCGATGCGATTTATGCAAAACTGGCAGATTATCAAAAAATACAAGAATGTTATTGTTTTCTGGTAAGGTAGAAATTTCACGTTTTGTTGCAAAGACTAAGCAGTCTATACACAGAACAACACACGCGTGTGAATGGGTTAATCGATACGGCACGAATGCCGACGTGAAAGGATAAAACGAGAGGCCGCAGTTTATTGCATGCCTTCACGTCTATAAAAAAACAATTATTAGAAGGACACTCAGAAAATCATTTGACAACTATCAACTAAGAGAACACATATTATCGCCAACCATATTTGCGAGGGGAACCCGTGTTACAATTTCGTCCCATGAGTTCCAATGTGTCCTATGTGCCTACTGGCACATAGGACACATTGGTACTCAGGGGACGATTTTTAGCTATCGCTAGCGATTCAAATTGTAATTGCGGTGCACGATTTGTTGAATATTCCAGTGAAAATTCGTTTCTATTTAAAAATAGTCCGTCAACGATTTCCGTTCCACACGTGTGTGCGGAACGGATTTTTATTTTCCGCATGGTTTAGTGTTGCTGCAGATGGAGATTCCATAGAACAGGCGAGTAATAAATTCAACGATAGCTACTTTCTCTGTCTGAGACGGGGAATAAACTGTTCCTGCACTCCAACATCTCGAAGGTGTAACTTCTTCCAATAGACTTTGCCACCTTAGGCATCGGGATTCTTGAATTGTTTGTGACAGGTCCCAAATCGGGAAGTTGGCGACGACCATCCCTTACCATAGACTAAGGAGGTTAGTTTTTCCATATGGATGTCACATTCTGTAATGATGATAAAACTTAGTCATCTTTGTCTTTGATGATGAAATGCTTCGATATAATGCACTGTTGGAAAGGGTTCTATGAGCCCCTTTCCAAAAGTTTATAACATCACAGCATATTATCCGCTAAATGAGAAGGAATCGAGAATAAATCTACAGTATTCTAAGTTTCTTATATCCGGTCTTATGTCATAACGAGTGTGAGTACATCGCATTATGTTTCTTTCCTTTCGCTGAAAATGTTCCGGGAAAGGTTGCCTGAAAACCGCATTACCCAAAAAGTTAAGGTAAATTCATCCTTGCGTTGCCCTAGCAGTCTTTTCTTCTAATTTGTTCAGACTTGCTTATAGTACATCGCCGTCATTGTCTAGTGACACAATACTTCATTTTGTGTGTGCACAAGACACACATCATATGAAATATCGATACTCTGTTAGGCTTTCTGTGTAGTATCGTATCAAACAAAAGTACGCCACTATTTATTTATTTATTTATTAAGGTTTAACGATACTTTAACAGCCAAGGTAATATCGTGTCGCTGACAGATTTACGGGTGGAGGAAGCCGGAGTTCCCGGAGATAACCACAGAGCAACGACAAGTAGATTCCAGCTCTCCAAACATCGTAACTCCGCACTGCAGCACAGGCAGGGTTAGGTTAGTTGAAGACATGCGCACCATCGACGTGCAGTACGCCTTAGTACACGGCGTCATCGTGCCCCCATGTGGACAATCGGGGTTCAGTGCCTTGCCAAGGACACAACGTGGGAGTCCGAGTCGATCGCTCAGACGGTCACCCATTCAAGTCCTAACCGGGTTCGACGTTGCTTAACTTCGGTGATCTGACCGCAACGTCTCCGCGCCCCGAGCACGCCACTTCACTATACCTTACTCGTGACCTCTGAACCCTCGGGACAATTTCGAAAAGGACGGAAGACAACCACAAGAAAAATGTATGTCTCCTTTTCTCATCTCCAATTGTTCGACTGAAATACTCTCCCTGGAAGAGTTTCAAAATTACAAGCATAATACAACATATGTTAACCATTTACCTAACGAATTGGCCCCATCCGCCCGTGTAATGAAAAAAACTATTTTTCAAAAAGTTTCAGCAAAACCATATTATTTGACCCCCTCGATGAGCTCGTTCCAAGGACATGCCATATGATGTGGTTTTCTTGATTTTTATTAAAAATAAATTAAAAACAATAATTAAAATAATAAAGTTTGACAACCTATGCGATGGGTAAAGGGTTACATTCTCTACATGATCAACCTGATATAAAAACTTAATTTCAAGCTTCATTTTTCCGATTATGCAACTCGGAATTGAAGCAATTTAATTTTGTTGGACAGAACTCACAGAACTCATTCATCTCTGACAAAGGTTTATAGTTTACAGTGAAACTTATGACACGAGTTTAGAAATTTGGGTCTGAACCGAAGCTTGGGAGAAGTTTTCGTAAATTTTACTAAACACAATGAAAACTTCTATTTTCAACTTGATTTAAGATGGCTAAATGGGTCGAGAAACAAACAGAGCTTTCTCCAAGGCCAAGAATTACGTTTGTGAAAAAGCTTCGTTTAGAAAAAAAATAGTCCTGTGTGATATTTTGAAGTGTTCGATAATACAGTTTTGTTATTCAACGAGAAGACACTGCCGGAAATCAGAATTTTGTCGATACATTAGGTACAAAAAGTCACAAGATGACCAACGGTCAGTGTTCATTACTTGAACTCAGTTGGTACGCCATGATATTGCCAAACAATACCTGGGTATACCACGGTATATTGGTTTTCGTTTTGTTCCCGGCGAAAAGACGAAAACGACATACAAAGCAATTGATTGGACGAGATTTAAATGTCACAAAACTCACTGGTTTTGTCAAGAGAAAAAATCGAACTAACATGAGAGTACCTGAGAAAACGTGTACCCTTACACAATTCCTCGCTATTTCACAACTTTTTCTTTATTTTGTTGGTCATTTAGAAGTATCGGATGAAGCAGCGTCATTGACTTACTTTTTCATACTTTGTATCATCTGAATATCAATGTTCTTTTGCAGGTAACATTAAAATACATTCCTCTTCAGAAGACTCAACACCAGAAACTAGGCCTGCAGCTCATCTACTTGGATCTCTACAACTCCCCAAACTTCCCAGAAGTGAGTATATTTTTTGTATTAGTTTTAAATTTTCGAAGACGAAATGCTGGCATGGACACTCAGTGAGCAACTACCGAAATGGGTAGTTTGATGTCCAGTTATATTGAACCCTTGTCACGTTAACCTTTTGAACCCTGGTGGTATCTTCCATGTCAGTTCAATGGCAGCAATTGGAAGAGTCTACATTCATTATTTAGAGGTAGGCCACTTAATATTTTCAACGTGCAGCCGTGGGGCTGCACGTTGAAAATATTAATTGGTCTACCCCACACATTCACTCAGCAGCCATCCTACTTAAGGACATTTTGACGTATCATGCTTCTGGGCCGGAAAAAAGGCCGCTCCTGTTCAAAGGGTTAAATTAGTTCCCGAACCTCAATGCCTAATGCGTCGAGTGTTTATGCATAAAGTTTTCTAGTTTCTTGTGCGGTTGGTGTAAAACACTTTCAAGGGCTGTTCAAAAATCATCTGATGCGATATTCAAGTGCAAATCTGGACACGGATGTGTGGTGCGAGCTCCCGGTTTTTCCCTTTATCCATCCGTGTTTATCAATCGATTACATACAGACACAATTTTTGAACCGGGAAAAAGTAACTGAGGTCATTAAAATCGATCTGAGTCGAGGTAAGCCTCACCCAACTGACTCATCGATATGTGCCCAGAGACGAGGTATCGACTTCAACACACCATCTCAGAAACCCACATGGTGGTAATAACCTTTATCTGATAACCATAGAATATAACAACCGTTGTATATACTTGAAGTATATACAACGGGTGTTGTATATAATTATAATTTATGCGAACGACCTCTGACCTCTTTCAATTCCATTTTCATTCATTCATTCATGAAACATCGTTATATTACAGGGCAGGTTTTAATTGTACGCTTATTGCACTTTGTCAGAATCCTCTGATGGTGTAATTTCTTATTTATTTTGCTTCAATAAAGGCAACCTAAAATTTTGCTTCAAAACATTGTAGAAATTACTTGAATGTTAATAGTAATTAGTATGCGGCGACTGCGAACTATTTATAGTCACGGCCTCGATCAAAAGTACTCGCGGAACTGCGCTAATTAAAAGTTCGTCTGCTCTACCTGAAAAAAAACACTTCGTAAAAATTGTAAACAAACGCAAAATTATTTGTTATATTGGGACTACAGCATAAAACACGGAAGAAAACTGGAACTATGTCAAAAAAAGAATAACTCTACTGAAACACCGTTTTGTTACTGTTAATAAAATAGGTGAAATTTATTTTGTTTCAGCGCAGTTACATGATGCAAGAAGTGCAATCGCACTTTACAATCGCCGTCATCGATTTTGTAATGTAAGGGACACAACTCTATGCGTCTTGTCCTATTTCTTTTGTCTCGTAGACTGGTTTTCTTTGGAGGCCCGTGGGAAGCATATATAAGTCGGGTAGACGCACGAGACGGGTGTCTGTTTGTTATCAGATAAAAACAATAAACATATAGTGTGTTTTTTTATATCTGTGTTATACAACTCGTTGAAATATGGTTTATTTTTTCTCCGCGAAGCCTCGAAAAAATAAACCATATTTCAACTCGTTGTATAACACAGATATAAAAACACACTATATGTTTATTGTCTATATATGTATATACAACCCAAATACAAGGAGACATCCCCACATGCCTTCAGCAATGAGTGCTAAAGTGACATTTTTTCATCAAAAACTTTGTGTATAGCCATGCTCAGACCTATATCCCATTACTGTCAACCTTCTTTTTTCCAAATAATGGAGACATGAAAACTTGTTTATTAAGCGAAGATCCATAACGTTAATTTTTCTGATACTTATACTATTTCATGCATTGTTCATACACCAACCCTCTGTAATGGATTCAGGAATAGAACCCACCCCACCCCACACCATCCCCATGCAACAGTTTTCAAAATTGGTCTACCGCATCTTCGTGCGGATTTCGGTTGAAACTAACTCACTAAGTTGAAATGACTTATAGTGATCGTTAGACCTTTTTTCTTTATTTTTCGTCAGATACATTTTAAGCCTTTACCTAACCTGAAAAGCAGACGACACTTGCAAAAATAATTCTTGAATAACTAATTTTTTCATTTTTTGTCTCAAAAACATAGGTTATGACCCCTCGTTGGAACGAGCTCGACGAGCTCGTTCCAACGAGGGGTCATAACCTATGTTTTGAGACAAAAAAAATGAAAAAAATAATGAAAATTAATCGGCGATTTTTGAGAATAGCGCTGGCCGGTTTTGGCCGTTACGTTAGGTAAAGGGTTAAGGTACTTCGCCTTCACTAACAGTCGCACATGTACAGTACTGCCGTCGTAGACTAGCCACTTTCCACAGGTGGGCAATATTTCCACGGACGCAATAATATTAGATTCCAAACACTAATTATAGGAAAAATCATCTAAAATTGAATTAATGAAGCACCTTGTACAACCCGTTGCTTTATTAATTAAAATTTTGCTGATGATGATTTTTATTACCTGGTAAACGCATGCGTGGACATCACTACCCACGCGTGGATTATGACCAGTCTACGGCGACCGCTCTGTACATAATCATTATAATTCCAGGTGTGTTTTTGTAGTGTTTGAAATTTCGACCTTTATCCAAAACAATACCCTATTTACGCGTTTTTCTTGAACTTTCTAATATCAGCACCTGTCTCAAGCCTCCCTCTTTCAAACTTTGGATATCACATCTCCTGAATAACAAAACCATATCTAAAAATATGGTACCCACCTGGGAAATTGTCAGCGGTTATCGCCGATTTTTTCGTCAGACCCTTTTCACACCAACGTCACAAAAAAAAAATTCGTCGAATGTTCCAGGGATTTTCATGAAATTTTAGTATGTTGAACAGCTCAAACAATAAAAAGTTTCTGAACTTACCCCTCCCATTTGATGACAGCTCTACGCCCCAAACTACATCACGTTGCACTAAAACAAATTATGGACGGGAAAAGGTGTAGTTGAAGTCGAGATTAGTGCATTTTCATTAGAATTGTCGGAAAATTGTTAACGCACTCGCGTTTTTGGCGATCGGGGTCGGAAAACATAAAAATTAGATTTCACTGTACAAAGTTGAAATACTCGAGATATGACGTCAGATACTCGAGATATGACGTCAGAAAAGTCAAATGATCGATATATGACATCAGTACTGACAAACGTTACCCCCCTCCCATTTATTGACGACCATCACCTAAACTACATATCATGGCACTAAGATAATATCACTAGCGACAAAATGAATACTTGGGGGCGAGCATTGTGCATTTTTATCCGCACTGTCTGAAAATTGTTAACGTTATGACGTTAATACCGGATCGAGGTTCGGCAAACGTCAAAATTGAATTATACTCCATGAAGTTGAAATCACGGAAACTTTTGGTACAGTACGGCCGCCGTATAGGCTGGTCACTTTCCACGGGTGGGCAATATTTCTACGGACGCAATAATATTAGTGTCTAAACACTAATTATAGAAATAATCCTAAAAAAATTAATTAATGAAGCACCGGGTACAACTCGGTGCTCCCTTAAAAAAATATTGCTGATGATGATTTTTATTACCTGGTAAATACATGCGTAGACATCACGGCCCACGCGTGGATTACAACCACTCTTCGGCGACTGCACTGCACTCATGATCCCGAATAACAGGATGAAGAGGATATAACGTCAATACCGATTAGAGTTAACCCCCCCCCCCTCCATTTAGTGACAGCCGTACCCTCCAAAACTACGCAATATAGCACTTTTGAGGATATCTGCGTTGTTTTAGTGAATATCGGAAATTATCTCATGAGTGTGAACCTGAAAGTTTTATTTTTCACGAGCGCTTGCGCGAGTGAAAATAATACTTTCAGGTCCACACAAATGAAATAATTCCCAATATTCACTAAAAACAGTGTAGATTTTATTTTTATTATATGCTATGGGACATTTTGCTGCGCAATATTCAACCCAATTCGACTGCAAACAGTTCAAGATAAAACCAAAAAGCTGCCGATCGTTCCTTCAAGGCGACGTCATGCGCCGAAGCGTAATGTCAGTTAGGAAACAACTGAAAAAAATTCGTCGTGTGGACCTGAAAATGTTATTTTTCACTCGCGCAAGCGCTCGTGAAAAAATAATACTTTCAGTTCCACACTAATGAGATATTTCCAGATACTGACTGAAATAGAGTAGATTTTCTTTTTTATTATATGCTACGAGACATTTTATTGCACAATATTCAGCCCAATTCGACCTCAAATGCGTACGTTTCAAAACAATAACAAAGATCAGCTGATCGTTCCTTCAAGGCGACGTGATGCGGCGTAGCGTGACGTCATTTAGGAAGCTACTGAGGGATATTCCTTGACATCTATCGATTCGATGGATATCTAGAAATATCTGTTACATAATTTGCGATAATTCACAGGCTATTGAGGCTAGCATATAATAAATAATAATATCACGTACGGCAAGAGGAATAGGTGAGGGAAAGCAACGCGCAATTTTATCCAAATTATCGCAAAATGTAGCATTATAATAAAATCACAGACGCGAAAAGGAATAGCTGACGTCGAACATTGTGCATTATTATCCAAATTGTCGGAAAACTGTTAACCACTGTGACGTTACCGGCAATCATGCTCGGGAAACGTCAAAATTAAATTTTACTACAAAAAAAAAAAAATTAAAATCATGGGAACTTTTAGTACTCACGAAAATCCGATGTCAAATTATGCAGATATGACGTCAATATCGACATCTGTGTCCCATTAGGTGACAGCTCTACCCCTCAAACTTCATAACATAACACTACAATAATATCACAAACGGTAATGGAAATAAAGCTTTGACGATTTGGCCACTCGGTTTCGATGCCATTCCACGGGGCTCCAACTCGGTCTCAGGACTCGAAAATGCGACAAAACTGTTGGGTAGAATAGAATAGAACAGAATAGCTTTTACCCTTTACCCAACGTAACGTTCAAAAACGGCCAAAACCGGCCAGCGCTATTCTCACAAATCGCCAATTAATTTTCATTCACACGTCTTTAGTTTCTTTTATGGTACACAGAATCTAGTTTTTTCTTGCGAGCGCCAAAATGTTGAGTCCTGTGCAGGGAGGTGGCTGGAGGATTTCGATGGGGGGGGGGGGGGGGGGGGAGTGAATTTTCAACTAGGGGAGGGACCGGGAGGGGGTCCCTACCCCAGTTGGAAATTCACTACCGAGAAAAATTTTGAAAATGAAGCCATGAAAGGGGGCAAAAAATTGATTCTAGTAACTGAAATGCCAACACATTTATGATAGAATTATCAGGTTATTAATATGTGGTATTACTCTGGGAATTGAATATGTGCTAAACAAATGCTCAAGCTCAGAACTTTGATCAATTCACACTCTCCTAACATTAATTCAGATCTCATGCAGGAATGATCAGTTTTCGATGTTTCATCATTTTGTAACTGTGAATGATGGAATTAACTCAGGATAACAATTTTAACGATGCGATTTTCTTGAAGTGCATTTCGAGGAATTTTTTTTATTACGATAAGTAAACGTACTATAGAAATCTCGTACCGATTGTCATCATGCATACTTATGAAGCTCGATATTGCGTACACTGGAACTGTAAATAGTAACAGCTGGAATTTTTGCCGAATTGAAACCGAGTTGGGATTTTGTGAAGTAAAGGAGACATCAGCATCACCAAAGAAGCTCTAAAATTCAGATAGATGGAATTTCCAACTACTCATGATTTGCCCTCCGAATATCCAACTATAGGAAATTTTTGACAGGATTGGAGGGGGGGCTGACACCCCCTACACCCTCCCTGTCGCCACATCCCTGCTCAAGGGTCATATATCATTCATAACATAACTCAGTTATTCAATCAAGTATTAGAGTGCCATCGTTACCCAGTGGGATGGAGCACAATCTGTCCTGACAACAATATACAAGAAAGGAAACCGCTATGACCAAGCAACTACAGGGTAATTGCTGTTAGCAGTGCACGTGGTAAGTTGTTTAATAAAGTAATAAATGAAAGAATTAACATATTTTTGGAACATAACAATCTAATAAGCGATGACCAATTTGGACTTTGAGCAGGTCGTAGTAAAATTATTTATATTTATTTATTTATTGGTGTTTAAGGTCACATACATATGCACAATGGCTAATCGTGAGGAGGAAGCCGGAGTACCCGGAGAGAACCACCGAGCATCGACGAGCAGCTGTCAGTCCCTCAACATTCTAACTCTGTTCAAGCTCCGCTCAAGCAGGGTTACAGCGGTTGAAGACATGTGCACCATCGACGTGCAGTACGCCTTAGTACACGGCGTCTTCGTGCTCCCAGGTAGGCAACCGGCGTAGTACAATTGACAGCGCGTTTTACTTAAAACGGCAATCAACAAGTACAACGTACTGAAAAAGCCATTATATGTAGCATATATTGACTTTGAGAAAGCATTCGATGCCGTAGATAGATCAATATTATTCGATAAACTTGAACAACTGGGTTTATGTAATAATATACTTGAAGTATTAAAATCTATGTACCAGTCAAGTTATTACCGAGCAAAAACAACCCGCGGACTGGGTCCACCCCAGCTATCAACAACCGGTGTAAGGCAAGGCTGCGGTATCTCGCCAACACTATTTAAAATTTTCAAAGATGACTTAGGTTTGAGTTTCAACGACGAATGCTTCCCGATAAAAATCAATAACTCAGTACTGAATCATCTTTGTTTGCCAATGATCTAGCTCTTCTTTCTGACATACCGAGTGGTGCCGATGATCTGGCTCTTCATTCTGACAAATCGGGTGGTGTTCAAAACTCTGAACACAAATTAAATGACTATTGGAACCTTAATATACTTAATGTTAACGTTGACAAAACAAAGGTAATCATATTCAGCTCACGATAAAGGACCAGTCTTCCCAGTTTTCTAATTGACAAACGAAAGATTGCCACACCTCTGACTATACTTACCTGGGACCTGTGTTCTCAAGTAACGATAACATGAACTTGGCTCAAAGGAAGTTACGAGTGAAAGCGATACACAGCTTATTCGATAACATGAACTTGGCTCAAAGGAAGTTACGAGTGAAAGCGATACACAGCTTATTCAACGCCTGTCAGAACACATCGTCACCTTCGATTAGCATTCATATAAAACTGTTTAAACCTCTAATCAATGAACTCGGGGCTTGGGGAATTAATGAAATAGACTTTGATACTTTCCCATGTGAACGTGTTCAACTTCAGCTCTATGAATATGAGCTTGGCAACACAGTTAATCGTCAAATCATCCTGTTAGAGCTGAAGTTGGCCGATGTCTATTACTTATTGACGCAATGATGCAATAATGATGCAATTAGTAAAGTTTATGTCAAACCTTTTCCAATCTCCGTCGTCAAGATTTTTATTGGACGCTCGATTGGAAGCTGAAAAATACCAAGACCTTTCGCAATGCTTCTTGCACTTAAGGAACAAATTTGTCAATTTTTATACGGGTCGTATTATGGTATGGCAATGTCCTCCGTCTGTCTGTCTGTTCGCCCGTCCGTCTGTCTGTCCATCCGTTAACTTTCGTTTGTCCACGCGATAACTTGAAAACAATACATCCAACAGACACTGTTTCTTTATGGTTGATTAGTCATGACTAGAGGATGGTTCCTTTCGATAACCAGCATTCTTCTGGCATATCCAATATGGCCACCGCGGCCATATATTGATCCACCGCCTGGCGGTGCACTTGTTTTAACTTGGGAAAAATATTTTTACTTTTTTAACTTTACATTGGTTATAAAAAGAGAGCATGCGGCAGCCAAAAGGACCGTGCGGGAGGGCCTGAGAAACAGATGTTTAATTTTATGATGCCTTATGATGTTTTATTTCTCAAACAAGCGTAGCACGATTAATGATACCCAGGTCAGGTGTATCTGAGAAATAAATCGCATTCGTTGAATTTGTATCATTGATAAGATATAATGCAGTTTAGTAGAAATTTAAAGTAATTCTAGATGGTGGAGTTGATGTTATTTAAAATTTCATAAATTTGTTTTCGAACAATCGAGATGTCATGTTTCTGATCGTATTGTGATCGATTATACGAGATATAATTACTTTGCACATTTGTCTTGCGTTTAACCCTTTACCTAACATGAAAAGCAGACGACACGTGCAAAAAAAAATTCTTGAATAACAATTTTTTTTCATTTTTTGTCTCAAAAACATAGGTTATGACCCCTTGTTGGAACGAGCTCGACGAGCTCGTTCCAACGAGGGGTCATAACCTATGTTTTTGAGACAAAAATGAAAAAGATAATGAAAATTAATAGACGATTTTTGAGAACAGCGCTGGCCGGTTTTGGTCGTTACGTTGGGTAAAGGCGTATGATGTTCCGGTCTGATCTTTATAAGTTTTGTTTGTAAACTGTATGGCATGATGTGGTCTTTGTGAAGCACTAATTCCTTACACAGGTTGCTGCTTAATAGAATACGGTGCGTTTGAAACATAATCTGGCCTCGGTGTTGCATTACGCAAAGCGCATTTGATGTTCTTATCCAGGACTTTAATTCCAGTGTGATTCACATTTTAATTAAAGTCCTGGTAGTGTTCGTAAAAAGAGTCCGAGAATTTCCTGTAGCAGCGTGAAGTGGTTTGAACATAGAAAGCGTATGTTGGACACTAGTATTTGCTCAATTTTATTACTTTCCAAAGAGTGATTTACTGGGATTTCCGGGTTTGATTATAAACGATAACTTCATAAGTGAATTATGCAATCAACAATTGTGTCATGTATCCGTGCGCGCAAACGAAGACGCTTTGGCGTGGGTGTAATGGGGACTTCATTGTTTTTTGTTTTGCTTTTTTAACCCTTTACCTACCATGAAAAGCAGACGACACTTGCAAAAATAATTCTTGAATAACTATTATTTTCATTTTTTGTCTCAAAAACATAGGTTATGACCCCTCATTGGAACGAGCTGGACGAGCTCGTTCCAATGAGGGATCATAACCTATGTTTTAGAGACAAAAAATGAAAAAATAATGAAAATTGATGGCGAGTTTTGAGAATAGCGCTGGCCGTTTTTGGCCGTTACGTTAGGTAGGGTTAAATAATATAATTATCGTTAATAATGAAAAGTAATAAACAGAGTAATCGCTCGCGAGGGACTATATTGTAAAACACTTGTGCGCGTTCGCGCACTCGTGTTTGGACAACGTCCCTCACCTTTCTTGAATTATTTTACGTAACCAATCCAGTCAAGCGATTACTCTCTATTTGGTGTTAAATGAGCCAATTCACTCCTTTTTCGCCATTAAACCACGCGCGAATTATGTTCGTTTTTACTCTGGAGATTATCTACGTTTTCAAGGCTGGGACCTGTTGGCGATGTCATTGAAGATGGCACTTTCATCTTGTGCTATCTCTGCTGCAATAACAAATCATTAAGTCTTAGTGGGATCCATTCCAGGGGGAGGGGAAAAGGACCTCCTTGTGCGATTTCGCACCAGTTGAGAAAAAAAAACAATTCACAAAATTACCCTCTTTATCAAAACGCTGCATTTCGGCCAGTTCTCAAGGGATTTCCGTCAATTTTCAGATTTTATGTGGGGCCCACGCGTGGTTTGTAGAATTCCGAGTGCTATGACCGAGTTCGTAGAAAAAGCGATGAAAATTTGGAATGGCTGCTCCCAAAACTTTGACACAGTTTATCCTGAACCGAGGATACTGCATTTCCAGTGTAAGATACGCCATGCTTGAAAGCGGCATCGGGCGAGTTAACGAGCGACTTGATACGTTAAAAGGCGACAGACACCTTACTGTGTGGCGAGCGGGCCTTGGCTTTACTTCATTGGATGGCTTGTAAAATATTGTCCTGCAATTTCAAAATTATCTAGTCTCTCCATGTAAATTTGAACCGGTGTTAGTCAGTTTGGGCAATTAGGTTTGTGGTGGTCTACTAGCTCTACAATTTATAGATTATTCAAAAAGCCGTGGTTCGTTGGGTGGTGTCTTGAATAAAGACATGCAATTCCAAAATTATCAAGTCTAGCCATGTAATCTTGAACCAGCGTGTGTCGATTCGGTCAGTTAGGTGTCTGTATAATAGCTCCACAATTTGTAGATTATTATTCAAATGTTGTCGCTTGGCAATTAAATACCTGCATCATGAATGTCTGACTTTGATGACTAATAGTCGATCTGTGTACTCTGATCGATGTAGATGGAGTCTCATTAGCTTAACTTGACATAGTCAAGATAAGCTATTGCCATCACGCGTGCGGAAGTCTGTTAGTCTGTGAGTCTGTGAGTCTGTTAGTCTGTGAGTCTGTGACGTCTGTTCACATTTTCCTTTAGCACTGGCTACACCCCGCAGTTCTTGTCTGATCGTCACGAAATGTCATATGCAGGTTTGGGGTCATGTTTAGATGAGAACGTCCCCTTTTGGTCGCGATCGGGCAACCGGTATGGCTGCCCGAGCCCAAAACCCGAAAACCATTAGCACAGTCTACAGGTCGTATTTATGAAGGGATTTCATTGTAACTTGGTAGGATGCCTCTGTATAGTGCCTAGATGAGAACGTTCCCCTTTGGGCATGATCTATTAACCGTGATGGCTGCCCAAGCCCCAAACCCAAAAACTTTTAGCACAGTCTGCAGGTCATGTTTAATGTGGAGGGATTTCATTGTAACTTGGTAGGATGACTCCTTATGATGTCTAGATGAGTATTTCCCCATTTGGGCATGATCTGCCAACCGTGACGACTGCCCGAGCCCAAAACCCGAAAACCTTTAGCACAGTCTACAGGTCATATTTATTGAGGAATTTCATTGTAACTTGGTGGGTTGACTTCATACAATGTCTAGATGAGAAAGTCCCCCTTTTGACGTGATTGGGCAACTGTGACGGCTACAGGAGCCCGAAGCCCGAAAACCTTTAGCACAGTCTAGAGGTCATATTTATGAAGTGATTTCATTGTAACTTGGCAGGATGACTCCAAATAATGTCTAGATGAGAACGTCCCATTTTGATCGCGGTCATGCAGCCTTGATGGGTGCCCGAGCCCAAAAACCTTTAGCATAGGCAAAAGGTCATATTTATGGAAGGATTTCATTGTAACCTGTTAGGATGACTCCATATAATGCCTAGATGATGGCATCCCCTTTCGGTCGTGATTGGTCAGTTGTGATGGCTACGAGTGCCCGAAGCCCGAAAACCTTGAGCACAGTCTACAGGTCATATTTATGAAGGGATTTCATTGTAACTTCTTAGGATCTCTCCAGATGATGCTCAGATGAGATTGTCCCCTATGGTTGCGATCATTCACCCATGATGGCTGCCCGAGCCCGAAGCCCGAAAACCTTTAGCACAGTCTACAGGTCATATTTATGAAGGGATTTCATTGTAACTTGGTAGGTTAACTTCATATAATGTCTAGATGAGAACGCGCGATCATTCACCCATGATGGCTGCCCGAGCCCGAAGCCCGAAAACCTTTAGCACAGTCTACAGGTCATATTTATGAAGGGATTTCATTGTAACCTGGTAGGTTAACTTCATATAATGTCTAGATGAGAACGTCTCCTTTTGGACATGATTGGGCAACTGTGACAGCTAAAGGTACCCGAAGCCCGAAAACCTTTAGCACAGTCTACAGGTCATATTTATGAGGGGGTTTCATTGTAACTTGGTAGGATGACTCCAAATAATGTCTGGATGAGAACGTCCCCTTTTGATCGCGATCATTCAGCCTTGATGGGTGCCCGAGCCCAAAAACCTTTAGCATAGGTAAAAGGTCATATTTATGGAAGGATTTCATTGTAACCTATTAGGTTGACCCCATTTAATGCCTAGATGATGACATCCCCTTTTGGTCGTGATTGGTCAGCTGTGATGGCTACAAGTGCCCGAAGCCCAAAAACCTTGAGCACAGTCTACAGGTCATATTTATGAAGGGGTTTCATTGTAACTTCATAGGATCACTCCAGATGATGCCCAGATGAGATTGTCCCCTTTGGTTGCGATCATTCAACCATGATGGCTGCCCGAGCCCGATGCCCGAAAACCTTAAGCACAGTCTACAAGTCATATTTATGAAGGGATTTCATTGTAACTTGGTAGGTTGACTTCATATAATGTCTAGATGAGAACGTCTCCTTTTGGACATGATTGGGCAACTTTGATGGCTAAAGGTGCCCGAAGCCCGAAAACCTTTAGCACTGTCTACAGGTCATATTTATGAAGGGATTTCATTGTAACTTGGTAGGTTGACTCCAAATAATGTCTAGATGAGAACGTCCCATTTTGGCCGTGATCATTCAGCCTTGATGGGTGCCCGAGCCCCAAAACCTTTAGCATAGGCGAAAGGTTATATTTATAGAAGGATTTCATTGTAACATTGTTAGGTTGACTCCATATAATGCCTAGATGATGACATCCCCTTTTGGTCGTGATTGGTCAACTGTGATGGCTACAGGTGACCGAAGCCCGAAAACCTTGAACACAGTCTGCAGGTCATATTTATGAAGGGATTTCATTGTAACTTCGCAGGATCACTCCAGATGATGCCCAGATGAGATTGTCCCCTTTGGTTGCGATCATTCAACCATGATGGCTGCCCGAAAACCTTTAGCACAGTCTAAGGTCATATTTATGAAGGGGTTTCATTGTAACTTGGTAGGTTGACTTCATATAATGTCTAGATGAGAACGTCCCCTTTTGGACACGACTGGGCAACTGTGACGGCTTCAGGGGCCCAAAGCCCGAAAACCTTTAGAACAGTCTACAGGTCATAATTATGAAGGGATTTTATTGTAGCTTGGTAGGATGACTCCAAATAGTGTCCAGATGAGAAGGTCCCCTTTTGGTCACGATCATTCAGCCTTGATGGCTGCCCGAACCCAAAAACCTTTAGCATGTCTGTAGGTCGTATTTATGGAAGGATTTCATTGTAACTTGTTAGGTTGACTTCATATAATGCCTAGATGATGATATCCCTTTTTGCTGGTGGTTGGTCAACTGTGATGTCAACATGTGCCTGAAGCCCGAAAATCTTGAGCACAGTCTACAGGTCATATTTATAAAGGGATTTCATTGTAACTTCATAGGATCACTCCAGACGATGTCCAGATGAGAATGTTCCCTTTTGGTTGCGATCATTCAGTTATGATTGCTGCCCAAGCCTAAAGCCCGAAAACCTTTAGCACAGTCTTCAGATCATATTTATGAAGGGATTTCATTGTAACTTGGTAGGTTGACTTCATGTAATGTCTCGATGAGAACAGCCCCTTTTGGACACCATTAGGCAACTGTGTTGGCTACAGGGGCCCAAAGCCCGAAAATCTTTAGCACAGTCTACAGGTGATATTTATGAAGGGATTTCATTGTACCTTGGTAGGATGACTCTAAATAATGTCTAGATGAGAATGTCCCCTTTTGGTCGCGATCATTCAGCCTTGATGGCTGCCCGAACCCAAAACCCCAAAACCTTTAGCATAGTCTATTGGTCATATTTATGGAAGGACTTCATTGTAACCCGTAAGTTTGACTCCATATATTGCCTAGATGATGACATCCCCTTTTGGTCGTGATTGGTCAACTGTGACGGCTTCAGGGGCCCGAAGCCCCAAAACCTTGAGCACAGTCTACAGGTCATATTTATGAAGGGATTTCGTTGTAACTTTGTAGGATCACTCCAGATGATGCCCGGATGAGATTGTCCCCTTTTGGTTGCGATCATTCAACCATGATGGCTGGCAGAGCCCAAAGCCCAAAAACCTTTAGCACAGTCTACAGGTCGTATTTATGGAGGGATTTCATTGTAACTTGGTAGGTTGACTTCATATAATGTCTAGATGACAATGTCCCCTTTGGACGCAATTGGGAAACTGACGGCTACAGGGGCCCAAAGCCCGAAAACCTTTAGCACAGTCTACAGTGCATATTTATGAAGGGATTTTAATGTACCTTGATAGGATGACTCATTTTTGAATAATTTCACTGTAATTTGGTAACTTTTGTTGATATACGTTAACTGTGAGGGCCACATATATTAACTGTGAGGTCATATTAACCCACCCATCAGATCTTTAGTACAGTGTACACCTCATATTATTTTTATCATAAACATAGCATACAGGGAACAGAAATAAACATATTTCCAATTATCACAATTCTTGTCTTATTTCATAATCTTTTCATAAACATTGAACATTATCCTTTTCATCAAACACAACACACAAGTTAAGCTACAGTGTCATTGACACTTTCATTTTACTTGTGCTCTTTGATAGCCTTGTCTAAATGGCAGGTAATAGAAAACACCGTTACTATACCGTACAGGGTGGAAAATGTCTGAAAATTAATAATAGTGCAGTTTCGAATAATAGTATAGGGTGGCAAATTCCAAGAAAGTGAGCCAACCGCTATGCCTAGAGACATTTTTAAAACACAGATGGCTGATGCTCTTGAAGTGGTGAAGGGCTAAATTATTTTCAGTTATAATTTTCACATGGATTTGACTTGTTGCAATTTATGGGAGAGTGCCAACAGGCAAAACCTTATAGACTAATTAATTCTGTTTCAGCTATGGTATGGAGCACGCCCGCTGAGTACCAGGTCTTAAAGTTATGGTATCAGTACTTTAGAATAAAGACCAAATATATGCTTCCAGATCTCTACCAGTTTACATTTCCATTGCATCCTGTGTTTGCTTGTACATGTACTTCACTAGTTTGTTTTGGTGAACTTCTTGAGATAAGCGGCTGCTCTGAACATTCATTTGCTGGAAATTAATAATCATACAGGGTCAAATAAGGATCATACAGACGGGAATTTTGTTCGAAAAAGAATAATCATACATGTATGATTATTAGGCATTCAAGAGTATCATCTGGCGGGAGTCAGACAAGACCCACCCCTGCGTTAGCATGTTTCGCAATCCGTAACTGTTTGACCAACCGATCATGAACTATTACTAAGGTAGATTGATCAAGCATTTGAGTTTTCCAATCCTGCTGTTGTGGCATGAATGCTGATTTGGTTGCTCCGGGTATCTGCTGTTAAATTAATGTGGGGAGACACTGTGGCACACTGTTGGGAAATGCTCTTTTCAAAAGAGTATCGCACAACACCAGGTTCATCAGCGAAAATAATAGTACGAAAAGACGTTACTCCTATGAGATCATTGTACGGAATAACCTGACCAGTAGCTATTTTCTGCCAACGCCATTCGCAAAAGTCATCATTTCAAATTCTGTTTTTTTCAAATTCTTTTTCCAAAACATAACTTATGATCTCTCATCGGAACGCGTTCACCTCGCTTATTCCACTGATGGAATCATAAGCTGTGTGTGAGGCAAAACGCTGAAGATGTTTAGTTATTAAAAGATTTCTTTTGCTGGTACCTTTTTCCAGTCGTGCCAGGTAAAATGTTAAATATAAAGCTGGGAGGTTTTCCGATTTCCGGTTCGGTTCCAATTTTGCTGAGAACCGAACCTCAAAACCCAGCAACAACCGACCTATGGCTGCACGATATTCTAAACTGAATACCGGTATCGGTATTCAAAAAAGTACCGCGGTATACCGGTATATCGAAAAACTGTTCAGATATCTGAATATGCTTTATCAGCCTTCCTCATCTTTTTCAATGGGCATTCTATTGGCAACTGTAAAGCCAAAGAGCACTTTTGTGGATTTTAGACTTATAAATTATTATTATTATTATTATTATTATTATTATTATTATTATTATTATTATTATTATTATTATTATTATTATTACGTACAATAACCGGGACCTGAGCCATCACATTGGAACGAATTAGCATGTATTGATAATGCGGTTCGAATAACCCTTTACCCATCGTATTTTAAATATTAGTTTATCGAATGTTTTCCAACATTTCAACAAAAAAGCTCGTTCCAATAAGGGATCACATGATATGGTTTTGTTGAATTTTTTAAAAGTATTTTTTCAACTTCTGAATTTGTATATTACGCGGACGTATGCGGCCGATTCGTTGGCTGAAGGGATAATATTATTCATTCGGGACTACAGTTAAAACTCAAGACATCTTGAAAATTAAATTGTGGGTAGATCAATAATAACGATAAAACCGATATTTTGGTAATTACAGCGGTATTCAATCGTTTGAATACCGGTATGTATCGGTTTATCGATATACCGTGCAGCCCTAAACCGACCTGACGGTTTTACTGTTTTTGAGCATAAGCCGATCAAACAATCTTACTTGGAGGGAACTGGACTAGTGTCCCATATGGACTATCGTCACTAAGTCTATCGGGCGAATACGCCGTGTTCTCATTGTCACATTTTCTCCCTTATTGACTCGTCCGCCGGACTCCACCGAACTCCACCGGACTCCACCGAACTCCGCCGGACGAGCCAATAAGGCAGAAACTGTGATACTCAGAACACAATATAGAAAAGATGAACTTTATTCATTTGTTACTTTAATTTCTGACCTTAGCAACTGATAATACAATGCAAATCAATGTTAACGTCTGGAATACACCGCAGTGCTCTCTGACTTACATTATTACCCCGTATCACAGATGTTCACACCCTTTGTTCATCGTATGACATTATCAGCTCAGACTGCCGGTGCTTCACAGACGGGCAAACGGGCAAGCACCTAAACAGGTCCCTATTTTTACACCTATGTACTGTGGGGATTGCGTAGTACTGGTGAACATTCCCAACGTTCACAGCTGGCATGTGATGCAACGTCGCAGAATCACACATTCAAACTTCTCTGATCGCACACCGGCCACTACTACGGGAAGTACCCTAATCAATCGCCGAATGGTCACCCATCCAAGGATTAACCGGACTCGACATTGCTTAACTTCGGTGATCTAATGAGAACCGGTCTCGCTTCGCCAGTGCTTCCCACTGATCCCCTAGAATCCCTAAGAGTGGCCAAAGGGAAGTTAGGCTGAACCTGTTGAAGATACTTATAGACAGCGTTTTTCGTGGTGAGTGAGATTGTATAACCTGTTGCGTTTTTTATGTTCCAAGTTGAGGGGCCTGAAGTGTTGTTTACTATTTGTTCCTAACACACAGAAAAACTGAACCGAAACCGAGGGTTTTTCCTGAAACCGAACCGAAATCGAATCTTAAAAATCAAAACCGCCTACTGCTAATATTAAAGGCGATTGCTCCTGTTTTGACTTAGTTTGCTCGTTCTTTGACTGTACTGGTTGAAAACAATTTATTTATTTATTTCTTGGGATTTAATGACACGCTCGACAGCCAGGGTCACCTTATGTCGGGCAGATTTATGGGTGTAGGAAGCCGGAGTGTCTGGAGAGAACCACCGAGCAGCGGCGATTAATGTCAGACTCCTCAACGTACCAACTCCGAACAAGTAGAGTTAGCCTTGGTGGCAAGAGCACCATCGACGCGCAGTACGCCTTATTACACATCTCCACCGTGCCCTCGCGTGGGCAATTGGGATTAAATGTCTTTCCCAAGGACACAACTCAATTGCCCCGGGCGGGGATCCAACCAAGGACCTTTCGGTGTGAATCTAATGTTATAACTACTGATCCACCGTGCTCCATTGCAAATTAAATAAACATTTTGGAGCGATTTCTGTACTTTAGTGCAGTGCTATATCGTAATCCTAACGTGAATGTACGCAATATATCAAATAATATTACAACGCGTACAAATGGTTTAGTTATCGGTCAAGAAACAAGACAAATTACATTAGCATCGTTTTTTTCTGATTTCGGCAGATTCACATAAATCTTGTTTCTCTATAATGTTATATTCTAGCATTGTCTGTGACGACATTAAATATTTATAGTGTGTGTTACCCTTTGAACCAGGGTGGTATCTTCCATGTCAGTTCAATGGCCGGAATTGGAAAAGTCCATATTCATTATATGGGGATAGAGCAATTAATATTTTCAACGTGCAGCCTTAGGGCTGCACGTTGAAAATATTGATTGGTCTTCCACATACAATCACTCAGCAGCCATCACACTTAATGAAATTATGACGTGTCATATTCCTAAGCCGGAAAAGCAGTCTATCGGGTTCATATAGAATATTCCCATAGTAACTTGGTGTACCAAATGTTCAACACGAGTGGTGAAGTGGTGTTAACTGCGAGCTTGTGGCGCGCGGTTAACACCATTTCACCACTTTGGGTGTATTTTATTTATACCATGATCGTCAGATTATTAAGAGTCGCTATTATTTTTTCTCGATTTTACTGAGCTGCTGCTGTACATACGTGCGAATCTGTTTTTGTTTGCACGGGTATCGGTGGGCGGTACTTTCGCTGTCAATTTTATCGCCGAAAGGACATGGAAAAAGAAACCGAGCTTTTTTCGTTTTAATAACATACTATTTCGAGTTATGGATGCTTTATTAACATGAGGCAATGCATGTTTGTTAATTTTGGCAACTTATGAGGTAAACCCATTTAAAAACGTAATCAATAATTGCCACCTTCATTTCACTCTTCGCGAGGCGACGTGCGATAAATTTAGACAAGTTCGCATTCAGGTCGGCGTCACCAAAGGTCAGCTTGGATGTAGTTCCACTGGAGGTGTAAATTTTAACTACTGAAATCATATTGCAGACGTGTTCACCACGGTTGATGTATAAAGCTAAAATTCATGTCATGGGCTGTTCATATATAGTAGAATAGGTAATCATGGTATGAAAAAGGGTTAACCTCTCACAACTGTATAACTTTTTGTGAAATATGGCATTTGGAAAGCAGGTGACATGATGGACGGAAAAAATGTTTGAAGGATCGATCAATATTGCAAGACACCGAGAGTGATCATTGTTGATTCATTCTATGTGATTTTCGTAACAGGTTCTCCGTCATGCGCGTGATAGTTGTATGTCAGCAATACTATTCAAGAGCCCAGGTTCCAAACGACCGACCAAGGGTCAATAGTATAAAACTTTTACAGTTGTATTTTCTAGAATTGTATTTTCTAGTTACGACTTTAAATGGGTGGAAATGAACCATTAGCATTTTCAAAGATGTGGCAATTTGCCAGTTGCTAAATTGTCATATCTTTTAAAATGCTAATGATTCATTTTAGTCAGTTATATTAATAGGTAGAAAATACAATTCCAGAAATACAATTGTAAAAGTTTTATAGTATTGGCTCTTTCTGAAATATTCCAGCCGATTGCATCTAAAAAATATCATAAGCATTTGTTTTTTTTTTTTTTGTATTAACGCAAGAAATGTTTCTCACTCGTGACTTGATTTGACCGAATCCTTAGTGATATTACCAATACTATTAGACATGTATCTGTACTAATATTTTGATTGTACACTTTGAACACTAAGTACTACTGTAGTTTTATGACCATGCCACGTAATTCCACCACTCGTGTTAATATCTTAATTTATCATATGCTAACCTGTTAATTATCGCAAATTATCTAAAAGATATTTCTCGATATCTATCGACAAGATCGATATCGAGAAATATTCCTCAGTGGCTTCCTAAATGACGTCACGCTACGCCGTATTACGTCGCCTTGAAGGAACGATCATTACTGTACTTCTACAGCTTTTTCCTTCGTAAATAAAAATCATATCCTACTCCCACGACCTCGAAAGTGTTATTCAACTCCCACGACGATATCCTACTCCCAGTCATGACGGACTACTTTTACTATTGCAGTTGTTTCGCCTCGAAATCCAACGATAACACCCAATCCACTTCAACAAATATTCTTCTTGATATTTCAACTGACAGCGAACAATGACTATGTACACATCCACATAAAGTTATAAGAAGTTGAACATGACTACTCATTCATGGTGATTGATTGAATTATTTCTTTAAAATGTGTTGATTTCCTTCATAAAGTTCATATCTCCCGTCACTTGAATTTCCATTTGAAAACGAGCGTCATTGCATTCCTTTCTGATGACGTCATATTATCGGTTCATTCATTCATGTTTTTGTGTTCATGCGCCAATTTTTCTAACCGTCAAAACAAATTGAGTGACCTTGAGAAACTGCTCTTGGATGACGGAAGAGGGGTATTTGTGTTGCAGATATTATAGGGAAATATAATAAACACAATAGTTCACTGCTTGGAGTAAAGTACGATGTTTATTCTCTCGTGGGATGCGGGGATTATTTTCCCTCGGCTAGCGCCGAGGGAAAATAATCCCCGCATCCCACGAGAGAATAAACATCGTACGTTACTCCAAGCAGTGAACTATTGTCTGTTTTGATTTATGTTATTGTTTTGAAACGTATGCATTTCTCGTCAAATTGGGCTGAATATTGTGCAGTAAAATGTCTCGTAGCATATAATAAAAAAGAAAATCTACTCTATTTTAGTCAATATCAGGAATTATCATATGAGTGTGGACCTGAAAGTTGTATTTTGCGCTAGCGCTTGCGCGAGTGAATAATAATACTTTCAGGTCCATACGATAATTTTATCGTATGACGTCACGCTTCGGTGCATGACGTCACATTGAACGTCGCCTTGAAGAAACTACCAGCAGCTTTTTGTTATTGTCTTAAAACTGTTTGCAGTCGAATTGGACTGAATATTGCGTATAAAAATGTTCCGTAGCATATAACAAAAAGAAAATCTACTCTGGTTAGTGAATATCGGGAATTATCTCATTCGTGTGGACCTGAAAGTATTATTTTTCTCTCGCGCATGCGCTCGTGAAAAATAAATCTTTCGGGTCCACACTCATGAGATAATTCCCTATATTCACTAAAACAGCGTTGATATTCTCTATATTTTCACACTGAGTAAATAATAATAACTTTTTAGTCTTCCACTGATTTGTCACGATCCGCTAACGAGGAGGTAAACATCAGCCCAGTCCCCCATTTGGGCTATTCCTTCCCCATTCTCCCTCCTAACTTCCCAGTATGCAGCCAAAACGTGTTTCATAATTCCCCTGTTAGTGCTTTCTTGATCTCCCCAACAAAATTTTTTACCATTTCCGTCATGTAATTACTCATCCGCTTGTCCTTCATGCTTCCATCCCATTTTTCCATTAGTTTCCCAAGGAGTCTTGTTCTATTCGGCAAATATTTGAGGCATTCTAAAATGAAATGTTTCAGGGTCTCCGTTACTTCTAAGTGGGACTTTAGCGTTTCCCATTTTTCCATTCTTCCCGTCAACTCCAAAAACTTGTATCTGACTTTGAACAGCAATGCCCACCCACCCCCCCCCCCTCCACCCCCTCCAAAAAAAAACCCCGATCCATCTAGGCACTCCACAGAAGCAGGCACATCTTTATAATATGACCCGTCTAAAGAGCTCTTGACCCTACCTTCAGCTTGCCAGTTTCTATTGCAATCGTCGAGCACCCTTGATAAAGCTACTCCCTTGTTCCAGTCCTTTTCTAAATCTATATTAGCTCCCTCGCCTGTCTTATCCACCCTATCTAAATACTTGTTGATTGGAATATTTATAACAGCAGCACAAAAAATATTTGTATATCTGTGAGTAAAAACATACCGCATTAACTGGTTGAGAGCTAGATTATTTTTGGTAGTCTGAATTTCTTATTTATAATTTGTTTTATTACAGGCACTATATATTTATTTATTTATTTATTTATTTATTTATTTATTTATTTATTTATTTATTTGTGTTTAAGGTCACATATTTTCGCACAATGGCTAATCATGACCACAACATGAGTATCAACTCAAGACCAGGGGTGAGCGTTAATAAGCCAGATTGCCCATTTTAGAGAGGGTTTGCACCTCCCAAGCATTGGTGACTGGCTCCTATTTTACCAGCAAAACAGAGCCTATTTACCGCAGTGAACAGGCACTGTTTCACTCCCCGGGGTTCCCGTTGATATATTACAGACACTCTTCAGTAATTTGTAAGAAAACAAATTTATATAAACAAAATGTTTTTGATGTTGATTTTTGCACCGGTACCCTCATTTTTAGCTCAACTTTGGCGAAGCCAAATTTGAGCTTATGCCATGGCCCGTCGTCCGTCTGTCCGTCAACAATTGGATACGGCTCGGGCTAGAGGCCGTATTTATGAACCGGTCTTTACGAAACTTCTTGGGTACCTTTATTATGACCGTGGGACGAGAACGAGTGTTTTTGGGTGCGGTCCGAAATTCAAGATGGCTGCCAGCCACCATTTTGTACCGATGATGCAGAAATCTGTTTTTTGTACAGAACTTCCATATGAAAGCTCTGATTTGAATATTTTTTTGTATGAATGTTTAGTACCATGGGATACATCACATATAATACGGGTTTTTTTCTCGTGCGTAAATTATGCAAATTAGACTAACTTTGATGTTTTTGGGTGTTACTTTCAAAACTGTAAGTGCAAATGCCAATACGGCTCGGGCTAGAGGCCGTATTTATGAACCGATCTTTACGAAACTCCTTGGATACCTTTGTTATCACCGTGGGACGAGAACGAGTGTTTTGGGGTCCGGTCCGAAATTCAAGATGGCCGATGGCAGGCATTTTGTACAAAATTTGGTGCAATCAGATTTTTGCACAGAACTTCCACATGAAAGCGCTGATTTGAATAATTTTTTGTGTGAATGTTTTGTACCATGGGATACATCACATATAATACGGGTTTTTTTTTTCTCGTGCACAAATTATGCAAATTAGATGAACTTTGATTTTTTCAGTGCTACTTACACACAGTAAGTATATATGTCAATACGGCTCGGGCTAGAGTCTGTATTTATGAACCGATCTTCACGAAACGTCTTGGGTACCTTTGTTATCACCTTGGGACGAGAACGAGTGTTTCTGGGTGCGGTCCAAAATTCAAGATGGCTGCCAGTGGCCATTTTATACTGAAATTAGGTCTAATCAGTTTTTTTGTACACAACTTCTATACGACTCAGGCTAGAGGCCGTATTTTTGAACCGATCTTTACGAAACTTCATGGGTACCTTTGTTATCACCTTGGGACG
Source organism: Pictodentalium vernedei (assembly GCA_031216915.1). Lineage (NCBI taxonomy): Eukaryota > Metazoa > Mollusca > Scaphopoda > Dentaliida > Dentaliidae > Pictodentalium > Pictodentalium vernedei. The sequence goes on along the minus strand of CM062292.1, from coordinate 69,306,395 downwards.
AGAACGAGTGTTTCTGGGTGCGGTCCAAAATTCAAGATGGCTGCCAGTGGTCATTTTATACCGAAATTAGGTCTAATCAGTTTTTTTGTACACAACTTCTATACGACTCAGGCTAGAGGCCGTATTTATGAACCGATCTTTACGAAACTTCTTGGGTACCTTTGTTATCACCGTGGGATGAGAACGAGTGTTTTTGGGTGTGGTCCGAAATTCAAGATGGCCACCAGCAGCCATTTTGTACCAAAATTAGTGCAATCAGTCTTTTGTACAGAACTTCTGTATGAAAGTTCTGATTTGAATAAATTTTTGTATGAATGTTTAGTAACATGGAATACATCACATATAGTAAGGGTTTTTTTTTTCTCGTGCAGAAATTATGCAAATTAGATGAACTTTGATTTATTCAGTGCTACTTATACACTGTAAGTGCACATGTCAATACGGCTCGGGCTAGAGGCTGTATTTATGAACCGATCTTCACAAAACTTCTTGGGTACCTTTGTTATCACCTTGAGACGGGAACGAGTGTTTCTGGGTGCAGTCCAAAATTCAAGATGGCTGCCAGTGACCATTTTGTACCGAAATTAGGTCCAATCAGTTTTTTGTCACAACTTCTACACAGCTCATATTTGTGAACTGATCTTCACGAAACTTCTTGGGTACCTTTGTTTTCACCTTGGGACAGGAAGGAATGAGTGTGTTTTGAGGTGCCTTTGTTATCACTGTGCTATGAGAACAAATATTTTGGGGTTCAGTCAGATCCACTCTGGGACTCAAAGATTTTTTTCTAGTTTAGCATCTGACTGTCACCCACCTTTACAATACTTTACCTATACATTTGTTACAGGCAACGGTCAGTATTTATGTACAGACCGTTGCAATACTTTATATGTACCTTTGTTATCAGGTCATTACCTAGATGTTTGTCATTGCTGTGTCACATGCTTAATACATGTACATGTCTTTGTCTTGACAAGTTGAGCTACAGTGTCATTGACACTTTCATTTTAAATTCCTGATAGTGGCTTCAAGCACTTAATCAGTCACAGCAACGGCACAAACTCCATAAAAAGTGTCTCTGAAAGAGGTGTCATAATCTACGGAAAGTGTACTTACAGTTAAAACTAGAAGTTCCGTCACGAACTGTGCGCTTATCTAGGCTTAATTGTGCGTATGAATTGCGCGCAATTGCCATATCGAATGGCATCCAAAGCACGGCAGGTTCTCCTGGTTACTCACAGCAAACACCGGCAATGTTTCAGCCAATGGACCTCCGGGTTACTCGGAGGTCCATTGGCTGAAACATTGCTTGTGCACGGGCTGTATGTACAGGATTCGATAGCTTTACTATGGTCATAACTCGTAGATTAACGCGCAGATCGACGTGCTATTTGTGCGTATTTCGTGACAGGCTTCTAGTTTTAACTGTAATAATAGCCTCGGATTCCTTACAGAATTTGAGCTTAACAGGGCACTAGTTTATATTACTAGAGAGGGCGCTGGCTCGCTGGTTACAGAATTGGACTTCAAACCGAAAGGTGTACGGTTCGATCCCGCCAGGGGTAACTGCGTTGTGTTCTTGGTCAAGGCACTTCAACTCTATTGCCCACGTGGGGGCACGGTGGCGCAAAATAATGAGGTGTACTGCACGTCGATGGTGAATTGGTCTTCAACCAATGCTAACCCTGCTTGTGTGGAGTTAGTAGATTGGGGAGTCTGGCAGTTGCTGCCCGTTGCTCGGTAGTTTTCTCCGGCTATTTTGGTTTCCTCTAACCGTAAACTGTCCGACGCGAGGTGACCCTGGATGTTGAAGGTGCTAACATAAATCGTTTATATTACGATGCTGTTTTATTTTCCTGTTATATATTTTCAGTTCCCGGTAGTCAGTTTCCAATATCCGAGTGGATACATAAAGAAGATATAGCATTTACTAATAATCTAATATACAGAAACGGACGACTGGTTGTGCCGCAAACCGGTTTGTACTTTGTCTACAGTCAGATTTCATTCTTTGAAGTTTTCGGGCATTTAAAACAGGCAACTTTGCTTGGAAGTGGATCGCACAGCCTGTCTCATTACTTATATCGATATAACATCATATACCGACAAGGAGGTGAGGAGGTACTTGCTCAGAACTCTATTACAAAATGCTGGAATCTGGAAAAATCATTTGGTGAATATACCAGCTATTTAGGTGCTGTATTTTTTCTTAGACAAGGAGATGAAGTATTTGTAAAAGTTTCCAATTTGACAATGGTGTCACGTGATCATAAGCAGAATTACTTTGGAATGTTCCAGTTGTGATTTTCCGTTTTGTGTTTGTTTTCTAGATCTATACCCATTGCTTCACGTGAAATTTCCTGGTTACTAATTTTCATGTTCATAATGTCCATCATCAAAATGTAGTAGTTTTCGTATTTCTGTGAAACTGGAAGCTTATTTATTTTCATTTTATTACTTTCCAAAGAGTGATTTACTGGGATTTCCGGGTTTGATTATAAACGATAACTTCACAAGTGAATTATGCAATCAACAATTGTATCATGTATCCGTGCGCGCAAACGAAGACGCTTTGCCGTGGGTGTAGTGGGGACTTCATTAGGGTTTTTTTGGCTTTTTTAATCCTTTACTTAACATGAAAAGTAGACGACACTTGCAAAAAAAATTCTTGAATAACTATTATTTTAATTTTTTGTCTCCAAAACATAGGTTATGACTCCTCATTGGAACGAGCTCGACGGGCTCGTTCCAATGAGGGGTCATAACCTATGTTTTAGAGACAAAACATTAAAAAATAATGAAAATTAATTGGCGAGTTTTGAGAATAGTGCTTGCCGTTTTTGGCCGTTACGTTAGGTAAAGGGTTAAATAATATAATTATCGTTAATAATGAAAAGTAATAAACAGAGTAATCGCTTGACTGGACTGGTTTCGTGAAATAATTCATTCGAGGCGAGGGACTATATTGTAAAATACTCGTGCGCATTCGCGCACTCGTGTTTGTACAACGTCCCTCACCTCTCATGAATTATTTCACATAACCAGTCCAGTCAAGCGTGTACTCTCTATGTCTTCTATTTTAGCATTTGATCTTTTTGTCAAGAGAGTGGTGGCCGAGTGCATAAGTGCGCTCGTCTCTCACGCCAGGGGCCCAGGGATCGATCCCCGATCGGGGAAAGTTCTCGAGGTATTCGAACACTCTCTGTCAGCATCAATTGTGGATTTGATGCTGTCAAAAAGTACAGTCACAACGGGTGGGGACGTAAAATGGCTGTCCTCTGTGGGGAAGAGAGATACACTCCGCGTAGTATTCGAGAAGAGCTAGGCCACGAAGTTGCCGCTACGAAAGTCATCCCACACACCTGCGCCATTGAGCCAAGGAGAGGCGTTAATGTAAGTTGCATAACTTGTTCGCTAATCCTTGTAAAACAAATAAGATTAAAAAAAATATTTTAGTCACTCAATAGCTAGGCAGTCTGTCAGAAGCGTGGCCAGGCTAGAAGAAGTGGGGAAGGGGACAAAATATTTATCCACTTCATTTTACCTCGTGCTGGGGACAAAACAAAAAAACCCATTACAATTGTAGTTCTAGAATTGTATTTTCTAGTTATGACTTTAAATCGGTTAAAATGAACCATTAGCATTTTCAAAGATCTGGCAATTTGCCAGTAGGCAAATTGCCATATCTTTTAAAATGTTAATGATTCATTTTAGTCAGTTATATTAATAGACAGAAAATACAATTCTAGAAAATACAATTGTACAAGTTTTATAGTGACGCACTGCTCCATTTCTAGGTGTTTCCACTTCAGAAGCCGTTGGCTGACCGCCCGGTCTTATTATAGTAGTAAAACGGAACTTACACCTGTACCACAGAAGTGAAGCACTGCTCCATTTCTCGGTGTTTCCACTGAGTAAAAATGGGCGTTTGTTTATTTATTTTTTTTTTAATTTTGAAGTCTTTGTCCTCTACCGTACAGTATCAGTAGTACTAGAGGCTAATACTTTGAAAACTTCATTTTGCGAGATTTCCAAACGAGGATGGTAGTATTATAGAATGGTATTATAATTACAGGGAAGATGAGGGAAAATCTCATTACCCCCTTCAACTGGTGAATGTGACAAAAAAAATATATTGTTATTGGCTGAAAGTGCCAACATTTCTCATTCATTATTGAAAAACTTTAACAAATCTCTCACGCATGATGTAACAGATTAGATTCTTCTCCTTTTTACAGTATTTTTTCTTCAAAATGCTTTGTCGTGATTACGAATCGTGCATCAATCGCCGACGTGATATTCTCAATTGAAAACAATCCCACCTGTTCAATAAATCAGTGTAAAATTATTATCACTTCCTGCAAAATTTCTCTATCAAAAATGTTAAATTCATTGTATCATCAGCAAAACAGCAGGGATAACTAAAAAATTCAGAATTGGATTGGCACAGAGTCAAATAAATCATTTTTCCGGCTTAAAACTGCCATTAACCCCAACGCGACAGATATAAAAATACAAATGGTTCATTTCGACCCATTTAAAGTCATAACTAGAAACTACAATTCTAAAAATATTTGGTCACCTCATGTTGGACAGTTTTACGGGTGGGGGAAGTCGGAGTACCCTGAGAGAATCACCGCGCAACGGCGAGCAACTGTCAGACTCCCCAACGTACTAACTCCACACACGTAGGGTTAACATTGGTTGAAGACAAGTGCCCCATCGACGTGCAGTACGCCTTAGTACACAACGTCATTGGACCCCCACGTGGACAATTGGGATGAAGTGCCTTGCCCAAGGACACAACGATTCGTGCCGATGCCCTCTTGGCTTGCAGCCGCCATCTCTACCCATTAAGCCACCGTGCTTCCCACAATTCTAGAAGATACAACTGTAAAAGTTCAATAGTTTTGGCCCCTGGTCAGATTCTATAGCTTTGTGGGGAGAAAATGGGACAGAGAACTACCGACCCACTCCAGCGATCCAGTTGATATTCACTGTTCTATTTCTTGATCACAGCACAACATGTTCTACAAATAAAAAGACTCCCCAAGAAAAGGGGTTTCCTGAAAAAAGGTTAAGGTACCCTTTCCTCAGCTGGCTGCCAATTTTAGTTATCACATGACTGCTGAACGATAAAAGCCATCGATGTTACATCGATGTTACAGTGGAACAATACCTGTGTAAGAGTTGGCAGAGTTACCGGGAAATGCACCTAGGGGGTTCCAGACCCGGAGAAAATTTAGATTTTTCGAACTGAATGAACACGGCTTCCTTGCATCTGAGCGATCAATGGCAGTTCACATAGAGGACGCTTCGATGGCATTTTTGTATCGTCATTGCGCATTCGGCAAAAATTGTTCTGCCGGGGAGGGGAGACCCATCGGGAAGGCCATGGTTCGGCCCGATTGGAGAAAATTTTACTTTTTCAAACTGAAGGAAGGCTGTTTCCTTTCATCTGAACGATCAGTGGCAAAGCATACTGATAATATATCGAAATGTTCTCAATGTGGACTGCCAATGGCAGTCCACATTGAGAACATTTCGATATACCGGTAGTCTATATGCAATCAGATCCATTTCGTCTTTTGGCCACTTTCTCGAACTTTCACGCACCAACAGGTGATGGGCTACATAAATTTGGGGGGCCCCAGGGGAAACCCAATAGAGGGCTCACCAAGAATTCTCTCGGTGGACCATACGACCATTCCTCCTCCAGTTAGCAGAGAATTGAGCCTCTGTTTAATGTATTGATGCTAAGACTATGATTGTGTGTCTATGTATTTTCAGTCTGCATAAGTCTCTTTCTTACATCACGTTCATTATTAACGGAATGCCTCAAGTCGTTTATCATTCTGATTAACACAGTGTTTGACAGGAAAACCGCCATTTCCTCCGCAATTTTACAACATCAGTACGTCCTAAGAATCTTTGTTTAATGTTCAAGAATTTCTGTTTTCAAATGCCTTTGCTAACAAAATAAAATTGATTGATGGTCTACAGAAATACGTGGCACGAGATCACCATATAAAATCAATACAGTTTCAAAGCAAAGTATGTTGTTAACTGTGCAGCTCCATGGGCAGAATGGTTGTTTCCAACAAGATATAAATATATGTTCACCTCGCAGAATGTTCATAAATCCCAAATCAGATCTTCTTTTGCAAGGATTTCTAATTCTAGAAAGAATTGCCATTTTTCCAGCATCATTTTGAAAATTGAATTTCACTCTTGGATTCGGGAGAGTTTGAGCCTCCAAACGAAGCGTGCCGCATCTATCAGCTCTCTTATCTGCATTTCTGCACATCGCGAAATATTTTATGTTTGGGGGCAACATGACGTTGTTATAGCAGAAGATTTTGTATTTAAAGCAAAGCAGAAAGCGTAACATATTCAGTCTGTTACTTTTTTTGTTGCACGTTTCACTTAATAATTGTGTTTCAAAGCACAGTTCTTCGAACATTTATTTCTTCCACACCTTCGATGTAGCTGTTCTCCAGATGGCAGCATTTCATCACTGACTGCGTACACCAAGATTTACTCATGAGTTTACTAAACTCGTAACAGCCCCATTTAACAGCATTGACACTCGGCTGAACATAATCTGCTTGAGTCAATTTATTTATTGGTATTTTAACGACACATTCGGCAACCAGGGTCACCTCGTGTCGGACAGTTTTACGGGTGGAGGAAGTCGGGGAACCGGAGAGAACCATCGAGCCGTGGCGAGCAACTGTCAGAATCCCCAACGTACAAACTCCACACAAGCATGGCTAGCATTGGTTGGAGACAAGTGTGCAATCGACGTACAGTACGCCTTAGTACACAGCACCACCGTACCCCCACGTGGGCAATTGGGATTAAGTGCTTTGCCCAAGGACATAACGCAGTTACCCCTGGTGGGGATCGAACCATGGATCTTTCTGTTTGAAGCCCAATGCCGTAACCACTGAGCCACCGCGCTTCCTGCTTACGTCAGTTGGGTTCATATTCACTCAGCCCAGATGATTTGGGTTAATTTTTACCCCAACTGATTTTAGAGCGTAACACGGCAAATTCATGTTGACAAAACACGTCTGATTTTAATTCATTGTGAAGCTTACCCACGAAATATGAAGCCTTTTAACCTTTTACCCAACGTAACGGTCAAAATCGGCCAGCGCTATTCACAAAACTCGCCAATTAATTTTCATTATTATTTCATTTGTTGTCTCAAAAACATAGGTTATGACCCCTCATTGGAACGAGCTCGACGAGCTCGTTCCAATGAGGGATCATAATCTATGTATTTGAGACAAAAAAAATTAAAAATTAGTTATTCAAGAATTTTGTTTGCAAGTGTCGTCTGCTTTTCAGTTTAAGGTAAAAGGTTAAGCACGGCACCAATACCTTTCAGTTGAACCCAACTATGGCCTTATAACACTTAACCTGCTGAATGGGCATTTTGTCCAGAAGATTGATAGGAACACAGCGCGCCATGTGTGCCATCTCTCTTCCATTTCACTGTGTACTTCTTACCGGACTACTGTGTTGATGTCTGCCGTTCTTTTGCATAAAAGGTCAACAGTTTCCAGAACCCCGCCTGTCCAAGTTGCATGCATAACTCCGTCCCAAGAATACTCATGTTTAGTTCAGTGGAACGGCACTTGTTCGCCGAGATAGTTGGCGTGATTGACCTTAGTTAGAGCAGCTGGTTGGTTTCTTGACGTTCTTGTACTCCTGTCTGCGTTTGTCATCGATGACATCATCGATATGTTCTGATATCCATTTTCTGACAACCATCGCCAATTTGTTAGATAAACCTTCTTGGAACATGAAACCCAATCGTTCTAAATCTGCGAATCTCTGTGCTGCGCGTTCAATGTAAAAGATTTATTTTGAAAGCAGTATGCTGAGCCTGTCTGACAAGTGATTCGTGAGTGATTTCATTTCACTTGTACTATTTTAAAAACTGAGAATAGATAGTCAGGGTAAGTTAAAATATAGTAGGGAATATATCGGAATAGCTGCGTGGAATTCTATTTTGATAGAAAAATACAATGTTTCAACCTTCTAGATCGACATGCGATGCCTAATAGAAATAACTGAACCGCCTTTTGTCATGAACTACCATTTATCACATACCTATTAATGTAAAACACGGGATTCCCACTGTTCTACCTGTACGATAAAAATAAAATTGTATCGCACATGCGGTGATACCAATTGCATACCAGTCATATGCACCTTTACATGCTGTAGGCTGTACTCCAAGTTCGGTTTTCCTGACACTTTTTTCAACGCCCGTATTGTATCGAGCAACGTTGAAGACATCCAGTAATCGCGATATAAAACTCTTTATTATACCCTATTTTAAAAGTCTACAGTAACCTGCCATTCAATTTGATTTGCTATTCTGCAATATTTCCTCTGCCGGTAATGTTCTCGTGCGACATATTCGGCAATGTCTTCCCGGCCGAGGTTTACCGAAAATGATACCGGAAACGACCGAAGAAGAAGAACTTTTCATGTTGCATTCTCTCGGGTTGATAATCTTTGAATTTAATCATTCGAACTGACCATATTAACCAAATTAACCCTTTACCTAACATAGCGACCAAAAACGTCCAGGAAATTGACCAAAATAAGCCCACCGTAGCCAAAAATAGCTTACAAATGTCTCGATAAAACCATACAAATATGGATATCACTAGAACCGGCTCGTCGAGCCGGTTCTAATGATATCCATAGTTGTATGGTTTTATTGAAAAATTGTGAAAATTGTTTTCGAAAAATGTTAAATTTAATTTATTTTAAAAAAGCTGTGTTAGGTAAAGGGTTAACCAAATCTTAACCATTCAAATTAAAATATTCATGTTTCCTTCATTCAGTATTTTCTCCTGGTCTGTGGAAACTCTTGAGTTGAACATGACATCAAGTGCTCAAATACTAGAATAGGGTTATTTAATACCAGTTTTTTTCAAATTTATCTGACGTGGGGGGATAATAATTCCCTGGTTTCAGGGTAACATTGCAGACTCAAGCCAGGTAATTAGTTTGATAAAAAAAATTAATAGTGTCACGTGACAGCGTATCGCCTGGTGAGTGCACTAACGCGCCATCTACAATGCTAAAGACTTGATGCTCTCAGGGGACAATATCTTCGACTCAACGTTACAAGCAAAGTTACTAGAACACATTTGTTGTTACTTTAACCCTTTACCCAACGTAACGGTCAAAACCGGCCAGCGCTCTTCACAAAAATCACCATTCAGTTTTCATTATTTTTTTCATTTTTTGTCTCAAAACCATAGCTTATGACCCCTCATTGGAACGAGCTCATTGAGCTCGTTCCACTGAGGGGCCATAAGCTATGGTTTTGACGCAAAAAGTAAAAAAAAAATAGTTATTCAAGAATTTTATTTGCAAGTGTCGTCTGCTTTTCGTGTTAGGTAAAGGGTTAAACATTTCACGTGGCCGCACCGTAGAAAAATTTGAAGGTTGTGTCATGGGAAGCTGTTTGTTTCATTTGGAATATCTAATATCTTGTTGGGGAGAAAACACACTGAAAGGTGATTATTGGAGTTTTTTTAGCCTGTGTGGAACAGACTGGTTAATGCAATTATCTTCAAACGTTAGTCATTGTATCCGAGTGTCAGGAGAAAATGGATCTCGCGAGTCCATCTTTGCGAATTATTTTTCTATTTTAGTCAATAAAAGTTTGGAAGACGGTCAAAGTTGTGTGTAAGGAATTCATTAGAGATCGTACAAAGTATTGGAAACGTTTAGATGTTACAACAAGTCGATGACACTTTACACCAGAACAATTCTGTTTATGTATCAGGCGGTCGCAGTTCAATTGAATATTTTGTAGACGTTGGCATATCGATAAAACCGTTGCGATCTCGTGACCAGCTTTTCGTGAAGTAACTAAAATCCCTGCGCGAGGACCGTTTTCCAATCCCCAATTATTCTCTGAAGTCACAAATCCAGTTTTATATCCTGGCGGATATCCAAACTGCAGCTTTCGCTCTCAACTTTAGTAAAATATACTTGTATATTTATAAGGGTGTAACGACACTCTCAAGGGCCCTGTCGCGTCGTGTCGGACAGTTTTACGACTGAGGGAACCCGGTGTATTAGGAGGGCGCCACCGAGCAACAGGGAGTAACTTTCATACGCTCTAACTCACTGTATCCGCACAGCCAGAGTTAGCACTGGTTGTAGCCATGTGTATCATCCAGTGCATTACGCCTTACATTATGGTCGCCGAGGATTGGTAGCAATGCACGCGTGGAGAGTGATGTCCACGCATTCATTTACCAGGTAATAAAAATCATCAGCAGCAAAATTTTAATTGATGTAGCACCGGGTTGTACACAGTGCTTCATTAATTAATTTTTGATGATTTTTCCTATAATTAGTGTTTAGAATCTAATATTATTGCGTCCGTGGAAATATTGCCCACCCGTGGAAAGTGACTACGGAGTCTGCACTGCAATACACTGTGCCACAATGCTCCGTATTGGGCATTTGCTATTAAGTGTCTTGCACAGGGACAATACGCAGATATTGACGGTCAGGATTGAACATACGACTTTTCGATCTGAAGTCGATGCGCAAATCACTTTTTCTCTCTCGCGTTTGTAGATTATGTCTGTTCTTTTGATAGAATAGTACACAGTAGGCAACGCTCTTAGTGAAACAAGTAACTATTTGATTTTATACTTCTCTTGAAGCTCTCACCCCAGCCGTCAAATTCTATAATGAATTCGACTCTGTTGTGGTCTGGAACCAGTCTAGCCCTTAACTCTAGTCCATCACCTGTGTTTAGATTCACCCGTTTGGAATATTTTACTTGGTCGGAAAAGCGAACTAATATATTCCAGACGGGTGGATCTAAAAAGAATGCCATAAACAATTCCTTTTCTTTGAATCAATGCACGAAATATTTCAGTCAAGACTTCATTTGACCGAATCGGTAATATTTCCATTATGAATGAAAACTCACCACAGCTCGCCATAGTTTTGTGATTCAGTTCAACTAATTGTGTTAATATATTGCTGTTTTCAAGATGAATGAAATACTTATTGAATGGAATATCTATAACTGGAGATGAAAGAATATCTGCGTATCTTTGTGACATTGTATCGACGGTCGTCTGAGCGCAAACCCCACGAAACGTGGGTAAATAAACAGCACATAACAGCGTCTAAGTCCGAACAGTAGTAGACTGGTGGCCTGAAAGATTGACTTTCTTCATGGGAGCGCGGTGACTGGGTGGTTCGGCATTGAACTTTACACCGAAAGGTTCACCGTTCGATTCCCGTCAGGAGGAGCAGCGTTGTGTCCTTGGGCAACACACTTCATCTCGATTGCCCACGTGGGGCGCGGTGGAGCTGTGTACTAAGGTGCACTGCACGTCGATCAGGCACTTGTCTTCAACCAATGCCCATCCTGCTCGCGCGGAGTTAGTACGTTGGGGAGCCTGACAGCTGCTCGCCGTTGCTCAGTGGTTCTCCCTGGGTACTTCGGTTTCCTTCACCCGTAAAACCGTTGGACACGAGGTGACCCTGGCCGTCGAAAGTATGGATAAACCCCAAAAAATGAATAAATGGCTTTCTTCGTGATCCGAAAATAAGGCAACAGCCTTCGAGAAAGAAAAAAAATCATCTCATTTTCGCAACTAAAGGGTGTCATCGTGGGTAACGGGGATCTTGGACATACACCACAACTAAAACTCTATTCAGGCTTGTTTGTCAAACTGGTCAGGCTCTGAATCTCTCTTCGGGTCTGATTCTTCAGGTTTTGATGGGAGAGTTGGGTGTGGTTGTGCTGTCGGTCGATACCATTGGCAACATTACAGGTAAAGCGAATGACTACATGTTTAACACTTCTTTAAAACCAGTTTACTCCTTTGTAATTCTGTATGATTCTTAATAATCATGAAAAGCAGACGACACTTGCAAACAAAATTCTTGAATAACTGATTTTTTTCAGTTTTTGTCTCAAAAACATAGGTTATGATCCCTATTTGGAACGAGCTCGTTCCAAAGAAGGGTCATACCCTATGTTTTTGGGACGAAAAATGAAAAAATAATGAAAATTAATTCTGCGACTGTTGTGAATAGCGCTGGCCGGTTTTGGCCGTTAGGTTGGTTAAAGGGTTAAAATTCAAGTTGGAAATACTGAAATCATATTTTCCATAAATTTACATAAAATTATTTATGCTGACCATTTTCGTGTAAATTTATTTTAAAAAAATCAAACATCTGGCAGTAAACAATTTGACTATGAGTCCTTCTTTATTTTGAAGAAGCATAATTTACACAAATTACGTATCTTATGCCTGGATCATGTATCTTATTCTCAGCGGTTTGTCTCCTGTGGAATAGAAGATGATGTGAATGAGTTACTTATGTTCCACTTTGAAAGAGACCATGGCCAGTGCGCAGTATCGGGTGCAAATCTTGCGGGTTTAAAGAGGAAATAATCCGGTTTCTATGGGTATTGTATGCGGATTTTTTTACCTCAAGCCATAGCTTGTGGCACTTCAATGGAACGCATTCAATGAGGTCGTAACAATGGGGATAGGTAATAAGCTGTGTTTTGAAGCAAATTCTTTCACAAGTGTTCTCTGCTGTTCGTGTTAAGTGCGGGGTAAACGCGGGGACGTGATAACCGTTACAAAACATGGCGAATGTCGAATAAGGAACTGGGAATAAGTAACGGTTGACGACGCTATGTTTTAGCGGCGGAAAATGGCAACGAACAATACAAATACAACGACTGAACTCGCGACAAAAAAGGGAAAAACATCAAATACTGTAGTGACTGCTGACGTGACAACCGTTGTTTATTCCCAGTTCCTTATTCGATATTCGTTATCAACCGATTTTATCGGTTGATAACGAATGCTGAATAAGGAACTGGGAATAAGTAACGGTCGTCACGTCCCCGGTTAAAGCTGTCTCTTTTTTATGACACAACTGTCCCATGGCCAAATTTGGGCACATAAAACAAGAGTTTCCGATTTCCCAGACTGCCAATCGAAATATTCGCATATTGTGCTCTATGAGTTTTTAAAGCAGTTTTCTATCTTAAATGATAGGTTCGAATCCTCCATACGAGTTGACCATCAGTTCTCACATTACAGCTATTTCACCCACATCATGACATCTCTTTCCATTGCACCCAAAAAAATTGAAAGAGTTCTGGAAAAAAATCTTTCAGCAAATCGTTTATACAAATGCGGCTCACTTTAGAGAACCCTCGACCCAGGCATTGGTTACCAGCTCCTGTTAAAGCATAACTTGTTTACCACAGGAACCAATCAGTGCCTCGCATCCCGAGTGTCATCACGGGATAGGACTTCCCAATATGAAGCATTGAAAAGCACAAGCAAAGTCACACTCCATGCACCTTCGGGGTGAACCCGGAGGGCCATTGCCTGAATCTTTCCTTTGGCTTACCATGCTGTTCAGTGGAATTTGAGAGTTATCGACTGTATATGGAAGCTCAACGCCAGTGGCGTTTTTTTTTTAATCCACTCTGGCTCAGCGCACGGTAAATGTGAATCCGCCACGGCGAGGCTCGGTTGGGATGAGCGGAATCTAACACCGCGAACGAATGTCGATAGTTAACGAAGATTAGTTTTTAAGCGAGACCTTTGAAGATTAATGTTCAGTGCAATTGTTCCGATGTAACTGATATCATGATATTGCCATAATTAAATTAGCGGAGATGATATCATATTTATAGGATTTTCAATTTATTTCACATTTTGCATCATGCATCCACGTATTATACAGAATTACCCCGTGATGGATTCGAGATTACTTGTGTCGATTAGCATGTGCAGTGATAACAAGCTAAGTATGTATTTGATGCAAGAACACTTTCATCATATGACTCACAGCAAGCCGTCTGATTGTTTTAGAAAAAGTAGTTGGCGTCAAACGTAAAAACTGCGGATTTGTGATGTCTTTGCTTTTGGTGTTTTGCTATAGCAAAAGTACAGTCGCTGTGGACTGGTCGTAATCCATGCGTGGGCAGTGACGTCCACGCATGCGTTTTCCAACTGATAAATAATCATCAGCAGCAAAAGTTTAATTAACGAAGCACCGGGTTGTACCTAGGGTTTAATCCCGAGAACGGGAATTTCCGACTTCCGGGTTCCGAAAGCCAGCCCCGATACCTGGGAAAACTACAACACGGACTCAGGAATGAAGCGTGGCACTGTTTGTGTGTTGAACTGAAGTTTTCTGCATTGAAACTTTGTAGGATTTCGTAAGTCCGTCCACGCCTGAATTTGTTACAGTCCTGTGTCCTGACGAACCATTTTCATTAAATCACTGTAGCTCTCAACCAGTTCAAGAGGACCCCCCCCCTCCCCCCACCACCACCACCCTCCCTTTCAACAGCAAGATCTACTTCACCCGCTTCAAAGTTTAAACTCGTCTTCATTTTTAGAATTACTAGTATCACTATTCACTACCTCCTCTAACATCAACACCCTCTTCAATGTCGTCACCTGTCTCCTATGCTTAAAGCAGAGGAGACTGGTGAAGGCAGTGCAGATAGTGCTGATGTTGGAGAAGGCAGAGATGATAATGCGTTTGATTCTGAAAATAAATACGAGATTGAAGCGGGTTTGGGTTTTCATACTTATCTTAGGAAAAGAACTTTTCCGTTTGGAGATGGGATATTGCCAATGAAATATGCTCATTATCATTAAAATAAATGCGTCATGTTACCCTCGTAAGTTTGCTTTATATTTCCCGGGAAATTTCCCGGTTCCCGGTTCTGAGAGTAATTTCGTTCCCGTTCCCGGTTCCTAGAAACGCAGAGAATATATTAAACCCTAGTTGTGCCCGGTGCTTCATTAATTAACTACATGGAAACGGTAACGATACATACCGTTTCTAAGTCACACGTTTCAACATTTCATGGAATATGTATTGAGAAGCAGGTTTTTTAAAGTTTTCGACTTTCGGACTGTAGAGGCATTGCATTATTATTTTCTACAGTTCGATGTTGCTGGGAGACAGTAGGAAAAGCAGCTTTTTAATTCTTGAAAGTTCTGTAAACTCAGTCAAAAAGTATTCCAAGTAAGACATATTTAGATGTCAAGTAGGAATTTGCGCTGTTGTTGATTGTACTGCCATCAGTAAAAATGGAAGAAAGATATTTTGTTCGTGATGAAAGAACTAATCTTATGTTTGCAGGTGCACTTCGGCTTCGACTCGCCTGCACCTTTTTCGACACGTGATTTACATGTGTTCTTATGAACATTGTAAAACCGACACATCAGTCACATCTTCAGCTTCCATTGTGAAGAATGGATCGCACATTTAGTCTTTACGCAACAAGAATAATAGACGACACCTGCAAGAAAATATCTTAAAAGTTTTCAGTTTTTGCATCAAAACATACTCTATGCCCCCTCCTGGGAACGAGCTCGTTGCAATGAGATGCCATAAACTACAGTTAAAACTAGAAGTCCTTTCACGAATTGTGCGCTTATCTAGGCTTAATTGGCCGTTAGAATTGCGCGCAATTGCCATATCGAATGACATCCAAAGCACGGCAGGTTCTCCTGGTTACTCACAGCAAACACAGGCAATGTTCTGCCAGTGGACCTCCGGGTTACCCGGAGGTTCATTGGCTGAAACATTGCTTGTGCGCAGGCCATGTGTACAGAATTTGATAGCCTTACTATGGTCATAACGCGTAGATTAACGCGCTGATCGACGTGCTATTTGTGCGCATTTCATGACAGGACTTCTACTTTTTAACGTATGTTTTCGATACAAAGACTGACATGAAATTTGAATGTGAATATCGTTGCCCAGTGATGGCGTTACGTGAGGTAACGGATCAAAGGGCCCGTGGAATTAAATTTCCGTCTTGACAAAAACTCTCAAGTCTTGTGAAAAAAACTATAGGCGCAAAAGCATCGTTTCAGTCATGGACTTCCGGCTTCAACTAGAGATCCATTGCTGGAATTTTGCAGTTGCTCTTTTATACACTTTCATAGATTTCAAGCTATTATCTGGGTTGAACGTTCACCCCTCCTGCGTGACATAGCCAAGATGTATTTCCACTCTTCACGCACTACAAGGAGTGGGATGCTGCTCCACGCGAGACAATTGATGCCATGTCTGTAGCGTGTGTGGTTGTATAACGCTATCGTCTATACGTCTAGTCATTTGAGTGACTGCTTCATCATGTCCTTGGTTTCAGCATTTGGATACGTGACAACCGTTACTTATCACCAGTTCCTTTTTCGACATTCGTTGGGTAAAGGGTTAAAATTCAAGTTGGAAATACTGAAATCTTATTTTCCATAAATTTACATAAAATTGATTATGCTGACCACTTTTGTGTAAATTTATAAAAAAAAAAAAAAGTCAAACATCTGCCAGTAAACAATTTGGCTGAGTCCTTCTTTATTTTGAAGAAACATAATTTACACAAATTACGAATCTCATGCCTGAATTACAATACGTGGAGAGTGGATTGTAACTAAATCACCCGCGGAGTGGAGTTATCACCCAAGCTATAACTTTTAAATTTTGTACATATCGACAAAAAACACAAGCAATGTTTCAGCCAATGGACCTCCGGGTTTAACCCGGAGATCCACTGGCTGAAACTTTGCTTGTGCTGGTTATGCTTTGCAAGATATTTTCAATTATTGCTTGGGTGGAATCTCCACTCTGCGGGTGATTTAGTGATAATACACTCTCTACGTACTGTATGTATCTTATTCTCAGCGGTTCGCTTTCTGTGAATAGAAAATGATGTGAATATAACAATAACATGATTTTGGAGAGCATTATGGTTCATTAGCGGCCCTGCAGCAATGATGAACAGCCCGAGGGTTTATTAAATAAGTTAATAAGCCCAAGGACTGTTCATCATTGCTGCAGGGCCGCTAATGAATCATGATGCCTGACAACAATCATGTTATTACTATTATTACCAGGCCATTGTAACGAACGAACGATGATTTTATCACTATACTTACAGTGCGACCGATTCACAGTGCAATGAAACTTGTTTCCATCTGATAGTGCTTCATTTCAGCACAGAAATAATCACTAAAGTCGGTTCGATATTTTTGTTTCGATCGTGCCTTCGACTTCAATTCAGAAATACAAAGGGACGTCACCCGAATGGGAGTAATTCATTAGACCATGGAATCTAAAAATAGCCGGGCCGCGGGCAGCTAATGGCTATTTATACCATTATCGCCCGCGGCCCGGCTCCGTTGAATGACGTCACTGAAATTATGGAGTTTTAACGGGCCTCCAAACTTCTGTTAATCGACTAGTAACTTATAGATTGAGTGGTAATAATGAGCGTTACTTATGTTCCGCTTTGAAAGAGGCCACGGCCAGTGCACACTATTGGGTGAAAATCTTTCAGGTTTAAAGAGGAAATCAACCGGTTTTTATGGGTATTTTATGCGGATTTTTCGCCTCAACGCCATAGCTTGTGACACATCAATGGAAATTGGTTGATAACGAATGTCAAATAAAGAAATGAGAATATGTAACGGTTGGCACGTCCATTCAGCATTTTGGGGTGATAAGTGAGAAACTAATTAATGGTTTCATTTCTGAGGTGAATGAAGGTATGTTTTATATTGATGGGTAAAGTGTTCGTGTTTATTTGTTTGATAAGGGTCTATGATGACTAGAAATATAATTAACCCTTTACCTAACATGAAAAGCAGACGACACTTGCAAAAAAAATCTTGAATAACTATTTGTTTTCATTTTTTTGTCTCAAAATATAGATTATGACCCCTCTTTGGAACGAGCTCGACGAGCTCGTTCCAAAGAGGGGTCATAACATGTGTTTTTGAGACAAAAAATAAAAAAAATAATGAAAATTAATTAGCGATTTTTGTGAATAACGCTGCCCGCATTTGGCCGTTACGTTGGGTAAATGGTTAAATACGATGTTTATTTTGAGAGTATATTGTACGTAATTATATTATTTGTGTATTTTGATTGGTTATAGAGTAAGAACTGATTCGTTTTACGAGAGTTTATACATTGATTGATCTCGGAGAACTGTGACAAAATCTGTCATTAGTTCACTTTGTCATATTATGATTACTCGAGGGTAGGCCGTTGGAACTCAATGACTTCAGTAATAGAAGCAATGATACTCGCTTCCTTTTGTCATTTGTTTGTTGGGTTTTCAACGACACTTTCACTGAACAACTCGGGCAGGGCGAATCTCGATTTTGTTTTTCTTGAATCGAATTTCGCATCGAATTAGACAAACATTTCACATCGAATGGAATCGCAATACTTCCCCGTATGTACCCCGGGAGTGAAGCAGTGCTTGTTTACAGTGATAAACAAGCAATGCCTGGGGTGGTAGTCCGCTAAAATGGGCAACATGGGTATGAACAATCGGCTGGACTTGACGTTATATCCAGGTTTCGGTCGGGCAGTATGTAGTTTCGGATAAGTGTACTACGCTAATTAGTTGGCAGCACAAGGACGTGTGATGGCACACAGTAGCCAAGTATATATATATCTCCCACACTAAATATCGCCTAGCATATGGGGTAGATAATAATTCGTGTTCACGAAGTTGTCCCCTGAGTACGACTGTGCCAGTGGGGGACATAGAACACATTGGAACTCAAGGGACGAAGTGGGGGCGCGGTGGCGTCGCTGTAACCGGTTCTCGTCAGATCACCGAAGTTAAGCAACGTCGAGCGCGGTTAGTTGTTGGATGGGTGACCATTTCAGCTACTGATTCGTGCTCCCGTGTTGTGTCCTTGGGCAAGGCACTTAACCCCGATTGCCTAGATGGGGGCACGATGACGCTGTGTACTAAGGCGTACTGCACGTCGATGGTGCGCATGTCTTCACCCAATCTAACACTGCCTGTGCCGCGGTGCAGAGTTCAGATTTACGATGTTGGAGAGCTGACAGCTGCTCGTCGTTGCTCGGTGGTTCTCTTCGGGTACTCCGGCTTCCTCCACCCGTAAAACTGTCACCGACATGACATGACCCTGGCTGTTAATGTGTCGTTAAACCCTAATAAAAAAAAAAAATAAAAAAAAGTTCGAAGTGTTTAGAATTTTGCAGAGAATTGTAGTCTTCCCGAATAACCCACTGGATTTCGAGTTGACTCGAATCGCTTGATAGGATTTCGAATTTTTACTAGAAATAAAATTCGTTTCGAATCGAATCAGACAACAGATTTCGTACCGAATCCAACTGCATTACCAATGGTTGAGAGATCACGCGATGACTCAGTGATTACGGTATTGGACTTCAAACCGAACGGTTTACGGTTCGATCCCCACCAGGGGTAACTGCGTTGTGTCCTTGGGAAAGGCACTTCATCCCGATTGCCCATGTGGGGGTAAGGTGGCGCTGTGTACTGAGGCGTAGTGCACGTCGATGCTGCACTTGTCTTAAACCAATGATGATCCTGCGTATTTGGAGTTAGTACGTTGTGGAGTCTGACAGTTACTTGCGGTTGCTCAGTGCTTCTTTCCGGGCACTCCGGATTCTTCCACCCGTAAAACTCTCCGACACGAGGTGATCCCGGCTCTGGAAAGTGTCGTTAAACTCCAATAAATAAATACCAATAGTTGGGCTTGTGGTATTTGGTTACTGTGAATTATCTCCCCTATATACCAGGCAGTATTTTGTATACAGGACAAGTCAGCTGCGCTATTTCGTTTCGTCACACGTCCATATCGAGCTCGTTCCGATGATGGACCATGAGCTATGTTTTGTAGGCAAGAAGTTTTTAAAAAAATTGAATCGCATTTTTTTTTGTGAATAGTGCTGGTCGAAGCAGGATAAAATGCTGGGTAAAATGTTATTACCGCGGATTGCCATCTGGTACTTTCTATTAGACTGTTACAAGACAAAGGCATGTGGATAAATATTGACTTGCAAAATTAACTCAGGTTACTACAACTGTATACATGTAATAGTCGGGCGTCTGATCTCGTCGGGCAAAAATGAGTCAAGCCCCACCATTGTCGAGTTGGAGAACGGTTCCCGGGAGTTTTTTGGCAGACAGTGTCTGCATCCACCAAATCATCCGACACAGCAGGCCCGAAGCCTGGATCTCAAAATTATCCGACATGGTGGGGCGAGAGTTAACATGTCCCGACAGTAGTGTCTCCGGGTCGTTGATCATCACTATGAACTTGAAAGCTAACTCAATATACTTCTTTCAAACATTAATAAACAAAACCGATCGTAAATATTTTTATTATTATTATTATTTTAAGATAATAAAAATATACGAAATTTTTATATAATTCATATACAATACAGCCAACTTAGACTGGTCACTTACTACGGGTGGGCAATATTTCCACGGGCGGAATAATATTAGATTCCAAAAGCTAATTATAGGAATAATCATCAAAAATTTAATTAATGAAGCACCGGGTGCAACCCGGTGCTTCATTAATTAAAATTTTGCTGCTGATGATTTTATTACCTGGTAAACGCATGCGTGGACATCACTGCCCACGCGTGGGATACGACCAGTCCTCAGCGACTGTACTGCACTTTTAGTGGGCGGCATTTGATATTTGAAACACAAGTGTATTTACGGAATGAAAATCGTGGTTTCGTTAGATGTCATCTTTTTTCAAATTAGCGACTTTCAGAGAATATATTTGCATTCGAGCAACCAACAATTTTTCCGACGAACAAAATTTCCGAGAGACATGGTCATGTAGGTGGGATGATCATGTGGGTGGGGATCGAACAGATCCCGAGGCACCCCACCAGTTTCAGACGTGCCACTGAGCCAGTCTATGTCGCAGGCAGATGGTAAATAGAAGAGACGGATATGTAATGACCCAATATGCGTTTAGCATTTGACCGCAACTGATGACGACTACATCCGCAAATAGTCCATTTAGTAACGTTAGTGTTTTGCACTTACATTCTTTATAAAACAGCTCTTGCGGAATCACATTAGACACTGACGTTAATTGTTAATGGCATGCTAGAACACTAATTAATATGACTATACTGTGTACGAATGCATGGCGCCGTGTGCCATATAAACAGACTTGTGTGGATTACGTGGCGTTCAGTAGGAGATGAAGTATTAAAACTGTTTTGTGTCTACAGTGATTTTCTATAGAAATTATATCAATATTAATGAACTTCACACTGACTGAACTCATCTATCATTTTTGACCATCTCAGATGAGGTTTTCCAAAAGCAAATGTTGCCAGAAATACTAATCCTTGCTCTACAGCGATGGTGAATAAGAAATCTAAAATCTGAAAATTTGATTACGGTACCACTCGTACGGCAAAACAGCTTTACACTGCTGCAGTGGCAGGTTGGCCGATCGGGCGATTTTCCCTTGGGCCTGTGCGCCATACAAAATGGAACGAATCCTTTAGGAAACCCTCGAAGTTCGGGTTTCGTTCGTAAATGTGACCAGGGAGCCATTACTATAAACCCTTTACAATTGTATTTCCCAGAACTGTATTTTCTAGGTATGACTTTAAATGAGTTAAAATGAACCATCGGCATTTTCAAAGATCTGGCAATTTGCCAACTGGCAAATTGCCATATCTTTTAAAATGCTAATGATTCATTTTAGTCAGTTATATTAATAGGTAGAAAATACAATTCTAGAAAATACAATTGTAAACGTTTTATAGAATTGGCTCCAGGAGCCAATACTATGAAACATTTACAATTGTATTTTCTAGAATTGTATTTTCTACCTATTTAATATAACTGACTAAAATCACATAATTACAAATTACAATTCTTGAAAATACAATTGTAAAAGTTTTATAGTATTGGCCCCCACTATGTATTTAATCTTATTTGTTTTTTACAATGATTGGCGAACAAGTTATGCAACTCATATTAACGCCTCCCCTTGGCCCAATGACGCAGGTGTGCTAGGGGCCACTTGACGAGGCGATGTGCCACTACCTTGCCATGGGGGGGGGGGGGAGGGGTCGGAAGCTAGAGACTTAATTACGTGGTTGACGTGAACTCTAACTCTATTTCCCTTTTGGGGGTGATGAATCGTGGGATGAGGCCGGTTGAAATCGGGCTTACCGGATGAATTGAGGGTGGGTTGGCCGGCGATTGGAAGTGGGTCCTCGGTCAGAAGGTTTCCCGGTCCGATCTATGGAGGCCATTCATCCTTTGCATTGTTAAACTTATCAAAGACAGTCTGGCACGCTATGACCCTGGCTGGTGAAACTGTCGTTAAAACCACAATAAATGAAATCAAAGACAGGGCGGTCTTGAATTAGCGTACATAGTCGAGGGAGCAGTGTGGTCCAGAAATAAGTGGTCAAGTTAAGAAAAAATATCAAATCCCTTACAGAGGTTTTTTTTTTTGCGGATACCTTTAGTGATATAGACCATTCGAATTTTCAATACAATATCATAAAACGACAGGATACAAATACCACGATACAAAAATGTGAAGCGATGAACAGCAATTGCTGTTCATCGCATCTCTTTTTTTGTGCTGTTGTCTTCTGAAATATATTCAGGGGCGTAACTTCTGGAGTGTTCTTGTGGGGATGCGACACCCCCCCCCCCCCCCCAAAAAAAAAATAATAAATAAATAATAATAATCTCTCGATCATGGGTTTCGTCGGGCAGAGCTTGGGCAAGACGTCCTTGCTTGCCCGTCGAAAATATACACACGCCTTGGAGTCCACCGTTGGGCAAAATCTCTTGCTTACCGCACAAAAGTATACACAGAATAGAGAGTGCAGTAAATGCTCGACTCAATATATCGGCAAAATTCCACATACAAGGAGAGAGTAACTAATAACAAATAATTTTTATGACCAACACCTGTTGAAAGCACTGAGATGGTGGAGCATTCTACCAAGCTGGTGTGTAACTGACTCTTAATAAATACCCTGAAATGCAAGTATTTTATCAATGGAAAGTATATTTGTAAGATTTAAGGCTTTCATAAAAGCAATTAGGTGTGTTCGAAATAGTTAGCGATACGACCAAGCCGTCGGGCACCGATACCCTCCACCCCACCCCCCCAAAAAAACAAAAACAACCAAACTGGTCCTGTCTGTAGGATTGCAGCTTATCTAATGTTGGTCCCATGTCGATAGGCTATAGTATGCTTGAGGTTTTAGCGTCTCCCCACCCCCACCCCCTTTCAAAAAAAGTACCGCCCTTAGCCCTTTACCTCACGAATCGCCCGCATCCGCCCGCGTAATATGCAAATTGAGCAGTTGAAAAAATTATTTTTTTCAAAATATTTCAACAAAACCATATCATGTGACCCCTCATTGGAACGAGCTCATTGAGCTCGTTCCAATGAGGGGTCACATGATATGGTTTTGTTGAAATTTTTTGAAAAGTTTAAAAAAATTATATTTAAAATAATAAATTTTGATATCGTCTGCGTTGGGTAAAGGGTTAATGTATTTTCGTTCGTTATTTGATTTTTTACTGTTCATAAAATATGTCGAATTTCATTTTCAAAACTCCATAAAAAACTCATTCCAAAGGAGTGTGACAGTAACTTAACAATGTGGAAAAAAATTCCTCCTCTTGGTTTAATTTCAGGCAACAGATCGGCAGTTGTGCAATTCTTTTTTTTCACAACTTTTCACAGCCCTATTCGTGTCAGTATCATATGCCAGAACATACGTTTTATTGATTGAATCATAAACACAACAATTTCATTAAACTGTTTATCAATTGGCCAATTAATGAACGGATACAGTGGTAATGTAATATATTAGTTACGTGATTAAGATTGATATAATTAATCAATCAATAAAATTGTCGGCAGCGGGAACGCGATAACCGTTACTTATTCCCAGTTCCTTATTCCACATTCGCTATCAACCGATAAAATCGGTTGATAACGAATGCCGAATAAGGAAATGGGAATGAGTAACGGTTGTCATGTCAGTGTCGGCAGTTGAGTGCGTTTATTCCCGAAAGAGGTTGTGGATATGGGGGCGAATTGCTTGTTAAGGCCAAAAGTGTTGTCTATCCTCGATAAGTATTTTTTTAAACCGAGGTGGCCGAAATGTAAAAGCCACTTACCAACCAGCCGAGTTTGTCCGAATTAGGATTTAATTCGAATCCGAAAATTCCTGGTTCCAATACCAAAAACAGTTTCTGTTCAAGGTTACCGGAGAATAAGTGCAGAACGGAATGGGGATTGACGCCTTCTTTGGTCGTAGCAATATCAGTGTTTTTCCCCACTCTACCTGCTGTTTTCTTTACATTTCGTGGCTCTTTCACCCTTAACACCTCGACAACTCAAACTGACGATGTCGCTATCTTTATACCATCCACGAATTTTGAAGGCAAATATTAATGCTGACGTCCATGAAAACCAGGGAATAAATTGAACCCTAGTGCGAATCTCGCACCCTCGTATTAAGTCAGTCGCCTTGTGTGCTAGAGGTCGTGAGTTTGAACCTCAACTCTTCTGGCCCGATCTGTTGTAATACAGAGCAAATATTAATGAACCGAAAGTGAAGCAACGCAACGTGTACTTCCGACACGATATGACCATGGCTGTTGAATGTGTCGTTCAACCACAATAAATAAAACCAAGTAGCGTGTACTACGTTTGAGATAGATAACCTTGTAGTAAGTTTCCAATATGCAATCTTGTTCAAATTTGAACACCCTGAGCATGGTTTCTTGAACTTCTTTCAAGCGATCGTTCTTCAGCATTTTTTGTTCTCTCT
The DNA here is from genome assembly GCA_031216915.1 of Pictodentalium vernedei. Lineage (NCBI taxonomy): Eukaryota > Metazoa > Mollusca > Scaphopoda > Dentaliida > Dentaliidae > Pictodentalium > Pictodentalium vernedei. The sequence continues at coordinate 69,281,672 of CM062292.1, read as the reverse complement.
CTCTCTCTCTCTCTCTCTCTCTCTCTCTCTCTCGTAACAGTTTAATAGCGTTCTATCGTTTGCTGGTTAACCCTTTACCCAACGAATCGCCCACATTCGCCCGCGTAATATGTAAATTCAGCAGTTGAAAAAATAATATTTTTCAAAAAATTTCAACAAAACCATATCATGTGACCCCTCGTTGGAACGAGCTCGTCGAGCTCGTTCCAACGAAGGGTCACATGATATGGCTTTGATGACATTTTTTGAAAAAAAATGAAAAAATGATATTTAAAATAAATTTTGATATCGTCTGCGTTGTGTAAAGGGTTAAATGTCTTAACTCATTGAACCCTGGTGGAATCTTCCATGTCAGTTGAATGTCGGCAATTGGAAGAGTCTAAATTCATTATTTGGAGGTAGACCACTTAATATTTTCAACCTTGAAAATATTGACTGGTCTACCTCACACACTCACTTTGCAGCCATCATACTTAATCGAAATATGACACACCATGTTCCTACGCAGGAAAAGCCGCCTATCAGCAGCTTTAAAGGGTTGAGTGCAGCATACAACCCACACCAGGCAGTCGATGCTATAAAAATATAATCACCACATATAAATAGGTGGACATCAGTTTGTTTCACAGGAAGAAGTTGAGATTAATGATAATGCTTTTGCAGAAGGTTCTGATTCACAAAGTCCTTCTTTTGTTATTTTTTGTTCGAAGTTGCCCTCAATTTCAAATATACCCACTTTCGCCTGACGGTGTCGTGCCAATCGCAGAGTGTCCCCGGTGCCCGCGTTAAAATGTGCAAAGTATTGAAAACCGGTATGCCGGTCGCTATTTTTGAAGTCTTGAATTTCAGAGACAATTTCAGAATCGCAGATTGTCCCTGATGCCCGCGTTAAATGGGCAAAGTAATGAAAACCGGTATGTCGGTCGCTATTTTTGAAGTCTTGAATTTCAATGTTGTTCTCGTTGCAAATTTCATTTTTCGTCGTTTCAGAATTAATAAGTTTGAGTTATCTCCCCTTGTGTTATGTTTTGTCAGTGCGTAATTTATTTTCTTTTATTTATGGTATTGTGATTTGCAGAATTTAAGTTTATCTCTCCTGTTTTATGAAAAAGTATATGAATTATTTATGAGAATTGTATGTGATATTTTTATAATAAAATATAATGATTTAATCTGAATAAACATTCGTTTGAACAAACTTGACATTTTACGTGTCTTTTTTACTGCCATGTGGAAGCGGAGTTAAGACTTTTTTATCTCCAATACTTCCCAATAAATAAATATATTGAGGTAATTCGAAATTCAATATAATAAAACAGATTCTGATAATATAAGTTATCTCGATCAACATCCAGGGTACATGGAGATTTTATACATGATAATCGGTTTTAAAACCTGAGGTGCATCGAGGGGTTTAAAGCCCAAATCCCCATGTATTAAATCTCCACAACCCTGGATGTTGCATGGGTAACAATTTTGTCCCACATGTTACCATAGAAAAAATGCCAAGATGGCCGTGTGTTTCATTAAACTTACTTGATACGGTAAAAAGTCAACAACGTTTTATATTAAACTGAAATGAATAACACCAATATTAGTTGAAGATAGGCTGATTGATTCATTTATTCAGCAGCATACAAATAACAGAAATATATGCATACCACACAATAATTCAAAATGTACAATTGTATACTACAGTAAGACCACATAGCCAGATTGGCTCACAACATTGGAATCTTGATAGCTTAACAAATCGTCGCCTGAGTGCTAGAATGTTCTATGTCCCCTATGGGACATAGAACATTCTAGCACACAGACGACGGAATATAATCTGAGTTTCTCCAGTGAAGTGATCCAGCCGGACTGAAAGGTTGTTTTCCGCACCTGGATGTGGTACGCCCACTGATCTTTGTGCAATAAGATTGCTTGGAATGTCGTCGAAAAATGGAAAAATGTCAATTCGTCCCCCCCCCCCCCCCCTCACCCCCACACACACAAGATAGAGTCAAGTCAATTCACGAACGCGGTTAAATAGATGGATGACGTTTGATTGCATCATCGAACCTCAAACGAAAGCCAAACATGAAAATCAATAACCTGTTGGTATCATCTTTCCAATGTCGACTTGTAATAACTTAAATATGTTAGATATATGTTGTCAATATTCAGTTTGTTTGGCTACAAATTTGTACGGACAATAAAGTATATTCTTTCAAAAACGATCGTGATTACAAGGCATCGGAAAATTGAAACCCTTGGAGAAAATTAATATGTTGAGCATTGTTTATTTATAGTAACAATTGACTCCCGCCCCCCCCCCCCCCCCAAGATGTCTGCCGATGAGCCCCTGTTCTATATGTGGTCACTGAGTATTCCAGCTGTGTGGAGATCAGTGAGTGTGTCCTGCAAACGAGAAACAAAGGCGCGCGTTCTTATCACCTTATGTTTTAAAAATAGCCATTGTTATTTGTTTAGGTTACTTTAACCTATCAGAAGACGTGTTACAAACGGATAAAGAGACACGTAGTTGTGGATTGTGTTTGTGTGGAAGGATGTGGGGAGATGGAAGAGGGTTTATCGTCGCTTGAGTATGGATGGGCGTGATGTGTTTATTGGGGCAAAGGTGGATAGAGGTCGCATAGGTTTGACGGCGTGTGTTCAGAAAGGGTGCAGTGGTGAGATTGTACCTGTGTTCGTTAAACATTAGACTTGAGCTGTATGCAACGTTGTGCATGGGAGAGATACAGAGGTTTGTGCATGGTTGTGATGGGGGAAAGTGTGTGTGGGGGAAGGGGTAGCAATGTGATCATTAATTGTTGGTGATATACCGCCGCTTCTGGATGACAGGCGATAAATCATTCCACTCAACACAACATTCTTTCACTCATATTTTCAGACTTGATTAGCAGGCAAACAAACCTTGTCTCTCTGTTCAAATAAAGTTAGTAAGAGCGACATTCAAGACGAAAGATTTATTCAAAAAGGTTCAATAAATGTTACAACTCATAAATTACAACATCCAAAAGTACATTTTTGTAGATAATATTTTTTGGAAATCAATTCCACAGGAAGAGATTTATTGACATTTACTCTACTGATAAATCTAGTTCTTATGACAGTGCATGTATGATATTTTAACCCTAAACATGCAAGATTTGAAAACATTAATACTGGTGGCAGCTCAACCCCCGGTTAGAAATCTAATTCATCCCCCGACCCAATTGAAGACAATCTAGCTTCGTCCCTGTGCGAAAGAGACCACCTTTTTGTTTTGATTATAGTACCGTACCCCAAAAACCATATAACAAATCAACCGCCTGCCAAAGTGTTATTATAAGGTCTAAAAAAATTAAAAATCTGTTTCTCGGGCCATCCAGCATAGTCCATCGTAAACTTAAAAAAAATAAAAATTAAATGGTTTATGTCTGATATTTAACGCAAGTTAAAACAATTTATAAATTTGTCCCCTGAGAGCAAGAAGACTTTGCAATGCTTTAGCATTGCAAAGACTTCTTGCTCTCAAGGGACAAAATACACCACCATCCACGCCATTTATGTAGATTATGGGGCCTAAAACATAAACCAAGAACATGAACTTTTGATGGGAAAGAAATAATTACAGAAATAAAAAACAAAATAAAAACTCGCTCGCCTGCTTGCAAGTTTACAAATAATGGCCTGAGAAACAGAAGATCTACTTTGTGGAGCCTTATACATCTTGTTTTTCATTTACAATAGAAGCAGTGTACATATCAAAATTAGCAATAAATACCTTTTGAAGTTTGGAGAGTAATTTGTGAAGATTGGTGAATACATGAAGCATGAAAGTAAAATGATGAATCTTGGTTAATTGCCAGTTAGTTAATTGATTACTTTAATGCTTGTCCTCCTCTATGACCCACTAGAAGTGAAGCACTGCCTGTTTGCCGTGGTAAACAAGCTTGGTTTTACTGGTAAAATAGGACCCGGTAACCAGTGCCTGAGGTTGAAGTGCTCTAAAATGAGCAACATGGGTTTTAAAGATTGGCAGGACATGAAAAACTAAAAATAGTTTACCCAAGTTAAAAAAAGATAAATTTGTCCCTTGAGTGCAAAAAGGCTTTGCAATGCTTTAGCATTGTTAAGCCTTTTTGCTCTCAAGAGACAGAACACACCACCACCCATGCTATTCCGTAGATTGTGAGGCCTAAAACATAAGCCAAGAACATAAACCTTTGGTGGCAAAGAAATAATTACATAAATAAAAAATAAAAAACGGTTCGCCCGCAAGATATTTTACAAATAATGCCGGAAAAACAGACGATCTACTTTGTGTGGCCTAAAGTGATGGTTATTCAGTTCTTCACGCTACTATTATAAGAACTCGATTTGCCCACATTGCCCTGATTATGTAGGACAGTGCTTGTTTCCAGGGCTAAATAACTACTGCATTTCTAACATAATAGAATCCTGTGGCCATTGACTGGGTTGAGAGCCTTCAAAAATTGCCAGTCATAGACGGTTGGAAAAAAAGACTTTATATTTCTGAGAGGGTTGCGACAGTTACAGATGCTAAATATAAGGGGTGGGATATCAAAATATGTTCTTAGATGATTTTTCTCCTTGGATAATAGATATTTATTTATTTATTGGTGTTTAAGGTCACATACGTAAGCACAATGGCTAATCATGACCGTGACAGTGTTACGGGTAGAGGAATCCGGAGTACCCGGAAAGAACCACCGAGCATCGACGAGCAACCTTCAGCTCCTCAACATTCTAACTCTGTTCAAGCTCCGCTCAAGCAGGGTTACAGCGGTTGAAGACATGTGCACCATCGACATGCAGTACGCCTTAGTACACGGCGTCATCGTGCCCCCATGTAGGCAACCGGGATAAAGTGCCTTGCCCAAGGACACAACGCGGGTTGTCCCGGACGGCGATCGAACTCGGGACCTCTGGCATAGAAGTCCAACAGTTTACCACTGAGCCACCGTGCTCCCCCGGATAATAGATAAAGATTGTATAACCTGTAGGAGACATTGAGGTGGAGATGGCTACCTTTTTGCACCCTCAACTGACAATATGAAGAAGCTGAGATCACATCAGCCAAACAATTGTTTCTGCCAGAGAGAGAGTTCAGAAAAGGCAGAAACTTTTGCGACCAAAGAACGAACCAGGGACTTCTGGTATAAGAAACAAGATCACTGGACCAGTTCTATAAGGGGCGGCAATAGGGGACTCAGCAATTCGTTTTATAGATACACATCTTCTCAATTTTGCTGTATTTATTTTCATTCCACGTCATGTTCCCAACAACTAATAGATATTTCATGGCCAACAATATCATATTTATTGGTTATTTTAATCAGTTTCGTGTTGTACACTTAAGGGGATATATAAGTAATGGAATTTTGTTTATTTTGAAATTCACACCTCTGACATTCCTTAACTGCAAATTAAATATACACATGTTATATACCAAAATGACGGTTGGGCGATAGAGAACACGAAACATATATGAAATCAACTCATCGAGTTGACAGCAGGTACCAATGGTCCCTGAACGTCTGCAACCGTATTCGTACCAGAACTGATAATACAATAATATTTTATGAGAACAACTTGTGACCAGTGTGGGTCTGACTGAACCCAAAATATTTGTTCTCATAACACAGTGATAACAAAGGCACCCAAAAACACACTCGCTCCTGTCCTAAGGTGAAAACAAAGGTACCCAAGAAGTTTCGTAAAGATCAGTTCATAAATACGAGCTGTATAGAAGTTGTGACAAAAAACTGATTGGACCTAATTTCGGTACAAATGGCCACTGGCAGCCATCTTGAATTTTGGACCGCACTCAGAAACACTCGTTCTCGTCCCAAGGTGATAACAAATGTACCCAAGAAGTTTCGTGACGATCGGTTGATAAATACAGCCTCTAGCCCGAGTCGTATTGACATGTGCACTTACAGTGTATAAGTAGCACTAAATAAATCAAAATTAATCTAATTTGCATAATTTCTGCACGAGAAAAAAACCCGTACTGTATGTGATGTATTCCATTTTACTAAACATTCATACAAAAAAAAATTTCAAATCAGCGCTTTCATATGGAAGTTCCGTGCAAAAACCTGATTGCACCTAATTTTGTACAAAATGGCTGCCATCGGTCATCTTGAATTTCAGACCGGACCCAAAAACACTCGTTCTCGTCCCACGGTGATACCAAAGATACCCAAGAAGTTTCGTAAAGATCAGTTCATAAATACGGCCTCTAGCCCGAGCCGTATTGGCATTTTCACTAACAATGCTGAAAGTAACACTAAATACATCAAAGTTAGTCTAATTTGCATAATTTACGTACGAGAAAAAAACCCGTATTATATGTGATGTATCCCATGGTACTTAACATTCATACAAAAAATTATTCAAATCAGCGCTTTCATATGGAAGTTTTGCGCAAAAATCTGATTTCACCTAAGTCTGTACAAAATGGCTGCCAGCGGCCAACTTGTATTTCGGATCGGACCCAAAAACACTCGTTCCCGTCGCACGGTCATAACAAAGGTACCCAAGAAGTTTCGTAAAGATCGGTTCATAAATACGGCCTCCAGCCCGAGCCGTATTGAATTGTTGACGGACAGACGGACGACTGGCCATGGCAGAAGCTCAAATTTGGCTTCGCCAAAGTTGAGCTAAAAATGGCGAATGTTGTGTTTAACATTATACCTAACACGAGGAGTAGGCGACACTTGCTGGAAAAAAACACTATTCAAATATTTTCATTGTTTTTCTCCCTCAAAAAACGTCGCTTTTTGACTTCCATTGGTTCGAACACGGCGAGCTCATTCCATTGTACATAAGCTATGTTTTGGATGGAAAAATAGAAAATAATACAATTTGAACGGCGTTTTTATGAATAGCTTTTACTAGATCTTCTCGTTACGTTAGATGTTGTTTATTTGGGGTTTCAACGACACTTTGAACAGTCAGGGCCAAATCGTGTAGGGTAGTTTTACAGGCGAAGTACCCGGGTAGAATTACCGGTTAACGGACTCTCCACATGCACAAGCAGGGTTAATGTAGCATCGGTTTACCCTTACCTAACATGAAAAGCAGACGACACTTGCCAAAAATATTCTTGAATAACTATTTTTTTTTATTTATTGTCTCAAAAATATAGGTTATGATCCCTCGTTGGAACGAGCTTGTTCCAACGAGGGGTCATAACCTATGTTTTTGAGACAAAAAATGAAAAAATAATGAAAATTAATTGGCGATTTTTGAGAATAGCGCTGGCCGGTTTTGGTCGATACGTTAGGTAAAGGGTTAACGCATGTGTACTGTCGTCGTGTCCTACACCTTAGTACATATCGCCAACGTGCACCAACATAGGCAATCGGGATGAAGTGTCATGTACAAGGGCGGACCAAGGCTTATTATTTCATCTAAATGTGGGAGAATCCATTTGGAGACTCCATACCTTCTGTGAGTGTCCCAGGATCCCATTTCGTCACCATGGTTGAACCCCTGTTATATACTGATAACACATGTTACCCCTTTACCCAGCACAGCTTTTTAATTTTTAAAATATAAACTGATTTTGATAATTAAAAAAAACAACAATATTTATCAATAAAACCTAACAAATATGAGCCGGTTCCAATGGAAACCATATTTGTACAATTTTTATTGACAAAGTGACAGGATATTTCAAGTCAGGTTAGTCTTGTATTGGTTAATATGCTGCTACTATGTTAGGTAAAGGGTTATATTGACTCAATTGTTTTCACAGGAACACGGGAATCCTAGCAGGGGTGCTGCGTGAATCTACATGGATTGTCACTGGTTTTGTTGCGCGAATCTTTGCGTGAATCGATTCTTGGATTCTCGTCGAAATATAAGCCCTGAAGGACACAGCGTAGATTGTCAGGGCAAAGCCAGCCTAAATATAGGGGCAAGGGGCCTCATATTTAAAGATATTGTAAGTTCAAAATATATTCCGCATCAAGGCGAAAAACCCACGTGAATTTCACTTCTCTGTAAAGCTGGACATAGAAAAAACACACGTGGTGTATATCCAGCTTTAGCGCAGGGACCCAGGGGAGAAACGGTATGTTAGATAAGGTCTAATCATCTCGTTTAATTTATACAGTAGTCGGAGTCTTACGAGACGTAATCGGTTGATGTCAAGATGTCGTCACGGTAAATTGAGAAACGAGATTCTAAAAGATAGAAATGTCGTGTCATCATAAGTTATAACAATCATGGCAAGAACGAATCGGTTTTCTCGACAAGTGAAGTCACGCGTGAGATGACTTGTATTGATTCTGCCTCGATATACGTCATCTCCCACCGTTTTGACAGGTGGACAGATGAGCGTCGGTCCACCTGACAGTTTAGGGTAAAAAGTATATATACCTGGAAGAGCAGAGCATTAGACACACACTTGGGGTCACACACGCGTTGGTGAAGTCCAGGACAGGCGGACTCTGTTTCCTGGCATAAGGGTACCTTCGATCACAGGACCCTGAAACGGCTGGAATCGCCAGAGAGGGCATTCCATGATTGATTTAGCTTAACGTTGATAGGCGGCTACGGGGCCGAATTCGTGGGAAGGAACACCCCAGGTGGAACGTTAAAGTTTAGATTGTCGAGTAGCAGGTATCGTCCTGCAATAGTCAGAAGTGTAGGTTAATTGTATTGTGCGTATTAACCCTTTGAAGCGTCAGCCTGATTGCGTTCTGAGTAGTTTGTTTTGCTGTCGGAACATCGTAATACCGACTGAAGATCGGTGTGAGTGACAATTTCGCCCTAGCACAAAAGGGGCATTTGTGAATCGTGAATTCAACCAGGAACGGTGGATATTTCAATAGGACTTTCACGGAGGACTTTCAAAAGGCGCATAAGGTATGAGTAGACAATATCTGACCCAAATCAGAAGTACGGTGGTTTATAGATGACGAACATTGCTGGTCGGAACCCTCCGACAGCCAGAGGTACAGTTACGCGCAGACGTTGACATTTGAGCCTAAGCGGGTGAAGCTCTTATGGCGAGCTCACAGTAATAACATTTCAGATTTGTGAAGCTCTTATGGCGAGCTCACGGTAGTAACATTTCCAGTGTATAGACTATAGTGCCAGTACAGGGCTATAGAATGACTATATGATTGTTTAGAATTATTTAACCGTAGTGACCCATTTTCTGTGAAAAGAATTGAATTGTTGATTGTTGAAATATTGAAACGGATTTATTTTTATGTGTAAATAAAAGAATCGTTGTTACTTTAAATCATTCTTTCCATTATACAGCTGAAGTGATTAGGAATCACACCTAACGGAAATCGAACCTATTTCAGGACAATTTGGCAGAGAAGGAATCACGGCGTCGGTCTAACTCAGCTCTCTGCGCCGAGTTCGCGACACTTGGATTCCGACCCTCCACGTTGGTCTAATTTTTCCCGCAACTTCATCAGCGGGACTAAATAACCCCACGTCAGCCCAGGCCTTACGGGGCCTCAGGTGTTCCCTGACATTGATTGGCGAGGCTACCAGGATATTTCTAAAAGGTAAAAAATGGCTATATGGAAATTTTGTTTTATTTTAATGGCGGTTCTGTTTAGGTTTTGACGCGTTCGGTCAGTTGATGCCGTTCAAGGGTTTAATATCGCAATACAGTAGTCCCCAAAAGGATACTTAATAGCCACTATAACTGCGGTAGGTTTCAGAATATTTGGTGCGTTTAATTACGTTAAATTACAGAGGTAAATTAAGATTAATTGCCATATTTGTTTTTTCTTTTCCTTCTTCGTTCTTTCTGACGAGTGTTGAAGATAGAAAGAAAAAATCAAAATGGATGTTGTTACACCCCTCGCCCAACTGGTATCATTAGGCAAGGAAATGGGCCTTGAAGGGGCCGAACTTCATAAGTTCGTTAAAGATGAGCAGAAACGTGAGGCCAAGGAGATTGCCTTACGTAATGACGCAAGAGAGAGAGAAGCCCAATTAGAACGAGAGCGTGAGAAAGACGCAAGAGAGGCGAGGGAGAGAGAAGCCCAATTAGAACGAGAGCGTGAGAAAGACGCAAGAGAGGCGAGGGAGAGAGAAGCCCAATTAGAACGAGAGCGTGAGAAAGACGCAAGAGAGGCGAAAGAGAGAGAGATTCAATTAGCAAATGAGGCGAGAGAGAGGGAAGCCCAATTAGCAAGGGAGGCAAGGGAGGCAGAGCGAGAGCTCGAACAACAGAGGCACGAGAGAGAATTAGAGCTCCTCAGAGCAAGGGCCGATGTGGAGAATGAAAGTCGGCGCTCAGGGGATGGGAGTGCAGGGGTAGCAATTCATGCCCCACGCCCCCATCTCGCTCATTTCAATGAAAACACAGATGACTTGGACTCGTACTTGGAGAGGTTCGAGCGTTTTGCCTCCAGTCAAATGTGGCCAGAAGACACATGGGCTATGTGCTTGAGCCCTTTGTTGTCAGGTAAAGCCCTCGAGGCTTATACCAGTATGCCTCCTGCACTTCTTAACGACTACAGTGAGCTGAAGAATGCCATCCTTCGGAGATACCAGCTCACTGAAGAAGGATTCCGGACCAAGTTCCGAGAAATTAAGCAGGAGAAGGGAGAAACAGTACCTCAGTATTTTGCCCGAGCTAGGCGGTACTTTGACCGCTGGACTGATCTCGCAGAAGTGAATGAGTCGTATGGAGCCCTGCGAGATCTATTTCTCCGGGAGCAGTTTTTAACTACATGCTCCAAGGAGTTGGGCCTGTTCATCAAGGAAAGGGGTCCGCCCACCTATGATGAGATGGCAATTGTGGCAGAACGCTACATCGAGGCCCACGGTGGGAGTGTGAACGCACCCAAATCGGCTAGGGGTGGGGCAAACGGGTTGGCAATGGCACCCGTAAGGCAACACCACCCCGACCCTCCTGCGTCGCAGGCCAGCCGGAAGGGGAGCGCTCCCAAGGACACCACTTGTTTTATCTGCAACAAGCGGGGTCATATTGCCAGGGACTGCTGGCAGAAACAGGTAAGGACCACTGGGAACATTAGGCCACCCCAGCAGGGGGCCTGGAACGCAGCACCAAGGGGTTGGAAGCAAGGTGACCGCGTAGATCCAGGGCCCAGTAGACAGACGGCAGCGTTCTGTCAAACCATCGGTCCAGAACACAACCCCCTCCGGGAATGTATACAAGAGGGAGAATTAAGGCTGGAAGGCGGGAAGGTTGTCCCGATAATAAGTGGCATGTGTGAGAGGCTCACAACTTCGCAGGAGAAGGTTGATATGCCAGTGTACCCAGGGTATGTGGGACAAAGGGAGATTCGTCTGCTCCGGGATTCTGGGTGCTCCGCTGCAGCGGTTAGAAAGCAACTGGTTGACGACAAGCAATTGTTGGGGCGCGACCATTTGTGTATTTTGATAGATGGGACCGTTAGAAGGTTCCCCATCGCGAGGATAACTGTGGATACCCCATTTTATTGTGGCGAAGTGGAAGCCATGTGCATTGAATCACCTGTGTATGACCTGGTCATAGGTAATATCCCAGGGGTGAGGGCAAGCCCTGATGAGTTATGGTCCAGGGATAGGGGGCCAAGTGAGGGCCCAACGAGTAATGAAGGGAAGGTTCCCAGGGGGAACCAATCCGATGGTCCAGGGGATGGCCCCTACACGACGAAATGTCGGGAAGTTTCAGGAGGGACGACTCCTGTCCTATTAGGGAGAAGGGGCCGCAGGCGGTCCAGGCTAAACGCCAAACAGCGAGGGAAACCGATGGGATCATTGGGGAAAGACCCTCAAGAAAATTTATGTGGGGGAGTTGAGCGCCCCAAGAAGTCGGTGTCACCCGTGTGGAGAGGGGAGGCCAGACCCACGCAAATGGCTGGGCAAACTTCCCCAGAATTGAGAGGGCACGGGTCAACACAAGTTGAGTATGTTAAAGTGGATGGGACCGCTAAGGTGGGCGCCCAGGGGACCGAGAAAAGGGTCCACAAATCAAAGGAGAAGCATCCTAGGTGGCGGAGACCACGTAGAGAGTGCCGGGGGCGCACAGTGCCCAATATGCGCAAGAAGTCGTCGCAATGGACCGGGGGGTCGACGGCACAAGGGCCAAGGACGGCCAGTGTCGTTCGAACGACGGTAATCGCCGGGACGAGTGAGCCTGGGGGATATAGCGCCAAGGGAAGCTCTTGGGAATGCGACAACGACAGGGTATGGGGACCCTGGTGGAATACCCGTAGAAATGGCGGGGCGAGAAGTAGGGGTGTGTCAAGGGTTACCCAAGGGGATACTGGGAACCGGGCCCCTACCAATGGTCGGTGGTTATAAAGAAGCAATAGTTGGGTGGCTGTGGGCCTGGTGTCTGGGACGGGGGCTCCAGTCGCAAATATTTTTGTGGGTGAGGTGATGAGTTTCGTAAACCCGGTGTTAAGGCCCGGAAGAAATTTTCTTATTTCAGTATTATTATTGCTCTGACTGCTGACTAGAGTTGGTTGTGAATGCGAATGTGAGATACACTGCCCTGTCTGTCGCGTGTGCGTGGACGGGGAGCCTGTGTGTCGAGTTTTGTAAGTATGGGATGCACAAACCCGGTGTTAAGGCCCGGGGGAAACCGCGCTTGTTTTTATTGACGAGAGTTTGTTGTGAGTGTGAGGCACACTCACCCCGTCTGTCGCAAAGGCGCGGTCGGGAAATTTGTGTGTTGAATGTGTGAGTGTGTGAGGCACAATTTTAATCCCCTGGTTGAGCTTTGCGAGGGTGAGGCTCAACATAATGCAGGGGTCGTTTGCCCCTTCACAAGACATAGGGGAACGGGAGGCGAAGTTACACTCCGTTGGAATTAACCCATCTGACGCAAAGGCGCGGACGGTGTTACTCGTCGGAGTGAGTGCCAAGTGAACTGTTTGCAAAATGGGCGAACGTGTATAAAAATGTGTATGTTTAGGTGTAAATATATAGTATTACAGAGAGAGAGAGTGCTGCAAATCTGAGGATAAGGCTACTCCCCATATCATATGTAAACCCGCAAGACGGGAGCATGTGGTAGCGTGTGTGTCGTGGGAATCGACATGGCCGACGCATGAGCCCGGTCATGACCCCCCACGACCACTAGGGTACAGTTTTGTAGTCTTGAACATGATGGTAGATTGTAAAAGGGTGTGAGAGGCGAGCGTGCGTGGCTTTGCCCCTTGCGTTTTAAGAGATACACAGGGTGTTTCTCTCGGGAAGGGAGTTGTCAGGGCAAAGCCAGCCTAAATATAGGGGCAAGGGGCCTCATATTTAAAGATATTGTAAGTTCAAAATATATTCCGCATCAAGGCGAAAAACCCACGTGAATTTCACTTCTCTGTAAAGCTGGACATAGAAAAAACACACGTGGTGTATATCCAGCTTTAGCGCAGGGACCCAGGGGAGAAACGGTATGTTAGATAAGGTCTAATCATCTCGTTTAATTTATACAGTAGTCGGAGTCTTACGAGACGTAATCGGTTGATGTCAAGATGTCGTCACGGTAAATTGAGAAACGAGATTCTAAAAGATAGAAATGTCGTGTCATCATAAGTTATAACAATCATGGCAAGAACGAATCGGTTTTCTCGACAAGTGAAGTCACGCGTGAGATGACTTGTATTGATTCTGCCTCGATATACGTCATCTCCCACCGTTTTGACAGGTGGACAGATGAGCGTCGGTCCACCTGACAGTTTAGGGTAAAAAGTATATATACCTGGAAGAGCAGAGCATTAGACACACACTTGGGGTCACACACGCGTTGGTGAAGTCCAGGACAGGCGGACTCTGTTTCCTGGCATAAGGGTACCTTCGATCACAGGACCCTGAAACGGCTGGAATCGCCAGAGAGGGCATTCCATGATTGATTTAGCTTAACGTTGATAGGCGGCTACGGGGCCGAATTCGTGGGAAGGAACACCCCAGGTGGAACGTTAAAGTTTAGATTGTCGAGTAGCAGGTATCGTCCTGCAATAGTCAGAAGTGTAGGTTAATTGTATTGTGCGTATTAACCCTTTGAAGCGTCAGCCTGATTGCGTTCTGAGTAGTTTGTTTTGCTGTCGGAACATCGTAATACCGACTGAAGATCGGTGTGAGTGACAATTTCGCCCTAGCACAAAAGGGGCATTTGTGAATCGTGAATTCAACCAGGAACGGTGGATATTTCAATAGGACTTTCACGGAGGACTTTCAAAAGGCGCATAAGGTATGAGTAGACAATATCTGACCCAAATCAGAAGTACGGTGGTTTATAGATGACGAACATTGCTGGTCGGAACCCTCCGACAGCCAGAGGTACAGTTACGCGCAGACGTTGACATTTGAGCCTAAGCGGGTGAAGCTCTTATGGCGAGCTCACAGTAATAACATTTCAGATTTGTGAAGCTCTTATGGCGAGCTCACGGTAGTAACATTTCCAGTGTATAGACTATAGTGCCAGTACAGGGCTATAGAATGACTATATGATTGTTTAGAATTATTTAACCGTAGTGACCCATTTTCTGTGAAAAGAATTGAATTGTTGATTGTTGAAATATTGAAACGGATTTATTTTTATGTGTAAATAAAAGAATCGTTGTTACTTTAAATCATTCTTTCCATTATACAGCCTGAAGTGATTAGGAATCACACCTAACGGAAATCGAACCTATTTCAGGACAATTTGGCAGAGAAGGAATCACGGCGTCGGTCTAACTCAGCTCTCTGCGCCGAGTTCGCGACACTTGGATTCCGACCCTCCACGTTGGTCTAATTTTTCCCGCAACTTCATCAGCGGGACTAAATAACCCCACGTCAGCCCAGGCCTTACGGGGCCTCAGGTGTTCCCTGACATTGATGACGCGAGCCAGGAGCGAATCACCGACCTTTCTATTTTAACTCCAATGCTCTAAACAATGAGCCACCGTGTGCTCCTTGTTACGTCAGCTACCACTGGAAAGATTCTCGGCTCCTGGGCCCCTAAAAATTAATGCTGCCCAACACCTCTTGGTGCTTGAAAGTTCGTGAAAACGACCAACAGGCGAAATGGATCTGGTTGTATTAAATGTCGGTATATTATTAGTTACACAGTTTGTTGGTGGCCTGATATGGTATATATGGTGTCAGTTAATTTCATATTGGACTTCGGTCTCGTCCAATATGGAATTAACTAACACCATATATACCATATCAGGTCACCAACAAACTGTGTAACGAATATATCTTACCGACTGCTGCATCGATGCACAGAACTAATAACAACAGCGATCAAAATTAAATGAGAGAATTCTCACAATGTGTTCACGTGTCTTTGCCTTGTTACAATTTTTGGGAGAGTGCCTATGCCTACAGGCACTCTCCCATAAACTGTAACAAGGCAAATTCATACATACCAAACAGTTTCATTTCGAAGGTAACATGACACACATCCACAGAATATGAAGCCTTTTAAGTTGCCTAACCTGCACTTCAGACCAAATATAGGCTTCCAACACTCCATCTTTCAACTTGAAGCGTTTATCGGCTGCCGCCATTTTGAATAATCAATGAACAAAGGGGAGATTACTCATAGCATAGCTGTCAGCGTATATTGATGTTGACAGGCAGTATATGGTTTTATATGCAGTCTGCATGTGACGTCTTTGAACCAATGAAATTCCCAGATACTTGTAGGAGGTAAGATATTGAAATGTTCTCTATGTGGGCTGCCAGTCCACAAAGAAAACATTTCGATATACCAGCAGCCTAGTCTACTACTCATCGCTCAAATGCAAGGAAACATCGTTCTTTTGTTTTGAAAATCAAAATTTGTCTCCCATTTGTGCCGAACTATGGTCGGTCAAATGGGTCAGTGCATCCCCCCACCCTCTCCCTTTTGATACCATTCTTCTCGATTGAGTGGTGAAGACGATACAAAAAGACCATCGAAATGTCTGTGTGAACTGCCATTGATCATTAAGATTAGAGAATGCACTGCTCGTTCAGTTCGAGAAATCAAAATTTTCTCCGAGTCCGGGGTCCGCCTTCGTTAATTTTCCGGTAACTGCTCTTGGCCCAGTCCGCCCCTGGGTGAAGATCGGGCGGAATTTCTCTGATTTGATCGGTAAAGGGTTGATGAGAATTTCGGATTGCTTTCAATCACAGACATTCTAATAACAGAGTTTAATGCCCCAGCAAGTATTATTGTTATATTATCACAAGCTTGTTCGGAATATAATAAAGATAATGATAATAACGTGTCTTGGTTAATGATAACTGTTATTTTCTGTCTGCGCCATGACGATTATGGCATTCGAAATCGCTCCGGCTGGTATATGTCTGTCTACAGAGGAAGGAGATTTCATTTACTTTCATAATTTCTTCTGTCTATATATGAAATATCTTATATCAAATTACTTGATAAGCACTCTTCAACATAACTTCTCTCTCAACGCCGCAAGCTGGACAGCAAGAACTGGTCATCATTCAAAACTAAAAAAAGAATCAGGGCGTAATGACTCAGTGGTGAGCGTACAAATTGGTGCGCAGTAGTGCACGCTAAAAACTAAAGTGTTAAAAACTACACTTGAAGTGCTGTATTTAACACTTACTAAGTGCTGAACTAGAACTTTGTTCAAGTGTGGATATCCCAGAACTTGACAGGTGTTACAATAATACCACTTGACAAGTGTAATGTCGCGACACTTAAAAGGAAACAACGCAGATGATGCGGATCAGGCTCGAACTCTTGAGCCTGATCCGCGTCATCTGCGTGGTGTCCTTTTAATTATGTACCCACCAAGTGCAAATCAAATTATAGAGGATTCTGGAAGAACCACCAATGCTAGACACATGGTGCCATCCATTCAAGTTTCAGATGTCTGACGATTGTAATGTCTAAGTGCTTAAAGCATTGCACTTTGAGTGTTAAAATCAAACCCTACGAGTTAGAATGGGTCTAACACCTTGAAAGTGTCAGTTTTAACACTTTAGTTTTTAGTGTGTACATTATGCATTCGACCAATGTTGGAAAGCTGATAGCTGCTTACAACCGTCGGTGGTTATCTACTGGTACATCCATTTCCCTTACCCGCCTAGCTGTTCAATCCCCCCCAAAAAAACCCACCCAAAATGAAAAATACTATAAATGGGGTATGGAATAAAAACTGTTATTATACAACTCAAAGTTTGCTAAGCACCAAGTATATCCAACTACCTGTTTTGCGTTTTAGTTGAAATATTGTAATGAAAAGTGTATATTGGTTTTATGTAATTATATCTTTAATGATTTAAGTACAGAAAGTAAGATTTTGTTAGTGTTTGACATTATTTTTTAGCTTTTGAATGCGACAACCATGGAAAATGGATATTATTGATAAAAGAGGAAATTTTTCAATTTGCCAAAAAGTTGACGGAGCGAACTGGTATGGGTTGAATATCGAGTATGAGACCCATTACTGTTAATTACAGCTTGACAACACCCTCTCATGCTCCCAATCAGGTTCCTGGTGGTCCTCTGTGGGATGTTGTTCCATTACTGGACCAGCACGGCACCGAGCACCTGGACTCTTCTTGGCTGGACTGGGCGGACAGAAATTGCAAGCTGCAACTCATTCCAGACATGTTCGATTGGATTGAGGTTAGGGGATCTTGCTGGCCAGTCCATACGCTCAATCCCCTCCCTATATCGGTACTCCCCGACAGCATGGGCAACATAAGGACGGGCATTATCGTCCATCAGACTGAATCTATCACCACTGCACATGCATACAATCTGACGTGGACATCCAGGATCTCATCAATATACTGCTGTGTAGTCAATGTATTGCGTTCAAGGACACAGAACTCTGTACGTCCATCCCTGCTGATGCCGCCCCAGACCATGATTGACCCTCCACCATAGCAGGCATGCTCAGCAATGTTGGCTGCATGGAATCACTCTCCTTGTCTTCTCCATACCCTAGAACGCCTATCTGTGTGGTCCACGCAGTACCTTGACTCATCTGTAAAAAGGACAGGTCGCCAATCTTCTCCGGTCCATCCAATGTGGTCCATGGCCCATTCATATCGTGCCTGGCGGTGGTTCTGGGACAGCGGAATGCGAATACATGGTCTTCTCGATCGAAGACCACCTTCGTGCAACCTTGCCCGGATTGTCTGCGTCGAAAGATTTACCCCGGGTGCATTCTGAAGGTCACTGCGAAGCCGGGTTGCTGTGGCAAAGCGGTTCCTACGGGCCTGAATGATCAAAAACCGGTCTTCAGCTGCAGATGTTGCCCTGTCTCTGCCACCACCATGCCGCCTTACTGGTGTGCCATACTGCTGAAATCTTACCCAGGCTCTGGTGATCACCGTATGGTGCACACCAAGGGCTTCACCAACCTGACGATGGGTAGACCCTTGCCCCACCATCCCTACAGCCCGCTACATTTCTGCTTCAGACAAATGTCTTCTTAAATTTGCATTTGCCATATTTAATCATTAAATCACAAGGGTTTGTGTTGAAATGAAGACTGAATACCCTATACATGTCATGTGCATGTAGACAGTACACGAAAACATCATGAAAATCAAGGGGTACATGCTTTCCATGACTGTCACGAAAAGTCTGCCTGTCAAGAGAGCTAATGTAAACACTGGGGACCATCTCAATACATTCTTCAATCATATCCACCTAAGATATCGCAAATATGTCACAAGCAAATTTCACAATGATGTGTCAAATATTTGGTGCTCAGCAAACTTTGAGTAGTATATAGTGAAAAATATTGTAATTTTAACAGTGTTTAATACACTTATATTCCTAAAATGTTATATGTAGGAACGATAACTTAGGGGTGGGTGTCTGAAAATGGCCGGAAAAAATTGCCAAAAATGGGGGTGGGGTGTGAGTGTGTGACCCGGAAAAAACTTGCGAAATGGAAAAAAAGATGGTGAGTGGGTCCCTCGGGGGATCAAAAGCATAAAAACAGCAGAGGATCCTGCATTTGTTTCCGACCCCCCCCCCCCCCCCCCCGAGTTTTTTCGAATTTTTTCTGTCTTTTTTAGTTTTTCGACTTCCAAATCATAGTTTATAGCCCATTAACTGGAAAGGCTCGTAAAATCAGAATTCACACAAGTCCTTCAAGGGGCATGAAAGTACCTGGATTTCAAAACTGAAAGTGTCTGAAAATCTTCATGGGAAAATCACAGTGAGCCTTTGACCAATATATTTGGGAAACTGTCAAATCTGGCGTGCATTCAGGTAAATACACAGAACGACACACCCATGTGAAAGGGTTAATCGGCGTGGCACGAGTGCCAGTGCGAAAGGGTAAAACGAGAGACCACAGGCCTCGAGTTTTATCCTTCCGCGATGGAACAAGTGCCATATCGATTAATCTATTCCCACGCGCGTGTCGTTCTGTGTTTATTACACGACTTCGCATCTTTAAAAACAATTATTAGAAGGACACTCAGCAATTCATTGATAACTATCAACAAAAAGAACACATTTTATCGCCAACCAAATTTGCGAGGGAACCCGTGTTACTATTTTTAGCTATTGCTAGAGACTCAAATTGTAATTGCGGTGCACGATTTGTAGAAACTTCCAGTGAAATTTTCTTTTTGATGTCATTGTGTCGTCATTGTCCAAAATAGTCCGTCAACGATTTACGTTCGGCACATGTGTGCGGAACGGATTTTCATTTCCCGCATGGTTTAGTGTTGCTTTAGATGGGGATTTCATAGAACAGGCGTGTAATAAAAGGCATTACAGTTTTCTGAAGTCGCCCCCCATGGGAGTCGATCTCGGGACTACGGTACCGAATCGCCTAGTGCTGATATTCTGCCACACCCCAACTGAGATCACGACAACTCCACAAAAAGTTGGATTTATCTCAGCCAGTGTGTTAGTTCACATTTACAACCCGCCCATGGCAGATGTGCGAGAATTGACAATTATTGAATGTGGAATTGTTTTGTGATGATTCGCAATTGTCTACGATAGCGAGTGTTTTTATAAGGGTTAAAAATATTCAGACAACTTTGTTGTGACCTTCTTCTTCTAACTTTCCAGACTTATGTTCATTTAGGGCTAAGGAAAACTGGCAATATTCGAGAATGTAATACAAAGAATACTAAATCGTAAGGTGGCTAGTACTAATTTAATCCTGCAGCCCTGTTGGTCTGCAAGATTTAATTAGTACTGCGCCTCACCACAATCACAACTAAATCTGTCCAGTTTGCTGTTTAAGATATTCCGTAAGATGACAGCTTTACTATTTAAGAACCCAAATGTGAAGGCGTGGGGGGGGGGGGGGTGGCGTTGCGGTAACCGGTTCTCGTTAGATCACCGAAGTTAAACAACGTCGAGCCTGGTTAGTCCTCGGATGGGTGACCGTCTGAACGATCGATTCGTTGGCCCGCGTCGTGTCCTTGGGCAAGGCACTTAACCCTGATTGTCCACCATGATGGGGGCACGATGACGTCGTGTACTAAGGCGTACTGCACGTCGATGGTGCGCATGTCTTCAACCAATCTAACCCTGTTACGATGTTGGGGAGCTGGCAGCTGCACGTCATTGCTCGGTGGTTCTCTCCGGGTACTCCGGCTTCCTCCACCAGTAAAACTGTCACGGTAATGATTAGCCATTGTGCATAAATATTTGACCTTAAGCACCAATAAATAATAAATAATAATAATAAATGGGGAGGCGTGTTCTTTTATGGAATTCTAACTTGAGTTATGTACGGTGGCTGATTTTGGACACTGAAAAAAAATTATCTCAAAATATGTCGAGATCTCGAAATATTACGTCGAGATCTCGAGATATTATGTCGTGATCTCGAGATATTATGTCGTGATCTCGGGATATTATGTCGAGATCTCGGGATATTATGTCGTGATCTCTGGATATTTTGTCGTGATAGCGGGATATTATATCGTGATCTCGAGATATTATGTCGTGATCTGGAGATATTATGTCGTGATCTCTGGATATTATCTTGAGATATTTTGCGATCTCCTAAATCAGCCATTATAATTATGTAAGAAACTTGAAGTAATAATAACTCTGAAACCATCAAATAGATATTCGTTATTGAAAATAATTTCTATAGGTATCAAATCTTTTGAAGTTCAAAAATAGACGTTTGCAACAAGCTTGTGGAGTTTGTAAAACCATCCTGGACACACTACGTGGATAAAAAGGGTTATATTGATGATCAAAATTCAATAGGGAGATTATTTGTTTTTACTTTTGTGACTTCAATGTTAACAAATTCACTTTTGGGATTTTGTTGTAAAATCATCTGGAGAACGTCCATTAGTTTCAGTCCCCTCTTGATATTTGAGTAATGAAATCTGATGGCCATCTGCGCATGACAGTAATTACAAGACGAGAGCAATAAAGTCAAGTCTGATTTGTTCTACTGTAATTGGAATTATTTTACGATCGTTCGTTTTGCGATCATTAAATCTAAAATCCCTTATGAGCAGTTAGTGAGACGGCCACCATACAATTCTCTTCACAATTTCCGATAGTCAGCTATCAATGTCATTGAATATATTTACCAGTCAATATATTGGCTCCCTGTAGACACGATTCCACTATTTGTGAACATGTCGCTTTGCGTTCACTGTTCTAACCAGCTGTTACTGCGGAGATCAAAATGATCCCACCACCTCACAGAAGAGAGAGAGAGATGGAGAGAGAATGTCCGAGTGTATTTGAAAGGAATTTGAATTCGTGTAATATTATTTAGTTCTTTATTTATTTATTGGTGTTTTAAGGTCACATATTTATGCACAATGGCTAATCATGACCGTGACAGTTTTACGTGTGGAGGTAGCCAGAGTACCCGTGCAGTACGCCTTAGTACACAACGCCACCGGCCCCCACGCGGGCAATGGAGATGAAGTGTCTTGCCCAAGGGCACAACGCGGTTGCCGCAGGTGGGATTCGAACCGAGGACCTCTCGGCTTGCAGCCTGCACCTCTACCTACTGAGCCACCATGCTCCCTTGAATTCGTGTAAATCGCCAGTTGGATCTCTTCGTGTACACCTTGCATATGGCCCATGTCGACTACGAATTGTACGATGTCCTCACCCATCTCGAAAACTAAACTTCTTTATTGAAGGTTGTATTTTATTCAAGTCTCTCAAAAGACGCTGTAGGGCTACTCTATGTCTTCCGTTGCGGCCGCTTGAAACCCTTTACCCAACGGAGACGATATAAAAATTTATTATTTTAAATATAATTTTTTAAAAAATTTTCAAACAATTTCAACAAAACCATATCATGTGACCCCTCATTGGAACGAGCTCGATGAGCTCGTTCCAATGAGGGGGTCACATGATATGGTTTTACATGATATGGTTTTGTTGAAATATTTTGAAAAATTTAATTTTTTCAGCTGCTCAATTTGCATATTACGCGGGCGGATGCGAGCGATTCGTTAGGTAAAGGGTTAAAGAAAAGAGAGCTACTAAACCTGTATTACATGTATATTCGTCACTGGAGATTTATTTATTTATTTATTTATTTATTTATTTATTTATTTATTTATTGGGGTTTAACGACACTTTCGACAGCCAGGGTCAACTCGTATCGGACCTTTTTACGGGTGAAGGAAGCCAGAGTACCCGGAGAGAAACACAGAGCAACGGCGAGCAAATGTCAGACTCCTCAATGTTGAAGACAAGTGCACCACCGACGTACGCCTTAGTACACAACGCCACCGTGCTCCCGCTTGGGCAACTGGGATTAAGTATCTTGCCCAAGGACACAACGCGGTTGCCGCTGGTAGAATTCGAACCGAGGGCCTTTCGGCTTGCCGCCTGCATCTCTACCTACAAGCCACCATTGGCAAATATGCAATCTACATGTTGTACAGGATTAGTGAGAGTGAGGATTTTGATCCTTTTCATATGCAACTTTCAACATTTTCCACCACATTTTCGAACCATGGTCCGCCCCGTGCGTCTTGGTACCCCTAACGTGTTATGTCCCACTCTACCCACCCCCCCCCCCCCCCCCCTATCACCACCACCATCCGCCCGCCACTGTGTTATTGGTGAACCAAGGAACGTTTTAAAAGAATTCTGTCCGAAGTTTGGAATAGGAAGCAACCTCCATTTTGTATTAAGTATAACATTAGTGACGATCGTCCTTTAGAAGTGGGTGGACATAACAATTGCACACAACTCGCCAATCCGTGAATAGGAAACACCGTCCATAATCAACGACATGAAGGGAAGATCTGACACGACTAATGCAGCAACGCTTCCCCAGATACGCCACAGATTACAAAGGTTTGGGTGTTCCTGTGGAAAGTCCAGCTTGAGTGAACTTCAGCAATGACAATCTATAATCAACAATTTACATGGACTTACAAGCACCATTGGGCGAATAATGAGTTTTGGGAAAGCAACTGTAACTGGAGCGCACTGATGGAAAAAAACAGTCTACAGAAAACAGTTTCATGGACTACATTGCACTGGTGTGTGGATACCAGGCGTTCAGGGCACGTCCAGCTAAAGCCTAAAGAGCACATCAGTCGAGACGGTCCACAATCAATAACTTTGTAATGGAAAATTACTCTATAGAGACTGAGAATCTAGAAGGGGGAGTGAAGCAGGGGAGCAGTCAAGAGACGAGTGCTCGGGAATTGCAATAGAAACTGACGAGCTCGAGTTAGGACCAAGAGTTCTTTTGATGGGTTATATAATAACAGATGTTCCAGCGTTTGAGGAGTACTTAGATGGATGTGTTCGTGGGGCCATTGTTCGCTGGAGGTGATGCGGAAAAGCGGGAAAGGCAAGAAAAGGGCGTGTCAAATGTGTAGCTTAGGAGTAACAGAGGCACTATGACAAATTCATTTTAGAATGCATAAATATTTGCCTTGTAATACAAGACTCCTCGAGAAACTAATGGAAACATGTGAAAACATGATGGATAAGTGGATGAGAAATGAAGTGAGGGAAGGGGGTCAATATTATAGTTGGGGGGGGGGGGATCCAGATAGCGCCAATGGGGGTAATTATAAAACAGTTTGTGACTAAATGCTGGGAGATTTGGGCGGAGAGCGGGGACCGAGGAAGGGAAGTAGTAGGAGATGTACCCGACCGGCCCCGGTGGGGGATCTCATCGGGGAACCCGCAGGGGACCGAGGAAGGGGAGTAGTAGATGTACCCAACCGGCCCCGTTTGGGGGGATCTCATGGGGACCCCGCAGGGGACCGAGGAAGGGGAGTAGTAGGAGATGTACCCGACTGGCACCGGTTGGGGGATCTCATGGGGACCCCGCAGGAGACCGAGAAAGGGGAGTAGTAGGAGATGTACCCGACCGGCCCTGGTTGGAGGATCTCACGGGGAACCCGCAGGGGACCGAGGAGGGGAGCAGTAGGAGATTACCCGACCGGCCCCGGTTGGGGGATCTCATGGGGACCCCGCAAGAGACCGAGTAAGGGGAATAGTAGGAGATGTACTTGACCGGCCCCGGTTGGGGGGGGGGAGGGGGTGTCTCATATAAGCCATCGATAAGCCATCGAGCAATGACTTTTCAGTAACTGCTCGATGGCTTATAGGGTGAATTTGGGATTGGTATGTCCAGGGGTTACCTAGAAGGCTGGGCAAAACAAGTAATAGTATCCTTAGATAAGTATCCTATAAAAGGTATCCTCAAATAATAATACAATACCAGGCCATAGGTATCCTCAAATATCGAAATGGTTCGAAGAACAGTATGTGCGAGTCACTCGAACGAGCATTTGCTCTATGGCTCATTTGCTCGGTGGGCTTCGAGTCGTTCGAGCAGTGTATGCGAGTCACTCGACCGAACAATTGCTCTAAAGCCCATTTGCTCGGTGGGCTTCGAGTCGTTCCAGCAATGACTTTTCAGTAACTGTTCAGCGGTTTATAGGGGGAATTTGGGATAGGTATGTCCCGGGGTGGCCTAGAAGGCTGGGCCAAACAAGTAATAGTATCCTCCGGTAAGTATCCTACAAAAGGTATCCTCAAATAATAATACAATACCAGGCCATAGGCATCCTCAAATACCGAAATGAGTCGAAGAGCAGTTTGTGCGAGTCACTCGAACGAGCAATTGCTCTATGGCTCATTTGCTCGATGGGCTTCGAGTCGTTCGAGCAGTATGTGCGAGTCACTCGACCGAGCAATTGCTCTAAAGCTCATTTGCTCGATGGGCTTCGAGTCGTTCGAGCAATGACTTTTCAGTAACTGCTCGATAGCTTATTGGCTTTGGGAATGATATAGGCTTTTGTTATACAGAAGGGAGATAACTCTGCATACAGATTATGAAAAATCAAGCAACCTGATTGGTTAGTTAGCGCCAGTAAAGTGAACTACTTGGGTGATCTAGATACCCTACTGGAGTATACTTCAGGACAAAGGAACAAGATCGGGTAGACGAAAACTATTGCATAGAAGCTGAGAATTCTGAAAGAATTCGAAATAGTACAACTTGTCGGGTTTATTTGGGTAATTAGATTTACTCCTATTCAATCGAACTTATCCCCCTCCCTCCCCCGGTGTCCCCTCGGTACTATAGCACTACGTGCTACTATTAAAATCTACGGTATGGCGATCCTAAAAAGGATTCTTGAAGAATCCGTAGTAAATAAAAGTGTTTTTTGGTGATTTGAGGACTGGTTGGAACTAGTGGGGTCTGGTGGGGACTATTAGGGACTGATGGGGACTAGGGGACTAATTGTCGTAAAAACCCATGACTTCTATAGCCAGGTATCCAAATCTCCTACTACTCCTCTTCCTCTGTCCCCTGCGGGGTCCCCCATGAGATCCCCCAACCGGGGCCGATCGGGTACATCTCCTACTACTCCCCTTCCTCGATCCCCTGCGGGGCCCCCCATGAGATCCTCCAACCGAGGCCGGTCGGGTACATCTCCTACTACTAATGGCCCAGCGGGTTGGTGGGGTTGCGGGAAGCCTCCTCATTAGAATCCCGCGATAAATCATCGGAAGGCCAACGAATTATTATATTATATATACGAGAGGACGTTATCTAGCGCCAAATGCATGACTAATATTAGTTATCTTTGTGATATCCAGGGTGTATGGGAATTTACACCGGTTCGGAACCCTTACACCCTGAGGCGAAGAATAACGGATTTATTTCCAAGAATTGTGGTGTACTTAATAATTGAACCTAAATTGTTGGGAAAAACTGACAGAAAATTTGTACTTTGTAAGTGTCTTAATAAAACCAGACAAATACGCATGTCATTGAACTGGCTCAATGAGCCGGTTACAATGATATCCATATCTGTAATATTTTATAGCATATAAATATTAAATTTCCTGTATTTTTATTTTTGTTCTAACATGACCGAGCAGAAGGCATGAAAAATGAGTTCTTTTTTAGCCATATAGCCTATTTTTGTGTACTTTTGTTTATACACCGTGGTTAACCACGATGTGAAAATGCTACTGTGGATTGCAAGTTCCACCGTACCGCTCAGCCGATCAAAACGCAGTATTTTGTTTCATTTGGAAATAATAGGTGTTTCCAAGTCCAGCTAGGTATCCCCAACACTACACAGTTTACAGGCACCCTGCGATGGATATTTTTATCCCCTTAAATGTTGGCGGTCTTTGCAGTCGGGTATGTTTGACATAAATACAATTAGACTATCTTCGCCACTTTTGTTCGAAATGATATTGATAAACCGTGCTTGTTCTATTTCAAACTTGTTCGTGGAGCCAAAGATTATCGTGGCAGATTTCAGAGCTAGATTTCAAAATTCAACATCCCATGTTAAAACAAACCCGTCAATGGAAGTAAGTTTTGCCACGCACATCCATGCCATACGTACAAACACTGACGGACAAAATGACGGTTAAATTGTAAAGTCTGTGGGTTTTTATCGGTTTGGGGGTTTATGGGTTTTTTTTAGGGGGGGGGGGGGGGTGTCCAGTTCGGTTCCAGTTCTTGTGGCACACCAGCAAAGCAAAACGTAAGAACCAGGAAGTACCGTCTGAACGTTTTACTTTACGGAGGGAACTGGACTAAGGACCGCCATGAATTATCGTTACTTATATTGTAGTCTGCCCGGCAAATGGACGAATAGTATCGTGTCCTCATCGTCACATTTTCCCTTTACTGGGAGCGCGGCGGCTCAGTGGTAGACTGTTGGACTTCTATGCCAGAGGTCTCGAGTTCGATCCCCGTCCGGGACGACCCGCGTTGTGTCCATGGTCAAGGCGCTTTATCCCAGTTGCCTACATGGGAGCACGATGATGCCATGTACTGAGGTGTACTGCACGATGGTGCACGTCTTCAACCGCTGTAATCCTGCTTGAGCGGAGCATAAACAGAGTTAGAATGTTGAGGAGCTGACAGTTGTTCGTCGATGCTCGGTGGTTCTCTCTGGGTTTTCCTAATTCCTCCACCCGTAAAACTGTCGCCGCCACGTTTAGGCATCGTGCTTAAGTATGTGACCTTAAACACCAATAAATAAATAAATAAATAAATAAATAAATAAATAATTCCCTTTACTGACTCGCCCACTGGATGAATCAATAAGGAAGAAAATGAGACAATGAGAAACAACATAGATTAGATGAACTTTCTTCATTTGTTACCCTAATTTAACCCTTTACCCAACGCAGACGATATCAAAATTTATTATTTTAAATATCATTTTTTAAATGTTTTCAAAAAATTTCAACAAAACCATATCATGTGACCCCTCTTTGGAACGAGCTCGACGAGCTCGTTCCAAAGAGGGGTCACATGATATGGTTTTGTTGAAATTGTTAGAAAAATACTATTTTTTCTGCTGCTGAATTTGCATATTACGCGGACGGATGCGGGCGATTCGTTGGGTAAAGAGTTAAGAGTTGTTTTCTCAAAAGGCCTAGCAACTGATTCACAAGACCCCCTAATCAGAGGCGGTGGAGCCAGGGGTGGGGGCACAGGGGGGACGTGCCCCTCCACTTTTTTTTCCACTGATATGTTTCGCAGTTACACAATGGGTTAAAATGGGCGCATGCAAACGTATTAATATACAGGCATTCCTGTAACATTATTTGCAAATCCAAACAATATTTGGCCAAAGAATCCCACTTTCTGTCGCTTCAGTCCGTTTCGTCTACTTCAACCATCTTCCAACATAAGGCTGGCCTTCAGGTTGGAAGATGGTTGAAGTAGAAGAAACGGACAGGACAGTGACCACACAGCGGCATATTCATCTCAACGAGAGACAAAAACGAGTCATGGTACATTTACCGATATACGATTGTAACCTTTCTCACACTAGGTCGATCCTTGCTAGCATTGTAAATTTGTGCGCCTCCACTTTTATCGAGTTTCCGCCGCCCCTGCCCCTAAGAATGGCTAAAGAAAGCTAGGATGAACCCAGTGGAGATAGCTACAGGCAGGCTTTCTTGTTATGAACGGTGGAAAAACTATTGAGGATTTCTTCCAGGTAAAGGAGCCTAAAGTCGTATTTACTGTATGTTCTTAAAAAACAAAAACAGAACCGAAATCAAGGTTTCTTCCCGAAACCGACCCGCGAATCTGAAAAATCAAAACCTCCCAGGTCTGTTAAAATGGTACCATGTCTCTCCGCATCAGACACAAACACGCAGTTCCAACAACACAACATGTTTAACCCTTTACCCAACGTAAAGGCCAAAAACGGCCAGCGTTATTCACAAAACTCGCCAATTAATTTTCATTATTTTTTTCATTTTCTGTCTCAAGAAAACAGGTTATGACCCCTCTTTGGAACGAGCTCGTTCCAAAGAGGGGTCATAACCTATGGTTTTGAGACAAAAAATGAAAAAAATTAGTTATTCAAGAATTTTATTTGCAAGGGTCGTCTGCTTTTTATGTTTGGTAAAGGGTTAAACTATTACTCGGGAAAACAACATAGAATCGAAATGCATGATGAAATTGATAATCTTCTGTACCTTCAGTTTATATTTTGTGTGACACCTGTAGTGCCAAGAATGCTCATAGCTGAATGAAGAAAGTGTATGGGCCAAAAAGCTCCAGAATTTCCCTGGCAGCTCTGGGTCGAGTTTCCAGAGGTGGATGAAAGAACCCAAATAAGTTATGACCAGAATTATACCACGATTACTGTGTGTGTTCAATGTTTCCCAATAAAACATAGGCATTGCAAATGTGTTGGAAAACAATGCATGGAATCCGGCCTACAGCATGTAAGAACGCACGTGTCGGGCACGGCCGGGAGAAGAAATTCGGGCTTGCGGAAGTCACGAGCGATGATGGGGGGGGGGGGGGGTAGTTGGGTTCTACCCCAAGAAAATTTGGAAATCAGTTATTAAATGGAGACTTCTGGGGGCTTTTTGTGATAAAAATTCACGTTATTTTGAGGCCGTCAAATTGACGTTTTTTAGCAGGTTTCAAATTCTCAAGTTTATCAGTGAGTATCCAGTGACGTAGAGTGATAGCTGTTGACTGCACAATTCGTAAAGTGATAACTTTATTACGTCAAGTTGATTTAATAAAGTTATTACTTCAAGAATCATGCCGTCCAAAATTACAACCGTTGGGCAAGTGTTGCTGTCACAGGAGTCAGGATCTTGGGTAAGAGCTTGTCCAGAGTTGGCCTGAAGGCCCGTATTGTAATTTTTTGGTTTGGTACGTCCTTTCAAAGGACGAACCAAAACAAAAAAAAATAAAATACAGTCTTCCAGGCCAAGTTTGTGCTAAACCCGGGCCTCCAAAGTTCCAGGCTGCTACTACGAGCCCCCACCCTCTCCCCGGCCCTGCTGATGCCCATGCAGCTTCGTACTATAGACTTAAAGAGTTAAGTTTGATTTTAATATAAAACATTATATTAAATCCAACTAACAACCGCACAGATGACAGGTGGGTTTTTGGTCTTGCACAAAACATGGCAGCACCTTTCAACACCACGCATGTACACTGACAAAGTCCTGGGTGATATCTAGGCCAGGGGCCTTATTGACTCTAATGACCTGCGTTCAAGTTTTCATTGAGAGCTTTTTATTTGCGTCGGAAGACCTTTAGTGACGATGACGTTGTAATAAAGGGCGTCGTTAAGTAAGGAGCATTGTGCGCTGATTGACGGGAGTATAAGGTATGTAAAAAAGAACACTCTTGAGATTTCCGGTTCCGTTGATGGTTGCAACTACCTATTGGCATGGTGAAAGGGCGCTATGCCACACCTCTCGCTTTCCTGTCGGTCAGTAAGAGACGAGATAACAGAGAATTGTTCTTCGGTTAGGAAAAAGTGTGAATTTCCTACGCCAGACGCAACCATCACATTACTTTAATCATTTATCTAACATGAAAAGCAGACGACACTTGTTAACAAAATTATTGAATAAGTAAGTTTTTTTTTCATTTCATGTGAGGCAAAAAATGAGCAAAAATAATGAAAATTGAATGACATTTTTTGTAAATAGCACATTACGGCTTTTGCCGTTGCGTTGGGAAAAGAATTAAGAAACGAACAGCTCCAGATTGGGCTTGGAGCACGCGTGGTAGCCGTGAAGCGGAGCACGTGTGGTGGCCGTGACGTGGAGGCGGTTTCGCAGTCTGTCGGAAATTTTGTTGTCTGTTGGAAAAAATGTTGGTCGCCCGAATTAGAAAAAAAAAGTTGACCAATTGACGTAACCACAATTTTCATTTTCCACCCTTTGTATGAAAGTCTCGGACTCCCGCGTTGTGTCCCTGGGCAGGGCACTCAATCCCGATTGTTCACATGGGGCACGATGACGCCGTGCACTATGGCGTACTGCACGTCGATGGTGCGCATGTCTTCAACCAATCTAACCCTGCCTGTGCTGCAGTGCGGAGTTACGGTGTTGGGGAGGTGGCAGCTGATCGTCGTTGGTTCTCTCCGGGTACTCCGGCTTCCTCCACCCGTAAAACTGTCACCGACACGATATGACCTTGGCTGTTAAAGTGTCGTTAAACCTTAATAAATAAATAAGTCATGAGCACCACATAATTTCGTGTATTATTATTATTTCAAAGAATTACTTTCGTGAAACGAAAGGAATTCTTTAAAATAATAATAATAAACGAACGTGTTGGACCTGTTTCATTTATTATTGTGTTGAAGAAGTATTGTGAGTTAGGTTTCAAATTCATGCTGATGGTCAACGACCCGGAAATACAGTAGGAATATTTGAACATTTGCTCCACCAGGTTGGAAAATTTTTATATCCTAGTTTCGGGCTTGCTCCAGGCATAGCCGTCGTATTTACGGAGAACGGTGAGTTGCAGACGTCCCAGAGCTGGTAATATGAACCTGAATAAACAAGGTGCAACACCACCGACATCCTCCGCCGAGAAGTGGTTCACCAATCAGAACCATAAAAATTTAAATTTTCTGAGTCGAAAAAAGTTGTCGAAAAAGGCTCATAACTCTTGAAAAATGATTGGACAAAACCCGTTACTTGTAAATATCCGTTCCCCATGAAGGTCCGTCCATCAGCATACCAAAGATAATTCAAATCCCACATGCACTGACCGAGGTACATAGGTCAGTAGTTGTTATGGACGGGCGAACGGACGGACCCCACGCAGGTTCTTTGTCATTTAGAACACGAAAAACTAAAAGTAGTCACAGATTTAATGTGCAATGTGTTACAAGAACACTGTTTCGAGTTCAATGAAACGCGAAAGAATTTTTCACAGGCTACTAGCCTTCAACATTAAAATTTCAGAGCGCTATTGTTCGAGCAGAATTTGCATGGAATTTGTTCGTTGTCATTTGTACAATCGGGGACGCTAATATGACAAGTGGATTCCGGACTGGAAAATGGGAACAACAGATGGCACATAATAAAGCCAGCACGTTGATGGCTCAGATCCTTTATGAGAAATGATAGCCCATTAACAAACACAAATTGAGGCGATATTTATGAATAATATCAAGACTTTCCCAAGTAAATCACTTTTTATTCACCCACCCGGTGAGCCCCTTCAAGTGAGTGATCGTAAGTTATGATTTGGGTGAACAAAATGATAGCCTTAAAAGAGTTGTATGTAAATTTTATCGGTTGATAACGAATGTCGAATTTGGAACTGGGAATAAGTAACGGTTGCTACGCCAGTCCTATAATTGTGCTAACAAGTTGCCAGAAAAGCTGCATTAGCATAATGGGTTCTGGTCCTTCCATAAAAACTTCACCCTCCCCATCTTTCAAGCACCCAAAAACAGTGGCGTCACACATATTTTTTCACATTAGACTAACATTGTAATTGAACTACAGTAAATGCTGATAGCTTAATTCAGAGGATCTTTTTTCAGTTCCACCGGTGTGGGGGGGGGGGGAGGAAAATTATTTGCAGTACACGATGCCGGGGTGGGTGGATGGGTGGACAAACGGCTCAAAAGCACATTTTTTTCAACCATTTGCAATTTTTTTCCTGGTCCCATTTTATGCTTTTATGCCAGACTGAACACTTGAAAATGGTTTTGACTAATATACACACATTATACCCATCAGAGCTCAACATACCCATCAATACAACCCCCTAATAGGGCTATATAGCCCTATTAGGGGGTTGTATTGATGGATATTTTGAGCTCTCTGTCATATCTGGGCCCAGAGCTGTGCCCCGATGTTTTGCATGCAGTCTGTTCGGCCTCGAGTGTCTTGATTTCTATAACTGCATATCCTATTTGTGTATTTAAACATTTCTTATAACCACAGATAATCAAAGGCCTTTTAGGTTCCTCGTGGCTCTTTAGAAATGAAGACTTTAAGTACACGTAAATTATTTTTAACATACATCAAGAATCAAGATACAACTAACGTTAAAACAAATGGTTCATACAACAATTACACCAACAGGTGTTAATATAAAAAAACATAAAATTAACAAAAAATATTAAAACAAAACTCTCATATCCCATTTGGATAAAATAGTCACAATTTAAAGGGCCTACGCAGGTTCCTCTGTCAAAAAGTGGGTTTCAATAAAAAAAACAATCGCATGACAGTCCATGTGTCAAAATACATCTGACAAATCTAGAGGTTACATAAGAAATGCCCAGAAACGCTAGAAAATGCTCGTCGACAACGCAATTTTTACCACATGAATATATATAAGCCCCAGTTGGTCCCACGCAAAAAAACTATTTGAGCTTATTTATGTGGTAAACAGGCTTTGCCTTATGTCACTTCAGCAATACCTAATAATGCAGGATATTACCAGCTGAATACATCACAATTTATGTATTATATTATCACGTATTGAGAAGGTAGAAGTCTAGAAAAGTGCTAAAAAATGATATATGATGCTGAGAGGGGTGGGTGTACAAAAATTGTTGGAATTTGTTCTTTTTTGTGGGATATGGGGTGGGTGTTCAAAATGACCGGAAAAAAATATGCGGAAAATAAGAAAAATCTTGCGATTTAGGGATAGGTGGGTATCCGGGAAGGTCGAATGCAAAAACACGGCATCGTGTACTGCAATCCCCCCCCCCCCGATCTCCCCGGTCCCACGGGTCCCCTCCACATCATCTCCACATAGCCTGTACATCCCGCAAGTTAAACCAATATTTGCATTGTAAGTAAACTTCAAAAATAGCCAGAGATCGCTGTTTTAGAGCGTTTTTTAACAATTTTATGCAAGTAATGACCCCGCCCCCTTTTGGCGTCTACCTACGAACGGGAGATACTAGTAAAACTACCCTTTAACCCTCCCACTCTCAGGAATTCAGACTTACCGGTGTGTCTGCGGTGTGGAGCGCAGTAGCACAGTAGGTAGAAGTGCAGGGTGCAAGCCGAGAGATCTTTGTTCAAATCCCACCTGCAGCAAAAGCGTTGTGTACTTGGGCAAGACACTTCACCTTCATTGCCCACGTGGGGCCACGGTGGTGTTGTGTACTAAAGCGTACTGCACGTCGATGGTGCACTTGTCTTCAACCAATGCTAATCCTGCTTGTGTGGAGTTAGTATGTTGGGGAGCCTGACAGTTGCTCGCTGTTGCTTGGTGGTTCTCTCCGAGTACTCCGGCTTCCTCCATCCCTATAACTGTCCGACACGAGGTGACCCTGGCTGTCGAAAGTGTCATTAAACCCCATTAAATAAATAAATAAATGTCCGCGGTGTATCATGCATTATCCCTATCAGAAAAAATAAATAAATAAAATAACAAATTAAATAAATAAATTAATACGCCCTCACCCAAACAAAAACTGTATTCTGGCTACGATTATATAACAATGATGAAGGTTGTCGGGGTGGGTCGGGAAATATCTAACCACACTTCCTGTCATATGCAGTTCTTATATTATCCAAACACACCGAACTATTCGCTCCATGAGGCTCTCAAGTAACGAGTCAAATTCTCAAACAATTTCAGACTTTCAGATTATTTTTGATACAGCCATACACTTCGCGAGCGTGTTCATCATCCTGAAAAAGATGCCAATACGTAATTATTCATTGGGCATTACCTCCCTTGATGTTCAAAGCACTGATTTGAAGAGTTTTGTTTTTACTGCGACGACGATCAGTTTCCCGATGCACACTTTTTAAACAATTAATTAATTTGGTTGAAATAAATTTACAATGCTGCTGATAAGAAAGACTGATTATATATTACCGTATAGAAGAGAAAATAAATAGTTTTTCGTAACCAGTGCATGGGCGGATACAGGGGGGGGGGGGGGGGGTGGATAGGGTGGATTTCCACCCCATTTGATATTTGAAAGGGGAGACAACAAGCAATTTTTCAAAGTCAAATTCAACCTGTATTGAAATTATCTTTACACGAGGAGTTCTCGCGACGAGACACCATCGTATAAACGATTGGTACAATGTATGGTCTGTAGTCTGTACCTCAGTGAGGTACAGACTACAGACCAAACATTGTACCAATCGTAGTCAACATAAATGTCGATTCATCAACGAAATATTCTGATACAGTCATATTATTTGGATGATCAAGTGCAACCTATTTGACTTGAATCATATTGCGATCCGTTGAAATGTAGTGTAAAAAAACCGGTCATTTACGGAGCATTAAATTGCCTCTAGTACACGAGGAAATGCATCCAGAATGCGTCTCCCGCGATCAAAATTTTTCCGGGGGAGGACCCCCGACTTCCCCGTACAAGAGGGAGGATAGTCCCCTCTCGAGCTCACCCCCAAATTGCGCCTGCGACGCTCGGTTCGTTGCTCCGCCACTCAGTTTTCCACCCCCCTTTTTCCAATCCTTGATCCGCCACTGTCACTGTCCTGTCGATTTCTTCTACTTCAATCATCTTCCAACCTTCGCGTTTGGAGATGGTTGAAGTAGAAGAAACGGACTGAAGTGACCGAAGTGCAACTATCAAATCTAGTCATTTAAGAGGCGGCGAAAGCGCGATAAAAGTAGAGGGGTACAAATTTTCAAGGCTACCATGGTTCGGCTTAGTTGGAGAAAAGTTACAATCTTGTGTCGGTAAAATGTACCATGACAAACTAACGTCTCTCGTTTAGATGAGCATGCCGCGTCGTTGTCACTGTCCTGTCCATTCTATAAGTGGTTGTGACACTACTTCTGCACTCTTTCGAGTTGGTAAGAAGAAAGTATTCAGTACAATTGTCTCCGATGTTACTAGCGACTCACAACAGTATGTCAACACAATTTTGGCGGATGACAGTACACCAAGTGCAGTAGCCGCTGCCGGGGAACAACTTCTCCTGATCTTATACGGGAGTAAAACTGTTTCCTCTCTCGACCAATATAGATATGTCACTTACAAGCGTTATGTAGCAAAATCTAAACTGAATAAACCCATCGACCTAGCCTCACTCCCACCAAGCAGCGATGCTGCACAACAACATGTCTACAGATGTTATCTCCAGGTCCAACAATGGCTGGGCACTTCGCTTCCTCCGATGGATTGGGGGTGGTCGCTAGACAATGGACTTCTTGTACCGACTGCAGCCACAAAGCCATGTGCCCCCGATAACCTACTGAATCTGATCAGTTGTGGTTGCAAGAGTGCTTGTACAAAAAGGTGTGGGTGTAAGAAGGCAGGACTCTCTTGCTCAGGTTTGTGTAATTGCAGTTCGGATTCTTGTAACAACCACAGAAACACTGTCCTGTCGGAAATTTCTGAGTTCGATGAATAATATGTATATAGGTCATGTCATTTCTGTATATAGCGTTGATAATAGTCAATGTAACTTAATCCATGTTGATTGATTTATACATTCTGTAAATATTATTTATTGATTTTTGTACATTCTGTAAATATTATTTATTGATCTAATGCTGCCAGACACAGAAGTGTCTGTTCGGTCCCAAGCCCGAAAATAGTTGAGTTCTCATGCTGACGAATTTTATGCCAAAAGGGGAACTCGGCCAGAAGCAGAGGGGGTCTTCCATAATGTCTATTTTGTAAGCAATGATAAAAGTCTTCAAATGGTGGTGGATTTTTTATCGTCTGTCCAACTAACATCCCGTTCTGTACTACGACCCTTTGGGCAAATCCGTTAGGAAAATCGTCATTTTGAATTTCAATAATTTTTCGCAGAAATTGTCACAGAATGCACATTTTCCTCTAGGTAAATGTATATTAGACATTATGTAGCTCGAAATACGCGTAAACAAAAAATACAGTTGGATCAATTCGAGGTTACAATGTTCGTGCGATTTTTTTTGATTTTTTTCAAACGCGTTTTCGAAAAAAGGCTGTAGAAAAAAAAGCTCAACTGGGATTTTAGGGGACTTTTGTCTGATCGTTCAGTGACATGTACTCGACATTCCCTGAAAAAATCAGCTTTCTCCGATTTTTTTCCCTAGTGAAACCTAATGTTCTTGGGCTAAAAGGGCTGTCTGTTGTTTTCGATAAATAGAAGTAACAAAAGGAAACTTCGCTTCCTTGTATACTGATGTCATAGGGGTTTTTCCAACAATTACTCACCTTTTAATTGGAACTTCCTCTTCCGTCTTATAATTTTATGGGAGATAACGTTATCGAAATTCAGTTTCCATGACAAGATAAGTCAGGGATATCATAAACTGACTTTCCTGTAAAATAAACTAAATGAGTCGATACAAAATTGTGAGAATTTGCGCTGGAAAACATAGTGGTTACGTGCACAAAATTTATTATACATTTTTTTATTAAAACCCTTTACCCAACGAATCGCCCGCATCCGCCCGCTTAATATGCGAATTCAGCATCTGAAAAAATATTATTTTTTGAAAAAAATTCAACAAAACCATATCATGTGACCCCTCTGTGGAACGAGGTCGTCGAGCTCGTTCCAAAGAGGGGTCACATGATATGGTTTCGTTGAATCTTTGTGAAAAAAATTAAAAAATAATTTTTGAAATCGTCTGCGTTGGGTAAAGGGTTAATACAAATGCAGTTATACAAATGGTTAGTAATATTAATAGTTTATTCAAGCAAAATAACACGTACGGAGACGCAGATTACATAAAGAGTTAACAGAGATATGATATGATTACAATAAACAAATAATAAACGAAACAGCTATGTTTGTATAGTAAATAAGGCTAATGTATCATACATATAAGTATATAAAGTCAAAACCCTAGGTCAGTTTAATGACCTACTATTTTGCAATTATTGTTTCTCTTTTCCAGAAGAAAAGCAGGATTATGTTGCAGATGGTGTGACATAATGAGGCCGTATTACTTTTCATAATAAATTCAAACCGATCTTGCTTGCTTGCATTTGAGAAGTCTGCAATGTTCCTGTTAATTATTGCAAACAACTGTCTCCTGATGTTTGTATAGGCCGGGCAGTCCATGACAAAATGCATCTCGGATTCCACATCGCCGGCGTCCTTACAAACATCAGAAGCATTGCAAATCCTATTTTCTAAAAGTATTGGCGGATGTGCATGTCTCCCCTTTTCAATTGCCGAATTTTGATTGCTAATCTCTAATCTCGTAAACATACTTTGTGCTTCTCTTGTTTTTGAGTGAGCTGAATAGGACTCGAATTTAACGTTATTTTTAAAGGCGCGATAAGTACGCAGTTTTTTACCGTTCTTTTTGTTGTAATTGTTAAGGAATTCATTAAAATAGAGTGTGTAATCATTTGTTAAATTTTCAAGTAATTTACTGGATTTATGCTTTATATATCAGCCCGACGAGAATGGTTAGCAGGCTGATGTATTTGCTTTAATAATAATCAGTCTTGGAGAGGCATTAATTAAATAAAAGTAGCCCGCCTACAAAATCATGTCATTTAATACTATTATTACTTTGCCACTTACCATAACGTTGCTAAGTAGTATGTCTCGTATGTTTCATGTCATTGTAGGGTGTTCTCACGTGACGTCATATCACATGACCCACGACGCCATGTTTGGTTGTCACCGCACATGGTTGAAATGTACCCCCAAATTCCTCTAATAGAGTAGGGTTGCAACCGATTCAACGGGAGTATATCAAATAGCACAACAATCACCCCAAATCGTCACAGAAACTACCGAAATGTTGCTCACGGACAGGAAGCAGAACTTTTATTATTCAGCCGTAAGACATAACTCCCACTTCATACTTCTTATTCTTCGTCGAATGGTGAATGGTTGCCAAAATTTGAACAATTGTTGTTTTGGGGGGCATTGTACAATTTAACTCATTCCAACGACAACTACGCGTGTCAGTTTCACACACTTACACAGATACATCGTATAATTTTCAGCAAGGTGTGCGGAAAAGGTGGGTGACCTGTCGAAGCAGAAGCTTATTGACCATTCTGTCCAATCAAACCCCAGTCACTTCCATCGCACAGCAACAATGTCGAAATTACCAGATGTGCATCTTACAGAATCTCTTCACGTCGAGTTATTCCTAACCACTCAACAGGCCTTTAAATTCTCCCAACTAACGACGGTAAACGCTGTGCCCAAATAAGATAATTGAACCCAAATTACGCGGAGTTTGAAACTTTTTCCAAAGTTTTGCAGTGTTTCGGCAATATACAGTATGGCCAGGTTTTCCCGATGCTTGCAATATAGCTTAGAACTTAATTTTAAATCGCACAATGCAACAGATAAATAATTTTAAAAAAAAACCCACAGAGTTCGCCATAAACGACACTGTCGATGGCGATTGCTTTTCTGTG
Organism: Pictodentalium vernedei; assembly: GCA_031216915.1. NCBI lineage: Eukaryota > Metazoa > Mollusca > Scaphopoda > Dentaliida > Dentaliidae > Pictodentalium > Pictodentalium vernedei. Next base: position 69,242,648 of record CM062292.1, on the reverse strand, counting down.
GCGAATTCCATATGATCATGTACTTGAAGTTTGAGATCTATAATATTCATGTTTGTGGCATTTCTCAGTAAACGCCATGCGTTGTTTACATTCAAACAGACCTTTGGCTCGACACTGGGAAACTAAGAATCCTTCTCGGGCTAGTCGAGTACACTTACGTCAAAGGGTGGTGGGAGGTAACCAGTGATAATGGTGGGGAACCAGTGATAATGGTGAAGACCAATAACAAGGGGTTGTAAATTAGCATTTTAGGACGGAGGGACCTAAAACATAAAACAGACGCCAAGAAGAAGAAAATACCGGTGCGTTTTCTCCAACCACGAAGGCCACATCCATATTTGTCGCTGTGCCCAAATTAGACTGATCTAAAGGTCTGCCACTCAGTATGATCTACGCTGCAGCCTTACCAAATTGGATGATACGACTGACGAACACGTAACCTGTCTTTTCACTCAGACGCTCAGTAACCACGAATAGATTGTACTGAAAACAGGTTTGACGTTTTTATCAACACCCACGAAACCGGGTAAACCGCCATCTTTATGTAGATATCCAATTACTTCATAGCAGAATGCCTCAAAATAATACATGCTGACCAACAGCATCGCAACACAACTGGCATAGCTCTTTCCTACCTGGAGCAACATGTCTGCAAAGTCACCACACACTAGCTAGCATTATTGCACACCAGTAAGACGGCATGGTGGTGGCAGAAACGGGGCAGCATCTGCAGCTGAAGATCGGTTTTTGATCATTCAGGCCCTTAGGAGCGGCTTTGCCACAGCAACCCAGCTTCGCAGTTACCTTCAGAATGCATCCGGGAAAAATGTTTCGACGCAGACTATCCGGGGATGGTTGCAACATGGTGGTCTCCGATCGAGAAGACCATGTATTCGCATTCCGCTGTCCAGAACCACCGCCAGGCACGATATGAATGGGCCATGGACCATGTTGGATGGACCAGAGAATATTGGCGACCTGTCCTTTTTGCAGATGAGTCAAGGTACTGCCTAGACTACACAGATAGACGTTCTAGGGTATGGAGAGGACCAGGTGAGCGACTCCATGAAGCCAACATTGCTGAGCATGACCGCTATGGTGGAGGGTCAATCATGGTCTGTGGTGGCATCAGCTGGTATGGACGTACAGAGCTCTGTGTCTTTGAACGTGGTACATTGACTGCACAGTGGTATATTGATGAGATCCTGGATGCCCACGTCAGATTGTATGGAGGTGCAATGGGTGATAGATTCATTCTGATGGACGATAATGCCCGTCCTCATGTTCCCCATGCTGTCTGGGAGTACCGACCTGAGGGAGGGGATTGAGCGTATGGACTGGCCAGCATGACCCCTGACCTCAGTCCAATCGAACATGTCTGGAATGTGTTGCAGCTTGCAGTTTCAGCCCGTCCAGTCCAGCCAAGAAGTGTCCAGAAGCTTGGTGCCATGCTGGTCCAAGAATGGAACAACATCCCACAAAGGACCACCAGGAACCTGATTGGGAGCACGATAAGACGTTGTCAAGCTGTAATTAACAGTAATTGGTCTCATACTTGATATTGAACCCATACCAGTTCGCTCGGTCAACTTTTTGGCAAAATTTGAAAAACTTCCTCTTTCACCAATATTATCCATTTTCCATGGTTATCGTATTCAAAAGCTAAAACATAATGTAAAACACAAACAAAATCTTAATTTCTGTACTTAAATCATTAACAATATAATTAAATAAAAATATATATACACTTTTCATCACAATATTTCCACTAAAACGTAAAACAGGTAGTTGGATATACTTGGTGCTTAGCAAACTTTGAGTAGTATATTTGCACAAAAAGACCGCTTACTGTTTTCTTGCACCTCCAAATCCACCCACATATTTGGAAGGGTCGAACAATTCATTACCAAACACTACGCGTTGGTACCTTTCATTCGATATTTGACATGACTACTTTTAGAAAATTTAAGTTTTGACGCCCCTGTCCCCAACATCACCCCTCGGGGAGGGTCGGTCGCCTCAGTTTTGATCATACCTGAAAGTTTGTCATATTTCACTCTCCTGAAATGCCGTGGTGATAGCAGTCGGGTCTCTCTATCTCAGTATGTTCACGGATCACTTGTCGAAAGTTTGTCATATTTCACTCTCCCGAAATGGGGTAGTAATAGTAGTCAGATCTCTACTCTGTCACAGTACATTCACGAATCTCTTGTCGAAAGTTTGTCATATTTCACTCTCCTGAAATATCGTGATGATATTAATCGGGTCTCTGCTTTGTTATAGTTTGTCATATTTCACTCGCCCAAAATGAGGTAGTAATAGTAGTCAGATCTTTACTCTGTCGCACTATGTTCACGAATCTCTTGTTCAAAACGTATTTCTCTATCTTCAGTTCAGAAACGTATATATCCATCGCAATCTTTGTCCTGTTGTTTGTAACGTGATAGTCGGATCTGTGCTCTGTCGCAGTACGTTCACGAATCGCCGGCCGAAAGTTTGTCATGTTCTTCTCTCCCGAAATGTTGTAGTAGTAGTGGTCAGATCTCGGTCTCGGTATATTCACAAGTCTCTTGCTCGAAAGTTTTGTCATGTTCCACTCTCCTGAAATGTAGTAGTCGTAGTAGTATGATCACAGTACGTTCACCAAACTTTTGCCTGGGGTCGCGGTGGCTCAGTGGTAGACTGTTGGATTTCTATACTAGAGGTCCCGAGTTCGATCCCCGTCCGGGACGACCCGCGCTGTGTCCTTGGGCAAGGCACTTTATCCCGGTTGCCTACATGGGGGCACGATGAGGCGTACTGCACGTCGATGGTGCACATGTCTTCAACCGCTGTAACCCTGCTTGAGCGAAGCTTGAACAGAGAATGTTGAAGAGCTGACAGTTGCTCGTCGTTGCTCGGTGGTCCTCTCCGGGTACTCCGGCTTCCTCTACCCGTAAAACTGTCGCGGTCACGATTATCCTTTGTGCATAATTATATGACCTTAAACACCAATAAATAAATAAATAATAATAATCTTTTCCCAGAAAAAAGTATCACTCTATCATCAGCTCCGAAACGCATACATTCATCTCATTCACAGTCTTGTTGGTTGCCATAGATATCATAATACTTTTTACTCATCCCATTTCGATTAGCTCTCTCTCTCTCTCTCTCTCTCTCTCTCTCTCTCTCTCTCTCTCTCTCTTTGAACGCGGTATCAAGCATTAGCCAGTATACCAGCCCAATAATCACCTCGTTTTCTGGTGGCTACGGCGACGTAATTATTCCGCCCAATCTCGCGATGTCTTGGGGACTTCTTGACTCTACGATTAAAAAAACCCCATACAAGACACTTGCCGTCTCTTATAGATAAGCGAAATATACAATAATACAGAGCACAATTAAACAAAATAAAAGTTGACAACGGGCCAACAATACACTAAATATCCCAGAGGAATAATACTTAATAATAATTTGTCACATTTTTGCTTTCCAACCGTATTTATAAACAATATTTCGTAGTTTGAACTATAACCTTTATAGATAATAATACTTTATAATTATTTCGCCCTCTGCTAATTTTTCGCGGACCTCTAACGAGGAGGCCTACATTAACTCAGCCCCCACCCGCTATTCACCCCAACTCTCCCTCCTAATCTTACAGCATTCATTCATAATGTGTTTCATAATCCCCCCCCCCCCCCCCCCCCCCCACACACACACATAAATTCGTTCCCAATATCCATCTTCTCCCGTTTCCCCCACTGTTAAATCCTTGCTTTCCTCTTCAGCAATGGAGAATTTACCCACCCTCCTCCTTCGTGACGCATCCACCCTACGGCCCACGGACCCATATTGCCATGTTTTTGTTTTCGTTCAGTTCAAGTCGCCATTTATTCCAGTACTTTCCTACCATAGTTGACAGAAAGTCTTACACTTATTTCATTTCAAAGGTTACGTGGAGAATAAATTCAAATAAATCAGTATTCAGGATACAGTACATAATTAGGAATGCCGGTACTTACAAAGTCTCTGTAGAATTAGGAAATAAAGGGAAATGGAAAATAATGAAGAATATGTATATGTATGTGCTTGTGCAATGAAGGGAAGTCTGTAACTGATTTTTTTTAACATTTTGTTCAATGATCATCGGGCATTTTGTCAAAAATATCCGACATTCTGTCTTTACGTCGGACATTTTCACAATCGGACATTTTGACTAGTAATCGTACTAATGTGAAATTATTTCAGGATGTATACACGGAAGACAATTTTTCATGCCCCTTCCTTTTCATGCTTGTGCACTGCCTCCCAAATTCCGTAGCACCTTCCATCACGTGTCTTCTACTCGGAAGTGGTCACATGATATATCAAGATGGCGGCCCCCAGTGTCCGTAAAGTTTCCAGCATATTCAGAAAAGGCTTATTCAAAAACAAAGTAGCTATTGTGACTGGAGGTGGAACTGGCATTGGCATGGCAATAACACAAGAATTACTGTATCTAGGTAAGCTTTTGAAAATGTGGGACATCTCAGAGCAATGTCACTGGAGACAATATTTGCAACATATCGCCTATTTTCGTGATTTTTTTTTTCTTTGACTTTCACGATTATGAATTTATGTGGGTGTTAGTCTTGTTTGACAATCCACCCAGAAGCACCAGGCAACTCATATACTAAAGGAAAACAAACTGCCTTTACAGGCAATCTGTAAATTGCAAATTTGTTATCTTAGTTTCCAATATCAAAATGCATGTACAGTTACTAGAGTTACTACAGTTAAAACTAGAAGTCCTGTCACGAACTGTGCGCTTATCTAGGCTTAATTGCGCGTAGGAATTGCGCGCAATTGCCCATTCGAATGCCATCCAAAGCACGGCAGGTTTTCCTGGTTACTGAAAGCAAATGCAGGCAAAGTTTCAGCCAATGGACCTCCGGGTTACCCGGAGGTCCATTGACTGAAACATTGCTTGTGCACAGACCTTATGTACAGAATTCGATAGCCTTACTATGGTCATAATGCGTAGATTAACGTGCAGGTTGGCGTGCTATTATTGCGCATTTCAAGACAGGACTTCTAGTTTTAACTGTATTTATTTATTGCCACAGCCTTATTGGGACCAACAAAAAGTACAACAGCCATGGTATAATTTGTCAAATAGTTGTATTTGTGGAAGAAGCTGGTGAGAATCACAGACAGCAAACGATGATTCAATATTCTAATATTATATATTAGGCCTACAGTGCAGCTGCGGACTGGTCACTTTCCACGGATAGAGATGGGTGGTTAACCAAAAATTTGGTTCGGTTATCAAAATGAAACAGTTTTAGAAACCTGACGTTGCAGTTTTCAACTTCAGTGTTGAAAAACTAATCAGTTCTTCACTTCTCAGAATAAAGGGAGAAACAACCTAAAGTTAACCTTGTGTTCAAACTTCAGAGTCGCGATACCCCATTTTTCAGAACAGCTGCACTAATTGGTATTGCATTCGAGTGTGGCATTTACTACGAAAAAAGGTGACAAAATTACTTCTTACGCATCATCTGTTAAATGTTAGTTCATCTGTTTATCAAATGCAATTTCCTTTGCAGAACTGGAACTTGTCACCTGCTCCACACTTACAGTTAAAACTAGAAGTCCTGTCATGAAATGCACACAAATAGCACGTTGATATGCACGTTAATATACGCGTTATGGCCCAAGTAAAGCTATCAAATTCTGTACATATGGCCTGTGCACAAGCAATGTTTCAGCCAATGGACCTCCAGGTAACCCGGAGGTCCATTGGCAGAAACATTGCATGTGTTTGCTTTGAGTAACCAAGAGAAACTGCCGTGTTTTGGATGCCATTCGATATGGCAATTGCGCGCAATCCCAACGCGCAATCAAGCCTAGATAAGCGCACTATTCGTCACAGGACTTCTAGTTTTAACTGTACATGTACATGTATAATGACAAATATATTTATTTATACATGTAATTTTGAAAGCTTGAACTCCAAAGGCAGCATCAAAATCATAGTTGAAGTTGGACGGAAATTTAGGGTTACAATGATCTATATGAGCAACTTTTACTAGATGAAGTTTTTATTGTTGGCATAATGTTTTAGGGTGTGTTGGCTTACCCTAAAAGCTAAACACATGTATTAGCGCGGGGGGGGGGGGGGGGGGGGGGGTCTAATTTTGCAACAGACTCAAGGCAAAAATCATTTTTCTCAAACTTGAAACTTTTGAGATAATGTATGCCAGCACATTGTGCTCAGAAATCAGAGGATCGGTATATTACACAGGTGCGTTGCCCTGGAAAGGGAGTCCCTGTGACACTGACTGCTGACTGGTGCCAAATACATCTTATTACATGCAAGTTTAATATATTGGTAGATGTATGTTTGTCATGAAATTTGAAAACCGCCCATCTCTATCCATGGGTGGGTAATATTTCCAAGGACGCAATATAATATTACATTCCAAATGCTACAGTTAAAACTAGAAGTCCTGTCATGAAATGCGCACAAATAGCACGTCGATCTGCGCGTTAATCTACACGTTATGACCATAGTGAGGCTATCAAATTCTGTACATATGGCCTGTGCATAAGCAATGTTTTAGCCAGTGGACCTTCGGGTAACTCAGAGGTCCATTGGCAGAAACACTGCCTATGTTTACCATGAGTAACCAGGAGAACCCGCCGTCCTTTGGATTTCCATTCAATATGACAATTGCGCACAATTCTACGCGCAAATAAGCCTAGATAAGCGCACAGTTCATGACAGGACTTTTAGTTTTAACTGTAATTTTAGGAATAACCATCAGATGTTTAATTAGTGGAACACCAGGTACAACCAGGGCCGGCGGAACCATCAAAGGGCAGGGGGGGCGAAAATGTTCCAGAAGGGCATCGTGGAGTGCATTGTGGCAGATGCCGAAGGCATCTGCCACGAGTGCTGAAGGCACGAAGTATTAAAGGGAGGTCCGGGGGGGTTCTCCACCCGGAAAATTTTTCAAAATGAGGCATCAAATGGTGCATTCTGGTGGCATTTGGACTGAAATCCTTCTTGCCTAATTTAATTGAAAAAGTTGATTTTTTATAGCAGCCAAGTTGTAATATTTTTAAATGCTGGCCCATATGCACACAAACGTAATATATGTTGGAAAAGAACAGTATTTTTCTGCATATATTAGATCTGAGGGCATCTATTTATGGATTCCGCAAGTATACAGATGTAGAGACAGCTTAGAAGGATGATTCCAGTGACACCTATATTTTGTATCCTTGTATCCAACAATATGACAGGCTTACGTTACTAGAGAATATATACAGCTGAGATTTTTTGTGAACACATTGTCGCAAGGCTGAAGCACTTTCAAGGACAATATGGGACGTAAAACAACATTTGAAAGTGTTCAAACAATAACTGTAAATAAAAATATTTGGCTTTATAATGTTTTCAAATTGACGAAATTGTCATACATACAGTACCAAAATTAGAATCAACCAAACTCCGGATCAACTCCATATAAAAATCAATATCAACGTATTTCTATTATACACCTTGTATGTTCTCTCTCACACACACATGGGGGAGAGGATCAATGGTCTCTCGCCCCTCTCCCTCTCTCCCCTTCTCTCTCCCTCTCTCAGAGAGAGAGAGAGAGAGAGAGAGAGAGAGACCGGGTCGCTAATGTTGAGCACCGAACAATGTACAGTTGAAACTAGAAGTCCTGTCACGATTAGTGCGCTTATCTAGGCTTAATTGCGCGGTGGAATTGCGCGAAATTGCCATATCGAATGACATCCAAAGCACGGCAGGTTCTCTTGGTTACTCATAGCAAACACATGCAATGTTTCTGCCAATGGACCTCCGGGTTACCCGGAGGTCCATTGGCTGAAACATTGCTTGTGCACAGGCCATATGAACAGAATTTGATAGCCTTACTTGGGTCATAACGCGTACATTAACGCGCTTATCAACGTGCTATTTGTGCGCATTTCGTGACAGGACTTCTAGTTTTAACTGTATGTATCAGTACCACTTTGGCAATATACATATTTAATTATACTCTAAATAAACAATAAACAACAATGATGAGTCCTGACTGCATACCATATATTATTTAAGGAATTTTCGGCCTTCCGTAATTTTTGTAATCGATCGAGGATGGTTGTCTTCTGATCAGGTGTAGCCATGTTTTCTAATTTCGCTGTGACGTCGTCTGCTGACACGTACCGTGAATGTTTGTTCACTCACTTCTTGGAGACCAATCAGACCATGTCCATATACCTCCCACCCGTTGTATTAATAATAATCTATCATTAATACTCACATAAAGCTTATACCTCCCACCCGTTGTATTAATAATAATCTATCATTAATACTCACATAAAGCTTTGGTTTTTGCGTTGAATTCCACTTGCTAAAAATAGTAAACAGATGACCGGTTACGCGGAAAACAAACAAAATACGGAAAGCTGTAAATACTTTAAAAAATACACAACACTGCCAACATATTACAGATATTGTGGGTAAATTATTATACCGATAGTTAATGACAATGGAAACTTTTGGTTTTAGGGCTTTTTTGCCCCCCGCTCGCCCCCGTGGACGAGGGCAGGAGGGGCGATCGCCCCCGTCGCCCCCTCTGTTCCGCCGGCCCTGGGTACAACCTGGTGCTTCGTTAATTAAAATTTTGCTGATTATGATTTTTATCACCTGGTAATTGCATGCATGGACATCACTACCCAAGTGTGGCTTGCAGTACAGTCACCAACTCGCCATGGATTGGTTGTACATGTAATCCATGCTTGGGCAGTGATGTCCACGCATGCACTTACCAGATAATAAAAATCACCATCATCTAAATTTTATATAATGAAGCAACGGGTTGTATATAATTTTCAAACACAAAACCATTTACCATACCTTCAGTACAAATTTGATCTGTTAATTGCATATGGGTTCTAGAGTAAACTCCTGTTAATTGTATATAAATTTTTGTAATATGATGCAAAAATTACTGTGACATGCACCAAATTCCCCTTATTTATCAACCTTTTTGGCCTCACTACATCCAATGCAGGCATTTATTCTCTTATATCTTGTTTGACAGTACTCTATGAGCTCTGTCAAACAAGATATAATAGAATAAATGCTCAGTTTACCTGCAGAACACAGGAAACTGACCAAATCCCTGTTAATTGTATACTCCTGTTAATTGAATAATTTTCACTGGCAAAATGGATATTCAATTAAGAGGATTCTACTGTACTGTAACACATTCTTTGGTGGGGTCAGAATTTCACAAGAATCAGATAATGTGATTCTTCTTAATGATTCTCAAAAATTTATTTCTGAACAGAAGAATAGAATAGGCATTATGTTATTTTGATTTTTGCAAAATGTTTTTTAACTTTGCCCCTGTCTAGTTGCTGTCAGTGGCGTAGATAGCTTTTCGCTGGCGGAGGGGCAAGCCCAAAATTTTCCGACACACCCAAAATTTTCCGACAGTGTAACAACAACAAAAACCCAAACAAACAGAAAGAATCTGTTGTTTACTGCAAATGTACTGAAAATTGGTCTTTTTTACCCAAAATTTACACAAAATGGCATATTTTTATCCCCAGAGTCAGCATTTTAATGTTATTAGGCAAAAATCCGCCTAAAATGGTCACAAAAAAATTCCGACAAAACTTCTGGTGGGGGGCCTTCACCCCCCCCCCCCCCTGGCCCCCCCCCTTTATCTACGCCACTGGTTGCTGTATGTCACAATTAAGATATAGACCCGTATTAAACAGTTAGCAGTGTTCACATTGTCGGATGCCAGTGGAGCCAATTGCACTAAAATACTTCATTTGGCACCAAAATTTGGCCCCCAAAATATGCTTTTGGTAGATCTCAAGGGCATTGTGGTTTATTATTTCAATGCATTGTTTTTGATAAAATCACTGTCTGGCAGCACAGACGAGACAGAATTCATGCCTGTCACATAATCTATAGGTAACAGCTACAGTTAAATCTAGAAGTCCTGTCACGAACTGTGCGCTTATCTACATGTAGGCTTAATTGCGCGTAGGAATTGCTCGCAATTGCCATATCGAATAGCATCCAAAGCACGGCAGGTTCTCCTGGTTATTCATAACAAACACATGCAATGTTTCGGCCAATGGACCTCCGGGTCACCCGGAGGTCCATTGGCTGAAACATTGCATGTGCACAGACCATATGTACAGAATTTGATAGCATTATTATGGTCATAACGCGCAGATTGACGTGGTAGATCTCAAGGGCATTGTGGTTTATTATTTCAATGCATTGTTTTTGATAAAATCACTGTCTGGCAGCACAGACGAGACAGAATTCATGCCTGTCACATAATCTATAGGTAACAGCTACAGTTAAAACTAGAAGTCCTGTCATGAACTGTGCGCTTATCTAGGCTTAATTGCACGTAGGAATTGCTCGCAATTGCCATATCGAATGGCTTCCAAAGCACGGCAGATTCTCCTGGTTACTCATAGAAAACACAGGCGATGTTTCTGCCAATGGACCTCCGGGTTACCCGGAGGTCCATTGGCTGAAACATTGTGTGTGCACAGACCATATGTACAGAATTTGATAGCATTATTATGGTCATAACGCGTAGATTAACATGCAGATTGACGTGCTATTTGTGCGCATTTCAAGACAGGACTTCTAGTTTTAACTGTAGGCATAATCATTGTTACCAGTTACACTCTGAAGCTGCCGCTGCCGCCAGCCATATTCACCTCAAGCCGTAGCCAGCCAAATTTTGTGTTCAGCCAGCCACTGTTAAAAAATGCCGCCATAAACATTTTTCACAGCTGAGCCATGTTAATTGTCAAACATCGTCATTATTGGAATTCGTTATTGAATATATCCGTTGGTATTTTACTTCGAAAAGTTTTGAAGATGTTCTTGCTTCTATTAACCTCCATACTCATTATTCAACTAAAACAACCAGGACGTACATGTAAATAAATCCCATTTTCGAAAATATGACACTTGAAACATTTGGTCGTGTCACCAATTGTCACTTGTTCCAATAGACCTTAAGATTTGTTTCTTCTTTCAGCCGACTGAGCTGTCATATTCTTTCAGCAACAGAACCCATGGCTGAGCCAACTAAGCTGACTAGCCAGCCATGGAATCACTCAGCCAGTCGTAAAAAAATATATTTCACGGCTTCGGGGTCTATAATACCACTTAATCCATTTAATCTGATTGTAGGACTGCACGATACAGTTACAGTTAAAACTAGAAGTCCTGTCATGAACTATGTGCTTATCTAGGCTTAATTGCCTGTTATAATTGCACGCAATTGCCATATCGAATGGCATCCAAAGCACGGCAGGTTCTCCTGGTTACTCATAGCAAACACAGGCAATGTTTCTGCCAATGGACCTCCGGTCCATTGGCTGAAACATTACTTGTGAACAGTCCATATGTACAGCATTTGAAAGCTTTACTTGGGCCATAACGTGCATATTAACGTGCATATCAACGTGCTATTTGTGCGCATTTTATGACAGGACTTCTAGTTTTAACTGTAGGTTATGACCCCTCATTGGAACAAGTGCATTGCGCGCGTTCCAATAAGGGGTCATAACCCATGTCTTGGAAGCAAAAAATTAATTTTTTTAGTTATATGATGTTTTTTCCAAGTGTCGTCTGCAACACACGTTAGGTAAAGGGTTAAAAAGTCATACTAAGTCGTTAATTTGTGCATATGTGTGTCATATGATAAATAGAATATGAAATAAGTGTTTTTCTGATATGATATTTATGAAACTCATCCGAACTTTCCGTCTGGGGCTCGCCAAAGGCTCACCCAAACGGAAAATTCTTAGACTCATTTCATAAATATCACATGAGAAAAACACTCATTTCATATCCTCTATATCTTCCAGAAGGTTTATAAAAAAGGCTGATCAAGATAAGAAGTATTAAGTAATAAAGAAATGTCTTTATAAGCATCAGAGTAAATGGATACTCTTTAAATTCAGTTGATCCATAAATGAGCCAGCCCTGATTAAACCTATTACCTACAGATTACCTGACAGCTGTGAATTCTGACTCGCCTCCGTCATCAGAGAGCGATTTTATAGGAAATGATGCACTGAAAAAATCAACCGCAATGTCGTTGAGACCCAAAATTATATTTTTTGTGCCAAATGCTGTATTGTTGCAACTGAATGAAACTTTTTAGTGCAATTGGCACCAACAACGTGAACAATGGACAGGATGTCTTTATAATTATAGGTTGCAAAGTGATGATTGCCTCACGAAATGTGGAGAGATTAGGAAAATCTGCTGCAATGATGAAGAACAGTATTGACCCATCTACAACAGCAGAACTAGACCATGTTGAGTGCAATATTAGAAAAGAGGACCAGGTTTGCCTTTAATACATTTTCATTGACAACACAACAAGCCATTTGCCAAAGTTAACTGGTTGAGTGCTACAGTTAAAACTAGAAGTCTTGTCATGAATAGTGCGCTTATGTAGGCTTAATTGCACGTTGGAATTGCGTGCAATTGCCATATCGAATGGCATCCAAAGCACGGCAGGTTCTCCTGGTTACTCATAGCAAACACATGCAATGTTTGTGCCAATGGACCTCCGGGTTACCCGGAGGTCCATTGGCTGAAACATTGCTTGTGCACCGGCCATATGTACAGAATTTGATAGCTTTACTTGGACCATAATGCGCACATTAATGCACATATCAATGTGCTATTTGTGCGCATTTCACGACAGGACTTCTAGTTTTAACTGTAGAAGCCACTATCAGGGCTTTCAAAAAAAAAAGAGGGTACCAGAGGAAAAGACAACATTTTCGATGCTCATGTTTCATAATCAGTTAAATGCAAATAATATTTTGTTTATATAAATTTGTTTTATCACAAATTATTGAAGAGTTCCTATTGTCAGTAATTTGTAATAAAACAAATTCTGATGAACAATTTAAGACCCCTAAAAATAATGTACAGTACAGTTAAAACTAGAAGTCCTGTCACGAAATGCTCACAAATAGCACGTCGATTTGCGCATTAATCTACGTGTTATCACCATAGTAAGGCTACCAAATTCTGTACATATGGCCTGTGCACAAGCAACTTTTCAGCCAATGGACCTCGGGTAACCCAGAGGTCCATTGGCAGAAACATTGCCTGTGTTTTCTATGAGTAACCAGGAGAATCTGCCGTGCTTTGGAAGCCATTCGATACGGCAATTACGCGCAATTAAGCCTAGATAAGCGCACAGTTCATGACAGGACTTCTAGTTTTAACTGTACAAGTCAAAATAAGTTGTAGGATAACCACTGTAAACTATGTATCTTTCTCTTCATACACTGATCAGACCAGAATCTGACATCATTTTCTGGAAAGCTCTCACTGATGTCAGATTCTTATTTTATCAGTGCAGAAGTAGCAGTACACTTAGTTTATTGTGGTTATTCTACAACTTATATTGACTTGTACTATAGCCCTCAACCAGTTAATAAACAACATGTATGTCTATTTTATGATGATGATTTCTTTATTTTACCAGTCAGCAAACTTTCGATTTTGAAAATGGGAGGCACGCTGTATACTGCACGCTACCATTTGAAAAGAAATGTGCTGTTGTTGAGTCCGGGTATCAGGAAAATGTTTTCAAGAAAAACATCAACAAACATCTGCACACCATTCACTCCACTGATGCATAGTAAGTACACAATCCAAAAACATTACCTGATTTTTTAATAAGCTTTTCGCAGCAATAATGAAATTTATTTTTGTTCGGTTTAATACACGAGATGTAACTTCAGTGGAGCAATCGTATGTCAATCAGATGATTCTCCACAGAATGCATGGGAAAAAAGACATCAAGTAGCATTACTCACCTTTAAAGTTTGTTGAACTGTGTTGTTTACATATCAGTTCTTAGAAAGTGAAGTTGCTTTTAACTTTACTTTATTACGTTCAAACCATATTTATGGTACAGGAGGTACAGCAAATAAAATATCATCAAACAATTAGAATGAGGACAACGGAGCAGGTAAAGTGTAGAGGGGCACAATGTAAATAAAGGTGTGTCCCTATATTAATGGTATTGTTGGTAGGTGACTTATAGTGAGGTGGGTATGGGGTGCGGTCAGAGTTTTACAAACCTATATTCCGTGAACCTGGTGTGAATTCCGTGTAGCTGAATTCGTCCCATGAGCGCACCAAGGCACTACCAGCAGCCTCAGGCTTCCAGATGTCATCCCGGTGCACCCATGGGGCGAACTGTTTGCTAAGTCTTGGAATACTACAGCTTATAATTCTTGGTGTATTGTTCACATTTTCGTGTACGCATTTATTATTTGGCATATTTCCTACAAACAGATTTTAACCACTTACAGAAAACACATGATATCAAAATTTGTATTTTATTTTTGTCCCTTAATTCTTAAAACAAATTCAACAAAACCATATCATGTGACCCCCTGCCCCCCTCCCTCATTAGAACAAGCTAGACAAGCTCATTCCAATGAGGGGGTTATATGAAATGGTTTTGTTGAATTTTTTCTGCTGCACAATTTGTATATTACACAGAGGACAGGGACTTACGGGAAAGGAGAGTAATCACTGTCACTCTCCTAAACATTTCACTAGGGGAGCAATTAATCACTCACCATCATGATGTGAGTAGAAATTATGTATAAACATCAAGTTATATATTGCATTTCAATCACCCAACTAGGATTATTTATTTATTGATGGTTAAGGTCACATATTTATGCACAATGGCTAATCATGACCGTGACAGTTTTACGGGTGGAGGAAGCAGGAGTACCCGGAGAGAACCACCGAGCAATGATGAGCAGCTGTCAGCTCCCCAACATCGTAACTCCGCACAGGCAGGGTTGGTTTGGTTGAAGACCTGCGTACCATTGATGCGCAGTACGCCTTAGTACACAGCGTCATCGTGCTCCCACACGGGCGATGGAGATGAAATGTCTTGCCCAAGGACACAACACGGTTGCCGCAGGTGGGATTTGAACCAAGGACCTCTCGGCTTGCAGCCTGCACCTCTACCTACTGAGCCACCGCGCTCCCACCCAACTAGAATTCAATACTTGCAAAACATTATATCGCATAATTAAAATCTTTAATTTTTTGCTTAAAACATATCTTATGAAACCTCATTGAGCTCATTCCAATGAGGGGTCATAAGCTATGTCTTTATAGCAAAAATGAAAAAAATAACAAAAGTTGTATGGTCATTTTTATGTATATTGCTGATCAGTTTGGGCTGTCATCATTGGTAAGTGGTTAAAAATCACTCTCCTGAATTTTTCACTCTCGCAACATCAAAATGAGGAGAGTGATCATTCACTCACCTGAATTTTCTTCCTGGCAGTCACTTAGAGGATGTGGCTGACTCTTTAGGTTAGGGTAAGTCACTCACTGGATAGAACCAAGGCATGCTGTTCTCTACTTGCAAAAGGTAAACATTGCAGGTCCGATTGCATGCAAAAGTGACAACTCACCTCAAAATTGAAAGACTAACCAACCATCACATTTGACAAATTAGGTTTACACACCCTCCCATTTGATCACCTTCATGACACCCTTGCATGAAAAATACTGATTCAGAACTAGCTGATGGTTCTCCTCACTGACAAGCTGGCTTGGTCATCTGGATCTTTGTGATACATCTTAACAGAATTGATAAAAAAAATGTTATCAAATATCCTTTTTTTATTGTGTTTGTAGCTCTGTGAAATACCGCATCATGCTAACAGGTAAATGCATCTCTTTTATCTTTCAGGTTAAACAGTTAATGAATTCGACCATACAAAGATTTGGAGGAATAGATTTTCTAGTCAATAATGGTGGGGGTCAGTTTCAAGCTCCTGCAGCTGACATAAGTCTAAAAGGATGGAATGCTGTTGTAGAAACAAATTTGACAGGAACATTCCTTTGTTGTCGAGAAGGTACATGTATGACTTCTATGTATTTACAGTTGAATTTACATCCATAGGGCTACATGCTCAATAAGCATCATTATAGGGGTGTTGAAATAATTAACCCTTTACCTAACATGAAAGACAGATGACACTTCCAAACAAAATATTAGAAAAATAATTTTTTTCATTTTTGTGTATCAAAGATGTAGCTTATGACCCCTCGTTGGAACAAGCTCAATGAGCTTGTTCCAATGTGGGGTCATAAGCTATGTTTTTGAGACAAATAATGAAAATTGAATGGTGATTTTTGTGAATAGCACTGGTCGGTTTTTGCTGTTATGTTGGGTAAAGGGTTAATCCATCAACCTGCATCAGAAGTTACACATTTTTTCCAGTTACGATTTTTGTTACTGGCTAAGTACTCACTCTTGGAAGAAGTGTAGAAAGCTTTTGTGTTGGTGTATTAATTAATGTCATAATGTGGTATGAGTTGTATGTATAATTAATTGCAATTCCTCCAAGACAGTTTGCACAGCAAAGTGTAAATCACCAGGAGTATATCAAAGAATTCTATGTGCAATATATTTTTTCGTTAACTGGTAGAGTGCTAAATTATTGTTCACATGTCTCTGCCTTGTTACAATTTATGGGAGAGTGCCTATAGGCACTCTCCCATAAACTGTAACAAAGCAAAATCACACAGTGTAAACAATTTCATGTCAACGATAATATAATACACATCCAGTGAATATGAAGCTTTCAAACTAGGGCACCTGCACTTCATTGTAAAGCCAAAATATAGGTTTTCAGCACTCTACCAGTTAAAAGAAGGAATGTTGGTATGCTTAGCAGTTATAAGTTTCAGGCAGCAGAGAAGAGAAGATTTCCCATGATGAAGGTGCATTCAACTAGTCAAAATCAGGGCAAAAATATAGAAATGGATGTCACCATATACAAAAAAGAGTTGCCCTGTATCTCTGAGGTAGGAGCTGGCAATCCGGCTTGTTCAGACAATGGGAAGTTTACAGAATATGACTTTTGCAAATCTTGCATAAAATAGTCAAAATTGATCATCACATGCACTAAATCTGACTTTAGAATATGTATTGATGACACTAGGGTCCTGTGAACAGGCCTGAAAATAAGCAGTCTGACATTTGCAGAATGAGGTCCCCAGAGGGTGAATTTGATGATGCTATCCCATACAGTGGGCCAATTTATCCTCTGGGCACCTCTTTCTGTTTAGTTTTAAGACCCTGATTCAGATTGAGGTTCACAGAGGGTAAATTTAGTGATGCTACCCTGCTGTGCAGGGTAGAATCACAAAATTCACCTTCTGGGGACCTCATTTTGCAGATGGCAGTCTGCTTATTTTCTGGCTTGCCTGTTAATCTGGGGTTTTAGTTCGAATCGAATCTGGAGCCGAATTACCTTCATGATATCAAATCAAGCCAAATCTTGAGCCTTGATACCAGTAAAACAAGCATGTTCTGAGCTGTTAGTGTTATTAATAAATGAATCACCCAAGCTTAGCAAGAGTGAGCTTCGTTCTTAACGAAATGCTTGTTGTGAGTAACGTTTTACACCAGTCGCATAGTTTTATGTTGAGAATCTTGCTCATCAATATCCATTTTCCAAGAATTTCTGGTCTAAGATTTGTCGCCTTACGGAGGCCAAAATTGGTTATAACAGCATGTCGCTTCTCATCGCTAGGACCTGAAATGGCTGAATCGGGAGAGCCTGTCTCGATTTTCCTCTTGACATCATATTTGTTTACCTTTTCTTTAACCTTGTCATGAAGTTCTTTATGCTTTCTTTGCAAATGATGCCAAAGATGTGACGTGGTTCCTGTTATTTGTACTGCCAAGACTGACGTGCAAGATTTACAGATACAGTGTATACAAATGGTCCAAATCGAAATATTTTTTATTTCTGTTATTTTAACTCATGCAAATTGATGCATTGTTTACAGTCAACGTCACAAGGCACATTCAATATCATGCACTAACTTGCTACAAAGCCATTCCAGATCTACGGAAGATAAGTTGTTACGTTATTCAAATTGAATTTAGTTAATTCCGACTTCGGATATGAGCATATAACCTTATGCTGCTCTGCATTCGCATTTTGTTGTATGGAAATAACTTATTGATTTTCCTTTTAACCCTTTACCCAACAAATCAGCCGCATCCGCCCGCGTAAGATGCAAATTCAGCAGTTGAAAAAATATTATTTTTTAAAAAATTTCAACAAAACCATATCATGTGACCCCTCGTTGGAACCAGCTCGTCGAGCTCGTTCCAACGAGGGGTCACATGATATGGTTTTGTTGAAATTTTTTGAAAAAAAATTAAAAAATGATATTTAAAATAATAAATTTTGATATCGTCTGCGTTGGGTAAAGGGTTAAGGACCCCTCTTCTTCAGGTTTGAAAATCTCGAATCCACATCAAAGGTTTTGAGTTGAGCCAAACTTTGGCGGTGGTTTCAAATCAAGTTGAATCTCGAATGGTTTGCAGTGCCCTAGATGACACTATAATCATGGCAACAATGCCCATCTCACCTCAGTGGCTCTTACATTATCTTTTGATATCTTTTAAGGATGTCAGAACTAATTTTCTGAGTCAGCCTCAGACTGCTGCTGTGTAGTGGACCTCTGTTAACTCTTTCAACACGAGAGATAGCTTTTCCAGTCCAGCAACACGATACGTTATAATTTCATTAAGTAGAATGGCTACTAAGTGAACGTGTGTGGTAGAACAATTAATATTTTCAACGTGCAGTCTGAAGGCTGCACGTTGAACAGATTAATTGCTCTACCCCCAAATAATGGATATGGACTCTTCCAATTTCTGCCATTTAACTGGCATGGAAGATACCACCAGTGTTCAAAGGGTTAACTTGTTGAGTGCTAGAAGCTCATATTTGGGATTTATTCTGAAGTAAAAGTACTTGGCCCCTCAAAAACTTCAAAATGTGATTCAATTAAAAAATCTTCTGATGATTTGATTTGAATCACAGTGATTCAGAAATTTTCAAATCAAGATGTACTCAGAATTCTACCAATTGTCTGCACGTGACGTTTCCTTCTATAATCAGGTCTCCTGCACAGGAAACTTGGTGATAGAAGAAGGTCAATGGGTGTCCACTTCCAAAACCACTTTGATAGCATTTTGAAATATTCTGGGTTTGTTTTTTTTATCTATTTACCACAACAGATGAATCGTTGTTGCATACAATACTTGAGTGAAGACTGACAATATTGTTATTTATTTATTTATTGGTGTTTAATGTCACATACTTATGCACAATGGCTAATCATGACCATGACAGTTTTACGCATGGAGGAAGCCAGAGTACCAGAAGAGAACCACCGAGCATCGTCAGGCAACTGTCAGCTCCTCAACATCTAACTCTGTTCAAACTCAACTCAGGCAGGGTTACAGCAGTTGAAGACATGTGCACCATCGACATGCACATGTCTTCGTGCCCCCATGTAGGCAACAGGGATAAAGTGCCTTGCCCAAGGACACAAAGTGGGGCATCACGAACGGGGATCGAACTCGGAACCTCTAGCACAGAAATCCAACAATCTACCACTGAGCCAACGCATTCCCAGTAATATCATTTTAAGAGGTGCAGTATTCACAACTTAAATAGCAATCAGTGATATTTGTTTCGAGATTCAGTTCAATTCAAAATCATCTACCCAATTTGATTCAGGATTCAATTCGATCTGAAAGTTTGAGATTTGAAGAGCCCAGCAAAGGGCTGCAACTTAAATTTTTACCTAAAGAAATGACCACATCCATCAAACTTCATTACAATTGGGCAGTTGAAAAAAATATTTCAACAAAACTCTATTTAGAGTTCATTCCTATTACAGAGTCACATGATATGGTTTTGTTGAAATTTTTTGTGTGCATTGGGTAGAGGGTTAAAGACTTCATACATATTATCACTGATGTGAAATTATTTCATCTTCATGGATTTGCCTTGTAACAATTTATGGGAGATTTCTGCTAAGCACGGCAAGGACAGGTGAACAACTTTTGATGACCAAATGTAATTTGGCACTCTACCAGTATATTGAATACCGGTAGCCACTTTACCAGTGAGAAATAGTCTGTTAACTGGACTATGCAATCAACAGGAATTTGATAATTTTCATGTGTTTGATGATAAATGAATCATTTATTCAATTAATATATCTTTTTTGACAAGCTCTGTCGATCATGAGATTGTAGAACATAAGCTATTAAATAAATGATTTGAATAGATCAGTTTTAAGCTCTTTCTTGAAAGCAAATAAATTTGGTTGTGGCCTTCTAGAGTCTCGGACTAGCAACCAAGAAAGCCTGCTCGCTCTCCAACACAGATTGCGCAAAAGGTACAGTCAGTGACAAATGGTCAGAAGAACGAAGACTGTACATAGGTATGTGTCGAGAGAGAAGCTCACATAGGTATTCAGGCGCA
Source organism: Pictodentalium vernedei (assembly GCA_031216915.1). Lineage (NCBI taxonomy): Eukaryota > Metazoa > Mollusca > Scaphopoda > Dentaliida > Dentaliidae > Pictodentalium > Pictodentalium vernedei. The sequence continues at coordinate 69,222,233 of CM062292.1, read as the reverse complement.
AGACCATGAATGCATTTAAATACCAGCATGAGAATTTTAAAATGCACTCACCTTTCGACTGGAAGCTAATGTAGATTTGTCAAGATGGGAGTAAAATGGTTGAAGCGTTTAGCACCACTGATAATTTAAGCAGCAATATTCTGGATTCTCTGCAATTGCAGCAACAACGTATGTGGCAGATGAAGGAAAAGAGAATTGCAATAATCCAAATGAGAGGTTATGAAGGAGTGAACCAGTTGCTCCAAAGCGTTATCACTGAGGAATGTACAGAGTTTGCTCAGCATTCTGTGTTGCTAGTAGCAAGCTTTTCTAATTTTTACTCTGTATACATTGGCTTGTTGTTTGCACAGCAGTAGAAAAAGAAAGGTTTGAATAAAACTATTTTGTGCCAAAAGGCATTCTCCAATAAATTGTAACAAAAAAATTATTTATGAACAAAATCTTGTTAAAGTCAGTCTCCTCTTGCTGGTTGCATGGTTTCAAAGTCAGTCTCCTCTTGCTGGTTGCATGGTTTCTTGGAGAAGAAATACTCATGTTACAAATCACCTTTGAAAAGTAATTCAGCATTCTACCAGTTGAAAAGCAAGTTCCTGTTAACTGGTTGAGGGCCAGATTATTTTTGGTGGTCTAAATTTGTTCATCAAAATTTGTTTATTACAAATTATTGGAGAGTGCCAACAGGCACTCTCCAATAATTTGTAAATGAACAAATTTGTATAAATAAAATATTATTTGTGTTTGACTGAATATGGAACATGAGTGAGGAAAATGTTGGATTTTGAGCTGGTATCCTTATTTTTTTGAAAGTCCTGAAAGTGGCTTCTACCACTCAACCAGTTAACTAAATAAAAATGTAATCTATTTGAAATTTCCTGAACTTCCCCGTGTCCTTGTGCGCTTATGATAAGAAGGTGCTGAACTCAGTAACTGCAATGTTTTCTGGTATGTTATCGGTAGGGCGATAACAAAATGGTTTGTAAATTTGTTGACCTCACTTCCAAATTGTACCAAACCCCAAGAAGGCAAGAAAACCCAACCAACCTTTCTTCTCAGACAAGATTACCATGAAGTGATAAATATTAGGTCCATATCTCAGAAATTGTAGGGTTGCAAAGGACAGGCTTGGCTTTTTTTTAAAAATCCAGGGTGACAAAACTACTTGGGTGAGCAAATTGCTCTCTTGAACTTTTTTTCACTGTTTTGCTTCTGCTCGAACATCCTCTAAATGCCTAGTAAATGTGTTTTTCCATGGAATGCATTCAAGCCAATCAATGCACATAAACTGTTGTTGAACCTGTGTTCATGTTTCATAACACCGTCTACCCAATATTGAGCAAGAGGTTCTGCCTGAGAGACTGAAAGTCACATAGTGGCTGAGACACACATACATGTATATACTAATAGTAAATATGTGTCAGCCAATATCAGTCATCAACACCTACTGGGGTAGATAGGCTTGTAAAAATTTGAACAACTTTTCTCCTGAGAACAGATACTAGTGTATGCAAAACTGAAATTAATCTATTTTACAAAATAAAACAATTAATAACATGATTTTGGAAGGCATTGCAGTATATTAATGGGCAAATAGGAATGATTAACTCCCCCCAGACTAACTAGACAGAGTAAAATTACTTTTTTGAGGATTCGGTATCAATAGAAGGTAAAAAAAGTTGTTGCCACTTCTGTTTTACGCTTTGTGTCAGAGTTTTGGAGATACAGGCCTTGTCGAGTTGATGATGTCTTTATGTAGGTGCATCAGATTTCCATCACTGATAAGGAGCAAAGAGAAACAGAGATGTACATTTAAGAATTTGATGCAATTTTTATAATCTTTATTGGAGTATGAATGTGTGGGAATGGGTACAAATTATGTATGAATCACTTTCATACTCCAATAAAGATTATAAAAATTGCATTCAATTCTTATAATTACATTTCGTAACTTTTTTAACTACTTTTTACCAAACAGCAAAGCAGAAGGACGAAATAAAGCATGTACGAACGAACGAGACGAAAAACCACCCTCACACAAAAGACAAAGCACACAACTCTGAGTTGAGCGCCGGTTCCGTCTAAATGATATCCCAAAGGCAAAGAAGTTTTAATTTTCACAACTCTAGAAATGGAAACGAGTATTTTAGTAATGGGCTTTATGCCACAGTTGGGAAATGTCACCAAAGAAACAGCAGCGGAGTTGATCACTGCGAGAGGCGCTAAAAGTTAAAAACCCGCCCAAACACCGCCCGAATTACATTCTGTCAACTGCGCTCTACCGTAAATGCGGGTTAAAGTTCGACCAAATGTATTCATTGGAAAATGAATTACATTTGGTCATGACATTTTCATCCAGCTGACCAATGGGAATTGAGTATTTTGACCCAAAACGTATAACTACATTAACAATGTAATTATTTGCATTAAAATACCATACCATGATCACTACAGTTAAAACTAGAAGTCCTGTCATGAAATGCGCACAAATAGCACGTTGATATGCGCATTAATCTACGCGTTATGGCCTAAGTAAAGCTATCAAATTCTGTACATATGGCCTGTGCACAAGCAATGTTTCAGCCAATGGACCTCCGGGTAACCCGGAGGTCCATTGGCAGAAACATTGCATGTGTTTGCTATGAGTAACCAAGAGAACCTGCCGTGCTTTGGATGCCATTCGATATGTAATTAAGCCTAGATAAGTGCACTATTCATGACAGGACTTCTAGTTTTAACTGTAAAGCAGACAGAGAAATTTTGATTGGATTGTAACTACATGTAGGTCACAATCCGATTGAAACTATCCATTTACTTTTCTCCCGCGTCCCCACGGCATTGTTCTGTCTTACACTTCAGAAAACAAATGTGAGAAGAACATTGCATCTGAGATGCTCCTTTTGTTTATTTTTCATGTTTCGGTCATGATTACATAATATTTTATTTATCAAGTCTCAACCCACTGCTCAGTCATGAATGCAATCTGCTCAAGAAAAGTACCACTTGAGTGATCACAATTTTGTGTAAGATGAATACAGTCACAAAATCACTGTCCTAATTCACAGATATTTACCCAGGGGCACGGTGATGTTGTGGCAACTGGTTCTCGTCAGATCACCACCGAAGTTAAGCAATGTTGAGCCTGGTTAGTCCTTGGATGGGTGACCATCTGAACGATCGATTCGGACTCCCATGTTGTGTCCTTGGGCAAGGCGCTTCACCACAATTGTCCACATGGTGACATGTTGACGCTGTGTACTAAGGCGTACTGCAACCAATCTAACCCTGCCTGTGCTGCAGTGCAGAGTTATGATGTTGCGGAGCTGGCAGCTACTCATCGTTGCTCAGTGGTTCTCTCTGGTTACTCCAGCTTCCTCCACCCGTAAAACTGTCACTGGCACGTATGACTCTGGCTGTTAAAGTGTTGTTAAACCCAAATAAATAAAAAATATATTTACCCCTCAAAACTTGGGAAATATATGCAATATATATTATACTAGCGGGTGATACCCGGCGTTGCACGGGAGAAGATGGTTATATCAGCCGTTTTCAAAATAGAAGGACAAGGTCATCCCGCACAGGCAACCTGAAGAAGTCAAAATGATCGATGGGTCAATATACCCCTACATATGAAATTTTAGCCCGATCGGCCCAGCCGTTTTCGAAATAAAAGGTCATGGTCACCAATTTCAAAGTGAAGGTCACCCCGATAAAGTCAAAATGATCGATGGGTCATTATACCTGCACATATGAAATTTTAGCCCGATCAGCCCAGCCGTTTTCAAAATAAAAGGTCATGGTCATCAATTTCAAGGTCAAAGTTACCCCGCACGGACACGGCACCCATCCCATGTTACTTGCAGGGACGAATTACCCCCGTGTAGAAAATTTGAGAGCGATTGGTTGAGAAACAGAGGAGTTCACCCAGAACACAGAGAGAGAGAGAGATATGGATACAGACATTCGCATTTATATATTAGATATTTATAATTAATATATATAATATTATTTATTATCATATTAATATATTATATCTTGTTTGACAGAGCTCAACGTGCTCTGTCAAACAAGATATCATGGATTAAATACTCATTTCATCATGAAGAGTATAAGACATGTACAGTTAAAACTAGAAGTCCTGTCATGAAATGCGCACAAATAGCACGCTGATATGCGCGTTAATGTACGCGTTATGGCCCAAGGAAAGCTATCAAATTCTGTACATATGGCCTGTGCACAAGCAATGTTTCAGCCAATGGACCTCCGGGTAACCCGGAGGTCCATTGGCAGAAACATTGCATGTGTTTGCTATGAGTAACCAGGAGAACCTGTCGTGCTTTGGATGCCATTCGATATGGCAATTGCGCGCAATTCCAACGCGCAATTAAGCCTACATAAGCGCACTATTCGTGACAGGACTTCTAGTTTTAACCGTATCAAAATCTCATTGAATTGATATTTCTGTTTCTGTTAACTGAATATTTTTCTCCGGCATGCAGGGGCAGAATTTCAAAAACAATTTTGCAACAATCAAAATCACACACATGTAATACCCATTGTATTCTACTGTTCAAAAATTTAATTTTCGAGAATCATTCCGGAAGGAATCAAATTCTTTTATTGTGGTGAAATTCCACCCTTGAGCATGGTTGTTTTTAAGTTACAGGGTTATCTGTGGTGCTTTATTGATCTGAATGTTCTTTAACCCTTCACCTAACCTGAAAAGCAGACGACACTTGCAAAAACAAATCTTGAATAACTAATTTTTTAGCTCAACTTTGACGAAGTCAAATTTGAGCTATTGTCATGGCCCATTGTCCGTCTGTCCGTACGTCCGTACGTCAACAATTGGCTATGGCTCGGGCTAGAGGTCGTATTTATGAACCGATCTTTACGAAACTTCTTGTGTACCTTTGTTATGACCCTGGGACGGGAACGAGTGTTTTTAGGTGTGGTCCGAAATTCAAGATGGCTGCCAGTGGCCATTTTGTACGATGATGCAAAAATCAGTTTTTTGTACAGAACTTCTGTATGAAAGTTCTGATTTGAATAAAGTTTTGTATAAATGTTTAGTACCATGGGATACATCAAATATAATACGGGTTTTTTTCTCGTGCGTAAATTATGCAAATTAGACTGACTTTGATTTATTTAGTGTTACTTTCAGAGCTGTAAGTGCCAAGCTGCTATGGCTCGGGCTAGAGGCCGTATTTATGAACCAATCTTTACGAAACTTCTTGGGTACCTTTGTTATGACCCTGGGACGGGAACGAGTGTTTTGGGGTGCAGTCCCAAATTCCAGATGGCTGCCAGCAGCCATTTTGTACCGACAGAACTTCCATATGAAAGCTCTGATTTGAATAATTTTTTGTATTAATGTTTAGTACTATGGGATACATTACATATATTACAGGTTTTTTTCTTGTGCGTAAATTATGCAAATTAGGCTAACTTTGATTTATTTAGTGTTACTTTCTGCACTGTGAGTGCAAATCCCAATACGGCTCGGGCTAGAGGCCGTATTTATGAACCGATCTTCACGAAACTTATTGGGTACCTTTGTTATCACTGTGGGACGAGAAGGAGTGTTTTTGGGTCCAGTCTGAAATTCAAGATGGCCGCTAGCAGCCATTTTGTTCAAAATTAAGTGCAATCAAATTTTTGCGCAGAACTTCCAAATGAAAGATCTGATTTGAATAAATTTTTGTATGAATGTTTAGTATCATGGGATACATTACATATAATACAGAGTTTTTCTCGTGAATAAATTATGCAAATTAGGGGTCCGGGTGGGACTTAGAAAATTTTGGACCAAAATCCGGAAATTAGTTTTTTGTGTTTTGATGCATTTTGGTCAATTTTAAGAAGAAGAAGAAAAAATTTTAGTCTGAAAATATTTTGTTTGGGACTGAAAATTTCCACACAAAAATAATAATCTACAATGATTGGTCTTAATCTGTAGTCCATTACAGTCACCTTGTAATTCTTTTATTATTGTTGACTGGGCCAAAACAAATACTAATTCCTGTCATATTCATTATTCAGTTGTCTTGGTCACAGCAAGTACTAATTCCTGTCATATCCAAGTTGAGCTACAGAGTCATTGACTCTTTCATTTCATTTTTTGTCTGAAAAACATAGGTTATGACCCCTCAGAGGAACGAGCTCATTACAACGAGGGGTCATAACCTATGTTTTTGAGACAAAAAATGAAAAAAATAGTGAAAATTAATTGGCAAATTTTGAGAATAGCACTGGCCGGTTTTGGCCGTTACGTTAGGTAAAGGGTTAATGGAGAAGGGTTAAAATAACAAGAGGCCCCACAGGGCCTAAAGCGCTCATCTTGAACAGAACACAATATAAACAGAGTCCAAGAATGAATCTACAATGTACATTAAGCAGTCCATCTTCATAGGATACACTGTCAATCCTTGAGTCCCTCAGGAGTGACAAAAATAATCTGGGCATCATGCCTTTTCTTCAGTTGATCATAATGTAAAATGTAGACCTCCCCTATGAATCCCCTTGATACAACCTATGTGGTGGATTAATCTTAGTTACACACCTCTTGAGGGCACTGAATACAAAATTTTTAATTCTTCAGCAACATGGCCAATTTCGGCTCCCATAGGGAACCCAAATATTAACCCAGGCTCTCGATTTGAACACAGTTGAATCTGACTTCTCTAGAGGTGTTGTGTACCAAATATGAAAGCATTCTGACTGTTGGATATGAAGAAGAGAAATTTTAAAGAAATTTCTTCATATTGCACTAAGTTAAATTTTAGTTTCCCTTATGGAGCCCAAATATTAACCCAGGCACTCGAATTGAACAAACTTGAATCTGACTCCCCTAGAGATGTTGTATACCAAATATGAAAGCATTCCGACTGGTGGATCTGAAGAAGAAGATTTTTAAAGAAATTTACTCATATCGCACTAAGTAAAAATTTGGGCTACCATAGCGAGCCCATATATATACCTAGGGATCTAATTTTAACAAACTTGAATCTGACCCCTCCCCCCTTAGAGATGTTGCATACCAAATATGAAAGCATTCTGACTAGTGGATCTGAAGAAGATTTTTAAAAATTAGTCCCCATATTGAACAAAGTTAAAATTTGGGCTTCCTACGGAAGCCCAAATATTAACCTAGGGACTTGGTTTGAACAATCTTGAATCTGACCCCAATAACAATGATGTATACCAAACATTAAAAGATTCTGACTGGTGGTTCTGAAGAAGAAGATTTTTAGAGAATATTCTCCATATTACCCTATGTTAAAAATTCAGGCTCTTGTATTGAGCCCAAATATGAACCAATGGGCTTTATTTTAACAATCTTGTATTTGACCCCCACCCCCACCCCCACCCCCACCCCCCTATGAATGCTGTATACCGAATATCACAAGATTCTGATGATTGGTTCTGGAGAAAAGATTTTAAAATTTTTTTTCAAATATGCTGACTCAGCATTTTTTTCGATGTCCTTTACAGAACACACTAACATAACCGATGGCAATTTTTTATTACCTTTCAATTCTACTGGTCCCAAGGATACTTCATACCAAATAACAGCTCTCTGTTCCGTGTGGTTTGGGAAAGGGTTCCCATGGGGATGCAGGAATTTTTTTTTTGCATGGATCAAGTACTTATGACCCAATAATACCACATACCAAATTTGGTTCATACTGGACCGTCGGTTCAGAAAATAGAAATTTGGGGGGGGGGGGGGGGGGGGGGGGGGGTCAAAAATCTTACCCCTCCCATTACAAAGCCAAATATCGCTTCACGAACTTCGTTTGAACAAACTTGATTCTACACCACAAAAGGAAGCTCCGTAGCAAATATCAAGTCATTGTACACACTGGTTCTTGAGAAGAAGATTTTAAAAATATTTTGGAGCATTTTCCCCCACTCCCTCCCTATGGGGCTGGGCATGTTGAGTTGAACAAAAATTCAATGCCCCTTCAGGACCATCACTCACACAAACTTTCACTTGAATTGGCCCTGTGGCTTTGGAGGAGAAGACCAAAACATGGTGTTGACGGACGCCGGATGATGGACGGACGACGGATGGAGAGCTGTTAGATTAGCTCAGCTTGACGTTGTCAAGATGATCTAATAAACCCACAGGTTGTTGTTACACATAATATACTACATGTACATTGAAAGATTTATGTTCCAATAAGACTAAAATCCTAGCCCTCTGATTGGATGAGGGCTCGCTACATTTTTTCTACGTTTACGGCTTCAGTATCATATGTTACTGCCTGACATCAATGACATCACTACACAAAATACTTAAAATCACATTGCCATTTTCACAATTATTCCATCAACAGTGGAACTTGCATACCATTTCATTTTTGTATATTTTTCACACATGCAGCAGATGATGTTCTGAATGAAGTGTTGTTTAAATTACGATTTTCAACTAAGATGCAGTGACCTCAACCATTATCTGATTTATTGATTATTTGTTCAGTGATGTCATGGGATACACAAGAGGTTTATTTACTAAACTTGTGATTGTTAAAAGTTGCCTTGTTCATTTCATGATGTAAGTTTGGGGCCAAGGGTAGGGTCTTATTGGAACATACACATAATTGTGATGAATTAATATTGATACTAAGTTAAACATGGTCTGAGGTTTGGAGCTCGGAGCGCATGTTTAACCTTGATGCTTTGCGTCTCAGTTGAACATAAGCTCCGAGGCACAAACTTCAGACCATGTTACCATCAATTTATCACAATAACTTATAATGTTTTAAAATGTCATTTATTACAGTTTTTAATCAGCACATGAAAGAACATGGTGGATCAATTGTCAATATAATAGTAGATTTGTGGAAAGGATTTCCTTCTATGAGGTATTATCATTTTAATCACATCATCTTATCTGATATGTAAGATGGGTTTTTTCTTTAGATTTTTAGAAAAGGAGTGGTCTGTTAGCAAGGATTCTTCTGCCATTTTGGGGAAAAGATCCAGGGTTCATGTCATTGGGAAAATGTGCTTCAAGGGGGTCTCGAATTGGAAATTTGTTTTGGAGGGTTAAAAACGTACAGTACGTGGAGAGTGGATTGTAACTTAATGACCCGGGGAGTGGAGTTGACAGCCAAAGTATTATTTTCAAATTCTGTACATGTGGACAAAAAACACAAGCAATGTTTCAGCCAATGGAACTCTGGGTACATCCCGGAGTCCATTGGCTGGAACTTTGCTTGTGGTTCTTATGCTTTGCAGCAAATTTGCAATTATTACTCGAGTGGAATCACCACTTTGTGGGTGATTTAGTGATAATACACTCTCCACATACTGTACAAAGACCAAGAAATTTTACATTTGAATTGAGCAGAGAACATTAAGACCGATACATGTACCAAACAAGCCAGAAAATAAGCAGACTGTCATCTGCAAAATGAGGTCCCCAGAGGGTAAATTTAGTGATGCTACCCTGCATAGCAGGGTAGCATCACTAAATTTACCCTCTGTGAACCTCAATCTGAATCAGGGTCTCAAAACTATACAGAAAGAGGTACCCCAGAGGATAAATTGGCCCACTGTATGGGATAGCATCATCAAATTCACCCTCTGGGGACCTCATTCTGCAAATGTCAGACTGCTTATTTGCAGGCCTGATACCAAAGCAACTGCATGTATATTACAAGTAAGTTTTATAACAAACAGTCACATGGAATCATGTTCACCTCACTCTCTGTAGTCTCTATTAAACTGTTCTTATACTATTAAAGAAGAACTTGTCATTTGCCTTTGAATTAAGAGACTTTGTTAGGCAAGTAATGTAAATTTAATGTACAACTGGTGTCCTGGACTGGGTGGTCATAGGGCCTTAGAAGACCAGCGATTCTGTGAGGCCTTATAACAACCCAGTTCTGGGCACCAGTTGTGCATTACATTTTTGTTTGAGCAGGAACTGAGATTGGGAAATTTGGAGTTAAGAATTGGGAAAAATCATACCCAAATGTCATTGGGGAAGGGTCCCATAAACAGCCCTTGCAGATACCTAAAAGTTAGATAAGTGTTGGATGTCTGGAGCCAGTTGTTACATGTAGTCAACAGTCCCATTCCCAACAATAACTGTATGGCTCAAACTTTTATATATTACTCTTTAACTCTTTACCCAACGTAATGGCCAAAACTGGCCAGCACTATTCACAAAAATTACAGTTAATTTTTTATTATTTTTTCATTATTTTGTCTCAAAAACATTGGTTATGACCCCTCTTTGGAACAAACTCATCTAGCTCGTTCCAATGAGGGGGTCATAAAAACATAACCTATGTTTTTGAGACAAAAAATGAAATAAATTAGTTATTCAAGAATTTTATTTGCAAGTGTCATCTGCTTTTCATGTTAGGTAAAGGGTTAAATCCATGGTTTTTAGCTTCAGCTAAACTGACAAGACCTTTTGATTGAAGGGTTCCCTAGTGCATACTAATGACCGCCCCCCCCCCCCCCCCCCCTCCAAAAAAGAAACAAAAAAATACAACTTCTATAAAAATAACTTTAGAGTTATACAAGACAGTACATTTAACCCTAAAATTATGTGGAAAAACATAAAAAAGTTAAGGCAAAGATTCAGCTATTGGACCTCCAAGTTACACCTACATGTATAATGGGAATTTACAAATTAGCTTTATCTCACTTGATAACTGTTCCTAATTTCTCCTCTATATTATGTTCGGCTCAGCAGTGATTTGTGTTCAACCGATTACCAAAAATGGTTGCTGACTGATTACCGGTTATTTGAGCTCACAATCGGCCGATTCTGATGCCGATTCCGATTGTAATACTGTACTCTACTAGACAAGTCGAGGCTCGAAAGAACTACATTAAACTGAACATTTTTCACGGTGTTTAATTTCGTTCACTGGGGTCGCAGTAAAATAACCAGTCATGCACACTTGGGCATTAAACGGGGCTCTTGGAGCCACGTTTACTGCCCATGTGCATGAGACTGGTCATTTTACTGCAACCTGAGTCAGTGGAGTGCAACCTTCACTTTTCCGGTATGAACTGCCGATTGCCGCAAGTATGCTCAGTTGTAAGCTTAAAATGTTGTTTAACTTGAATATCCCGTAAAAGGGTGTCTAGAGAGATTAAGAATACACATTGTGGTTGTTTCTCAACTTTATTGAATGGTATCATTGACATCATTTTACATTAACAATTGAACAATTGCAGAAGATAGTAAAATGCGGTTAATGAATCATCACAAAATGCTTGTCAACAATCGGTTGAACTGATGTTCCAGGAGCCGTCCGCTGCCATTGTCAGCCAATTGCCCACAATCGGATGATTGTGGTGGCCGGTTCCAATCATTGGTTGAACACTAGCAGTTATTTCTTGTGAGGTCTTGTAATTGACTGCCTGTATGGCCATGGGCAGCCAAGACCACATTAGAAACCACTACAAATATTGTTTCACTGTTGCTTGACAACATTCACTTGTAGCTGCATCATTGAGCAGCAGTAGAAACGTTGTACAACGTGTTGAAAAAGGTCTTGGAGCATTAAAAAGGCTTCTATAATGTATGAATAGCCTCAATCTATATGCTAATGCTATATACATGTAGCTGTTGGTAAGACTTGCTTAGCTTATAATTCTTAACCTGCGGGGCATTTTAAAAACAATTTTTATCAAACCAAACTGTAAAGCAGCCATGAATAGATTTGCTGAAAATATTTTGGAAATTCACTTCAAGAAATCATTGGTCAAAACCTTGATTTAGTTTACAGGAGATTAACCCTTTACCCAACGAATTGCCCGCATCCGCCTGCATAATATGCAAATTCAGCAGCTAAAAAAATATTATTTTTTGAAAAATTTCAACAAAACCATATCATGTGACCCCTCTTTGGAATGAGCTTGTCGAGCTCATTCCAAAGAGGGATCACATGATATGGTTTTGTTGAAATTCTCCGAAAAAATTTAAAAAATATTATTAATAATAATAAATTTTGATATCGTCTGCGTTGGGTAAAGGGTTAACATAATTAAAAATGCCCAAATTTTACTTTTTTTTAGATGGCAAGAGATTTACTATCCAGGGCAGAAATATCCACAGCTGTAAATACAGATTTAAGAGGACTGTTTTCTTTAACCGAAGCTTAGTGCTTTCATATTGTGGATATTATTAATTTATTATTCCCTGTCATATCATGGGAGGGGGATATTAATGGGGATGAGACCCACTTGAAAACTGTACCGAGAATATGGTTATGTCTTAAAGTACCAAATGTTCAGTAAACAGACAAATAAACCAGAAAAGATTTGCAAACTATACAGACATTAAAACATAAGTCAAGCCGGTGTAATAGAGCCAGCGAACATCAATAATAATAATTGATGGCCCTGCGAAGCTTCGAGATTTCATTCAATTTTGAATCTTAAGCTGATATTCGGTTCGGTTTGAAATTGGCTGCCTGATTTGTTTCCTCTTGAATCTTTTTCATAGGAAAATAGCTTGGTATAAGTCATCTTCATCGTCTCACAAAACACATAGTTCGGATGGAAATCGTACATAAATAATGTTGAAATAAAAACATCAGTGTGGCGTCCATTACATTAACACGAATAACATCTTCATACATGCCACCAGCCATACAAATTTCAGTATCACTAGTCCCTAATATTGTTATATGCAAATTTAACTATTTCACTAACAAATTGCTCGCATCTGCCTGCGTAATTTGCAAATTCAGCAGTTGACAGTTGAAAGAAAGAAATTTTTCAAAATATTTCAACAAAACCATATCGTGTAACCCCTCAATGGAACGAGCTCTTCGAGCTCGATCCAATGAGGGGTCACTTGATATGATTTTGTTGAATTTTTTTTTTTAAATTTTAAAAAATATTAAAATAATAAATTTTGACATTGTCTGCATTGGGTATAGGGTTAATAACAGTTTCCGGGCAATGTTGTTGATGAACTATAATCCTTACAGGGCAGTATTCCAACTACATCATCAAGGTATGTTTTTGATAAATGCCTGCCTTGATGATGTAGTTGGATTATTTTGTCAGTTGTCGGGACTTAAGTCATCACAGTCGAAACAAATCAAGTTTATAGCACCCCAGCCCCCATCAGTCAGGTTCAAGATGCTACTGATTTAATTTGAGGTTTCATTCAAAAACTTGAACCAAGAACATAAACTTTTGATGGCAAAGAAGTAATTACTGAAATGAAAAATAAAATAAAAAAACTCTCGGCCACATGCAAATTTACAAATAATGGCCTGAGAAACAGAAGATCTACTTTGTGGGGCATAAACACAAAACAGTTTGTGGTTTCACTTATTCATCACTAATATATGCCATATTCATCACTAATATATGCCATTGCCAAGAAGTTGACTTATTATCTTTTCATTCAGTCCTTCAGGTGCAGCAAGAGCTGGTGTAGAAAACTTGTGTAAGTCTCTTGCCATAGAGTGGGCTGAAACAGGAGTAAGAATCAACTGTGTGGCACCAGTAAGTATTTCTAATCACACATTTTGTCTGCTATTGAGAGGGGGGTTTGTGGGAGAATTACTACTAAAACTTTACATCTGGGAATCTTAAATTATCTATTACATAAAATTTATTATACCCCCACTATCGAAAAGAATAAGGGGTATACTGGATTACATGCACCCATCCACCCATCCATCCATCCAGCAGTACATCTGTTCACCTGCAGCGATATCTTATCAATGAGTGGATGGATTTCATTGATTTCATTGAAATTTGGTATGAGGGAGTCTTATGACAAACCACTCCTGCACATGTTAGAATAAAGTTGCCTGCATTTTTTCAATAGAGTTATGGTCCTTACTTTACTTTTTAATTCATTTATGCTTCATCAGTCCATCACTCCAGTGGGGATGTGAACTGCCTTCAGAAATAGCTCTTGTTCGGGCCTGGTAATAAAGCGCTTACATGGTAGTTCATTTTCAGGATATGCTACATGTATGTAACATGGTGGTAGTCTGTGGGAACAATATTTTATTAGGCCAAACAAAATTAAATGATTGATTCTCAGGCATTTTTTTTTCAAACGAATGAGGGAGGGTGGTTTTTAGCTCACCTGAGCGAAGCTCAAGGTGAGCTTTACTAATCGCTTTCCGTCCGGCGTCCTGCATCGTCCGGCCTAAACTTTACAAAACCAACTTCTCCGAAGAAACCACTGGCCCAATATTTTTCAAATGTTGGGTAAATGTTTATTACCTAATGTCAATTCAGATTTGTTCACATGAAGTTGTCCCTCCTCCTGGGTGGGGCCACGCCCCCAAGGGGCACCAAAATCTTTGAAAATCTTCTTCTCATGAACCAGCAGTAGCAGAGACTTGATATTTGGTATGCAGCTTCCTTTTGAGGTGTAGAATCAAATTTGCTCAAGAGAGGTTTGTCGGGCATTATTTGCCTTCGTTATGGGAGGGGCAAAAATTTTGGCCACGCCTAAAATTTCTATTTTCTGAACCGTGAGGTTGATTTGAACCAAATTTGATATGAGATGATAATGGGTCATAAGTAGTTGATTGATGCAAAAAAAATTTTCTCATTGCCCCGTGGGAACCTCGGGAGCTAAAAATAGGAAAAACCTTAAAACTGCCATATCTCCAAAACTACACAGCACAGAGAATTCTTATTTTGTATAAAGCTTACTTTTATCCAGTAGAATAGAATGGGTAAAAAAAATCCCTATCTTTGGGCTCACAATAGAAGCTCGAATACAAACTTAGTGCATTTCAGGCAAATTTCTTCAAAAATCGTCTTCTCCAGATCCACCTGGCAGAATCTTTTCCTATTTGGTATGCAACATTGTGGGGTGGATCTGATTCAAGTTTGTTCAAGTCGGCTCCCTAGATTCATATTTGGGCTCGCTATAGAAGCTCGAATTCGAACTTAGTGTATTTCAGGCAAATTTCTTCAAAAATCTTCTTCTCCAGATCCAGCAGGCAGAATCTTTTCATATTTGGTATGCGACATTGTGGGGTGGATCTGATTCAAGTTTGTTCAAATCGGCCCCCTGGATTCATATTTGGGCTCACTATAGAAGCCCGAATTCGAACTTAGTGCATTTCAGGCAAATTTCTTAAAAAAATCTTCTTCTCCAGATCCAGCAGGCAGAATCTTTTGATATTTGGTATGCAACACTGTGGGGTGGATCTGATTCAAGTTTGTTCAAATCAGCCCCCCCCCCCCCCCCCCCTGGGTTTATATTTGGGCTCGGTATAGGAGCCCAAATTTGAACTTAGTGCATTTCAGGCAAATTTCTTAAAAAATCTTCTTCTCCAAATCCCGCAGACAGAATCTTTTGATATTTGGTATGCAACATTGTGGGGTGGATCTGATTCAAGTTTGTTCAACTCGGCCCCCTGGGTGTATATTTGGGCTCAGTATAGGAGCCCAAATTTTAACTTAGTGCATTTCAGGCAAATTTCTTTGAAATCTTCTTCTCAAGATTCAGCAGGCAGAATCTTTTGATATTGGGTATGCACCATGCTTAGGGGGGTGAGATTCAAATTTGTTCAAGCCAAGTCCCTGAGTTCATATTTGGGCTCACTGTGGTAGCCCGAATTATAACTTAGTTCAAAATGAGGAATTTTCTTTAAAAATCTTCTTCAGAATGTTTTGATATTTGGTATGCAGCATCCTTAGGGGGTGAGATTCAAGTTTGTTCAAGCCATGTCCCTAGATCCATATTTGGACTCACTGTGGGAGCTCGAATTGTAACTTAGTTCAAAATGATGAATTTTCTTTAAAAAATCTTCTTCTTCAGATCCAGCAGTTGGAATGTTTTGATATTTGGTGCTCAGCATCCTTAAGGGGGTGAGATTCATGTTTGTTAAAACCAAGTCCCTGAGTTCATATATGGGCTCCCTGTGGGAGCCTGAATTATAACTTAGTTCAATATGAGGAATATTCTTTAAAAATCTTTTTTTTTTAGATCCACTGGTTAGAATCTTTGGATATTTGGTATAAGCTTTTCTTAGGAGGAGCAGATGCAACTTGTTGAAATCAATTCTCTGGGTTGATATTTAGGCTACCATGTCAGGTGAGCGCCCTCAGGCCCCTTGGGGCCTCTTGTTATTTTTATTAGCTCTGCCTGTCAAAGTCAGCAGAGCTTTTCTGATATCAAGTTGTCTGTCATCCGTCTGTCCGTCTGTCGACTGGCGTCAACATTGTTTGTCCGGGCCATAATTTCTTTACCACAGGATATTTTTTAATAAAACTTTATAACAGTATGTATTGTCACTAGGCAGTGTGCCATCAATCATAATAAGGTCTGTATCCATCAACGTTAAGGTCACCGACTACCTGGTCAAAGTAAGACCAATGTAATTTTATTATGTTTTCAATTTTTGTCTATTTTTTGTCTAATAAACAAAGCTAATGAGCCTTCATTGAACAAGCTCAACAAACTTGTTCCAATGAGGGGCCATAAGCTGTGTTTTTGAGTCAAAAAATGATGATGTTGTCTGCTATCCGTGTTGGGTAAAGGGTTATCAGAATCAGAGATTGGGGATCAAATGTTACCCTGTATATGGCTGAAAGTAGTTGCCCTGGGTGGAGCTCTCTTGGCTGAGGCCTCTTGTTTTTTTATTCCTGATGGATGGTCACCGATGCCTAAAATCCAGTTGTGAGAGCCTAAAATTAAATACTAGAGCTTCCATGTTGATTTTATTGATAGTTTCTTTTTGTAACAGCGACTACACAACGTAAAATCAGTATAGAACAACTAAAATGGAGATCAAAAATAATAAGGAGTTTTTTCTTACCCATGTTTCGTATTCAGTCAAACGTAAATAATAGTTTGTTTATACAAATTTGTTCTATTACAATTTATTGGAGCATGCCTGTTGGCACTCTCCAATAATTTGTAATAAAAAAATTTTTGATAAACAAATTTAGACCACTAAAACTAATCTAGCTCTCAACCAGTTAAATAAATATTTATTTTGTACATACATATGCGAATCATGTCGCATTTCGCAAAGAGAATAACAATCCTGTATCATGGCACTGTGTACTAAGGCGTACTGCACGTCGATGGTGCACTTGTCTTCAACCAGTGCTAACCCTGCTTGTGTGGAGTTAGTATGTTGGGGAGCTGACAGTTGCTCGCTGTTGCTCGGTCGTTCTCTCTAGGTACTCCGGCTTCCTCCACCCGTGAAACTGTCACGGTCATGATTAGCCATTGTGCAGAAATATGTGACCTTAAACACCAATAAATAAATAATAATCCTGTATCAATGTAAATGACATATTGCATCACAAATCACAATGTGATACTGCTAAAATCACACCCTATGATAGTTTTATACATTTTGAATTTTGCCTCCAAAATAAATATGATGAATGTGGGCCAAAAAACCAATGTGCTGGTGCCTGCGAATCAAAAGATTAATTTTCTTTTGCCTTATACTTTTCAATCGTCTCTAATTTTTACTGTGCTGTTTATGTCGTAAACGAGTGTGCGCCAAAATAAATGGCAAGAACTAATGCACTATCTAGATTTGGCGAGATCATGCATTAGTTGTTGCTGTGTATTTAGGTAGAAAGATTGTTAAAATGTAAATGGCATGTCACTTTATTGTGTTGCCGCCCCACGAAGTGGGGAGCGACATATAGGGATTACTTTTGTCGTCTTGCATCGTCCGCATCACACTTTCTCTTATCCGCCACTCCTCTTTAACCTATGAATGGATTTTGATGAAACTTTCAGTGATTCTTTATCACATAATGGCATTGTGCACCTCCTATTTTGTTTTTTGATCCGCTGTATTTTTTCCAGAGTTATGCCCCTTTTCCACTTAGAACAGGCGACACATGTCTTCCATGGAAGACTCACATCTAAGTTCATATATGCATGCAATGCACAGCCTTTGAGTCGAGTTAGTCACAAAAGATTGTTAAGTTTGACTGGTAAAACATGCAGTATAAGGAATTTAATTTAAGTTCTATTATCTTGTTGTAATCTGTAGCTTGTTCATGTATTTCATAACTGAAGTAACCTAAATGGTTTTTTGGGGTTATTTCTTGGCATGAGATATTTTTTTGAAACATTGCACCTGAATGGTCTTTCAAGTCCTGAATTGGGTAATCATACGGCCTCAGAAAACCAATGGTTTTCTGAGGCCTTATGACTACCCCGTTCAGCACACCAGTTGTGCGTTAAATTTTTGTTGGAGTAGGGATTGAGATTATAAGTTATGGGATGTTTAGTGGATGGATATGGTGTCATGTGAGGCCAAGTGAGATCAATATTAGACAAGGTATAAGCAGGGACCGATCAGGACTATTTAAAATACGCTCTTGCCTCGGAGCCTATTTTTTCAATTCATGCGCCAGATTTCAATTTACGGAGTCACACTGCTGTTTGTAACACACACTGCAAGTATGTAATAGCTCTCATCATTTTCATTTAGTACACTATAGCAAACAATAATCTTCACTGGTTTCTGATCAAGTCTTGGCTGCCTATTTAGGCAGCCAAGACTTGATCAGAAACCACAGTGAAGATTAATGCTTGGTAATTAAGACTTGAAGTATTAACTTAAGCACTCTACAACAATGATAAATGATAATCATATATATAATACATGTAAGAGTGTCTCTCTCGATTATCCATCGAAAGAATATCAAAATATGATCTGAGAAGTTACGCGCCAACTGAGAAGCCTATTTCTGAGATTTAAGAGCCAGGTCCTGATGTTTCAGAACCAAATACGCACTGGCGCATGCCCAGGTCGGTCCCTGGTATAAGCTGAGCCTAATATTGATCTGACTGAGCCTCGCATGACACCATGTCCAACCACTAAACATCCCGTGACATATTTATTATGTCAGCAGACAAAATCCAGTATGTTTCTTTTATTAATCATACTTGTGAAAATTAGACAAGCAGATATACATTTACAGTGTAAAGGGAGTAACTCTCTATCTAGCAGTCGTTTCATGCTGAAGTGATTATCGATTGGTATGATTAACATTTGGGCGTGTGTCGATTTACATTGAACTATCGGATGGGTTATCAATCGAAATAAGTTTCTCAATTTGGGACACATATTATAAACAGATTATTTCTTTTTGTTCAAGTGAATTTAATAAAACTTTAATCACATTCAACGGATGATTCAGATTGCCATTTTTGAGGCGAGGCAGTTGTATTTTATTTCTAAAAACAATATTGTGGACACACACCTAATATTGATTTCATATGGGGTCACCGATGACATCATCATCGATCTGATGTGGCTTCATAGGCAGCCACCATTTTTCCATGCCAATTGGTTGATCCCAAGAGCTGACATAATAATGGGAAATATGCAGTTGAGAATTGGGAAAAATTATGCCCAAATGCCATTGGAAAAGAGTCCCATATTCGACCCCTGTTGATACCCAAAAGAATCTGTGAGAACCTACAAATAAACATGACTTGTCCCCAGATAATATTATAATGTAGAGCAACCACTAACAACAAAATACATGTAAGATAACAAATACCCCAAATTTATGGTGTTTTATCTGATGTCAAGGGGCAAGGGGGGATGCGATGGCTCAGTAGGTAGAGGTGCAGTCTGCAAGCCGAGAGGCACTCAGTTTGAATCCCACCTGCATCAACCGCATTGTGTCCTTGGGCAAGACACTTTGCCCCCATTGCCCACACGATGGCACGGTGATGTTGTGTACTAAGGCACACTGCACATCAATGGTGCACCTGTCTTCAACCAATGCTAACCCTGCTTGTTGGGGAGCTGACAGTTGCTCGCCATTGCTCAGTGGTTCTTTCCCAGTACTCCGGCTTCCTCCACCCGTAAAACTGTTGTGGTCAGGATTAGCCATTGTGCAGAAAAATGTGAACTTAAACACCAATAAATGTATAAATAATGTGATATCAGCTGGATATGTAAACTGTAATCTGCTGTATAACCCTTTACCCAACGTAACGGCCAAAGCCGGCCAGCACTATTCTCAAAAATTGCCAATTAATTTTCATTCTTTTTTATTTTGTGTCTCAAAAACATAGGTTATGACCCCTCATTAGAATGAGGGGTCATAACCTATGTTTTTGAGACAAAAAATGAAAAGAATTAGTTATTCAAGAACTTTTTTTTACAAGTGTCGTCTGCTTTTCATGTTAGGTAAAGAGTTAAGATAAACTTGTGATTGGAAAATTTTGAAATGTACTCAAACAAGTCTTTGAAGCCCACGTTTAATTTTTTAAATCCTCTATACTTTTCAGTAGAGCTCACTGAACTGTATATCTCTTAATTGAATAACCCTGTTAACTGAATAAAAGGTTAAAAAGAGGGTTTTGATTAACAGGAAGTTCCTCACTAAAATTGAGCCTCCTCGTTGAATGTTTTTATTGACTTACAAGATGTGTCTTCCAAAATTATTATGAAACTGTGAGACTTTAAAATTTCACCTTTTTTTATTGAAAAATATCTACAGTAGAACCTGTCTTGAGAGACCGCCCTTTGTGTCACACAAAAGTAGTCTCTTAAGACAGGTGGTCTCTCATAACAGGTTTCAGGTTTTCTCAAGTCAGTGAATAACCAACCACAAAATTCAGAAATGGAGAAGAATGGATTTTTGTAATTACTTTGTAATTGTTCTTTTTTATGAAGTTTTTGTAACAAATTGAAATGGACTGTTTTAAAAATTATAAAAATAAATTAGTGTTGAAAATCTTCATTGAAGATTTTCAACACTAATTTATTTTTATAATTTTTATAACAGTCCATTTCAATTTGTTACAAAAAGATTTTCAACACAAATTTATTTTTATTCCTATCTGTCACATTTCAGGTATGTATGAAATTGTTTGTTCAGCAATAATCCTGATCTTTTCACAGGGGTCTTATAAAAACATTTCAATCTGTAATGAGTTAGCAATTGAAACCCAATTAAGAGCTTTTAATACTTTTAATTATGTTAGTATAACCACAATGGATTTTCCAGTTCCAGAATAGGTAAAAAGTTTTTGTCATGTTTTCAGTCTTCAAAGGGGCGGTCTCTCAAGACAGGTCCATTATGGCATAAAAATACAAGTTGGTACCAGGTCACGGTGGTCTCTCAAGACAGGTGGTCTCCCATAGCAGGTCCATTATAGAGTAAAACCAATTGGTGCCTGGTAGATGTGGTCTCTCAAGACAGGTGGTCTCTCAAGACAGTGGTCTCTCAAGACAGGTTTTACTGTATTTACATATGTTTGCTACAAAGCATGATTAAAAGAAAAAGTCACTTTATTATGTTTGTTTAAAGAATGTCCAATTTGCTCTGTTCGCTAGAAAGTAACTCAAATATTATGGGTATGGGGTTTATTCCATGAAAAAGGAGCATAAATATCACAAACAAAAATAATTAAAAATAAAAACTTCCTTTCCTCAGTGGTTTAAAAAATTAATTGTTCGTGAACCAGATGTACTTTTAGCTCAACTTGATTGAAGTTAAACTGAACTATTGCCATCACTTCTTGTCTGTCGGCATACATACATACATACACACATACATATGTCCACAATTTCCTTTGGCACACTGCACAGGTCGCATTTATGATCAGATCACTTTGAAACTTGGTGCACTTGTTTGGGGTGGCCTCCAGATGGGAACTATCGATTTTCTTCCATTTCCGTCGAAAAAAGTTGCCGTTGGCGATGACCTTTGAACTTTAAGTTTAGTCAGGCTTCAATATTTCCCTTTGGCACACCCTGCAGGGCACATTTATGATCGGATCGCTTTGAAACCTGGTATGCTTATTTGGGGTGACCTCTAGATAGGGGTCATCGATTTTCTTCCATTTCTGTCAAAAAATGTTGCCATTGGCAACAACGTTTGAACTTTGTTTAGTTAGGCATCAATATTTCCCTTTTGCACACCCTACTGGGCACATTTATATGATTGGATTGCTTTGAAACCTGGTATGCTTGTTTGGAGTGGCCTCTAGATGGAGCTATGGCTTTTCTTCTATTTCTATCAAAAAACGTCACTGACCTTTGAACTTAGTTTAGTCAGGCATCAATATATTCCTTTGGTATGCCCTACAGGGCACATTTAAAATCGGATAGCTTTGAAACTGGGTGTGCTTGTATGAGGTGACCTTCTGATGGGAGTTATCAATTTTCTTCCATTTCCGTAAATAAAATTTGCCGTTGGCAATGACCTGTGATGATCTTAGTGCAGCTATGCATCAATATTTCCCCTTGGCACACCCTGCAGGGCACATTCATTATTGGATCGCTTTGAAACTTGGTATTCTTGTTTGTGGTGACCTCTAGATGGGAGCTGTTGATTTCTTCCATTTCTAACAAACAACGTTGCCATTGGCAATGCCTATTGAACTTAGTTTAGTTAGGCATCAATATTTCCCTTTGGCACACCCTGCAGGGCACATTTATGTGATCGGATTGCTTTGAAACCCAGTATGCTTGTTTGGGATGACCTCTAGATGGGAGCTATCAATTTTCTTATATTTCCCACAAAATGTTACTGTTGGCTTTGACCTTAGTTTTGTCAGGCATCAATATATTCCTTCGGCACCCCCTCCAGGGCACATTTATGATCGGATAGCTTTGAAACTTGGTATGCTTGTTTGGGGGTAACCTCTAGATGGGAGCCATCGATTTTCTTCCATTTCTGTCAAAAAATGTTGCAATTGGCAACGACTTTTGAACTTAGTTTAGTTAGGTATCAAAATTCCCCTTTGGCACCCCCTACAGGGCACATTTATGATTGCATAGCATTGACACTTGGTGTGCTTGTTTGGGGTGACGTTTAGGTGGGAGCTATCAATTTTCTTCCATTCAGGCCAAAACCCTTTCAGTTGGTATCAACCTTTAAACTTAGTGCATTTGTGCATCAATGTATTTCTTTGGCACCCCGCACAGATCGCATTTATGATCGGGTTGCTTTTGAAACTTTGTATGCTTATTTGGGATGACCTCTAGATGGGAGCAAGCCAGAAAATAAGCAGACTATCATCTGCAAAATGAGGTCCCCAGAGGGTGAATTTAGTGATGCTACCCTGCATAGCAGGGTCGCATCACAAAATTCACCCTCTGTGAACCACAGTCTGAATCAGGGTCTCAAAACTAAACAGAGAGGTACCCAGAGGATAAATTGGCCCACTGTATCAGATAGCATCATCAAATTCACCCTCTGGGGGACCTCATTCTGCAAATGTCAGGCTGCTTATTTTCAGACCTGGATGGGAGCTATTGATTTTCTTTCATTTTCATCAAAAAAGTTGCTGTTAGCAATGCCCTTTTGTGCACTGACAATTTCCTTTGGCACACTGAACAGGTCCCAATTTTGATCTGATTACTTGGAAACTTGGTGTGCTGGTTTGGAACAACCTTTAGATGTGGGCTATTGATTTCCTTTCATTTCCATCTTGAAACATTGCTGTTAGCAATGATCTTTGAACTTTGCCCTTTTTGTATCAACATTTTCTTTGTCCCGCTCTGCAGGGTGCATTTATGAATGGATTGGTTTGAAACTTGGTATGCTTGTTTTAGGTGACTTCTAGATGAGAACTATAGATTTTCTTCCATTTCTATCAAATATTGTTGCCTTGTCAACAATTTTCTTTGAAACACCACACATTTCAAATTTTTGATTTGATCGCCCTGAAACATGGGGTGCTTGTTTGGAGTGACCTCTAGATGTGAGCTTTGATTTTCTTTCATTTCTCTCAAAAAATGTCCCAAATGTTACCGTTAACAATGACCTTTGAACTCATTGCATTTTTGCATCAACATTTTACTTTGGCAAGCCTCTGCTGGGTGAATTTATGAATGGATCAGTTTGAAACTTGGTATGCATGTTTGGGGAAACCTCTAGATATGAGCTGTAGATTTTCTTCCATTTCCATCAAAAAGCGTTGCCATCAGCTATAACCTTTAACATCAGTGCATTTGTGAATCAACATATTCCTTTGGCATGCCCTACAGGGCACATTTATGAATGGATTGCTTTGAAACTTGGTTCAAATTTATCAAAACAAACATTGCTATAGCAATGCCCTTTGAACTTGATGCACTTGCGCGTCAACATATTCATTTGACACGCTCTATAGGACACATTTATGGATAGATTGCTTTGAAGCTTTGATTGCTTTGGTATGCATGTTTGGGGTGACCTCTAAATGGGATCAACTTGATTTTCTTTCATTTCCATTCAACAATGTTGTTAGCACCAACCTTTGCAATGAGTGCATTTGTACAGCAACTTATCCCTATTGCACTCCCTACAGGGCATATTTATGAATTTCCATAAAAAAAACATTGCCACTAGCAACGACCTTTTAACTTTGTGCATTTGTGCATTAACATCTTCCTTTGGCATGCCTCAGAGGTTGCATTCATTATCGGGTTGTTTTGAAACTTGGTATGTTTATTCAGGGTGACCAGAGGCAGAGCTATTGATTTCCTTTTCACTTCCGTCAAAAACTGTTGCTGTTAGCAACAGCCTTTGAATTTAGTGCATTTGTGCATCAACATTCTTCTTTGACATGGCCTACAAAGTGCATTGATCATAGGGTTGTTGTTTAACTTGGGGTGCTCATTAGGCGAGACCTCTAGATAAGAGCTATTGATTAACATTCATTTCTTTGAAAAAAGTTGCTATTTATAATTACCTTTAAACTTACTGCATTTGTGTATCAACATTCTTCCTTTAGCCAGCCCTACAGTTTACATTTAAATATGCATAGATTGCTCTGACTTTGTGCACACACAGTGCTGTTATGTTGAAGTTTCACCAAATAACATTGGAACCAATGATCTTCAGTTTTTCATTTCATTTATAACTTACCAAGTTCAAGTTTGTCAAGTTGAGCTACAGTGTCATTGACACTTTCATTTTGTTTGGCCTGACTTCCAAACATAAAACCATTTACCATGATGGAAGGGAGACACCTCCCAAAGTCCCTCATCTCAGGCCTTTGGCCTTCCAGACATGCATGCTTCAGCATGTCATGGCGGGCCTGCTTTGTGTGAGTAAATGCCCTTTTCCTGGGGTCGGATCCCCCTGCCTTGAAGTGCTTCTGGTGCCCATGTCAGTAAGTAGATGGTGGAAGAAAAGCAGAAAGATATAAATAATATCAGATCACACCCCATTCATGATCTGATCAAGATTATCTGTCAGCTTTTAACATGCTATTAATTGAAAATAGAATGTGTTTTCATTTTTGAAATTCACTTTAAAAATATTTCCTCAATCCTCTATAAGTATATCCATCAGTTCCCGAAATCCTGCACTCATGTAACAACATGTAACCAACGAACCCAGTGTATTTTTACAGCTTTAGTCAGTGTATAATTTCATTATGTGTATGATATGACAGTTACCAATTTTTTTATAACCATAAATGTGACTAAACCTGTGCAAAGCACAGGGTAAGTCACACTTTCTGGTTAGAAAAAAAATTCATTTTTAACTGAGTAACTAATCCTGTGCACTGTACAGCCTTAATCTGGATTTCATTTAAATCAACACTTTACCAAATGTAATGGACAAAACCAGAAGTACTATACAAACTCAGCTTAAGACACCTCATTTGGTTTTTTGAGTAAATTCCAACACTGAAAACATATTCCATTTTCAATTAATAGCTTGTTTTTTTGTGATCACATTACTATATATACCATATTTACTCTATGTATTGGGACACTCTATGATTTGGGACACACATTTTTTCCAGAAAACTATATTTTTTTTATGCTCCAAAGTTTGGGACATTCAGGAGATTTGTTTCCAGTTGGCCCGTCGCTAGTAGCAGACAACACTCATAAAAAAAATTCTTGAGTAACTAAAAGTTTTCATTTTTTGCTTCGAAAACATAGCTTATGATCCTTCATTGGAACGAGTGCATTGCACTCGTTCCAATGAGGGATCATAAGCTATGTTTTGGAAGCAAAAAATAAAAATATAAAAAAAAATTGGACGGCGATTTGCGTATATAGTGATGGAAAATGAATCGCACACAACTTTATTCAGCATCAAATCAAGACCAGGCTGTGTTCTTTCCCCATTTTCTAAGAACTGGGACACCTGTGAAAATAATTATTTTTAGCTGTCCCAATACATAGAGTAAATACGGTAGTATGAAAATGTTGTAGAGATATTTAGCTGTTTGTTTTAATTTTAGGGTAGCTCCATTTATTCTGAAACAGCCGCTGCTAACTATGGTGGTACAGCCATATTTGATAGCGTAATTCCAAAAATTCCAGCTAAAAGATTGGGAACTGTTGAGGAGGTAAGGCTATATTCCTTTGTAGGTTTTAGTGCAATGGTCTGCTGTACCCACAGCATGTGCTAAACAAAACCTGCAACTCTTAAACCTTTACTCAATGCAGACGATATCAAAATTTATTATTTTAAATATCATTTTTTTAAACTTTTCAAAAAATTTCAACAAAACCATATCATGTGACCCCCCCATGGGAATGAGCTTGACGAGCTCATTCCAAAGAGGGGTCACATGATATGGTTTTGTTGAAATTTTTTGAAAAATAGGATTTTTTCAGCTGCGGAATTTGCATATTACGTAAACAGATGTTGGTGATTCATTGGATAAAGGGTTAGATCATACCTAACATGAAAAGCAGACGACACTTGCAAAAGAAATTCTTGAATAACTAATTTTTTTCATTTTTTTCTCAAAAGCATAGGTTATGACCCCTCGTTGGAACGAGCTCGACAAGCTCATTCCAACGAGGGGTCATAACCTATGTTTTTGAGACAAAAAATGAAAATATTTTGAAAATTAATATGCGATTTTTGAGAATAGCGCTGGCCGGTTTTGGCCGTTACGTTGGGTAAAGGGTTAATGGTAATGTCTTTCTTGTACTGTACTCTAAAGTTGTCATTTAATTTTTTTTTCATGAATTTTCACTTCCAAACAATAGTTGAAATGAGCTCATCACACTTGTTCCAGAGCATGATGAGGGGTCAAAAGTAATGTATTGATAGCAAAAAAAAAGAAACTTTTCAGTTATTCCTGAAAAAATATTATATTATAAAATAAATGCTATTCCCTATTCCCATTTGGCTCAAATAAGGTTACATGATTTTCCATAAAAATTAGGTTCACTGCTCATGCCCCCAAAAAGTTGGTCACAAGAATTGGTTGTGGTTCCTTCTTTAACTCTAGAATGCAGGGAAGTGGCAAAATCCATGATAATATATTAGACCTGCTAACTGATTAATTATAAACCACACAACAAAAGTTAGAGGGTGGGGAGGGGCGGTATTCTGGAATCAGCTAGTCCATCTGTATGTCAGACTGGTCATCCATGGACACCATTTTGTCCTGAGCTTTTTTCAGTCCTTTGTAAATAAATTTTTTTAAACTTGGCACATGTGTTTATTTATTGGGGTTTAACCCTTGGAACTCTAGTGGTATCTTCCATGCCAGTTCAATGGCAGCAATTAGAAGAGTCCATATTCATTATTTGGGGTAGACCAATTAATATTTTCAACGTGCAGCCTGAAAATATTGATTGGTCTACCCCACACATTTACTGAACAGCCACCCTATTTAATGGCATAATGATGTATCGTGTTCCAGACCGGAAAAGCGACTACGGGGGTTGAAAGGGTTAATGACACTTTTGACAGGCAGGGTAACCTCCTCTCAGACAGTTTTACGGGAGGAGAAAGCAACAGTGCCTCAAAAGAGCTACCAAGCCGCAGTGAGCAACTGTCAGATTCCCCAACGTGCTAACCACACACAAAATGGATTAGCATTGGTTGAAGACAAGTGCATCATCCATGTGCAGTACTCTTTAGTACACAGTGCCATCATGCCCCTACATTGGCAATTGGGATTACGAGCATGGTATATATGTTAACCAATATAGGAACCTGTGCATCCACGATTTTTAGATTGATCGGGCATGTAGTAGTGTAGTTATTGCCCTTTTTGATTTCAAATTTGTCATCTGTGGACACAACTTTTTCCGAGCTTGTTTTCCTTCATGTTATGATTAACCAGCATGGAAACCTGAACACCAGTGATTTTGAGAATGGTGGTACTCATTTTGGTAGAGTTATTGCCCTTTCTTGACAAAGAGTATTTTTGCAATCTTCATCATTTTGTCTTTGCTTGTTTGGTCATCTTTTTAAAAACTTGGCACAGTGATTAACCAGCATGGAAACATATACCCCTGTGATTTTGAGATTGGCCTGACTCATTTTTGCAGAGTTATTGCCCCTTTTCTACTAAGAGTATTTCTGAAACCTACTTATTGTGTGGAATGTGAGGGGTATTCTCAGTCCCATTGGAACAGACACCTCCAGTTTGCACTGGCATTAAGTGGATAGTCTATTTACAGGGTTCCACTGGACTCAGAGAGTCCTTGTGAACCACCCCATGTTATGTACGCTTGGACAAGAAGAGGTTTTTTGTTAGTTTGTTGTTTTAAACTCATCGTTTACTCATTGTAGTTTCATTGTCTTTGTTATCCTCAATTTGTATAGGTTTGTACAGGTTCATACATGCACCTGAAAGTACTCAAAAGTGCTAAAATCTTTAAACTGAAATTGTAAGCTCTTTAACCCTTTGATACTTTTGTACATCTTATGACGTATGAAATCAAACAGCGCGTTGATATTTTGTGATCATTTGTTTGGTTATTATTTTACGATTTTAGTTTTAACCTCAATTCCTATTTTCTCCCGAAAAGTGCTGCTCAGTGACAACAATTGAGCAAAATGTTATCGCAGCTTAAAATACTAATATAATCCTGCTGTCAAGACTTCTTAACTGGTTGAGTGCTAGAAGCCACTATCAGGGCTTTCATAAAATGAGGATACTAGAGCAAAAGCCAACACTTTCCTTGCTTATATTTCATATTCAATCAAACACAAATAATATTTTGTTTATAAAAAAATGTTTTATTACAAATTATTGGAGAGTGCCTGTGGGCACTCTCCAATAATTTGTAATAAAACAAGTTTTGAATAACAAATTCAGACCACCAAGAATAATCTAGCCCTCAGTCAGAAAATAATTTGAAAAATATCTTATTATTTGTACTTTCCGACATTTGATGTCGCATTTTGAAAAACGTTGAAGAAACTGAATTCCCAGTGACGTTTGAACGTCAGGATAATTAAAGTCTCAAAGGGTTAATTGGAAAGTGAAAATCAGAACTCTCATGGAAAAAGTCAGAAATGGTTATTATTATAAATTATTAGGTAATGCTTGGTCAGCTTTGGTAAAAATATGTACTTAAAAAATATGATATTTATGTGTTTTGTTGTAAGACATGAAATAACCTGCGAAGAATCATTGGGGTTACGTCAGTTGTAAAATTTGCAAACAAAATACAGGTTACGACAAAGCAGTGCAACATAACTTGATGACATTGCTTATCTCACATGTTTGGCCAGAATGCTTTGTCACTCCTTATTTATTTATTTATTTATTTATTTATTTGGTGTTTAAGGTCACATACTTATGCACAATGGCTAATCATGACTGTGACAGTTTTATGGGTGGAGGAAGCCAGAGTACCCAGAGAGAACCACCGAGCAATGACGAGCAGCTTCCAACTCCCCAACATCGTAACTCCACACTGCAGCACAGGCAGGTTTAGATTGGTTGAAGACATGCGCAATCGTAACTCCACACTGCAGCACAGGCAGGTTTAGATTGGTTGAAGACATGCGCACCATCGACGTGCAGTACGCCTTTGTACATGGCATCATCTTACCCCCATGTGGACAATCGGGGTTAAGTGCCTTGCCCAAGGACACAACGCGGGTGTCCGAATCGATCGCTCGGACATTCGCCCATCTGAGGGCTAACCGGGCTCAATTTTGCTTAACTTCAGTGATCTGACGAGATCCGGTTACTGCAATGCCACCGCACCCCCATAACAATCCTTCGGGACTAACGCAACTCAAAAGTTGAGCATTGCATCCACATATGAATAGAATGGCATGCTGTTTCTGCCAAAATAAATAGCAACAACTAATGCATGATTTCACATTGGCGAGATCGTGCTTCAGTTGAAGAGAAGATGGAGAAGCATCACATCACCTTTTTACCCTATGGGTTACCACCCCATGCTATATAACCAGGGACGGATCCAGAGACGATTTGATACCTGTTACAGGTATGGGTGCCCGAACTCTGGAGCCCAAATGTCCCCAAATTCCTACAGGAAAAGATCATTCAACTTTGAAATCAACCAGTTTGAAGCAATTATTTCCAATATTTTGTAGACATCTATACACATGCTGTTGATAAAAAGCACTTCAAGGTACATGCAGTGATCTAATCATCTGTTTTAAGACAGCTCAATTTATTTGGGGACATCCTCAATTGAAAAACAGGTGTCCCCAAAACATTCCTGCATCCATCCCTGTATATAGTGTAAACCTGCTAACAGGTTACGATATAAACCCTTGATTTCCAGGACTGTTGTTGCCTAAATTGCAGGCTTTTTTTTTTAACCCTTTGAACCCTCGTTTCCTGGAGTGGTATCGTCGTTGTGTACACTTACAGTGAGATGGGTCAGGCCAATATCAATTTACAGGGAGGAAAAAATAATAACTGCAGTCTGCAGCTGTCTGGCTGCAGACTGCAGTTATTATTCTATCATCAATGCCCGATGTATAGACTTCTTATAATAAGACAAAAATGGGACGAAATTATGCCTTGGACCGAAAAATCAGTCTTACGAGTTCAAACGATTAACCACTGAATCTAAGTAACACTGGCACATAACATCAATCCTGAGAGAGTTTCACAAGGATCAATGTCAGGTTCAGTACTATGATTACATAAGTAGAAAGTGAATTTCAATTGGATCGTGCCTGAGTCGCGATCCTGTTGAAATTCTCTGACCGCTTACCTATCTGCAGCACTATAGAATCTCACCTGTTGCCAGTGTTCACACTGCCGGTTGCCAATAGAGTCAATTGCACTCAAATATTCATTGGCACTAAATGTACAACATTTGGCACCTAAAGTTAGCACTAAAAATACAACATTTGGCACCCAAATATGGCACCAAAAATATACTTTGCGGTGTATTATTTTAGTGCATCATTTTCAATAAAATCAATGTCAGTGGCACAGATGAGACAGAATTCACACCTGCCAACGTTCTTAGAAATTAGTTTAGTCAGACCTCAATATTTCCCTTTGGCACACCCTACAGAGCACATTTATGATTGGATTGCTTTGAAACCTGGTATGCTTGTTTAGGGTGACCTCTAGATGGGAGCTATCAATTTTCTTCAATTTCCGTCAAAAAATGTTGCCACGGCCAACGTTCTTAGAACTTAGTTTAGTCAGACCACAATATTTCCCTTTTGCACACCCTACAGGGCACATTTATGACTGGTTTGCTTTGAAACCTAGTATGCTTGTTTGGGGTGACCTCTAGATGGGAGCTATCGATTTTTTTCCATTTGCGTCAAAAAATGTTGCCGGGTCAACGTTCTTAGAACTTAGTTTAGTCAGAAGACCTCAATATTTCCCTTTGGCACACCCTACAGGGCACATTTATGATTGGATTGTTTTGAAACCTGGCATGCTTGTTTGGGGTGACCTCTAGATGGGAGCTATCGATTTTCTTCCATTTCCGTCAAAAAATGTTGCCACGGCCAACGTTCCTAGAACTCAGTTTAGTCAGACCTCAATATTTCCCTTTGGCACACACTACAGGGCACATTTATGTTTGGATTGCTTTGAAACCTGGTATGCTTGTTTAGGGTGACCTCTAGATGGGAGCTATCAATTTTCTTCAATTTCTGTCGAAAAATGTTGCCGCTGCCAACGTTCTTAGAACTTAGTTTAGTCAGACCTCAGTATTTCCTTTTGGCACACTCTACAGGGCACATTTATTAGCTCAGCTTGACAAAGTCAAGCTGAGCTATTGCCATCTCTTCTCATCCATCGACGTACGATCGTACATACGAACGTACATCATACGTACGTACACAATTTCCTTTGACACACCTCACAGGTCGCATTTATTTTCATTTCCTTTAAAAAATTATTGTCGTTTTCACCAGCCTTTGAACTTACTGCATTTGTGTAGCAACTTATCCCTTTTGCACTCTCTGCAGGGTATATTTATGAATTTCCATAAAAAAGAGATAAAAACATTGCCACAAGCAATGACATTCAAACTTAGTGCATTTGTGCATTAACATCTTCCTTTGGCATGCCTCAGAGGGTGCATTCATTATTAGGTTATTTTGAAACATTGTATGCTTATGCAGGATGACAAAGATAGGAGCTATCAATTTTCTTTTCATTTCCATCAAAAACTGTTGCTGTTAGCAACAGTCTTTGAGTTTATTGCATTTGTGCATCAACATTCCTCTTTGACATGGCCTACAGGCCACATTTATCAGGATTTTTTCTTTAACTTGGTGTGCTCATTGGGCGAGACCTTTAGATAAGAGCTATTGATTAGCATTCATTCCTGTGAAAAAAGTTGCCATTTACAATAACCTCTGAACTTACTGCATTTGTGTATCAACATTCTTTCTTTAGCCAGTCTTAAAGTTTACATTTATAAATTCAAGGATTACTCTTGACGTTGTGCACACACAATGCTGTTATGTTGAAATTTCACCAGATAACATTGGTCCAAGTTTTGCCATTTCACTTATAACTTACCAAGTTCAAGTTTGTCAAGTTGAGCTACAGTGGCATTGACACTTTCATTTATCTTGCCTCATCCATCTATAATCGTTTTGGAAGATAAAATTATTTGTTCCTAGTTTATTTGGAGTGAATAAACAATGAGTAAATAATAATCATGAAATTGTTTTGTAAATGTTAATAAAGGCCACACAAAGTAGATCTTCTGTTTCTCAGGCCATTATTTGTAAAATTGCATGCAGGCTTGTAGTTTTTTTTTATTTTCTTATTTCTGTAATTATTTCTTTGCCATCAAAAGTTCATTAGGCCTCATAATCTACAGAATAGCATGAGTGGTGGTCTATTTCGGAATAGCATGGGTGGTGGTCTATTTTGTTCCATGAGAGCAAGAAGGCTTTGCAGTGCTAAAGCATTGCAAAGCCTTCTTGCACTCAATTAGGGACAAATTTATCAATTTTATTAAACTGGATAAAATATCAGACATACACATAAACAATTTAATTTCTATTTTTTTTTAAGTTTACATTCGTTATAAAAAGAGAGCATGCGGCAACCAAAAGAACTATGCAGGAGGGCCTGAGAAACAGATTTTTAATTTTTTTTTAGGCCTAATGGCCTTTTAGTTTTTTATTATTTACTAGCGGGTGAATACCCAGCGTTGCACGGGAGAAGATGGTTATATCAATATACCCTCAGATATGATCGATAGAAGGTCAAGGTCACCAGGTTCAAGGTCAAGGTCACCCCACATGGGCACCCCGATAAAGTCAAATGATCGATGGGTCAATATACCCACACATATGAAATTTTAGCCCCATCGGCGCAGCCGTTTTCAAAATAAAAGATCAAGGTCACCCTGCACAGGCACCCCGATAAAGTCAAAATGATTGATGGGTCAATATACCTGCACATATGAAATTTTAGCCCGATCCGCCCAGCTGTTTTTGAAATAAAAGGTCAAGGCCATCAATTTCAAAGTCACCCTGCATGGGCACGGCACCCATCCCATGTTACTCGCAGGGACGAATTACCCCCGTGTACAAAATTTGAGATCAATCGGTCGAGAAACGGAGGAGTTCACCCGGAACAATGATAGAGAGATAGATAGATACAGACATTCGCATTTTTATCTCAACTTTGGCGAAGCCAAATTTGAGCTTATGCTATGGCCCATCGTCCGTCTGTCCGTCAACAATTGGATATGGCTCGGGCTAGAGGCCGTATTTATGAACCAATCTTTACGAAACTTCTTGGGTACCTTTGTTATGACCGTGGGACGAGAACGAGTGTTTTGGGGTTTGGTCCGAAATTCAAGATGACTGCCAGCTGCCATTTTGTACTGACGATGCAGAAATCTGTTTTTTGTACAGAACTTCCATATGAAAGCTATGATTTGAATAATTTTTTGTATGAATGTTTAGTACCATGGGATACATCACATATAATATGTTTTTTTTTTCTCGTGCGTAAATTATGCAAATAAGACTAACTTTGATGTTTTTTGGTGTTACTTTCAGCACTGTAAGCGCAAATGCCAATACGGCTCGGGCTAGAGGCCGTATTTATGAACCGATCTTTACGAAATTCCTTGGGTACCTTTGTTATCACCGTGGGACGAGAACGAGTGTTTTTGAGTCCAGTCCGAAATTCAAGATGGCCGATGGCAGCCATTTTGTACAAAATTTGGTGCAATCAGATTTTTGCACAGAACTTCCATATGAAAGCGCTGATTTGAATAATTTTTTGTGTGAATGTTTAGTACCATGGGATACATCACATATAATACGGGTTTTTTTCTCGTGCAGAAATTATGCAAATTAGATGAACTTTGATTTTTTCAGTGCTACTTACAGTAAGTACACATGTCAATACGGCTCGGGCTAGAGTCTGTATTTATGAACCGATCTTCACGAAACGTCTTGGGTATCTTTGTTATCACCTTGGGACGAGAACGAGTGTTTCTGGATGCGGTTCAAAATTCAAGATGGCTGCCAGTGGCCATTTTGTACCAAAATTAGGTCTAATCAGTTTTTTGTACACAACTTCTATATACAGCTCAGGCTAGAGGCCGTATTTATGAACCGATCTTTACGAAACTTCTTGGGTACCTTTGTTATCACCGTGGGATGAGAACGAGTGTTTTTGGGTGTGGTCCAAAATTCAAGATGGCCACCAGAAGCCATTTTGTACCAAAATTAGTGCAATCAGTCTTTTGTGCAGAACTTCTGTATGAAAGTTCTGATTTGAATATATTTTTGTATGAATGTTTAGTAACATGGAATACATCACATATAGTACGGGTTTTTTTCTTGTGCAGAAATTATGCAAATTAGATAAACTTTGATTTATTCAGTGCTACTTATACACTGTAAGTGCACATGTCAATACGGCTCGGGCTAGAGGCTGTATTTATGAACCGATCTTCACAAAACTTCTTGGGTACCTTTGTTATCTCCTTGGGACGAGAACGAGTGTTTCTGGGTGCAGTCCAGAATTCAAGATGGCTGCCAGTGGCCATTTTGTACCGAAATTAGGTCCAATCAGTTTTTTGTCACAACTTCTACACAGCTCATATTTGTGAACTGATCTTCACGAAACTTCTTGGGTACCTTTGTTTTCACCTTGGGACAGGAATGAGTGTGTTTTGGGGTGCCTTTGTTATCACTGTGCTATGAGAACAAATATTTTGGGGTTCAGTCAGACCCACTCTGGGACTCAAAGATTTTTTTCTAGTTTAGCATCTGACTGTCACCCACCTTTACAATACTTTACCTATACATTTGTTACAGGCAACGGTCAGTATTTATGTACAGACCGTTACAATACTTTATATGTACCTTTGTTATCAGGTCATTACCTAGATGTTTGTCATTGCTGTGTCACATACTATACATGTACATGTCTTTGTCTTGACAAGTTGAGCTACAGTGTCATTGACACTTTCATTTTAGATATTTTTATTATTTGTGGGGTTTTTTGCAACTAAAATACTTAGAAGAGCTAATACTAAATAAAAATATCATTCTTTGAGTGAAACAAGATGCATTGTTGTACTCAAGGGATGACATTGTACAGTCTACAATAAAGTGGAAACCTGGACACTCTAATAACGCGCTATTTGGGCGATATTTGCATCAAATTCATATCTGAATATCGTGATATTTTTATAGCAATAATGCTTAAGGTGGTCATAATTTAGTCAGTCGAACGTGCTAAGATGACGAAATCAAAAACCTTAAATACTTGCTATCAACAGTATGTCCCACATGTACATGTCTGCGTTGTGAAAATGTCCCCCCCCCCCCCCCCCCCCACACACACACACACACACACACATACACAGTTGTGTTGAAAGGAAAACATGCACAGTAGCGTTTTTCACCAACAAGTAAAAATCATCATGTTGCACACTCTTGATTCAATCCTGCTTTCATAAAAAAGGAATGCTCCCACAATCGTACAAGTCCTTGATAATTTTTGAAAGGACAAATTGCTTTTGTGGGTTGGTAGGGGTGATAATGTCTTGGGGCTAGTACATAAAAATTGGACAGGTTTGTGTGAATTAATGAAAATACCGACGACTCGTAGAGACAAGAGAAATTCTCTTGAGATGAGCTCAACCCCACTCCCCCCCCCCCCATCCCCCCCATCCTCCCCCCTCCCCTCCCTTTGACTTTAACCGGTAGAGTGCTAAATTATTTTCGACCACCAAAAATTGTTAACATGTCCTTGCCTTGTTACAATTTATAGGAGAGTGCATGTGGGCACTCTCCTATAAATTGTAACAAGGCAAATCTTAACAGACTGAATAATATCACTTCGAAGATAATACGAAGCACAGCCACTGAATTTGAAGCCTTTAAGTTGCAGCACATGCACTTCAGAAAAAAGCCCAAATATGGGCTTCCAGCACTCTACCAGTTAAAGATCAAGAGCTTCATATTTATAAAAGTTTAAACTGCAGTTATTTAAACATACTATCGAGGATTCTCGTGAAGCCGGTTAGCCAAGGGAAATCCAAGCGTTAATTGCATCAACATCCCCGTGGGAACCCCGGGAAGTACGCAGCACTTGTTTACTGTGGTAAACCAGTTCCGCTTTACTAGTAAAATAGGACCCAGTCACCAATGCTTGGGGTGAAAGTCCTCTAAAATGGGCAACATGTAGATCAACGATTGACTAAACTTGACTTCATCTCCATGTTGTGTCGCGATTAGCCATGGTGCATAAATATGTGATGTTAACCACCAACAAACAAACAAACAAACAATTGCATCAACATCAATTCATTTATCATAAAAAACTTCGCATGATTCAAATCATGCATATTATAAGTATTCACTCCTTTTCCTTTCATCCAAAAAATTACAAACGATATCACTCCACGCACCCTTTTGTCTTGTGATATTCGCCACAACAAGTTGAAAATATTGTGTTAATGCTATTGGAATACATTGACTGCATCAGTTCATTCAACATCAAAAGCTTCGCGTTACTCAAATCGTCCATATTTTTATAAGTAAACTCTCCTCTTCTTTTCATCCAAAAAATAACGAACAATAGCTATGAAAATATTGAGCCATGCATGCGTTTGTCTTGCAATATTCGTCACAACATGTTGAAAATATCACGTTAACTGGTAGAGTGCTGAATTATTTTTGGTCCTCAAAATTTTTTCACACATGTTTGCCTTGTTAACAAGGCAAATCCTAACAGACAAAATAATTTCACTTCAAAGGTGGTATGAACAACATCCACAATATATGAAGCCTTTAAGTGCTGGTACTGACACTTCAGCGTAAAGCCCAAATATGGGCTTCCGGCACTCTACCGGTTAATGCTATAGGAATATCGCCAAAATAAGTCGCTAATATGGTGTCATTAACAAAAGAATATCGCCTAATGGTATACTTTGTTATAGGCTGTACTGTACATGTCAAAATTTATTCTTATTTGCCATTAGATTCCATTTGGCACTAAAATCTTTCATTTGACACCCAAACAATTCATTTGGCTCCGAACAAAAATTCCACTTGGCACAAAATGTTTTGAGCCAGCATGAACACTGCCTGTTGCAAAAGAAATACAGTGGAACCCTGTTAATTGAATAGCCACTTTGCCAATGAAAATTATTCAATTAACAGGGATTGTGTCACTTTCCTGTTTCCTAGAGATAAACTAAATAAATAATAATAAGCATTTATTCTATTATATCTTGTTTGACAGAGCTCCATGAGCTCTGTCAAACAAGATATAATAGATTAAATGCCTCTATTGGATGTTCAAAGGCCAAATAGGTCTATAAACAAAAGGAAAACTGGGGAGAGTCAGGGTAATTTCTCGACAGGTTATACATTTTTTTATTCAATTAGCAGGAGTTTACTCTATAACCTATATTCAATTAAGAGGTCAAATTTGTACTGGAGGTACGGCAAATGGTTTTGTGTTGGGAAATTATATTCAGTTAACAGGGATATACAATTAAGAGATATCCAATTAAGTGGGCTCCACTGTACAAGAACAGTGAACCTGAGATGTTATTTTTGTTTGATTTTTGTTGGTGCGGTTTTGATTTTTAACAGTATTTTATTTATGAAATCTTAACTCACTGGTGTTGGTTTGTCGCAATCAGATTGTGAAAAAGCCTCCCTCTGTGATCTCTGTACAACATGTTTTATTACATTGGAATAAGAGTAGTTAACTGGAATGTGTGCAAATATCTGAGGTAATTAAATTAATTTGAGATTAAGGTCTTAGGAGAGTTCTGGAAAATAACTTAGAAAAGTCACAAAAAGCAGTGGTGTAGATATTGGGAGGGAGAAACTATTAGCTCATCACCCTCCCCCACACCCCCAACCCCAGACACACTGAAGAAAAGCTTTCTACACCACTGCTGAAAAGTTATGGATTTTCTCCCATTCAGGGAAGCATAACTTCTTTCACTGAACCCTTTCCAACACTGTTTCGTTTCATTAGTAAAAACAAAAGAAAGCTAAGTTTTTGTTTGCACTCCAGAAGCTAAATGAGATTCTAATGATCAGCTCTTGACAAATACCAGATCAATATCGTTTGGTTCATTTGTGTTAACCCCTAGCACTCCAATAGTACAACAGAATTTTCTCCAATCACTATTTTTCTGTTTCGTAAGTATGAATTTAACCAATTATATCTTGTTTGATAGAGCTCACTGAGCTCTGTCAAACAAGGCATTTGTGGTTAAATTTCAAACTGCATAATGGGAAATATTTGCTGCTGAAAATTTTGCCATTTTGATGTCAGAGTGTAGAGGGTGAAAGGGGAAGAATTTTTAGATTGAGAAAAACTGA
Source organism: Pictodentalium vernedei (assembly GCA_031216915.1). Lineage (NCBI taxonomy): Eukaryota > Metazoa > Mollusca > Scaphopoda > Dentaliida > Dentaliidae > Pictodentalium > Pictodentalium vernedei. The sequence goes on along the minus strand of CM062292.1, from coordinate 69,183,263 downwards.
CATTAAATCAAGAAAAAGCCAATTTTAATTTTAGTCTCTTAATATTTGTAGGTATCTGCTTCAGTTTGCTTTTTGTTGTCACCAGCAGCAGCTTTTATCACTGGAAGTACTATTAAAGTAGATGGTGGATCTAGCTTATATTCATCAGTGTGGCCAATTCCAGGTATATACACTGTATATATTATATTGACTCTTAAAAGGTTACAGTCATGGAAGCCTATATCTTGGCTTTGCTGTAGAGCTGTCCGGTTAACCGAAAAATCTACTCTGTGTCGTTTGTTGAAGAAAAATGAAAGTCAACCATGCATGCCTCAAAACAAGGTCCATTTGATTTTCTTATTTACATCTAATTTTCAGTAAAAGAGAACAAACCGATGCTGTAAAGGATGATAAATGTCTTATATAACCTAACTTTGAAAGTTTAAAAATTTTTTTTTAAATTTAAGGTGGTATATAGAATTCAGCTTATTTTGAAATTTCCACCTCTCATATTCCTTAAATTCAAATTAAATATACACAAATTATACATCAAAATGAAGGCTGAGATGTATAGGACACGAAACACAAATTACAACAGGCAACACTGGTTCCTGGAAGTCTGCAACCGTATTCGTACCAGACCTAGGGGGTGTGGTGGTGTTGCGGTAACCGCTTCTCATCAGGTCACTAAAGTTAAGCAACATCGAGCCTGGTTAGTCCTAGGATGGATGACCACCTGAGCGATCGATTTGGACTCCCACGCTGTGTCCTTGGGAATAGCACTTAACCCCGATTGTCCACATGGGGGATTGATGATGCTGTGTACTAAGGCGTACTGCACATCGATGGTTTACATGTCTTCAACCAATCTAACCCTGCCTGTGCTGCAGTGCGGAGTTACGATTTTGGGGAGCTGGTAGCTGCTCGTCATTGCTCATTGTTCTCTCTAGATGCTTCCTCCACCCATAAAACTGTCACTGACATGATATGACCTTGGCTGTTAAACTGTCATTAAACCTTAATAAAATAAATAATTAATAAATAATATCATACCAGAATTGATAATTAAATTTTATTTCACGAGAACAACTTGTGGCCAAATGTACTTTCGATTTCCCAATAACAAAGCTAGGCATTCAAAACACTTTCAAATGCAGCAATAGGACTGCATTTTTGAAAAGGACAGCACCGTCTGCATTTTTTATTGAAGATGGTTTCCATGTTCGACGGACATGTGCAAATCATTCAATACCACGAATTTCCATTGAAAAACAAAATTGTAATTCTGAGAAATTTCAACAGGTGTCATGATACCTCGCATAGAATATGGCAACTGTGCAATCTCTATATCATAACAGTATGCTGTAATAAGGTGATCATTCTCATTATTTGATTTTAGACAGCGTTGTATATCGATGTTTTTTCTGTCCAATTTTGTTGACCGGAAATCGAAAGTAAATTTAAATGGAAACAAAAGCAAAGGTTTTGGAATTTTCCCCTATGCAGCTAAGTCACTGTGTTTTGAAGAATTTTGATACCCTTAGTTTGTTCTTGGATATGTGAAGCACATTTGGCCATAAGTTGTTCTCGTGAAACATTATGAAGTTATCAGTTCTGGTCCGAATAAGGTAGCAGGCTTCCAGGAACCAGTGGTGCCTGTGCCATATGATTACATATGCATTTCATGTTCTATACATCTCAACCTTTATTTTGATGTATAATTTGTGTGCATTTAAATTTGAATTTTAGAAACATCAGAGGTGGGAATTTCAAAATAAAAACAAAATTCTATTACAAATATAGCACCTAAAAAATTTAATATAAATGTTTTTGTTTTTTTTTTTTGAGAAAGGCCCAAAATTAATAACCCCAATAAATTATATACCAAAATGCTTGGAATGAAACATAGTACATGTGTAAACTGAAATTTGCCTTTGAACTGCTGCCATGTGGTAGATAGCTCCGCCTCAAAGTCTAATATGGCATAAGTAGGAGAACAAAATTTTCACAATAAAATACCTTAAAATAAAATAACAACTGTATTCTAGAAACAAAGAAGTCTTTTCCTAATTCTTGAAAGGAATAAAGAGTGAGACCAATTGTTATGAGTGGAGTGCTCACTGACTGAAGGCAGACATTTTCTTCAGTTTATTAGCTCACCTGACTGAAAGTCAGGGTGAGCTTTTCTTATCACTCTTCGTCTGTCGTCCGTCCATCGTCTGTCGTCCTGCGTGAAGGTGGTGTTTGAGCCTCTTTCTCCTAAACCATTGGCCACACTTTAATTAAATTTCATGTAGGTAGTGGTTATATAGGGGCATTTTGATTTTTATGCAAATTAGGTTTTGGCTCGTATTGAGCAGAGGGGTGTGGAAAAAATGGCCTTATTTTTGGAAATCTTCTTCTAATGAACCACCAATAGCAGAGACTTGATATGTGGTATACAGAGTCCTTTTGAGGTTTAGAATCAAGTCAGCACATTTTAACACTGTAGGCAATGGGAAAAACATTAAAAAATCTTCTTCTCCAGATCCTGCAGGCAGAATCTTTTGATATTTGATATGCAATATTGTAGGGTGGATCTAATTCAAGTTTGATCAAATCGGCCCCCTGGGTTCATATTTGGACTCAGTACAGGAGCCCGATTTCGAACTTAGTGCATTTCAGGCAAATTTCTTAAAAAATCTTCTCCAGATCCAGCAGGCAGAATCTTTTGATATTTGGTATGCAACATTGTGGGGTGGATCTGATTCAAGTTTGTTCAAATCGGCTCCCTAGATTCATATTTAGGCTCACTATAGAAGCTCGAATTCAAACTTAGTGCATTTCAGGCAAATTTCTTAAAAAAATCTTCTTCTCTAGATTCAGCAGGCAGAATCTTTTGATATTTGGTATGCAGCATTGTGGGGTGGATCTGATTCAAGTTTGTTCAAATCGTGCCCCTGGATTCATATTTGGGCTCACTATAGATGCCCGAATTCAAACTTAGTGCATTTCAGGCAAATTTCTTAAAAAATCTTCTCAAGATCCAGCAGGCAGAATCTTTTGATATTGGGTATGCACCATGCTTAGGGGGGTGAGATTCAAGTTTGTTCAAGCCAAGTCCCTGGGTTCATATTTGGGCTCACTGTGGTAGCCTGAATGATAACTTAGTTCAAAATGAGGAATTTTCTTTAAAAATCTTCTTCTTCAGATCCAGCAGTCGGAATGTTTTGATATTTGGTGTGTAGCATCCTCAGGGGGGTGAGATTCAAGTTTGTTAAAGCCAAGTCCCTGGGTTTATATATGGGCTCCCTGTGGGAGCCTGAATTATAACTTAGTTCAATATGAGGAATATTCTTTAAAAATCTTTTTTTTTAGATCCACTGGTCAGAATCTTTGGATATTTGGTATAAGCTTTTCTTAGGAGGAGCAGATGCAACTTGTTGAAATCAAATCTCTGGTGTGATATTTAGGCTACCATGTCACATGAGTGCCCTCAGGCCCCCTGGGGCCTCTTGTGTTATGGTTTGGGGAGGGTCAACAAAGGTCCACTTGAAGGATCCATTAGAAGTTTTGAAGGACAAAAGAATGTCTACCCATGTAAAGATGTATGCGTCAGTGTGGTGGTTTGGAAAGGAACTATGATGTTTTCTTATGTAGAATGTACTGAACAGATATATTTACAGACCCCTTGACTTCAACTCTTGGCATGCTGCTGTAGGATATTTCTGCCCAGCACAGAGTTTCTCTTGTCACTGATATAAGTATAATTTGGGCATATTTAAACATATTTTTCCCTGTAAATTGAATGGATTTTTTCACCATTGATTTCTTGTTATATTTAGATTAGTTTTTCATTAACTCTAGTCATGGCTGCTTTACAGCAGCCATGACTAGATTTGATGAAAAATATCTTGAAATACTCAGCGGGTTAAGAGTTAACCCCTTTATCCCATGCATCAGTTTGATAGTGATAAACTTGTTAAATCTGTCTGGTTCATCAGTAAGTAATGTTCCGATCATTACGAAATTCTCGACGTTTGATTGGTTACGCGCTCACGTTGTACTTTCTATGTTAGCCTTCAGCTGTGGTACAACATAAACTTCATGTTAGCGGATGACGTCATTGCACAAGTGACTCAGCTGACAAAGTCGTGGTTGAATGCGTTGTCACATCACATTCATTTCAGCTGAGAATCTAATTTCTCTATAGTCTTTGCTTCAGAAACATCACACTGTCAAAAGTAATCGCGCTGATGATTAGCTGACAGATGCACAATCACCACTTATTGAATTAAAATAACTGGACACAATAAAAAGAAACTGAAATTTATTTCGAGTTTCCAGCTTATAACCTTGATCTGCATTCATGATCAGTTATCGATTTTTGTGACGATAAATGCCATTCATTTTTCTTCGTTGGCATGAAATTGTGTCAGTGGCCTGTCGATTTTTTTTTGGGGGGGTAAATAGGGATTGGGGGCGCGAAACACGCATTGCACTACTAATTTAAATGCGCGATTTGCAAACAATAAATACCATCGGTGAACTTGAAGAGGCAAATGTGATAAAACTTGACACACCTTCTCAGACAAATACTTCAGTCTTCTCACAGTTTCTCAAACCTTCGAACTCACAAATACCAAACGTGGGGGGGGGGGGGAACATATATATTTTTGTGGTGTATTGACGGTAACATGGTGTTATGTTTGCTGTCAGGAACTTGTATGTTCAACCTCGCCCCGGTAAGTTGTTTTACTCTTACCCTTGGACACCAATATACATATGTCATCTGTTGGAGAAGAAATAAGAGTAACTGTAACTCTTCACTGAAAGGGTGCGGGGTGTTGCGGTAACCGGTTCTCATCAGATCACCAACGTCGAGCCTGGTTAGTCCTTGGATGGGTAACCGTCTGAGCGATCGATTCGGACTCCCGCGTTGTGTCCTTGGGCAGGGCACTTAACCCCTGATTGTCCACATGGGGGCACGATGTCGCCATGTACTAAGGTGTACTGCACGTCGATGGTGCGCATGTTTTCAACCAATCTAACCCTGCCTGTGCTGCAGTGTGGAGTTACGATGTTGGGGAGCCGGCAGCTGATCGTCGTTGCTCGGTGGTTCTCTCCGGGTATTCTGGCTTTCTCCACCCGTAAAACTGTCACCGACACGATGTGGCTTTGTCTGTTAATGTGTCTTTGAATCCTAATAAAAAAAAAACTAAAAAAAAAAAACAAAAAAATTTTTCACTGCAATGAAGCATCAAATGTACATAAAAGTACATTGTTATTCAATAGACATCAATAGGTCGTGATCCATGGTTACATGGAAGTAAATAACTTCACAGCATCGGGGGAAATCAACATGCTCAATATAGTTCCAGCCCACTTGGAATATACTTCAAGAAAAAAGTGGCAATGATTCAGATTTTCATCAACAAAACGATCCTGACAACAAGTGTACATTGGATGATGGTGGAGGGAATTTCAAAGCATTTTTCTGCTGTTATGACATGAACAGCTCAAGTATATGCTGTCACTTGTTTGCAAATCCACTCATACATTGTCTCAAAGAAATGAAAGGCGTGATCGCATGCCTGTATTATTCCGATCAGCCAAAATGCATATTCCTGCAAGAACCACATTATAATCACATGACTGGAATCATCATGGCCACATCTGGAACATCCAAATTTTGTGCTGGTGGTATAATATTACAACATTACAACACACCAGAAAAATGCTTTCTCTGAGACTGTAGTATGTTATCATTACATTGAGGAAAAGACTTTTGAATTACTGATCATTTTGTGGTTCTATGGGTTCATTACTTATGTCATTGGCGAATTAATCTTCTTTAAAATCATAAAATTAACTTTTTTTTTTATCATGCAGACCTGAAGTGTTCAGAAGCAAAGACTGCTTTAAAAAGCAGATTGAAGTTGAATATGGAATGTTACCAAATGTCACCTTCCTATAATAAAGTATACTGATACTGGTCAGGTAGTTTGAGTAAACAATTGGCCGGAGTCATCATTTGATTCCATTCGGCATATAATTTGTATTAAACTGCTCAATGTTTATTTTGCTGACACATTGCTCTATCAGCTTACCCCATTAAGATTCAATGGGTGGAGTGTTGAATCTGTCTTGGTTGTAATTCTCATTCAGATGTTCAAAACCTGTGTGATCATTAGTATTTGATTGAAAACTCCAACTGAGGATTTTCAGAATCAAATAAAAGTATGACATCATATGCATGCGGTGGAAACACCACAAGTTTGACAGTTACCATCTCTGTTTGCAATATGTTCATATCATATCATGTCGAACTTAAAAAGAAGCATGAGATGTGGGAGAATCCCTACTTGTGTAATGTTGCTTGCCATGTACACATAACATCACGTCACAGGCCCATTTCAGTGACTCCCACACAGTCTTTCAGTTTCAAAAAGTGGCTTTTGTTATAGTTTCAGTCTTTCGTTGAGTTTTCTTAAATAAGAAGAAATAAAATACGAAACTGAAACTTGAATCTTTTATCACAACCGACAGCGAAGCCAAGGCAAAATTTCACAACCGAACATCTCTTCTTTGATAGAAAAGTGTTGCAAGGCCAAATCTGGCCTCAGGTGAAAAATATTGAAAACCCTTATCTGTTTTTATTGGAACTTGGTGGAAGCCCTTAAATGTCTTGGCTCTGTTGGCAAGAGATGGAAGCTGAAATTTATGCTCTGTTAACCCTTTACCTAACGAATCGTCTGCATTCACCCATGTAATTTACAAATTAAGTAGTTAAAAAAAAATATATATTTTTCAAAAAATTTCATCGAAACCATATCATGTGTTCTCTCATTGGAACGAGCTCATTGGGCTCGTTCCAATGAGGGGTCACATGATATGATTTTATTGAAATTTTTTTTTAAATTTGAAAAAGAAATATTAAAATAATAAATTTTGATATCGTCTGCATTGGCTAAAGGGGTTAAAAAGTGCTGGAAGACCATATCTGGTATTTTCGGAAAAGTACTGGAAGCCCATATCTGGCCAGTACAATTTCTTAGAATTGAATTGAAATCTGTAATGTAAAACCATGTCCATTATTTTTGGGCTTTCCCAATACCAAATTCTTGGCTTGTTATCATTAATTGGAAGGCTGTCAGTAAGGGAGCTCTCAGTAAGGGAGCTTTCCAATAAATAACAAGTCCAGATTATTTCCAGATCTTCATAGAGAATAAACGCACATCTCCATATTATGAACTTCATATGCTATAGAATTCAACAGTGGAAGTTACAAAGAGAAAGTGAGAACCTGATTTTGACAAACATTAACTGCACTTTGCCTCCCATTGTGACAGGTAGCACTCTAGGCTTCAATGAATGAGTGCATCAACACCTACATATACCTTTTACAAGATGGCCCGGCCAATAAAGTAAAGCTGTTTTATACATTTATACAGAAATACATGTGTATAACATTTGCTACAGAAATGTTATATGTAAGCCCCGATATTGGGGCCTGAGGCCTGTGACAGATACCAAGTTTGTGATGAAGGCACAAAACTGTTGGTACCCAAAAGAATATTTCTTGCAGGCTTTTATTTATTTATTTATTTATTTATTTATTTATTTATTTATTTATTTATTTTTATTTATTTATACATGCAACATCCTTTGGGTGGTTAGATGTAATTTTGTTCAAACCAAGTCCATGAGTAAATATTTGGGCTCCCTGTTGGAACCCAAACTTAACTTAGTCCAATATGAGGAATATAATCCTTAAAACTCTTCTCCAGAAATAGTCAGAATCTTTTAATATAGGGTCTACAGAATCCTTACAGGGGTTGGATTTAATTTTTTCTCCTCAAGTCCATCGGTTAATAATTCAACTCTCTATGGGAGCCTGAATTTTAACTTAGTGCAGTAATAAAGTATCTTTATATCGGAAGTGATAAATTAAGGTTTCAATTAAACTGAAGTGGGAGACACAGATTCAGAACTGGAGGTGACATCCATCTAGAACCCTAACTCATGAAGCCATTTATTTTTCCTAGCTAATTTTTAGAAGTTCATGTAACTTGATGTTAGCTGTGAGATATTCCGACTCTTCATGTATAATTTCAATATTTTTATTCTCAGATCACAGCAAATCAGAAGCATACAAATGGGACACCGACAAAGTAGAACCTTCCAAATTATAGAAGTGTGTTGACCAGATTTGGAGAAGTAACAATTTGTACATGAAATGGAATCCAGTATATATCCCAGTCAACCCTGGAAAAAAGCAATCTGTCATTTGCTGAATGAGGTCTGCAGTGGGTGAATTTGCTGATGCCATCACATACAGTGGGCCAATTTATTCTTACCTCTTTCTCTGTAGGCCTGAGACCTTGGTTCAGATTGAGGTTCACAAAGGGTAGATTTAGAGATGCAGACAATTAATTGCAAATTTGTTGATTGTGCATGGTCTTTTTGTAATGAATAAATCTATCTTTTGTGATCTTTAGAAGAGATTGTTGTATGTATTTTAATATTTCTTTCAAAAGTTTTCGATGAATGAATTCACAATATTGCTAGTAAACATTTTAGTAACCCTTTACCCAACGAACGGACAAAACCAGCCATCGCTATTCACAAAAATTGCCAATTAATTTTCATTATTTTTTTCATTTTTTTGACTCCAAAACATAGATTATGACCCCTCTTTGGAACGAGCTCGTCAAGATCGTTCCAATGAGGGGTCATAACCTATGTTTTTGAGACAAAAAATGAAAAAAATTAGTTATTCAAGAATTTTATTTGCAAGTGTCATCTGCTTTTCATGTTAGGTAAAGGGTTAACAGGCAAAAGTTTGCAATAGTCTTTATCAGCATTCCCAGTGTTTGGTCACGTGGGTGTAGACACACATCACATTTGTTTCCAAAACAATTAACATATTATGGAGTGAAGTAAGGAGCCAGCAATGGCTGTTACTATCAATCACTCAGTATGTCACTCATTTCCTTTTATATAACTCAATTGTGCAAACACCTGTGGTATGACAATACTTGATTTATAATATCAATGCATTTTTAATGTTGAACTTTTGAAATGATAGTACAGTTAAGCGCAACTCTATTCCAACTGTGCGCAGTCACATTTCAATGTGTTCTTAACCTCTGGTAGTACAACAGAATTTTCTCCAATCACACTTTTTCTCTTGTTTAACTTTGAATTTAACCAATTATATCTTGTTTGACAGAGCTCACTGAGCTGTGATTGGGCAACTGTGACGGCTACAGGGGCCCGAAAACCTTTAGCACAGTCTACAGGTTATATTTATGAAGGGATTTCATTGTAACTTGGTAGGATGACTCCAAATAATGTCTAGATGAGAATGTCCCCTTTTGATTGCGATCATTTAGCCTTGATGGCTGCTCGAGACCAAAAACCTTTAGCATAGTCTATAGGTCATATTTATGGAAGGATTTCATTGTAACTTGGTAGGATGCCTCCAAATAGTGTCTAGATGAGAACGTCCCCTTTTGATCGTGATCATTCAGCCTTGATGGCTGCCCGAGCCCAAAAATCTTTTCATAGTCTATAGGTCGTATTTATGGAAGGATTTCATTGTAGCTTGTTAGGTTGACTCCATATAATGCCTAGATGATGACATACCCTTTTGGTTGTGATTGGTCAACTGTGACAGCTACAGGTGCCTGAAGCCCGAATACCTGGAGCACAGTCTACAGGTGATTTCATTGTAACTTCATAGGATCGCTCCAGGTGATGCCCAGATAAGAATGTCCCCTTTTGGTTGTGATCATTCAACCATGATGGCTGCCCAAGCCCGAAAACCTTTAGCACAGTCTTCAGGTCATATTTATGAAGGGATTTCATTGTAACTTGGTAGGTTGATTTCTATAATATCTAGATGAGAACATCCCCTTTTGGACACGATTGGGCAACTGTGATGGCTACAGTGGCCCAAAGCCCGAACACCTTTAGCACAGTCTACAGGTCATATTTGTGAAGGGGTTTCATTGTACCTTGGTAGGATGACTCCAAATAATGCCTAGACGAGAACGTCCCCTTTTGGTCGCGATCATTCAGCCTTGATGGCTGCCTGAGCCCAAAAACGTTTAGCATTGTCTATAGGTCATATTTATGGAAGGATGTCATTGTAACTTGTTGGGTTGACTCCATATATTGCCTAGATGATGACCTTTTGGCTGTGATTGGTCAATTATGACAGCTACAGGGGCCCAAAGCCTGAAAACCTTGAGCACAGTCTACAGGTCATATTTATGAAGGGATTTCATTGTAACTTCATTGGATCACTCCAGATGATACCCAGATGAGAATGTCCCCTTTTGGTTGTGATCATTCAACCATATGCATGATGGCTGCCCAAGCCTGAAAACCTTTAGCACAGTCTACAGATCATATTTATAAAGGGATTTCATTGTAACTTAGTAGGATGACTCCAATTAATGTCTAGATGAGAACGTCCCCTTTTGGTCACGATCATTCAGCCTTGATGGCAATTGGGCTACTGTGATGGCTACAGTGGCCTGAAGCCCAAAAACCTTTAGCATGGTCTACAGGTCATATTTATGAAGGAATTTCATTGTCACTTGGTAGGATGACTCCAAATAATGTCTAGATGAGAACGTCCCCTTTTGGTCATGATCATTCAGCCTTGATGGCTGCCCAAGCCCAAAACCTTCAGCCTAGTCGAATTTATGGAAGGATTTCATTATAACTTGTTAGGTTGATTCCATATAATGCCTAGATGATGACATCCCCTTTTGGTTGTGATTGGTCAACTGTGACGGCTTCAGGGGCCCGAAAACCTTCAGCACAGTCTACAGGTCATATATATGAAGGGATTTCATTGTAACTTCATAGGATCACTCCAGATGATGCCCAGATGACAACGCCCCGTTTTGGTTGCAATCATTCAACCATGATGGCTTCCCGAGCCCAAAACTCGAAAAAGTTTAGTACAGACTACAGGTTGTATTTGTGAAGGGATTTCATTGTAACTTAGTAGAATGACTCAGTATAATGTTGAGATGAGGACGTCCCCTTTTAGTTGGAATCGGTCTACCGTCATGGCTACACAGGCCTGAAGCCCGAAAACCTTTAGCACAGTCTTCAGGCCATATTTATGAAGGGATTTCAATGTAACTTGATAATAGGATGACTTGTTTGTTTGTTTGTTTGTTTGTTGGTGGTTAACATCACATATTTATGCACCATGGCTAATCGTGACACAACATGGAGATGAAGTCAAGGTTAGTCAATCGTTGATCAACATGTTGCCCATTTTAGAGGACTTTCACCCCAAGCATTGGTGACTGGGTCCTATTTTACTAGTAAAGCGGAACTGGATTACCACAGTAAACAAGTGCTGCTTACTTCCCGGGGTTCCCACGGGGAGATAGGATGACTTGTTTTGGAATAATTTCACTGTAACTTGGAAACTTTCGTTGACATACGTTAACTGTGAACTTACTGAAGGCCACATACATTAACTGTGAGGTCATATTAACCCACCCCTCAGCTCTTTAGTACAGTGTATACCTCATATTATTTTTATTAAAAACATAGCATACAGGGAACAGAAATTAACATATTCCCAAGTATCACAATTCTTGTCTTTTTCATAATTCTTTCATAAACATTGAACATTATCCTTTTCATCAAACACAACACACCGACAAGTTGAGCTACAGTGTCATTGACACTTTCATTATTTATTGGTGTTTAAGGTCATATACTTATGCACAATGGCTAATCATGACAGTGACAGTTTTACCGGTGCAGGAAGCCAGAGTATCCGACAAGCAGCTGCCAGTTCCCCAACATCATAACACTGCAGCACAGGCAGAGTTAGATTGGTTGAAGAAATGCGAACCATCGACGTGCAGAACACCTTAGTACACGGCATCATCATGCCCCCATGTGGACAATTGGGGTTAAGTGCCTTGCCCAAGGACACAATGCGGAAACTGAAACTGAATTGATCACTCAGATGGTCACCCATGATTAACCGGGCTCAACATTGCTTAACTTCGGTGATCTGACGAGAACCGGTTACCGCAATGCCACCGTGTCCCCATTATAAATAATATTACAATTGATACTTACTATAAAAGTTTTAACACAAATGATCAAGCATGTAAAATACCAATATCTATTTATTTGATACAGAGTTCAGTTTAATTCTGCCATTTTCTGACCAGGATTGTGCTTGTTAATTAATCCATATATATTTTTGGGGGGAAACAAAGGTGACGTATGGTCCTCCCCCTCCCCCCTCATGTGATGAGTCAGTAAGGGAGAAAGCGTGACAATGAGTACACAACGTATTTACCCAATTGCAAGATAGACTGAGTGGTGAGAATCTGTAGGGGCTACTACTCCAGTTCCCCCCAGTCAGATAGTTTTATCAGCTTATGCACAAACACAGTAAAACCATTTTTGCTGGGTCTTGGGTCTTGCAGTTTGGTTTTCCATTTTGCTGCAAAAAAATTGTAAGTGAACTGGAAAACAAAAAAAACACCCAGCCCTATTTATATATTTATTTTTTGGTGTTTAGGGTCACAAATTTCTGCACAATGGCTAATTAGGACTGTAACATGGACATAAAGTTGAGTGTAGTTTGTCGTGATATGTACATGTCACTATTAGCGTTCCAGACATGCTATTCCATTGTATAGACAATTACGTCATTCCTCCCTAGAGGGTACCACTGTATTGAACCGCGTGTGTTCTGCTCTTTTGTAAAAAAAATTCTTAATGGCTGGGCGTACTTCTCTGGTGTTCTTCAATAATCCCCAAACTAATACATAGTAGTATGGGTGAATGGGATGCTGTGCTAACCATGAATACTTTAAAACCGCCTGCACACCTAGATTTCACGGGGGAAGTTGAAAAGAACTGGAAACTGTTATTCCAACAATTTGAACTTTTCATAGAAGTGAACGGAGAGGAATTGAATGACCGGAGAAAAGTCGCCAGAAAAGCCATGTTTTAACAATGGCTGGAAAGTGAGCAGTCAAGATATATAATTCTTTTGTTTTCGAGAATGATGATGACAGAAATGTTTATACGAGAGTTAAGCAAAAGTTTGAGGACTATTGTGTTCCTGCTGAAAATTAAATTTAAGAATGGTATATTTTTCGGAATTGCATGAAAAGCGAAAATGAGAATTATGATTTTTACATAGCCGAGTTACATTTGTTGGCAAGGTTTTGTAGTTACATCCAGCTGGTTGATTCTATGATCACAGACCAAATAGTCACAGGAATTTCAGACACTTGTTTACGTGAGAGACTCTTACAAATGCGTGACATGACATTGCAAGAATGTATAAATACTTGCAAGGCAAGTGAAAAGGCAACAGAACAGGTCAAAATGCTTGATAGTTAGATGCTACTTAATCCTTTACCCAACATAATGGCCAAAACTGCCCAGCGCTATTCTTAAAAATCGCCAATTAATTTTAATTATTTTTTTCATTTTTTGTCTCAAAAACATAGGTTATGACCCTCATTGGAATGAGCTCATCGAGCTCGTTCCAATGAAGGGTCATAACCTATGTTTTTGAGACAAAAAATTAGTTATTCAAAAAAATTTTTGCAAGTGTCGTCTGCTTTTCGTGTTTGGTGAAGGGTTAAACAGGGAGATAAAATAGCCATAGTTAAACGAAAACAGATGAAATCAAATAATTACCCAAAACAACCACATCAAGGGTGTAGTCATTGTGGAACTTTTCATCCATTTGGCCATTGCCCAGCATATGAGAAGCTTTGCAATAAGTGTAAATGAAAGAATCATTTCGCAAAAGTGCGTAAGTCGACTTTGAAACTATCAAATACCGGGGGTGACACCAAAAAGTACCGTCATTGGCCAAAAAAAAAGATACAAGCAGTGAACAAAACTGTAGTAGTGATACAGAATTCAACTGTTACGACAAACTGCTTATTGGAACTGTGTATGAGGAAAACCCTCATTTACCTCATGTTACTGATGATTCTTTAAACTTCCGTATTTTATTTCAGGAATCTCATACCCCTAGCAGTTGTTCAAGCACAAGCAAACTTGGTGAAAACCTTAAAACTAGTTTTAACCTTCAAGATGGTAACAGTTTGACCACATTCTGTGTGGACAGCAAAGTTAACCGTCGCATAACTGGGGTTGAACTGAAACTGTCGGAAAAGTACATCCAGTCCGAGAATTTTGTCCAGTCAGAGAATTTGTACAGTTGGCCGCTTGATTTGTATGTTAATTCTGTAAATAACAGTAAGAATGAGGAGTCTAATGAAGACTTTCTGTTAACTGTTCCAACGAATATTACATTTAAATTGGATACAGGGGCAAAATCCAATTTAACCCTTTACCCAACGAATCGGCCGCACCTGCCCGCGTAATATGAAAATTCAGCAGTTGAAAAAATATTATTTTTCAAAAAATTTCAACAAAACCATATCATGTGACCCCTCGTTGGAACGAGCTCGTCGAGCTCATTCCAACGAGGGGTCACATGATATGGTTTTGTTGAAATTTTTTGAAAAATTTGAAAAAAATGATATTTAAAATAATAAATTTTGATATCGTCCTGTTAGGTAAAGGGTTAAGAAGTTATTCTGGCTTAAAAAAGCTCTGGAATCAAGCAAAAATTTTACATGACAACATTAGACTTATTGATTACAATGGTAAAGAACTTCCACATAAGGGCACATGTATACTTCACTTGAAAGTTAATAGTAAAACCTACCCTGTCAGGTTTGTTATAGTCAAGAGAGGCATGTCACTACCTTGTGATAAAACATGTTTAAACCTTAATTTGGTGAAAAGAATTTATGTTGTCAATGAACCTTCTGAATTAGAGGAGAATCAAGGTTTGTTGACACAATCTGTGATACAGACAGAATACCCCAAGTTATTTACTGGTGGGGTTGGTGAATTTTCATTTACCTGCAAAATAATTTTGAAGGAGGGTAGCGTTCCTGTGATACATGCACCAAGAAGAGTCCCCATAGCTCTTCGTGGTGAATTATCACAAGAACTCAAGAGCCCAGATAGAAAAGTTAGACATAATACCAAAAATTACAGAGCCCACAGACTGGGTAAATTCAATGGTGGTGATCAGGAAACCACATTATTTATTTATTGGTGTTTAAGGTCACATATTTCTGCACAACGTCTAATCATGACCACAACAGTTTTACGGTGGAGGAAGCTGGAGTACATGGAGATAACCACAGTGAAATGGTGAACAACTGTCAGTTCCCCAAAATACTAACTCCACAAAAGCAGGGTTAGCATTGGTTGAAGACAGGTGCATCATCAACATGCAGTATGTCTTAGTACACAACATCACCGTGCCCCCCACATGGGCAATGGGGTTGAAGTGTCTTGCCTAAGGACACAAAGCGGTTGCCGCAGGTTGGATTCGAAACGAGGACCTCTCGGCTTGCAGCCTGCATCTCTACCAACTGTGCCACTGTGCCCCCAGGAAAACAATTAATTCGCTCCATATTTGTATTGACCCAAAGGATCTAAATGTCTGTATTAAGAGACAACATTATGGTTTACCCAAGCAAGATGATATAATAGCAGAAATGGCCAATGCATGCATGTTTAATAAATTAGATGCTTCACAAGCATTCTGGCAAATAAAGTTGGATGAAGAAAGTGTTAAACTGATAACGTTTAACACCCCCTTTGGTAGATACGTTTTGAAACACCTACCCTATGGAATTTGTAGTAGCTATGAGGTTTACCATCGTGCAATGGAATCCATTTTTGAAGGCTTAAAAGCAGTTAAAGTGTATATTGATGATGTAGTTATATGGGGGCAAGACAAAAGGAGACCATGACAAAAATTTAACGCATGCCATGGAAAGAGTTAATAAAATTGGTTTAAAACTGAACTTGGATAAATGCCAATTTTTGGTACATGAAATAGACTTTCTAGGGGAAACTTTAACTGCAAAAGGGGTTAAAGTAAAGTCAAGTTCACACAGAAACTTCCCGTTTCATGTGAGAAAACAGAGTTACCTTGGTCTCATAAATTTTGTAGGAAAATTTATTCCTAATCTGTCTGCCAGAACTTGTGAATTAAGAAAGCTTCTTTTGAACAAAACTGTATTTCAGTGGACTGATAAACATGAGAGAGAATGGGTTTATCTGAAACAGGCTTTAACATATTAGCTTATTTTGATCCAATTAAGGTTACAAAAATATCAACAGACATGGTATTTTTTTGTTTTAAAAAATTTGATTAGCAGCTTCCATCTTGATTTCAAAAAGTGATGATAAATAGAGGATATGGAATGAGTGTTTTTCTCATATAATATTTATGAAACGAGTCTAAGAATTTTCCGTTTTGGCGAGCCCAAACGGGAAATTCGGACAAGTTTCATAAATATTATATGAGAAAAACACTCATTTCATATTCTTTTTATTATATGACACACACACAGACAAATTAGCCACTTAGTATGACTTTTTAACCAATCACCTAACTTGAGTTGCAGACGGCACTTGGAAAAAACATCCTCGTATAACTAAAAAATTTTCATTTTTTTGCTTCCAAAACATAGGTTATGACCCCTCATTGGAACAAGCTCATCGAGGTAAAAGATTAATACAATATAACCCACCCTAAATGGGACAGATAATGTAAATTTTCCCAACTGAAATTATGCAAATGTGACCCTGTTGTATTTTGTTTAGCCAATCAAATTGTCCAGTTTTGAAATTGACGGAAGGCTTTATTTATCACTGATTAATATGAAAACAAAATATCAAATGTTTTACAAAACGGACGAGTCATATGTTAAATAGTGAATGTGAGGCCAATATGAAAGAAAAATGGTTAGCATTTGGACATTTTTGTATAGCATTTTGCGATGTGAATCCAGTCATCAAATACCCTAGTAAAGATGGGTTGGATGCAATATTACTTCAGGAGAGCGATGGGTCATGGCATCGTGTGGCATATGCAGGACATTCACTCACTCAGACAGAACAAAAATATGCAGAAATAGAAAAGGAATGTTCAGGTATAACCTTTAGTTGTGAAAAGTTTCATAATTATATTTATGGACTTCAGAATGTTGAACTGGAAACTGATCACAAACCATTTGTGGCGATATCAAAGAAATCTTTCAATGATATGTCTCTCAGAATTCAGAGGTTAATGCTAAAACTGCAGAAATACTCATTTAATACATCAGGAAAATATTTAATGATGACAGATACTCTGTCAAGATGTAAAACTGAATCTGTAGATTCCCTTTTTGAGAATGAAGTTGAAATACATGTGAATGGTGTTATCAGAAATTGACCCATTTCAGAGATGAAACTTTTAACTGGTAGAGTGCTGGAAGCCCATATTTGGGCTTCATTCTGAAGTGCAGGTGCCGCAAATTGATGCCTTCATTTCTGTGGATATGCTTCATATTAGTTTGGAATTAAAATTATTTAGTCTCTGAGGGTTTGCCTTGTTACAATTTATGGGAGAGTGCCAAGTGGCACTCTCCCATAAATTGTAACAAGACAAAAGAGACATGGACAAATTTGGATGACCAAAAATAATTTAGCACTCTACCAGTTAAAGACAGTGTGTTACAACACGTTATTTCAAATGTCAAGAATTGGTGGCCAAAAGGTGCCATGAAGCAATTTGTTGATTATAGGGATGAACATTCTGTGGTTGTTGGCCTACTCTTAAAAGGTTCTCAGATAGTAATACCTACCACTATCAGAAGTGAAATGCTTAAAAGAATTCATACTGGGCATTTCGGAATTGAGAAATGTAAATGCTTGGCCTGTGATGTAATATTTTGGCCTAATATGAACCAAGAAATTACCAATATAGTAAAGAATTGTTCAATCTGTTTAAGATTTCAGTATTTTCAGGGTAAGCAAGATCTCAAAGTTGACAAATTTTTATTGCGACCTTGGGAGAAATTAGGAGTTGATCTTTTCCATTTGAAGGTAAAGAATTACTAAATTGTGATTGACTATTTTAGCAGTTATCCTGAGATAGCATTGTTAACCCTTTACTCAAAAGTTTACCAAATGCCAAAAAGTCGAAAGAATGAAAAGGGGCCATAAAACTGGAAAAATGGAAGAAACGCATGCTACACAGGTATCATTCCCTCATGCAGGAATGTGGCAACAGGGGGTGTGTGTGGGGGGGGGGGGGGAGGGGTTCATGTCTCACCCCCCAGCTAGGAGTATTTTTTTTCAATAGTTGGAAATTCCGAGGACAAAAATCAAATAGTTGGAAATTCAATAAATTAACATTATTCATGAAAAATATTAAAATTCCAACTAATGATGAGAAATTTTGATCTTTTATTTCCAACTGAAAACTTGAGTTTCAAATTTCCTACTCTAAAATTGACATGGCCTCAAAATTTCGACTCTGACATCATTCTGGTAAATTTTCTGACCCAGACACATTATAAATGATGCTTTTTCCATTTCAGGACAAGTGAAAATTTTCAGAAGGGTTCATAACCCTTTACCCAACGCAGAGAATTTCAAAATTCATTATTTTTAAATATCATTTTTTTAAATTTTTTTAAAAAATTTCAACAACACCATATCATGTGACCCCTCTTTGGAACAAGCTTGATGAGCTCATTCCAAAGAGGGGTCACATGATATGGTTTTGTTGAAATTTTTCGAAAAATAATATTTTTCCAGCAGCTGGATTTGCATATTACGCTGGCAAATGTGGGCGATTTGTTGGGTAAAAGGTTAAAAGATATCACCCAGCACTGCAGTGCAACCACCTATTATAACAACTCACAGTTGGAATTTACACCGGTGGCACTCCCCCCCCCCCTCCCCCCCCCCCCCAGCTGAAACCCTCTAGCCACATCCCTGCCCTCACGATGCTCTATCACAACACCAAATATCATTCAAATCTGAGTAGCACAGACTGAGTAACAAGGGAAAATGCTGATACAGACAAATAGATGGACGGAGGTCTCTGCTAGGTACCCCTTCGACTTTTCAAGTCGGTGGCATAACAAGTACTGCTTCATTATCCAGGTTTTCCATGGGTGAGTCAAGGGAGATAAATCCCTTTGAAAACTTAACCAAGAAGATTATTTATTATTTATTTATTGATGTTTAAGGTCACATATTTATGCACAATGGCTAATCATGACCGTGACAGTTTTACGGGTGGAGGAAGCCGGAGTACCCGGAGAGAACCACCGAGCAGCTGCCAGCTCCCCAACATCGTAACTCCGCACTGCAGCACAGGCAGGGTTAGATTGGTTGAAGACATGCGTATCATCGACGTGCAGTACGCCTTAGTACATGGCGTCATCGTGCTCCCACGCGGACAATGGAGATGAAGTGTCTTGCCCAAGGACACAACGCGGTTGCCGCAGACGGGATTCGAACCGAGGACCTCTCGGCTTGCAGCCTGCACCTCTACCAACTGAGCCACCGCGCTCCCAACCAAGAAGATGATTACATCCATAAATAAAGTTACAAGTGGTTTGCAATGTACAAAATGAAGTAAAGCATGAAGATTTACAAACCATACAACCTGTAATTGGTACTAGCAGCCTCAAAGAATAATTATTATAACATGGCAGCTGTTTTACTTGTTTATTTATTGTGGTTTGAGGGCACTTTCAACAGCCAGGGTCACCTCGTCTCTGACAGTTTTATGGGTGGAGGAAGATGGAGTACCCAGAGAGAACCACAGAGCAATGGCAAGCAACTGGCAAGACTCCCCAATGTACTAACTCCACACAAGCAGGGTTAGCATTGGTTGAAGACAGGTGCACCGTCGATATGTAGTATGCATTAGTACACAGCGCCACCATACCCCTATGTGGATAGTTGAGATTAAGTGCCTTGCTGAAGGACACAATGCAGTTGCCCCTGGCGAGGATCGAACCGTGGACCTTTCGGAAGTCCAATGCCATAACCACTGAGCCACCACGCCCCCTAAAGTACCCTTTAAACATCATGGTTACTGAGTTCCACACCTCCTTGTCATAAGCATCACTGGATGGTTGGACTTTTATCATTTTACAGGCCTTGGGTAATGCAGGATGGTCATTTTATAGGCCTTAAAATTTGCCCTGATTCATGAGAATTGGTTTTGATTTTGCACAGACTTCTGCTGCGAGAATCAATTTTCATTTCTTACTGATTTTGAATTCATAAGTACTGTTATAGCCCTGTGAGTGAAACCAGGACTTACACTTATTATGCACCTGTTCTATGTAATTCCCATCTACAGCAACACCAAACCATGCAGAAAATGAAAATCTGTTCTGCACGTATGTGTGGAATGGAACTCGTTGATGGGCTCTTTTTAAATAGAAGCAAACTTTCACTGGAATTTTCTACAAATTGTGCAATGCAATTACACTTTGAATTGCGAGCGATAGCTGAAAACCATCCCCCGAGTTCCAATGTGTTCTATGTGCCAGTAGGCACATAGAACACATTGAAACTCAGGGGACGAAATAGTAACACAGGTTCCCCTTGCAAATTTGGTTGGTGATGTGTTCTTTTTTTGTTGATAGTTCTCAAATGAATTGCTGAGTCTCTTTTTAATAATTGCTTTTATAGATGTGAAGGTGTGTAATAAACACAGAACGACACACGTGTGTGAATGGGTTAATCGATATGGCACTTGTGCCATCGCAGAAGGATAAAACTCGAGGCCTGTGGCCTCTCATTCTATCCTTCCACACTGGCACTTGTATCATATTGATTACCCCATTCACACACGTGTGTCATTCTGTGTATGTTTTCAAGAGTGAAAAACACCTCATATTTATATAATTATTAGAGTTTAACCTGTTGAA
The DNA here is from genome assembly GCA_031216915.1 of Pictodentalium vernedei. Lineage (NCBI taxonomy): Eukaryota > Metazoa > Mollusca > Scaphopoda > Dentaliida > Dentaliidae > Pictodentalium > Pictodentalium vernedei. The sequence continues at coordinate 69,162,459 of CM062292.1, read as the reverse complement.
GCCTACTTTCAATTTGTTGAGTTTATTGTCTTGCATGAAGTACATATAGAATATACATACAACATACTGGTTTTTAATGATCTTGCAGATGGAAGTTACAGTACCTTGGCAGAGGTTTCTAGTGAAGTCTTGGCTGTATAGGCATCCAAGACATCACTAGAAACCACTGCTTAGTCAAAGTGTTACCTTATTATGAAGGAGCAAAATATAAGTAGGTAAGAAGAATGTGTATTTATTATTGAACTCTTAATTATAATCTGTTAATTAACCCTTTACCTAATGAATCAACTGCATCTGCATGCGGAATTTACAAATTGAGCAATAGAAAAAAAAAAAATTTCAAAAACATTCAACAAAACCATATCATGTGACCCCTCATTGGAATGAGCTTATCGAGCTCATTCTAATGAATGAGGGGTCACATGATATCATTTTGTTGAAATTATTTGAAAAATTTGAAAAGACCGTAATTAAAAAAGTCAATTTTGATAGTACATGCTGTTTCACATGTGAGCAAAATGTAGGAGTAAATATTTTTCCATATTATTTGCTTATCGTCCCTTTAATTGTATCTGTAAAAGGTATGAACATTTATAAGGAAACAAGAAACAAGAACCCCACCCCCCCACCCCCTCCTCTCCTGGAGGCCTTATGGTTTGTTTATTGGAGTTTAATGACAATTTCAACAGACAGGGTCATATTGTATCAAAGTTTGACAGACGGAGGAAGCCAGAGGACCTGGAGAGAACCATCAGGCAAATGTCAGACTCAACAACTTACTAACATGGCATAAGCCAAGTTACAGTATGATTATTATTTATTATTTATTGGTGTTTAAGGTCACATATTTCTGCACAATGGCTAACCATGTCCGTGACAGTTTTATGGGTAGAGGAAGCCAGAGTACCCGGAGAGAACCACCAAGCACGGTGAGCAACTGTCAGCTCCCCAACATACCAACTCCACACAAGCAGAGTTAGCATTAGATGAAGACAGGTGCATCATCGTCGTGCAGTATGCCTTAGTACACAATGCCACCGTGCCCTCACATGGGCAACGGTGGTGAAGTGCCATGCCCATGGACACAACGTGGTTGCCGCAGGTGGGATTCGAACCGAGGACCTCTTGGTTTGCAGTCTGCACCTCTACCCACTGTGCCACCGCACCCCCTAGTTACAGTATGACCATTGTGATCTCATCACTTTCCATGAGTGGGCATTATTTCCACGGATGAAATCATATTGGATTCCAAACACTAAATATAGGAACAATCATCAAAAATAACACGTGCTTCATTAATTAAAATGTTGCTGATGATTTTTATTTCCTGTTAAATGCATGTGTGTCCATCACTGCCCGCGAGTGGATTATGACCAGTCCACGACGACTGTACTGTTGTTGTGTTTAAAGGCAAGTGCATCGCCAGTATGTCATACACAGCACAGATGGCATGGGGCAGGATAGAGCTGTTGACTTTTTGGTTTAAAGTCCATTGCTCTAACCAATGAGCTACCGCACACCTCCCAGGGGGCTTGAGGCATTCACCTGAGAATGTTGTTTAACTGGTTCAGTGCTACTAGCCACCATCATGGTTCTACTGAAAAGTGCTGAAAGCCATTAGCTTATTTGATCAGTTGAGAAACAATAGTTTTTAATCTAAATTTGTTTTGTTGGAATTTATTGGAGAGTGCTGAGCAGCGGCGCGCAACAGTCAGACTCCCCGAGGGACAAAGTCTGCACAAGCAGGATTAGCAATGTTTGAAGACAAGTGCAAATGGCTGCTACATGCCCTCTTTTTTTACAAATGCACACTTAACCCTTGACTTCTCAGATTAATTTTACATTCATAACTACAGTGGAATCCTGTTAATTGAATAGCCACTTTGCCAGTGAAAATTATTCAATTAACAGGAGTATTTAATTAACAGGGAATGTGTCATTTTCCTGTATTCTAGTGATAAATTTAGCATTTATTCTATTATGTCTTGTTTGACAGAGCTCTAAGAGCTCTGTCAAACAAGATACAATAGATTAAATGTCTGTATTGGATGTACTGAGACCAACTGGGTCTATAAACAAAGGTAAACTGGGGACAGTTAGGGTAATTTCTCGACAGGTTACCAGATTTTTTATTCAATTAACAGGAGTTTACTCTATAACCTATATTTAATTAACAGGTCAAATTTGTACTGGAGGTATGGTAAATGGTTTTGTGATGGAAAATTATATTCAATTAACAAGGATATACAATTAAGAGATATCCAATTAAGTGGGCTCCACTGTACCGTATATATACATGAACACTGCTGCAGATGACATAACAGTGATTTTACATGATTGTTGGTTGCCGGTACAGGCAGCCAACAATGAGATAAAAACACTGTCAAAATAAATGCATCCTACCAGTCAAGTTCTCGAGGAAGAATACACTTGGAACATTCTTTTCAGAGCAACACAAATGTGGCAGTATGGGACCTAAAGGTTAAAAATGAAAGTGTCAATGACACTGCAGCTCAACTTGTCCAAGAAGGGACTGAACTAAATAGAAAGATCCAGTTATGCCATGTCATTCACTCAAGTTTCTGCAGAAAAAAAATCATATGAAATCTGAAAAAAATCGGGTGAGGGATGGGGCCCGTTGGGTGTACTAATGGAATTGTTGACAATTTATATGTCAAATCCAAGGTAGCCAATGGTGGCTATCTTTTTGAATGGAATGCAGAAAAATTTGATAACTACTATGTGGACATCATACCAAAGTTACAAATAAAATTTGAAAAAGATCATGTGAGAGGTGCGACCTGTAGGGTCTGCTAATGGAATTGTTGACAATTTATATGCCAAATCAAAGATGGGGACTGCTGGCCATGTTTTTCAACAAAAATTCAGAAAAATTTGATAGCTGCCATCTAGAGATCACACCAAAACTACATATGAAATTTGAAAAAGTTTGGCTGAGAGATGCAGTCTGCAGGGTGTGCTAATGGAATTGTTGACAATTCATATGCCAATCCATGATGGTTGCTGGCAGCCATATTTTTTAATGAAATACAGAAAAATTTGATAGTGCCCATTTAGACATCACACCAAAGCCATATATAAAATTCAAAAAATATCAGGTGAGAGTTGCAACCTGTAGGATGTGCTAATAAACTGAGCCATGTTTTTCAACAAAATTGAGAAATATTCGATAGCTCCCATCTAGACATCACACCAAAGCTATGGATGAAATCTGATGGCCTCTCTCGGCCATGTTTTTTAAAGAAATTCGGAAAAATTTGAAAGCTCCCATCAAGACATTATCCCAAAGCTACATATGAAATTTGGAACTGATCGGATGGGAGCTGCGACCTGCAGGGTGTGCTCAAGGAATTGTTGGGACAATTTATATCTAAATCCAAGATGGCCACTGGCAGCCATGTTTTTCAACAAAATTCGAAAAAAATAGCTCCCATCTACACATTGATCCAAAACCGCAAACAAAATTTGTAACTGATTGGGTGAGGGGTGTGCTAAAGGAATTGTGGACGGACAGACATATGGACGTAAGGATCACAACCCATCCCAACAGCTCATACTTGATGTTGTCAAGTTGAGCTAAAAATAAAAGTTAATTGGTTTATATCAGATAAATTACTTAAGTTAATAAAATGAATAAAATACACAACTGCCCATATTACTCTGGGGTATATGAGGCCTAACACATAAAACAAAGCCCGCATATGAACCTTTGAGGATAAAAAAATAATTACAAAAATGAAAAAAAAAACTTCCTGCATGACCACATGCAATTTTTTTTTTTTAAAAATGGCCTGAGAAACAGATCTACTTTATGTGGCCTTAATTGAAGAGCTTAAAACTAATAACAAAGATGAACTATGCAACAATGAATCAAAAAACTTGAGAACGCCAAGAAAGCATGAACCCTGTTAACCCATTACCCAATGTACATGACACCAGCAAGAAAGTGCAAGAAAGTGAGTGGTGGCAGAATGGATAAATGAGTGGTGCCTGTTGGTAAATGGTAACAAAACAATTATTTATGAACAATATCTTGTTAAACTAAGGCTTCCCCTGCTGGATTCATGATATCTCTGAAAAAAATACTCATGGTATATAATCACTTTTGAAAAATAATTAAAAACACATTCAAGTATCTACAGCCAATTAACCCTGCAGGGGGATGGAGTTATGTAATTATTTAAAACTCTCATCCGTGCCAGATGATTTTTCTAGTATTCAGTTGCTACCATAGAAATAATGTCCAAATTTTCAAGGTTTTCAACAACACTAAAAAAGGGTCATTTTTTCAAGATCTGAAATTCTAAACCTCAGTTACTCAAGTTTTCAACTTTTGAGGTTACAAGTGGAGGTATCACGGAACTAAATATTTTTCCATAGGCGACCATTATAACGTTCAGGCAGAAAAAAATATGATCGCATCACTTTAATTTTGGCATTCAAATATCTCTGTCAAGTATAGCCCTTCAGACAACTTTTTCTGATCCGAAAACAGGGGGTCATGCAACAAATAAGAGAGAAAAACTGACACAAAGGGAAGTACCAGTCACGTGCACATATTTTCCAGGGAATTCCCTACAAAAACACACAAAAAGTAAATTGTATTTTTTAGGTCTAAAAGTCATCAAAATTCAGCCTCTTTTTTATCAGGAATATTCAACAATAATGCAAGATGTCAATAGAATGTTTCAAACGTTTATTGAAACAATATATTTTCCCAAGGCTGTTTATTTTTAGAGATTGCATCATTTCTGAGTGCAACATTTTAAGGCAGTTAACTCTTATTTCAATATTTAGTTCCACGATACCTGGAAAACCTCGGGTCCAAAGTCCCATATGTCAACATTATATTTTTAATGAGGTGAGGGGGAGGGGGCAGTGGCTGGGGCCATTGGGTGAAATAATTCATTTCATGCTTAAAAATGAGTTTTGAGGGATTTTCAGTGATTTACTTTTATCTATCCACCATTCTGTCATTCCGATTTAACAGTTTTCCAGACTTCTTTTCACCATTATTGAGATAATTGGCTGACTTCTAGTATGTGGCTTTGTCTTGGGTACCTACAAATCAAGTTTGATCCCAATCCAGGCCTGAAAATAATTTTCATTGTGCTTCCAGACAAAATGTCAGACACCAAATGAATCATGTCTGTCATTTAAGAATGATATCTGACATATTACAAAATGGAGTTTGAGTATTCAAAATAATGTGTTTCAGATGATGTTAATACTGATGAGCCACTGTCTTCACACTTCCCAACTTGCCAGGACCAGAAATCACAATAATCATTAATTTTATGCTTGCTTGTTATGTACATGATTTCCAGCATGTATGATGTTCTGATCTCTGAACTTCATTGATAATTTTGGCATCAGATATTTTGACTGATGATTTTAAACCTCAGTCAGACATTGGCCTTTTGGTACCTGACAATGTCCTTATCTGACCACTTATTTTCTGGTATGTCCTGATCAGATGTTGTATAGATACATCTAGGAACATTTTGAAAAAGCCTGACTCAGCATTTTCCCATTACCAGCAGAATTAAACTAGGCATCCCCATATGGTACCTCAGGAAATTTTCTATTTTTAGTTCCTGAAGTTCCCATGGGGATGCAATTTTTTTTTGAGGGGGGGGGGGGGGAGGGGCAGGGCGGGGGTGCATGCATCAAGTACTTGTGACCCAATAATACTGTTCGTGGAATTCGATTCAAACCGATCTATTGGTTCTAAAACAGAAATTTGGGGCAGTGGCCTGGTCATATTTATAGCAAAGGTGCAGAAATATGTGACCTTAAACACTAATATATATGTTTATTGCGCATCTATGCTTTTATCTACATAAAATACAAGCGTTTTCTGCAAAAACCGAAGCAAACAATAAATTTTTTTGTATTGTCCTTGAACAATTTTGATCACGAGCGCGGACTATTTAACTATTTCTTGTTTTATATTTTGGTTATTTTTGGCAATAATTTGCATTTTTAATAACTTTTTAGTATACTGTACGCGTGCAATAAATACTGAACAGCATACACATTCAAATTGTCATTGTTTTGCCGCACAGGATCAATTTTGGCAGAGGGATAATATTGAAGGCTTCGTGTTATATATTATTGCTCTGCAATAAATACAGAACAGTATACGTGTTCAGACTGTCATTTTTTTTCGAACTCAATCAATTTTGGCGGAAGGGTAATATTGAACTTGAAGCTTTCGGCTTCTCGTTCAATATTATCCCTCTGTCTAAATTGATCCCATGCAGTAACCAGAGGGGGTATCAGTACCCTGTGGCCAATGTAAAGGGGTGGCTGGAGTTTTAAAAAAAAGTCGCAAACCTGCACACAAAAGTCAAAAATTAAAGTAAATAAGCAGCTAAAGGGTTAAATAATATAATAATAGCCCCAAGAAGCATGCTAATATAAAATAGGAACCATGGCAATATGCTACAAGGTAAGTCTCCACTATGAAGAAAAGAAAGACAAACCTCAAAACCTGCACATAAAAGTATACAAAAAAGTATCACATTTGTTTCAATGGGTTAAAATTGAGAAAAATACCCTGATAATGTCACAGTAACTACCATGGCAATATGCAAGTAAAGTGAAACTCTACCTGAAAAATATCCACTTGGAAAAAAAGAAAGAAAAACCTCAAAACCTGCACATAAAAGTAAAAAAAGTATCACATTTGTTTCAAAGGGTTGAAATTTAGAAAAATACCCTGAAAATGTTACAGTAACCACCATGGCATATGCCACTGAGGTAAAACTCCACTTAAAAAAAAAATACCAAAACCTGTACACAAAAGTCAAAAACCTGCACACAAAAGTCCAAAATTAAAGTAAATAAGCAGCTAAAGGGTTAAATTAAAGAACCTTAGTGAGCACGCTCACATACCCCACGTGCCCCGATATTTCAAGCACTAATCATTTTTTAAAAATAAACATAGATTCTAGGAATACTGCAGAAAACAGTGTTCTGTAGTTTCAACGGTATTGAAAGAATTCAAGCAGAGAAAAAGCCCGGAAAACTGTAATGTTGATGAACTTTTTCAAAGTCTATGGGGCCGTAATTTTGGTAAAAATCAGTGGAGCGGAACAAAATGCAAACTTGATCAGTAGGCCACCATGTCAGACTAACATACCAAACATCAGCTCAATATCTGGAAGCGTGTAGAAAAAAAGTCCGGAAAACTGTAATTTTGATGAATTTTTCAGAGTCCAAGGGCCGTAATTTCGGTAAAAATCAGTGGAGCGGAACAAAATGCAAACTTGATCTGTAGGCCACCATGTTAGACTAACATACCACAAAAACAGCTCAATATCTGGAAGCGTGTAGAAAAAAAGTCCAGAAAACTGTAATTTTGATGAATTTTTCAGAGTCTAAGGGCCGTAATTTCGGTAAAAATCAGTGGAGCGGAAAAAAATGCAAACTTGATCTGTAGGCCACCATGTTAGACTCCCATACCAAAAATCAGCTCAATATCTGGAAGCGTGTAGAAAAAAAGTCTGGAAAACAAGTAGGACTGACTGACGGACTGACAGACGGACCAGTCAAAAACATTATACCCCAGCAACTTTGTTGCTGGGGGTATAATAATATAACACTAGCCCCAAGAAGGATCCTAACATAAAATAGGAACCATGGCAATATGCTACAAGGTAAGTCACCACTTGGAAGAGAAGAAAGACAACCTAAAAACCTGCACATAAAAGTAAAAAAAACAAGAGGCCCCAGGGGGCCTTAGGCGCTCACCGAATGTTCCATACTGTTAAGACACAAATTTTATCAAAAGCTATTCTTAAGGTTCTACAGAGTAAATCTATACTCTCTGTAGAGCTAAAACATCAACAGGACTGAATGGGACAATGCTGCTGATCAAATATCAAAAGATTCTGCATGATGGTTCTGAAGAAGATTTTTAAAAAAATTTCCTTGAGTTGCTCAAAGTAAACATTCACGCCCCCATAGTGAGCCCCAATATTGATCAAAAGACTCAATTTGAACAAACGTGAATCCAACCCATACCAAGATGCTGCATACCAAATATCTAAAGATTCTGCCCACTGCTTCTGGTGAAGAAGATTGTTAAAGATTTTTTCTTAAATTGCACTAAGTAAAAATTCACACCCCCATAGTGATCCCCAATATTGAACGGGGGATTCAATTTGAACAAGCTTGAATCAGACCCATACCAAGATGCTGTATACCAAATATCAAAAGATCCTGCCCATTGGTTCTGGAGAAGAAGATTTTGAAATTTTTTTTCGTAAATTGCACTAAGTAAAAATTCAGGTCCCTATAGTGAGCCCCAAAATTGATCAAGGGATTCCATTTGAACAAACTTGAATCGGACCCATACCAAGATGCTGTATACCAAATTTCAAAAGATTCTGCCCACTGGTTCTGGAGAAGAAGATTTTTCCTTAAATTTCAACAAGGAAAAATTCATGCCCTTATTGGGAGCCCCAATATTGATCAAGGGACTCGATTTGAACAAACTTGAATCAGACACATACCAAGAGGCTGCATTCCAAATATCAAAGGATTCTGCCCATTGGTTCTGGAGAAAAAGATTTTTAAAGAATTTTTCTTAAATTGCACTAAGTAAAAATTCACGCCCCCATAGTGAGCCCCAATATTGGTTGAGGGACTCGATTTGAACAAACTTGAATCAGACCCATACCAAGATGCTTCATACCAAGTATCAAAAGATTCTGCCCACTGGTTCTGGAGAAAAAGATTTTTTAATAATTTTTCTACAATTCATATGGTGCTATAAGAGCTATGCCCCATACATAGCCCCCAAGGGACATGGCCATTTCATTTGAACAAACCTGAATTGCCATAAAGTAATGAACATCCACATGAAGTTTCGTGAAAATCGGACCAGTGGTTTCAGAGGAGAAGTCGTATGAAAAATGTTCACGACGACAGACGACGACGGACGACAGACGGCAACTGATAAGTTGAGCTCCCTTCGGTGAGTTAAAAATTCCTCATATTGACTAAGTTACAATTCGGGCTCCCACAGGGAGCTCAAATATGGACCCAGGCACTTGGCTTTAACAAATTTGAATCTCCCCCCCCCCCCCCCCCCCCCAAGGACACACCACATATCAAAACATTCCGACTGCTGGATCTGATGAAGAAGATTTTTTTTAAAAATTCCTCATATTGACTAAGTTACAATTCAAGCTCCACAGTGAGCCCAAATATGGACCTAGGCATGGCTTGAACAAACTTGAATCTCCCCCCCCCCCCCTCCCTCCCTAAGGATGCTGCATACCAAATATCAAAACAATCCAACTGCTGGATCTGAAGAAGAAGATTTTTAAACAAAATTCCTCATTTTGAACTAAGTTATCATTCAGGCACCCACAGTGAGCCCAAATATGAACCTAGGGACATGGCTTGAACAAACTTGAATCTCACCCCCAAAGGATGCTGCATACCAAATATCAAAACATTCCTGACTGCTGGATCTGAAGAAGAAGATTTTTAAAGAAAATTCCTCATTTTGAACTAAGTTATAATTTGGGCTACCACAGTGAGACCAAATATGAACCCAGGGACTTGGCTTGAACAAACTTGAATCTCACCCCCCCCCCCCCCCCCCCCCCCCCCCCCTAAGCATGCTGCATACCCAATATCAAAAGATTCTGCCTGCTGGATCTTGAGAAGAAGATTTTAAAGAAATTTGCCTGAATTGCACTAAGTTCAAATTGGGCTCCCATACTGAGCCCAAATATGAATCCAGGGGGCCGATTTGAACAAACTTGAAACAGATCCACCCCACAATGTTGCGAACCAAATATCAGAAGATTCTACCTGCCGGATCTTGAGAAGAAGATTTTTTAAGAAATTTGCCTGAAATGCACTAAGTTCGAATTCGGGCTTCTATACTGAGCCCAAATATGAATCCAGGGGGGCCGCTTTCAACAAACTTGAATCAGATCCACCCCACAATGTTGCATACCAAATATCAAAAGATTCTGCCTGCTGGATCTGGAGAAGAAGATTTTTTAAGAAATGTGCCTGAAATACACTAAGTTCGAATTCAGGCTTCTATACTGAGCCCAAAAGTGAATCCAGGGGGCCGATTTGAACAAACCTGAATCAGATCCATCCCACAATGTTGCATACCAAATATCAAAAGATTCTGCCTGCTGGATCTGGAGAAGAAGATTTTTTAAGAAATTTGCCTGAAATGCACTAAGTTCGAATTTGGGCTTCTATAGTGAGCCTAAATATGAATCCAGGGGGCTGATTTGAACAAACTTGAATCAGACCCATGCCAAGATGCTGCATACCAAGTATCAAAAGATTCTGCCCACTGGTTCTGGAGAAGAAGATTTTTTAATAATTTTTCTATAATTCATATGGTGCTATCAGAGTTATGCCTCTTACAGAGCCCGCAAGGAACGTGGCCATTTCATTTGAACAAACATGAATTACCATATAGCAATGAACATCCACATGAAGTTTCGTGAAAATCGGACCAGTGGTTTCAGAGGAGAAGTCGTTTGAAAAATGTTCACGACGACAGACGACGACGGACGGCAAGTGATAAGTTAAGCTCCCTTCAGTGAGCTAAAAAGTATCACATTTGTTTCAATGGGTTAAAATTGAGACCAATACCCTGATAATGTCACAGTAACCACCATGGCAATATGCCAGTAAGGTGAAACTCTACCTGAAAAATATCCACTTGGAAGAAAAGAAAGAAAAACCTCAAAACCTGCACAAAAAAGTCAAAAAAGTATCACATTTGTTTCAAAGAGTTAAAATTTAGAAAAATACTCTGAAATGTTATGTTAACCACCATGGCAATATGCCAGTAAGGTAAAACTCCACTTGAAGACAAAATTTCAAAACCTGTACACAAAAGTCAAAAACCTGCACAGAAAAGTCAAAAACCTGCACACAAAATACCAAAATTAAAGTAAACAAGTGTTTGACCACCGAGGTGGTATTAGTCCCCTACGACACTTTTTTGACATAAGGTGTTTTTGTCACAGAAGACACTAGAGTATATAAGCATCTTGGATTTTTAAAAAAAAATATTGAGCGTGCATAATCCCCTCACAACCCTTTATCCATGTACCATATATGAAAGGTGTAGCTTGAACCATGTTGGAGGGAGGGGTGGTAACATAAAATAGAAAAAAAAGCTTAAAAAAACACAACAAAAATGGCCGCCATTCTGCCATCTTGGTTTTTGAAAAATAAATATTGACTGTGCATCATCCCCTCAGAACCATTTATCCATGTACCAAATATGAAAGGTGTAGCTTGAAGCAAGTTAGAGGGAGAGGTGGTAAAAACAGACAGACGGACGGACAGACAGACAGATGTTAGAATTTGAAAAAAAAATATTGAGCGTGCATAATCCCCTCACAACATCCTTATTCCATGTACCATATATGAAAAGTGCAACTTGAACCATGTTGGGGGGAGTAGTGGTAACATAAAACAGAGAAAAAAAGCTTAAAAAACACAACAGAAATGGTTGCCATGGGGGCCATCTTGAATTTTGGAAAAAAAATATTGAACGTGCAACATCCCATTACAACCCTCTATCCATGTGCCAGATATAAAAAGTGTAGCTTGAACCATGTTGGAGTGAGGGGTGGTAACATAAAATAGAGAAAAAAGCTTAAAAAACACAACAAAAATGTCCGCCATGCCGCCATCTTGGATTTTGAAGAAAAAATATTGAACGTGCATCATCCCCTCCCAACCCTCTATCCATGTGCCAAATATGCAAAGTGTAGCTTGAACCATGTTGGTGGGAGGGGTGGTAACATGAAAATAGAGAAAAAAAGCTTAAAAAACACAACAAAAATGGCCGCCATTCCGCCATCTTGGATTTTGAAAAAAAATTTTGAGCGTGCATCATCTCCTCAGAACCATTTATCCATGTACCAAATATGAAAGGTGTAGCTTAAACCATGTTGGTGGGAGGGGTGGTAACATCAAAATAGAGAAAAAACGCTTAAAAAACACAACAAAAATGGCCGCCATTCCGCCATCTTGGATTTTGAAAAAAAAATTTTGAGCGTGCATCATCCACTCAGAACCATTTATCCATGTACCAAATATGAAAGGTGTAGCTTGAACCATGTTGGTGGGAAGGGTGGTAACATGAAAATAGAGAAAAAAAGCTTAAAAAACACAACAAAAATGGCCGCCATTCCGCCATCTTGGATTTTGTAAAAAATATTTTGAGCGTGCATCATCCCCTCAGAACCATTTATCCATGTACCAAATATGAAAGGTGTAGCTTGAACCATGTTGGTGGGAGAGGTGGTAACATGAAAATAGAGAAAAAAAGCTTAAAAAACACAACAAAAATGACCGCCATTCCGCCATCTTGGATTTTGAAAAAAAAATTTTGAGCGTGCATCATCCCCTCAGAACCATTTATCCATGTACCAAATATGAAAGGTGTAGCTTAAAGCATGTTGGAGGGAGAGGTGGTAACATAAAAACAGACAGACAGATGGACAGACGGCAATCCTGTAGTCCCCTTACAGTTCCCGTAGGGGACTAATAAGTAGAGAAGGGGTTAAATAATATAATTCTGGCCCTAAGAAGCATTCTAACATAAAACTGGAACCATGGCAATATACTGCAAGGTATAAGAAGAAAAGAAAGACAAATATCAAAACCAGCACACAAAAGTCCAAAATTCAAGTAACTAAGCATGGAAAGGGTTGAAGAAAATATTACTATCCTGAAAAGCATGCTGACATAAACAAAAAATCAAAAAAAAAAAAGAAGAAAATCAAAACCTGCACACAAAAGTTCAAAATGTATAAATCCGGACGCCACCGACACCACCGACATGAGGGCTATGCCATAGGCTCACATAACTATTGTTGGTGAGCCAAAATATGACAGTTCGAATGCAAATGCCATTCTGTCTATATACTGGGCGGCACCAGAACTGAAAATATTGGTTCTGAAACTTCTGTTGAAACAATGTAACAGTGAATAGTCTCCACTTCAAAAAGAAGCTGAAAACTGATTTGAATAAAATCAAAATGTGATGTCAAAACAACCAGATCCCTTAGATTTAACTGAAATCAGTTCAGAGATTTTGTGATCACTATAGCTCATGAAGAGTATTATTATAATTTGGAAGTATTCCAGTGTTCCAACAAAAAAAGCCACATGACATGTCAAAAGTAATAAAATGAACTAAAACATTTCTTTTGATTTATTTAATAAAAAGCAAACAAACAGTAAGAACATTAACAGGTTGTCAGAAACATTAACAAAAATAACAAAATTAATTATCACAAAGGCCCAAAAAATAACCTATAAGTTTCCATTTTGCCAACCAACATTGAAAAAATTGGCATGGTCATCAGAGATGGGCGGTATACCGTAAATACTATTAGTTATCCTTGTGTTTTCCAGGGTGTAAGGGAATTTACACCGGTTTGGGAACTCATACACCCTGAGGCGAAGCTGAAGGGTGCATGAGTTCCCAAACCGGTGTAAATTCCCTTATACCCATATCTGTAATATTTTATTGTACATAAATATTAAATTTCCTGTATTTTTATTTTTCGTTGTAACAAAACCGAGCAAATGGTATGAATTAGCAATTAAAAATGGGTACTGTTTTTTAGCCATACAGCCTGCTATTGTATATTCTTGTTTTTATACCCTGGTTAACCACGGTGTAAAAAAAAGCCACTGTGGATTGCAAGTTACATCGTACCTCTCAGCCAATCAAAATGCAGTATTTTGTTTCATTTGGAAATAAAGTTTGGTATCGGTATTGAGCCAATACCGATTTACCGCACTGAGGGAATCTCAAAATATCAAAATTTCGGTACTGACAAGTATTTCCGACATTATTGAAAAAATAAAAGGACAATCAACAGAACAATATGCAAAATTAACAAGAAAATCCCAAGGAAGATGTACTTCTAAAGGCAGTTACCACCGTTCACTTTATGTAACAAAGAAGCTGAGAGAAAATACCCAGCGGGTATTTTCACTCAGCATTTTTGAAACAAATGATCGATGACGAAAGCCCATGCATCTTCCAACATTTTGACACTTTGGTAGCTTTGTCAGCTGCAAAACAGTGAACTGTAGCTGGAATGTACACCCAAAACACCAGTTGATATTTGCATCGGTGTGGGTGTGTGTATGTTGTTGACACAGAATACCGTACCAATACCGAGGTAAATCATTCTAAAAATACTGATACTGACACTGAACATCAATACCGCCTAACTCTAATGGTCATTACAAACAAATGGATTAGGGGAGGGTTTGGGGTGGGGGAGGTGGATGTTGGAGACCCCCCGATTATTTTTCCAGTCGGGACATTCTCGTCTAGATTGGGGCATGGTGGCATTGTGTATTAAGGTGTACTGCACGTCAGTTGTGCACCTGTCTTCAACCAATGCTAACCCTGCTTGTGTGGAGTTAGTATTTTGGGAAGCTAACAGTTGCTCACCATTACTTGGTGGTTCTCTCTGGGTACTCCGGCTTCCTCTATCCCTAAAACTGTTGTGGCCATGATTAGCCATTGTGCAGAAATATGTGACCTTAAACACCAATAGATAAATTCCTCTTGATTCTGAGATATTGATTCACCCTATTAATCATGTACTTTCTTACTAGACTATTTATTTATTAAGATTTAACGATACATTAACAGCCAGGGTCATATCCTATTGGTGACAGTTTTACGAGTGGAGGAAGCCGGAGTACCCGGAGAGAACCACTGAGCAACGATGAGCAGCTGCCAGAGCACAGGCAGGGTTAGATTGGTTGAACACATGCACACCATCAACGTGCAGTATGCCTTAGTGCACGGTGTCATCGTGCCCCCATGTGGACCATCGGGGTTAAGTGCCTTGCTCTTACTAGACTAGATTTGATACTTGGACTTGTGTCACACACAGTCGATCATACACATAGATGGTTGTGGTAACCGATTGGAAGCTTTCCATTCCAATGAGAGGGTAACAATATGGTTTTGCTGAAATGTTTTGATAACTATTTTTTCTTCAACCATCCAGTTTGTAAATTATGCAGGCAGATTTATTTATTTATTGATGTTTAAAGTCACATATTTATGCACAATGGCTAATCATGACCATGACAGTTTTACAGGTGGAGGAAGCCGGAATACCTGAAGAGAACCACCGAGCAACGGCGAGCAACTGTCAACTCCCCAACATACTAACTCCACACAAGCAGGGTTAGCATTGGTTAAAGACAGGTGCACCATCGACGAGCAGTATGCCTTAGTACACAATGTCACTGTACCCCCACATGGGCAATGGGGGTGAAGTGTCTTGCTCAAGAACACAACACAGTTGCGACAAGTGGGATTTGAACTGAGGACCTCTCAGGTTGCAGCCTGCACCTCTACCTACTAAGCCCAATGCAGGTAGATGTGGCTGATTCGTTACAGAAGGGGTTAAATAAGATGTTGCATCATACTGCACATATATTTTTTTCCAAGAAGTCTTTAGTTTTGGAATTATAATCCTGACTGACTTAGCTTTTATTCTGACTACATCATCAAGTCAAGCCTTCTATCACGTCACAGTGAAAAAAGAAGTCCAAGTTTACAAATAAAGTAGCCAGCATTATTTCTGTAGAAATTGGAGTCACATGATAGATGGAAATTACACTTTCAAACCTCAAACTTCACTGACAAGCTTCAGCCTACAGACATAAATTCTATGTTATGGAATTCAGCCTGTGATGATCTCCAAAAGGACCTTATAAGTACTCATGTAGGAAACTACATTTGTGTAAACTTTCTGACTACATGCATGTTTAACTTTTGTTCATTCACAGTAGGCCTATCCTGTCCAGTTAGCATGTGGAGGCCATGTTGTAATCACACACCATGGTCATATCAATATACACCAAGCAGGGTAACAGAGAAAGTTGACACTCCTGTGAACACAAAAGCAGTCTCTTTCTCAATTAGATATGCATTTTGGTTGCAACACATTTTCACCAATGAAACGAGACATCATAAATTATATTTTTTTATTTACTGAAGTTCTTTTGACAGTCAGGGTCACCTTGTGTCAGACAGTTTTACAGGTGGAGGAAGCCAGAGTAACCGTGAACCTTTCAGATTTAAAGACCAGTGTCATAACCGCTGAGCTACTCCGCTCCCTGACATCATAAATAAAATATTTGTCACCATCACTGAATTAAGACACAAGAACACTACCTGGCCTAGCAGGGCATCATATGCCCATTATATATTAGTTGGTAGGAGGCCCAGGATATACATGCTAATTTCATGTGTTGATCTCTATCTGTGATCCTGATCTTGGTTGGTCATTTTGTAAGTGACGCCCCATCTAATGGTGATCCATGTGTTGAGGAAATTGCATTGTGATATTTCCTTCCACTTTCTAGACAATATGAGTAGAGCTGATGGATGCTCCCTGACTATGAGCCCAGAAGATAAGGCATCAAGGTGATCTGCACTTCGGATCATTTTTATGAACCAGAAAAAGTTAGATCAATGAACAATCTGTGACCTTGGATGGTCATGCCACACCTTTGAGTCACGAACAACCATTATGTGAAATATGAATAAGATCTGTACACTGAATTACTTTTTTGGACCAAATGAAGTTAGACAACACAAATAGTTTGTGACCTTGACCTTTGAGTTATGACCTTGGGTCAAGGTCATGACACACCAGTGAGTCCTAACCAATTATTGTGTGAAGTATGAACAAGGTTGGCCAATTGAATTATTTTTTATGGGCTGGATAAAGTTAGAAGGGAGGAACAAACACACTAATGGTCTGTGACCTTGACCCCTTTGAGTTAGAAGAAAAACAAGGGTCTATTGGATAATAATTCTTTAGGGGCTGGACAAGGTTAGAATGGAGGAACAAACTAAGTCTGTGACCTTGTCTTGGTGGTATGAGCTTCGGTCATGACACACTCTTGCGTCATAAGCAGTCACTGTGTAAAGTATGAACAAGATCAGGCCATTGAATAATTTATGGACTGAATAACGTCAGATTGGAAGGACAGAAAGACAACTGGATGGACAAAGCTGCTGCTCTATGCTCCCATGCAACTCTCCCCCACCTCCCCCCCTCCTAAAAAATTCACGTGTTCTCCCCCAACCCCTCCAAAAAAAACCAATTCAGTTCAAAGGTTATGGCCTGGACACAAGAAAGTTGATTTGCATGCTGATCCCATGTGTTCACCCCTATCTGTGACCTTCACTTTGGTGGGTCAGTCATGAAATTTTGTATGTGACACACCATCTAGTGTTGGTCTATGGGTTGTGTAAGTTTCATTGTGATATCTCGTTCCTCTAACAAAAAAATATCAACAGAGCTGATGGATGCCCCCTGAACATGAACCCAAAGGTAAGGCATGATGGGGATAGTTTGTCATACAAAAGAGATAAACTCAAAGCAAGCAAGTGCACCTGTCAAAACATCAGTGAAAACAGATTGTGAACAGGCCTGTAAATCTTTTTATGACCTTGACTTTATAGTTTTGATATTGGGTCAAGGTCATGGCACACCACTGAGTATAAGCAATCTCCATGTGGTGTATGAACAAGATCAGTCAACTGAATCATGTTTTATGGGCCAAACTAAGTTAGAATGCAGGCACAAATGAATGGTCTCTGGTCTTGATCTTTCAGCTATGACCTTGCATCAAGGTAATGACACGTGTACTCTTCAGTAATAAGCTATCATTATTCTCCCTATGTGAAACCCATAAAGTGAAACAATGCTTGTTTAGTATGGTAAACAATCTCTGTTTTACTGGTAAAATAGGACCTGGGGTGCCAGTCCTCTGAAATGGGCAAAATGGTTATAAACGATTGATTGGACTTAACTTTATATCCATGTTGCAATCATCTGCAGAAATATGAGACCTTAACCCTTTACCCAACGCAAACGATTTCAAAATTTATTATTTTAAATATCATTTTTTCAAAAAGATTCAACAAAACCATATCATGTGACCCCTCTTTGGAACGAGCTCGACGGGCTCGTTCCAAAGAGGGGTCACATGATATGGTTTTGTTGAAATTTTTCGAAAAATAATATTTTTTTAGCTGCTGAATTTGCATATTACGCGGGCGGATGCGGGCGATTCATTGGGTAAAGGGTTAAACACAATGAATAAGCAATCAAAAAAGCAAAGAATAAACAACATCAGTTCGTGGAATACTTTATGGACCAGACAAAGTTAGAATGGAGAAACTAACAAGCCGAGAGTCTGTAACCTTGAACTTGGGGCTATTACCCTGGGACAAAGTCATGACACATCCTTGGGCCATAAGCAATCATTGTGTGAAGCATAAAGAATATCAATCCACTGAATAATCTTCTATAGAATGGTCAAATTTAGAATGGAGGAACAAACAAACTAACACTTTGTATCCTTGCCTTGCAGCTATGACCTTCAGTCTTGAGTCATAAGCAATCTTCGTGTGCTGAATGAACAAAATCGGTCCACTGAATGATTTTTTTAGACCAGACAATAGTAAAATGGAAGAACAAATGGCCTATGACCTTTACCTTGGGTCAAGGTCATGGCACATAGTTGGGAGATAAGCAATCATTGTGTGTAGTCTGAAAATGATCAGTCCATTGAATAAGTTTTTATGGACCGGAGAAAGTTAAGACAGAAGCCTTGATGGATGGATGGATAGATGGATGGATGGATGGATGGACAAAGCAGCAACTATATGCCCCCCTCCAAAAAATTTGGGAAGCATAAAAAGTTTTGTTCCAGACATGAAAAAGTGGATTTGTATGCTGATTCCATGTGTTAACCCCTGTCTGAGACATTGGTGAGCAGGTCATGAACGTTCAAAGGTTGTGTTTATTTCATTGTGATTTCTGACCTTCCACTAAAAAGTTACGTAACCGATACGAAAATTTGAAGTGCATGCAGATTCCATGTGTTGACCTCTATCTGTGAACTTGAGCTTTGTGAACCAGTCATGGATTGTGTACATGATACACTGTGTAATGGTGGGCCATATGATGTCTAAATGCCATTGTGATATCTCCTTCTACTTAAAAGTTATGCCCCAGGAATGAAAAACTTGATGTGCATGCTCATTCCATGTGACCTTGGGGGGGCCAGTCATGTATTTTGAATGTTATAACTCGGACATGAAAAAAGTTAACAGACAGATGGATGCTAGGGTGGTCACACACTCAGAAGGATGGACAGTGACATAACATCATACGGTGAACCCTGTTAATTGAATAGCCACTTTTCCAAAGAAAATTATTCAATTAACAGGCATATTCAATTAACAGGGATTGTGTGACTTTCCTGTATTCTAGAGATAAACTTAGCATTTATTCTATTATATCTTGTTTGACAGAGCTCCATTAAATGCCTGTATTGGATGTATTGAGGCCAAATAGGTCTTTAAACAAAGGAAAACTGGGGAGAGTCAGGGTAATTTCTCGACAGGATGCAAGATTTTTTATTCAATTAACAGGGAGTTTACTCTATAACCTACATTCAATTAACAGGTAAAATTTGTACTGGAGGTATGGTAAATGGTTTTGTGTTGGGAAATTATATTCAATTAACAGGGTTATTCAGTTAAGAGATATCCAATTAAGAGGGCTCCACTGTACTCCCATTTTTTTGTTATGGTGGGCCATATGATGTGTAAATGCCATTGTGATATCTCCTTCTACTTAAAAGTTATGCCCCAGGCATGAAAAAGTTGATGTGTATGCTCATTCTATGTGACCTTGGAGGGCCAGTCGTGAATTTTGAATGTTATAACTCGGACATGAAAAAAGTTAACAGACAGACAGATGGATACGTGGGTGGTCAGTGACATAACATCATACTCCCATTTTTTTGAAAACGGTTGTATAAAAACAAACGAAATTAGCACCTAAGGTTAAAAAAAAAAGGGTTTTGGTTCACAGGAAATCCCTCAATGAACTTAAACCCCATCACTGAACATTTTAATTGCCTTGCAGTGTCTTCCAAAACAAGAGGCCCCAGGGGGCCTGAGGGCGCTCACCTGACATGGTAGCCTAAATATCAACCCAGAGAATTCATTTCAACAAGTTGCATCTGCTCCTCCTAAGAAAAGCCTCCTACCAAATATCCAAAGATTCTGACCAGTGGATCTGAAAAAAAAGATTTTTAAAGAATATTCCTCATATTGAACTAAGTTATAAGTCGGGCTCTCACAGGGAGCCCATATATGAACCCAGGGACTAGGCTTTAACAAACTTGAATCTCACCCCCCTAAGGATGCTGCACACCAAATATCAAAACATTCCGATTGCTGGATCTGAAGAAGAAGATTTTAAAAAAAAATTCCTCATTCTGAACTAAGTTACAATTCAAGCTCCCACAACGAGCCCAAATATGGACCTAGGGACATGGCTTGGACAAACTTGAATCTTATCCCCTAAGGATGCTGCATAAAAAATATTAAAAGCATTCATCTGCTGGATCTGAAGAAGATTTTTAAAGAAAATTCCTCATTTTGAACTAAGTAGTCATTCGGGCTCCCATAGTGAGCCCAAATGTGAACCAAGGGACTTGGCTTGAACAAACTTGAATCTCAGCCCCCTAAGATTGCTGCATGCCAAATATCAAAACATTCCGACTGCTGAATCTGAAGAAGAAGATTTTTAAAGAAAAATTCCTCAGCTTGACTCAGTTATAATTTGGGCTCCCACAGGGAGCCCAAATATGGACCCAGGGACTTGGCTTTAACAAACTTGAATCTCCCCCCTAAGGATGCTACACACCACATATCAAAACATTCCGACTGCTGGATCTGAAGAAGAAGATTTTTTAAGAAAATTCCTCATTTCGAACAAAGTTACAATTCAAGCTCCCACAGTGAGACCAAATATGGACCTAGGGACATGGCTTGAACAAACTTGAATCTCACCTCCCTAAGGATGCTACATACCCAATATCAAAACATTCCGACTGCTGGATCTGAAGAAGAAGATTTTTAAAGAAAATTCCTCATTTCGAACTAAGTTACAATTCAAGCTCCCACACTGAGCCCAAATATGGACCTAGGGACATGGCTTGAACAAATTTGAATCTCACCTCCCTATGGATGCTACATACCAAATATCAAAACATTCCGACTGCTGGATCTGAAGAAGAAGATTTTTAAAGAAAATTCCTCATTTCGAACTAAGTTACAATTCAAGCTCCCACACTGAGCCCAAATATGGACCTAGGGACATGGCTTGAACAAACTTGAATCTCACCCCCCTAAGGATGCTGCATACCAAATATCAAAACATTCCGACTACTGGATCTGAAGAAGAAGATTTTTAAAGAAAATTCCTCATTTTGAACTAAGTTATAATTCGGGCTCCCACAGTGAGCCCAAATATGAACCCAGGGACTTGGTTTGAACAAAATTGAATCTAACCCCTCTAGCATGGTGCATACCCAATATCAAAAGATTCTGCCCGCTGGATCTTGAGAAGAAGATTTTAAAAGAAATTTGACTGAAATGCACTAAGTACTAAGTTCAAATTTGGGCACCTATACTGAGCCCAAATATGAACCCAGGGGGGCCGATTTGAACAAACTTGAATCAGATCCACCCCACAATGTTGGATACCAAATATCAAAAGATTCTGCCTGCTGGATCTGGAGAAGAAGATTTTTTTTTTAAGAAATTTGCCTGAAATGCACTAAGTTCGAATTCGGGCTTCTATAGTGAGCTCATATATGAATCCAGGGAGCCGATTTGAACAAACTTGAATCAGATCCACCCCACAATGTCGCATACCAAATATCAAAAGATTCTGCCTGCTGGATCTGGAGAAGAAGATTTTTAAAGAAATTTGCCTGAAATGCACTAAGTTCCAATTCGAGCTTCTATAGTGAGTCCAAATATGAGCCCAGGGGGCCGATTTGAACAAACTAGAATCAGATCCACCCCACAATGTTGCATACCAAATATCAAAAGATTCCGCCTGCTGGATCTGGAGAAGATTTTTTAATGTTTTTCACATTGCCTACAGTGTTAAAAAGTGCTGACTCAGAAGAAGATTTTCAAAGATTTTGGTGCCCCTTGGGGGCATGGCCCCACCCAAGAGGAGGGGCAACTTCATTTGAACAAATCTGAATTGACATTAGGTAATAAACATTTACCCAACATTTGCAAAATATTGGGCCAGTGGTTTCTTCGGAGAAGTTGGTTTTGTAAAGTTCATGCCGGACGACGACGGCCGGAAAGCGATTAGTAAAGCTCCCCTTGAGCTTCGCTCAGGTGAGCTAATAAGTATGAAATCATTTTTTGGACTGATGTATATTTATTTACACATTTTAAAATACAGTATGTGGAGAGTGGATTGTAACTAAATCACCCAACATATCACTTTCAAATTCTGTACGTATGAACAAAAAAGCACAAGCAATGTTTCATCATGTGCTTGTTATGCTTTGCAACAAATTTGCAATTTTTGCTTTGGTGGAATCTCCACATTGTGGGTGATTTAGTAATAATACACTCTCCACGTACTGTAACTCTAATATGTGGATGACATTTATTTTTCACAAAAAAAAGGTGCATAATTATAACTGAACACAAGTGTATTTTATATTTTTTTTATTAACTGGTAGAATGCAAATTTTTTTTCCTTCGTTGCCAAAATTTGACCTTGCCTCATTAAAATTCATGGCAGTGTGCTGACTAAACCATGTGCACAGAATGGGAAAGGTTTAAGTTGAGATACATGCACTTGAGGATAGAGTCCGAATATAGACTTCAAGCACCAAACTAGTCAACAAACAAAACAATGAAAGGTAAAAATCCGCCCTATTCTTTTATTTAGCCTAAATTGCAATATTTTTGCATTTCTTCTTTGACGGCTGATATTTTACAGTTTTGTCACCATGCAGGAAAATGGATCGAGAATTCTGACAAGATTGCAGCTAAAAGTCAAAATTCCCTGTGGGCTTTTGAACCCTTTACCCAACGCAGACGATATCAAAATTTATTATTTTAAATATAATTTTTTCAAAAAAATTCAACAAAACCATATCATGGGACCCCCTCATTGGAACGAGCTCAATGAGCTTGTTCCAATGAGGGGTCACATGATATGGTTTTGTTGAAATATTTTGAAAAATTAAATTTTTTCAACTGCTCAATTTGCATATTACGTGGGCGGATGTGGGCGATTCGTTAGGTAAAGGGTTAATGCACAGGATTTCAAAACTTATTATTTTAATTATTGTTTTTTAAACATTTTCTCCCCGTGGACTCCAGAAAGTGAAGCACTGCCTGCTCACAGGCTCTGTTTTACTGGTAAAATAGGACCCAGTCACCAATGCTTGGGAGGTACAAACCCTCTCTAAAATGGGCAACATGGCTTATTAACGATCACCCCTGGTCTTGAGTTGATACTCATGTTGTGGTCATAATTAGCCATTGTGCAAGAATATATGACCTTAAACACCAATAACTGACTAACTTTAAATATTTTCGAGAAATTTCAACAAAACCATGAGGCGGTTCCAATGAAGTGTCACAAATATGGTTTTGTTGAAACTATTTGAAAAACATATTTTTGTCAACTGCTAAATTTGAAAATTACATGAGTGAATGGGGCCGATTCCTTTCGGGTTAATCACAGTACTACACAACTACAGGTTAACCAAAAATATTTTTGGGTCTGTTACCACATCTAAAACAAATAGGTTATTTTTCTGTCAGAGTGAAAAAAACATATTCACATCATTATCAGTAAGGCTGTATAAACTGAAACAATCCTTTAATAATGTGCTACAACACAAAGTTTGGACATCAGTTAGATGGCTAATGCATGTTCCAGCTAGGTGACTGACATCATTAAAAGCCTATTTTCAACAATATAATTTGAAATTAGGTCTAAAAAATATAAAAATCTGTTTCTCAGGCTCTTCAATTTGGTTATTTTGGCTGCCACAATTTTTTTCCAGGGTCACCTCATGTTGGACAGTTTTACAGGTAGCAAAAGCTGGAGTATCCGGACAGACCTACTGAGCAACTGTCAGACTCCCCAATATACGAACTCTGCAAAAGCAGGATTAGCATTGGTTGAAGACAAGTGCAAAAGGCTGCTACATGCTCTCTTTTTATCACAAATGCAAACTTAACCTTTTACTCTTAACCTGCTGAGTATTCTTTTAAATATTTTTCATTAAATCTAGTCATGGCTTTGATGAAAAATTCATGAACATTCACACGAGAAACCATTGGTCAAGATGTGGGTTTCGATTACAGGGTCAAATTTGAAATTCTACATATTTTACTGGCAGATTCCCTGACCTCAGCAGGAAAAGTCCTCAAATTTAATTTACATTCATAATGACCATATATATACATGAACACTAGGGCTGCACGATATTCAAAACAGAATACCGGTATCGGTATTCAAAAAAATACCATGGTATACCGGTATATCGAAAACTGTTCAGATATCTCAGTCGGAACGAATTAGCATGCTGTGATGATGCGGTTCGAAAAACCTCTTCACACAACGCAGACGATATCAAATTTTATTATTTTACAAATTTGTTTATCAAATTTTTCCAAAAATTTCTACGAAACAATATCATGTGACCCCTCATTGGAACGAGCTCTTTGAGCTCATTCCAATGAGGGGTCACATGATATAGTTTTGTCAAAATTTTTGAAAATTATTTTTTCAGCTGCTGAATTGGTTGTATATTACATGAGCACACGCAAATGATTCCTTGGGTAAAGCAATAATATTATTCATTCTGAGCTACAGTTAAAAAACTCAAGACATCTTGAAAATTAAATTGTGGGTAAAAAAATAATGACGATAAACCAATATTTTTGTAATTACACTGGTATTCAATCGATATTGGTTTGAATGCCGGTATATATCGGTTTATCGATATACCGTGCAGGCCTAATGAACACAGCTGCAGATGACTTAACAGTGTTTTTACATCACTGTTGGTTGCCAAGTCAAGGTCTCGAGGAAGAATGCACTTGGGACTTTTTCAAAGCAACATAAACAGGGCTAAACGTTAAAAAAAAATAATAAAAGTTAATTGGTTTATATCAGATAAATTACTTAACTTAATAAAATGGATAAATTACACAACTGCCCATATTACACTGGAGATTAAGTGGTCTAAAACATAAAACAAAGCATGTATATGGACCTCTGAGGGTAAAAAATTAATCACAAAAATAAAAAATGAAATAGAAAACTGCCTGACCACAAGCAATTTCTTTAAAAAAATGGCCTGAGAAACAGATCTGCTTTATGTGGCCTTAATTTAAGAGTTTAAAACTAATAACAAAGATGAACTATGCAACAATGACTCCAACAAAACTTGAGAACTCTAAGAAACAATAAGCATGAAATCTGTCAACTCCTCCCCTAATGTACATGATATTAGCAGGAAAGTGAGTGGTGGCTGAGTGGATAAGTGAGTGGTGGCAAGTGAGTGGTTGCTGAGTGGATAAGTGAGTGGTGCCAAGTGTGGTGGCTGAGTGGATAAGTGAGTGGTGTGAGTGGTGCCAAGTGAGTGGTGGCTGAGTGGATAAGTGAGTGGTGCCAAGTGAGTGATGGCTGAGTGGTGACAAGTGAGTGGTGGCTGAGTGGATAAGTGAGTGGTGCCAAGTGTGGTGGCTGAGTGGATAAGTGAGTGGTGCCAAGTGATTGTGGCTGAGTGGATAAGTGAGTGGTGCCAAGTGAGTGGTGGCTGAGTGGATAAGTGAGTGGTGCCTAGTGAGTGGTTGCTGAGTGGATAAGTGAGTGGTGCCAAGTGTGGTGGCCGAGTGGGTAAGTGAGTGATGCCAAGTGAGTGGTGGCTGAGTGGTGCCAAGTGAGTGGTGGCTGAGTGGTGCCAAGTGAGTGGTGGCTGAGTGGATAAGGGAGTGGTGCCAAGTGAGTGGTGGCTGAGTGGTGTCAAGTGAGTGGTGGCCGAGTGGATAAGTGTGCTAATCTCTCAGGCCAGAGGTCCAGGGATCAATCTCCAGTTGGGGAAAGTTCCTGAGGTGTCTGTAACACTCTCTGTCAGTATCTATTATGGGATTGATGCTGTCACAGCATTCCATCCTATCGGATGGGGAACAGGCCTGAAAATAAGCAATCTGACATTTGCAGAATGAGGTCCCCAGAGGGTGAATTTGATGATGCTATTCCATACAGTGGGCCAATTTATCCTCTGGTACCTCTCTATCTGTTTAGTTTTGAGAACCTGATTCAGATTGAGGTTCACATAGGGTAAATTTAGTGATGCTACCCTGCTGTGCATGGTAGCATCACTAAATTCACTCCCTGGGTTACTCGGAGGTCCATTGGCTGAAACATGGCCTGTGTTTGCTATGAGTAACCAGGAGAACCAGCCGTGCTTTGGATGCCATTCGATATGGCAATTGCACGCAATTCCTATGCGCAATTAAGCCTAGATAAGCGCACAGTTCATATAATACAGAGCTTTCTAAGACCTATTTTGCATCATGCAAAAGTATTTCTTAACAAATATCTGTATTTTAGAATGTTCCAACAAGCTGTTGGTAGCCATCTCCTAATTTGGGCAAAGCCTTTACCGCCTTGAATTTGGGGTAATATAAAGGCCTGACCAGAGGTCCTGGTTAGGACTATGGACTCAGAACCCCTGGCATATAAAACTATATAGTTTTGATTAAGTGCTTACTCAGCATTTTTATTTCATGAATATTCAAGACTTTTTACAGTTAAAACTAGAAGTTCCGGCACAAACTGTGCACTTAACTAAGCTTAATTGTGCGTAGGAAATGTGCGCAATTGCCACATCGAATGACATCCAAAGCGATGGCAGGTTCTCCTGGTTACTCATAGCAAACACAGGCAAAGTTTCTGTCAATGGATCTCTGGGTTACCTGGAGGTCCATTGGCTGAATCATTGCTTGTGCACAGGCCATATGTACAGAATTTGATAGCCTTACTATGGCCATAACGCATAGATTAACGCGCAGATCGAAGTGCTATTTGTGCGCATTTCATGACAGGACTTCTAGTGTTAACTGTACATCCTTGTGACACATTTTTCAGGATTTTAATGCTTAAAATGACCTTCAATCAAATCCAAGGCCATTCCTTGAATCAAAGGCTCCAATTCTAATGTAGATTAAATAATAAACTTGGCCCCACTGGCTATTACATATTTTTTTGGTTTTGTCATCCTGTGAATTACGCCACGTGGGCAATCAGGATTAAGTGCCTTGCCCAAGAACACAATGCTGTTACAGTTAAAACTAGGAGTCCTGTCACGAACTGTGCGCTTATCTAGGCTCAATTGCATGTAGGAATTGCGTGCAATTGCCATATCTAATGGCATCCAAAGTACGGCAGGTTCTCCTGGTTACTCACAGCAAACACAGGCAATGTTTTTGCTAATGGACCTCCGGGTAACCCGGAGGCCCATTGGCTGAAACATTGCTTGTGCACAGGCCGTATGTACAGAATTTGATTGCCTTACTATGGTCATAACGCGTAGATTAACGTGCACATCGACATGCTATTTGTGCGCATTTCATGACAGGACTTCTAGTTTTAACTGTACCCCTGACACGGATGGAACCACGGACCTTTCAGCTTGAAGTGAAATGCTGTCATCACTGAGCCACCATGCTCCCTAAATCCTTATGTATTGATGTACAATAAAGACAAGTCAATGCCATTGCAAATATGTGAAAACAACAAAAATAATGAAACAACACTATTCTCTTTAATAAAGCCTCTCATGATTAATCAAGAAGTTGACCAATCATCGCAGACACCCATAATCGACTACAGTTAAAACTAGAAGTCCTGTCATGAATTGTGCGCTTATCAAGGCTTAATTGCCCGTTAGAATTGCGCGTAATTGCCATATCGAATGGCATCCAAAGCACGGTAGGTTCTCCTGGTTACTCATAGCAAACACAGGCAATGTTTCTGCGGAGTAACCCGGAGGTCCACTGGCTGAAACATTGCTTGTGCACAGGCCATATGTACAGAATTTGATAGCCTTACTATGGTCATAACACGTAGATTAACATGCAGATTAACAAGCTATTTGTGCGCATTTCATGACAGGACTTCTACTTTTAACTGTACAATTTCCAAGTTGAAGATTATGGGTTTTCATCATTCCTTTACTGATGAATTATTAGTTATTACTCTCATTCCCCATCATGCTCAAAAGAAGTGTCAGAGACTGTAGAATATCAAACTACATTGTAATTGATATGGGAAAGAAGTATAAAGATACAACACATGCCACCAGGTCTGGCATTCTAGAACGTATGCGAGTACAAATAATTGCCCTTCTTAGTTTGCCAAAAGTGGAACTGTCTTCTTAAATCTCAATGTAGCTATTATTAAGACTCTTGACCACCTCAGGTCTAAACCTGAGCCTGGGCACAGGTTTGGGCCTGAGATGGTCAGGAGTCTGAATTCTCTTCATAGAGCACTTGGCGTGCAGCATGCCTGCATACCTAAAGAATACCCAGCCCAATGAACTAATGACCCAAAATATTTTCTATACAGTCATTTCTACATGTAGAGGTCACAGAGTTTGATAATAGATGACTTTAATAGATTATTCTTCTTCAAAAGTTGATCATGAAAATTCATAATCATGCCAGCCCTATCTTTCATAGTTTTAAGAAAGCAGACAACAGAGAAAACCTATAGTTCTTAGGCACAAAAGTTTAAACAGTGCTTTTGAAAATCATGATTTGAACATGTACTCATCTCTGATGCAATAATTTGCACAGGTAACATTTGATTCCCAGCTAAACCTCTGGTGACACATGATTGAAAAGGACATCGAGTTGTATTTTTCAGGCTCTTTCCCACATAATGTCCTGAAAGTGGATTATCTACTCAGGCCAGAACCCATAGGAATGCATCTATGTATTATGAACCATGTAATAAAACTGTTTCATTTCCATTTGAACTAAATTAATTTTATAGCATTGGGAAAATATGTTTTTCTTTAATTATTAAATTGATTGACCGATTACTAAATATGCATTCCCATCAGCTGATGATTTTCTGATAAGATCCACGTCAATACATGTAGTTAAATTCTATTTTTTTTTTGTCTGGTTGATTAAC
Organism: Pictodentalium vernedei; assembly: GCA_031216915.1. Taxonomy (NCBI): domain Eukaryota; kingdom Metazoa; phylum Mollusca; class Scaphopoda; order Dentaliida; family Dentaliidae; genus Pictodentalium; species Pictodentalium vernedei. Next base: position 69,133,300 of record CM062292.1, on the reverse strand, counting down.
TCTTAACCCACTGAGAATCTTCAAAATATATTTTTAATCAAATCTTGTTATGGCTGCTGTGAAGCAGCCGTGACTATATTTGATGAAAATTCATCTAAATATAACAAAAGAATCATTGGTCAAAAAGTTGATTCAATTTACCTGAGATAAATATGGTTAAGTGATCCCAAACTGTATTTATGTCAGTGGTAAGAGATTTTGTTTCAAGGGCACGATTACCGGCCAGTAGCATGTAAGAAATTAATAGATTTTTGATTCATTCATCAATTCATTTATTTCTGTTTTTAAAAACTTAAGATCTCAAAGTCGTTTCACATTCTATACAAAAATTGTTAACCTCTCCACTAAATATAATTTGAGCCTAGGTAAAACTCAGCTCAAGACTCAGTTGAGAAATTTTGCATCCAATCATAACCTGTTAGACATTCTCTATTTTTTACCATTCTGTACTAGACATCACAGAAAATAGTTAACCCTTTACTTAACAGAAACTTTTGAAAGCGTGCAGAATAACTACAAATATTTGTTTTTGCCTCTCAAGCATACAGTTAAAACTAGAAGTCCTGTCATGAACTGTGCGCTTATCTAGGCTTAATTGCATGTAGGAATTGCACGCAATTGCCATATCGAATGGCATCCAAAGCATGGCAGATTCTCCTGGTTACTCATAGAAAACACAGGCAAAGTTTCTGCCAATGGGCCTCCGGGTTACCTGGAGGTCCATTGGCTGAAAAGTTGCTTGTGCACACAAGCCATATGTACAGAATTTGGTAGCCTTACTATGGTGATAAGGCGCAGATTAACGCGTAAATCGATATGCTATTTATGCGCATTTTGTGACAGGACTTCTAGTTTTACTGTAGCTTGTTGAACATATTCCAATGAGGGGGCCATAGCTGTGTTTTGGAAAAATACTAAAATGTGCAGGATGACATTTTTTATATTTTGCCTTCCAATGAGGGTTCAATAGCTAGGTTTTCAATGACATGGTCATAGGCTGTTTTAGGTAGTACTGAAATGGTTAACCGGATAACCGGTTTGAAACCGGTTACCTACCTAACCGATTAAAAAAAACGTCAACCGGTTATCCGAAATATCGATAGTGATCGTCATTCCATGGTTAAAACGTAGTAAATCTGCCTTTCTCCTTTGGGATAGATTACACCTCGAAGCAGCGCTGTACATATTTAGAAATAATCGACTTTTGCATTCAAGACTTCGTTAATGATCGGTAATTTCCGTGAGTTCTGAGTAACCACAGAAACTATTCCGTAGTATGTATACAAACAAACGTTGTCGAGTACTCGACAACGTTCGTTTGTATACACACTACGGAATAGTTTCTGAGAATACTGCTTTCCAATTCCAAAAGTTTTGATCCCAGATTCGGTGAAATAATGGCTATGGTTAACCGGATATTATCCGGTTATAGCTCTCGGTTAGTCGGTTGTGAAAATGAGCCAACCGTTTCAGCCCTAGTTTTAGGGGCAAAAATTGGAAAAGGGATAAAGTTTGATTAACATTTTTTTGCAGATACTGCTGACCAGATCAGGATCATGAAACAGGCCAGATGTTTTCAAAATTTTGCATAGCCCATTTATCGTTCACCTGGTCTGAACTATCGTAACTTATCGTTAGCTCCCCTGTATTTGATTCAGGTAACTCACTCATTAGGTAACCTAAATATATATGTATTGCAAGTATGCTGATATATAAACTGTTGTATCAAAGCCAAGTTCTTGCTCCTATGGGTAATATCCTGGTGAATAAAGATGGATCCTTAGGAACAATAATGAGGCTGTGTTGCAGCAATTCAGATACAAATTAGCTGTAATTATAGCCTAATCTTGGTATGAGGTAGCATGCTGCAGAAGAGTATGGCATGATTGGTATCCATAATCATTATTTGTGGCAGGGACATGAATTATTACCATTTCCTAATTTTGTACCTTTGCTACAGTACCGGTACAGCTTAAGATGATCAACAGTTTAAAATGATGTTGTCCCAACAAACAGTCATCAGCATAGGTGGATGCATGTATGAAGTATAGCTCCTCTGTTGGCTAACAGAGCAGCTGTACTTCAGACAGAAGCATACACCTATGCTGATGATTGGATGTGCTCAACATCACTCCACCATTTAATTCATACTATAGAGGCAAAGCATTTTTCGTTCGCATGTTTTTCATTTTACATAACCTGCACACAACCCAAGCGGCCATTCGCCTCAAATCTCCAAAATCTTAAGCAGATGGAAATTCATAGGCAGCAATCGGAAATTTCTCACTCAAGAGTGGGGGAGGAGAACATGGTTTTCTCAGAAATTGTTCGGAAGTGTGGGGTGTTGGGGAGGAGGGGTGGAGTTACAGTTGTAAATTTGGAAGGGCACACATCTCAAACCAGAATGTTCTAGCCACATACCAGGACCCGTTTTCCCCATTGTGTTAGGTAAAGGGTTGAAGAGGATAAAAATTACTGATATGTTAGTTTCTGTGAATCTTAGAATGAGTGTTTAATGGACTTTTTTGAGAAAACAATTTCTGGCATACAGGACAAGAGTAAGGTTTTTCACCTGTATGTATTCTCCTGTGAACAATCAGTCCACTTCGAAAGCTGAACTGGCGATTACAATATTCACATGAGTATGGCTTGACAGTGTTATGTACTGCCAGGTGCCCTCTCAATGTGCTAGACTGGGAAAAACATTTTTTGCAGATGGGACATTTGTAAGGCTTATCTCCAGTGTGAACTCTCATATGAAGTTTCAAAGCATGTTTTGTATAAAACTGTTTGAAACAGAGTTCACATTTGAACAAGCTGCCGGGTCTATGTTTTTGCTGCTGCCATTCTGATAAGCCAATTCTTGTGTAAGTCTCTGAACATTTGTTATAATCGTGTGATCCATCAGATCCATGTACCAACATGTGTTTGATAAGTAAATTTTTGGCACTAAAATTTTCATCACATACTCCGCACATATACATCCTTTTCTGTTCACAATGTTCATAAAGGTGACAACGCACAGATTCTGGACTAGAGAATTGTTTTGAACATATACCACAGACAAAGGCATCTGGTCCACTTTGCTCTTCTGAATATTTTCCTTCAGACTGTTCAACATTTACAAAATTTCTGTCATCTATATCATTTGTCGTGTTATCTTTAAGAAATAATTTTGAACAAACTTTTTTGGAATCTTTGCATCTATGTGTGTCCATATCAACTGAGAATAAAAACATTCCGTGACATTTTGAGCAGTGTAATTTTTTATTTCTCTCACCATGTTTCCTTTTATGCTTCAGCAGTTTACTTCTGTATAAAAAAATTTCAAAACAAATATCACATTTAAATACAGACTGTTTTTCTTTGGTATGAGTTAAAAGATGTGTGTTCATGTCAGTGCTGTTGAAGAAAGACATTTCACAAACTTCACAATTGTAGGTATTCTCTTTATGCCATTTATTCATGTGCTTTTCAAACGAAGACTTCAGAAAATAAGTTTTTTCACACTTTTCACATTGAAATATTTTTTCACCAGTGTGTAGCATCACGTGCGATACGAAAGATGCTTTTGTTTTACATACTTTTGAGCATACTTTACATCCATACATTCTCTTCTTACTGAAGCCCTCTTTTACATGAATCATTTTTAAATGCTTCAAATAATCTGATGTTTCTGAGAACTTAGAAGTACAAAATTCACAAATATGTTTATTATGTTTTGAGTCTGATTTACTCACAGAACTAAGATGGCTAACCTCATCCATTTTACTAGAATCAGATACATTTAAAGAAAGTGAGTCAATATCATCACGAGTATGTGCAAGTTCTTGACAGACTGACCCACAACTGTTGGAGATTTTCAATTTATTTTCGTGTTTGGAAGAAGTACATTCCATTCCATAACAACCCTGCTTTTTATTAACTGAACTGGTTAAATGAAAGGATGCAGGGTCCATATTATCCTGAGTACATATGCATTCAGGATTGTTCAGCACTTCATGGTTGTTCTTCACTCTATTCCTTAGTTTGACTGAAGATCTTTTAGTTTTAGAAGAATCCAATGTGCATCCCTGCCTAACATGTTCTATGCAACTCAAATCAAGTGCACATGAAGCATCAGGATCATTATTTTGAGGGCCTGTGCTTTCATGATTGTTCTGTGACTGCTGGTCAAGGATAGAATTTAATTGAATGATCTGTTTAGTTAACATGCTCACAGTTCCTCCAGAATTTTCTGTACTTCCTTGTCCAACCTGATTGGTGCTACTCGAATCTAGTACATGTAAGGAATTAGAATTATTATCTTTTTTCATGGGTGCATCTCTTTGATTTGTTTGCACTTGATGACCAGGCTTTTTTAATTGTTTCTCCCAGTTGCTCTCAAACCTTTCAACCTTACAGGACTTTCTTGTACTTCTTCGACAAATCTGCTTAATGTTACATGAATTACGCACATGTAACGAATTATGATCACCATTATTATATTGAGTACACATGCTCTTTTGACTAGTTAGCACTTGATGGTAAGTATCTTTAAATTTCTTTCTCTGTCTTTTAGAAGGTTTTTTAATTACACAAGAATGTTTACTTCCTTGATTAACTTGACTTTTACAACTGGAAATAGGTGGAGAAAGGGAATTAGCATTGCTGTCTTTTCGCTTGCATATGTTAATATCTTGATTGTTTAACATCTGTTTCCCAAGGTCTTTTATTCTTTTCGCTTTTTTGCTATATGAACTTTCAGTAGAACAAATATTCTTTGATCTCTCTGGACTACTTAGCCTTACTCTTTTTGAATCAGATACAGGAGAGGACTGACTATTATTTGAACTACCTGCAGTCTCTTGATTCTTCAGTCCATGACAGATCTGATCTTTCGACTTCTTTCCCTGATGGTTATACATATTTTCAGTATTTTTTTTCTTTTCAATCCCAAATGTTTTACATGTTCTCAACTTAGCTAAGAAAGTGCTCCTTCCAATTTTTGAAGTAGCCTGGCTTACATTATTTGAATCCATTACATGTAGCAATTGGGACACACCATCATTTTGAGAGCATGCAGTTATTTGAACCCTTGGAACTTGATCATCAGTCTCCATTCTTCGAACCCTTGGAACTTGATTGTCAGTCTCCATTCTTCGAACCCTTGGAACTTGATCGTCAGTCTCCATTCTTCGAACCCTTGGAACTTGATCGTCAGTCTCCATTCTTCTTTTTGTCTGTTTGATACTCTCACTATTACACAAATCCTTTACAGGCTTACTTTGGAAAATTATGTTCGAGTCATTTACAAAATCACAATTTGTCTTAGTGAAATCATTTAGAATGACTGACATATTATTGAATTCTATATCACTCAAACTCCCTTGTTGTGCATGGTTTTTTGTTTCTCTTGAATTTGTTTCCTCATTAGTATTAGTGATAAGGTCAGCAGTTCTTTTGTTTTCTACTCTGTAATTTGTCATATTCTCTGTAGTTTTAATTTCTTGTGCAATGGAGCATTCGAGGCATTGGCTTCTTTTCATTCCATCCGGTACAACTGGAACTAATGAAGTCGGAAGCACTTTTGTTTTGAACCTGATTTCTGGATGCTTCGTTTCACTTAACCTCCTCTGAAAGTTTTCAAACTTGTTAATTTTATTGTTTGTTGGATGTGAATGTTGCACTGAATCATTTTGACTAGAGATATAACTTGTGTTCTGAGCATTATGACTGTGCTCCGAAATTTGTGATTTATTAGTAGGCACCTGAAATTGTCTATTGCATAATATATCAATATCTTGTGTAGATGTCAATGCATTGTTCTTAACATTTAATTGATGTAAGTTTAAGGCTTCAAAACTATTTGAAGAAGAAGAAGACTGTGAGGGTAAATCCTTTTGTAATGAATAACTTGGATGTTTCACAGCTGAAGTACAGCATAAATTCTCTTTCCTTCTCTCAATTTCATGTGCATTACACAGTGAATTCTGAATTGTGATTGGATCTTTCCATAATGTGCCACAAGTTGAAAGTGGCATATCAATATTTGATGTGTTAAATACATTGAGATTGATTCCTGAGTTGATAATCGGCATGTCTTTTCCAACACTAGTAGTGTTAACTGGACAGTAGAGTTGTTCAGATGGAACCAAACCATGTGGTGTGTTCTCATTCATTGAGTTAATGCCTACCTCCCTTAAATAATTCATAGTTATTCTTGGAACATTCAAATTGTAATAATGTCTAGAATTTGAAATTTTGTAGTTTACTGATTCATAAGAATAGGGTGCAGCATAATATATATCTGTCACTGGTATTAGTCTATCACATTGATAATGTGTGTTATTTGAACACATATTATTTTTTGTATGATTGTTCCAGTCACTGATACGTTCCCTGTTACCACATGCTGGTGAATTTACAAATGAAACATCCTGTTCTATTTGTTTGCAATGTAATGGAAAATCACTGAAGTTTTTTGCTAGGTTGGGATTTGTATACTTGGATGTACGTGAACTGAGTGTTGTGACTTTCAAATGATTTTGACTGCTATTTGATTGTAAATCTATGATTTTCACAACATTTTCAGTTTCATGTTGCTCTGGGCAGGATTTTGTGAGAGAGTTGAAGCTATTACCTAAATGCTTTGCACATGTAATGTGGTCATGTAATTTATCCCCTCCATAGAAATGCTTTGTGCCCTGATGATTAAGATGTGAAAAGTTAGGTCCACGTTTATACAATGAATCCATGTGACATCCTGGAGCAGATGTGTTTTGATACTGCTGAGAGTATTTAACTGCACTTTCAACATTTGCTTCCTCTAAACGTTCATTCACTCGACTTTTGATACTTGATGATAGAGGTGAGATGGTAGGTTTGTACATACTGCATGCTGATTCATTATTTTGTTTGGAGGATAGAGAACACTGAATGAAGTTTGTGGGTGCATTGTTTTCTTCCTCTCCAAACTCTGGAGATGTGATTGTTTGTCCACATAATGCCAAACTTGGACAGCTGTGTGAAGAGGAATGCAACTTTCTTCTGCTTGGTATATTATGTGTTGGATATCTGTCATCTCGAAGAACCCTGCCACCATGACAGTTGTGAGCAATTTTATCATGGCCTTTAACCAAATAGTCACTGACATTTAAATGTGACAGATTTTCCCTTAAAGGTCTTACTGATGAATTGTGCTGATGGCAAGTATTCTGTCTGTGTCCAATTTTATAATAGATTGGGGCTTGTGAAGTAGTAAAGAAAGCAGATTGTACTGGAAGGTCCGACTTTGCTGCACAACTGGAATGTACATGTGATTCTTTTACACCATGAATGCTTTCAACCTGAAATACAAAAAGGAAAAGTTTATCAAACAAATTAACTTTCCTTAACCCTTTACCTAACGAATCGCCCACATCCACCCAGTTGAAAAAAATAAGTTTTTCAAAATATTTCAACAAAACCATACCATAAGGCCCCTCATTGCAACGAGCTCATCGAACTCGTTCCAATGAAGGTATCACATGATATGGTTTTGTTGAATTTTGGGGGAAAATTTAAAAAAAAAAATAATAATTAAAATAATAAATTTTGATATTCTCTATGTTGGGTAAGGGTTAATTAAAACACAGGCACAAATTAAAATAGGACTGGACGGTAAATGAAATTCGTAGTTTATTTTTTTTTTTTTGGGAGGGGGGGGGGGGGGAGGAGAAAAACACTTGGGTTATGTTTTGATTTTGGTATCTTCCTATTATATTAAATCAAGATTTAGAGTAGGCTCATTTGGAGATGCCAAGCCCACTGATCCAACAATGATAGTATTCATTCTGCTACAATAGCCCATCACATTAATATGATTTTAAATCATCTTATTACCAAAAAATAGGAATAACCTTCATAAAAATACTTGATCAAATGCAAAACTCTTTCTACAACCTAGCCTGACCTACTGTAAAAGCAGAACGTTTTGTGGGGTTAAATTTTCGTGGTTTTGTGAATTCAGGCATTTTCGTGGGGATTTAATTTCGTGGTCAGCCGATTTGAAAACATCAATATGATGGCGCCGCTTCTGAGCATAATGTGCTCTTGTATGAAAACACCATTAATGGAAGAAGCCAGCAATATTGTCCTGTGTGTGATTAACGCCCAAAATGACTTCTAGTAAGTGTCCACCTCTATTAAATGGTGTGAAACCTATTTAATAACTAACACAATAGGAACATTAGTAGTATTATAAAAGCGGTCATGGGTTTCGTTCTGGAATGTAGCACAGAGGAACATCAACCTTGTGATAGAACGGTGAACAGGAAATTAAAAGGCGTGGTCAAACAAAACTTTATCAAATGGTACGTCAATGAAGTGTCAATGCTTGTGTCAAAGGGGAAGCCAGTTGAAGATGTCAAAATAGTCTTATGCATGAGCCACATAAAACTTATTCATGGCAACTGGGTATTATCGGCTTTTGATCAAGCGTCGTAAGACAAAGACTGTATTGTGAATGGCTTTCGCCTTGCGGGCATAGCGGAAGTTTTAGATAAATAAATATTCCATTGGACTCATTGTCGCTAATTAAATGATGTGATGACAGTTTGTGATAAAATGAAATCTACTGTGTTGTCCATGTGTTCATTTAATCGTGTTTAGTTTACTAGCAATACTATTTGAATGTATGTTCATTTTCTTTCATAAATAAAATTTTAGTGTGATTAATTTGTTCTGGCTATTAAAATGTAGTTGGTCAGCAATTTCGTCATTCTGAAATACCATTTTTCATCACGGAGGATTGAGATATTTTCGTCATAGATGGAGGTGTCGTGGGCATAAATTTCGTTGTGATTTAATTTCGTGGCTTTTTCTCACCCACGAAAACCACTAAATTGAATCCCCAACGAACTTTTCTGTTTTTACAGTATCACAAAAAAGCGTAAATCAGAATTTCTTTCCCAATTTATTTTGAATTACAACTCATTTTAATCAGTGCTAGATCTATACATAATACGGGGTAATAATGTAAATCAGAGAGCACTGTGGTGGAGTCAAGTCAGTGCATTATTATTTCAGTGGAGCCCACTTAATTTGATATCTCTTAACTAAATAATCCTGTTAATTGAATATAATTTCACAACACAAAACCTTTTATCATACCTCCAGTACAAATTTTACCTGTTAATTGAATATAGGTTATAGAGTAAACTCCTGTTAATTGAATAAAAAATCTTATAACCTGTCGAAAAATTACACTGACTCTCCCCCACTTTTCCTTTGTTTATAGACCTATTTGGCCTCAGGACATCCAGTACAGGCAATTAATCTGTTATATCTTGTTTGACAGAGCTCATGGAGCTCTGTCAAACAAGATATAATAGAATAAATGCTAAGTTTATCTCCAGAATATAGGAATGTGACACGATCCCTATTAATTGAATACTCCTGTTAACTGAATAATTTTCATTGACAAAGTTGCTATTCAATTAACAGGGTTCCACTGTACTAAAAATAACACATTTATTAAATAGGTAAAAAACTCTCAATTCGTCCATGAACCGTTTTTTCCTACTGACTTCCAATGCACAAACTTTAAACAACAGCAACACAAAACATGGCATAATGTCATGACGACCAGACTAAATTGGCTAGCGTCACAAGTAACCCCTAAAATTATGATTTGATCAAATAAGCGGTTTTCAAATCCAACATGCAGTGAATTCAATATAGAGGTCGCAAAAAATTTTCTAAGTCGAAAGGATGAAAAAGTGCCATAATTCTGGACAAAATTATTGGACATAAACCCGTTCCTCGTTCCAATGAGGGGGTCAAAAAAAATGAATGGTGTTTTTCTTGTAGGTAAAAGATTAATACAATATAACCCACCCTAAATAGGACAGATAACGTAAATTCTCCCTACTGAAATTATGCAAATATGACCCAATTGTATTTTGTTCAGCCAATCAAATTGCCTAGTTTTGATATTGACCAATGAAATTGACGGAAGGCTTTATTTATCACTGATTAATATGAAAACAAAATATCAAATGTTTTAAAATGAACAAAACGGACGAGTCATATGATAAAGGTACATATTTCATGTATGATTGTTTCCAAAAAGTGCAGAGTCCATAAATAGTTTGATCATCTCGCAAGTGTGCACTATTTAAATTTGGCCGATTCAAAAATGGTCATTACTGAATCTTAAGTTGTGTAAAATCAGAGTAAAGAGTATTTTTTCATGGCACTGTGCAACTTACAATGAGATAATTCCAATTGGTCGAGAATCCACGTCTCCTCCATCCATGCAACCAGCAACATGGGGGGACGGGGGGAGGGAGGGGGGTAGGGGTTGTCACTCCCCTCACCTAATAACCATCATAATTTTTAATATACTCGCCCAAAAAAGAAAGTGTGCATTGCAGAAATTGATCAAACTCCAAAAAAATAATTTTGTAGGTGTAAAGAGTGTTAACCTGTTCATGAATAAGTTATACTGAACACAAAAGCAGCTTTCCCCGTTAAAATTGCATGAACGTTAAATGACATGCTGCACGTTTGTGAAAAGGCATGTTTTGCACGTGGAGAGTCTGAAAATTCATGCAGCAGTGTGAATCCTTGGGTATTTAAACACTAAAGTAAGGCCTTCCTATCGTTCACATTCAAACTTGCACTGCTGTTAAAACGACTCCACATTAGCATGCCAAAAGATTGACAATGAATCAACGTCTCCTTGCCCTGGGTATGATTAGAGCTGGCAGAACACACAGAGAGGTTGCCCAGCATTTGAACCGCCACCGTAACACTGTAGACAGGCTAGTCCATCGACATGCACAACATGATGACGTTCGAGACCGACCCCGCTCCGGGAGACTCCGAGTTACCACCCCTGCACAAGATCGGTATATCTGTGTCGTCCATCTCCGGAACCGGCAACAAATGGCAACGACGACAGCCAAGAACATCCCTAACCTGAGATGGATACATCCTCAAACAGTAATCAACCGGCTGAGAGAATATGACTTACGTCCTCGAAGACCTGAAATTCGTCCGATTTTGACGTTACGTCATGGCCCCGGCATCATTCTACAGCAGGACAACGCCACCCCATGCAGCTCGTGTTGTTCAACAGTATCTGCAGCAACAACAAGTGGATGTTCTTCCCTGGCCCGCAAATTCGCCCGATATCTCACCCATTGAGCACGTATGGGACGAAATGAAACGTCAGCTACGCCGGCTTCCCCATGCACCATCAACGCTTGTGGAACTCCAAAGACAGCTTATCAGAATATGGAACAACATACCACAACACTTCCATGCTAACTTGTTTGCTTCCATGAGGTGTAGATGCACAGCAGTAGTCGATGCAGGTGGAGGTCATACCAGATATTGAGTGTGTGACTTTTGTGTTTGACCCTTAGTGTCTTTGACTCTCCATGGCACCAAGAGTATTCGTCGTAGCATAATGAAATTTCTCATTTTGATCACAAATTGATTCATCTGTGATTGAATAAAATTTGCATGAATGAAAATGATATATATCTTTTTTTAGTGTTATTTTTTAGCATGCACACTTTCTTTTTTGGGAGAGTATAGTTGGAAATTCAAAGCCATTAATTCCAATAGTTGGAAATTTAAAGAAATCAATTTTCTGCATATTTTTAACTTTTCAGATCAGTTGATGAGAATTTTCAACCCATGATCAGATTTTCAGGCTGTGACTGGCAATCATTTGCAGTAACCGGCAGAGCCAAAGCAATTTTCCTATTTGCAAATTCTCTTGACGTTTCCAATCAGCTGACTAAATTTCCTAAGTTCTGACTCAAATCTGTGACTGGTCCATCTTCTCAATTCATCGTTTTGTTGGCTCAATGGTTGTCAGTCTATAGTCCTTGTGTAGCCTGGTAGGCCCCTGAGAAGCTTTGAGATTTGATTTGGATTCAAATCTTCCATGAGATTTGATTCAATTTGAATACATCAAGGGGTATTCAAAATTTTGAATCCATGGCGCAGTTTTGTTATATTTATTCCTTCGATATTTTATTGAAGAATTTCCTCCAATTCAGTTGTCAAAAACTAATATATGATTGTAATATAATAAACAGCAGTGCTCAAAATAACTTTTTTTCTTTGCGTAGCAAAATGCTGCACATTTCCAAACAATGAATAGCACTTCGTAAACATTACATAGCTATTTTTGTATACCAGAGTTATGTTATGCTGCTTTGTATTGAATTCTTCTAAGTAGAGAGAATAGTTTCCATCCATTTTTGTGCATTTCCAAATGATCTGCAACACATGAAACATTTACTATGTTTTTTTTTTAACTGAACTGCCTTTAAGAATTGCGTGGACTTGGATATTTTCAAATGACGTCTTGGTTGGCTTTACCCAACGAATCGCCCGTGTAATATGCAAATTCAGCAGTTGAAAAAATATTAATTTTCGAAAAATTTCAACAAAACCATATCATGTGACCCCCTCTTTGGAACGAGCCCATCGAGCTCGTTCCAAAGAGGGGTCACATGATATGGTTTTGTTGAAATTTTTTGAAAAAATTTTAAAAATATTTAAAATAATAAATTTTGATATCGTCTGCGTTGGGTAAAGGGTTAATAGAGTTCTCAAAATGGATCTTACATATGAAGTTGCTAATGATGCTTGATGGAGAGTTAATCTGAGTTATGCCTGGAATATTCCACAATCAGAAGTAAAGCATCAGTGAACTAGTTCTCAAATTTGTTTGCACATTTTCATTTACATTTTGCAATACAAGATAATCAACTGCAGCCTAATAGTCTGCAGTTGGTTATCTTGTATCGTAAAATGCTATACATAATTGAACATTGTGTAGCTTTTTGCAAGTTTTGCATAGCAAAAAGCAATGCGACACTGCTTATTTTGAGCTCTGATAAACAGATACTAGAACATTTTTGTTTGTCTTGCTACAATTGTAATCTGTACTCCTCTGTACTCGTCGAGTCGGCGACTGTTATCTTTAAATTGGCACAGAATTATGATATAATAATAAAAGCAAATGTGACTCACAATTCCTTCTGTTGGAACTCAATACGTTACTCAATTTATTTACATTGATATTAAGTCATGGAACGATCATGTGCTCACATGGCCAACCGCGTTGCATCCGGTGGTCCATGTGATGAAAGTTTGCATGTATTTCTTGTGGTATTGACAGGGACTGGAGTGCACTTATCCAGTGCGCAATTTTTACAGAATAGTGCACAATAGTGTGACAGGACTTCTAGTTTTAACTGTATGTGGAGAGTGGATTACAACTAAATCGCGGTGGGATAGATTTTTCACTTAGTAATTATTTACAATTTCTGAAGACAAAACACAAGAACTTGCAAACTTCCATCACATGGCCCACTGGGTTGCACCTGGTGGTCCATGTGAAGAAAGTTTGCAAGTGTTATTATGAACAATTATAAGTACTTTTGAAGTGGAGAATATATGGCGCTGCGATTAAGATGTAATCCACTCTCTTCATTCAGTATATGCAGTTGAAATTTTAATATCTATTTACGTTATACCATGTATATGTATCCCAGTGTAGAGGTTAGGAATTTGTTAATGATCTCTATTTACTAGAATAGAATATTATATCTCACGTGACCTTCTAGGCTCCCGATTGGACGAATGCTGCCCCCATATTTCGTGTAGTTTGCATTCACAGAACTGACCAGGCACTATACCCACGCACTACACGTTTTCTATTTTTAGCACACTGCTACATCAGTTTTCTTTTCTTACTGGGCGAATAAAACTAATCAGGCTAAATTTAAATATCAAGTCACAGAGGCACAACATCCACAAAACTACCCCGAAAGAAATCATTGTGGAAAAATGTATTGCTTTTCCATTGTTGAAGTCACATTTTCCGAGGCGTTAATTTCATTCTTTGAGAAGATGATCCATATTTCGTTTCGAAGAGAATGATCCATACCTGGGTACAACTTTCATGAGAACACGTCCGGATATGAAAAATCATTTGTTTTGCTGCTCATATTATTTCGCTATTTAATTGTATGTTTTGGGCAGTCAACGAATAAATAATGGAATTCAATTGAATCTTCAGAGTTTTGTATCCCGTACTGACCCATTCGGTAATGTATATGTGTGACAAATGTGTGGAAATTATCAAACTGCATTGTCAAATTTCCAAAATTTTAGCTGTCATTCGCGAGTTGCGCGATTCTAGAATACACAGTTCCGTTTGGGGGAAATGTTTTGTTTACCCTTGCCGACCGATTCAAAATTTGTCTTCTACTCCTATCAATAATCCAAGTTACCGTTTCGTATTTTTTTCCATATAACGCTGGTTGGTAGAGCTGCTACCTTGGTAATAGATTAACAAATCGGACAGATGTTTTTCTTGATGGGTGTTCGATATCATATAAGGATTCGTGCATGTCTTGTCGTTGACTACTCCAATATAGTGCCCTGTGAGGTTGTGTAGTTCCTGACATGAAGCGTAGGGAACTACACCACCTCAGTGGGCACTATATGGGTGTAGTCAACTCCAAGCCATGCACTATTCCTTAAGCATAGAATAGTGCCATTTTTAAACTGGAATTGGGTTAAGCTAATAGAGCAGTTTGACAGGGGCAAAAGTGCACCTACTCAGCGTGATATTACTTCAAAATAATGCACAATACAGTCATAGGACTTCTAGTTTCAACTGTAGGTGATACAGATAATTCCTATCAATTGTATAAAAACAGTTATGTCATGTCAAGAAATTTAAATTTTATAGTAAATTTCCTTTCTTATTATACCTACCCCAATTGTTTAAATTATAAAACCATACTAGTAGAATCACAACGACTAATAAATGACAATGGGAGATGAGGTGTATGGCCCTGTGTGACACAGACAGAAAGGACAGTAAAACAGCACAGGGCTGGAACTGACCTTGAAGCCTAATGACTAGGGTAGACGGCAAGAAAAAAGGTCCTCAGACTGCTCCTGCAGCTGACGAAGATAGAAGGTGGAGAAAGTAGAAGCATTTCTCCAGTAGGCTGCCTGCATAACATCCGACAACTGACGGAGTTAGCATAAGCCCAGGAGGTAGACAATGCATGCACCGTGTGGGCAGAAAAACAATTGGTAATACAATCGTCAGTCGCTAGATGAGCGTGTCACGTGCGAATAGCAAGACAAATCCATCCCTATGCAGAAATGGATTGTGGTGAGATCTTCTGTCGACCAGGGATAAATGATGCAAATATATCTTTTCCTGTCTATCCTAATGAACTGGGTCCAGTTGAGGTAAATAGGAATTGCACGAACCGAACAGAGCAAAGGGCGATTACCCTCAGCAGAAGGAAGAGCCCTGATACAGATAGGAGGTTGAGTAGTTTCTGGCATCTGATTCTTGACCAGAAAGGAGCAATCAGTGGTAAAGTAACACTGTTGGCGGAGCTCCTGAAAAAGGCTGGATCAACTGAGAGGGCGTGAAGCTCACTAATCCTTCTGGCTGAGGCAAAAGCCATCCGAGAAGCCATCTTGGGGGAAGCTGCAAAATCCTAGGCCTTTTCAAAGAAAAGTGCCGAATAAGCTTGGAGAGGTACAGATTAGTACCGATACGACGCTTTCCCACCTACGAATAGATCTCCGAAAGCATGGATCTGTACCCTTAAATAGTAACTGGCTGGAGATCCCGAGAATCAAAGAGATATACCAGAACTCCGCAATCTGTGTTATCGAAGGATCGACATAATCAACAGAGTGATCAGCACACAATCGATAGAAGACCTCCCATTTAGCCGCATAGGCTAAACCAGTGGAGTGCCACCTTGAAGAAGAAATGCGCTCCACTGCTTGTCTCGAAAACATTTACAGAGGAGACAGGACCTGATAAAAGATATGTGTGAAGGCACAATGAAGTCAGGTTGATGTGAAAACTCCTTGGGTGACCTTGGCAAAGAAGGTCGTGACAGAGGGAGACGTGCTGGAACTCCCGACAACAGAGAGCGGAGCTGATTGATCCGCATCCGCTGAGCAGTGAGGTGACAGGGGAGCGATCAGAATGATTCGAAAACTGCAGGTTCATATCTTGGCTAGAACCTGAGACAGAATCGGAACTGGCGGGAAGGTGTAGCCGACTAGACCATTCCAATCAAGTGACAGAGCACCAATGGCGAAAACCAGAGGATCTAGACACAGGGTTCCAATGGGGTGGCTAAAAGATCGATGTGGGGATGACCTCAGAGATCGCAAAGCGACTGAAACACTGCTCTGCGAAGCATGATGAACCTGCCCCATCGGGACAGGGAGTTAGCTAGGGCATTCAGACGTCCTGGTTCCAAATGTTCCAAATTAAATGACCACAGTCGAATTGCCAGACAACAGAAGGACCTGACAATTTGAAAGGTGGGGGGATCACATCAACCAGAAGAATAGCAAGAAGCTCCTTCTGGTTGATGTGAAGAGCTGCTTCATCCTGGTCCCATACACCGGTCCATGAAGGGAAAGACCAGAGGATCCAACATCGCGTACCATCTGAGATCGCACGCATCAGCCATCAGAACACTATCGGACATGGGCAAGTCCAACAGAACTCCCTGCATAATCCACTGAACATCCATCCAGGGAAGAAGGTTACGGTGAAGAGATGCTGGTAACTGAAGCACCAGATCCAGAGGATCAACATTTGGCCTCCAATGACTGAGAAAGTGTTGGAAAAGTCTGACCTGGAGCCGACCTAGAGGAATGAGATCCGTCACCAAACCGCAGAGACCGAACAGCCGGAGACTACTCCAAGCTGTCGCAGACTTGGACAGGGTCAGAGTCAGGGCGAAAGCCAAGAGAATCACAGCCCTCGTCTGGGGAATCACCACCATATTCATCTGAGTACAGAAGTCCATCCCTAGATGACAAAACGACTGAGAAGTGACCAGGTCCACCTTCTCTTAACAATGTTGACTCTGAACGCTAGTGACATGAGCAGGCTCAAGTGTGTCGACATCTGACTCCAGAAGACAGCATTGGAGTGCCTCTGGAGGATATCATCCACAGGGTTTCCAGGCCATTTCTTGGCAATTTTCATGGATTTTCCAGGCCCCCATTTATGAAATTCAAGGCTTTTCAAGTCCGTGGCTGGCAAAGTACCCGAAATTATCAGATAACGACTAGAAACTTTCTCTTATATTTCCCTTTGTTGGTAATTCTAACACTTGACATCATTTCTTGGAAAACTCTTTCTGAAAGCAATCCAAGCAATGATATCACTGATTAGAATTAGTGAGCCTGAGAAAGACATTTTCTTGTGTTTATCCTACAACTGCAGTGTAATTACCAGGTGGCACAATAGCTATGTCTCTTGTACATGTACCACTATTCTAACTGAATACAAATGAATTGATGTCATCCTTTCTCCCAAGTAAATTACATGTTACATGTAAATGACACATTTCGTAACCCACAATGTCTCCGGAAATGTCATTCGAAAACCAAAATGTAATTCCGTTGTGGGGAAGTGTACCTTCCAACAAGCTTGGATTAAATCAACTGCATACTATAACTGGTTACTGCCTGTTCCAGTTGAATGGTATTCAGCTAAATGCAGTAAGTGTCGAAAAGGTTTTAATGTTTCATACATGGGTGAATCATCCTTAAAATCGCACATGTTAACATTTGAGGTGAATAAGACAATAACACTTTCATTTGGAAATCCAAACTCGGAATCCACCGTGATGGCGACTGCCCGTGCCAGGACTTTAAGATGACGTTGTGGCAAATTCATCAGACATACATGCTTCGGAAATACTCAAATAGTTCAACTGAACAATCATCCATTTGTAATATTTTCAATATGAATAAATTATCCACGCATGTGTGCTAAGCATTCGAACAGGCAGAATTTACAATAAATCTTCCCACTGGGTAAAATATACTCCACTGTGCTCACCCACATCAATAGCAACCATTCACAATGCTTGATTCAAAGGATTTCAGTGTCACATCAGTGCAAAGTTCTATCAATAGTGCACACATTGGCACTGCCGTAAATACTCCAAAATATGACCGAATTAATAAACCACACAGTTACATTTGCTGTAAATGCCATAAAATATGTTCGGATTAAATTACGCATCACAAAATTCTCAGATTTCTCAGGCTTTTCAAGGCTCCCATTGGAAATTCAAGGCTTTAAAGGCCTTGAATGACCTTTTGACGAATTCCAGACTTTTCCAGGTTTTCAAGGCCCCGCGGGAACCCTGATCCAGATACGCCAAAGTAGTCATCCTGAACTGTGTGCGATGGAAGGCTATCACATGCGATATCAGTTGGATGAAGGCTCAAGGAGCCATGTTGAGGCCAAAAGGCATGGCCTTGAACTATAAATTTGCCCCAGAAAAGCGAACCTGAGATACTTTTGCGATGAAAGTAAGCATCTCGCAGGTCGATGCTGGAAGAGAAATCTCCCTGGTGAATGGGGCGGCAAACCGACCTGACAGTCTCCATGCTGAACTTGGGAGCAATGATAGACTGGTTCAGGATACTCAGATCAATAACCGATCAGAGTCAGCCATCCTTCTTCGGCACCAAGAACAGGAGGGAATAAAATCCCACTGAATGAATGTTCTTGATGACCTCGATCGCTCCCTTTGATAGTAGATTGTCAACCTCCATGATCAAAAGTTCCCGACTTGAAACGTCTGAAGTAACTTGGGTTGGAAGAGGCACTCTCGACACAGTGGGGGTGCCTCCGAAAGGATATCTGCAGACTGGACTGAACATCTAACACCCAAGGATCGGATATGATTGTGGCCTAACAGTCTGCAAACTCGGATATCCCTCATCCCACCTGAGATGAATTGAGGTGAGGACCTTCATTTCGAGCCCTGGAAAGGCCCGTGAGAGGAGAAATCACCTCCTCTGCTAGATGAAGGATCCTAAGACCTCTCTCTGGACTGCCGACACTTACCCTTACCACATGAGTAAGAGGAAGAAGCGGAAGCAGGAGGACCCGCCCTTGGCTTCACAGAGGAAGCAGAAGGGCGGTTGTTAGGGTCGAAATGGCCACAGCCTCCAACAGAAGACGGATCAAGCTGGTGAAGCAGCAGCTAACCTTTGGAATGACCAGACCATCGCCACGGAATCATGGAACAGTTGCTGACCCACCAAAGAAGCAGATTGAAGAGCAGTGCCCTGCCTTTCAGTAAGGGAACAGCTTGAGACCAACACAGCGTCCCGGCGAACTAATTCCAAATTAGCCGTGTTACACTGTTACAGGCATGCATGTGAGTTAGAGATCACACGCAAAGGAGCCTGTATGTTGTCAAACTTATCTGGAGACAGATAAGCAGCCAAGGCAGAGACGTCGTGATCCGAGAAATTATGCCTAGCATCACTGTGGATAAGGCCAACATGGACTCCAAAGTTGCCATAGGAATACCCGGGGCAAAAAGGTATCAGCCTAGTGAAGACTGAAGCCTTCATAGCCTTAGAACTCAGCTATGAGTCCAATGCTGAAAAAACTGCGACCACTGGTACGGTCAAAGGTGCCCAGAAGCAGGTTGCTCCACAGGCTGTAGGCGTGTGACCGATGATCATGGCCTGGCTGAAGCCTCTGGCAGTTTGAAGAAACTCAAACACAAAGTCAAGAGCCGCTCCCAATTCAGAAGACTGATGGCTCTCAACGTCAGGTGTGTTTGACCCATCGCCTTAGTCAAAAGGCACATAGCCCATGTAGGAACATCAGGGGGAACAGAAAGCAGCGGCCTGCTTCCAATCTTGGGAGGCGGCTCCCTGGGGGGGGGGGGGTGCCTGGAAGCCACTAGAAGCCTTACTGGAGGCAACAGGAAGGCTCTTGGAAAGAACCTGCACGAGCAAGGAGGGGTCTCCCTAAGCTCACAGCCCATATCTGCCGGTTCAACGTGGGAACAACCCAGCAAAGTGGCTTCACATCTGACCCTCTAAACCACCGAAGGGTCATAATCCTCTAGAACACTTTGGGCAATGGATGGCAGCCGAAACAGATGCTTATAGGGGTATGAAATATCAAAAGGATCTGAAGTGAGGGAACTCAGGAGAGTCACTGCGGACCTCTGAGGGACAGAAGGTCCAGGCTGCACAAAAATGCACTGGTCCTGCAAAACTGGCCGAAGGACCAGAGTGCATGGACGGAAGCGCAATAGAGTCCACAGTGACCACACCATGGCCATCTGAATCCAAATCAAAACCTGCTGGGCTCGACGGCTGAGACACCACAGAAGAGTGATTGGTCGGCAACCACTTCCGACTTCGACAAGTTGAAGCCAGGGAAGGTTGAGGCAGATATCTCATGTCCAAGAAGCAGAAATCCCTGCAAACCCCTGCAGGGATAAGCCGAGGCCGGCTGAAATGAAGACTGATGACGTCACCAACGGAGTAGCAGCAGGAGAGGATACATCAGTAGCTGTAGACAAAGGAGGAAATGCGGAGAGAGCAACCGAGCTTGGCTCCAAAGGAGGAGTCATAACCCTAGTGATAGCCTCAGATGTCGACTGGAGGGGGACGCATCTCTTCGCCAGAAAGTTAGCAGCTCTTGTGGTATCCACGCCATAAAAAGTATTCAAAACCCCCAGGAGGGGATATAACTCTCTCCAGACAGAGTCGAATCGGGAGGCCCCGAATGACTGCGATCCCCTTCCCAGGGGCCTGGGAGGAAAATGTCTTGTGCCCGAACTACACAATAGATGGAAGCCCAAAAGAAGACCACCCAGCCCACAAGGTCTTTCAATAGAACACCCAAATAAAGTGGAGCATGAATAATGGGAAATTTCAACATGCTAAGACAACAAAAATGGCCTGCAACGTATCGTCCTAGGTAGTGAGAGCAATGTAGATAGGAAGGTGAACCCAAAGAAAAAACAAGAGGCCCCAGGGGGCCTGAGGGTGTTCACCTGACATGGTAGCCTAAATATCAACCCAGGGAATTGATTTCAACATGTCGCATCTGCCCCTCCTAAGAAAAGCTTACACCAAAAAAGGGAACTGGCAGAAATTCTACCCTCAACAGATGGGACAAAAGCTGTCAAAACCGCCCCCAGCTGACACCCAACTCAGTTAAAAGCAGAACCGAAAGGGTTAGCATTAATGAAAAAAAGACCGAAACAGCATGGTACGTGAAAATCGTGCGCAAAATCAGTATAGAGATTTATCACGAAAAATACCGTGAATAATCGAGAGAATATACAAAAACGCAGCCCTATATGTCTGGATAGTGAAGAAACAGCTATGAATCCACAATTCAGAACAGGAAACATCATTAACATTGCATCAAAAGATATCACTGTTGAAGAGCGAAACGATCCGCATCCTGTAAGATGGCGGAAAATAAAATAGAATGACACATTGGTTATGCGTCTGTGCACTGGTTCCGGAAGCCGTGGATTAGTACAAGGAGAAGAGTGTCCCCTACTGGGTGTGTGACGGTCGCACTCGACCCAGTTTTGGCTTATTTTTTCTTGGGTGCTTTTGTACCACTTTTCTTTCCCAAATCGCTTGGGAAAGAAGAAAATTGAGAGTATATTTCCAAGTTGGAGACTTCCACTGTAGTGCAAGTCTGTTGTTAACAACTGTAAGGTAGGTTGATAAGAAATTACACTGACAATTACCAAATTCCCCTTGTTTATAGACGTACAGTTAAAACTAGAAGTCCTGTCATGAGCTGTGCACTTATCTAGGCTTAATTGCGCGTAGGAATTGCGTGCAATTCCCATATCGAATGGCATCCAAAGCATGGCAGATTCTCCTGGTTCTTCATAGCAAACACAGGCAATGTTTCAGCCAATGGACCTCCGGTTTACCCAGAGGTCCATTGGCTGAAACATTCCTTGTGCACTGGCCTTATGTACAGAATTTGATAGCCTTACTAAGGTCATAATGCGTAGATTAACGCACAGATCGACGTGCTTTTTGCACGCATTTCATGACAGGACTTCTAGTTTTAACTGTACTTTGCTCCAGTACATCCATTACAGACATTTAGCTCTGTCAAATGATATATAATAGATTAAATGCTCAGGTTATCTCTAGAATATGGTAACGTGACCAAATCACTGTTACTCAGGGATTCTTCCACCCTCTGTGAGAAAGGGTCAATGTCCCATGCAATCTGGAAACAGGCCTGAAAATAAGTAGTTGGATATTTGCAGAATGAGGTCCCTGGAGGGTGAATTTGATGATGCTGTCCCATACAGTGGGCCAATTTATCCTCTGGGTCCCTCTTTCTGTTTAGTTTTGAGACCTTGATTCAGATTGAGGTTCACAGAGGGTAAATTTAGTGATGCTACCCTGCTAAGCAGGGTAGCATCACTAAATTCGCCCTCTGGGGACCTCATTTTGCTGATGACAGTCTGCTTATTTTCTGGCCTGTCTGGAAAGTTTGCATCATGAATGCTCCAATTGGGAATTTTATTTGGAAGAGAAGAAACATACAAAGAATTGCCCTCAAACTGAACCGAGAACATTAATACAGAAGATTACAACATGTAGCAAGTTAACAACAACTAAAACTATCACTGAAGTTGATTAATACCCCCACATCAGGCATGTTAACCTCCAGAATAATTTATTCAGGGAAATGGGATGGATTTCGGGGAAAAGTCTGCACAGGGACAAAACAAAAGAAAAAACTTGCGAATTTTCAGCTCATGGAGAACCATTAATACCAAGTTACATCCAGATCTAGTTGTCAATTATGCTGATGCATTTATGCTATGTTAAAAAATCATAAAATAATTGTTGATTTAATATTACTCACATTTTTTTTGGTTTTCCAGACAGAACAATAGATTTTCCAAGACAGACTATCCCAAAACATTAATATTGTGCAAAATAAACAACTTTCAAGTGTTTAAATTGAAAAAACAAAAAATAATTGAATTTTTTATGGAGATTATATGCAAATTAGATTGAAAAGTCTCACTAAATTTTTTTAAAAAATGAATGGAAGAATTGGCCACCTCAATTCTAAAATATAACCGAAAATTTTATGAACCTATCTTGTGTACTTTTTATTTTATGGCTGTTTTTGTATTCATTATCTGCATTTTTCAGCATTAAAATTGTCACTTTTGGACACATTTCAGTTGTGGGAAAATACGTGTAGTGACAGAAAAATCAGTCAATCACGAACCTTTAAATGGCCATATTTCGAAAAGTATTGAGAATTTTTTAATTCTGTAAAACGTTTATTGTTTCTTAAGCATTGTAGAAAGATTTATCATCAAAATTTGAGAGCTATGTGTACTTTTAAAAAAATCATGTAAAACCCTTATTTTCAACTGAATTTCCACATGAAGTGGCTGAAACAAAAGAAAAAATAATTATTTGGAGGGTTAGAGGGGATATCCAAGTTCATTATTCCGGATGTAGCATATTTTTAAAAATCCGGCAAGAGGATCACAGATCCACAAGTCGAGTTTTGACATTAAATTTCATGAAAAGTCAAAAAAGCAAGTTATTTGTCGCAACAGCAACTTTTGCCAACAGTGATAACTACAGTATTCTATTTATAGTAACAGTGACCTTGCTTGATCTTGAGGCTTCAGACCCCAAAATCAATAGGTGTCTTCCTTTCCTATGGAGTAACCTCTATGTAAATTTGGTGAAGGTATGACAAATAGAACTAAAGTTATTGCCCAGAAACCAATTTATTGAAAAAAAATATTCCATTTATAGTAACAGTGACCTTGACCTTGGAATTGCAGACTCCAAAATCAATAGCTGCTTTCCCTTCCTACAGGGTAACCTCTGGCATAAGTTTGGAAAGGTGCTTCAAATAGAACTAAAGTTATTGCCCGGAAACCAATTTGTCACAAAATATTCTATTTATAGTAAGTGACCTTGACCTTGGAGTCCCAGACTCCGAAATCAATAGGTGTCTTCCTTTCCTATAACGTAACCTCTGGTATAAGTTTGGTAAAGGTGCGTCAAATAGAACTAAAGCTATTGCCCGGAAACCAATTTGTCACAAAATATTCGATTGATAGTAACAGTGACCTTGACCTTGGGGCCCCAGACTCCAAAATCGATAGGTGTCTTCCCTTCCTATAGGGTAACCTGTGGTATAAGTTTGGTGAAGATACATGGAACAGAACTAAAGTTATTGCCCGGAAACCAATTTGTCACAAAATATTCTATTTGTAGTAACAGTGACCTTGACCTTGGAGTCCCAGACTCTGAAATCAATAGGTGTCTTCCCTTCCTATAGGGTAACCTCTGGTATAAGTTTGGTAAAGGTGCGTAAAATAGAACTAAAGTTATTGCCCGGAAACCAATTTGTCACAAAATATTCTATTTATAGTAACAGTGACCTTGACCTTGGGGCACGAGACTCTGAAATCGATAGGTGTCTTCCTTTCCTATAGGGTAACCTCTGGTATAATTTTGGTAAAGGTACATCAAATAGAACTAAAGTTATTGCCCGGAAACCAATTGTTTACGCCCACCGCCCGCCCGCCACTTCATCAAACTATAAGTTGAGTTTGACTTCGTCAAAACTCGACTAAAAATTGATTTTATGGGTAAATAAATTCATTGAAACTTTGAAGCTTCAGTAAACATTGAAATTCTACTCGTATAAATTTGCTACATGCTCCGTTGTCTTGCCCAATGATCAGAGAGGTCAACTATAAAAAGATTTTGATGGTACATGATGTCATCTCATACGGAAATTTGCATAAGTGAAGCACCCTGAAATCAGCAGACTTGAAAAACAGGGGAACAGATCGCCATTTTTACAGCGAAAACCAACTCGACGTCTTTCAGTAATAAAATCTTGATGAAGATAACTTTGTTGCCAATAACACTTACACACATTATCCAAAACTCCAGCAAGAGGTTCACAGATCCAGAAGTCGAGTTTTGACATTAAATTCTGAAGAAATAAGCTATTTGTAGCAACAGTAATCTTGACCTTGGAGTCCCAGACTCCAAAATCAATAGGTGTCTTCCCTTCCTATAAGGTAACCTCTCGTATAAGTTTGGTAAAGGTGCGTCAAATAGAACTAAAGTTATTGCCCGGAAACCAATTTGTCATAAAATATTCTATTGATAGTAACAGTGACCTAGACCTTGGGGCCCCAGACTCCGAAATTGACAGGTGTCTTCCCTTCCTATAGGGTAACCTGTGGTATAAGTTTGGTGAAGATACACGGAATAGAACTAAAGTTATTGCCCGGAAACCAATTTGTCACAAAATATTCTATTTATAGTAACAGTGACCTTGACCTTGGAGTCCCAGACTCCGAAATCAATAGGTGTCTTCCCTTCCTATAGGGTAACCTCTGGTATAAGTTTGGTAAAGGTGCATCAAATAGAACTAAAGTTATTGCCCGGAAACCAATTTATCATAAAATATTGTATTTATACTAACAGTGACCTTGACCTTGGAGTCCCAGACTCCAAAATCAATAGGTGTCTTCCCTTCCTATAGGGTAACCTCTGGTATAAGTTTGGTAAAGGTGCGTCAAATAGAACTAAAGTTATTGCCCAGAGACCAATTTGTCACAAAATATTCTATTTATAGTAACAGTGACCTTGACCTTGGGGCGTGAGACTCTGAAATCGATAGGTGTCTTCCTTTCCTATAGGGTAACCTCTGGTATAAGTTTGGTAAAGGTGCATCAAATAGAACTAAAGTTATTGCCCGGAAAACAATTGTTTAAGCCCGCCGCCATTTCATCAAACTATAAGTCGAGTTTGACTTTGTCAAAACTCGACTAAAAATACCTAATGAACAAATACACATCTATAGGGTTGGTGTATGTTTCGTATTATCAGTTTTATAGCACTTTGAATGCAAATAATTGAATTGTTTACGTTCTGACAACAGATAAAGTCACGTGACTAAAATTCCTGCGGGAAAGAAAAATTTGACTGTTCGTTGCCTGAGTGCTAAAATGTTCTATGTCCCATAGAGGACATAGAACATTCTAGCAATCAGGCAACGTGTTGGGAGGGGGGGGGGGGGGGTCTCACCCCCCCAGCTAGTAGTATTTTTTTCAATAGTTCCGAGGTCAAAAATCAAATAGTTGGAAATTCGATAAATTAACATCGTTTCTGAAAAATATTAAAATTCCAACTAATGATGAGAAATTTTGATCTTTTATTTCCAACTAGAAACTTGAGTTTCAAATTTCCTACTCTAAAATTTCGACTCTGACATCAATCCGGTAAATTTTCTGACCCAGACACATTATAAATGATGCTTTTTCCGTTTCAGGACTAGTGAAAATTTTCAGAAGGGTTCATAACCCTTTACCCAACGCAGACGATTTCAAAATTCATTATTTTAAATATCATTTTTTTAAAATGTTTTTTAAAAAATTTCAACAAAACCATATCATGTGACCCCTCTTTGGAACGAGCTCGACAAGCTCGTTCCAAAGAGGGGACACATGATATGGTTTTGTTGAAATTTTTCGAAAAATAATATTTTTTCAGCAGCCGTATTTGCATATTACGCGGGCGGGTGCGGTCAATTCGTTGGGTAAAGGGTTAAAAGATATCACCCAGCACTGCAGTGCAACCACCTATCGAAACCACTCATAGTTGGAATTTACACCAGTGGCACCCCTCCAGCTGAAACCCTCCAGCCACATCCCTGACTGTACTGTAATGTTAGATAAGTTTGATCAAAATTGGTTCATTATTGAACACAGTGTTCCACACACAATAAACAGCTGCACCATGAGCGCATGATACATGATGATATTAATTACAAGAGGGAAGCACACAATATGAGTTTTCATGTGTACTTGCAACCAAGAAATCATGAAAACTGCTCTAAGCATTCTCAAATTAATGTCCGACGTGGAAAATGGCCTATATTTTGATGAATAAAGTCCCATAACCCTGGAATGACCAATCAGACAGCAACACAAATTGAAAGGGAAATTCCTTCTATCAACATATACTTGCAACTAAAAAATCGTGAAAATTGCTCTGAGCATTTTCAAGTTATTGTTCGACATGTGGAAAATTGCTTATATTTTGACGAATAAAGACCCATAACTCTGGAATGACAAATCGGACAGTGACTCAAATCGAAAGGGAGATTCCTTCTATCAACATATACTTGCATGAAAATTGCTCTAAGCATTTTCAAGTTATTGTTCGACATGTGCGAAATTGCTTATATTTTGACGAATAAAGTTCCATAACTCTGGAATGACAAATCAGACGACACAAATCGAAAGGGAGCTTCCTTCCATCAACATATACTTTCCACCCAAAAATCACAAAAATTGCTTGAAGCATTTTTGAGTTACCGTACGACATGTGGACGAACGGACGGATGGACAGCGGTATACCATAATACGGCCTTTTTTTTTCAAAACAGGCGTATAAAATTGCTTGAAGCATTTTCAAGTTATTGTACGAAGTGTGGACGCACCGACGGATGGACAGCGGTATACCATAATACAACCGTTTTATTTTCAAAATGGGCGTATAAAAACTCTTTGAAGGGGAGATAACCTCATAAAAATCATCACAGATGGAAAATTTGGTAATAGGAGCATGTTCTCTCATCAGTGGTCATGTTTAAGAAGTTTCACTGAAATTGGTTCAATAATGCAGGAGGTGTTGCACACACAAGAATTTCATTTGAAAATCCATACTAAATCTATGTTCATGAGAGATAACCTGGATAAAATTTTTGCAGATTAAAGATTTTAGAATATGTGCATGTTCACTTGTTAGTCATAATGTTGGAGATGTTTCATCAAAAATTAATCAGTTATAAAATGTAGGAGCAGTTGAATGTACAAGAATGCTTGGCTGGATGGACGGATGGATGATGTATGTATGTACGGACGAAGTAGGGGTATAAATAGTCACATGAAATCATGATTAAGGCCATTATTTGTAAAATTGCAAGCAGGCGAGTGTTTTTTTTATTTTATTTTTTGTTTCTGTAATTATTTCATTGCCATCAAAAGTTCATGTTCTTGATTTATGTTTTAGGCCTCATAATCTACAGAATACCATGGGTGGTGATGTATTTTGTCCCTTGAGAGCAAGAAGACTTTGCAATCAAGGGAAAAATTTATCAATTTTTTTAACTTGGTAAAATATCAGACAAAAACCATTTAATTTTTATTTTTGTTAAGTTTACATTGGTTATAAAAAGAGAGCATGTGGCAGCCAAAAGAACCATGCAGGAGGGCCTGAGAAACAGATTTTTAAATTTTTTTAGGCCTAATCTAGTCTCTGCAATCTCCATAAAACTATTCTTACAATAAATGAATCATTAAAGGCATGGAGATATTTATGAAGTTTTGTTATACTTAGTCTACATTATGTAGCCTCCCAGTTGTGTCTTGGCAAGTCTTGGCTGCCTGTAGAGGCAGCCAATACTTGCCTAGAAACAACTGACAAGATTCTTAGAATGTAGACTGTGAAATAAATTTTTGTTTGATTGGGAACCGAGAGTAGGAAATGTTTGAATTGGGAAAACTTATATAAAAATGCCACTAGGAAAGGGTCCCATATTCGGTAACTTGAAAAGTCATGTTAATTGAAAATTCAATAAATAGTGGATATGGAATGAGAGCTTTTCTCATATAATATTTATGAAACGAGTCTAAAAATTCGGATGAGTTTCATAAATATTATATTAAAAAAACACTCATTTCATATTCTATTTATAATATGACACACACACACGTGCAAATTAGCCACTTAGTATGACTTTTTAACCCATCACCTAACTTGAGTTGCAGACGGCACTTGGAAAAAACATCCTCGTATAACTAAAAATTTTCATTTTTTGCTTCCAAAACATAGGTTATGACCCCTCATTGGAACGTGTGTGTGACCCCCGCATCCGCTCGTTCCAATGAGGGGTAACATGATATGGTTTTGTTGAAATATTTTTAAAAATTTAATTTTTCAACTGCTCAATTTGCATATTACGCATGCGGATGCGGGCGATCGTTAGGTAAAGGGTTTAAGAAGCAACAGGTTGTATCCGGTGATACATTAATTAAATTTTTGATGATTATTCCTATAATTATTGTTTGAAATCTAATATTATTGTGTCTGTGGAAATATTGGCCACCTATGGACAGGCCTGAAAATAAGCAGTCTGACATTTGCAGAATGAGGACCCCAGAGGGTGAATTTGATGATGCTATCCCATACAGTGGGCCAATTTATCCTCTGGTTTCCTCTTTCTGTTTAGTTTTGAGACCCTGATTCAGACTGAGGTTCATAGAGGGTAAATTTAGTGATGCTACCCTGCTGTGCAGGGTAGCATCACTAAATTCACCATCTGGGAACCTCATTTTGCAGATGAGTCTGCTTATTTTCTGGCTTGCCTATGGAAAGTCACCAGTCCATGGTGGCCGTACTGTAACCCTATTTTTATAAATACGCCAGTTTATTTCTTACCTGGGATGGATATAGTTCAGGCATTTTCATAGAATTTGTTGTCTGTTGTTCTGGGACACAACTGAATAGTTTCATTGTCTCATTATGCTTGATTAGAAAGTGGTTATACAGATAATTCTTCTTTGTGAATGTCTTTTGACAGATGTGACAAATATATTCATTCATGGTGTGTCGAGTTTGGCAGATATTGTTGAATGAGGATGCCACTTTAATCCTTGATGGTTCTCAATTACTCCACATAAGAATATAAATCAGTTTCAACAAACTTGTATCTACATTTTCAATCCTGATCTCAATGCTTTGTACCTGTATACAAAAAAAAAATTCTTATTTAATTGCAAGGACATGTATTACTATCATCAATAATCCTTTTCTGCAACACAATTTTAAGAAAAATGACTGTTTTTGGCATTGTTTCATGAATATATTTTTTTTATTTATACTGAACTGATGGACTCATCCAGGAATTTACACTGATTTGGTTCTGGTATTGTCGATATGTATCAGAATCGATGTGCAGCTTGTTCAGTAGGTGCCACAGTTGATATGTACCACAGTCGATACGTAGCAGTCGATTTGTACTACAGTCAATATGTAGCACAGTTGATATGTATCACAGTTGATATGTACCACAGTCAATACGTAGCAGTCGATATGTACTACAGTCGATATGTAGCACAGTCGATATGTACCACAGTTGATATATTCCACATTCGATATGTACCTCCATCGATATGTAGCATAGTCGGTATGTACAACAGTCAACATGTACCACAGTTGATATGTACCACATTAGATATGTACCTCCATCGATATGTAGCAGTCGGTATGTACAACAGTCGGTATGTACCACAGTTGATATGTACCACATTTGATATGTACCTCCATCGATATGTAGCAGTCGGTATGTACAACAGTCGACATGTACCACAGTTGATATGTACCACATTCGATATGTACCTCCATCGATATGTAGCACAGTCGGCACGTACAACAGTCGATATGTACCACAGCTGATATGTACCACATTAGATGTACCTCCATCGATATGTAGCACAGTCGGCACGTACAACAGTCGATATGTACCACAGTTGATATGTACCACATTCGATATGTACCTCCATCGATATGTAGCACAGTCGGCACGTACAACAGTCGATATGTACCACAGTTGATATGTACCACATTAGATATGTACCTCCATCGATATGTAGCACAGTCGGTATGTACAACAGTCAATATGTACCACAGTTGATATGTACCACATTTGATATGTACCTCCATCGATATGTAACACAGTCAGTATGTACAACAGTCGATATGTATCACAATTGATATGCACCACATTCGATATGAACCTCCATCGATATGTAGCACAGTCGATATGTACAGTTAAAACTAGAAGTCCTGTCATGCAATGCGCACAAATAGCATGTCGATCTGCGCGTTAGTCTATGCGTTATGGCCATAGTAAGGCTACCAAATTCTGTACATATAGCCTGTGCACAAGCAACGTTTCAGCCAATAGACCTACGGGTAACCCGGAGGTCCATTGGCAGAAACATTGCCTGTGTTTGCTATGTGTAACAAGAAGAAACTACCGTACTTTGGATGCCATTCGATATGGCAATTGCAGGTAATTCCTACATGCAATTAAGCCAAGATAAGCACAAATTTTGTGACAGGACTTCTAGTTTTAACTGTACAACAGTTGATATGTACCACAGTTGATATGTAGCTAGGGACCTGTGAATTGCTGATTTTGATCGAATTGAATTGGAGAAAAAGAATCAAATTTCAAATCGAACTTCAAATCGAATCACAGTTAATGGATACGTCATCAAAAGAAAAGTTTTTTTTTTTAAAATATTACCCGATTATTAAAAGACACATATTTCTCGCCTTACCACTTCCCACGTTATAAACGGAGATATAAACCACATAAAACCAACATACTAGTTATTGATTGAAACTATTCAAATTCTAGACTTTGAAACTGCAGCAATAAACTCTTTGAAGTGAGCGTGGCAGATACCTCACTTTTATCACATGTTTTCTTGATAAAAAAAACTTTGTTTCAAATCGAATCGACTCCATTTGGGCGTGAAGCCATTTGTTTTAAATAAAAATGCGTAATGACCGAAATGATAATTCAATTAAGAATTGAATGCAATTTTTATAATCTTTATTGGAGTATGAACGTGTGAGAATGGGTACAAATTATGTACAAGCCAAAAAATAAGCAGACTGACATCTGCAAAATGAGGTCCCCAGAGGGTGAATTTTATGATGTTACCCTGCACTGCAGGGTAGCATCACTAAATTTACCTGTTGTGAACCTCAGTCTGAATCAGGGTCTCAAAACTAAACAGAAAGCGGAAACCAGAGGATAAATTGGCCCACTGTATGGGATAGCATCATCAAATTCACCCTCTGGGGACCTCATTCTGCAAATATCAGACTGCTTACTTTCAGGCCTGTTCATAGATGGCCAATATTTCCACAGACACAATAATATTAGATTTCAAACAATAATTATAGAAATAATCATCAAAAATTTAATTAATGTATCACCGGATACAACCTGTTGCTTCTTTAACCCTTTACCTAATGAATCGCCCGCATCCTCATGCGTAATATGCAAATTGAGGATAAATTGGCCCACTGTATGGGATAGCATCATCAAATTCACCCTCCGGGGACCTCATTTTGCAAATGTCAGATTGCTTATTTTCAGGCCTGATTATGTATGAATATCCAAAGGGATTCATACAATTTGTACCCATTCCCACACGTTGATACTCTAATAAAGATTATAAAAATTGCATTCAGTTCTTATAATTACATTCTGTAACTGTTTAAACTACTTTTTACCAAACAACAAAGCAGAAAGACGAAATAAAACATGTACGAACGAACGAGGCGAAATACCACCTTGTAAATTAAAGCCTGCTCTACTTCTGTTCATATAACAATCAGGGGTATTCTTTTAGAAAACTGTTGCTTTTGATGATGTATCCAGTAACTGTGATAGGACAGAACAATACTCGATATAAAATAATGTGATCATGTTGTGGAACAAATTATTTATTGAAGTTGAATAGCTGAATTTTCAAAGTTCGAAACTTGATATTTTTATAAATGGCCACTGTGGTACAGTTGGAGTTTTGTCGCTTCAAACACTGTTACCGCTACAAGTCAGTTGTGTTTCTATTCAGAACAATACTCAATATAAAATAATGTGATCAATTACAATCTGTAAACATTCACGGTTATGGCCAAAGTATATTCAAAAATATTTGAATTTCTGATTTTGAATCTAATCGAATCGAATATTAACTTTTGAATCGAATTTCGAATTTTCACAGGAACCTATATGTAGCATTTGTCAGTGAATATGTACAGCCCAGAAAGTGAATGCCTCTTTGCATACCCCAATTCAAAGAAAAAATATGGTTTTACTCGAAGTTTTTGGGCTTCAGAAAGCTGTTTTGAATGACCAGGTAAGGTATTCAGATTGATCTAATTTGGCGTGTAAAGAGAGAGAGAAAAAACCCATATATTTTCATCTTTTTTTAATTTGTTTGTGATACTACACGTTTTTATTCAGAAGAATAGCCTGCAGTGACCTTGTTATGGGACTTCTAAATTGCTCTTGGATTCCTCCTTGACCTCAAGCCTTCAACTCTGCTTGTGCCAGAGTTACAGTTTACATGGGGGGGCAGGGGGGGGGGGGGGGGGGGTAGGGGGGGGGGCAGAGGGGAGCTGTATGGTTTAACACCCCCTTGCATATCCAACCCCACCAGGAGCTTAAACAGAAATCAACACAAGCACACAATGAGAAATTTGTTGTTCAAGGCTGGAGTTGGGTGCAAGTTTGGGCAAAATATTTTTCTCTCAACCTGTTTCCAATACTGTCTCTGCATTGTAAATGGGTCATACATAGACAGAATGCGACGGGTGTCTGAATCGGTGG
This sequence comes from Pictodentalium vernedei, assembly GCA_031216915.1. Taxonomy (NCBI): domain Eukaryota; kingdom Metazoa; phylum Mollusca; class Scaphopoda; order Dentaliida; family Dentaliidae; genus Pictodentalium; species Pictodentalium vernedei. The sequence continues at coordinate 69,099,939 of CM062292.1, read as the reverse complement.
GTGTTTTACATAACGAGATGGAATGGCGTAGTCATATTTCGCAAGAGCCGTAGGCTCGAGGGAAATATGATTACGCCATTCCAATGATTTATGTAAAACACCCACCGATTCAAACAGGCATCGCATTCTGTGTTTATTACACAACCGATGCATTAAAATTCTTTTAAATAAACAAATTTTAATTCTGATGTTTAAACCCAAAGGTGAAGAGTTTGTTTTGACTGAAGCTGTACTGATCAAAGGGAACGATAAAAAATCAAAACAACCTTTTCGAAACCAGTGTTTGTTGAAATTTGTATCGCTGTTTACTAACAGTAACAGCCACCAAATGGTTAGGCGTGAATGGGCTGGTGCCCATTCATGCCTAACCATTTGGTGGCTATTACTGTTCGTAAAAATATAAGTACAAATATGGGCAGATTTGCAAAACAGCTAGGAGAAACGTTTTTAAAAGAAGTTCGAAGCATGTCAAGATGTACGAAGATTTACCGAAATAAAGTTGACCAATTTAGATATAATGGGATCCACAAAATGAGATGGCCATGGGACTGGGTTAATGTTCTGGTTGGAAATGATTGGGTTTTTTAAAAATAGTATCTCATTTTTGGCTAAGGTTTTGTGAACTGACTTCATTTTGCTTTGGACCTTTTCATTTTCACACTATGGCTTGAACAAACAAAGGGTGCCGATTTGAACAAACTTGAATCAGATCCACCCTACAATGTTGCATACCAAATATCAAAAGATTCTGCTTGCTGGATCTGGAGAAGAAGATTTTTTAATGTTTTTCCCATTGCCAACAGTGTTAAAAAGTGCTGACTCAGTCCTGAAAAAAGTACTTTGTGATCAAACCGATAGGGATTTTTTTTTTAACCATTCTATTCCACTGGATAAAAGTAAGCTTTATACAAAATAAGAATTCTCTGTGCCGTGTAGTTTTGGAGATATGACAGTTTTAAGGTTTTTCCTATTTTTAGCTCCCGAGGTTCCCACGGGGCAATGAGAAAAAAAATTTTTGCATCATTCAACTACTTATGACCCATTATCATCTCATATCAAATTTGGTTCAAATCGACCTCACGGTTCGGAAAATAGAAATTTTAGGTGTGGCCAAAATTTTTGCTCCTCCCATAACGAAGGCAAATAATGCCCGACAAACTTCTCTTGAACAAACTTGATTCTAAACCTCAAAAGGACTCTGTACACCATATATCAAGTCTCTGCTACTGGTGGTTCAATAGAAGAAGATTTTCAGAAAAATTTGGCCATTTTTTCCACACCCTTCTGCTCAATATGAGCCGAAACCTAATCTGCATAAAAATCAAAATGCCCCTATATAACCACTACTTACATGAAATTTAATTAAAATGTGGCCAGTGGTTTAGGAGAAAGAGGCTCAAACACCACCTTCACGCAGGATGACGGACGGACGGACGACGGACGAAGAGCGATAAGAAAAGCTCACCCTGACTTTCAGTCAGGTAAACTAATAAAAACTGGGAATAGTCAGGGTAATCTCTTGACAGGTCACAAGATTTTTTATTCAATTAACAGGAGATTACTCTATAACTTATATTTAATTAACAGGTCAAATTTGTACTGGTGGTGTGGCAAATGGTTTTGTGTTGGAAAATTATATTCAATTAACAGGGATATACAATTAAGAGATATCTAATTAAGTGGGCTCTACTGTACAAGGGAAACTGTTGGTATGGATGGACAGACAGATGGACAGATGAATGAACGGATGGACAGATGGATGGACGGAGGTCTCCACTAGATACCCCTTTGACTTTTCATATAAGGGGCATAATAATTCAATAAAAACAAAATGGTAGATAGTCAAAATTGAGAGATGGAATAAACAAGTGCAACGCCAAGGGTGGCTATGCCCATGCCCCCCAAACCCCCCACCCCTGACTGCCAAGCATGATGTTCTAGTCATTTATCTTTGTTGATATTGAATTAACAAATATCTTATCTATTCGCCATTAAACCATAGCACCAATACAGCAGATCTTATTTTATCGCCGTTAAACCATAGCACCAATACAGCAGAGAGCATGGGACACTAAAGTCCCCACTTTATGACAAACCTTTGTAAATATAAACTTTCTTTCAAGATAAACTTATATTTAAAAAAAAGTATAAAAATAACATTTTGTTTCATTTTGTTCAGTCAAACTAAAGTTATCGTCTGGAAACCACATTTGAGACGAAGGAATGGATAGAGTCACAGAGACCTTGACCAATAGCTAAGGATCTACGGCCACAAAATAATGTTCTTCCTCTCATTGTACACAAGTCACAAATCAAGTTTGATTAAAATTGGTCAAGCAGTTATAGCACGGAAACCACTTCTAACTATATTTAAAGTTGAACTAGGGCTGAAACAGTTAACTGGTTATACGGTTAACCATCGGTTATTGGAACAATCGGTTTTGAAGCTCATAAACGGTTAACCGTTCTTATCACATGCAAATATACATGCAGTGCAAATGTTTCTAAAAACCATGATGGTAAAGCATTTTATGGCAAATAGAAGTTTAACCCCTTTCTTAACAGAGCGGCCAAAATAACCAGAAAGTAACCTCAAATAACCATCCCAAATGCCTGTGCTTACTTTTTACTGCCTTAGTAAGACCATACATTTGATACAAACATAGATATCATTAGAACCGGCTCACCGAGCCGGTTCTAATGATATCAATGTTTGTATAGTTTCATTGGAAAATTACTTAGAAGTTTTGGTAAAAAATAGCAATTTTATAATTGGAATACCTTACATATCCGATTCACCGGTTAACCGTGGTTATACCATATGATTAACCGGTTATGAAAATATCATAACCGTTTCAGCCTTAAGTTGAACAAAGTCTAAAAGGGGCCATAAGTCAGACAAAAATTATCACACCACACTCAAAATCAAACACATCTGGTATTTTGTCTACAGTAAGTTATATTCCAAAATCAGATACCTACAACTCAAATTACCATCTGGAAACCAATATCAACATGTCTTCTAAGTCAGAAAAGTGCCATAACTCTGCCAAAAAATATTGGACCAAGCCCTCTATCAATCCCAATTATGTGGTTATAAATCTATGTATAAGATTTTGTTTCATTTCCTTCAGTGAAACTAAAGTTATCGTCGGAAACCATATTTGGGACGTACGGATGGAGGTACATATGTGCGGATGGACAGACAGACAAGGGTAACACTTAATGCCCCTTTGCCAAATTGGCATAAAGATATTTTAATCAAAACTCTATACCTAAATACCAGTTAGTTCCAGAAATATAAAAAATTATTTTCGAAACCAATGAAGATCTTTGAAGACTCACGAAGTATAAACCGCAGGAAATCTGGGTATAGTCCAAGATGCTGAATGTAGTCAAAACCTTATTGAATGCATAATTAACTAAGGCAAGGCATAAAATGTAGAATATAGATTAAAATATGATGCCTAAGGAACAATAAATGGCTATAGATGTGATACGAAGCGTTAAAACCAGGTGGTATTTTAACCCTTTACCCAACGCAGACGATATCAAAATTGTGATTTTAGATATTATTTTTTTTCAAAATATTTCAACAAAACCCGTTCTCGTTCCAATGAGGGGTCCCATGATATAGTTTTGTAGAAATATTTTCAGAAAATTAATATTTTTTCAACTGCTGAATTTGCATATTACGCAGGCAGATACAGCCGATTTGTTATGTAAAGGGTTAAACAACATCGGAGAAAATATACAAAGCTTAAAAAATACCTGACATAATGAAACACAATTACTTGTACATAAATAATGAAGTTAGATAGTATGGTAGTAAATAAAGGATAAGAAAACCACAGTGAAGTATGGACCGTTAATTTGCAATTCTGTAATAACAAAATTTCTCAGTTATGGAGACAGCGGCACTGTAAGTGCTGAATGTAGATATAATAAGCCCATTTAGAGTCGATAATATCTAAAAAACATATCTGAATTATAGACAGTTATACAGGCTATAAGTACCACAATACAGAATCTAAGTATGCCTTTGAGTAAGAATATAAACTGGAAGCATACCGCATCCATGTGAAATCTGATCTTGCGGAGATAACCAGAATAATCTGTAAATCAGCATTCTGTAAATATAACCAAACAGGCAAAAGCTCATATGTATACACAATACAGCAGGGCCCAATTTGAGGGGTCCCCAAAGACTGGTGTCAATGGGTAGCCAATTCTAACAAACAAATGAGCATGATTTGTGAGAGAAAAATTCTTAAAAAGGCCAAAATACATCAAAATGCCTGAGGAGAAGAAGAAGGGAAGAGTACATAAAACAGACATTAATACTAGATAGCTCCACCCTGGGTCACTGCTTTTAGAGGAAGCTAAATACATGACAAGAAACCAATTGTTAATGTTTGTGACCTTGACCTTGGTGATATGGGCTTGAATCAAGGTTGCAACACACCTTTGAGGCATAAGCAGTAACTGTACCAAGTATAAGTAAAATATGCCAATCATACCAAGTTATATGCACCAGACAAGAGCTGTATAAAAATGTCAAAGTTTTGCTGTCTATGACCTTGATCTTAATATGTCCTTGGGTAAAGATCACGACACTATTCAGTCATGGGCAATATTTGTTTGAAGTATGAATATTGAAGTTTTCTTGACAGTGACCATCACCTTGACCATGCGAATATGACCTGGGGTCAAGATCATGACACACTCTTTGGTTATGGTCTGCAACTATGTCAAGTATGAACAAGATCAGTCGTATGAATCAGATTATAGAGAACGAACAAGGGCAATATACAGTTAAAACTAGAAGTCCTGTCACGAAATGCACACAAATAGCACGTCGATTTGCGCGTTATCACCATAGTAAGGCTACCAAATTCTGTATATACGCCCTTTGCACAAGCAACGTTTCAGCCAATGGACCTCTAGGTAACCCGGAGGTCCATTGGCAGAAACATTGCCTGTGTTTTCTATGAGTAACCAGGAGAATCTGCCGTGCTTTGGATGCCATTCGATATGGCAATTTCACGCAATTCCTATGTGCAATTAAGCCAAGATAAGCGCACAGTTCGTGACAGAACTTCTAGTTTTAACTGTAGCAAAATACAAATATTATTTTTGTGACCCTGGCCTTGACGATATGGTCATGGGTTAAGGTCTTGACACAACATTCAGTCATGGGAAATATTTGTTCGAAGTATGAACAAGATCTGCCAATTAGATCTAATTATATTGTCGACCGGTCAAAAAGGATAGTAAAATATTGAGGTTTTCTTTAATGTGACCTTTACTATTTGAATATGACCTTGGGTCAAGATTATGACACAATCTTTGGTTATGGTCAGCAACTGTGTAAAGAATAACCAAGATAAATCATATGGATAAGATTAATTATTTATTTATTTATTTATTTATTTATTTATTTATTTACTGGGGTTTAATGATGCTTTCGACAGCTAGGGTCACCTCGTGTCGGACAGTTTTATGAGTGGAGGAAGATGGTGTACCTGGAGAGAACCACTGAGCAATGGCAAGCAACTGTCAGGCTCCCCAACTTACTAACTCCACACAAGCAACAAGCACTGATTGAAGACAAGTGCATCATCAATGTGAAGTAGAATCAGATTATAGAGACTGGACAAGGGCAATCTAGCAATATCCAAATATTATTTTTTGTGACCTTCTCCTTGAGGGTCAAGTCCTCATTATGACTTACAACACACTGTCTCGTGATAATACATATGGTTAAAAAGTTTCGCCAAAACAAATTCAGTGGTTACAAAATTATGGCCTGGATGAACAAAATGGTAAAATATTAAAATTTTCCTGATGAAAGTGACCTTGACCATGAGAATATGACACTGGGTCAAGATCATGACACAACTTTTGTTTATGGTCAGCAACTGTGTCAAGAGTAAACAAGACCAATCATATGGATTAGATTATAGAGACCGGTAAAGGGCAATATTGCAATATCCAAATATTATTTTTTGGTGACCTTCACCCTGAGGGTAGAGACTTCATTGTGACTAATGGCACACTATCTAGTGACAATACATATGGTTACAAGAAAAGTTTTGTGCAGGGCACAAGTGCACAGACAAAGGAATATGAAAAACATACAATTCATGAAAACATTCAATAAGATTTCACATTAGATTTACAGGTTTAAAAATAATTTACATTAAAATAAACATTGTTTTGTGCTATATTAAAAAATGAAATCCATAACATTTCATGAATTGTTTTAATCTAAATTGCATTATCTTATATGTGATTTTTTTATTAGTCTTTAATGTTATCAGCATCTGTGCTATACCATGAGAGAACATGAGTATAGATTAAAGCTTTGCCAATTGTTTATGTCGCCCATTTATTAAACATTTGCACCCATCTTTGTTGATCATATTTTTTATATATTTTACCATTGTATGAGAACAAATCTAATCAAATCTATAACCCTACTTGCCTAATATGCCAGTCTTGGGAGAAAAATAATAATATATATTAAATTTACTCACATCACCTTTAGGCTTTGATAAACTGGCAAGATTTAAGAAAAAATGAACAGCATTTGTGTTCAATAAGTCTTGACCTAATGTATTGGAATTATATAGTTCATTATTAAACAAAATCAGAAATTCATTTTTGTGACAAAAATATCTTTTATTAAGAACATAAGTATAAAAATAAAATTACATAATATACAATAATAAAATTGTCGATGATACTCTAGCTCAACTTCAATATGACAGGAATTTAATACAGTAGAATCCTCTTAATTGAATATTCATTTTGCCAGTGAAAATCATTCAATTAACAGGAGTATACAATTAACAGGGGATTTGGTCAGTTTCCTGTGTTGTGGAGGTAAACTGAGCATTTATTCTATTATATCTTGTTTGACAGAGCTCATAGAGCTCTGTCAAACAAGATATAATAGAATAAATGCCTGTATTGGATGTCATGAGGCCAAAAAGGTTGATAACTAAGGAGAATTTGGTGCGTGTCACAGCAATTTTTTCGACATATTATAAAAGTTTATTACAATTAACAGGAGTTTACTCTACAACCCATATGCAATTAACAGATCAAATTTGTACTGAAGGTATGGTAAATGGTTTTGTGTTTGAAAATTATATTCAATTAACAGGGATATACAATTAAGAGATATCCAGTTAAGTGGGCTCCACTGTATTGCTGTGACCAAGTCAACAATAATCAATATGACATTAATTATTATTTGCTGTGACCAAGTCAACAACAATAAAAGAATTACAAGTTGACTGCAATAGACTAAAGATTATGACCAATCATTTATGTCAATTTTTGAAAAAATTACATGGGAAATTGTCTTTAACCCTTGTCAGAGATAAAGTTACAAAATATCATATTGGTGATAATGGGAACAATATTTTATGGCAGGCAGACCAAAAACCCTGCTACATATTGATTCATAGATATGACCTCTAGCCCGATCTTTATTGACATGTGCACTTACTTTGTGTAAGCGGCACTGAATAAATCAAAGTTAATCTAATTTGCATAATTTATTCACGAGAAAAACACCTGTATTATATGTGATGCATGCCAAGTTACTAAACATTCATATACAAAAATTTATTCAAATCACTTCTTTCATGGAAAAAGAAGTTCTGTACAAACAACTAATTGCACCTAATTTCGTTAAAAAATGGTTGCCGGACACCATCTTAAATTTCGTACCTGAACCGAAAACACTTGTTCTTGTCCCACAATGATAAGAAAGGCTCCCAGAAGATTCGTAAAGATGGGTTCATAAATAAGGCCTCTAGCCCAAGCCTTATTGACATGTGCACTTACTGTGTATAAGTTGCTCTGAATAAATCAAAGTTCTCATCTAATTTGCATAATTTATGCAAGAGAAAAAACCCATATGTGATGTGTTCCATGTTACTAAACATTCACACAAAAATTTATTCAAATCACAACTTTGATGGTCTCTAGCCTGAGCCTTACTGGCATTTGCACTTACATTGCTGAAATTAATACTGAATAAATCAAATTTAGTCTAATTTGCATAATTTATGCACGAGAAAAAAAAAAAATTATATGTGATCTATCCCATGTACTAAACATTCATAGAAAAAATTATTCAAATCAGAGCTTTCATATGGAAGTTCTGCGTAAAAATCTGATTGCACCTAATTTTGTACAAAATGGCTGGCAGCGGCGATCTTGAATTTTAGAACGGACCCGAAAACACTCGTTCTTGTCCCACGGAGATAACAAAGATATCAAAAAAGTTTCATAAAGATCGGTTCATAAATATGGCCTCTAGCCTGAGCATATTTGCATTTGCAGTTACAATGCTAAAAGTAACACTGAATAGATCAAAGTTAGTCTAATTTGCATAATTTATGCAAGAGAAAAAAACCCATATTATATGCTATATATCCCATGTTACTAAACATTCCTACAAAAATTAATCAAATCAGAGCTTTCATATGGAAGTTCTGCGCAAAAAATCTGATTGCACCCAATTTTGTACAAAACGGCGGTCAGCAGCTATGTTGAATTTCAGACCATACCCAAAAACACTTGTTCTCATCCCACGTTGATAAAAAAGTTACCAGAAGTTTCGTAAAAATTGGTTCAAAAATAGAACTTGGCCGAGATTTTCTTTTGCCTAAACCTAAGCGTTTCTATACAATAAGTGCCCTTTTAACAGAAAGCTTAAGACAAAATAGTTCAACCATAATTTTGATTTCCAAGCTTCTTTCATCAAAAATATATTTGGGGTTTCTCAAAACAAAATACTGATTAAGAGCAAGCTTTATAGCTAAAGAGTTGACATTGATATCAATTACAGAAATAACCTATATCGAAAATTGGACCCAAACAAATCAGGCCATTTGTGTGGAAGACTGACACCGTCAAACATTTTACAGAGAGAGAAATGTTTGACAAGAGTAGATTGATGTGAATTATAGAAACAAATCATTTTGAAGATTTCGACCCCAAACAGTTTGATTCTGCCCGAAGACAAATAGAAATATGAATCGTCCTGCAATAATAGTTGATTCAGGAAGAAATGCACTGGGATGAACTGGTTTGGAGCAAATGTTTGGAGAAAACCACCGCTGTGAAGCATTTTGAAAAAATTAATCACCAGACATCAGTGAATCTGTTTATAAAATGTAAACAAGCAAAACAGGTCACCATGAAAAATAAATGTAGGGTTTCTCGGGTCTTCTCAAAAGAAAATATCTAGTTTGAAGCGAATATTATCGCTGAAGATAGTGTCGGCATCGATAGGAATTACAGATAGTAACCTCTAAAGATAATTGGAACCAGGTAAATCAGCCCATTTTTGCGAACGAATCAAACCAGTTTTGAAGACAACTCAGCTTGTGGGAAGAAATCATGAGACATATCGAGCCGCTCTTCAAGTTTTGAAAACAAAAAAAAGCGTATGCAAGGTACAACCACGGAGAGGGAGGAGAGAAATAATTCTATCCCACCACAGCTTAAGCTTAATTCCTTTACAAAATTTCACCCACGGGACGGGGGACACATGTTCCATACCCTATCCCGCCCTATCCTGTCCTCGGCCTCCATCCTTCAACAGCAGTATCTAGATTTTGCTCCCCTACAACATATTGGAATCCCCCCACCCCACCCATGATTTGGCATTATGGCTCAACAAATGGTACATGCTAATTAATGAATGCGTCTCAATCTGGATGAAGGGTGTGTGGTTATGGAGGGGGTGGACTCATAATTATTTTACAGTGATGATTCTGGCGCAACGTGTACATTATATTCAATATTCTCGGGTAAAAGAATTTTCCTGAGCATGCTTACTCCTGTTCCAAAATTTAACCCAAGTTAGTTGCCGCTAGAAGTGAGTTTCAGTTTGATATCTTTGCATAATGTAGGAGTGCCTCCCAACATTGCTCTTGTTGAAGGGATAAAACGACGTTGCACATAAAAAATCGAACAGTGTGATGATTTTGGTCCAAATATGAGTATCATGTACAGTATACCGCATGTTCCCAAGTTGAAAGGTTAAATTTCATCTACGCATGCTTATTCATGTCAAAAGAAAATTACCCACCCCCACACACACTTATGAAAAGTACAATGGTATGGTAAATCCCAAAATAATTGGGAATACTATGGTAATACCAGGTATTTTGGGACGTACCATGCTTTATCATGGTACATTTTTATAAGGGCTAAGTCAGCTGAGTTTGAAAGTGCCAGATTTTCAGTTCGATATCTCCGTCCAGGTTTGGCCTACTCAAGATTAAAAAATATATAAACCACAGGGTGAAATTTCAGCTAAAATTCAAATTTAGGTGCGAAACTTCAGCTAGTAAACTCTAAAAGTGCATACGTACATTCGGGCTCCTCTTGTTAAAGGGTTAATGAGTGAAGGGTTATCGTAGCAGGTAATATTCAATCCGCCCAGATTACTCCTTATCAAAAAAGATTTACACACAGATGTCAGCTCAATATTTTCTGAAAAACGTTTCAGCTCCTTTTGTTAAAGGGTTAATGAGTGAAGGGTTATCATAGGTAATATTCACTCCGCCCACATTACTCCTTATCAAAAAGATTTACCCACAGATGTCAGCAGTCAGCTCAATATTTCTGAAATGTAGGAACCAATTCCACATCGCTGTTGTGGATGAAAGGTTAATGTGACGCATAATTCGATGGAAACCTTTCATTGAACCTGAAATATTGTGCATATGTTGACAAAATTGGCCAAAATACAAGAGGGCAGACACCTCACAGAACACGCAAACCAGAATCTTAAGCCAACTGTTGAACGTACCAAGTTACACAGTTACACCATGGTGTACTTTTTCCTGTATCTCTTGATTCTCTTCTGAAATAGATAAGAGTACTGCTGAGTTTATCAAAGGAACATGTCCCATCCACCAACCTATTTAAAAACTATTCTTATGTCAATTAAGTCAGCAGTGAATTGTTTGTGAAACTCTTTAATAATACTGACCATCAAAAAGTGAGATGTGCAAACTTCCTCTAAACTAATTAAACAAATCCATTGCATTTTAAACGCTATACACACATAAAACATATGTAGAAACGAAACTTACACAGCTTACAATTTGAAGCAAGTAACTTTGACCTATATAATGAATATATTTATAAAATGACGTATCTACAGTTAAAAATGAGAAGTCCTGTCATGAAAAGCACACAAATAGCAAGTCGATCTGCGTGTTAATCTACGCGTTATGATGCGTTATGACCATTGCCTGTGTTTGGTATGAGTAACCAGAAGAACCTGCCGTGCTTTGAATGCCATTCAATATGGCAATTGCGCACAATTCCTACTCGCAATTAAGCCTAGATAAGAACACAATTCGTGACAGGACTTCTAGTTTTAACTGTATAACGAGAAGGTGAATCCTAAAATTTGAGAGTACGGCGGCCATTATAAGAGAAACATGTCTCAATCTATTTTTAAAACCCATTATGTAAAATTGTTTTCGGACTTTGAAACTGAAAGGCTCGGAGTGTTATGACGATATCATTTATAATATATTTAAGTAAGCCATAAATGCAGAATTTATTGCATGCTTTTATGGTTGTGTAATATTGTAACAAATTGTATATAAAATAACAGGCCAAAATTAATTAAAACAACAAGAGTTAATATCAAAGGTGTCCACAACAATAGAATTCCGTTTTTTTTATTTTTGGAGTCAATTCAAAATATCAAGAGAACTGAATTTTTCTCTTAATTGTGTCAAACAGTATACCAAATAGCGCGTGCATGCGTGCTAAATAAAGTTTTGTTAAAAAATATTCAGTGGTTAAGAAATTATGGCCTGAACAAACAAAATGTTGAAAAATGGATATGGATGGATGGACAACTTAATGTTAGAAAAGCTCCAATGACATTCTGTCAGGCGGAGCTAAAAACATAATACAGGGACCGACCTGGGCATGCGCCAGTGCGTATTTGGTTCTGAAACATCAGGACTTGGCTCTTAAATCTCAGAAATAGGCTTCTCAGTTGGCGCGTAACTTCTCAGATCATATTTTGATATTCTTTCGATGGATAATCGAGAGAGACACTCTTACATGTATTATATATATGATTATCATTTATCATTGTTGTAGAGTGCTTAAGTTAATACTTCAAGTCTTAATTACCAAGCATTAATCTTCACTGTGGTTTCTGATCAAGTCTTGGCTGCCTTTAGGCAGCCAAGACTTGATCAGAAACCACAGTGAAGATTAATGTTTGCTATAGTGTACTAAATGCAAATGATGAGAGCTATTACATACTTGCAGTGTGTGTTACAAACAGCAGTGTGACTCTGTAAATTGAAATCTGGCGCATGAATTGAAAAAATAGGCTCCGAGGCTAGAGCGTATTTTAAATAGTCCTGATCGGTCCCTGATAATATATTTGTTGATGAATGGTGATCGTTCTGGGATTGACCCAAAATTGGGTGAAGCAAGATATAATTAATTAAATTACAATTTTTAAAGCACAGCCCTTAACAAATCATAGCCTGCCTCCTTCCTGATGGTGTCGTATCTTCTTGTAACATGATCCTTTTTTAGAAGCCAACATTTGAAGCCAGGAAAACACAGAAATTTCAGAGAGCTATGAAACAAGATGGTTAACACCAGGCCAAACAAAAGAATGGCTAATGGTGAGAACTGGAGACACTTTGTTAGCACTGCGCATGCACAGAAGCCATCTATGGAGGGCAATACAGGACTCTAGTTTTTTTTATTGATTCGGCTTAATTTATTACTTTTTTTGGGGGGGGGGGGGGGGTCAAAATTAAGCATTTGGCCTGAATTTTGAAAAACAGAGTGCCAGCATGTCTACCAGTAGGCCAGTGGGAATGGTGTATAAATACACCAAAGTTTCAGAGAGCTAAGAAAACAAGACTGTGTACACCAGGCCAACAAAAAGAACAGTTATTGGCAGTAATTGAGGACACTTCCTTGGCTATGTGCATGCACAGAAGCTATGTATAGTGGACTGTACAGGACTCTAGTTTTTTATTGCATTGGCTTAATGTTTGGGGTGTGGGAGTTCAAAATTAAGCATTTGGTCTGAATTCTCACAAATCGAGTGCCAGCATGTCCTGGTCAGTGATAAAGGTGGATAAATAAACTCTATCAGAGAGCTTTCCAATAAATGATAATAAGGAAAGAATTTTGTGAAGCCTTCTAAAATTATATAAATCTACATCGAGTTTCGAGCAAATGTACTGGCATGGATTCTTCTGCTCTCTTTGGGAAAGGGTCTGGGGCCCATTCAATTGGGAAATGAGCATCATGAAGGCTAAAGTTGGGAATTTGTTTTGGAGGAGCGAAACACACCAAGATTTAGATTAAAAAATATTACCTTCAAATTGAACTGAGAACACTCACAGGCTGCACTGTGACTTTACAGTTGTGTCTAGGCCAGGGTTGGGGTATTCGTATTCAGTCATATTCGAATACAGTTTATCAAGTATTCACATGTATTCAGTATTCACTTAATGTTATGAATACATGTATTTGTATTCAAATACATTAAATTTTAGCTGTATTCATGAATACATTTTGAATACTTTCTATATTCTGGAACTGAAGAACCATATCCTGAATAAAAGGTTTTCACAGATCAAGCCTGTGGACTCCAGACAACAAATTCACACCTCATATCAATATTAAAGACTTGCGAGAATGAATGGTTTCGCGCGTCGAAGGTGCGCAGGGACAGAATTGGGGAACAAGCCCCTTTCGACCCTGGTTGACTGTATAGTTTTGTCATGTCAGAGCGTGGCAGAGGAGGGAAAGAGTAAAGGTGTTCAGCGGCGTCTGTGTCTCCTGCGGTTTTTCTTGGTGGGAGGAAGATGTGTTGGAGAGATAGATGTTGGCGTTGTTGGATCTGGAGGATTAGTAGGTTCCTTGATAGTGAATGGCCTGGTCCTTGCTGCTGTTTCTTCTTGAGGTTTCCTATAGTTTTGTAAATTTATTGTGAGGATTGTCCTGATTGAGTTTGCTGGAAATTGTTTGGATACATAGAAGCTGTAGTTTTCTTGGACTGTGGCTCTGGTGTTATCGTCCTCGATCTCCTCCCCAAGGAATGCCTCCGTGGATTCCGGGAAGCTCTTCTCCTGGTCGGACTCCTGGTCCAAAGAAGCTGGAGAAGTAAGAGCTGGAGGGGTGAAAGGTGCGTCATCAGAGACAGCTTCCTGCACCATTGACAGAGCATCCTCCTCCATCTCCTCTTCAGATGAAGAGTCTGATGAGCTGGAGAATGAACTGTCACCTGACGACCCATGGTCCTCCGGACTAGGGCTGTCGCAATTATTCGATTAGTCGACTAACCGTCGACTATTGAAGTAGTCGACGTTTTTTATTTTTAGTCGATCGTCGTTCATTTTCAAGGTGATACACGTCTACTACACATCGCGGCTACATTGCATTGTTTTGTGAGGTGAATGATCAATGAAGGTGAATAACTTTAAATATCTAACCATAGTTAACATTCATATCCGGAAGACTGTACGACTGTCATTGACTGTGTAAGAAAGAACACTCGCAGTTACTCAAGAAGAATAGATTCTTCTGAATTTCTCCAGTCTTGTACACACAAATGCACCCATTGGAAAACCCAAAGCGCGGAAGTGACAAAATTATGACGAAAGTCAGAACGTCAGATCACTTCTCAAAGTTCGGAACTTCAGACTAAGATCCAATTTTAACAACTGACCAGAGAATGCATAGATCTCAATGTTCAAAATTTCGAGAAACTTATTGCAGAAAGGAAACATATGCAGGAATGTTCTTTGGTAAATTCATTTTAATTCATCGGCTTCAATCTAGTTCAAACGTGGACCCGCAGTCAGTAATATTATTTTTGGGGTTGGTACGTCCTACAGGACGTACCAACCCCAAAAATTATATTACGGACTGTGGGTCCAAGATTGGACTACATGTAGCTTCAGTCGGGACCGATTTGTTGTTCCCACAACCCCACTTCGTCTGAACACACTGGTGCCATTGTCATTTTCAGAGTTTTACGAACAGAAGAATGATTTGCTAAAAAAATCACGGGAACCGACTATTAATCGACTAACCGTTGATTACTGGTCACGATTAGTCGATTACAAAAAATGATAGTCGCGACAGCCCTACTCCGGACCCTCCTCCTGGGAGAGGGGTGCCGGGCTGGACAAGGGTTGTTCAGGGGTGACAGGCATTGTCCCCTTGACGCCCTCACTTGCCTCCTTCTCTTCCTTTTCCTTCTTCTTCTTCTCCAAGAACTCCGTCATTCGGCGGGCATCTCGTCGTCTGGCGGAGGGTCCCTTCTTTCTTATTCTCTTCTTCTTGATGGTGGCTGTGGCTGTACTACTCCGGCTGCCTTCATCCAGCTTTTCCGTGTCCTTAGGAGGGTGACCAGTGTGAGGGGAAATCCCCTCACGAAAGGTGCTACACCTCTCCGAGGACGGCGGTTCCGATTCTTTATCAAAATCCACTGTCAGGTGAATTTTACCCTTGAGCACGTGGATACTCCAGGTGGTGGCAAGGGTAGCCTTCACTCTGACAAGTGTCTCTTGGATTACCAGTGGGAGCTCCATTGATCAGTTGTTAGCACCTCGGAGTCCAAGGTGCGAATGAAATGATTTCTGATTGATTAAAGACTTAATAATCCCTGATATTATTTATATACCACCAAACACCATGCCTGAAATTTATGCATTGAAAGCAGACAATAAACTTAATCATCAATTAACTTGTCACAATACAACCTATTTATGTAACAATCATGAATGGCCACATATATGGCCTTTTAAATTGTTGAAAACATGGACAATAAAAATAAAACAAAAAGACTTGTGTTATTGGACACAACTCAGTTATTCAATGATATTATATTCTAAAATTTTTGGATTTATTTAAAGTTTTTCTATTTATCCATTATTTCTACCGCTATGGACACTATAACCGTTATGGAAACAGTAACCCCCATGGTTCCTGAACATCCTCCATTCCATCCCCAAAAGTGGTCAACCACTTTAAGGGAGGCAAGTGTTAGTCCTACGTCCCGCCTCTGCCCCTTTTTGTAAGCGCATTGCGCATCTTTTGTCCCAACCCAATAGGATTACAATGCAGGCCTGCCCCCGAACCAGGGACGTTCGGGTCTTCTTTCTGGTGGTCCCCGAAAGGGGTCGTTGTTGTTTTCTTTCAAAGAGTGCAACCAAACAGAGACATCCTGAGGCAGATTATACTTGCGAGTGATGGCCATCACTCAAAATCATCCTCGAAGTGGCAGACTTTACTTGCCTGAAAACCTATTCACCTGCCTGAAAACCTAGAACCACTGCACCCTCGGGGAGAGGTAGTACCTTTGTGAGAGGACCCAACCTCCCACACTGGTCCTCACTTGAGGGTTCAACCGAGATATGTCAAGGAAGCCATCACGCCGCAACCAGAGACACCTGCGGAGTACCTGAACCTTTTCCCCCTTCAACATGCCTAGACATGTGAAAATTACCCATATGTCACTGAGGGTCGAAAGGGGCTTGCTCCCCAAAACCATCCCTGCGTGCCTTTGACACACGAAACCATTCCTACCTGAACCATTATTTCACAGTGAATCCTTTGTACAGCTCAGTATGTCTAATTATAATCGGTGAAAGCATGTAAATATTATAAAGAAAATACTACTGCTGTTAGCAAACTTTCAGCCAACAGACCTCCAGGTTTAACCACAAAGTGCATTGGCTAAAACTCTACTAGTCCTTCTTATGTGGTGTCATTGCAATTGATACTTAATGTTCAGGAGGAAATGCCAGTCTGTGATTTTTTAGAGGTAATCCACTCACATTTTGTGATGTGTTGCCCATGGAGAGTAGTCTAATTACTGTGACAACCATAGAGTGGATTTTCTGTCAGGTAATTACCTTAGTTTTCCAACAAAGCATGGTAAGCACAATTAAAGCTTCAGCTAAAGGACCATCAGTTTAAAAATGACTTTTAACCCAACAAACAAAAAACTTAAAGGCCTTGCTATAAATACTTCTAATTTAAAAAGTATTCAAGTATTCAAAAATGTATTCATGAATACATGTAATGTATTTATATTCGTATTCAAATACATTTGAAAATTTGTGTATTTGTATTCATGAAATTTCAAAGTATTTGTATTCATATTCGAATACATTTACAAAGTATTCGCCCCAAGCCTGGTCTAGGCAAGTCTTGTCTGCCTATGGAGGCAGCCAAGACTTTCCTAGAAACAACTGAGAAGGTGCTGAGAATGTAAGTTACAAGTGTACCTACAACCTACCTGTTGGAGGCTTGGGGCAACTGTTTTGTGGCAGAATGAGTGGTTATCAAATAGGAATTAGGTATTCAAGGGTTAAAGAAGAACACACTTGTTGTTTGTCCTTAAATTCGGTCACTTTTTATTCTTTGTTAGGTTGGTAAACATTGTTTTTCTGCGGCTTATGACCATTCCGCCCAGGACACCAGTTGTTAAATAATTTTTTGTTTGAATGGGTACTGAGATTGGGAGATTTCTGGTTTGAACTGAGAAAAATCATGCTCAAATGCCATTGGAAAAGGGTCCCATGCCACATTCAGCCCGTGTAGACACCCCAACAAAATCCTTGACTGGCCATCGTGTCAGACACAGGTGAATTGGCGCTTGTCAATCATTTAACACCAGTGATCAGCACATTTAATTTGTCAGACCCCCCCCCCCCCCACCTCCCCACTCCCCCCCCCCCCCCCCCCCCCACCCAACATGTTTATACAATATATATATTCCATTTCAGTGAATTCACCAACAAAATTTCTGGCAACAACAATACCCATCCTCTATTTCACAAGTGATTTTGGGTTGGGGAAGGTGTGGGACACTGACAGTGAGATTTCGCCATCTGAACTTCTTGGATGCTGCTGGCTGACAGACATTCCTGCCCAGGTCACAACATCTCTTGCCACTGTACATAATTTGGGCATATAACCAATTTTCCTCCCTGTAAATTGAATGAACCTTTTGACCAATGATTTCTCAAGTTAAACTTGGTTGAATTTTTCACCAAATCTAGTCATGGCTGCATGTATGTTTTACAGCAGCCATGACCAGGGACCGACCTGGGCATGCGCCAGTGCGTATTTGGTTCTGAAACATCAGGACCTGCCTCTTAAATCTCAGAAATAGGCTTCTCAGTTGGCGCGTAACTTCTCAGATCATATTTTGATATTCTTTCGATGAATAATCGAGAGAGACACTCTTACATGTATTATATATATGATTATCATTTATCATTGTTGTAGAGTGCTTAAGTTAATACTTCAAGTCTTAATTACCAAGCATTAATCTTCACTGCGGTTTCTGATCAAGTCTTGGCTGCCTAAATAGGCAGCCAAGACTTGATCAGAAACCACAGTGAAGATTAATGTTTGCTTTTGTGTACTAAATGAAAATGATGAGAGCTATTACATACTTGCAGTATGTGTTACAAACAGCAGTGTGACTCCGTAAATTGAAATCTGGCGCATGAATTAAAAAATAGGCTCTGAGGCTAGAGCGTATTTTAAATAGTCCTGATCGGTCCCTGCATGACTAGATTTGATGAAAAATATTTTGAAAGACTCTGAGGGTAAAGAGTTAATGGCTGGCCTACTGACATACTTGTAAGTGGAATTATTTCCAATTTGCCAGTGGACAATATGTCCAGAGTGATGTCTATATAAATTATATGGTGTTTAAAATATACAGCACAGAATTATCTGAAACCTGGATAGTAAATGGCAATGCCACAATATCTGATGTGATACTAGTCCAAACATGGCCTGAAAGTCTGTAATATAATTTTGGGGTTTGGTATGTCCTTTCAACGTACCAAACCCAAAAATTATATTACAGACTTTGAGGCCATTTTTGGACTAATGTGATACAGTCAAGTCACATTCAAAAGTAACATGGGAGGGGGGGGGGGGGGGGGGGTGAGGGAGGGGAACACCACCATCAGGTTTGGACAAGCATTAGGCCAAATCAAAAAATACATTTGGTTTGCAGGCAATTATTTTTTCTCGTCAAAGACAGAGGCACACTTTTATTTATTTTTGTTATAACAAATTGAGTGGTGGAGGCTCAAATTTGGGTTCTATTCTCATGTGGTGGTACCACAACTTAAAATAAGGGCGATAATTTCAAAAGTATATAACGCCCTGCAGCCTGCAGGGACAAAGTTTGGACCACGCTCCCGGCAAATGGATTCATGCCGTGGCCAACAATATATTATGTGAGACGCGTAAACTGTAAGTCGAACTTTCAAAAAGTACAGCAATGTTTTTTGAGTCAGTCATCGGTTCCCTCAGGACACAAGTATTTCGTCATTGTCCGACTCCACTGGTTGTTAACCTATCGCTCTGCTGAATCACTCAACAATTCAAAATTAAAAACGCACAATTTTCTCACTCTGAATCTGATGCTAATTGCCACTGCCAGTGACACTCGGTCCTGTCAACTTCTGAGCGATGAGGTGCTTCAAAAGCATTTGAGTTCCACAATCATCTCACGACACTGACTTACAAATCAACTTCACCGCCCTAACAACGCAACTGTAACGATGGAATATACACAATCAATGTGAAACTTCGACAAGATGCCCACTTTTGATCTGAAATAAGTGAAAATGGCTAGCGAACATCAAGGGAAATAACTTCGAAAAGCAAAAACGAAAACGTTCAAGGTGTTCCCGCACACAACCTGCAAAAATGTTACTCGCTTTTACCGGATTGAACCAACACATTCAAGTCACAGTCAGTGGCTTATCTTGGCTGCCCTAACTTTCTCCGCCACTAAATATACCGAATTCTACGATATGCATGGGACGTCACCTAATGAAATTACAAATGACATCCCACGCTTGTCGTTCTTTCTAGTTACAAAATGGTCCGGTTCCGGTTCTCCTCCGGAGAAAATTCGAACCTATATCCTAACCCTCGATCCCAACAACGGAAGAGAGACATCACCTTGACGCCTTCCCCAACTCAAGAGTTCGATCTTCGTGGTATATCCATAGCACAAAAATATTTTGACCCCATAAAAGATCCATATGCACCCCCTAATAGATTCCTGGCTACGCGCATGATAAGAGACGTAGCTACGAGGGGGGGGGGGGGGGGGGGGGTCACCCCTCCCCTCCAATATTTGCCCAAAAATCCAGATAGCTGGACATTTTTCAGGAAAAAATTCCAGTAGTTGGAAATTCGATGCATTGTTGGAACGGAGGTTTTTTCAAAATGTTTTATCGTTACATTTCCGTGAAAAATTCCAACCGCCGACTCCCACAGATAGAATTCTGATCGAACAAAACAAGATTTTCCGACTATTCAGAGGCTCAAAGGTTAATTCCACAACCGTGGTCGTGTTACGCGTTTTGTTCTCTTCTATGTCTGACCTGAAACTTTCATGTTGTAACAAGCATTTAGCAGACCGTTACTTGAATTATATCAGAAATTTCAGAAATACAAAAAAGTTGGTCAATTTGGCGCTCATAATAGTCATAAGCAGTCAGTATACAGGGTATTTTATGAGATCTACATGCAATGCATTCACTGACTGCAGTTTGTATTATGACTCAAAATGTGACCCCTGTGAGGCTGTGTCCTGGATTTTTTTTAATATTTCTACCAAAATTGTGCAGAGTTTTCTTTGGCTCTCTACTCTCATGAAAGACAGATAAAGCCAGACTGAAAATTTTGTTTTGTAATTGGTATTGATGAATTTATATCTCACACATATTGTGACATGTAGACTGAGTTAGTTATCTAACTCATTACTCATACTTTGTTAGCATAATGGATGGTTTGTTGTTAGTCATTGAGTTCATTTCAAGATTAGTCTGCTCACTGCTCAGCATGACCTCATATTTGAGATGATTAATTAATACATTATTGGTTGAATACCGATTTTTTTTAGCATTCTCCAAACATGTGCATTCATGTAATTGACACAGAGCCTAATGAAGGCAGATAGGGCCCACTTCCAGAGTACATGTAGTACAGAGTGGGGTGCATGTAACGGAAAGAGAGAGACGTGTATTTGTGGTTGTGTCTGTCTGTCTGTGTGTGTGTGTGTCTGTCTGTCTGTCTGTCTGTATGGATGTGTGTGCGTGGATGGGTGGATGTTGGCACGTGTCATAGCTAAAGCCAGCCTGCGATGTTTTGTATACTTTATCGTGATATATAGACCAAATTGACCGGATGTAAAAGATAAATATATATTGTTTAACTCTTTACCCATTGCAGACGATATCAAAATTTATTATTTTAAATATCATTTTTTTATATTTTTCAAAAAATTTCAACAAAACCATATCTTGTGAACCCTCGTTGGAACGAGCTCGACGAGCTCGTTCTAACGAGGGGTCACATGATATGGTTTTGTTGAAATTTTTTGAAAAATACTATTTTTTCAACTGCTAAATTTGCATATTACGCGGGCGGATGCGGCCGATTCGTTGGGTAAAGGGTTAATGTCAGCTGTAATAGATACATTAATAAAGATATTCTAATCACGTACTTACTTACTTGTAGTACCGCAAGAAATTGTCATTTTATGCTGTCTTAAAACTTCATATTATGTATATAGATATTTAGCCGCAGTCATTTAAACTGCTTGGAAATATTTCCAGAATGCCCTAAAACTTACTAGTACCGTCACTCGGGGTTAACATTTTGAAAATGTTTTCCTCACCTGGGGTGTCGGAGTATGTGTATGTGTGGGAGGTAACCCTTTAAATATCCAACCCTAGTTGGAATTTTCATACATCTACACCCCCATTCACCCCATTGAAAACCTCCTAGCTACGTCCCTGCGCATGTTCTAAGTAATCATGTATGTCGGAATATGATTGCAATAGTTACGTTATTCATACACCATATTCGCACATTTTTTCAGTTCCCATGCTTCCGCTTGCCATCCGTACCCATCCACCAGACGTGTTCCAACGTTTTACGAGCACTTTTATATCATTCGTTTATTATGTGCTTACAAAGGCCTTGGATCCGGGCGTCGGAAGTGGGGTGGGCGCTTTCTCCATAAAATTGTGGATCACCAATTTTCTGAGCAACTATGTGAAGGTTTCGGGCAGAAACAGATGAAAGAATCGACCACAACAAGATACTATACGGCCGTTCACGAAATGACCTGTGCTGTACAGTCTAGTATAAGACACCTACTTATTTATGTAGTTAAGAGATATGCAGTTGTTAGAAGACAGACTCTCAGCCGTTTACCTAACATGAGAAGCAGACGATAATTGCAAACAAAATTCTTGAATAACTTTTTTTTTTTATATTTTGTGTCTCAAAAACATAGGTTATTGCCCCTCTCGTTGGAACGAGCTCGACGAGCTCGTTCCAACGAGGTGTCATAACCTATGTTTTTGAGACAAAAAATGAAAAAAATAATTGGCGATTTTTGAGAATAGTACTGGCCGGTTGTGGCCGTTACGTTGGGTAAATGGTTAAAGTATTATGTCCTGGAATTCGCCGACTGACGGATCCACAATGTTCCTTCGTTGTATTTCAGTATCTACGCTAATACAACTTCGATATAAAAGAAAGTCCAAACTAATCATCTTGACTTGGAATGTAGTGTCAACTTGATGCTTTTTAGTGAATCGATGGTTTCCTTTGTGTTTACCTATTTTACCGTATACCGGTTATATCGTCTACGTCAATGACAATGGGCATATTGCTAAGAAATTTCCCTGGATACCATGATATATATTTAGATAGCACCAAATTCATATTTCCCATGTCGAGGAACCGCGATCGAAAGACTTGGGCCTTTGGAATTCACCACTTGCAGTTGAGGTCACAAGTTATTTTCTGATGCGGTTCGTCCTTGCCACACCAATCATTAACTTACAGCCATACCCTCCAAGTCTGGATAGGGTTCCATCGTCACAAGGTTTTAGGAGAGATGACCTATATGCCTGCAAGTGTGGTTGGAGCCCCTTCGCCTATGACTACGTTTAGAGCACCCACGGGTAAAATAAGAATTTTATCGCTTATAACTCCAGTAATTTGAATGTATGATTGGGTAACTGATCCACACCTTTAACCCTAGACTTTGTCTATTGGTCATTAATGACCAACACTATTTACAAACATCGCCATTCAAATTCCACCATTTAAAAACAAAAATTGGAACCGCTACCTTTGCAAATCAAATCAATGTCAAAAGGTCTGTTCTGTGATTTAGGCGAGTTTAAACACAGGGAAGAGGTATATATCAGGAACCATTACGCAACTTGAAGAAAAAGTTACTTGCCAAACCTTTCTTATAACCTCATGACCTCCGCCCACTGAGGGTCATAAAGTATATTTTGGTAACAACAACTTGAAGAAAAAGTTGCTTGCCAAACCTTTCTTATAACCTCATGACCTCCGCCCACTGACGGTCATAAAGTATATTTTGGTAACAACGATTTAAAGAAATTATCACGACTTAAATAATAATTCTGTGTTTTACGTTTTGTGGACTTGTGATTCGCGAAGCAAAAGATCAATGGCTGAAAATGACGGGTCAGAGGATCACCTTATATTTCTTTTTAGGGCGGACGATCTTCTTCCAAATATTGAGAGTGTACAATTTACGACATGATGCATACAGGGACACAGCGCACAAATAGCACGTCGATCTGCGCGTTAATCTACGCGTTATGGCCATAGTAAGGCTATCAAATTTTGTGCATATGGCCTGTGCACAAGCAATGTTTCAGAAACATTGCCTGTGTTTGCTATGAGTAACCAGGAGAACCTGCCGTGCTTTGGATGCCATTCGATAATTGTGCGCAATTCCTACGTGCAATTAAGCCAAGATAAGCGCACAGTTCATGACAGAACTTCTCGTTTTAACTGTAGCTATTATCTTCTTAGGGAGATGACTCACAAAAGCTCAAAGCTTACTGTTGAATCCCTTACTTCAAGTTGTTCTATTTATTATTTTGTGTACTGTTATTTTAGATTTCGGTTTGTTCCATCTTCTATCATTTTCAAAACGACGTGCATATAGAACATGATTTTTTTTTCCATTGAAATAAAAATATTGTTTAAACTAAACATCAAACTCGTTTACTTTGGTGATGGCTCTTGTGCACGGATACGTTTTCATTTCGAATTTCAGAGTTTATCCCAAACACCATCAAATCTACGTCTTTTTCCATAACTATTAATACTATAGGATTTAATCGGCGTCCATTCCTGAACTTTTGAATGTATATTGTCCAATAAAAACCATATCTACATGTAGGGAGCGTGGTGGCACAGTGGTTACGGCATTGAACTTCAAACCGAAAGGCCCATGGTTCGATCCCCGCCAAGGTTACTGGGTTGTGTCCTTGGGCAAGACACTTCATCCCGATTGTCCACATGGGGGCACGGTGGCGCTGTGTACTAAGGCATACAACACGTCGATGGTGCACTTGTCTTTAGCCAATGCTAACCCTGCTTGCGCGGAGTTAGTACGTTGGGGAGTCTGACAGTTGCTCGTCGTTGCTCGGTGGTTCTCCCCGGGTACTCCGGCTTCCTCCACCCGTAAAACTGTCACGGTGGCGCTGTGTACTAAGGCATACAACACGTCGATGGTGCACTTGTCTTTAGCCAATGCTAACCCTGCTTGCGCGGAGTTAGTACGTTGGGGAGTCTGACAGTTGCTCGTCGTTGCTCGGTGGTTCTCCCCGGGTACTCCGGCTTCCTCCACCCGTAAAACTGTCCGACACGAGGTGGCCCTATCGAAAGTATCGTTAAACCCCAATAAATAAATAAAAACCATATTTAAATGCATTGATGTCCTGGGAACTTTTGAACGGTTAAGATCGATCTGTGTTGCGACTTCATCTGACGGCAACAGTAGTATGTCTCGTGTGTTTCACCCCACATTTGGGGACCCCGGTGAGCGGCCCTGGAAGTGACGTCATGTCACGTGACCCAGAGGCGCCATGTTGTGTTGTCATGGTAGCCCGCGTGAGCTACCATGACAACACAACATGGCATCACAGGGTCACGTGTCATGATGTCATTTCCGGGGTCCCCCAAATGTGGGGTGAAACATACCAGACATACTATTGACAACATCTAAAAAAATTGTGTCAGATTTTTCTTAAATAGTGGCATCTTTTCGCATTCTTTCTTTTAGAAACTTAGTATTTCTGTTCCGATTGACGAATACCTTCCTGAGTTGCCACCTTAAAGTTGACCGGGGCGCAAAATATCGAAATAAATTTCACTGCATCAAGTTGTAATCACGTGACTTTTCTGTCCGTCCGCCCGACCCCCACTCCGTGTCCTTCCCATTCTGTGTGATCCTGTAACCACTCACTCCATACGATACCACTATAATATTTCACAGACAGCTGTAAAGGGATCGCAAAACTGGTGCACTGTCACATTTACATCCAAATTCTCGGAAAGTGGGAATAAGTAACGGTTGTCACGTGCTGTGTACGTGCTGTTGGAGTTTCTGAGTACGTGCGCAAATATAAAAGAATACACATTCACTGAAAACATCTCGAAATTTCGCAGAATATAGGGAGACATGCGGAGTTTCAGCTCGTGATACCTCCGGGGCGAAGATTTGATTTTGAGTTTTGTCGGTGCCTAATATTATTCACCAGAATGATAAGTTTTCTGTTCTGTTTACAACATCGTGCACATATCATCATCGATCTTACAGTTCTCGCTACTACCACAGGTACTGCAAATTCTACTGCAGGTACAGTACGTGGAGAGTGGATTGTAACTAAATCACCCGCGGAGTGGAGTTATCACACATGCTACAACTTTCAAATTTTGTACATATCGACAAAAAACACAAGCAATGTTTAACCCGGAGGTCCATTGGCTGAAACTTTGCTTGTGCTGGTAATGCTTTGCAACAAATTTGCAATTATTGCTTGGGTGGATTCTCCACTCTGAGGGTGATTTAGTGATAATACACTCTCCACGTACTTTACTGCTATCTCATGCAATACTACTGCTCCTACCTTAGCTGCTGCTACTTAGGCTGTTGACGTTGCTGCTGCTGAAGCTGCTAGTACGGTGGTTCAGATGTTGTTGACGAAGCTGATTCTATTATTATTATTGTTATTATTATTATTATTATTATTATTATTATTATTATTATTATTATTACCTCCACTGCTGCTACTACTACTGCTCCTATTGATTATTGTGGTTGTATTCAATGTAATAGCGACAGCTGGTAGCACAACTTTCCGCTTTATCCCATTACTGCATGAACGAATCAACGACATCCGCCCGCATAAGATGCAAATATTCAGCAGTTGAAAAAATATTATTTTTCAAAAAATTTCAACAAAACCATATCATGTGACCCCTCTTTGGAACGTGCTCGTCGAGCTCGTTCCAGCGAGGTTTCACATGATGTGGTTTGGTTGGAATTTTTTGAAACATTAAAAAAAAATGATATTTAAAATAATAAATTTTGAAGTTAAGTGTTTAGTTCTAAAAAATAAAGGTATAGTTCCTTTAGAAGGGTGACCCTCCTAGAAAAAGTCTCCCCGTATTTAACACGCTCAACAATCTAACCCTTCACCTATATAAAGAAAAGTTACAGATATCGGCAGCTCGGTGTCTTAGTGGTTACAGCATTGGACTTTAAACTGAAAGGTCGACGGTTCGATTCTGACCAGCGATAACTGTGTTTGTGTCCTTGGGCAAGGAACTTTATCCCGATTGCGAATGTGCGGACACCGCGTGTTGTGTACAAAGGTGTACGGCGAGCTGATGGTAGACATGCCTTCAACCGCTGCCAACTCTGCATGCGTAGAGTTAATAAGGTGGAGAGGTTAGTAGTTGGATGGCTGCCCATTAAGCGACTGATTCGCGCTCCCGCGTTGTGTCCTTCGACAAGGCTCTTAACCCCGATTGCCTACATGAGGGCACGATGACGATGTGTACTAAGGCGTACTGACGTCGAAGGTGCGCATGTCTTCAACCAATCTAACCTGCCTGTGCCGCGGTGCAGAGTTCAGAGTTATGATCTTGGAGAGCTGACAGCTGCTCGTCGTTGCTCGGTGGTTCTCTCCGGGTACTCCGGCTTCCTCCACCCGTAAAACTCTCACCGACATGATATGACCCTGGCTGTTAATGTGTCGTTAAAGACTAATAGAAGCAAAAAATAAAAATAAGGTGGAGAGTCGAATATTTACTCGTCCTGCTTTGTGGTTTACCCCGGGTTCTCCGACTTGCTTCACCCGAAAAAGTGTCCGATACGTTGTGACCCTGGAAATTGAAAGTGTCGTTAAACCCCAATAAATATTCAAATAAATCTAAAGGCAATAACATTCAAGCGCTATTCACATAAATCGTAATTCACATTTTAACCCTTTGAGACATCAATTATCCTGACGTTCAAACGTCACTGGGAATTCAGTTTCTTCAACGTTTTTCAAAACACGACGTCAAACGGCGGAAAGTTAAAAAAAAACAAGATATTTTTCACATTAGTGATTATCTGTTGAGGGCTAGATAATTTATGATGGTCTGAATTTTTATTCAAAACTTGTTTTATTACAAATTATTAGAGAGTGCCCCGAAGTACTCTCCAATAATTTGTAATAAAACAAATATATATAAACAAAATATTATTTGTGTTTGACTGAATATGAAATATAAGCAAGGGAAGTGTTTGCGTTTGCTCTGGTATCCTCATTTTTTGAAAGCCCTGATAGCGGCTTCTTGCACTTTACTAATTATGAAGTCTTGACAGCAAGATTATATTAGTATTAACATTTGGCTCAACGGTTGTCACTGAGGTGACTTGCCGTTTGTCCCACTTTCTTAATTCAGGGAGTTAAAACGTAATAAAAAAGTGGGACAATCGGGAAGTTTTAATTACTTGTTAGGCGGTTTGATGAAAAGTTTTGATTTATAGTTTATTTCAAATTAGTGAGTGTTTTATTTGCTGAAAATTAGACGTGCATAGAATAAAAAAAATCTTGAAATAATTAGCACAATTTTAACTAGTTGTTTAAAGATATTATTATTCTGTGCACCCATAATTTTCAGCAAATAAAACACTCAGAAATGTGAAAGTATTATTTATATTATCCAGAAACAACTAACAAAGTTTCAGCTCGTGGACGCGTGTAGTATGTATTATTTATATTATCTAGAAACAACTAGCAAAATTTCATCTTGTGGACCACTGGGTACAACCCGGTGGTCCACGAGCTGAAACTTTGCTAGTTGTTTGAGATAATATAAATAATACATAATACACGCGTCAACGAGCTAAAACTTTGCTGTTTGTTTCAAGATATTATTCTGTGCACCCATAATGTTCACAAATAAAACACTCAGTAATGTGAAAGCATTATTTATATTATGTTGAATATCAATAATAAATTATACTTTCATTCATTCAATATTTAACCTTTTATCCGTCGCAAATATCAATATCTTATCATCAGTAGCATTCACAAGTAGAAATCGTTCCCCTGTTG
Organism: Pictodentalium vernedei; assembly: GCA_031216915.1. Lineage (NCBI taxonomy): Eukaryota > Metazoa > Mollusca > Scaphopoda > Dentaliida > Dentaliidae > Pictodentalium > Pictodentalium vernedei. The sequence goes on along the minus strand of CM062292.1, from coordinate 69,071,386 downwards.
ACGTTTCAGCCCATTCTTCCTTTAAGTCCAGTTCTGTCACTGAGCACTATTCGGGTGAAAATAGGAACTGAGGTTAAAACTTTAAAAAATCGACAAATAATAACAAAACAACGATTGAAATGCGTTTAATAAGATCTATATAACAAAACCCCCCACATACTCCAGGATAGTGAATCAATGGTGAAGCTGAACGAACACCGAACCCTAAACAGAAAAACAAAATAATCCACAGTAAATTAAAATTACTCAATAGAATTAAACTGCGTGGAGTCAGTGAGGATTGCCTCGCTACTCATTGAGATCTTTAGGATTGAGTCTGTGAGGATTTCCTCGCAACTCTGCGTGTGGGGAGTGGGCTCCGAAGAAACACACCCCTTACCCCATCCATAGCAACAATCACACAGCAGGCACAATATACAATAGCGGATACCTATCTTTCTCTCTACCTGTAACTTTTTTAATTGAACATTCTCAAATTTTCTTGCAACACTCTTATCAAGAAGACGCATGGAAATGGTAGACAAAGCGTAGGAGGAATTGGTGCAACCTACCTTTCAGCAACATATACAAGAAACCACCAAACACTAGGCAAGGATTGAAACAAGCTTGTCTGGCTGGGGACGAGTGTACATTTTATATAAATAAACATTTGAATAAAGATTTAACAGCCCTTTTAAGGGCTTGAGGGTGTATGTCAGTGAGGAGGTGTTTTTGTTTGTTTTGTTTTGTTTTTTGTTTTTTTTTGGGGGGGGGGTCATTTGGAATTCCAGAAGGATAACCAGATACCTCAAATCACATACGGCATCCTATCTCCCAGAAGGCTTGATGGATGACGCCCGGTTTTTCAAAACTAAATTGTTGGAGCTTTCTCGACTTCTTTTTTGTGACCGCTATGGTCATATACCGGGGCCGCTACCAAACCGGCGTTGCGGTTTGGTTTTCTTTTCTCTTCTTCCCGTAAACTTGCCATCGCACAACATTACATTCTGGCTCGCCACCATGGTGGGACTCAAACCTCTGTCATCGACGAACTGGAACCGAATAGAGCTCACTCTCTAATAGTTTTAAAGGCGTTGAGAGATTGAGTATTGACCATCTAACACTCCAACGTAAACTGCCGGGTATTCTAACCGCGTGCATACCCCCCTCAGACTCCATTTTGGGCAATAGGAAAGCTAGGCCTGTGTAATCCAAGTGAAATAAAATAAGGTTAACCGGGTCGCAAGGGATTTGTAAATCCCACATCGTCCCTGCGCGCCTTCGGCGCGCTAAAACCTTTCATTCATCTTCAAAACAAATGACCACAAAGTATCAAGGCGCCGTTTGATTTCGTACGTCATAAGACGTACAAAAGTATCAACGCGCTGTTTGATTTCGTACGTCATAAGACGTACAAAAGTATCAACGCGCTGTTTGATTCCGTACGTCACAAAACACACAAAAATATCAAAGGGTTAATAGTTTTTAAATATTTGCCTCAAAGCATAGATTATGACCCCTCAGTGGAACGAGCTCGTTGAAATCGTTCAAATGAGGGACCATAAGCTATGGTTTTGAGGCGAAAAATTATTTTTTTAGTTATTCAAGAAAAACGTCAATGTTTTCTACTCTTCGTTTGGGGTACAGGGTTAAACAAGCTGTAGCCAACGGATGCAAATATTGATCAATCGAACCGCACCTTTTATACAGCATAAACACAATCATAATATTTATAACAATCCGAGTACGCTGTGGAATCTATTTTATAAGAAGATGATTTTCTTTTGTCCCCGTGTACTCTTCGATTTGGTTTTATTGTTTAATTGCGTGTTTTACCGGAAATCGTTAATGTTTTTCAAAGCTTCAATAACTCACCGATATTGTGACAAAAACAAAAAGAATCGAAAAAATTCCATCACCGAGGAAAAACGCGAGCAAAACAGCACAACGTTTCGCTAATAATGCATATTCAGCAATTTCTAAACACACGAAACAGACGAAGATTACAAACTTGCAAGTTTCGTGCAATTGACGGCATTTGATAAAGATACGCTACGGACGTCACGTACTTGGGTTTAATTATCTGCCTTAAAATGTACTGAAGGCAGGGTTTAAATTTCGGGTGGAGGAGGGCGGAGAATAAAAAAAAAATGTTTTTCTCCTCGGGCAGTTACCGTGTATGGGATGCCAATATACGAGTGTACAGAACGATCGTCGTAAAAAAGGTTAAAATCCAAGCGTGGGCAAAATTATTTCCACGCATGCGCAGGCCTGGCAATCTAGAAAACAAGGCGTGCAAAACAATTGCCCTCCTCGGTTGCTTGTGAGTGCAATTGCACCAGAACTTTTCAATGCAAAAACTTGTATGCTATTTTGGTTACAGTCACTTCAAGGTATTAATATTTTGACTGAAGAATGGTACTACATTCAGCTGCATAGTCAGCTTCAAATCATATGTGGCTGTCTTCTGCACTCAAAATGTATCGAAATGCAACACAGAATGGGTCATGAATTTTTGCGAGTCAATGCAACATTGACAAATCGTCCCCTGAGTTCCAATGTGTTCTATGTGCCAATAGGCACATAGAACACATTTGAACTCAGGGGACGAAATGATAATAGATTTTAAAGGCAGCCTCAAACAGGTCCGGCATTCCAGAAAATCAAGGGGTGCAAAAAATTGCTCTCAATTTTTTGTAGGCGTGCGGTTGGCGTGCAGCACTCCTGCACTCCTAAAGAATGCGTCAACAGGAAACTCCAACATAAAAATTGAATCGCCATCAAATTTTCAATGAATGAAGCACCGGGTACGATCCAGTGCTTCTTTCATTGAATATTTGCTGAAAACTACTGATTATTGACGGAAAATAACTCCCGTGGGCAACACTGTCTACGCGTTGATTTTGACCATTCCACGGCGGCTGGACTGTACACTTACCTTAACTGGGGTAGACACAAACTGTCACTTTTTTGTCCAGGTTGCTCAACGAAATTGAAACCTGTGCCCACATTACATGTGGTGTGGGACTGGGTGTTTGTCTGAGCCTCCTTGGCGAATTCGCGTTATCCCCCAAACCCCATTTCCCCCACACACACCAACAAACAAACACAAGCAACCCAACCCCCTCTACCTTGATGGAGGGCCACCATCAACAAAAGTCTCGAGCCATCATTTCATGGCATTCCAGTTTGCCGAATATTATCCGGCAAGTGATTGTAAACTCACAGTCAAAGCACACCGTATCCGGAGACTTGAAGTTGGAACTGAAGTTTCTGTATAGCCACATGGAAAGACCAGTTGTCCATGGTATCATCATGAAAAGAAACATAAAAAAGAAGAAATGAACACATAAAAACAAATAAACAGCTTGTTAGTTTGTCCTGTTCTAAGAACTCTGCAAAGACATGTGCCTGTCACAGGTGAATAGACTAGTACTATGCGAGGTGGAGTGGCGGACTGGCTCTTGAAATTAATCAAGACAAACGGCAATGTCGCGGCAAAACAGTGGCAGTCTGCTACGGCCTTACCACGATATTGTCGATTGCTACGGCTAATTTCATTCGTTGTTGGATACTTGTCTTGTTAGGTTGCTGGGAAGCACGGGCGTTTGTAGATAACAACATCCGGGCAGCTTCATGTCATGGTCGGGCCAAAAAATGGTCCCCACCCCAATATCTAAAAGATGCTCTTAGGCTTGGCTGTTGTCAGGCTCTAGAGTCACCAGTCAATTTCTGTAAGGAATTCGGCGTTGTTATGACCTGGATGCAGTTTAGCCTTTAAATAGTCCATCGCCTATCTTTTAGATTCACGCGTCTGTGATATTTCAGTTGGCCGGAAAAGGGAACCTACGGTTCCCTTTTCCGACCAACTGAAATATTCCAGATGATTGAATCCAAATGTATCATAAACATCAGAACTTTTTCTTTGAATCAACGCAAATGTTTCTCAATCGGGAATTGATTTGACTGAAACATTAATGAAATCGCAATACTCTAAGACATATTTAAATACTAAATACTTATGAAGAAGACTAACCACGCCTGTAGTTTTATGATTACGCCGCGTAGTTCCACCAATTATGTTGATATCTCGTTGTTTTCAAGGTGAAATAAATTGGTTAAATAGTGCAAAAGGAGTATTTTGCGCAAAGTGCGTTAAACTACCAGAACGAAGTGACGCCGAAGCATATCTTAACTGTTACGTCATTTTGTGTCGTACATCATGTGACGTCAAACGAAAACAACTGTTGTTGATTTTAGCAAATGCATTCAGAAAAGTGCTCATGCAGATGTGTATCAATCCTCAATATTAGACATTATTATATACCTATCAACGATACGCCGCGCTTTTCACTCATCGAATCCTGATCGCGGTATCACACTGAGTGGGTTTCCGATTCTGTATCAGATGCAGTGGCGATGCCAGAGTTACAGAAGTGAGGGGGTACAGTTGGGTATTGCACGCCGCGCGTAAGTTTTAAAAATTTTCTCAACTTCGGGAGGGGACACCCCTCCCGAAGTTGAGAAAAATTTTAAAACTTCCGTTGTAAATGGTGTTCTCTGGAGCATTCTCAGACAATTAAATTAAAACAGTTTTATCCTTTTGAAACTTGCTGGTTAGGTCTTTCAGTTATCGAAAACGTCGTACATGGTGACATTTTAACGGAAGGAAAAAATCCTTTAAAACATCTTTTAATATGTATCCCTAAAACAGGATAAGTATAAAAAACTGCCAAAATCCTTTCCACCATTCGGCTAAATCAAAAGTATCTACACTGACACGTTTCTTTAGCACATTATATGATTTTTGATTTTTCACATTCCCTATTTTCGTGCAGTGTCACCCTGAATGTAAACACCGAACATATCCAAATCTGAAACCATCCATGTCAAACGCCAACCTTAACAAATATTTAAATATAAACCACCCACCGCAAGAGCGGATGAAAAACATTTTGCTCCAATTATTGTCACAGACAGCAAAGGTACTTGGATTCTGAGAGAGGATCAAGACCCTGAATACAAAGACGTGATATGGCGTTGCAAGGGAGGAAGAAACATTGCAAACGGTTGCTCCTCAATCCAGAGTAGCATACCAGCTGACATACAATCACATAATAAAGTTTGGTATTATCTTTGGCTGGGTACATGCGATCTTACCAGCCGTAGTGAAAATGGACAGATATCACTAAGAAATCAAGATGGAAATAATACACATTTATTCAGCCAATTAGACAATCTATCAAAAATCTTCCAAAACCATCCGAACTGTAAAATAACATTCTTAGAATTACCAGTGTACTCAATCCAAAAGAAAAATAAAAGTGCCTGTCTCCAAAATTGGAGCGATTTTCGAGTCTCAGGACACAAATCTCGAAAGCCAAGTCTATGAACTTAACACATATATACGCCACCTAAACAGACTGAACAACGTCCACTTTCCCGAATTCTCTAGGGACGTAAAAAGATCTAGAATTTACAAAAAAGGCAGCAACAGAAATAAAGAACAGAAAAAATACCACAATTATAACCTGTATGCAGACGGATTACATCCCCATGGTCTGCTAACCAAAACATGGTACAGAAAAATTAACAACCAAATAAATTTGGACTGTTTTCCTGCTGTGGATCAGTAAATGTACTATTTTCTGCGCTAGACTGACCATCCAAACACAGTACCCAAAACATTAAAGGTATGTGTGCCTACAAATAGTATTTACCCTACAAACACTATTTATCTACCCTACAAACACTATCTACTAATTTTATCTCAGTTTAGACAAATATACAAATATTTACTGTTTTATTTTTCCAATATGCCTGATATAATACACAATAGATCCTATAGTTGCGGAACCTGCGATAGAACGGTCAATTGGTCAGCCCGCGGAATTGTTTGTGACACCTGCGATCAGTGATACCATGCCACATGCCAAAGCGTAACTTTCAGTTCTTACAATCTTCTAAGCGACACAAAACTTGATGTAAGCTGGCATTGCAAAGTATGCCAAAATCCAAATTATAGTTCTGTAATTTTCGACCCACTGAGCATAAAAGAGCAATGCTACCTGCCTGAAAACTCAAAATCAACATCATTGTCAGACACACTAAATACATGCAAAAGCCCTGAAATTAAAGACATCAAACCATTGCATAGCTCAACTCCTGAGAGAAAAAATCTAGATAAAAATAAACCCTTATTAAGAATAATAAATGTGAACTTCCAATCAGTGAAAATGAAGGAAGATAGGATCCTAAATATGCTAGTCAGCTGCAACCCCGACGTAGTCATTGGTACAGAAACATGGCTAACAAACGACATCAGGTCATCAGAAATATTCCCCCAGACAACAAAGTTTTTAGAAAAGACAGAACTGGAAAACACGGAGGTGGGGTACTGCTCGCTATCAAGGAAAGCCTTGAAAGCGAAGAAATACCAGAACTTGATACTGATTGCGAAATAATCTGGCCGAAAATGAAACTGAAAGAATCTAGAAATATCCAAATTTGTTCTTATTACAGAAATAAATAAGTCTAAAACAGTTAAAAATGTCCTTGGAGAGAGGTATAAACACAAACAACTCAATAAACATAATTGGTGGGGACTTCAACTTCCCAGGTTGGGACTGGCGAGACACCACCCTAAAAGCTAATACAACACACTCAAATCTACATCTTGACTTTCGTGATTTGATACAAGACCTCAGCCTAAACCAACTTGTTAAGGAACCAACAAGGAAACAAAACACCCTAGACCTCCTACTCACAAATGAACCAAACATAGTAACAAAACTTAATGTGATCCCTGGCCTGTCTGACCATGACATTGTCTTCGCAGAATGCAACATTATTCCAGCCAGTTTGGATCAACCACCTCGCAAAATACCACAGTACAAAAAAGCAGACTGGGGTTCATTTCGAGATGACTTGCTATCTTTATACGCCGATCAACTCGATCAAGATGGAGACCCGAATAAAATGTGGGAAGCATTCCATCACACCATTACCGATGGCATCTCCAAGTACATCCCGCACAAAACCCTCAATAAAAAGACTAAATTACCATGGGTCAATTTCGAACTCAAACACCTATTAAAATAAAGAAGAAAAACGCAGACGAAAAATCACAACTAGATTATAAAAACATAAAAAAGGCTAGTCCAAAAACGCATGAGACAAGCATACTGGAACTATGTTGAAAATTTATTAAATGATTCGGAAAGTTAGAACACAGATAACACTCGGAGTAAAAAAGAAAATGACAACCTATGTGAAAAGCCCCAGAAGAACAAACGCTTCTGGACCTTTATTAAACATAAGAAAAAAGATTACACAGGAGTCTCGTCTCTTAAAGGAAATGGAATCCTACATGAAAATCCACAAGATAAAGCAAACATCCTAAATGACCAATTCCACTCTGCGTTCTCTGCAAATATTACAATATCAAAGGAGCAGTTCGAAACATAAGACTACATGTCACAACCTGCAAACTATTCAACCATGCCATCACTAAACATAACTACTCCCGGGATCCAAAAGCTACTTAACCAACAAAAACCACACAAAGCCCCAGGGCCAGACAATATCCCACCAATCATCCTGAAAACACTTTCTCATGAAATAGCCCCCATCCTCAACATGATCTTCCAGAAAAGCCTTGAAACGGGCAATGTACCATCAGACTGGAAAAGGGCTCTAGTTACGCCTGTCTTTAAAAAAGGCTCTTGCTCATCACCAGGAAACTATAGACCAATATCGTTGACATGTATCTGTTGTAAAATCTTTGAACACATAATTACAAGTGCCCTCATGAAACATGGCGAAACAAATAATATCTTTTACCGCCTTCAACATGGCTTTAGAAAAGCCAGATCCTGTGAAATTCAACTACTTGATTTTGTTGATGATCTTACAGAAAACATAAAAAACAAAGTTCAAACTGATGTCATTGTTATGGACTTTGCTAAAGCTTTTGACAAAGTAAATCACAGTCTGCTTATACACAAACTCAGATATTACGGGATCCACGAAAAGATCTGTGATTGGATCCAAAATTGGCTGAGTAATAGAACACAATCCATTGTTGTGCAAGGGCAAACTTCTGTCCCCATACCAGTAGAATCAGGTGTTCCACAAGGGTCAGTCCTTGGTCCATGTCTCTTCCTGTACTACATAAACGACCTTCCGGACAAAATAAAATCAACAGTCCGCCTCTTTTCAGATGACACACTTGCATATACCACCATAAACAAATCATCTTCAAAAATACAGCTCGAAAATGACCTGCAAGAAATGGGGAGATGGGAAACAAAGTGGCTGATGCAATTTCATCCTGACAAGTGTAACATCCTCTCAGTAACAAACACGAAATACAAGCAAATAAATACATATACACTACACGATCATATACTCAGCCATATGGACACCATCAAATACCTAGGCCTAACAATAAAATCTGATCTAAACTGGGAGATACATATAAATAATATCTACAATAAAGCCAACAGAACTATTGGATTCCTTAGGAGGAACTTAAATATTGCCTCTCTTAAAATCAAAGAACGAGCATATAAAGCCCTTCTTAGACCATTGGTCGAATATGCTAGTACAGTGTGGGACCCCCACACAAAAAATGAGATAAATAAAATTGAAAAAATCCAAAGGCGTGCAGCAAGACATGTGACAAACCGACATCACAACAGATCAAGTGTCTCAGACATGATAGCTAGCCTAAACTGGAAAACACTTGAAGAAAGACGTAAAAATGCTAGACTTCAAATGCTTCATAAAATTGTACACAATACAGTAGCAATTGATCGTAAATCTAGACTAAACAAGCCACGTTGTACCACTCGCCATTCCCATCACAACGCTTTTTGTGTGCTTGAGTCTCGCATTGATGTACGTAAATGGTCCTTCTTTCCACGCACAATACAGGACTGGAACAATCTTCCACAAAAAACTGCCACCTTAGAAAATTATAATAAATTCAAAGAAGCTCTAGAAACTAACCTAAATAAGTACGTAACAGGAAACAGTAGTGGTGACATGCCAGAGGACTACCCGGGTGTAAATTGCAGCCCTTCGTCACTAAAAGCCTAATAGATATACATATGTGCATATAGACATGGAAGTTGTAAAAAGTCGCAAAACATTTTTTTTTTATCTAAAAACAGTATAATTGGAGCAGTCAGTGGAGCATTATCTCCGCTATACTGCCCCACTGAACATAACTAAAAAGTATATAGATATAACCGACAAACGATAAAACAATCTAACAGTTACCATCATACTATAAACACCTTGTTGCAATTTGGGGCCCTCGACTATTGTTTGTTGTTTGCAGCTAATGTGTGTGGCGGGGGGGGGGGGGGGGAGTGTGTGTGTGTGGGGGGGGGGGGGGGCACATACAAACATAATTTATTTCAAAACTTCTCTGATTTAGTGCACTTGGGAATATGGAATTAAGCATACCCACCATTACACCGCAACGTTCAATACAAAAATTAAAATGCTAGTATTTTGTTACTACGCTTGGCGAAAAAAGTGGAGGGGTGTCATACTCCCCCCCCCCCCCCCATGGCGCCACCACTAATCAGATGGTTGGTCTCAGAACGAGGACGGCACTGGATAATGTCAATCGAGTCCGCCCAGGTTACAAACCGTTTCTTGGTACGTTTCATTTGTGTAAATAATCACTATCGATTAACGTGAATTTCTAATATTGTTCTTAACCAATCTTTTTGTACCAATCCCTGTTAATCACGATACAATATCTTTGTTTTCTTGCTTTGTTGCTATTTTCATGCGTGAATCTGACTCTGATGTAGAAGAATGAATGCTGTCAACTTTGGAAACTTTGAAACACTATTTTGGGAAGTTCCCAAAATTTTACAATTGTTGTTTGTTTGAAAATAAATGTAGTTTTAACTACCACTCCCCGTTGTTTTTCCTTATATTGATTTTTCGTGTGAAAGGTTAATTTCCATAACGATATATAATAAACAGTTCGGCGGCTCGTGTGATTCGGCCGCCTGACATCTTTAACTTGAAGGGCTTCGACAAACCAGATCACTTTACTCTCATAATAACCTCAATTGAACTTAACACGCGATAATCTGGATATTCTGTGTTTCATCACGCAAAACGGTTTGCTTGCTATATAATTAAAGCGTTCCATTAAATAATTATTTTTTCGTATAAACTTCTTCAGATACATGCACTGTATTTAGGTCTAGGCATACATCTCTCTTAAGCGGCCACTGGAAGTTAAGTTGAGCTTGACACCTTGTACATGTTCGGTGCTTGATATACCCACTTTTTACCCCTTTATTGATTGGAATATCTACAACTCGAGCACGAAGAATATCTTATATCTTTGTGAATAAAGGCCATCAAATAAATGAACGGTGGTCTGCGTCCAAATTCCTCGAAAAGTGGGTAAACAAACAGCCCACAACAGCGTCAGATTCCTCACGAAATTTGACTGGAGACCCGAGATCTTGTTTTGTTGTATGACCATAACAATCGCTCTGATATTTTTTTTCTGCCGAAAATACCAGCTTGTGACACTAGTTCTAGGAAACCTCTGTTGGGAGAAGACGGCATAAATGGGTTTTGTGGTCACTGGAAAGAGGCCAAAAGATTTGTCATGTGTTTTACTAGTCCAAACATATTAGATTAGTGATCGAAAAGATGTACACAACCAAAAAATTAAAATACGATCTTTCAGGACACGTTGGGAGTAATGTTTAACCCTTTGGAAACTAATGGTGTATTCCGTACCAGTTCAGAGTCACCAACTGGTAGAGTCAATATTCGTTACTTGGGGCAGCACTTTGGAAATCTTGATTGGTCTACCACACAAATTCACTGAGCAACTATCTCCTTTATGAATTCAGGTCGTATCACGATCCTGGACCGGAAAAGCGACCGTTCGGGTTCAAAAGGGTTAATATATTAGTGGTAAGGGTGGCAGTATGGCGCACTTTTGATTTAACACTGTATCCATTGACACCATAATACCTTATATGGGTGTTAATGAGGAATTCAGTGTTAAATCAAAAGGGCGCCATACTGCAACCTCCTCTTAACACTGGAATCCCCATTGGCACCCTTGGACGGCAGTATGGCGTATTGCCTCCTATGTATGTCAATGGGGAATTCAGTGTTAAATGTAGGGAACAAAATTTTATGCAAGACTGTTTGCAGGATGTATTGTTTCTACTTCGCTGCTTTTTAGAAAAGCTAAGAAGAAAAACAAACGAAATAAAAAAATTTAATGGTACCTGTTGTGGTCAAACTCTCTGTGACAGTTGTTTTTTAAGTAAAAAAATTCAGTATAATGGAACTATCAACTTATCATATTTTGAAAGAGTTTTTGTGACAGTTGATTTTTTTGGAAGAATATATAAGTATTGTGTAACAATCAGGTTGTATATTGTGAATAATAAAACACCTAACACTTACAGTAAAACCCAACACTTACGGTAAAAAGGATGTGTGATGGAAACTGTGTCTCTCTTGTGTTTAGAGATTCTCTTTTAAGAAAGTGTGGTCCCTGAAAAGGGCCCTCTCAGAAGCATTTATGAAGACACTGGGTTTGTGATACCAATAAATTATCGCCAAATTAAAACCACGTGTAGATTCTAGAGATTAGAAGAATTAGGATGAATTTGATTAACACATATCCTGAATGTCTGCCATGGTAAAAAGAAATCGATAAACCTATACTTGGATTTTAGGAATCCTCATAGAATTCACTCAAATCCGTGTATAATTTATTGAATTTAGCCTCCCATTTTTTATATTTTCTTTTGGGTTGCCAATTAAGATCAGGATGCGGATTAACATTTTTTACATGATACTTCTGCACTTCATAACCACGAGCAGCTGAGAACTGACTTATCTTAGCACGCTGTTCCAATTTGTCAACAATTTTTTGACACCACGGACAAGTATACTTCAGAGGACAGGTATGTCAAAAACAATCTACTGACAATTGTCTTCGCTGCATCTTTTCTTTCTCTATTGTTCGTGTTCTTCCAATCGCTTGTTCTATTCATCATCAGATATTTCACCAGTCCTCCTCTTTCTGTACTCTTCTTAATCTTGAGAGAACTTCACATTCATTTTTATGGAAGAAAAGATAATCAAATGAAATGTGCACTAGTTTTATAGCCACGACAAAGTGTCACACGGATTCCAAATCTACCTAAGAATGTTCCAGGGCTCAAAATAAGCGGCGTCGCGTCGCTTTTTGCTTTGCAAAAAGCTACACAATGTTCAATTATGTATAGCATTTTGCGATACAAGATAATCAACTGCAGCCTATTAGGCTGCAGTTTGATTATCTTGTATCGCGAAATGTAGATGGAAATTTGCAAACAAATTTGAAAACTAGTTCACTGATGCTTTACTTCCGATTGGGGAACATTCCAGGCACAACTGAGATTAACTCTTCATCAAGCATCATTAGCAACTTCATATGTAAGATAAATTCTATTGGTTTAATTTCTTCCTCTTTTTACAACATTTTGCATAAAATGTCCATTAAAAATAACTTCACGCCCATCAAATAAAAAATCCCAACTTCCATTTTGAGAACTCTATTAAACAACCAAAACGCCAATTGAAAATATCCAAGTCCATGCAAACCTTAAAGGCAGTTCAGTTTAAAAAAAACATAGTAAATGTTTCATGTGTAGCAGATCATTTGGAAATGCCCAGAAATGGATGGAAACTATTCTATCTACTTAGAAGAATTCAATATAAAACAGCATAACATAACTCTGGTGTACAAAAATAGCTATGTAATTTTTACAAAATGCTATTCATTTTTTGGAAATGTGTAGCATTTTGCTACGCAAAGAAAAAGAGTTATTTTGAGCACTGGAATGTTCATGTCGTGCATACTGATTCTAAAATGCAGCAAAACATCTTACAACAGGAAAAAAATCAATCATTTGCGATGTTTACTATCATGTCATTTGAGAAAGTATACGATTACCAAAGATGGGGTATTTTGTCAATATCATTAGCCAGACTTATTTTTCGTTACATAGATCATGGAGCAACACGTATAGATTACTCAAATACAGATTTGGATACCATGAAGAGGAGGGCTGATGAAGAATTGCACCTAGCTCTAAAGAAATTCGTGGACACCAACACTAACGAACAAGGAGTACCAAGAGACGATGAAGAAGTTCACCACTATCGAGGAGGCTAAAAGGTCATTCGGGGAAGTGCAACATCACAACAAGCCGAAACACTGGTTCAAACTCCCCATATGGATTCAAGAAAAAGTGATAGGGGAAAAAGGAAAAATACAAAGAAGAGTGTTTTACAGAGGTGGAGATGCACAGAGCATATTGCTAACTATCATTATGGCTTCATGTCGGCCCTTTTCATGGCTCACACATTTTAAAAAGAGATTTTCTAAAACACACTATACATTACATGTCTTTTTCATGAGAAAACAAACAAAACCAGTATCCATCCTTTTATTTCCCTTAAAGATGTCTATGGGAATTCCAATACTGTCTCTCCATAGTTTTCCAGCTTCAGGGAAAAAACTTTATTTTCTTATGGTTTATAGCCATAAAGAAATAATGATTTTTCCCTCAATATTTCAGAAAAAGTACAGGAAGAAAAACAACTTCACTATACGTGTTGTGATCAAACTCTCTGTGACAGTTGTTTTTAGGTGAATAATTCAGTAATGTGTAAAAATCAACTTGTATATTGTGAATAGTAGATCTGTAAAAATCAACTTGTATATTGTGAATAGTAGATCTGTTCATAACACAGAATGTTGGTAGGTGTGCATACAATATTAACCTAACACTCTCAGTAAAGAGAAAAGTATCTTATCTCTTATACTGTTAAGGCATTTTGAAGGCAGTGATAAAAAAGGATTATAGCAGTAAAATTCAGACAAAACTGTCACTGACATTTTAACAAATAACACGATTAATTTGAAGTGAATTCATTATATTCTTGTGGACTGAATATATGTACGCAGAGATCTAAGTTTACTAAACTATGAAAACCTACTTACATCGAGTTGTTCGAAAAAACTAAATGAAAGTATTCATTCTCTCATTTACTGTCCAAATAAAATGAAAAGTAAGAATGAACTAAAAAAAATCTTAGCTGTGTTATATAATGGATTTATATTTTACCCAACGAATCATCCGCACCTGTCCGCGTAATATGCAAATTCAGCAGTTGAAAAAATATTATTTTTTAAAAACTTTCACCAAAACCATATCATGTGACCCCTCGTTGGAACGAGCTAGTCGAGCTCTTTCCAACGAGGGGTCACATGATATGATTTTGTTGAAATGTTTTAAAAAATTTGAAAAAATAATATTTAAAATAATAAATTTTGATATCGTCTGGGTTGGTAAAGGGTTAAAAACCTATTTACATCGAGATGTTTGAAAAAAAATAAACGTATTCAGTCTTTCATTTACTGTCTGAATAAAAAAAAATAAGAACGAACTAAAAAATCCTGAGTTACATAATCATTAACCCTTTACCCAACGTAACGGCCAAAACCGGCCAGCGCTATTCTCAAAAATCGTCAATTAATTTTCAAAATATTTTCATTTTTTGTCTCAAAAACATAGGTTATGACCCCTCGTTGGAACGAGCTGGTCGAGCTCGTTCCAAAGAGGGTTCATAACCTATGTTTTTGATACAAAAATGAAAAACATTAGTTATTGAAGCATTTTTTTGCAAGTGTCGTCTGCTTTTCATGTTAGGTAAAGGGTTAATGGATTTATATGACATTTATTTAATAAATGGATGACTTGTGATTTTTTTACCATCTAACAAAATAAAAAAGTTTAATGGAAAAAAATACCTCAGGGGTTTTGTTTTGACGCGTGATTTTGTTTTTACTCCTCAGCAGTCATTTTAAATATTGTCTATAGTTTTGCTCAAACCAATGTACATGTTGATCATATCTGTCATTTTCGTGGAAATGTCTTGGATGAAATTTGATAATAAGAACTGTCTTGAAATCATATACTTTTCCAAGATGACCTAAAGCAGATATACAGTGTATTCCACACACCACACTAAGATCACTTTGTAGTATCATTGTATTTATTATCCAGGAATCTGTGTTTTTCACTGTGAAATTGTATATTTCTTCATCAGTTGGTGGTAAACCATATGAATCAAAGTACAGAGAGCAGGATGATTGTCTTTAAACTAAATTGTTATCTCATGTTCTCCTGGTTCATTTGAAGAATCTTTGTTCACAATATATGTTTGTCTATATTTAGGTTTTCGTTTTGGTAATAAGTCTTTTGAACAAACTTTTCCATTTAAGGATGATAACCTTTTGAGAACTGTTAGTATATATTGTAATTGTATAGTTTTCATCTTTTTAGCCCTGAAAAGGGCTGGCATGCAGCCGTTGATCAAGATTTGTTGATAATTTGAGCAGTCTCTTTCTACTAAATCTGCCCATATTTGAATGTCTTTATGTCAGTCTATTTCAAAAGTTCAGGTTTACAATATTCTTCTTGCGATCTTGTGTAGATTATATAGTATAGTCACTGGACACAGTTTCACTAAATATTCTTTAATGTATATATCTATCAACGTTCTTGTATGTGAATGACATTCTTCACTGATATCTTTCATTTTTTCTTTAATGGATTTTGTCAGTTTTATCACAATACATTCTTGAAAAAAGTGTTTGTACTTTTTCTTCATACATCTTGCAATGTTCACAATGATTTATCTTTAACTCTTAGAAGTCGGGGAATCAGAATGAATTTATTGAACATGACATACCACGAAAAACTTACAGTAAAGCAGGTGCTTCTAGTCATGTGTCGTCTGCCTATTCAGGCAGACGACACTTGACTGGAAGCACCTGCTCATTGTTTAATTCTCCCCAAGCCCAAAGATAGGCGAATCGTCACAGCCAGATTACCTGCCATATTACATCACAGGCAAGAAAACTCGACTCCTGGCTTCTAAGAGTTAAGGGTTAAATATCATTTCTCTGAATTTGTTGATCACTATCTCACTATCAAATTTATATAAACGGCAACACTGACCACCTCTGAAAGAACTCGAGCAAACTGAAATTCGATTCGAAGATTACCAGATTTTATAGGATGAGCCAATGGCCCATTACTACTCTGATCAGGTGTCAAATCAATTCCCCATAGAGTATATCATTTTGCATAATCATGCAAAGATAAATCAAAAATTTGATATCCTATAGCTTCATATACAGAAAGATATGAATTTGGATAAAGTCCACCTTCAAAATTTGGCTCAAAGGGACGTGATTTAATGGAATGTCCATCTACTGTTGCTTCCAACTTATTCAAAGAGAAATGTTAGAAATTAAGTGGAATCATGCCAATATCTCCACGAGATTTAAACACATCGTTCAAGCATCTTCGCCTAGAGTAACGTTTTCTCTTTTAGATACTAAGCCAAGAATAATTCATTTTGGCATCTGTTTATGAAAGAGGTGGTCTTCTATTTTTGGCCGAAGATCATTTACGCTTGTAAGTGTTTTAATTTCAGCATGTCTTAAGGCATTTTGTAACTTGAATAATCTATTGGTTCATTGCGATCTTTTACAAATTTTGGAATCAAATCTAATGCTGGTATTTTAAAAATAGCTTTTTGGATTTCCATGTTCACCACCAATTAGAGAAAATTTAGATGGAGTATGATGCAATTTGATTCTCATCTCTACTCCATTTGGTAACTATATTTCTTGCCCAAATAGATCTAATGTAAATTTCCTCGTAACTGTACAGATGTACTACCAGCAAATAGTTTTGCACATTCAGTCAAACCTTTGTCAGATGAGCTGTGTGCAGTTTCATTATGTCTGCCAGGGGTATCTGAAAACCAGATTTCACATTTCAATTGCAGACAATTGTAACAGTTTTATACAGAAGCTATAACTGTAACTATCCACTAAGTTTTGTTACACAACAATGAATTTAATATTGGCCTATGTGTAAAATATTTCCACATACGTTTTTTCAATGCATGTTGGAATCATTCCACAATACTTGCTTTTGTTTCAGAATTTTGAAAAAAGGAATCTTGTCTCTCTTCAAAAATGTATGTACAACTTTTTTAAAATTCAGAACCTTTATCAGATTGTAATGATAATGGTTTTTGACCAGAAGTTTTCAAAATGGTCTGAAAAGATTTTGTTAATGTCTCTCCAGATTTATTATGGATAGGTAATACCCATGCATATTTTGAAAATACATCAATGACACAAACTGTATAATAAAACTGATCATTTTAAGATTGTAAACTTTGTAAATCTGCAATATCAATTTGTCATTGGTGATCAATATCATCTACTATAGTTTTAAATACTGAAAATTTTCTCCAGCTAGATTCATGTAAAGTATATGTTTTTTTCCTCTTTAACCAGTCATTTACTTGATGAGGTGTAAGGGATTTATCCCTTTGATGTGCTGATTTGTACAACTGTTGGACACCACCATAACCAGCAGGGTGTTTTGTATTATAAGAGACTTCAGTTAATAAATCATTAAATATGCCTCCCATTTGTCAGAAATGTTATGGTTATTTAATTTACGTTTTAGTAATGACTTTGGCGTGTCTTCACTCCAGAGTTTTTTCTTACTTCTATGTGTTGGAGTTATTGATAAAGGAGAATCTGACCAACTTACTGTTAGGATTGTGAGTGTGTTATCTATGTATTCACAGCCAATGTTTGCAATTTCCTACAAAATCTTCTGGAATATTCATATCTTTTAATCCATGACTGAATATTTCCCACCCTTGTGGTTTGGAACCTGTTCGATGTCTAAGAACATCATTAACTAAATCAATAATGTTTGAACCTTGTATGACTTCTCCATTATAAATTAATACACCTACAATTTTTTTAAAGTTTTTAAGTTCTGTCTCACTTTCTGATAACTCTGGAGTTTCTAATACTGATGACAAATTATTCTGAAGTTGTGCTATATTTGTAACTTGTGGATTAGGTGGTAATCTATGATGTTGGGACTTTTCATTTCTAAACTGTTGCATATCTTCTAACATATGATGAGGTACAATAGCCATTTTCTTCATATTTTACTTATTACTTTATTTCCAAGATTAGTTGCAAGTCCAACAACTGGAGCAGGTAATCCAAGTAATGGTAAAAAACACCTTTTTGATTTAATATTTGTTTATTTTTCTTTTTAAGTGATATTAATTTACTAGCATGTGTTGCTCACACTTTGGATACAATTTTTTTCTGACTGGATGTTAGATGTACATTACCTTTTAAAAGATTACAACAACATTCTGACAAACAATAAATTAATTCTTTAGGTGCATTTTATATTATGTTTTTTGAAATGCTGGAGGAGTTTGACTCAATGCCAATAACATACCACCATATTTTTTCCCTAAAGGAATGTTTTGTCTCATCTTTCTTGATCAGTATCTATGGATGAAATGAATGAAACAAATAAAATGTAATGCTATTTATATATGTTTATCATGAGGGAAGTGTGCAATTAATGACATGATAGGAATATAATTTTTTTTACATCTCACTTTTAGTAAGATCTTATTCCATGAAAAGTTTTAGGAGGATTCAAAGCTGTGAAACATGGAAATATGTTTTTAGCGGTACATACTCTGTATTTTGTACAGTGTGCCTTGGTTCATGATTTACCTTTTTTTACACCATCTTTCGTTATTGTCACTACACGTTTTAACTTTTCCTTTTTGAAGGCTTTTTGCAAGTGATACTTTTGTTTTTGTATGGCTGATAGCTGTATGATTATGGGGTGGACTTTCAAAATTTGTGTACGTTTATTTAGGTCCTGTATTTTGTTGATTTATTTTTTATCTAACTATAAAGTAGTGAATTGTTGGATCTTCGTTTAGGTGAGTTTCATTTCCTATATGTCTTCTTGAATGCTGGTTGAAAGGTTCTAGTTGTTTTATAACCATCCCATCGAATTAAAGTCCGAATAATAACACCATCCAAAAACCCACCACCACCTCGTTTTAAAATAATGTTTTGTTTTGTTGCAATATCTACTCTTGGATTTGCAAGTTGTTCAAGATCTTCTCTGGGTTTACCCATATAGCTTAAAGTTTGTTTTGGCAATTTAATTTTCTTATTAAGTATGATTCTACTTGCAAATGTAAATCATTTTAAAATTTTCTCAAATCATTTGAGTAATTTTTCTCTTTCAAATTTTCAAATGGATTCGTCTGATGACTAAGTGTTTCTAAAGAATACCATGATGATGTGTACCCGTTAACCCTTTACCCAACGTAACGGCCAAAACCGGCCAGTGCTATTCTCAAAAATCGCCAATTAATTTTCAAAATATTTTCATTTTTTGTCTCAAAAACATAGGTTATGACCCCTCGTTGGAACGAGCTCGTCGAGCTCGTTCCAACGAGGGGTCATAACCTATGTTTTTGAGACAAAAAATGAAAAAAATTAGTTATTCAAGAATTTTTTTTGCAAGTGTCGTCTGCTTTTCATGTTAGGTAAAGGGTTATCAGATTTTAACCAACTGACCCAAGTGTTAAATATACACTACCCTTCTGCAGATTTACAAAAGTCTTGTGTTATCCAAGGATGAAAAATATCAGTTTTTAATAGCAATGAATCAGGAGTTCTAGTATGAAAATCATTTAATAAATAACCACGCTCACTGCTTGTTACATCTCCATAAGCTGTAATTAAATGTCGTAATTGAACTTAATTTGCCAATACTTTAATTTGTCCTTTATTTCTTCTATTTTGAAATAAAATTATATAATGTGCATTTAAACTTATGGTACGACTAGATTTAGATTGTTGAAACATATATTGAGTTATGTAAATAACATTTGCATCCCAATGATGTTCTTTATGAGCATACCAGAAAATAAGTGGTCAGACAAGGACAATGTCAGGTACGAAAAGGCCAATGTCTGACAGGAGTTTAAAATCATCAGTCAAAATGTCTGATGCCAAAATTATCAATGAAGTTCAGTGATCAGAACATCATACATGCTGGAAATCATGTACATAATTAGCAAGCCTAAAATTAATGGTTATTGTGATTTCTGGTCCTGGCAAGTTGGGAAGTGAGAAGACCGTGACTGTACAGCTCACCAGTATTAACAGCATGTGAAGGAATATGATTTGATATAGCCATACATGTATCTAAATTATGTCTGAAGGGTAATTCAGTTCCAATTTAGAATGAAACCAATCATACCTTGTTTCATTGAGCCCTGCCAAACAAGGTATGATTGGATGAATTCTGAGCAGTTTTAAGATGAAGGTACATGTACACCCAAAACACATTATTTCGAATTCTCAAACTCCATTTTGTAATATGTCAGATATCATTCTTAAATGACAGACATCATTCATTTGGTGTCTGACATTTTGTCTGGAACTGCAATGAAAATTATTTTCAGGCTTGTTTATGAGTGAACCATAATTTGATTTTTCTTCATCTTTATCTCCTAACATATCATCAAAAACTACAAGAAATGGAATAGTGATATCATTAATAATTTCATGTTCATCATCAGGAATACCTTCTATAAATATAATATTTTCACTTTCTTTGAGTAAACCATATATCGTTTCCCATTTTTATAACACCAAATCATTCTGGGTACAATTTGAAATAAATTATTTTTCATATACATCATTTTGTTTTAACAAATTCTGTTTTCCCTGGACTACTAGGTCATGAGATGAAAATATTACAGGGGTGTTCAGACAATAAACACCCACTTGATGCCATGATTGTTTTTTGTTTTTTATTCTGTCAGCTCCTTTGGTAATTTATCGTTCAGAGGTTCCTGCAAAAATTCGTATTTGGATTGAAAGAGACTCTTACTGAACACAAATAATGTATCATAATCCAACCATTTTGTCCATTTTCCTGCAATTCTATTTTCCCATGATCAATTCTCTAATGCTTTTCAAAACAATGAATGCTTTGATCTCTTGGTCTTCCTTCCGTTCCATGATAAACATTTGATTTCCATTTTCTTATTTATTTATTTTTTATTTTACTTGAATTTTTTTTTTTTTTACATTTTAATTAAGATTTTGTTTATATTTGGGATTTACTTTTTTATAATTAGGACTTAATTTTTTCTATATTTTGAAAGTAGTATTTTCAAATTACATTCAATCCAGATCTACTTAATTTTTTGTATTTTCATGACATCACCAAGGAAACCCTTCATCTTTGATAAAATATCTTCAGATCGTGGAGTTTTCTGCTCGCTTAGGTGGCGATCTCAACTTGTGAGCTAAATTGACTGTTCTCTTGCCAGCTTTCTTTGACGTAAGGTCCTTTAAATTCTCTGTTCTTTATGACTAACATTTTTTTTTCTTTCTTTTCTTCCTTTTCTATCTTTTTTATAAAGCACTCATGATGACTTCAATCCAGTTTTTATTCCTGATCTTTTGCCTCAACAATTCGTCGCATATACTGACTATCTCGTTTCTCACTGCCCTGTTTCTGGCTTCTCCACTGGCCACCAAATGCTCCAATTCATCTACCAGTATGTTAGGATCACAAGGTATGATCATCGAGGTATTACCAATCGACAGCCATTCCCGTTCCGTGACGGACCAATTTGACGAATGCTTTATATTCGCCCCATATAGGTTTTACCACTTCTTTCCATTTGTAACCTTTACTCACTATCAGTCTCTTCTCCTTAGGATCATTATTCCTTTTTATGTCATTTTATGTCATTCACGTGGTCAGGATCTTGCTGTAGTGTTGAGATCTATATTTATTTATTGTTGTTTAAGGTCACATATTTATGCACAATGGTTAATCATGACCGTGACAGTTTTACGGGTGGAGGAAGCCAAAGTACCCGGAGAGAACCACCGAGCAACGACGAGCAGCTCCCAGCTCCCCAACATCGTAACTCCGCACTGCAGAACAAGCAGGGTTAGATTAGTTGAAGACATGCGCACCATCGACGTGAGTAGTATGTCTCGGGCTTTTCACCCCCATTCTGGGGGACCCCGGAAGTGACGTCATGTCACGTGACCTAATGGCGCCATGTTGTGTTGTCATGGTAACCCGCGTGAGCGGCCATGTTGTGACGTCATCTCCATAGTGATACGTGGTGTTAGTGCGCATACGCAGCGTGTGTTGGTAGGGTGATACGAGCTTTCGTCGTCCATTTTGTATACTGGAGGCCGCCATCTTGGTTTCTATGGTAGCACGTGATTGCTATGTTACCTAAAGCCTACAATAGGACAGGGGTATGTTCAGAGGGTATGTTCGATTGTAGAAGAGTAAATCTGATTACCACAAACAACCCGACAATCCCTCCAAATCACCAAAATCCACTCAAAATCACCGAAATTGACTTTATTTCCCCAATTTATCGGCTTAGCACGTAGTGCTATAGTACCAAGGGGTGCAGGGGGTATGCTCTATTGAATAGGAGTACAGGGCCTGATTTTACCAGAATCCCATTTTTAATGCCTATTGCATCTATTTCTCTATCACTAACAGTCTATCCAGTTCAAACTATCTCTGGTTCTCTCGTCCAAGTCTTATAATTACCAGTGCTCGATTTCCCATAATGCAGTTATCTCCCTTGTGTATATCAAAAGCATCCCCAAACCCAATAATGTTAAAACACGGAATCCAAATTTTACGGACTCGGCTAAGAATCTCAATTACGGAATGCTTTATATGTATACAGGGGAAATCTGATTCAATCTTGATCAATGTTATAGTCGAGACTGAGATAGGTATAGCTAGGAAGTAATGGATGAGATATGGGGCAGAATAACAGAAGCCAATAGTACTGGTACAAGGCCGCAATGGAACAAGACTACAACAAGTTGTAGAAGCTAATGACAGGACAGATAGACCATAGACCTGTAGTGGACTTGGAGCTTTGGCGACAAGATGGAAACGGAATCCCATTTGTGGAATTCCTTTTTTTGAATCCCATTTGTGGAATCCCTTTTTCGAAAACGCCTGTGGCTATGGAATCCCTTTTTCTGAAATGAGTCATCGAGTCGTTCGAGGAGTCACTCGATCGAGCAATTGCTCATTGGCTCATTTGCTCGATGGGATTCGAGTCATTCGAGCAATAGTTGCGAGTCACTCGACATAAGACGGAATCCCACTTTTGGAATCCCTTTTTGGAATCCCATTTGTGGAATCCCTTTTTTGAAAACGCCTATGGCTATGGAATCCCTTTTTTCTGAAATGAGTCTAAGAGTTGTTCGAGGAGTCACTCGAACGAGCAAATGCTCGTTGGCTCATTTGCTCGATGGGATTCGAGTCGTTCGAGCAATAGTTGCGAGTCACTCGACATAAGACGGAATCCCACTTTTGGAATCTCTTTTTGGAATCCCATTTGTGGAATCCCTTTTTTGAAAACGCCTATGGCTATGGAATCCCTTTTTTCTGAAATGAGTCTAAGAATCGTTCGAGGAGTCACTCGAACGAGCAAATGCTCGTTGGCTCATTTGCTCGATGGGATTCGAGTCGTTCGAGCAATATGCCGAGTCACTCGATCGAGCAATTACTCTAAAGCTCATTTGCTCGATGGGATTCGAGTCATTCGAGCAATGCTTTATCAGTAACTGCTCGATTGCTTATTGGGTTTGGGAATGCTTTTGATATACACAAGGGAGATAACTGCATTATGGGAAATCGAGCACTGGTAATTATAAGACTTGGACGAGAGAACCAGAGATAGTTTGAACTGGATAGACTGTTAGTGATAGAGAAATATATGCAATAGGCATTAAAAATGGGATTCTGGGAAAATCAGGCCCTGTACTCCTATTCAATAGAGCATACCCCCTGTACCTCTTGGTACTATAGCACTACGTGCTAAGCCGATAAATTGGGGAAATAAAGTCAATTTCGGTGATTTCGGGTGGATTTTGGTGATTTGGAAGGATTGTCGGGTTGTTTGTGGTAATTAGATTTACTCTTCTACAATCGAACATACCCTCTGAACATACCCCTGTCTTGTTAAAAGCCATTGGTAATATAGCACTACGTGCTAAGCCGATAAATTGGGGAAATAAAGTCAATTTCGGTGATTTTGGGTGGATTTTGGTGATTTGGAGGGATTGTCGGGTTGTTTGTGGTAATCAGATTTACTCTTCTACAATCGAACATACCCTCTGAACATACCCCTGTCCTACTGTAGGCTTTAGGTAACATAGCAATCACGTGCTACCATAGAAACCAAGATGGCGGCCTCCAGTATACAAAATGGACGACGGAAGCTCGTATCACCCTAACAACACGCGCTGCGCATGCCCACTAACACCACGTATCACTATGGAGATGACGTCACGACATGGCCGCTCACGCGGGTTACCATGACAACACAACATGGCGCCACTAGGTCACGTGACATGACGTCACTTCCGGGGTCCCCCAGAATTGGGGTGAAAAGCCCGAGACATACTACTGACGTGCAATACGCTTTAGTAAACGGCGTCATCGTAGTGTTGAGATCCGCTTCACTGTAATTGTCGGGATTCGGTCTTGTCAACACGAGCAGATGCCTCAGTCCCCGAGTGCCTTCGAACACGCAATCTCTGTCCACGATCAGATCATCTCCTTCTATTTCTATTCATTTATTTCCAATGTGGAGATTTCCAGCTGATTCTTTATGAATACCTTAACACTTTGCCCACCGCAGACGATATCAAAATTTATTATTTTAAATATTTTTTAAATTTAAAAAAACAATTCAACAAAACCATATCATGTGACCCCTCATTGGAACGAGCTCGATGAGCTCGTTACAAAGAGGGGTCACATGATACGGTTTTGTTGAAATGTTTTGAAAAATACTATTTTTCAGCTGCTGAATTTGCATAGTACGTGGGCGGATGTGGCCGATTCGTTGGGTAAAGGGTTAAGTTCAGTCGGCGCCCGGAGGGAATCGTATTGTATATATATCCATGTATGTTTTACTCACATCTCCAAAATTTGGCGTGTCTATGGTCGGTGCGATGATGACCGCCGATTCACTCTCCACATACATCTCGATTACTTCTTTCCCGAGAGGACTCAGTGGTGGTGATAAGTAATGGGGAATGTAATCATGCCGAGGAGGGCGAGGGTACACGGCTCACGGTGGTGAAGGATTTATAACAGATGTGTAAGGTGCATGGTGAAGAGTCGGATGAGGAGTTCTGCTTTCTCTGAAGGGTTTCAATTCTTTGACAATCTCCTTTCTTCATCTGTTCCTGAGTTTCAATCACGGATTTGAATAACTTAGTCATCTCGTATTTCTATTCGACAGCCCCTGTCCATCTCATTACATCGCTCTCTTGAATATTTCTCTTCGATTAGAGAAATTATGGAATCATCTCCTCTCTCTTCTTAGGAACTTTGATTTTTAGAAATGACTTTTTTTTAAATTTTTCAATTATAATTTTATTTAATTAATTTGAAGATTTAAAAAAAAATTATTTCTTCTTAATTTATTATTATATCAAAATATATTTGGACATCGTTTTTTATTATTATTCAAAATTGTACCTAACAATTCGGTCATGTATTCATATCTTCTTTAAAATCTTATTCCATTGGTGACCACATGTTTCTATTTTATTTCTCTGGCTTCTCGAGATGCTCGAGTTTACACACTAAATTACATCCTCATTACACACCCTCGGTAACATATTCTGCAATCGATGAGGCGCACTATTGAGTGGTTTGTTTGCACTCGCCTCAAATGGCATATTATCAATATGAACCACAATAGCGCGTCTGTTACGTTCAGCTGGTGTCAATATTTGTCTGGTAATACGACATGTTTGCCATTCTGTAATAGGGGTCACCGAATTCCAGTGTCACCTTGCCCACATCTTAGTTAGGGTCAGAGTATTGAAGAACTAGTTTGTTTGTTTGTGATGACACTTTCAACAACAAGTGTCACATAGTGTCGGACAATTTTAAGGGCGGAGGAAGCCGGAGTACCCAAAGAGGACCACAGAGCGTCGGCGAGCAATTCTCAGACCCCCCCCCCCCCCCCGACGTATTACAGTACAGTCGCCGTGGATTGGTCGTTATCCACACGTGGGCAGTTATGTCCACGCATCTGTTTACCAGGTAGTAAAAATCATTATTAGCAAAATTTTAATTAATGAAGCATTAATTAAATTTTTGATGAGTATTCCTGTAATTAGTGTTTGGAATCTAATATTATTGCGTCCGTGGAAATATTGCCCACGCGTGGATAGTGACCATTTCACGGCGACTGTACTGTAGTTCTACACAAGCTGAGTTAATAGCGGCTGAAGGCAAGTGTACCATTGTCGAACAGTGTGCCTTAGTACACAGCGCCACCATGCCTCTACTTGGGTAACCGGAATTATGTGTCTTACCAATGACACTGCACAGTTATCGCTGATCAGGATCCAGCCGTCGACATATCGGTTGAAAGTCCAATGTTCTAACCACTGATCCACTGCGCTCCCACCGAAGTCCTGGTGTGGAAATAAGAGTTTATATTTTCTCGAATGAACCCTGGTGCGTATCATTCTAATCCCAGTCAACACCACTCTGTGTGAAAGCTGGTATTGATTCAATTGTATGCGACAGTCTAGGAAGACTTTTTAATACTTTACTTTATAGCAAATTTCCAATCTCGGCACTTTTTTTCTTTCAACAACAACTAAAGTATGTAAATAGTCAGTTTGCTTTGTCACAAAAATGTGCTCATCATCAAGAAATTCATTTTTCACAGACATCAAAGTAGAGTATTGAAATGGCTAGAAACCACTATCGGGGCTTTCAATAAAAGAGGGTACCAGAGCTAAAGCCAACATTTTCTTTGCTCGTGTTTCATATTTAGTCATACACAAATAATATTTTGTTTTTCTAACTTTGTTTATTACGAAGTGCCTGTGGGCACTCACCAATAATTTGTAGTAAATCAAATTTTGATGAACAAATCCAGACCACCAAAAATAATATAGCCATCAACCAGTTAATTTATATCTTCAGAAACACTCATATTATTCAAAGCTTATATCTTTAGCTGATCAAGTTTCAACCAGTTAATCCTTTACTCGACGTAACGGCCAAAACCGACCACCGATATTCATAAAAATCGTCAATTAAATTTCGTTATTTTTTTCATTTTTTGTCTCAAAAACATAGGTTATGACCCCTCTTTGAAACGAGCTCGTCGAGCTCGTTTCAATGAGGGGTCATAACCTATGTTTTTGAGACAAAAAATGAAAAAAATTAGTTATTCAAGAATTTTCTCTGCAAGTGTCGTCTGCTTTTCATGTTGGGTAAAGGATTAAAAAGTGATCGGTGATTGCGACGCGCCGGGACATTGAAAACCTTCGAGAACTTTTGTTGCTCTTAGGCATTGGTTGTTTATAGCATCCCCCCCCCCCCACCCAATCCCCTCCAAATGGCGGCGATTGAGACACTTTTCTACATGTGACCAATACGCGTTCCAGCAACAATGCTGCTGCACAGAGATCATTGCCCTAGTGCTAAAGTGTGCAGAATCATTGTTGATCCGTACAGCCGCCGTGGACTGGTCGTAATCCATGCGTGGGCAGTGATGTCCGCGCATGCGTTTATTTGGTAAGGTAATAAAAGACATAATCAGCAAAATTTGAATTAATGAAGCACCGAATTGTACCCGGTGCTTCATTAACCCTTTACCCAACGTAACGGCCAAAAATGAACAGCGCTATTCTCAAAAATCGCCAATTAATTTTCATGATTTTTAATTAATTATTCAAGAATTTTTTTTGCAATTGTCGTCTGCTTTTCATGTTAGGTAAAGGGTTAAATAAATTGG
This sequence comes from Pictodentalium vernedei, assembly GCA_031216915.1. Taxonomy (NCBI): domain Eukaryota; kingdom Metazoa; phylum Mollusca; class Scaphopoda; order Dentaliida; family Dentaliidae; genus Pictodentalium; species Pictodentalium vernedei. The sequence continues at coordinate 69,043,555 of CM062292.1, read as the reverse complement.
TGATGATTATTCATATAATTAGTGTTTGGACTCTGATATTATTGCGTCCGTGGAAATATTCCCCACCTGTGAAAAGTGACCTCTCCACACCGGCCGAACTGTATTTTGGAGACTGTTGACTCCCAGCCTTTGCTTGCATGAGAAGACAGGTTATAAAAAAGAATGTATGCAAAGTGTTACACATCAGAAGCAATGCGAAACTACAGTACGTGGAGAGTGTATTATCACTAAATCACCCGCAGAGTGGAGATTCCCCCAAGCAATAATTTCAAATTTGATGCAAAGCATAGCCAGCACAAGCAAAGTTTCAGCCAATGGCCCCCCGGGTTAAACCCGGAAGTCCATTGGCTGAAACATTGCTTGTGCTTTTTGTCGATATGTACAAAATTTTAAAGTTGTAGCTTGGGTGATAACTTCACTCCGCGGGTGATTTAATTACAATCCACTCTCCACGTACTGTACTTAACTCTGTAATTAAACCTGTCTTAATGCAAACGAAATTTAAAAAAATACGACATTGCGAACGTATAAACGAAATTACCCGAAAGTTGTCCCGAGTAATCAAATCCACGTGACATCATTTCTGAATAAACGCGGTTTCGAATTTTAACTCTGCTGCCGTAGGAATAAATGATTACCACGAATAACTGCACATTATTTTAGTAATAATTGGTCATAATATCGATTACAAAACTTTGTATTATTTCCAAAAAATTCCAATTAAGTATCCAATGAACCCACCGTGTGTTTTTCAACTACAGCAATCTGAAATAGACGCACACGCTATAAAAAGACACGTGTGAACACACACTTTACCTTTGTCCTTCTAAAAAAGCCAAGTTCGACGAATATGGTAAAATCACATTGTACGGAATTTTCCGTGAGAGATCAGCTAACCAGTTTGGATAGAAAAAACGCTGCCAGCGTTTTTCAAATAACCGATACATTCTCGCGCTGTGTTTAATTTATTTAATCGAATCGGACGCTTTCATACGAATGATATATATGTTACAGTCAATGTGTCAAATCAGTCATTTGGCCAAATGACTAAAAGTTTCAGTCATTTGGTCAACAACTCAACCAGAAATGACAACTCAACCAGAGATGACAACTCTACCATAACCTACAAATCAACCCGATCATAACATAGCCACCAAAAGAAAACTTGCAATAACTGCACAGCAAGAACAGGCCGAGCGGGTTGTAAGGCGAAGCGGGGTGATTCTCAAGGATGGTACCATTGGTGATAGTGTAGCGGTACCTATTCCATCTGTTAGGCGTCTTCTAGGCGTCATATCAGCTGTGGAAAATGGGCAGTACACAACAGGTTGCCCTTCTGGTATTCTGAAAGGGAAATATAGTAAAAACCAGTTTGACTTATGTCCCCAGCGGCTTTTGAGTGAATCGGACATTAACAGTGATAGCAGTGTGTCGCTTCGTCAAGCAAACAAAATTGAGTCTCCACATGGTGGTCAAGGTTTCGTTAAGTGTAACTGTAATGGACCTAAGAGGTGTTAGAGTAAGAGATGTGCTTGTTTCAAAAATAATGTTTTATGTAACAGTAGATGTCACAACAGTGTAAATTGTTCAAACAAATGAATTATGTGAATATTGTGTCTTACATATGCATGCTATTGTATATTATATTATAGAATATGTATTAAATGTATTTGATTAACTAATCATTTATTGTATTATATCTTGTTCAACAGAGTTCATGGAGGTCTGTCAAGCAAGATATAATAGATTAAATACCTTTACAGTGCGTGGAGAGTGGATTGTAACTAAATCACCCGCGGAGTGGAGTTATCACCCAACCTGTAACTTTCAAATTCTGTACATATCGACAAAAAACACAAGCAATGTTTCAGCCAATGGACCTCCGGGTTTAACCCGAAGGTCCATTGGCTGAAACTTTGCTTGTGTTGGTTATGCATTGCAACAAATTTGCAATTATTGCTTGGGTGGAATCTCCACTCTGCAGGTGATTTAGTGATAATACACTCTCCACGTACTGTATTTGGTTATTGATAGCGAATTCAGCGATTGTCTAAATAATTGTTCAATATGTCTGGAAATTATATTCATTTAACAGGTTTATAGAGATCCAATTGAGTAGGCTCCACTATATTATGGCAATTATTGAATAAATGTTGAATGTATTTGAATGTATTTGATTAACAAACTTGGATTTTTAATTTCTGCTATAATAAATATAAATAAAGATGACACACTGTGTTGTTATTTTTAAAACCCTCAATGAATACTCACCAGGCATTTGGCCAAATGCCTGGTGGTCAATTTCAGTCATTTGGCCAAATGACTGGCTAATTTAGGCATTTGGCCAATTGACTGACGGTCACAGGTATTTGACCAAATGACTAAAAGTTTCAGTCATTTGGCCAAATGACTGATTTGACACAATGACTGTAACATATATAAGATGAGGATACTTTAGCATATCGGAAATTGTGGTTTTCTTAAATGGTCAACTTACTGTTTTTTCAAAATCACGGAATGTTATCCCTTCAAATATTCTCCACTTATCTGTCATGTTCTTTATTTTGATATCGGTCTTTGTACTTAAGAAGTTGTTTTGGATTGGGGCAGGTTGCTGAGCAGCTGGACCGATTGTTAATGACCCACTTGTGGCATAGCTGGGGTGACACCCCGCTGATCGTCCAGTGGATGTGTGAGAGAAGAGCTAGACTTCAATACCCTGAAACGTCTATGGATTCTGAATAGGTTCGTCCAAGCTGTGGCCTCCGATCCGTGTCCCGTCGTGTTGTTCAGCTGGCAATTAATTAATGTAACATTCTGTAAATGATTATCTCTATATATACTATTAAAAAAAAGTAGGGAATATTTGATAAAAGTGAGATATATGAAGAAATATATTTATATTTTCTTCAAAAAGACACTTGAGGCATTGCACTGTGACATCTGGTGAATGATTTCAGCGAGAGTTGGGTGCCTCCCCACACCATAACCGATCCCCCACCAAAACGATCGTTCTGCCCAACGGTTACGTCACGGTATCGTTCGTTCCGCCGCCGCCCCCACAATCTGTGTCGCCTGTCGCCTTGCTGTGATGTGACGTTCAGTCAAACGTGGAATTATTCGAGGTCGCCTAGCGAACAAATTCCAGCTGTGTAGGCGATTTCGGATAGTCTGACCACTGACTCGCACATCTGTCGCTCGGTGCAGCTTCTGTCCAATTTCTGAGGCACTTTGATGGCGGTTACGTAATGCTGTGGTTCGGATGAAACGATCCTGGTTAGCAGTTGTTGCCCTTGGACGACCTGACTGACGTCTGTCGTCAACATTACCTGTCTGATGGTAGAGTGACCCGAACCTGCTAATCACCGATTGAGTAACGTTCAGAATTTGAGCCACTGCAGTCTGTCTGTTACCAGCTTCTAACATGCCAACAGCACGCAAACGTTCGTCACGTGTCAGTCTTCGCATACCTCAAAAGTTACGTTTCGACCAGAAACTATTGATGAACGAGTTTATACCAAGAAAAGAACGAAGAGACCTCTGAAAACGGCCGTCCAGTACAAATGAAAATTTCATACCCCACAGACATTAACGCGACGCTCGTGCGCAAATTCTGCATGACGTTTTCGTGGGCCGGTGACATTCATGATCCATACTAAACTTGGTAACACATTGATGTGTCCAATCACGCGTATCCAATACCATTTTCCGAAAATATCAACATCAGTTTGGATATCCCCAACTCTTTTTGAATAGTATACAATTCATTTCTGCCAAGCTTAAAAAAATTTACCAATAGTTATTGTAATTGCAAGCTGCCAAATCTTGTAAACTGAAGTGACGACGTAGAGCCTAGAGCAGTAAGTGATATGCTCCCCCAAATATCTCAGATGGTCAACGAGATAATAGTTGTTGAAACCCGAGATGGAACTGAACTTTCCTGGCTTGCTGTCGGCAGTTATATACACCGAGGCGCGTGACTGTCTTTGGGCTTTTGCTCACTCATGCTGACTACAGATCACGAGTCGTCAGTGAAAACTAGTCAAGTCGATTAGGTGACCTGGTGCACCCTCTAGCAAAGAGATACATCCGCCGATACGTTCCTATACGCTAACACTGATTCACGGGTTTCAATTAACTTCAACTTGGTGGACGTTAATGATAGAGTGAACGTGATAGCGCCCACTCCACCTTAGTAATCATCACGCGGTGTTCGAGTTATAAAACATACTTTGTCATGACTGACACTTGACAGGACAATGCAACTCCCCGACGACTCGTCAATTTATGACAAGTTAAAATTCCTCAACATCTATGAGATTAAACATCTACATCACAAGTGGCAACTTAAAATTCTTCACAATCTATAAAACCGGTCATGCTCATCAGAATTAACAAATTAAAATTCCTACCTGTCTGAAACTCATCTCATGGAGTCCAAGAGACAGCCATGTACGAACGAACGAGATATGTCGTGTTGAATGTGCATCAGGACATTCGCTTTAATGTCAGTTATTCCCCCAACCCCCAAGAACTTTCGAGTATTTTATAATAAGTTTATACTAGCAATTGTTCTCGTGACCTGTGGAATGTGTGCACTTCCAGATTGACAGTCAGGCAAGTCACTGTTATTTTAAAACACTAGAACAATGTTAGTTGATTGACAACTCGTCCCCTGAGTTCCAATGTGTTCTATGTACCGACTGGCATATAGAACACATTGTAAATCAGTGGACGAACTGTAAGTGACTTTAATCACCTCATCAACGATATAAAATATTACTTGACAGGTTGTAGGTATTTTCCCAAGACTTGCGGTCACAAATAATTCTCCTTTTTGTTACCGAGTACTACAAGTTCATACGAACCAATAACTGGATTTCTACAACGCTGTTTTTTACAATATACTGGTCATCGCTTAAGGTGCTATATAAGTAAGGGAAATTTGTTTACTTCGAAATTCCCGCCTCTGATATTCCATAAATCCATATTAAATGTACCCTAATAACACATCAAAATGAAGGTTGTGATACATAGAACACGCAAAATATATGCAATCAATTCAAATTTGACAGCGGGCACCAATGGTTCACGGAAGCCTGCTACCGTATTCGTACGAGAACTGATAATAAAATAATATTTGAGGCAAACATCTCGTGGTCAAATGTGCTTCAGATAGCCAAGAACAAACCTATGACTTCAAAAGACTTCAAAATGCAGCGACAGAGCTGCGTGGTGGTGAATTCCAAAACTATCGTCTTTGTTTTTGCTGTCTGCTTGTTTACATTTTTTCGGTCAAGGTCATCGGGCCGAAAAAGCATCAATTTCCAATGCCGTCTAAAATCAAATAATAAGAAAGATCGCATTAATATAACATACTTTTATTATATGGAGACTGTACAGTTGCCATATTACTTACAAGGTATCGTGGCATCTGTTTGAGTTTTTTTAGAATTACACGATTGTTTTAGATGAAACGTCGTGGTATCGCGTGCTGTGCGCATGTCCGTCGGTCATGAACCCATCTTCAATAAGAAATGTAGACAGTGTTGTCCTTTCCCAAAATGCAGTCCTGTCGATGCATCGTTAAGGGGACGCCCAACCTAACTTTGGTCAAATTGCATGTAATTTTCTCCAAAGTCCAGAAAAGGCCAGAAAGAAATAACCCCAATAAATCATATATCAATTTTTTTGGAATGAAACATAGATTTTGCGGAAACTAATATTTACCATGGAGGCATTACCTGGCAGAAAGCACTGTCTGAATGTCTGCTATGGCATAAGTAAGAGACCAGCTTTTACACAGTAAAATACCTTAAATTTACTGAATAGTTAAATTCTGCAGTCCTTCTAGTACAGACTCTGAGAAATCTTTTTCTCATTCTTGCAAGGAGCGGACAGGAAGACTAATTTCAATTTAGGATGTCTAAATTTCACAAGGGTTGCCATTTTTCTTGTGTTTGTTTACCTTTTATGAAGTTCACCAAGGGTCAAATCCACACAATTCACAAGAACAAGTAGGGAGTCACGAGAGGATGCATCAATGTAAATTAACGAATGTCCCATGCGGCTTTTGTCAGACTGCTGTGATCATACCCCCCCCCCCCCCCCCCCCACAATTCTGTGCCATTTTGCATGAGGCCCGCGCCTAATTGGTAAAAAAATGAGATTGATACACCAAAAAGGAAAACTGTCCAACGTTCTCATTTAGTATTTTCTGTGACCATTTCTGGGGTTGCTTGAGCAAAGACAGCTGCCATGGGTGTGATGTGGATGCTCAGGTATGGCCCAAACAACAAAAAGACCTTCCCTGCATGCAGAATACTTACATTAATTGGTTTCATGAAGTTAGAAAGCATGGCTTCTAATTCATTTGAGGACATGGTTTGGTATGCTTCATTTGTTTGAAACTATCGCCCTTAATTGTGTGGGGTTGGCTGTTGCTTACTCGTGAGATTTAAGATCATTAATAGCTGATATGCTTTCCAATACTAATTTTATAGGCAGTGAATTACCAGCCTGAACAATATTGCAATTATGTTGGTTATTAAATTCAATTATCTAAAAACTTATGAGACGGTGTGGTCTCATTTCGGTAATTCGTGTGATTTTATCCACCAGGTAGCTTCATGTCATTTCTGTCAACCGATTGTCAATACATGTAGATTTTTGCAACCTTTTGGTAGCAACAGCGATCAAAATCGACGTTGATCCATCTTACACACAATGCGCTTGTGCGAGGAAGAAATTTAAACTGACGACGGTACTAAATTTCGATATATTTGGTGAACAGTAAAAACCACTTTCTGAAAATTCTCCGTGGCATTGGTCTTCTTCTTCGATTAGCAGACTTCACCAAGTCTTCTTTGCCTCACAAGTATATTTCGGCTAGAGTCAATTTATTTTTTCGTAAATATACAATTGTGAGGACTGCAATGTATGTTGATGTGAATATATTTTTTTTTCAAATATAATTTTCCAGTTTTATGTTTTGCTCATCGACAAGAACCAAATAATAGAAGTTCGAATCGGTGGCGCATTAATCCCTTGCTAAAACCTGCGTAACTTTCTACAGTTTCCTAATTCAACATTGCTACCAAGGACTGTATATCGCAATTGGGCACATATGCAAATAGTTTAATTACAGTGGGGTTGCTTGAACTCATTTATTTCAAGAGTGTACTCCTCTAAATTCGAGCATGACCTTTTCCATATACAGAAATACATTCTGCCACTTCTTTCACTTTTGAAAATAATTTGATCGAGGCGGTTGGACATCTTATTTCTTTTTTTATTGATTAATTGCATTGCATTTTTTGAGTGCTATTGTACATTTTGTAAATGTCCTGTCTTACTACTGTTTTGTGACGTGATTAAGTATTTTCTCGACAAATAAACAAAGGAAATGAAAGCTAGATGAGCTTGTCCCAAAGAGGGGTCACGTGATATGGTTTTGTTGAAATGTTTTGAAAAATAGTATTTTTCAGCTGCTGAATTTGCATAGTACGCGGGCGGATGTTGCCGATTCGTTGGGTAAAGGGTTAAGTTCAGTCGGCGCCCGAGGGAATCGTATTGTATATATATCCATGTAAGTTTTACTCACATCTCCAAAATCTGGCGTGTCTATGGTCGGTGCGATGATGACCGCCGATTCACTCTCCGTATCCGTCTCGATTCCTTCTTTCCCGAAAGGATTCAGTGCTGATGATGAGTAATGGGGAATGTGATCATGCCGAAGAGGGCGAAGGTACAGTTAAAACTAGAAATCCTGTCATGAAATGCGCACAAATAGCACGTCGATTTGCGCGTTAATCTACGCGTTATGACCATAATAAGGCTATCAAATTCTGTACATATGGACTGTGCACAAGCAATGTTTCAGCCAATGGACCTCCGGGTAACCCGGAGGTCCATTGGCAGAAACATTGTCTGCGTTTGCTATGAGTAACCAGGAGAACCTGCCGTGCTTTGGGTGCCATTCGATATGGCAATTCCGCGCAATTCCTACGCGCAATTAAGCCTAGATAAGCGCACAGTTCGAGACAGGACTTCTAATTTTAACTGTACACGGCTAACGGTGGTGAAGGATTTATAACAGATGTGTAAGGTGCATGGTGAAGAGTCGGATGAGGAGTCCTACTTTCTCTGAAGGATTTCAATTCTTTGACAATCTCCTTTCTTCATCTATTCCTGAGTTTCAATCACTGGTTTGAATAACTTAGTCATCTCGTATTTCTATTCGATAGCCCCTGTCCATCTCATTTCATCGTTCTCTTGAATATTTCTCTTCGATTAGAGAAATTATGGAATCATCTTCTCTCTCTTCTTAGGAACTTTGATTTTTAGAAATGACTTTTTTTTTAATTTTTCAATTAGAATTTTAGTTAATTAATTTGAAGATTTAAAAAAAAAAATTTCTTCTTAATTTATTATTATATCAAAATATATTTGGACATCGTGTTTTTATTATTATTCAAAATTGTACCTGACAAGTCGGTCATGTATTCATATCTTCTTTGAAATCTTATTCTATTGGTGACCACATGTTCCTATTTTATTTCTCTGGCTTCTCGAGATGCTCGAGTTTACACACTAAATTACATCCTAATTACGCACCCTCGGTAACATATTCTGCAATCGATGAGGCGCACTATTGAGTGGTTTGTTTGCACTCGCACTTGCACTTTGTCAATATTTGTCTGGTAATACATGTTTGCCATTCTATAGTAGGGGTCACCGAATTCCAGCGTCACCTTGCTCACATCTTAGTTAGGGTCAGAGTATTGAAGAACTAGTTTGTTTGTTTGTTTATTTGTGACGATACTTTCAACAACAAGTGTCACATAGTGTCGGACAATTTTAAGGGTGGAGGAAGCCGGAGTACCCAAAGAGGACCACCGAGCGTCGGCGAGCAATTGTCGACCCCCCCCCCCCCCCCCGAGATATTACAGTACAGTCGCCGTGGATTGGTCGTTATCCACACGTGGACAGTTACATCCACGCATCTGTTTACCAGGTAGTAAAAATCATTATTAGCAAAATTTTAATTAATGAAGCACTGGGTTGTACCCGGTGCTTCATTAATTAAATTTTTGATGATTATTCCTGTAATTAGTGTTTGGAATCTAATATTATTGCGTCCGTGGAAATATTGCCCACGCGTGAAAAGTGACCAGTCCACGCCAGCTGTACTGTAGTTCTACACAAGCTGATTTAATAGCGGCTGAAGGCAAGTGAACCATTGCCGAACAGTGTGCCTTAGTACACAGCGCCACCATGCCTCCACATGGGTAACCGTAATTATGTGTCTTACCAATGACACGGCACAGTTAGCGCTGATCAGGATCGAGCCGTCGACATTTCGGTTGAAAGTCCAATGTTCTAACCACTGATCCACCGCGCTCCCACCGAAGTCCTGGTGTGGAAATAAGAGTTGATATTTTCTCGAATGAACCCTGGTGCGTATCATTCTAATCCCAGTCAACACCACTTTGTGTGAAAGCTGGTATTGATTCAATTGTATGCGACAGTCTTAGCCCAAGAACATTAGGTTTCACTAGGGAAAAAAATCAGAGAAAGCTGATTTTTTCAGGGAATATCGAGTACATGTCACTGAACGATTAGACAAAAGTCCCCTAAAATCCCAGTTGAGCTTTTTTTTTTCTACAGCCTTTTTTCGAAAACGCGTTTGAAAATTTTTTTTTAAAAAATCGCACGAACTTTGTAACCTCGAATTGATCCAACTGTATTTTTTGTTTACGCGTATTTCGAGCTACATAATGTCTAATATACATTTACCTAGAGGAAAATGTGCATTCTGTGACAATTTCTGCGAAAAATTATTGAAAATTCACAAAAAAGTATCGGATTTACGCAAAAAATGACGATTTTCCTAACGGATTTGCCCAAAGGGTCGTAGTACAGAACGGGATGTTAGTTGGACAGACGATAAAAAATCCACCACCATTTGAAGACTTTTATCATTGCTTACAAAATAGACATTATGGAAGACCCCCTCTGCTTCTGGCCGAGTTCCCCTTTTGGCATAAAATTCGTCAGCATGAGAACTCAACTATTTTCGGGCTTGGGACCGAACAGACACGTCTGTGTCTGGCAGCATTAGATCAATAAATAATATTTACAGAATGTACAAAAATCAATAAATAATATTTACAGAATGTACAAATCAATCAACATGGATTAAGTTACATTGACTATTGTCAACGCTATATACAGAAATGACATGACCTATATACATATTATTCATCGAACTCAGAAATATCCGACAGGACAGTGTTTCTGTGGTTGTTACAAGAATCCGAACTGCAATTACACAAACCTGAGCAAGAGAGTCCTGCCTTCTTACACCCACACCTTTTTGTACAAGCACTCTTGCAACCACAACTGATCAGATTCAGTAGGTTATCGGGGGCACATGGCTTTGTGGCTGCAGTCGGTACAAGAAGTCCATTGTCTAGCGACCACCCCCAATCCGTCGGAGGAAGCGAAGTGCCCAGCCATTGTTGGACCTGGAGATAACATCTGTAGACATGTTGTTGTGCAGCATCGCTGCTTGGTGGGAGTGAGGCTAGGTCGATGGGTTTATTCAGTTTAGATTTTGCTACATAACGCTTGTAAGTGACATATCTATATTGGTCGAGAGAGGAAACAGTTTTACTCCCGTATAAGATCAGGAGAAGTTGTTCCCCGGCAGCGGCTACTGCACTTGGTGTACTGTCATCCGCCAAAATTGTGTTGACATACTGTTGTGAGTCGCTAGTAACATCGGAGACAATTGTACTGAATACTTTCTTCTTACCAACTCGAAAGAGTGCAGAAGTAGTGTCACCACCACTTATAGAATGTGCTACAAGGAGGTTGCTTCTATGGTCACCCATTTTGGTTGCTATTTCACTAACTGAAACTAGTAAGTTTGGGGTAATGGAATACATCATGTGAATATTACATCCCGGTTGAACTCGAGAGGTAAGAATGACTAACAAGTCTGTGTCTGTTCCCACAACGACAACATTGTTGTCATCTTGAGCGATGTCAAGTGCAATTTCGGCTATCAGTACATCAGCATCAGCCTCGGCCTGCTTGGACTGAATATTGATAGCAGATAGCTCCTGCATTAGAAGATCGATCAGTTGGGTTTTGTTCTTGGCATTTGCAAGGAAATCGGATTGGGGTGTGGTGGCTGGTAACTCGGGTGAGATATTGATATCAATGGAATACCTGTCTTTAGATCTACGGGCTTGTTCCATGCCCTTTGTCGACATTGTACAAGCATAACCATCAAAAACAACCACGACGTTCCCCCCAAAATGTCTCACTAGATAATTGGAATATGATGTACATATGTCCTTATATGACGACTGTTTAGGCCATACAACTGCCCTCAATAAAAATCCACCATCTACAACAAACAGAGAATGTTCTGGGATTTTAGTTTGCTCGGAACCGTATGTTTTGAGGATCTTACCGAGCGTGCTTTCCTGTGTCTTCCTCATTCCAGCAGAATCAAACAATGCTGGTGGTTTCGGGGCGAGTTCATATTTGAGATACTCTTCCATCTCTGCTTGTGACTGAATAACACATGTGATGCGGTTGAACAGAATTGTGGGGTCAATCACTACCTTACTTCCACGGACTTTGATGCTATTTGCCATCGATGCGAAAGATTTCACAGTGTCAACACGTCGTAGTTTGATGCTGTTGAACGTTTTGCTTACAACATTCGATACGCAACATTCACCAATTTTGCGAACTTGGTCACAGTTCACAGTTTCGTCGGCCACAAGCCCGGTCGCTATAGAGACTAATTGTAGTGGATCTCTATTCTGAAAGTGGGAATGCATTCTGAGCCAGTTCAATAATTTGGTGATATCATTGGCATCAGTCAATTGTGAACTTTGACGGAGATCCCGATGTTGTTCGCCATGACCAGTGTGAACATGAACAAAATTTTCGAGAGCATTACATATCGGAAGGCAAAGAGGTAGTCCATGTACCCATTTCGCAACAGTGCTATCGGTTATTCCCCTGCCATGTGTGAGACCACCAGGGAGCTTGAACATTCTCATTAAACACTGCTCTATGGTCTGATCAGAATATATCCCGTCCCAGAATTTATCTGAGCGCCTTATGGTAAAGTAACCTTTCTCAATGAACAACTTCAAATCATCCTGTTGCATTATTTCTGTTAGCTCATTCATCTGCTGCAAATAGAGATGAGAACTTTTTGCGTATGCAAAATGACCACCTGCGTGAAATACTGGAATCATATTGCGAACACAATATGTGTGGAGTTTCCAGTCGCCTGTGCGCTCTGCTCTCAAGAACAACTGGAGAAGACCTGTTTGCTCGTAGTATTGTACCCAATGCTTTCCTGTGCGTCCTACATTACATGCCAATGCATCTTGAGTGTAGGCGAACACCACATTATGTGATTTAATCGAACATGGAAATTGAAACAATGATGCTATAATACGGTATTTGAATGAGAAAAGTCGATGCCGTTTGAATTTGAGTTTAGGGGGTATGGTTAATATTTCACACGTTTCACCAGTTCATTATGGAATAAATGACTATTGTTATATATCATTATAAAGCCACTGCTTTTCTGCAATTTTTGATATATAATTTAACTCGTAGTCGTAGATTTGATTTAATGGACGTCGTGTGTATGAAAACAATAAAAAAAAATTCGTAATTTTGTACATTTTCGTGAATATTTCACCATTGAGTGTGAGGATTGGTACAAAGTTGGCATTTTCTGTTGGGGATATGTATTCTTAATATAATTCAGCACGATATTTATGATTCTCACCCTACTAAGGCGAATAAGAATGAGAAATATGGAGCTGGGTCGAATTTTTTTTTTCTTAAAAAAAAACGCTATAACTAAAAAAGCTCAACTCGGATTCGCGGGGACTTTTCACACTTTATCCGCAATGTGTGTCCCGGAAACACATAAAAAAATCAGCTTTCTCCGATTTTTTTCCTTACTTTCTCATCTTTATGTCTAATGTGCCTGGACTATCTAGGAAGACTTGTTAATACTTTACTTTATAGCAAATTTCCAATGTCGGCACTTTTTTTCTCTCAACAACAACTAAAGTATGTAAATAGTCAATTTGCTTTGTCACAAAAATGTGCTCATCATCAAGAAATTCATTTTTCACAGACATCAAAGTAGAGTATTGAAATGGCTAGAAACCACTATCAGGGCTTTCAATAAAAGAGAGTACCAGAGCTAAAGCCAACATTTTCCTTGCTCGTGTTTCATATTTAGTCATACACCAATAATATTTTGTTTTTCTAACTTTGTTTTATTACGAAGTGCCTGTGGGCACTCACCAATAATTTGTAGTAAATCAAATTTTGATGAACAAATCCAGACCACCAAAAATAATATAGCCATCAACCAGTTAATTTATATCTTCAGAAACACTCATATTGTTCAAAGCTTATATCTTTAGCTGATCAAGTTTCAACCAGTTAATCCTTTACTCGACGTAACGGCCAAAACCGACCAGCGATATTCATAAAAATCGTCAATTAAATTTCGTTATTTTTTTCATTTTTTGTCTCAAAAACATAGGTTATGACCCCTCTTTGAAACGAGCTCGTCGAGCTCGTTTCAATGAGGGGTCATAACCTATGTTTTTGAGACAAAAAATGAAAAAAATTAGTTATTCAAGAATTTTCTCTGCAAGTGTCGTCTGCTTTTCATGTTGGGTAAAAAATTAAAAAGTGATCGGTGATTGCGAGGCGCCGGGACATTGAAAACCTTCGAGAACTTTTGTTGCTCTTAGGCATTGGTTGTTTATAGCATCCCCCCCCCACCCAATCCCCTCCAAATGGCGGCGATTGAGACACTTTTCTACATGTGACCAATACGCGTTCCAGCAACAATGCTGCTGTACAAAGATCATTGCCCTAGTGCTAAAGTGTGCAGAATCATTGTTGATCCGTACAGCCGCCGTGGACTGGTCGTAATCCATGCGTGGGCAGTGATGTCCGCGCATGCGTTTATTTGGTAAGGTAATAAAAGACATAATCAGCAAAATTTGAATTAATGAAGCACCGAATTGTACCCGGTGCTTCATTAACCCTTTACCCAACGTAACGGCCAAAAATGAACAGCGCTATTCTCAAAAATCGCCAATTAATTTTCATGATTTTTAATTAATTATTCAAGAATTTTTTTTGCAAGTGTCGTCTGCTTTTCATGTTAGGTAAAGGGTTAAATAAATCGGTGATGATTATTCATATAATTAGTGTTTGGACTCTGATATTATTGCGTCCGTGGAAATATTCCCCACCTGTGAAAAGTGACCTCTCCACACCGGCCGAACTGTATTTTGGAGACTGTTGACTCCCAGCCTTTGCTTGCATGAGAAGACAGGTTATAAAAAAGAATGTATGCAAAGTGTTATACATCAGAAGCAATGCGAAACTACAGTACGTGGAGAGTGTATTATCACTAAATCACCCGCGGAGTGAAGATTCCCCCAAGCAATAATTTCAAATTTGACGCAAAGCATAGCCAGCACAAGCAAAGTTTCAGCCAATGGCCCCCCGGGTTAAACCCGGAAGTCCATTGGCTGAAACATTGCTTGTGCTTTTTGTCGATATGTACAGAATTTTAAAGTTATAGCTTGGGTGATAACTTAACTCCGCGGGTGATTTAGTTACAATCCACTCTCCACGTACTGTACTTAACTCTGTAATTAAAACTGCCTTAACGCAAACGAAATTTCAGAAAATATGACATTGCGAACGTATAAACGAAGTTACCCGAAAGTTGTCCGGAGTAATCAAATCCACGTGACATCATTTCTGAATAAACGCGTTTTCGAATTTTAACTCTGCTGCCGTAGGAATAAATGATTAGCACGAATACCAACTGCACATTATTTTAGTAATAATTGGTCATAATATCGATTACAAAACTTTGTATTATTTCCAAAAATTCCAATTAAGTATCCAATGAACCCACCGTGTGTTTTTCAACTACAGCAATCTGAAATAGACGCGCACGCTATAAAAAGACACGTGTGAACACACACTTTACCTTTGTCCTTCTAAAAAAGCCAAGTTCGACGAATATGGTAAAATCACATTGTACGGAATTTTCCGTGAGAGATCAGCTAACCAGTTTGGATAGAAAAAACGCTGCCAGCGTTTTTCAAATAACCGATACATTCTCGCGCTGTGTTTAATTTATTTAATCGAATCGGACGCTTTCATACGAATGATATATATGTTACAGTCAATGTGTCAAATCAGTCATTTGGCCAAATGACTAAAAGTTTCAGTCATTTGGTCAACAACTCAACCAGAAATGACAACTCAACCAGAGATGACAACTCTACCATAACCTACAAATCAACCCGATCATAACATAGCCACCAAAAGAAAACTTGCAATAACTGCACAGCAAGAACAGGCCGAGCGGGTTGTAAGGCGAAGCGGGGTGATTCTCAAGGATGGTACCATTGGTGATAATGTAGCGGTACCTATTCCATCTGTTGACAGGGGACGTGGAGATCCCGGAAACATTCTAGGCGTCATATCAGCTGTGGAAAATGGGCAGTACACAACAGGTTGCCCTTCTGGTATTCTGAAAGGGAAATATAGTAAAAACCAGTTTGACTTATGTCCCCAGCGGCTTTTGAGTGAATCGGACATTAACAGTGATAGCAGTGGGACGCTTCGTCAAGCAAACAAAATTGAGTCTCCACATGGTGGTCAAGGTTTCGTTAAGTTTAACTGTAATGGACCTAAGAGGTGTTAGAGTAAGAGATGTGCTTGTTTCAAAAATAATGTTTTATGTAACAGTAGATGTCACAACAGTGTAAATTGTTCAAACAAATGAATTATGTGAATATTGTGTCTTACATATGTATGCTATTGTATATTATATTATAGAATATGTGTTAAGTGTATTTGATTAACTAATCATTTATTGTATTATATCTTGTTCGACAGAGTTCATGGAGGTCTGTCAAGCAAGATATAATAGATTAAATACCTTTACAGTGCGTGGAGAGTGGATTGTAACTAAATCACCCGCGGAGTGGAGTTATCACCCAACCTGTAACTTTCAAATTCTGTACATATCGACAAAAAACACAAGCAATGTTTCAGCCAATGGACCTCCGGGTTTAACCCGAAGGTCCATTGGCTGAAACTTTGCTTGTGTTGGTTATGCATTGCAACAAATTTGCAATTATTGCTTGGGTGGAATCTCCACTCTGCGGGTGATTTAGTGATAATACACTCTCCACGTACTGTATTTGGTTATTGATAGCGAATTCAGCGATTGTCTAAATAATTGTTCAATATGTCTGGAAATTATATTCATTTAACAGGTTTATAGAGATCCAATTGAGTAGGCTCCACTATATTATGGCAATTATTGAATAAATGTTGAATGTATTTGAATGTATTTGATTAACAAACTTGGATTTTTAATGTCACCAGGCATTTGGCCAAATGCCTGGTGGTCAATTTCAGTCATTTGGCCAAGTGACTGGCTAATTTAGGCATTTGGCCAATTGACTGACGGTCACAGGTATTTGACCAAATGACTAAAAGTTTCAGTCATTTGGCCAAATGACTGATTTGACACATTGACTGTAACATATATAAGATGAGGATACTTTAGCATATCGGAAATTGTGGTTTTCTTAAATGGTCAACTTACTGTTTTTTCAAAATCACGGAATGTTATCCCTTCAAATATTCTCCACTTATCTGTCATGTTCTTTATTTTGATATCGGTCTTTGTACTTAAGAAGTTGTTTTGGATTGGGGCAGGTTGCTGAGCAGCTGGACCGATTGTTAATGACCCACTTGTGGCATAGCTGGGGTGACACCCCGCTGATCGTGCAGTGGATGTGTGAGAGAAGAGCTAGACTTCAATACCCTGAAACGTCTATGGATTCTGAATAGGTTCGTCCAAGCTGTGGCCTCCGATCCGTGTCCCGTCGTATGGTTCAGCTGGCAATTAATTAATGTAACATTCTGTAAATGATTATCTCTATATATACTATTCAAAAAAAGTAGGGGATATATGAAGAAATATATTTATATTTTCTTCAAAAAGACACTTGAGGCATTGCACTGTGACATCTGGTGTATGATTCCAGCGAGAGTTGGGTGCCTCCCCACACCATAACCGATCCCCCACCAAAACGATCGTTCTGCCCAACGGTTACGTCACGGTATCGTTCGTTCCGCCGCCGCCCCCACAATCTGTGTCGCCTGTCGCCTTGCTGTGATGTGACGTTCAGTCAAACGTGGAATTATTCGAGGTCGCCTAGCGAACAAATTCCAGCTGTGTAGGCGATTTCGGATAGTCTGACCACTGACTCGCACATCTGTCGCTCGGTGCAGCTTCTGTCCAATTTCTGAGGCACTTTGATGGCGGTTACGTAATGCTGTGGTTCGGATGAAACGATCCTGGTTAGCAGTTGTTGCCCTTGGACGACCTGACTGACGTCTGTCGTCAACATTACCTGTCTGATGGTAGAGTGACCCGAACCTGCTAATCACCGATTGAGTAACGTTCAGAATTTGAGCCACTGCAGTCTGTCTGTTACCAGCTTCTAACATGCCAACAGCACGCAAACGTTCGTCACGTGTCAGTCTTCGCATACCTCAAAAGTTACGTTTCGACCAGAAACTATTGATGAACGAGTTTATACCAAGAAAAGAACGAAGAGACCTCTGAAAAAGGCCGTCCAGCACAAATGAAAATTTCATACCCCACAGACATTAACGCGACGCTCGTGCGCAAAATCTGCATGACGTTTTCGTGGGCCGGTGACATTCATGATCCATACTAAACTTGGTAACACATTGATGTGTCCAATCACGCGTATCCAATACCATTTTCCGAAAATATCAACATCAGTTTGGATATCCCCAACTCTTTTTGAATAGTATACAATTCATTTCTGCCAAGCTTAAAAAAATTTACCAATAGTTATTGTAATTGCAAGCTGCCAAATCTTGTAAACTGAAGTGACGACGTAGAGCCTAGAGCAGTAAGTGATATGCTCCCCCAAATATCTCAGATGGTCAACGAGATAATAGTTGTTGGAACCCGAGATGGAACTGAACTTTCCTGGCTTGCTGTCGGCAGTTATAGTTATATACGCCGAGGAACGTGACTGTCTTTGGGCTTTTGCTCAATCATGCTGACTACAGGTCACGAGTCGTCAGTGAAAACCAGTCAAGTCGATCAGGTGACCTGCGGCACCCTCTAGCAAAGAGATACATCAGCCCATACGTTCCTATACTCTAACACTGATCCACGGGTTTCAATTAACTTCAACTTGGTGGACGTTAATGATAGAGTGAACGTGATAGCGCCCACTCCACCTTAGTAATCATCACGCGGTGTTCGAGTTATAAAACATACTTTGTCATGACTGACACTTGACAGGACAATGTAACTCCCCGACGACTCGTCAATTTATGACAAGTTAAAATTCCTCACCATCTGTGAGATTAAACATCCACGTCACAATTGACAACTTAAAATTCTTCACAATCTATAAAACCGGACATTTTCATCAGAATTAACAAATTAAAATTCCTACCTGTCTGAAACTCGTCTCATGGAGTCCAAGAGGCAGTCATGTACGAACGAACGAGACATGTCGTATTGAATGTGCATCAGGACATTCGCTTTAATGTCAGTTATCCCCCAACCCCCAAGAACTTTTGAGTATTTTATAATACGTTTATACTAGCAATTGTTCTCATGACCTGTGGAATGTGTGCACATCCAGAATGACAGTCAGGCAAGTCACTGTTATTTTAAAACACTACAACAATGTTAGTTGATTGACAACTCGTCCACTGAGTTCCAATGTGTTCTATGTGCCTACTGGCACATAGAACACATTGGCAATCAGGGGACGAACTGTCAGTGACTTTAATCACCTCATCAACCACGGGGGGGGGGGGGGGGGGGGGGGCAATGGGGGGGGCACTGGGGGGGGGGGGAGGTGGCACTAAAAATTTGCAAGACGTGACCACCTATTTTTTATTCAGCTCCTTTTTACACCCACCCACCCCTACGTGCAAATTTTCTACTACCGTTCTCAGACACCCACCCCCCCCCCCCCCACTCTCCCATTAAAATCCAAAATAAACTTATAAACTTAGTAGGCACAGCTGTCTTTAGGGGGATTTCATAATGTTCTTAAACTGGTACCACCAATTTAAACCTCTGTGGGCTGCTGTGGGCCCCAATCTACAAATGACAAGCTGTTCATTATCAGGCTTGGTCGGGGGCGCGGTGGCTCAGTTGGTAGAGGTGCAGGCTGCAAGCCGAGAGGTCCTCGGTTCGAATCCCACCTGCGGCAACCGCGTTGTGTCCTTGGGCAAGACACTTCACCCCGATTGCCTACATGGGGGCACGATGACGCTGTGTACTGAGGCGTACTGCACGTCGATGGTGCGCATGTCTTCAACCAATCTAACCCTGCCTGTGCTGCGGTGCAGAGTTCAGAGTTACGATGTTGGGGAGCTGACAGCTGCTCGTCGTTGCTCGGTGGTTCTCTCCGGGTACTCCGGCTTCCTCCACCCGTAAAACTGTCGCGGTCACGATTAGCCATTGTGCATAAGTATGTGACCTTAAACACCAATAAATAAATAAATAAATATCAGGCTTGGTCAGAGCAGGTGTACATATACGGGAACAAATTTTTATTTGAATTGTTCTGTCAGTATTCTCAGGTGTTTGCTACTTTCCTCATCTATCCATACAAATTCTATTAATAAATAAATAACTTGGGTTGAATTTAGTGCATCAGAGAGAATTTTCCCAAAATATTGTCTGCACATTTTCAACATTTCGAAAAAGACACCCACCCCCTACTAACGTATGATATTTTCCCAGATTAAGCCCAATATTCTCACATATAAAGCCTCCTGATGTTGTATTTATGTTAAGAGTGTGATGTACAACATCATCTTCAAGGTTTGAAACACAATTGATGGTATATATTAGCTGATACATTGATATATTTTTAAAAAATTAAAAAAATTGCACAAGTTGGAAATGCACATTTTTGGTGCACCCAAGAGACCCACCAACCCCTACGTCACGTCTTGCAAATTTTTGGTGCCCCCCCCCCCCCCCCCCTGCATCAACGATATAAAATATTACTTGACAGGTTGTAGGTATTTTCCCAAGACTTGCAGTCACAAATAATTCTCCTCTTTATAACTAAGTACTACAAGTCCATACGAACCAATAACTGGATTTCTACAACGCTGGTTTTTTACAATATACTGGTCATCGCTTATGGTGCTATATAAGTAAGGGAAATTTGTTTACTTCGAAATTCCCGCCTCTGATATTCCATAAATTCATATTAAATGTACCCTAATAACACATCAAAATGAAGGTTGTGATATATAGAACACGCAAAATATATGCAATCAATTCAAATTTGACAGCGGGCACCAATGGTTCACGGAAGCCTGCTACCGTATTCGTACGAGAACTGATAATAAAATAATATTTCAGGCAAACAACTCGTGGTCAAATATGCTTCAGATAGCCAAGAACAAACCTATGACTTCAAAAGACTTCAAAACGCAGCGACAGAGCTGCATGTGGTAAATTCCCAAAACTATCGGCTTTGTTTTCGCTGTCTGTTTGTTTACATTTTCGGGCAAGGTCATCGGGTCCAAAAAGCATCGAAAAACAATGCCGTCTAAAATCAGATAATAAGAAAGATCGCCTTAGTATAACATACTTTTATTATATGGAGACTGTACAGTTGCCATATTACTTGCACGATATCGTAATACCTGTTTGAGTTTTTTTTTAGAATTACGCGATTGTTTTTAGATGACACTTCGTGGTATCGCGTGATGTTCGCAATAATGTTCAATAAAAAATGCAGACAGTGTTGTCCTTTCTCCAAATGCAGTCCTGTCGCTGCATCGTTAAGGGGACGTCCAACCTAACTTTGGTCAAATTTCAGGAAATTATCTCCAAAATCCAGAAAAGGCCAGAAAGGAATAACCCCAATAAATCAAATATCATTTTTTTAATGAAACATAGATTTTGCGGAAACTAATATTTACCATGGAAGCGTTACCTGGTAGAAAGCACTGCCTGAATGTCTGCTATGGCATAAGTAAGAGACCAGCTTTTACACAATAAAATACCTTAAATTTACTGAATAGTTAAATTCTGCAATCCTTCTGGTACAGACACTGAACAATCTTTTTCTCATTCTTGCTAGGAACGAACAGCAAGACAAATTGTAATTTAGGATGTCTAAATTTCACAAGGGCTGCCATTTTTCTTGTGTTTGTTTACCTTTTACGAAGTTCACCAAGGGTCAAATCCACACAATTCACAAGAACAAGTAGGGAGTCATGAGAGAGTGCTTCAATGCAAATTAACGAATGGCCCATGTGGCTTTTGTCAGACTGCTGTGATCATACCTCCACAATTATGTGCCATTTTGCATGAGGTCCGCGCCAAATTGGTAAAAAATGAGATTGATACGCCAAAAAGGAAATCTGCCCAATGTTTTCATTTAGTATTTTCTGTGACCATTTCTTGGGTTGCATGAGCAAAGACAGCTGCCAAGGGTGTGATGTGGATGCTCAGGTATGGCCCAAACAACAAAAAAGACCTTCCCTGCATGCAGAATACTTACATAAATTGGTTTCATGAAGTTAGAAAGCATGGATTCTAATTCATTTGTGTACATGGTTTGGTATGCTTCATTTATTTTGAAACTATCGCCCTTCTGTAGTTGCTGTTTGGAGAGGCTTGACTGTTGCTTGCTATGCCCTTCTGTAGTTGCTGTTTGGGGCAGCTTGACTGTTGCTTACTATGCACTTCTGTAGTTGCTGTTTGGGAAGGCTTGACTGTTGGTTACTCGTGAGATTTAATCCTTTACCCAACGCAGACGATATCAAAATTTATTATTTTAAATATTATTTTTTCAAATTTTTCAAAAAATTTCAACAAAACCATATCATGTGACCCCTCGTTGGAACGAGCTCGTTCCAACGAGGGGTCACATGATATGGTTTTTATTTTTTCAACTGCTGAATTTGCATATTATGCGGGCGGATGCGGGCGATTCGTTGGGTAAAGGGTTAAGAACATTAATAACTGATATGATAACCAAAATTAATTTGATAGGCATAAAATTACAGGCTGAACAATATCGCAATTAAGTTGCTTATGTGACCATTTCTGATGTTGCATGAGCAACGACAGCTGCCAAGAGTGCCACGCGAATGTTCAAGTGTGGTCAAAACAACAAAAATGACCTTCCTGCATGCAGAATTCTTAGATTCTTACATTCGCTTAGTTAGAAAGCATGAATTCTAATTCATTTTTCGTTGCCATGGTTTGATATGCTTCATTTGTTTGAAACTATCGCCCTTAAGTGTGTAGTTGCTGTTGGGGAGGGCGGTGTGTGTGTGTGTGTGTGTTGGGGGGGGGGGTGGTCTGTTGCTTACTCGTGAGATTTAAGAGCATTAATAGCTGATATGCTTTCCAATACTAATTGTATAGGCAGTGAATTACCGGCCTGAATAATATTGCAATTATGTTGGTTATTAAATTCATTTATCTAAAAACTTATGAGACGCTGTGGTCTTATTTCGGCAATTCGTGTGATTTTGTCCACCAGGTAGCTACATGCTATTTCTGTCAACATATTGTCAATACATGTAGATCTTTGTAACCTTTTGGTAGCAACAGCGAGCAAAATCGACGTTGATCCATCTTACACACAATGCGCTTGTACGAGGAAGAAATTTAAATTGACGACGGTATTAAATTTCGATATATTTGATGAACAGTAAAAAAAAAACTTTCTGAAAATTCTCAGTGGCATTGGTCTTCTTCTTCGAATAGCAGACTTCAACTCTTCTTTGCTTCACTAATATAGTTCGGCTAGAGACAATTTATTTTTTCGTAAATATACAATTGTGAGGACTGCAATGTATGTTGATGTGAATATATTTTTTTTCAAATATAATTTTCCAGTTTTATGTTTTGCTCATCAACAAGAACCAAATAATAGGAATTCGAATCGGTGGCGTATTAATCCCTTGCTAAAACCTACATAACTTTCTACAGTTTCCGAATTCAACATTGCTACCAAGGACTGTATATCGCAATTGGGCACATATGTTTTCAAATGGTTTAATTACGGTGGGGTTGTTTGAACTCATTTTTTTTTCAAGAGTGTACTCCTCTAAATTCGAGCATTACCTTTTCCATATATAGAAATACTTTCTGCCACTTCTTTCACTTTTGAAAATAATTTGATCGAGGCGGTTGGACATCTTATTTCTTTTTTTATTGATTAATTGCATTGCATTTTTTGAGTGCTATTGTACATTTTGTCAATGTCCTGTCTTACTACTGTTCTGTGACGTGTTTAAGTATTTTCTCGACAAATAAACAAAGGAAATGAGAGCTAGATGAGCTCGTCCCAAAGAGGGGTCACGTGATATGGTTTTGTTGAAATGTTTTGAAAAATAGTATTTTTCAGCTGCTGAATTTGCATAGTACGCGGGCGGATATGGCCGATTCGTTGGGTGAAGGGTTAAGTTCAGTCGGCGCCCGAGGGAATCGTATTGTATATATATCCGTGTAAGTTTTACTCAGATCTCCAAAACTTGGCGTGTCTATGCTCGGTGCGATGATGACCGCCGATTCACTCTCCGTATACATCTCGATTACTTCTTTCCCGAGAGGACTCAGTGGTGGTGATAAGTAATGGGGAATGTAATCATGCCGAGGAGGGCGAGGGTACACGACTAACGATGGTGAAGGATTTATAATAGATGTGTAAGGTGCATGGTGAAGAGTCGGATGAGGAGTCCTACTTTCTCTGAAGGATTTCAATTCTTTGACAATCTCCTTTCTTCATCTGTTCCTGAGTTTCAATCACGGGTTTGAATAACTTAGTCATCTCGCATTTCTATTCCATAGCCCCTGTCCATCTCATCATATCGCTCCCTTGAATATTTCTCTTCGGTTAGAGAAATTATGGAATCATCTTCTCTCTCTTCTTAGGAACTTTGAGTTTTAGAAATGACCTTTTTTTAATTGTTCAATTATAATTTTAGTTAATTAATTTGAAGATGTAAAAAAAAAATTTCTTCTTAATTTATTATTTACCTATTAATGCCTTCCGTTGAGGGCACTATGCTCTCATAGTGTTGCGAGGGCACTATTTGGTTCCCGAAGCAACACTATGAGAGCATAGTGCCCGAAACGGAAGGCATTAATGGGTTTAGTACATCACACCCAGACCATCTCCACAACATATTAAAGAAGGAACGGAGAGATAACTAACACTTTACTATCAAAAATAAAACAATGAAATTAATAACATGAAAATGTCAGGAAAACATTAAACTATCAACTGGATTCGAACTCAACGGGTAAAGTAGAATAATGTAAATAAACACATGAAACCGATCAACCAATCACGTGGCACATAACTGGTTAACACGAGATATCATACAACAGAATCAACGTCTCACATATGGGGCTAGTGAGGCACTATAGAAATTCCATTATTCATGGCACTAAAGTTTTATTAACGTTCACCCCATTGAACGTGTTATGGGTACTTCCTCTGATGTACCAGCACATTTTAATTATTGTAAATATTTACAACATAATTGCTGAAATTGAATTTTGGGGCACAATACTGCATTTTGTTGCATATTTCTTTGGACTGCTTTCGAATGTCAATTGATGTTGAGTTTTTTGAACACTCGATTTCCTCCAACGCACTTATCAGATCGTCGCCATCAATATCGGTATCTAATAATTCGGGTGCTGATACTGTGGAATTTGCAGAATGGAAAGAGAGTTGCGTTGTTGTTTTCTCAACAGCATTCCTCGCTGCAGGCATTTCTGAATTTTCAGCATCTGCATTATCGACCATGGAACTCAAGCTCTCTGACATACCTCGTTTGACATCAGCTCTTGTGTCCGAAACGTAACTTGACAATGATTTTTCATTTCTGTGTCCCGATAAAGAAATAATATCGCGATCTTTGAATCCACAATCATTAAGAATTGTTATGGTCGTAGCACGCACACAGTGGTTGGTATATGTATCAGAAAGACCAACTTGTTTAGACATTTTTACCATGAACTCTCCTATGGAATTTTTTCCCATTGCCCTTCGCTCAAACCAACATTCGTCATTCTCGTGGTATGAATTTTTGGGAATTTGAAAGAACGCATCACACTCATGGTTTCGTTTCATAAGATATCGTTGAAAACTATTAACAGGGCACATTTTTGTGCCAGTTTCATACATTCTAGGTCCATCACCTTCATCCTCATTCGTTACACCTGTGGGATTTTTTGTTCGCTCAGAAATAGTTTTCTGGATGTATTTTCTTCCAGTGTCATCAGTTTTAACTACAAAATCACAAGCTTTAATTTCTCGAATGTTTTCTCTCCCTCTCCGACAAAAGTAAAATAAAAGCTCAAACATTACTTTATTCAAAAGACCTCTTGGAATGTCCGGATTAAACATAATTGGGTGCTGATATAATTCCCTTAGATCGCCTGAAATAGAATGAAACACTAAGCATCAAAGCAGAATAAACGTTTACACGGTCAATCACAATCGTTTATTGTGATCGAAGATAAATAATATTCAGTGCCCTCTCTAACACTCTTATTCAAATCTATTTAATTGATAGGTCTACAATTTATTTATTTATTCATGTTTATGATAACTTTCAACATACATTGCTCCCCGTAATTTATCTATTTATTTATTCATGTTTATGATAACTTTCAGCAAACATTGCTGCCCGTTATTTGTTTACTTACTCTCACAACTGTTCTTATGTGTCTCTTGTCGATTTGAGTAATAAACAACACTCGTCTATTTCATGTAATTAACAAGACAGTGTATTTATACGAGAACAAATAATTACAACACCACTGTCTATTGCAGACACTGACTTGTTCACTTTCTAGTTTTGTTGTGTTTTATTTTATTATGTATTTTTTATAGTTACCTGGCGGAATGGGTTTTTTGTGTCGGACTGTTCCTTTTCCGTCTTCTCTTGTTTTCTTCAACATGCTGTCGAATACACGATTAGCACCTTTGAAAGCTGGGTCTGTTATTATATCAAAGTGTCTCTCATGTGGGTGTTCTTGCAAATATCTTCTTATTCCTTGACGAATGGCACAAATACTGCTTTTGGAATACAAATCACCATCGCGATTTCTAACGTTTGTATAAAAGTCTTTCAATAGTACCTTTAATCTTCCAACATCTAACGTTTCAAATGCACCATTCCTTTTTCTGTCAGAACAGAACTGCCGGAGAATATTGACAGCATATTTGGTTAAACTAACAGTCTTTCGGCTCTGATGTTGTTCAAGAAAAGAATTAACATTCTCGTTTGCGAATCTCGAAACGCTCATTTTATTTCTATTCGTCTCCACATTTGCCGTCTGCTCAGAAGAAAAGGGGAATCCCCTCGGGATTCTGTTTGCAATGCGTGCGCACTATTGCATGACTCCGGGCACTATGCTTGACTCCGGGCACTATGCTTTCATAGTCCCTATCAATACAGCCAATGAGAATACGGGGATTTGTCACGTGATGTACTAATATATCAAAATATATTTGAACATCGTTTTTTATTATTATTTAAAATTGTACATAACAAGTCGGTCATGCATTCGCTCTTCTTATGCTATCGGTGACCACAAGTTCCTATTTATACCACCCACTTGAAAAGTGGGTGGTATATAGTGTTCACTATGTCCGTCTGTACGTCCGTACGTCTGTACGGGCCACCGCAGATGGCCTTGCGAGGTGACCGTCCGTGTACAGTCGTTACTTGTGAGGTTGGGGGATAAAACCGTTTGTACACCAACCACTTGTGAGGACTTTTTCAACTTGTGAGGTGCTTAAAACCCACTTGTGAGTTGCGCATTTTTTCCCATACCTAACACTAAAATCACCTCACAAGTACATCTGCGGTAGAACGTCCGTCCGTCCGTTATGCTTTAGGGGGGTACACATCTGCTATCCGCAACTCCTCCTAAACCAGTGAACGGATTTCATTGAAACTCTCAGACATTTTTTACACACATTAAAGATGTGCACCTCCTATTTTCTTTTCAGATATTTTCATTTTTACTGTTTCCCATATTGAAAAATGAACTTTGTCAAATTCAGTTGACATTCTGTACAGATCTGCTATCCTCAACTCCTCGTAAACCATTGAACAGATTTCATTGAAACCTTCAGACATTCTTTTACATACATTGCAGATGTGCACCTTCTATTTTCTTTTCAGATATTTTCATAATTACAGTTCCCCCATATTCAAAAATGGTCTTTGTCAATTCAGGTTTTAGTAGGGATGGTATAGATCTGCTATCCGCTACTCCTCTTAAACCATTGAACAAACTCCATTGGAACTCTCAAACCTTATTTTACATACATTGCAGATGTGCACCTCCTATTTTTTCAGATATTTTCATATTTCAATATCCGTCCATCCGTCCGACCATCCATCCGTTACGCTTTAGGGATTACACATCTGCTATCCGCAACTCCTCTTAAACCAGTGAACGGATTCCATTGAAACTCTCAGACATTCTTTTACATGCATTGAAGATGTGCACCTCCTATCTGTAAATTCATATTTCGAGTCTAGCTGTATGAATTTGCATAATTTCATGTTCTTTTCATTTCACCCCATGTTTGAATTGCGACGTTCCGACGTGACGCTGGCTACAGTAAGAGCATGAAATTATGCAAATCCATACAGCTAGATTCGAAATATGAATTTACAATAATTTGTTTGGGATTAAAGTCGATAATACTAAAACAAATTGCTCCTCATGGTTTATTATACTTTCTTTTTTGACAGTATAGACAAGAAAAATTAATAATAAAATAACTAAAATTAATTTAAAAAAAACATAGGTAAAATGAGAATATTGAAAGCATGTCATTTTCAAAGATCGTTAGCTGAGAGACGAGACGGTTCGTTGATTTTAAGAATTGAAGAGGGATGTTCGAGAGAGCAATATGTCGAAACGAATGGGCGACATCGAGAGGAAATGAGAGACGACCAAGTTGTTCAAACGTGTGACAGAAACTCAGGAAGAGATTAAAAAGTGTTTGTCAAAGAATAGAAACCCTTGAGAGAAAGCAGGACATCTAGTTACAGACCTTCTATTTATGAACCTTCTTATGATCCGATTTAACCATTTACCTAACCTGAAAAGCAGACGACACTTGCAAAAATAATTCTTGAACAACTAATTTTTTTCCATTTTTTGTCTCAAAAACATAGGTTATGATCCCTCGTTGGAACGAGCTCGACGAGCTCGTTCCAACGAGGGGTCATAACCTATGTTTCTGAGACAAAAAATGAAAAAAATAATGAAAATTAATTGGCGATTTTTGAGAATAGCGCTGGCCGGTTTTTGCCGTTACGTAAGGTAAAGGGTTAAGGTTGAAGACCTTATGGTCAACCTCGTTATAGACCGTCGTATTCCACATGCACTCTGACCGGACGTCCTGCTTCTGTTATGTATCAACACTTTCTGTCGAGTCCTTCCAAGTTTGACGGAATTGAGACCGCTTCGGAGAGTGGCATATCAACGGTTACTGCGAGCACGATCAGTGACACGATGGTAGATGAAAGCAATATGAAACCCACAGATTATGCGAATTTATATAAGACGAACCTATCGAGTGCGGACTCGGCTTGCACGAAGGAGATGATGGGAACTTCTACATAGGTTGACAAACGATTGGAAATAACCGACGACTATAATCTAATCGTCGAAGATCGAAAATATGAATGTACTAAATGATTGTGGAATCTGCTCATGCTGGCTAAACCTAACGCTTATGATGAAGAGGATTACAAAACTAACGGCACTCTCCTGGTTCAGACGAAAGTCATGAGAAACAAATGATTCCAGAGAGACTCGACCGAAAGCGAGCAAAGATTTGAAATGGAAGAACGTGGTGAAAACCATATGGGATGTGAATAATGCATTCGTCAAATCGGTCACCATCAGGAAATGACAACCACCACTACAATCATTCCTTTGATCCTAATGCGTTGCTGAAGAGATTGGATCTCTTGATGGCGAGTCGAGAAGCCCACAATGCCTCAGTGAGAAACGAATTGGTGAACACATGCGATGAATCGTTGCAGAAGGTTTTCGACAGAGAAACATATAAATCGATTACTAACGTGTTTAAAAAAGCAAAAATAATAATAGGAAATAAAATATGATATAAAAAAATATGTTAGTGATAAAGAACAGAGGATTTACGAGATCTTATGTGTACGGCAAATCAGGTTTGCTAGATTCGATTATTGGAGCTCTATCGCGTGCATTCACTGGTGATGTGACGAAACAAATCACTTCGGCCACTGAGAAGGTCGGAAAGAAGAGCGTGATGGGTGTGGGTAAAAAAGCTGTGATGGAAGTGATCACTAGAATTGCTGTGGAAGCTGGCAATAGGAGAGACGATTTAATTCACAAGTTGATTAGACCACCACCAGCTAAACGACGGAAATTGTCGGCGAAATCGGAAGAGATTCTAGCAAACATGAAACTTGGACATTTTAAGGGTTCTGGCGTTGTGCCGATACAGGAACTCACTAAGACGTTGAACAGCAACGGATCGGCATTAAAAATGGTTTAAAGTAAGAAAAAAAAAAGATTTTTTTTATTATATATAGAAAAAATAAATAACAAAAGTTTAA
This sequence comes from Pictodentalium vernedei, assembly GCA_031216915.1. Classification (NCBI taxonomy): domain Eukaryota; kingdom Metazoa; phylum Mollusca; class Scaphopoda; order Dentaliida; family Dentaliidae; genus Pictodentalium; species Pictodentalium vernedei. Next base: position 69,013,741 of record CM062292.1, on the reverse strand, counting down.
AAAAAAAACAGAAAAAAAACGAGAATTTAAATCAAAGATTTATCCTGGAATGCACCAAAGAGGCGACTGTCGACAATGTGGGTGCGGCCATGAGATTTAACCACACCATTCAACCGTCGTCGCCTAGAGGAACGTTTTCGTTCAGAATTCCTCTGAAACACATTTTGGGATTATGACAAAATTGTCTATGGATTAAAACACAATCTCATCTTATCCCAAAACGTTGACGTCGATCATAGGATTTCGATTTTTTAAATGATTGATATCGCATAGCCGAGTCGGAAATTCATTCACGACCAATCTAAATTCTTAGAAGTCTGTGCGTACTTGGAAGCTCTCTTCGGATGCATTTCCACGAGATAAAAGGTAGACGTGGCAGCCCATTTGAAGCAAGTTCATCACAGCTTTTTTGTTTTCTAGCAAATAAAGCAGGTTTATATACTCTTTAAAAATTATGGGATATTTGGTAAAAGTGAGATATATGAAGAAATATATTTATATTTTCATCAAAAAGACAGTTGCACTGTGGCATTTGGTGAATGATTTCAGCGATAGTTGAGTGTCTGACAAACAGACTTTCCACGCACTGAGCTGTTGAAGACATGGTCGGTCACTTAGAGAATTTACCACATTCAGTCTAAGAGCTCAATGCCTTGTAAATCCTCCTCGGTTCGCGAGACAAGCGCGGAGAAGACGTGGCATACTCCTCACCAAACGTCCAATATCAACTTGACGCATGTTATTCCATTCTTCCTGCAGTGCAGAGGAGAATTCCTGCACATTGGTAGGGGGCTGTTGTCGTTGGCGTAGGCGCCCGCCAAGCATACCACAGACGTGCTCGATTGGTGAAAGGTCTGGACTTAGTGCTGGCCAAGGCAGTGTAGTGATGTTTTGCACCTGAAGGGACTCTATAGCGACACGGGCCCTGTGTGCTCTTGCATTGTCATCTTGGAAAATGAATCTACGGCGGTGACGTCACGCAAATGGCGCCACATGAGCTGCTAACGTGTTGTCGCGGTACTAGTACTGCCCTGTGGCACACCCTTGGATGACATGTAATGCTGTTCGGCTTGTCATGGTTATGCCTGTCCATAACATAACCGATCCACCCGCAAAACGATCATGCTGCCTAACGGTTACGTCATGGTAGCGTTCGATCCGTCGCCGCCACACTCTGTTTCGTCTGTTGTGTAAGTCGAGAGTGAACCACGATTCATCGGAAAACATAGCGTTGCTCCACCGACGATTGTCCCAGCGCTGTCGTGCTTCACACCAATTACGCCTTGCTGCGATGTGACGCTCAGTCAAACGTGGAATTATTCGAAGTTGTCGAGCGGACAAACTCCAGCTGTTTTAGGCGATTTCGGATTGTCTGACCACTGACTCGCACATCTCTCGCTCGATGCAGCTGATGCCCAGGTTCTGAGGAACTTTGATGGCGGTTACGAATGTTGTGGTTCGGATGAAACGATCCCGGTTAGCAGATGTCACCCTTGGGCGACCTGATCGATGCCTGTCATCAATATTGCCTGTCTGACTGTAGCATGACCGATTGAGTAATGTTGAGAATTTGAGCCACTGCAGTCTGTCTGTTGCCAGCTTCCAACATGCCAATGGCACGTAAACGTTCGTCACGTGTCAGTCTTCTCGTATCTCAAAAGTTACGTTTCGAGCAGAAACTTTTAATGAACGAGTTAATACCAAGACATGAACGATGAGACCTCCGGAAACGCCCGACCAGTACAAATGAAAAATTCAAAACGTACCCCACAGGTATTAACGCGGCGCTCGTATGAAAAATCTGCACATAGTTTTCGTGACATTCATGATCCACATTAAACTTGGTAACATATTGATGTGTCCAATCACTCGTATCCAATACCATTTTCCGAAAATATCAACATCAGTTTGGATATCTCCTACTTTTTTAATAGTATATGTGAAGACGTCACAACTGTGCCAAAGATTTATTTTCTTTTCTTTCTTGTCGTCGAAGATATCGGACATAGAAGAGCTTTTAGTCACGGTTTACGTGCACGATTGAAAATAAGCCGTTTTTTTCCTCGACTTTACCCGTGTTCACATCGATCTTCTCCATCCGACACTTCAATACCATTTTAGTTTTCATACCCACTCATTGCACCCCGACAAAATAAATTCAACATGCTATATTTTATCTCGTTCAAGAATTTTTTAGGACGAAACTTTTTCATACACATGTCATTAAACGTTTTAACCCTTTACCCAACGGAGACGATATCAAAATTTATTATTTTAAATATCATTTTTTTAAATTTTTCAAAAAATTTCAACAAAACCATATCATGTGACCCCTCGTTGGAACGAGCTCGACGAGCTCGTTCCAACGAGGGGTCAGATGATATGGTTTTGTTGAAATTTTTGGAAAAATAATATTTTTTCAACTGCTGAATTTGCATATTACGCGGGCGGATGCGGCCGATTCGTTGGGTGAAGGGTTAAAAAAATCTCTTTATGGCTCGTTCTTGTTCTATGGGAGTGGGCAGCAATTGTTCGACTTTAGCTAAGACTTATTCTATGTCATTATTTTTTGAGTTCAGTCATCGCTGCTTTTACGATAGTCGTTATTTAATGTTCTTTTTTCTCTTTATTATTTTTGCTGTCGTTGATTGAATTGAATTGTTTTTTTCGTTTTCTCCCATCCTTTCCACCCTTTTGATTCACGTTGTCTCCACCGAGTGAACCAATAGCCTATCTCTTCAACGATCCTGCACCTTTCAAACCCAACTCACATGCTCATTCAATTTTAATTTGGATATTTTTTTCTGACCGATCACAGTTCACATGACTTCAATCATTTGTGGTTTGGTTCTGAAACTCGACGATTTCACGAGGCCAAGATTGTTCACCTAACTTTTCAATTGAGCTAGACTGCATGTTTCTCATGAATATAACATTTGTAATTTTTTTCTAATTATTAAAATGTATTTTAAATGTTGAAAATTGTTTTCATGTTATTTTTTTTATTTCCTATATATGTATATATATCTGTGTGAGAAAAAACTGTTTTCCTTTAATTTAATTTTTTTTTTTACACATATATGTGAGAAAATTTTTTTTTAACTTAACGAAAAATAAAATTTAAAATCAGTCAAAACAAATGTTCATATTATATATAGGAAATAAATAAAAATAATCAAAAATATTTAAAATTAATCAAAAAATTTTCATTTTATATATAGGAAATAAAAAAATAATAAATTAATTTTAAAATTAATAAAAACAAATGGCAATGGAAAAAATCGAATTGAAAAGAATCACTTCAGACAATAATAGTAAAACTTTTTTATTTGAAACCTAATCTAATCCAACTTAAAGATGTCGAAGTAACAAAGTTTGAATATAAATATGATAATCATTGCATGGGGTTAAACCCGGATGAAAAGCAAGTCGATTTGTTTTCAGATTTAGAAAATTTGTGTCGCAAACACCTGAAGGGAGAAGAACAAAACTCAAGAAGTTTACTCTGATCTTTGGGAAAAAGAAGATATATCCAAAAATCGATAAAGATGTCGTAGATAGACTCAAAGAAGAAGCTCTCAAAAATGTGAAAAAGTTAACGAAAGTAGACATGGTCATCGAGAAACTACACAAAACGTGATAGCTCGCATACAAATAAAAGATATGACTCTGAAAAAAATGTTAAAAAAACAAGAAAAAAATTGTGAAGAAATGTTAAATTTCTTTTTTTTTATTTTCGTAAATAAATACTTATAATATCGATTTTTTTAATTAAAAAAAAAAAATTCTCTTCATCTTCTCACGAATTGGATACAAAATCATTCCAGTCTCTTTTCTTTCATTAACAAATAAAAGCCCGTTGGGATGATAAGTATCATCATACTCATTTATGCAAACACGTTCAGGAGAAGTCTCAGTAAAATATTTTCCCGTGGTCTTTGGAGGGGGGGGGGGGGGGGGGCAACCAAAATTTGCAAGACGTGACGTGGGGGTCGGTGGGTCTCTTGAGTGCGCCAAAAATGTGCATTTCCAACTTGTGCAATTTTTTGAATTTTTTAAAAATATATCAATATATCAGCTAATATATACCATCATTTGTGTTTCAAACCTTAAAGATGATGTTGTACATCATACTCGTAACATAAATACAACATCAGGTGGCTTTATATGTGAGAATATTGGGCTTAAACTGGGAAATTGTCACACGTTAGTAGGGGGTGGGTGTCTTGTTCGAAATGTAGAAAATGTGCAGACAATATTTTGGGAAAATTCTCTCTGATGTTAAATTCAACCCAAGTTATTTATTTATTAATAGAATTTGTGTGGATAGAAGAGGAAAGTAGCAAACACCTGAGAATACTGACACAACAATTCAAATGAAAATTTGTTCCCGTATATGTACAATTGCTCTGGCCAAGCCTGATAATGAACAGCTTGTCATTCGTAGATTGGGGCCCACAGCAGCAAACAGAGGTTTAAATTGGTGGTACCAGTTTAAGAACATTATGAAACCCCCCTAAAGACAGCTGTGCCTTCTAAGTTTATAAGTTTAGTTTGGATTTTAATGGTATAGTGGGGGGTGGGTGTCTGAGAACGGTAGTAGAAAATTTGCACGTAGGGGTGGGTGGGTGTAAGAAGAAGCTGAATAAAAAATAGGACGTCACGTCTTGCAAAGTTTTAGTGCCCCCCCCCCCCACCCCCCTGGTCTTTGGAAGATGTTTTGGTGTTCTTTCTCTTCAATATTCCATCATGGTATTGTGATATTTATCATATTTTGAATAATCCGTTTTTTTCTATTTTAATTTAGTGATTTTTTTTCTCCTCCACAAGATCTGTGTCGGATTTTCTCTATACAGTAATAGATGCAAAATACTTTCTCGATAGCGATTCGTAATTTTTCTTGGCATTTTCTGAAACTGCTCAATTTCGAAATCCAAAGGCTGTGGTTGCCCTCGACACTTGATCATTGTCTTCCACCACTCTATCACCTCGTCCTCGTCGAGCTTTTCCGCACCAACGCAAGACATAGGACTTTGGCGTCTTTGTGTTCCATGGTGTAACAGGTGTGCAACTCGATCGACCCCTCCGACATGCAACCCGAACATCTCTCGCTCATTGCTCTAGGAATGTTTAACCCTTTATCTAACATGAAAAGCAGACGACACTTGCAAAAAAAGTTCTTGAATAACTAATTTTTTTCATTTTTTGTCTCAAAAACATAGGTTATGGCACCTCATTGGAACGAGCTCCACGAGCTCGTTCCAATGAGGGGTCATAACCTATGTTTTTAAGACAAAAAATGAAAAAATAATGAAAATTAATTGGCGATTTTTGAGAATAGCGCTGGCCGGTTTTTGCCGTTACGTTTGGGTAAAGGGTTAAATACAAGAGATGGCCACACCCCCTGTAGAAGACATCTCTGAGAAACTTCTCGTGCAGAGGATCTCTCTTCATATTTTCCGCTTTCTCCTTAGGATCATTAGTCTTTAAAATTACATGTTTTTAATATTTAATTTTTTTTTCCGTCTATTTAATAATATACAGAAAAAAACACTTAAGAAACACTTAAAGTCTCGAATGCAAACATGGTTTGTTTTTTGTCATCAACTTAGGAATTTTCAACTCGGGTTCGCGTATCTTCACTGTTATTTTGTGAAAAAATATGATAAATTCTCAGTCTGGGCCAGGACCGGATAGTCTAGAAATTTTCTAAGATTTCATTTTCGCTCGATCACCGAGATTCGATCGATAAGACGGGACAAATCCTCGTAGTCTCTCTATCGGCGATACGATTTCCCATCCGATTTCTGACTTGAAAAAGTCGCGTGTCGTCTCGTGGTATACTGAGCCACTTTGCGAGAAGTCCAAAGTGGCCCGGTATCGCACTTATTCGATTTCTCGACAAAATAAACTCGAAAATTGCGAGACATTATGAAGTCAAAAACTGGGTTTAGTGGCTCAGAATGCTTAACCTCCTGAACTCTGATGTCAAAATATGAAAGTTTTCGGCAGTAAATATTTCCCATAATGCACTTTTATATTTAACCAAGTGTATCTTGTTTGACAGAGCTCAGTGAGCTCCGTCAAACAAGGTATAATTGTTTAAATTCATATGTAAAGAAGAGAAAAACAGAGTTATTGATGAAAATTCTGTTGCACTACCAGAGTGGTAGGGGTTAATTATACTCTACTCTTGTATTCCACCAATGTGGGGCTAGTACGTTGAGGAGTCTGACGGTTACTAGACGCTGCTCGGTGGCCCCTCTCGGGTAATCAGACCTCCTCCACTCGTAAAACTGTCCGACACGAGGTGAACCTGGCTGTCGAAAGAGTCGTTCAACCCCAATAAATATATATATAAACTGAGCGCCCCACTTATATTTCTGAACATTTATCTCAAGTTTGATAAACACACCAATACTATATGCATTATAGTTCCATTTTCCAACAGCATTCAACTTGGGGGGGGGGGGAGGGCGGTGGCTCAGTAGGTAGAGGTGCAGGCTGCAAGCCGAGAGGTCCGCGTTGTGTCCTTGGCCAAGACACTTCACCCCCATTGCCCACGTGGTGGCACGGTGACGTTGTGTACTAAGGCGTACTGCACGTCGATGGTGCACCTGTCTTCAACCAATTCTAACCCTGCTTCTGTGGAGTTGGTATGTTGGGGAGCTGACAGTTGCTCGCCGTTGCTCGGTGGTTCTCTCCGTGTACTCCGGCTTCCTCCACTCGTAAAACTGTCACGGTCATGATTAGCCATTGTGCAGAAATATGTGACCTTAAGGCTAAAAAAAAATAATGTTTTGATTCTCAGGCCCTCCCTCGTTGGATTTGAACCTCCTCATAAGACATTTTTATTATGTAATGTTTTTGTAAGAATTTGTGAAAACTTAGAATGGTCATTTTTTTCACATTTCTCAACATATAATTATTTAGCTGTGTTTGCAGTAAATTGTTTTTTCTTGTTGCAGTTTATGGGAGAGTGCCCAGAGGCACTCTCCCATAAACTGTAACAAGGCAAATTCCGATATACTGGATCGTGATTTAATTATTTATTTATTTTCTGGTGTTTAAGGTCATATATTTCTGCACAATGGCTAATAATGGCCGCAACACCGATATAAACTCAAGTTTAACCAATCATTTAGAGCCATGTTTCCCATTTTAAAGGACTCCTACCCCAAGCATTGGTTACTGGGGGCTATTCTAATGGATCATGCTGTTTGACGGATCTATACCATTAAAAAGAACAATAAAATACAAATCATTTTAGCTGTTGTTATGGCAGTTAGTTATAAAAGGTATACTATAATTACACTAAAATACAACCTTTTCTCTTTTTCAAGTGAAAAGACAGCAAAAATATTTACTGAGCATACTCAACCCTTAACATGAAAAAAAAAAAAAAATTAAAAAATAAAAATAAAATCCTCCCTCCCTCACTGATTTGAAAAAAAAATTGCCTGAGAATCAATTCATTTTTTTTATTTGGCCTAAACACCAATAAATAAATAAATAAATAAATAAATAAATAAATAAATAAATAAATAAATAAATAAATAAGGGGCCATGCCCAATTGCGTCACTAGTATATAGTTGTACTCCTTCTTTACTACAGCTTTAAATGCTTAACTACAACTCTCCCTACCCATGACCATTTAATCCTTTACCCAACGTAACGGCCAAAACCGGCCAGCGCTATTCTCAAAAATCGCCAATTAATTTTCATTATTTTTTTCATTTTTTGTCTCCAAAACATAGGTTATGACCCCTCGTTGGAACGAGCTCGACGAGCTCGTTCCAACGAGGGGTCATAACCTATGTTTTTGAGACAAAAAATGAAAAAAATTAGTTATTCAAGAAATTTTTTTGCAAGTGTCGTCTGCTTTTCATGTTAGGTAAAGGGTTAAAAAATAAAAGGGTGAGCACTATTAAATTTCAGAGTCCCTGCCTATGGGCGGACGAGTTGAAATTTTATATTGCTCACATCTTCACTTCATAATTTCTATTACTTAGTTCCATTTCTAGAGCATGGTATGGTGACAACATGCGTCAACGGTGGATTCTGCTTAAAAAGCAGACAGTTGAACATTTCAGATTAGCAGTTCGTAGCTTAATTTGGAGCAGACTGTTTTATATATCTTTGAAGTTCGAGTTCCACTAGTCCTATCTGTGTGATAACATTTGTAAATGGCATATATATCTATGTGTAGATCAGAGAACAGTGGAAAACAGTGTGAATGTTTATCAAAACCCGTAATTTCTCAACGAAAGTATCAGCGGGTCCAGAAGGTTTTTTCTTGACGTCTACTTCTTTTCTCATTGTCATCAACACTGGATTGCCACCTGGAAGTAGGTGGTTAAGGGATAAAAAAGCTTGTATTTTTCCAACAAACCATAGAGAATATCAGTCTCCACATTTAATCCACAAGTAATTTTACAAGTGTTGACAATTCAAACATTCGCCGGTACAGATGCATTAACTGGTAGAGTGCTGGAAGCCCTATTTTGGGCTTTACTAAAAGTGAGAGGCAATAACTGTCTGTAGCTACATTCTGCCTGAGGAAGCCTTTATTGTCCCTGATATGAATCAGATTTTTTATACAATACCTTGCTCTTTGACATTTAATTGGATAGTGCCTATAAGGCACTATCCAATTAAATGTAATAGAGCAGTATATGATGAGCTTTGATTTGTTGTCAGAAAAAACTCAGCACTTTACCAGTTAAGAAGTACTAAACATTTTACACAAAGTGCCGATGTCTCTGTAAATCTCTAACAAAATTGCCACGGCTTTGGCTTTCCTTATAGCCTCCGCCAAAACAAAAAAGTCCTTCGAAGAAGAACACACAGGCCAGTGCCAGTCTTCGCCTGAGGTCAACCACAGCATTCGTCGTACTGTAGACAGCGCGTTCCACACTTTCGTGCTGCTGCTGAAAGAAAGATGATCATGAGATATTCATCTAAAAAGCTAGATTCCAGCCATCGGTTTGACGGTGTGCAATGCTCTTGTGGTTTAGGTGTTCTGATTGCCAGGCGGATCTGGCAAGGGTTCGACTCCCGGCAGGGGATCAGAAACCAACATTCTAAATTCCTCTAAAATACGATTGTGCCCTTCGAAAACACAGATACACACATCTGAGATGGCGGCGGGGGTGGCATTTTTCTGTATGTGACCACAGTGCGTTCCAGCAATCCAGTTGTATAGATTTGCCATTGGTTAGTTGAAATACTTCGCACCTTGAATTTCAACTGACACCTAATAAATCAGTACACAACTGTGCTTGCGGTGTCAATATTTGTCACATTAAATATTTACGGAGAAAAAAAGAAAAACGATAAACGATATGATGCACTTAGAAGATTCAACACGGTAACCTTCGATTTCCTGGGAAAAGAACGAAACCGATCAGCTTTTGTCCACCGACCATTTCGCTTAATTCTGGCCTTTGGATCATCAAATCCAGTATTTCTTTCGTCGCATTCGATTACTTCTGTCGACCAGTTAGTCTTTGATGTTGTGATGTATTTGACCCAATTCCTATGACATATCATCAATCGACCCAGCAATTCACTGCAGTTAAGTAAGAGATATACCACAGTTTTTCTGGTATATGTTGAAATACTTGTACATTACAGGTTTCCTGTTTGACTGCCGTGTTTGTCTGTACAGGATACCTGCGTAGGACGCCTGCAAAACTGACATCGAAGTGAACACGCACCACAACGTCCTTTGTGCTCTCGCTTGTAATGACTTGATTGATTGATAGCAGACGAATTCAATTCTGCATTACAAAGTCGCACTAAAATTGCGTCCTTTCTTGGAGGAGGGGGTGTTAACGACACTTTCAACAGCCAGATTCATATCGTCTCAGAACTCAGAACTATAATTACATAACGTTTATAAACGTTTTAAAACCACGGGGATACCGAATATGTGGCGATGGGTGTTTTGGGCACACACCCAAATTTGACACCCTCGCAGATCATCGTAGAACACATTCTGAGCATGAGTTGAGAGCGACAACCCCCCTCCCCCACAATTTCGCCTATCACCGTTCCCCTTTGCAAACACAGAAGAAATGTTCGTATAATACAAGCTTGTTCAAAGTGCTAGAGCAGTAAAAACGAAAATTTGACTTCATTTCTCCAGATCGCACACTTTGTTGGTATTATCGCATATGGAGTGCCCGTGGAATGACATTTTTCCTGGAATGTTTTCAGGCAGAGCTTCCTGTAAGTACATTGATAGCTGGTACGATCAATCAATGACCAGAAGAAAAAACGATGAAAGATCTGCTGTTATTCTATAGCTTAACCCTTTACCCAACGAATCGGTCACATCCGCCCGCGTAATATGCAAATTCAGTAGCTGAAAAAATATTATTTTTCAAAAAATTTCAACAAAACCATATCATGTGACCCCTCTTTGGAACGAGCTCGTCGAGCTCGTTCCAATGAGGGGTCACATGATATGGTTTTGTTGAAATTTGTTGAAAATTTTTAAATAATGATATTTAATATAATAAATTTTGATATCGTCTGCGTTGGGTAAAGGGTTAATTCCAGTATCTTGGAACTCTTAAACTTCTCAAAACTCCAAGTTGTCCCCTGAGAATTACAGTGCTAAGTGCTGCCATTTTTCATTTTTCGAGAAAACGAGAGTCAAAGATTTGGGCATCTGTCATTTTTACATCTTTTGGCGTAGAGTAATGAAATTGTCCATGTCATTTTATGTGTACATATTTTACGCGATTCGGAAATATTCATAAAGATTGATCACCTTTTTGATACAAAACTCGTGATTTTGGAGATAGAACATCTGTACACAAAGTACGTATTGCTTTGTTTAGAAACATACTGTTTCTGGGCATAAACATTTTTCTCGAATACATGAGGCATGGGGTGAAGAAAGTTAAAGTGTGACACACCACCAGACTTGTACAGCCATTGTAGAAGCTACAAACTCAATTAATGTTCATCGAATTAATATAAAGCAGCACACCAAAAGTATTGCAAGAGCACAACTGGCTATGACATTATTGCACGGCCACTTAATGTAAATTCAGTCAGTTTGCGTAGCAAAACATACCTTGCATTAGTCATTTGATTATCAAGTTGTTGCTTAGACACGGCAGCCATGTTGGATTTGCCAGAATGCTGGTTACTGAAAGGAACCTTCACACAGTCACTAGTAATGCACCAGAAAAAGATGGATCCGCTGGTCATTCTGTTTTGAAGTCCTTGTACGGAGAAACAAAAATTGCAAAATAATTCAAGATGGCTGCCATGGTGGCCATGTTGAATAAGGCATATTGTTGATTATCATAAGGAACGATCTTAAAGTCGGAAATATTATTACCAGAAGGAAATCGAAATCATCAGTCACTCCATTTTTAAGTTATTTCTTGGACAAACAGGGAATACCGAAAATCGAAGATGGCTTCCATTGTGGCCATTATGGATTTGCCTGAATGGTGATTATCAAGATTACCTGATTATCGAAAGGAATCTTTATATAGTCAACATTAAGGCACCAGAAAGAATTAAATCCTTTGGTCATTCGGTTTTAAAGATCACAAAAATCTAAGAGGGCTGTCCCTGCGACCATGTTAGATAGTCAAATATGGTGATTACCACGAAAACAAAATGGAATGAATTGGTCATTCCTTTTTCAATTTATTGAGCAGCCAAGCAAAAGTCACAAAAACTCAAAGATGGCTGCCATGATGGCCATGTTGGATATGAAAGAATGCTGATCATCAAATGGAACCTTACCCTAGTCATATACAACCCATCATAAACATGGGATCTGTTGGACATAGTGTTTCAGGTTATTGAATGGATATACAAAAGTTAATGGATGGACAAACGGGTGGGCAGATGGGTATGTAGACATATGGATGGATGGTGAGGCAGATGGATAGACATGGCCATATGATAATATGGCCTCTCATATGAACAGCTGTATAAAATCAGATAACTATTGTTTAAGTTATTGTATAAACGAACATTTGGATGGACGTATGGGTGGGTAGATGGATGGATGATAAGACGGACAGATGGAAGGATGGATGGATGGCCAGACACAGCTTTTCACTATATCCCTTCCCTGATGGGGGAAAAAGTTTCTTCAGAATATTGTGACAAAATGAGATGGAATGATGGATAGCATGATAAAAGGGGTGGGTAAATGAGAGAGTCTGCATCCTAGCTGGAAAAAATCAAGAATGAGGTGGAATGAGAGACCAATGTGTTCCTGCTTGCAAGTATGAAGGAAGGGAAATAAAGGAATGAAGTCACAAAATAAAATAAAATGTGTCCTTGTTAACATTTAGGTCTTGAAACTTCTTAATTTGAAACTAAAAAATTTAAGATCACAAACTTCAGCCCTCATCTATCGCATAAACATAGAAAGTGTCCAGATTCATGTTTGATCCAGGATGCATACACACCTTTACACACAATCTCTATCACACACAGTTTTTACAAACAAGCACCTGAGAATAAGCCAATGAGAATCATCTTTTTGGAAGGGAGAATACTGCAAACCTCCAATGCTCCATAACTCAAAACAGATGTTGGATACCACTAAATTTCAAACATGTGGTAATGACAATTGAACATCTATCTGTGTACAAAATGTCGTGACAAAAGGGCTCTGCAAAATGCCATTTTGCTAACTGAGAATATTAGTTAGTTTTCTTTAATTTTCTAGAAGACCAATTACACCAAAATTTTGAACGCCTGTAACTAAGAAACAGCAAGATATTGGAGAGTGAAAATACAGGGCCCTTATGGAAATTGATAATTTATTCATGATAAAAATTTCAAGTCAATCAGAGACTAAGAAGTGTCCATTTTGGGACATATTTCATTTGGCTTTAACCTGGAAACGGTTAAAGATAAGGAGCTGATTAAAAAAACACCTACTCCATACAACTGGAAGATCTAGCCATGTGTAAACGTCCATGGCAGTTGGACACAGGAAAGTACCCTTACTTACTAAGTAACGTCGTTGATTGGACGGATAAGAAAGGGTGAATTTAGGTTAAATTAACTTGTTGAGGGCTACAATATTTTTGGTGGACTAAATATGTTCATCAAAATTTGTTTTATTACAAATGGTTGAAGAGTGCCCAGAGGCACTCTTCGATAATTTGAGATAAAACAAGTTTATGTAAACAAAATGTTATTTGCGTTTGACTGAATATGAAACACGAGCAAGGAAAATGTTGGCTATTGCTCTGGTACCTTTATTTTTTTGAAAGCCCTGATAGTGGCTTCTGGCACTCAATCAGTTAACCCTTTACCTAACGTAACGGCCAAAACCGGCCAGCTTTATTCTCAAAAATCGCCAATTAATTTTCACTATTTGTTTCATTGTTTGTCTCAAAAACATAGGTTATGACCCCTTGTTGGAACGAGCTCGTCGAGCTCGTTCTAACGAGGAATCATAACCTGTGTTTTTGAGACAAAAAATGAAAAAAATTAGTTTTTCAAGAATTATTTTTGCAAGTGTCGTCTGCTTTTCATGTTAGGTAAAGGGTTAAATCAAATTCAAATTCTAGCAACATACATTTACGTTTTGCTACACAACAGCAACTCGTACTTTTAAGACAGTGTAATTGTCTAAACTTCCCAATGAGATTCTCGGAAAGCTTTATTTCGATTGCCATTAACCATTCAAAAGTAGAAAAATCGTGATATAGTTTTAGAAATGAAATGTTCTATCTCCATTTGGTCGGAAAAAGATTTAATGTATTAATATTATGCATTTGAAACTCCCCATACTTTCAAATTAAACTCTTTACTGATAGCTGCAGCAAAATAACAAACAATAGTGAAAGGAAAAGATATAACGAGGTTTAAAACGCTTCAATGCACCTACCCTAGTGGCATGACTTCTTGCAACTCTGAACGAGTAACTCTCAAACACGTGTCATTAAACCGTTCCTTCTATTGGTCAAATGACATACAACAGCTTTTTAGTTATTTGGAGATAGAACAAGAAAATAGTGGTATGTCAGTTTTAAAGCTTTAAGTGCAACCAAATTTTGTTTTAAAAGATGTAGGGAGGGTATATGTATCAAGTGCAACCCTTATCTCTATTTTTGGCAAAAATGACTCAGAACACTGTAATTCTCAGGCGACAAAGTATAATTACCATGTCATCTCGTATTTTCTGAAAAATTAATCAAGAATGAGACGACTTCAAATGATACTTCCCACTTCTCGCAGTTACAATCCTGAAAGCACCATTCAGTTGCAAATCAACAAACACTGACTATGAACCAATAGTGTTCTACTGGTAAAAAGGTACCGGGCTACCCTCTTGCACTGATAAAAGGCTCATGTCCTTAACATTCCAGGGAAAGTACCAGAGATAAAAAAAACATGCAATAAATGTTAGCCCGATGAAAGCGGACATTCATTTTTTAAACATTCTAATGAATTATTATCATTACCGGCAATCATGTTAACAAAAATATCAGGGTCTGGTCAACCCTTTTCAAAATTGTTTCGTTCATATTGTATTTGAATATATATAAATTAATACAATGAACCATTCATCTATGGAAAACGGGAGGTTACAATATCTATTGAAAGTATTCAGAGTTAACAACGCTGCCGCCATTGACTGTTTTAACCCTTTACCTAACATGAAAAGCAGACGACACTTGCAAAAACAATTCTTGATTTTTTTTTTGTCTCAAAAACATAGGTTATTACCCCTCGGTGGAACGAGCTCGCGCCAACGAGGGAGTCATAACCTATGTTTTTGTGACAAAAAAAATGAAAAAATAATGAAAATTAATAGGCGATTTTAGAGAATAGCACTGCCGGTTTTGGCTGTTCCGTTGGGTAAAGGGTGAAACAAACAAATTTCAGTAAGAGACATTACCGTCATGATATTTGAAAAAAGGACTTTGCCTTTCGCCTTTCAGGTACAGAGGGGCTGACTGTAATTAAAATGTTCAAATATCTGAGACCACCTTCGTGCATCCTTGCCCGGATAGTCTGCATCGAAACATTTACCCCGGATGCATTCTGAAGGTCACTGCGAAGCTGGGTTGCTGTGTCAAAGCGGTTCCTGCGGGCCTGAATGATCAAAAACCGGTCTTCAGCTGCAGATGTTGCCCTGTCTCTGCCACCACCAAGTCGTCTGACTGGTGTGCCATACTGCTGAAATCTTTCCCAGGCTCTGGTGATTACCGTATGGTGCACACCAAGGGCTTCACCAACCTGACGATCGGTAGCCCCTTGTTCCAATATCCCTACAGCCCACCACATTTCTGCTTCAGACAAATGTCTTTTCACATTTGCATTCGCCATATTCAATCATTAAATCACAAGGGTTTGTGTTGAAATGAAGACTGAATGCGCTACACATCTCATGTACATGTAGACAGTACACGAAAACATCATGGAAATCAAGGGCTTTCCATGACTGTCACGAAAAGTCTGTCTGTCAAGAGAGCTAATGTAAACACTGGGGACCATCTCAATACATTCCTCAATCATATCCACCAAAAATATCGCAAATGTGTCACAAGAAAATTTCACAATGATGTGTCAAAAATGTGGTGCTTAGCAAACTTTGAGTAGTATATATCACTATACATACCATAGCATACTATACACGTAGTACGTACACCACTTGCCGGATGCAGTCTTTTTACACCGGCAAAAAGCGGCAAAACGCTCCGGTTTCTCCGGAAATTTAACACTGTTGCAACGGCAAAGCTCCGGGTTATAAGGCCCGATTTATACGTGCTGTACTACTAAAGTTAATACTAACCCACACATTAAAAATTCCTACACATTTTATGACTCATAAAGCCAATGGCCAACCCCCCCAAAATTCCGAACTTGTAATTCCCTAATTTAACATCCGGTGTTAATCAGGGGGTGGAGGGGAATCTTCAAAAAATAATTCTTTTACACAGGGCCGAGATGGGTGGGTGATCCCGCCGCTAAAAAATCACTTTCTTTCTCTCATCAAATTTATACATTTTTTTCTGTTTTAATTTATCTATATACATTCTTAGGTGATTTAATGGTGTTGATGGTAGTTAGTACATGCGTGGCTTAGTAGCATGGATGATAACCAGCTGTTGCAACTCACATTTGGTGAGATGATGACCATCAAACAGTTGGTGGTCAATATCGCCCACCCTTAACTTGTTTTTAACAGGTTTAAACCAGCGTTGTACAGTTAAAACTAGAAGTCCTGCCACGACCTGTGCGCTTATCTAGGCTTAATTGCACGTAGGAATTGTGCGCAATTTTCATATAATGGCATCCTAAGCACGGCAGGTTCTCCTGGTTACTCATAGCAAACACAGACAATGTTTCTGCCACTGGACCTCCGGGTTACCCGGAAGTCCATTGGCTGAAACCTTGCTTGTGCACAAAGCATCTGTACAGAATTTGATAGCCTCACTATGGTCATTACGCGTAGATTAACGCGCAGACCGACGTGCTATTCAGGCGCATTTCATGACAGGACTTCTAGTTTTAACTGTATAAAGAAAAATCAAATGTTCAATCAAATAAATCATTTATGTAACAAGAAACAACAATAGGAACAAACAAATAATGAGGAAAGACATTTGTGAAACCTGAAAATAGGATCATAGTTTGCCCTGAGGTTTTAATCTTCTGATACTTGTTCAATACACTGCAGTTCTACATTATCAACAGTTCTTTCGGATCAATGCAAAATGAGAATGTATTAGAAAATTGAAATGTTATAAATTAATTTCACATCCTGTTACATGCCTAACTAAGATACCCCTACTCTTCATATTCACAGTATATGTTTATACGAAAACAGATTTGAAATTTGTTGGAACAGTATTTTTGATACTGAAAAACTGATAAAGATAAAAAGGCTATCAAATGGAATAGCTTGGTTCTTACTTGTATAATTGCATCGCCACCTCGCCGATTAATCCCATCTACAGTACAGTCGCCGCGGACTGGTCGTAATCCACGCGTGGGCAGTGATGTCCACGCATGCGTTTACCGGGTAATAAAACTCCTCAATAGCAAGATTTTAATTCATGAAGCACTGGGTTCTACTCGGTGTTTCATTAATTAAATTGTTTGATGATTATACCTATAATTAGTGTTTGGAATCTAATATCATTACGTTCGTGGAAATATTGCCCACCCGTGGAAAGTGGCCAGTCCACGGCGACCGTATTGTATTCTAGTCTTCCCGGTAGTCATACTCATGGCAGTCCCTTTTCTTCAAGAAGTGCTTGAGATTATCTCTCGATCATGACCGAGCGCAGCACTGCCCTGTGTGAGAGCAGATTAAAATTTGTACCCAACTACATTAGGGTTTACCCCGACCGGCCGACCAGGTTGTGTAACTGAAAAAGGATCCCAGTCTACTTCACTATATAAAGGTACTGGCACTGGTAACTGCATGGTGCTTAACAACAAATTTAAGCAGTCCACCAGATGCCCACAGAGTTGTGCCATGCCGGTGACCCATGATTCACGATCAATTTGATATTTGGTTGAGGTTCAAGTCAGGGTGTATGATCAAGTTTGTCAATTCCTCCACAAAATCATTGTGTTTGCTGGCGCTGGCTGGTTAGAAAGACAGCATCAGTGAAGTGAGTATATATGCCCTATAGGCTATTGCCTTTTTCTACCCCATCAGCCCATCTAAACTCACCACCAAGATCCCAGAGAATCTAGTTCGATTTTAATGGTCACCTCAAGTGTTCAAAGGATGACTTAATATTGCTAGGTTTTGTCTATATTCACGGAAATCCTGGACCGACATACGACATGCGATATACGATTTACGGCATAGAACATAAGACATATAATACCCGAGATTAATGCGACCAATCAAGTAATTCGTGTTTTGTTTGGCCAATCCAAACGGTGCTTTTATTCTGACTAGTTGATGGGTGGGACCGTGGGAAGGACACCCGTGGCATTGATCTAAACTCAATCTTTTTCATCAACTTTCGTTGTACACTCTAAAATCAGTTGGGTTAAAAATCAACCCAAATCAACTGGGTTGAGTGAATATGAACCCAATTGGGTTCATATTCACTCAACCCAGCTGATTTGGGTTGATTTTTAACCCAACTGATTTTAGAGTGTATCTAGGGCCCTTGTCTTAAAACGTATGTCGTTTGTTGTATGCCGTATGTTGTATGTCGGTTCAGGAATTCCGTATATATTGCATGAGTGACCAACAAATACATTGACAACATAGTGTCAGGGAGCTACATCCTGTACATCTACTCAAGTTAGTGAATATAATTGAGCTTGTCAGCTCAATAACCCATGCTAAAACACTATAAGATATAATTTGGAACAATTAGGTACCATTAAATTATTGCAGACATGAAGTATTTATCTCATTTATCTCTAGTCTTTAGTTTGCTCCAAATCAGCTCTATTTTTTTTTTTAAGTTTTGTGAATTATCTCCCTTTTTGTGTTGTTAGAAAAAGTTGAATAGCGGTTGTGGGTGGTCTCGAGGCAGAAAACAGTTATTCCAGCCCGTGTAGAGAATTCTTTTGAAGACCCCCACCCCCCACCCCCACCCCCCGTCTCTGGAGTGAATGTCCAAATCCCCCTCTCAAAAAAAGAGTTTTTAGGAGTTTTCAGTGTTAATTTTTTGCGCGCCCACTTTTACTATGGGAATCCCATTGACATTTTCTAACTCACATAAAATTACAAGTCCGAAAATATGGAGTACAAATTTGGACATTAACGCTGAAATCTCCGTAGAGAATTACACCAATTACGAACACGGCCAGTATTTTTGTGTGTCCGTGGCCAATTTTTTGTCGTGTGTAATTGAATTTCTGGCCACCGGCCAATTTTGTTTCAAAAACTGGTGAAAATTGAATTTGAAAAATGCGTGTCCCCCGTCGGGTTTTTTTTCGTTCCAGTTAATGGAAGCGTAAAATCGATTTTCTGCTCGACGTCTGTCGACGAATACGGCGATTACCGAATGCACGGACCGTGACGACATCTCGCCGTTCATCTTCCCGTGTCCATATTGCGTTTTTTCGCGTTTTTGGAAGCGGAATAATGTAATGGTTTCCATACGCTTTGACCGTGGCGACATGTCGCCTTTTGTGTTCATGTCTTCCCGTGTCTGGATATATATATATACCCGTTTGTGGTCACTTACTGGCGACGCCTACCCAACATCGAAAAAATAACACGGCAGTGGCTGCCCATTTTACACCGTTCAAAACGCCTAAAGTTGGCATTCAGGAAACCTCCCCTGATTTCATACAAAAGACTGAAAAACATGGGATGACCTTATAGTCCACAGCAAGCATAATAATATGTTCAACAACCATGAGACGGGATCTGATAGATGAGAGAAACTGTGCAATCTGCTACAAACAAAACAATTCGCGGACAAGAACTAAACGGCATACTGCATTGACAAGAAAATCGTCTGCATGTCCAGGAATGTAGTATATGGGATTCTCTGCGACAAATGTAATGATGTTGTGTACGTGGGAGAAACGGGGACAAAATTGTAAGAATGCAAAACCACTTGAGGAGAATAAAACTTGAGGTTTTGATTGAACCGATACTGCACTATTTTCTGACAGAAAACCACAGTACAAACAATCTTAAGATTATTGGAATTGAACAAACTGACCAATAAAAAACAGCGTACGGGGGGGGGGGGGGGGGGGGTCGTGAAGCATTTTGGATGAACAAACTTCAAACACTAGGACCCAATGGGCTCAGTAGACAAGAATGATTCCAAATATTCTCATTTATAAACTTTTTGATGGTGAGGGGTGTGGAATATAAGTTAGTGCAAAGAGCAATTACAAATAAAGACCTGCTAATATTGAACATAGGGTGTATATGTTGTGAGATTATGATGATTGTGTGTATATGGATGCGCAGTATATGTGGGAGGGGGGGGGGGTGAATGGGATGCGTAGACACCCTAGCCTACAATCCTCAGTGGTAGACATTATAACGGGGTCATATACGGGATCAGTGGTGGGGGAATATATACTGAAAAGTATGAGGAGGAAAGACATTTACACACACTGGAAGGATGGGGTGGGGATTTTTACCACGTAAGGGAAGTATAAAAACATAGATATTTTTCATTAGCGGTCATGATGTCTTTTTCGCGTGGATGGGGTTTGGGGCGGGGGCATGCGGGGCGCGCGTTTGAATGATTCGGGTGAAGGAGTGGTTGGATGTGTGAATACTGTATGCAAACTTGTCCCTGCCTCTGTTACCAGGGCGAGGGGTTTTAGCAATAGTGGGTAATTCATCTTTCCTTGCTGCGTAAATAACGCGGAATATATCTTTACTTGTTGCCACCCAAGGAAGATATGATACGGTAATTATTTGCGTAATTTACACTTGAATGCAGAGAACAACGTGCAACGCGGAACAAATCTTCACTTGTTGCCAACCAAGGAAGATATGATCCGGTTTTATGCTCGTAAGACACTCGGATACGGGGGAACAACGTGAAACGGGGAACATATCTTTACTTTTTGCCACCCAAGGGAGATATGATTCAGTGATTTTGCACGCAATACACTTGAATATGGAGATCAACGAGTTTGAATGATTTGGGTCAAGGAAGGTGGTTGGATGTGTGAATACTGTATGCTAGCTTGCCCTTGCCTCTGTTGCCAGGGCGAGGTTGAGGATAATTGATAGATGGCTCGTAATTTGAGAACAAATTTTACGCGTAATAACTTTACTTGTTGCCATCGAAGGAGCTCTGTCAAACGAGATTGAATTGGTCAAATTTCTAGATGCTTTAAGGGAAATTTTTTCTGCCTGAAATTTAGATATTTTGACATCAGTGTGCAGAGGGTTAAACAACCAGTTCGAACGAAGCCATTGGCGAATGAACAGAAGAAGAGATATAGAAATGTAGTGAATGTCACATTTGTCGAGGACTGGGTAATTCTCAGAATAGGGACATTTCGGATTGCACAAGATGCGAAAAACAAATATTGCTTAAATTTATCTGTCATTTCCAGTTGTAATTGCCCAAATGCCGCCGCAACGTGACGGCAAATATCCGAGCTTAATTATGTTTCACACTGGTGCTATGGCAACCGGGGGGCGGGTTTCAACATGAACAAATGTCTTTTCCGTTACGGACATTTCATAACCAGATCTAACGGGTAATGAAGGAATTAACAATGAGCTCCGCGAGTCTCGTGAATCAATGCATGTCCTTTCACATGGGAAAATGTTAACTCCAGACAGTTTACTTATGGGATACAGGAAAATATGTACGCTATTAACAAAGACGTAACCGTACGGCATTTCATTTTATTCTTAATCAGTATAATCACACCAGAGGTTATTTTTATGGTACCAATGGACCTATATTCAATACACCCCTGCAAAGGAAGGCGTGTTTATTTATCGCATTTGTGCAATGTATAGAAACCATTTTATGAAAAGATCACGCATGCCGTAACAGGAAAAAGTGATGTAACGGAAAGGACATGGTGTAACGGTACGAAGGCTTACATGTAGCGGGTGGGGGCATTCACGTGTTAATGTGTTGCACGAAACATGCACGTGAGTTGAGGACAAAAAATGCTATCACACCACGATTGCCCTTTGTATTGAACGTTACTGGGTGAGATACAACGAGTGAGAAATTTATCCAATACATTACGCGTGCAATACAGAATTTCTACCCAAAACGACACACAAGAGCGTGTCTGATTGGTCGAAGCGCGTCATCTTTCGATTTTGATGTTAATAAAAAACTCTGACACGTAACATCATTCAAGTAAATTAGCCGAAAGAGCCGAAAATATATTGATTTGTTGACAATCTGCACTGGACTGATGTATATTATTTCCAATCGTGTTATAAATACAGAACATAACTCGACTGAAGTGCAGAGGACAAGGATCAACGGTCCTTGTTGGAGTTTTTTTAGGTGTTTCACGTGCGCCTGCAGCACTTGTGAAACACCTGAAATACCCCAACTCGGGCCCTTGATTATTGTCCTCCATACCCCACTCTCGTTGTGTTCTGTCTTATTCCAGTTTTGAAATTGTTTTGCCTGTTGTACCTGAGCAGAGTTGTATTAGATCGTCGCCTTTTGAACCATCAAACCATTATGTCCTAAGTGCACTCTATTACAGGGACCATAAACCAATATTCTAAAGGCTTTGGGTCGGGAAGGAAACTCGGTGTAGTTTTTTCACATTGTTTGATATGTTATGCCAGAAGCCACTAGACTATGTAACACTGAAACTGATTTTATTGAACAAACATAAACTCAGAAAAAAGAACACCAATATTCTGGCTCTATTGGTATTAAATAAAAAACAAGGAAAAACTTTGCTGAAAATGTAAATGAATTTTAAAGGTTGCCCTTTGAGGCAATCTCTTCCCAAATTTGGGGGCATATTTGACTGTGTCGTTCTGTAACATTTTCGAGCTCGGGTATGATGCAGAGAACCTCTGGTATCTTATACTATACAATATCTTCAAAAAGCGACCAAAAATATCTATTGACCCCCAATCTGCTCATGGCTTTAACCTCGAGGGAGTCATGGTCTACATCAAATATGAAACCCGGGTATGGTTTTTCATCATACTTCACCACCACCCATTGCCCTACAAGGTCCACGTCAATTTGGCTTTCTGAGAGGGGACACAAGAGTGACTGTCTCCACTGCTTTCGTTTCATTCTTTTTTTCTCTGTCATTGCACTCACTTATTGTTTTGATTTGCCCACTGATCTTTTTTCTTGTAACGTTTTTTCCCCTGAAAAGGTATTCATGATATCTCTGGGGGTCATTTTTTAAATTTGCCCCATTTTTCCGCATCCTTTCAGCGGCGGACATCCCCATTGTGGACGTTTTGATAAGCAAGAGAAGAGATGATTTCCTTGGTTAGTTCACATCCACTGGTAGGTTACAGTAATTATATGATTAATGAACCACTTCAGAGGACACCATTAGGTCACGTGACTATGACGTCATTTGCGGAGGCCACCACCCGCTCTCGGTATATTGGCTACATTAGATATGTTGGGCATATTCGGCGCACGCACTCAGACGCACTCCGGCATGAACGTACATGTACGTAACTACGTACGCACACACACACACACACACACACACACACACAAGTTATGGTATGGCACCTTACAAACATATCAACCCACACCACACCATACCACCGGTTCCACACACACACACACAATCTTCTTTTGCCCACTTACCGAGGTACGCTATTGTCTGTAGCTTGTGTAGACTAACGGTTTCTCCCTCGTTTTGCCGCTACAGTTCTAGGTAAAATACCAAGGTAAAGGTGTTCTATTGTGTTTTGTACCTCGATGAGGCAAAACATTCAAACTCATTTGTTTAATTACCCCCCCCCCCCCCCCCCAAGTCGGTAAAACAAATCCACCCTCACACAAACACACACTCTCTCTCTCACACACACACACACATACCTACGCACATGTACAACCCTTCCCACACGCACATAGACCCACCCTATCACCGGTTTTATCCCTACAAGTATTGCCCCCAAACTCACACAAACACGTTCACACAATCACACAAAAACAGAGACACGCGTGGGAGAGGTTTCATACATAAACAGGTATATTCACACACACGATAAAAAAAAACTCGTGAGACACCCTGGATTACTTATGGTAATATATAGTTCGTCCGTACCGTTACATTGTGATGTTCATAAGAGAAAAGCAATGGTTTTGCTATATTGCCCGTGTTCACACAAAGGATAAACAAAGCTCTGTGCGTAATCAGATGACTTCTTGACATGGTTACAAAGAAAAATTAATGTTTAATATTTATATAAAACACTATATAATTACCGTTACAATATCAATCCGTACCGTTACAGTTATACTTGTAACGGAATGGACCGTAATGGTACGGATATTTTCCGCATTATTATTGCAAGATATTGAGTGTTGTGCTGTTTTGGGCATTGCTATTTTCCGAATACTATGTGCTCACCGCCTTGTTTTCAAAATACTTACTTTTTTCAATATATTTATGCACTCGGCATGCTAAAGGGTGAACGGTACGGAAGAGAATAAAACCACACTTTGAATACCATTTACTTACCTAAGCATATCTTTTCTAAAATTGTTCTTTTGTCTGATACTGGTAATCTGCTTTAAAACATAAGTGTCCTTGAAAGTTTAGACATGCGAATATACAAAATTACCAAAGCGGGAACGGTGCTACCTAAAAACTACCCGGCCATAACGGGGCGGACATGGTTATAGCGGACAGGCAAACAGATGTATATATTTAACGTCTGAGACCGTCCGAGAAAGAATACTCTTTCATACCGCATAGTTCTCGTTAGCAACTAGTTGATAAATTCGTCTTACATGGATATAACATGTTTACATAAGTAAAATATCAATGGTAATACGAGAACGATGCATCCGGACAATTTACCGTTACGGATTTCAGCACACTATTATTAACACAACACCAGAAAATTTGGGGAAGTACATATCATTTATGCATGTTTACTCTCTACAGTGAATAACATTTCCACGTAATATTGAAGAAACTTCCTAAACTATTACAATATTCTTGCAACCTGCTTGGACCGGAATTGTCCCGTATTCTGAGAATCACCCAAATCACCCAAAGAATCACAAATTTTACGCGTAATAACTTTACTTGTTGCCATCGAAGGAGCTCTGTCAAACGAGATTGAATTGGTCAAATTTCTAGATGCTTTAAGGGAAATTTTTTCTGCCTGAAATTTAGATATTTTGACATCAGTGTGCAGAGGGTTAAACAACCAGTTCGAACGAAGCCATTGGCGAATGAACAGAAGAAGAGATATAGAAATGTAGTGGAATGTCACATTTGTCGAGGACTAGGGATAGAGATTCTTTTTTGTTTGTGGATCGTTAGTTTCTGCGAGTGTCATCAAGATCGATCAGTGACGAGTTTGGTTTTAAATCGTCGACGTATTTCTTGGTTGAATGGGCTGCCAAGTAATTGAACATTCGTTCCTTCATTGTTCTATTCCACAGTTCGACCACGCTTGCTTTCTCTTTGATTTCTGTGGAATGGATGTCATTCAACCGACAGACATGAACGTTGTAAAATTCTCGACCTTTGTCCATCCATAATTTCTCAGATGACCGAGAAGAAGAATCAAAGATACTCTGGAGGGCTTCTGTCACGTTCGACCCCGATTTATTTTTCAACGATCTCATCCATTGGTATTTGGAAAGCACGTCTATGGCTGTTATTGTGTATTTCACAACTCGGTCGTGTGTGAAAAGCAAATGCATGTCTACCAAATCAGCTGTCCAGGAGTGATCCAATCCATTGACATATATCCCTTCTGTTGCGAAATTTATGTACCACAGGTTTGAGCAATTCGTCCGCTAGTGCATTGGAGATTTTTTTTTATTTCCCATTCTGAATCGACGATTCGTGCCAACGATCTTGCCGACCACGGTGGGTTCGAATTTCTCTCTCGATGTGGAACTCTCTACATTTTTTAAATCTTTCAACACATTCTTATTGCACACGTAGTTTCGAGTTTTCATATCAGTATATCCCGCTTAACCCTTTACCTAACGTATCGGCCAGCGCTATTCTAAAAAATTGCAAATTAATTTTCATTATTTCTTCATTGTTTGTCTCTAAGACATAGGTTATGACCCCTCATTGGAACGAGCTCGTTGCGCTCGTTCCAATGAGGGGTCATAACCTATATTTTTGAGACAAAAAATGAAAATAATAGTTATTCAAGAATTTTTTTTTTGCAAGTGTCGTCTGCTTTTCATATTAGATAAAGGGTTAAGAGATTGTGACTGTAAACCACATGGTCCACTCTATTGATGGGTTTGCTCCGCGATTTCGGCGTCAGATCGGGATTCGATCTCTTGTTTAATTTCACCCTGGGCCCCGTGAACCAAAGTCCCGACAGATGCATTTTTAATGAATCGAGTTTTTGTCGAACCGCACACATTACAGATGCCTCGACGCATACGTTTGTTATTTTCGTGTGCACTCTACCCATATTAGCCGTGTCCATGGACTTTTTACATTTTACGCAATCCTTTTTTTATATTTATATTTATTTATTTTATATTTTTTTATATTTTTTAATTTTTATAATTTTATATATATATATATATATATATATATATATATATATATATATATATATATATATATATATATATATATATATATATATATATATAACTATGTAAACAACATTTCGGCAACTTCTTATCATTTCTTGCCGAAATGTTGTTTACATAGTTATATATATATATATATATATATATATATATATATATATATATATATATATATATATATATATATATATATATATATATAAGCTACTGAATTGTTCCGAAAAATGTTTGAAACAGATGTGATATTTATTTATATATATATATATCACATCTGTTTCAAACATTTTACGGAACAATTCAGTAGCTTCTTCTTGACCTTTATCTATCAGGTCATTTTTCTTCCTCTCCTCGTTGAAAATCTGACGTGCCATGATTCTTATTCATTACTTTCCAAAGTGTGATTTTCTGGGATTTCCGGGTTTGATAAAAAACGATAACTTCACAAGGGAATTACAATCAACAATTGCGCCATGTATCCGCGCGCGCAAACGAAGACGCTTTGCCGTGAGTGTAATGGGGACTTCAATGTTTTGTTTTTTTTGTTGCTTTTTTAACCCTTTACCTAACATGAAAAGCAGACGACACTTGCAAAAAAAAAAAATGTTGAATAACTATTATTTTCATTTTTTGTCTCAAAAACATAGGTTATGGCCCCTCATTGGAACGAGCTCGACGAGCTCGTTCCAATAAGGGGTCAAAACATATGTCTTAGAGACAAAAAATAAAAAAAATAATGAAAATTAATTGGCGAGTTTTGATAATAGCGCTTGCCGTTTTTAGCCGTGACCTTAATTAAAGGGTTAAATAATATAATTATCGTTAAAAATGAAAAGTAATAAACAGAGTAATCGCTTGACTGGACTGGTTACGTGAAATAATTCATTCGAGGCGAGGGACTATATTGTAAAACACTCGTGCGCATTCGCGCAATTATGTTTGTACAACGTCCCTCTCCTCTCGTGAATTATTTCACGTAACCAGTACAGTCAAGCGATTACTCTCTATGTCTTGTTTCAGAGCATCTAATTTATCTTTTCCGCTGAGAATGTGAAAATACTCATTATCGGAAATCCATCATGTTGCATATGGAATGGAGTTTCTCGTTGTCTAACACTTTGACCTTTTCGTGTTTGTTGGTTTTCGATGATAAATTTTTACTCGCGTATTTTCCTATCATTCCAAAGAATCCAGCAGCAATGGCTATACTTGCCACGACGATACCACGGGAATGCTCGCTACAGTCGATAAGAATCTCACTCCAGTGACTCCCAATCCCATAGACACCGTTATCGAAGCTACGTCCATTGCCTCGAAGATTTATGATTCTGACATATTTTTGTGAACCTGCTTGACGTTTGTCTTGTTCAAACATCAAATCTTCGTGAGTCTTCTTAATTTGATTCACGACAAATTCGTCCCTTTTTTTCGTCTCCCGTCACGATATCTGAGACAAATATTGCGGGAGGTGCTGATGTTATTTTTGGATATATATTGTTACTTCTTTCCAAATTTTTCTTTACAGCTTTTTCTTAATCTTCCTACTTAAAATAATAACCAAAAAAAATCGATGGTATCACACTTGTTAATTTCATTTTAACCCTATACCTAACATGAAAAGCAGACGACACTTGCAAAAAAAAATTCTTGAATAACTAATCTTATTCATTTTTTGTCTCAAAAACATAGGTTATGACCCCTCATTGGAACGAGCTCTACGAGCTCGTTCCAAAGAGAGGTCATAACCTATGTTTTTGAGACAAAAAATGAAAAAATAATGAAAACTAATTGACTATTTTGAGAATAGCGCTGGCCGGTTTTGACCGTTACGTTGGGTAAAGGGTGAAATTTAATTCATTTATAATAACATCCCGAGAATGGGTATATTTTTAAATAGTGAATTCGGACCTAATATCAGATCTTCACTGACCAAAGTTATATTGTTTTCTCTCCTGAGATATATACCATTTCCGTATGTATTGAATTCACTGCCCTTCGTGGATCCCAGATACAATCCTTTACTATTCATTTTGATATGACACACAGACTGCTTCACATTATTTTCTGCACGCCCATTTTAGCTGGTCTCGAAAGAGCACCAATACCCAAAGCCAGTAATACGGTCTCTGTTAGAATGGGTAAAACTTTGGTGGCCAGTCCCGACCAATAATCCTGAAAACCGCCTTCCATTTTTAAATTTTATCTCAATTAAGGGGTCGTCCAACCTAACTTTGGTCAATTTTTTGACATTTTTCCCAATGCCTCAGAAACAGATAAGAGAAGTAAGGAAAGGCAAATTATATATCAAAATAATGAGTAAAGTGCATAGAAAAGGTACATATATTTTTTTTCAGGAAAAAAAGTGAATTTTATGATTTTGAAGAAGATTAATTTGCAAATGGCATAAGTAACGAACCGGTAAAACTACAAAATAATCGGTAATTCGAAAGCCTTGTCCTCAATATAATGATAACATACTACAGACTCGGAGAAAGCATTTTTTGACACACACTCTGGTGGGTTTTGACGTTTGAATGTAATAACATCAACACAAATTTTTGATGTTCCGGATGTGGCCATGTTTCAACGATGTTTTTCCGGTCATGTGATTACGATGTGGTTCTTGCAGAAATACTCAATTTGGGCAATCGTAAGAATGCAAGGACGTGATCACGCCCTTTATTTGTTCGAGACAATGTATGAGCGTATTTGCAAACAGGTGACAGCAAGTACTTGAGCTGTTAATGTCATAACTGCAAAATATGGTTCGAAATTCCCTCTCGTGCTTACAGGCCGTCTGAACTTTTTTGTTGACAAAAAATCTGAATTATTGCGCACTAGAAAGACAACATGAACCACTTGTAAAAAAAATAACCGAGTGTATAAAATCGGGACGATACACATAAAATAAGGCAATATTCATAACAAAGTGGTGTTTTTTATCGTTTTACACTGACAAATGTGATAAATCTCCTTCACCGGAAACCATCCCCCAATTTGCATATCACAATAAACATAACCGCTGTCACGGAGTGTCAGCGTGGCCGTGTGGTCAAAACCGAAACGAATTATCGAATGCACGGTCAATATTAGCTGCAATTGGCTTTTAAATAAATGAAATACACGAAATATTCGCAATTTCTTCATTATTCATGCCGAGTTAACTTTTTAATCAAACCACATGCGTTCAGTTTCGTTTGTCGGTATCAAACTGATATTGTTTGTGGTAATTAAATAGTACGAGAAGGCGAAGGAAGCCAAATATTTTTACATCATCTATTATTTAATTCAAATTGATAATTTCTTTTATTTAACTGAAAT
The DNA here is from genome assembly GCA_031216915.1 of Pictodentalium vernedei. NCBI lineage: Eukaryota > Metazoa > Mollusca > Scaphopoda > Dentaliida > Dentaliidae > Pictodentalium > Pictodentalium vernedei. Next base: position 68,984,233 of record CM062292.1, on the reverse strand, counting down.
TATGAACTGATAAGTTGGGTGTGTTGCGATTATTATGCCCCAGACCTGGAACTTAGTGGAAGTTGGAAAATCAAAGGTGCATCTAGGGCCGTGCAGTGGTGACCCCCTGTCCTCTTAATCTTAGTCTTACCCATTCATCATTGCATGTACCAACATTCCCCCTTGTATCTCAACCATTGCTACTCCAATTTGAAGGATATTTGGTTTTGTGATCGAGCATCATGGAGAAACAATGCCTGTGTAGCTGCTGTAGCATGTGTTTCTTCCCACATTTTTTCCGAGTTGTGGTACTTTTTCACTCTTTTGAGTTAGAAAATTTTGTTTATAACTAGTTGATTTGTTACAATTTGTTGCAGAGTGCCTGCTAATACCCTCAATTGTATTGCTGCAGAATTTTCTTGTGAAGATTTTGTTCCTATTACTAATCAAGCAACAACCTAATGAATATTCTGTATAAAGCCACCAATCTGATGTTTGACACTTTTATTGGAGCTGTTTTGAAGGCTTATGGAACTCAAAATGTTGATTATGGCAGGACTTTTCTATTCACTCATGAATCGATAAATTAAGTGTTATAGTTGGAAGTAAGAAGCATGAAAGGTCCAGAACTAAAACTCTAAAAAGAATGTTTTGCAATGTAACATGATTTTTGCAGATACACTTATTTGGAGGTTTACCTGTCTGATAGTGTTTGGAACATGTGTGGCCAGGATCTTCAAAAAGAAAAAAGAGTTAAACTTTGAGAAAAAAGGCATATGCCTTGAGTGCCGGAGGTAGAGTCATACAAGGAAGAGAGCCCCCACCCCCCCCACCCCCCCAAAAAAAAAATTTTCTGTGTCAAATGGAGCTCACTTGTCATCTTTTGGGGATTGCTTTGTGTACTGCGTTCTTGAAAAAAATATGTGAGACCCTCTGGATGTGCCCTTCTGATCTCAATATGTCAGTAAGCCTCCTTGGGGAAAGTACATGCAATAATGGTTATTGAAGGTTGATTTGATGTGTTTTGAATAACAATGTACTTTTAAGTACATTAGATGGTTTATTGCAGTGACAGGTTACAGTTACCCTTATTTCTTCTCCAACAGATATCATGAGTGTATTGGTGTCCAAGAGTTAAACAAAGCTAATGTACTTATTGATAAACCAGACAAATTTAACAATTTAATCACTATCAAATTGATGCATGGGATAAAAGGGGTTACAGTGCAAGGGGTTTGTAAATATATTTATTCAACTACAATGTATGACTTTGCAGTGCATTCTACATAGGAGAATATCATATTTTCTTTCCAAACCATTACAGTAACACATACATCTTGATATTGGGAGACACTCTTTTGTCCTTCCATACTTCTTCTGCTGGACTCCTTCAAGTTGACCTTTGTTGAACTCCCCAAATCAAAACATAAACAAAAGAAAATGTCTGCCTTCAATCAGTGAGCACTCCACTTATAACATTTGGTCTCAATCTTCATTACTTTCATGAATTAGGAAAAGATTTCTTCGAGTATGTACTTAAATGTTTATAGAATACAGCTGTTATTTTATTTTGAGGTATTTTATTGTAAAAATTTTGTTCTCTTACTTATGCCATAGCAGACTTTCAGGTGGTGCTATTTACACATGGCAGCGGTTCCATGGCAAATTTCAGTTTCCACATGTTCTATGTTTCATTCCAAGCATTTTGGTATATAATTTATTGGGGTTATTCATTTTGGGCCTTTTTTAGACTTGAAAGAAAATTACATGAAATTTGACCAAAGTTAGGTTGGACGTCCCCTTAAGCGGGGTTCAGTCTCAAGGTCAGTCTTCCATTATTGTGGTGCGCTCTTGCCATCCTATTGATTTGTGTTCAAGTCTTGCGATTTCATCTTTGGTGCCATTCTCAACCACACCTTTGCGACTTAATTATATTTTCACCACTTCAGCTCGATTTTCTAATGGTCTACGAATTTTAGCTTTCAGTACTTCGGATATATTTACTTTTTTGATATCTATATTAATTTTTTTTTATTTCTTATATGCATTATTTTTAAGTTTTTTCATTTCTTATATATATAATATAAAAATAATTCCAGGTTTTTTTTAATTTCCCTAATATGAAACCGTATCGTCACATATTCTCCTCAAAGATCTAATAACTCGCCATTTTGATTTGTCAACTCTTGATATTACATAACATCTAATGTCACAGGTAAATAGACTAGATTTCTAGGTTGCGCTATGATCTTGCAGACCGATGAAGCATCCGGAAATTTAAAAAAATAGATCGTGGGTTGCACGCTATCATTGATGAAACGTCCGGCATCACGTTTCCATTCACTGAAATGCTATTGATGGTGGTAATTTATACCACGTTTTTGGAGGTCATGGTACCTTGATACACCTTCGGATCGAATCCCAGCAATCTTCCAAAAGTACTGTCTGCTGGGAAATTCACTTGATTATTTAATTATTTATTTAATCTTATTTGTTCTACAAGGATTGGCGAGAAATATGCAACTTATATTAACGCCTCTCCTTGGCCCAATGGCGTAGATGTGTGGAATGACCTTCGAGCTCTTCTCGAATACTACGAAAGGATCTTTAGCCTGCCGCGTCGTGTGTCCCTCTCCGCACAGAAGACAGCCATTTTACGTCCCCGCCCGATAGGACGGTACGCAGTGACAGCATCAACCCCACAATTGATGCTGACAGAGATTATTCGGACACCACTTGATAACTAGCTCCCATGTCTAGTTTCATTAAAGTATTGGCATTGGCAGTAATTTTTAATGGACCAAACGGACATCTTGGTTCTCATCTCTAAGAAATCGTTGAGATCGACATTGTCATAACTGCCTTTCAGAATGTGAATGTCATGCCAACTTATTCCATTTTCAGGAGGATATCTGAACAGATAGTTCATCTCTGTGATGTCGGGAAAAGAATAATACGTTTTTAGATTCACCAGTGCCATTTCGTATCTCTTCTCCTTTTTCACTTCTGCTGGTGGATCAAACTTTATAGTGAAATGGATCTTGAATCCGCTCGCTATGATTTGAAAAAAACTTTTTGTAGCCCTGTTCTATCTTCTCTAACAACGGTTCTTGTAACATTTTCTATTTTAATTATTTTTATTTTTTCTTTATATATACTATCGTGAGCAAAAATAATTGATTTTCTAATTTTATCATATGACTATGACATTTTTACCCTCAATATCACTACTGTGTGACGATGTTTTCCAAACTGCTGTATCACACCGGGTGAGATTTTTCCGGATCAAAAGTCCAAATCACACTCTTACGGATATCAAAAATCCATATCACACTCCCACGGAAATATCCGAGAGTTTCCGTGAATAGTTTTCATAACTAGGGAAGTCGTTGTTGTTTCGTCTGCCGGGAAGAATCTGGGTATCTAATTTATAACGGCCAGTGAATCGAAGTGAGCAAATTATGTTACTATTTGCGTGTCATATGATCAACATATCATAACAGTGTGTTGATCTGTGTCGTCGCATCACGTCTCGTTGAGGTGGCCAGATTTTCGGATCACACGAGCTGCCTGCGGCAGCTCGTGTCATCCGAAAATCTGGCCACCTCAACTCGACGTGATACTACGACACGGATCAACACACTGTTATGATAATATCTATATATCGGAATATAAAAATCGTTGAATCCATTCCTATATTTTCCGTGGTATTTGCAACAGATCAGATCGATGAACACGAAATTATAAGGACCAGGATCCCACACGACCTTACAATATCTCCTAAATTTTTCTTTACGTATGTCATTAGCCACGTGATCCTCGTTGATATGATTCAAATTCTTGAGATCTTGACGAAAGAGACACGGGAAATTCGTGTTCTCTCTCAAGCTCGAATGTAATGAGAACCGCATTGCTCTCTTTCTTCAACAACAGATTGCCGAAGATCATCGGATTTTTACCCTCAGAATTCAATTCTCTGGTATTAGACACGTCGTCTGCACTTTCGTAAAAATCACATTCTGCACCCGGTTTTTATTATTTCCAAGTTATCTCGATATTTCTTGCTATCTTGTTACTGACTTCCCTTACGGCTTTCTTACTGACGCCCATCACGGTCTTTTTTCCGACCTTTGTGACTGCCACCAAAGTCATATGTCCTGCCACATCGGCGGTCAGGGGCGGCGGAAGCTCGATAATAGTGGAGGGGCACAAATTCCCAATGCTACCATGGTTCGACCGCAGTGTGAGAAAGATTACAAGCGTACATCGGTAAATGCACCATGACTCGCTATAGTCTCTCGTTTGGGTGAATATGCCGCTGTGTGATCACTGTTTTGCCCATTTCTTCTACCTCAGCCATCGTCCGAAGGCCAGCGGTGTAGAAATGCAAAAAGAATTACATCATAGAATCCACCATGCCAGATCCGACGAAGATGTAAGATCTTTTAAATTCTCAATTCTTTATGACTAACATTTTTTTTTCTTTTACTTTCATTCAATTTATTTTTGTTTATTTTTCTTTCTTTTCCAGCTTACAATTTTTTTTTAAAATAAAGCACTTATGACAGTTTTATACCAGTTTTTATTCACAACACTTTGCCTCAACAATTCGTCACATATACTCACTCTCTCGTTTCTGATTCCTGGATTATCGGCGGCTTTATTGGGCATCAAGAGCTTCAATTTCCTCTACTAATGCATTAGGTTCACAAGGAATGATCGTCGTACCAACCATTCCAGTTCCGAAGACCGATCTGATGAATACTTTATTTTCGACGAGCTCGTTCCAAAGAGGGGTCATAACCTATGTTTTTGAGACAAAAAATAAAAAAATAATGAAAATTAATTGGAAATTTTTGAGAATAGCGTGGGCGGTTTTGGCCCTTACGTTGGGTAAAGGGTTAATACGGGATTTCCCATAGGGAATTACACGTTTTAACAAATTTTGGAGTTAAAAAATGTGCATGAATTTTTAATGTGAGTTAGAATTAACATTGAAAGTACCGTAAGCATTTTCTAACTCAAGAAAAAATCTAAGTTTTTTAAGGTCTGGTCAGAATTAGGTGAGTCAGAATACCCAACTCCCCTCTCCTCACATTTAATCAAATTTTCCTCTGAATGTTTTATCAAATCTAGTCATGGCTGCTTCACAGCAGTCATAACTAGATTTGATGAAAGATATCTGTTAACCCCTCGGCGGGTTAGGGCGTAAACATCCACAGAACAACAAAAGACCAACGATGCTATGGATCAGTGTAAGAAGTTTGCAAGGACCAACGCTGATTGGAACTGACCACCAGAAAGCGTCTCTCTGTTTCCCCGCTTTTATAATTAAGGAATCATTAAGAGTCTGAAATGCCAACGCACTGGCTCGGCTCTGTATATGCGAATGTATAGGCTATGTATATGCGCATTTAAAGGCTATGTATATACGAATGTATGGGCTATGTATATGCACATTTAAAGGCCATGTATATACGAATGTATAGGCTATGTATATGCACATTTAAAGGATATGTATATACGAATGTATAGGCTATGTATATGCGCATTTAAAGCTGTGTATACGCGAATGTATCAGGTATGTATATGCGCATTTAAAGGCTATATATATATGCGACTGTATAGGCTATGTATATGCACATTTAAAGGCTATATATATGCGACTGTATAGACTATGTGTATGCGAATTTCAAAGCTATGCGCGTGCCAACGTATCGGCTAAAAAGGCGTATTTAAAGGCTATGTACAAGCGAATGTACAAACTATGTATGTGGGCATTTAAAGGCTATGTATATGCATATGTATAGGATACATAATATAATAACGCATTATAATACATATAGTAATGTCTTAGACCGTTGTATTACGACACTGGAGAAAATGTCTAACGATCATATCGAGCTGGCTACCAACGATCGATCGAAGCTGCTAGTTTAACACATTGCACACTGAAGTCAAAATATCAAAGTGTCACGCTGCAAATATTTGCCATAATGCAGCTAGGAATTTGACCAATCCAGCATTTGTTTGACAGAGCTCGTTGAGACATAGAGAAAGTTTCTTAATAGAGTCGTCCATAGTGGGGTAGAATCTGAACACTGAAGCTTAAAAACATAGCAACAGATTTGGTAAGTGAAAAACACTTCCTTCTGCTTCCTCTCGAATTTTACATCTTTAATTTAAGCGGAAATTTGGGCGGCAGTTGCAGGTTTTAAACTACATTGGTGGTTTTCGCTTCTTATGAACCGGTATAGTAGCTGTTATGTGTTCGCTATCATTTACAAAGCAGTATATGTACAGTTTATGTTTGTTAATGAAAGGTAAATATAGAAACTGAGAACCATTTGACAAAATGGTGACATTGGTCATACAGACGAAGTAATGTTTGAGGAACGAAATCATCCGAGTTGCGACGTGTGAGTTTGTCTATCAAATCTTATTCAACGGTGTGAGAGTCTCAAGGTTTCCAAACCGCATCACCAATGCCTGTCTCCAAAAACGCTCTTATGACGCTACTGACATACGCAAATTTTCGAGACGACAATTTTACAAACGCGAAATGCGTATTGGTCATACACGACTTACACATTCCTTTTTGCTGGATGGTAATATGCGAATGTGTTCCTGTCAATGTCCTTTGACAGCCGAGTACATTCTTTTAGAGGGGGGGGGGGGGGGGCGTGGCGTTGCGGTAACCGTTTCTCGTCAGATCACCGAAGTTAAGCAACGACGAGCCCGGTTAGTCCTTGGATGGGTGACCGTCTGAGCGATCGATTCGGACTCTCGCGTTGTGTCCTTGGACAAGGCACTTAACCCCGATTGTCCACATGGGGGCACGATGACGCCGTGTACTAAGGCGTACTGCTCGTCGATGGTGCACACGTCTTCAACCAATCTAACCCTGTCTGTGCTGCAGTGCGGAGTTACGATGTTGGGGAGCTGGCAGCTGCTTGTCGTTGCTCGGTGGTTCTCTTCGGGTACTCCGTCTTCTTCCACCCGGAAAACTGTCACGGTCATGATTAGTCAGTGTGCATAAATATGTGACCTTAAACACCAATAAATAAATAAATAAATAAATAATAATAACATTCTATTAGATTCTATTGGTTTTAATGACATCAGATGGCGTCATTATAATGTACCGCCTTTGAGATAATTATTTTACAATATCACTTCTCAGCACATTTTCTCGTTTCTCATGGAAATTAACCTTTTTAACAAGTTTTAGTTGTTTTTATTCTTTTAACTGCATCTCATATACAAAAACTATGTTGTCATCTAGTTGATTTACACATTATTCATTCAAATTTTGGTATCATTATTCACAACTGTCTCTGCATTTTATTTCACTGTCAAGCTTAATGTTCATTTGTCTTGATTTTAAACATATATTTTCTCATGAATTATTTTTATCCATTCCTCCATTACCGGTAAGTTTGTCCTCACGATATAGCCTCCGCTGCTGCTGTGGCGCTAAGCACCAATAAATAAATAAATAAATAAATAAATAAATAAATAAATAAATAAATAAATAAATAAATAAAACCTCGATTTCCTTCGAGCAAGCACATTTTCAGGGATCAACATTATTTTGAAATACCACCCGCAAAAATCGCCAACGTCTCTTCTCGGTTTCATCATTACAAACTCAATAAGAGTCTTAAAATACGAGTGAACATTGATTGAAAATATATATCGGAGAAAAACAAACCTCGTTACAAAATATAGTAACATCTTAGCCCTTTCAACCAGATGTGCATAAATGTTTGCCTTGAAGAAAAAAATTGGTAGTGGACGAGCAAACAATATAAAGAGCAAAAAATCTGAAGCGAGGCTCGGTAATAATTTAATCTGTCGAGCTGTTGGATTCAATTATTACTGAACCTCTCAACAAGCCAGGATGATTTCGCCCATTTCGCTGGTGACAGTATTGACTGAAATGATACCTCCCAGGGCGGCAGTGTTGACAAGTTTAAACCGTGATAATACAGCAGTGAAGACCGTATCTTACAATTACGCCGAGACGGAACCCATCGTTTTATTATTTGTCTACAAATAGCACCCTCAATACCGTCATAGTTTGCCCCATTCGATTCCCCTCGGTATATTCGAATTCTCATCATTTCATCTCGAGTGCATGAAGGGAGTGATATGCCCAGTTGTTCGCCGAAAAAAATTGACCGCCCAGTTTGAAAAGTAAATATTCTCTTTAGAAAAAAATAAGTAGGGCCCTGCGAATCACACATTTTCGATTCGAATGGAGTCTGGAATCGAATCAGGTCAATTTGTCGAAATCGAATCGAGCCTCGAATCGAATAGGGGTGTCTAGAAGGTGACCCATTGGGGAAGAGGGGTTCCTTTAACCTAATTTGTCGTGGCTGCGACGGCTGAAGTCCCGACTGATAAACTATTCCAACAACATCATCAAGGCATGCCTTTGTCGAAGGCATGCCTTGCTGGAATATTCAAAAACAGAAACGAATTGCGTGAATTGCCCTAAATATCTACTGCAAAGGACTCGCTGCAAGCAACAGCTCATCGTCGAGATTGCTTGGAAACTTGAAATCTGCTGCCAACAGTGGCAGTGTTTGGTGAGACTGGAATTAGCATGGGTAGCGGCATGGGTGCAGCTGCTGTTTATGTTTATATAGCGGAAGTTGCACGCTGTCTTCACTTTCAGCATTTTTTTATATACAATTTCAATCTGAACTATGAGACGACGAATATGCCTGTTGTCCAGTGAAAGGATTCAAAGGGAAAGGAATCGAGAAGCCGATTTCGAATCGAACCAAACTTGATATTCGAAATCGAACCGAATCTCGAAACTTCCCAGGGCCCTAAAAATAAGCTCTTAAAAACAGAAACACTGACAGAAAAGTTTTTTTTGATGTTGTGCTTGGTATCTGGATACGGTAAATTTGTTAAATTTTGATTCACCGCATGTCCTTCACCCTTGCCTTGGATGGAGTTGGATTTCGAGTCTGATGGCACGGAAATTTTAAAAGTTGATTTAAACTTTTTGAAACTTTGTTTAACCCTTTACCTAACGAATCGGCCGTATCCCCCCGCGTAATATGCAAATTCAGCATAAGTCACAAGGTTCCACACTGGATGAAGTTGTTGTAGATTTATCTCAAGGGCATCCTCGTATAGTTCACATATTCATTATCTTGCCCAAAAGTGGGTAAAATCATTGAAAAACCTTTACACACTGAATTTTAATGGAGACATATGTTAAACAAGACTGAACTTGTTACAAACATTTACTATCTCAAATTCGGTATTTTGACATAAGAGTGCAAAGGTTACAAAAATAAGCTTGAAAAAATTTATGGGCAATTTAGTGCTAACCCATTACAGGCCTACCAAAATTAAAAATTTGCGTAACCCAAAAATGATATTTAAAATAATAAATTTTGATATCGTCTGCGTTGGGTAAAGGGTTAATCTGGTATTTCGTGAAGGATTTCGATTCAGTTATCCGTGGAAATGTATATCCACTATCAACCTGAGTGAGAATGTTTATTAACCCTTTACCCAACGTAACGGTCAAACTGGCCAGCGCTATTCTCAAAAATCGCCAATTAATTTTCATTAATTTTCCATTTTTTTGTCTCAAAAACATAGGTCGTGACCCCTCGTTGGAACGAGATCGTCGAGCTCGTTCCAACGAGGGGTCATAACCTATGTTTTTGAGACAAAAAATGAAAAAAATAGTTATTCAAGAATTTGTTTTGCAAGTGTCGTATACTTCCCATGTTAGGTAAAGGGTTAACGCAGTTGTAGGGTGACGGAGCAATATATTTACAGTTTATGTCTACAGCTTTTGATGGCCAATGAAACCTAAGTCTTTAAATTGAAAACTATTTGGCAAAATGGTGATGTCTGTCATACAGACGAGGTAATACTTGAAGAAAGAAGTCATCCGAGTTGTGACGTGTGAGTCTATCTATCAAATCTGGGTCGACGATACGAGAGTCTCAGTGTTTCCAAATTCGTATCACTAATGCCTGCCCCGAAAGACGCCCGTATGACGTTACTGACGTACACAGATCCCCGAGGCGACAACTTTAGAAACACAAAATAAAATCTCGATTGCCCGGAGCTGAACACTCTAAAGAAAACCGATTTTTTCTCAGTGTTATCTTTTTTGGATCAGCTCCTGGCATTACACAATTAATGGTTATAACTGTAGTATTGCGACGGGTACCTATAGGCTTGTGTCCTGCAAATCATCTATTTTCGATTCGAATCGAATCGAGTAAAGTCCATTTTTCGAAATCGAATTGAACCTCTAAGCGAATACTGTGGGCTTGAAGTCCCGATTGAATAAAATATCCCAACTGCTTCACCAGAACATGCCTTCGTTGATGATGTAGTTGGAATAATATCTGGAAAGGAGCAGTGGCGGCGCCATGGAGAGGTATGTGGGGGTACTTACCCCTCCACTTTTTTCGCCAAGCGTAGTAAAACAATCATTTGAATTTTTGTTGTATTGAACGTTGCGGCGTAATGGTCGGTATGCTTAATCCCATATTCCCAAGTGCACTAAATCAGAGAAGTTTTGAAATTATGTTCCCCCCCCCCCCCGTCCCCCCACACACACGCTAGCTGCAAACAACAAACAAGAGTCGAGGGTCCAAATTGCAACAAGGCATGCCGCGTTTAAACGGACTGAAACATAGTGCTTAAGAGTACTAGTCAATTGCTAGAATCGAGAGCGTACAAGGCATCCGTTTGGAATTCAGTCTACAGTAATTTTAAAAAATAAATAAAATTTGATATTTTTGAAAAATTCTCAAAGGTATAACTCAATGAAATCATGCAAATATGAATATCATTCGAACCGGCTTGTCCAGCGGGTTCCAATGATATCCATATTCGTATGATTTTGTTGCAAAACAGTAAAAAATTTTCGCAACTTAAGAAGAGCCCCCCCCCCCCCCCCGAAACCCACCCCAGCTCGGCGCTGCATAATCCCCAACTGTACCCTCTCACTTTTGTAACTCTGGCGCCGCCACTGGTAAGGAGTTTCATTCAAAAATAGAAACGAATGCGAAAATTCTATACTGGGCACTGACGGCGCCAGACGCTAGCAACCGTAGGCGCATCATCGATATTGCTTGGGAACTTTACAATAATTTCTTTCAGCAGTGGTAGTGACTAGTGAAACTGGAATTAGCATTGATGGTGGCATGGTTACAGATGTTTTTTAGGTTAATTTTTGCGGAAATTACATTTAGTCTTTATTTTCAACGGGTCGCTGTGGCTCAGTTGGAAGAGGTGCAGGCTGCAAGCCAAGAGGTCCCCGGTTCGAATCCCACCTGCGGCAACCGCGTTGTGTCCTTGGGCAAGACACTTCACCCCGATTGCCTACATGGGGGCACGATGACGCTGTGTACTGAGGCGTACTGCACGTCGATGGTGCGCATGTCTTCAACCAATCTAACCCTGCCTGTGCTGCGGTGAAGAGTTCAGAGTTACGATGTTGGAGAGCTGGCAGCTGCTCGTCGTTGCTCGGTGGTTCTCTCCGGGTACTCCGGCTTCCTCCACCCGTAAAACTGTAAGGGTCACGATTAGCAATTGTGCATAAGTATGTGACCTTAAACACTAATAATTAAATAAATAATGTACAATTTCTATCTCAGCTTTAATTTTTATGAGACGACAAGATGACTGATACCAAGAGAAATTCCAGTGAAAAGCTTCGAAGGAAAACGAATCGGACAGCCGACAGTTATTAATCTGGAATCGAACCGAATATCAACTTAAGAAGATTCGAAATCGAATAGAATCTCGAAGTTTCGCAGGGTCCAACTTTTGGCTATATCAGACTCCTCACTTTATCTTCGAGTATTTCGCTAGTGCGGACAATTCAAGTATCCGCCTACACGGATGCAGGTGGAAGCACTAATATGTTAAACTTATGCTATTGATGTATGTAAATCTTTGATACATCTTCCATCGGATTTGGCTTTCCCTATTGCCTCCGCCAAAACGAAGCAAAAAAGAACAAAAACAAGAGAAAATAGAAATTTTGATCAATCCGCAACTGAGTTTAGTTCTCAGTCACATGTGCGTGGTTTTCTTATCGAAAAAGGTCTATAGCTTACAATTTGCCGCTCTTTCAGTTCACATACTTGGCACTACGAGTTTCTATTGAGCCCAAATTCTGCGCACAACTGTGTTGTATCAGTACACGTTATATTGAAATGTTACGTGTCAAAAAAGAAAAATGCTAAACGATATGACGAAATGAGGAGATCGTAACCTTCGATTTCAGGAAAAGGGTCAAAATCGCCCAGACTTTTAGAGCCAATAATATTGCTTAATTCTGACCTATGTTTTCATAAATGCTAGTTGTATTTTTATAGTATTCGATTGGATATGTTTTCGTCCAAGTTATTGTTTGTTGTGCGACGTGTTGTCCAATTACTGATGATACAGCAGTCTGACCTCGTTATTCACTTCTGTTAATGTAAGCAGATTTTGAAGGGCCAACATTATTTTGATTTGCCACCTAAAAACGTCATCTTATCTTCTAGCTTTCACAATTACATAACCACGAAGAGTCTTGAAACGCGAATGAGCATTGATGAAAAATACATCTCGGGGAATGAAGAACCCCTTACAATATACAGTAATATCTTAAACCGTGGCAATATAGTATTGAAGGGCATGTCAAACAATCACACCGAGATGGCACCCAGCGATTAATCAAAACTTATACTTTGATCCGTTTCACACGGGAGTAGACAAATTACACATTATCCTCCGAGTGCAACTTGGAATTAAACCTATTCAAACATGTTTGACAGAGCTCAATGAGCTCTGTGAAACAAGATAGAATTGGCTAAATTTCTTGTTGCATTATGGGAAGCATTTGCTTGTTGAATTGTCTATATTTTGTCATTACCGTGCAAACGATTAAGTATATCCCTGATGAGATAGAACAATGTCCATTGAATCATACAAGGCTTGTGTATGCTGCGTTTAACTCGAGATCAGAACGTGGTGAAAAGGGCGGAAGCTTAGTGGAAGTGGGGGCGGCGAGGGACGGGAGAGGGGCTAATTTCCAAGACGTACTGTACCTACACTTTGATCGGTCGGTTAAAGGAGGGTTTAAAAATGAATCCCCTGAAATGCTATTGTTCTGATTCACAAGCATTTTCTAATTCGCAGGTCTTGATGAGCTCGACAGAGGGTGTCAAAAATTGTGTGTGTGGGGGTGGGGGCGCCGATAAATATACTTCCAGAACAGTTGAAATACACAAATCGTGTTTGGTGTATATTACAATTAGGTCTATCTATACCTTCTCTTTCAAACATCGTCAAAGTGGAAAATTAGCCTCCGGGCAAGAAGATGGATAAAGTTAAAATACAAGCTCTCAAACCACCAGGCTAATTCTGTAAGTAATTTGTCACTATGCTATTATGGCCTGGAACCAGTATAGCCCTTTGGCCTGGAACCAGTCTAGCCCTCAAATAGTCCATCGCCCATGCTGAGATGAAATCGGCTGGAATATTTCATCTGGCTGGAAAAGCGAACCTGTAGTTTGCTTCTCCGACCAACTGATATATCTCAGACGATCTATTTTCCAAAATACAATAAACATTCGAGATTGAGACGTGATTTGGCCGAACCTATTATAACATTATCATTATCAAAAAAGACTCACCATAGAATAATAAAACCTGTTTCTCAGAGTCTCCCATGTGGTCATTTTGGCTGCCGCATGCTCTCTTTTTTCATTAGGCCCCGCAAAGTAAATCTGTTTCTCAGGCTATTTGTTTCTGTAAAATTGCATGTGGGAGGGCGTGTTTTCATTTTATTTTTGTAATTATTTCTTTGCCATAAAAAGTTTATGTTATTGGTTTGTTTTATGTTTTAAGCCTCATAATCAACAGAATAGCATTGGTGGAGGTGTATTTCATCCTTTGAGTGCAAGAAGGCTTTGCAATGATGAAGCATTAGAAATCCTTGTTGCACTCAAGGGAAAATTTTATTAACTTGGATAAAATATTAGACATAAACCATTTAATTTTCTTGTGTGTTTGCATTGGTTGCAGAAAGAGAGCATGCGGCAGCCAAAAGGATCATGTGGGAGGGCCCGAGAAACAGATATTTAACTTTTTGGGGGTTAAATAGAAATATACGAATATAATCTGCGTAAAAAACGTATCTAAAATGTATTCCCGTCCAAGAAGATGCTCATCCATTATTGCCGAATTGTGAGCTGACGTCATACGGGGTCGTATGGTCAACAATTAAAATGACACGGATTTTCATGAAAGTTTAGTATGTTGTAGAGCTCAAAAATGAGGATAGGTAGCTGTTTTTAATTTTTCGATTTATCCCCATTTTTGACGTTTTTAAGTCTTTTAAAAAATTCATCATTCCCCATATAGCCTTTTTAAGAGTTTAAATTGATTCGAGGAGTTCACAATGGTATGACGGTGTCGGCAGAGTTCATACAAATAACACTGAAAATTTTGAGAAGCTTCTCCTAGAGGTTTGGCCACACTTTAATGTCAAAGGACGGCACTGTTACTCCGACCTGAGATAAGCTGTGCTTTCAAGTGACTAAAAGCGACACGTTATCCAGCGGCTTAATGTGTTCAAAGGCAGCAAACACGTTCTCCTTGTTGTTATGACCACACTGTCATGGCCGTGTTTCGTTGGACGATCTGTAGAAAATAGCTTGCGATTTCAAAATAATCTAGTTGCAATTGCAACCCTATTGCGAATTAACAAAGCACAGGGACGGGGTGCGCAGATGTGTTTACTCTTACAGTTAAAACTAGAAGTCCTGTCATGAAATGCGCGCAAATAGCACGCTGATATGCGCGTTAATGTACGCGTTATGGCCCAAGTAAAGCTATCAACTTCTGTACATATGACCTGTGCACATGCAATGTTTCAGCCAATGGACCTCCGGGTAACCCGGAGGTCCATTGGCAGAAACATTGCATGTGTTTGCTATGAGTAACCAGGAGAACCTGTCGTGCTTTGGATCTCATTCGATATGGCACTTGCGCGCAATTCCAACGCGCAATTAAGCCTAGATAAGCGCACTATTCGTGACAGGACTTCTAGTTTTAACTGTAAGTCATTCAACGAGGTTGAAATAACTTATTAAGAATCTTCTATGTCGGAAACCCATTTTATTACACGCCTGTTCAATGAAATCCCTATCGTTAGTAATACTAAACCATGCGGAAAATGGAAATCTGTTCCGCACATATGCGCGGAACGGAAATCGTTGACTGACTATTTTTAAATAGAAGCGAAATTTCACTGGAATTTCGCACAAATTGTGCTCAATTACAATTTGAATCCCTAGCAATAGCTGAAAATCGTCCCCTGTAGAACACATTGGAACTCAGGGGAAGAAATAGTAACACGGGTTCCCTTCGCAAATTTAGTTGACGATAAAATGTGTTCTTTGTGTTGATAGTTGTCAAATGAATTGCTGAGTGTCCTTCTAATAATTGTTTTTATAGACGCGAAGGCGTGTAATAAACACAGAACGACACAAAACGAATGAGTTAATCGGTATCGCACCTGTGCCATCGCGGAAGGATAAAACGCGAGGCCTTTTATCCTTCCGCGCTGGCACTCGTACCATATCGATTAACCAATTCACACGCGAGTTATTTTTGCGTAGGTTATATTCCCCAAATTTCGAAAGGTTTGGGCTGAAAATGAGGTTGGAAATAAAAGGTATAGAAACAAACGTAAAATCTCCACAACTGGCATCGAATTCGAAATTTGAAATGAAACTGAACAACTTTAAATAACCAGAAAACAGTGGTGAAGTTTGATAGTTGTGTCGTTTATAAGCACGATGGTAAGTAAATCAAAAAGAGTGATTTATAATGAATATAAACACAAAAACTTAAATTTAGTATCACTGACGTTGTTTACGTCATATCTCCGGTATTTGACGTTTGATTTTAATGAGGATCACTAGTACCAAAATGTCGTAAGATTTAGCCTTCGTGAAGTGAAATTTAATTTCGACGTTTTTCGATCCTCGATGGTTATTAATGTTATAGCGTTAACAATTGTATGACAATGTGGAAAATATTTGGCAATGCACTGCAAAAAAAAAACTATTCCTCTTGCCGTCTGTGATTTAAATTTAGGGCTCAATTTGGTAGTGTGTAGGGTAGGCACCGTAGGGGTGTCGAAGTTTTTTATCGCATAGCTCCGGTATCTGATGTCTAATTTTCCAATTGTTTTCACTTTTGTTTTTGAGAACAGTAAATACACAGAACGACATACCCGTGTGAATGGGTTAATCGATATGGCACTTGTGCCATCGCGGAAGGATAAAACCAGAGGCCTGCGGCCTCTCGTTTTATCCTTCCGCGATGGCACAAGTGCCACATCGATTAACCCATTCACACTCGTGTGTCGTTCTGTATTTATTACACGCCTTCACGTCTATAAAAAAACACTTATAAGAAGGACACCCCGCAATTCATTTGACAACTATCAACAAAAACAATACATTTTATCGACAACCAAATTTGCGAGGGGAACCCGTGTTTCAATTTCATCCCCTGAGTTCCAATGTGTTCTATATGCCTACTGGTACATAGAACACATTGGAACTCGGGCAACGATTTTCAGCTATCGCCAGCGATTCAAACTGTAATTGCGTTGCACGATTTGTGGAAAATTCCAGTGTAATTTCGCTTCTATTTAAAAATAGTCCGTCAACGATATGTGCGGAACATATTTTCATTTTTCGCATAATGTAGTAGTTGCTGTATATGGGGATAACATAGAACAGCCGTGTAATAAAACAAAAACCTCCTAAGAGTTGCAGTCGGTGAAGTGAAATTTTATTTTGACGTTTTCGACCCTTGTTGGGTATTAAGCTCATAGCGTTAACAGTTTTCGGACAATATGAAAAATATTTGGCAATGCATTCCAACAATTATCCCTCCCTTTTGTTGCCTGTGAATTAAATTTATTGCTATTGTTTGTAGTTTAAGGGGTAAAGGTGTCACCGGTGGTATGAGGGAAACCCTCGATATTGTTTACGTCAAATATCCGGTATCTGACGTCTGATGTTCAAATTATTTTTCACCTTTGTATTCAGGACAACGAATACTAATACTTCACATGTTGGAGACGTGAAATTTAATTTTTGACGTTTTCCTACCCGCGATGGGTATAGACATGATATTGCGGACAATGTGGAAAAAATGTGGGCATGCACTCCGAAAATTATCCCTTTTGCCGCCTGTGATTTAAATTTATTGCTATGTTTTGTAGTTTGATGCGCAGGTGTCACCAGAGGGGTGGGTGGTACCGCAAATCTACAAAATTACGTAAAACGTCGAAAACGTCGAAAATGACATTAAATGAAAAAGAAATCTCTTATTTATTTTTAGCTACACTACATTCTAAAATTTCGACAAAATCTGACTCATTTTAATTTCGACCTTATGACCCCTGTGACGTCACCTCAGCGTTCCACCATAACCGTTGGAATATCTTAGAAGGGCACGATATGTTTAGATATGGTGTTTCGCATAGATTATATTCTCAAGGTGTCGAAAGTATGAGGCTAAAATGAGGCTGCAAATAAAAAGTATAGAAAAAAACGTTAACTCGGCATCGCTGGCATCGGGTACGTAAATTTCAAATGAAAATATAAAGTCGCTCAATTTCAAACAACCAGAAAACAGTTTGTGGAGATTTCTAGTTGTCATTTATAATAGGACGCATTTAATGAAAATAGGCTAAATTTTGAAGTTTGTTTTCTTAATACTCTTTGTGTTCATCTTAGTACAATTATTCAATTATAACCGATTATCTCGGCCAATTAATCGATTAGGAAATCAATAACCGTGACGCCCCTACTTATAGTACGGCACTACAACAGTACAGTGACTACAATTAATCGATTAGGAAATCAATAACCGTGACACCCCTACTTATAGCACGGCACTACAACAGTACAGTGACTACAGTCGCAGATGACTGATCGAAATCCACGCGTGGGCAGTGATGTCCACGCGTGCGTTTTACAGGTAATGAAATCATCATCAACAAAATTTTAATTAATGAAGCACCGGGTTGTACCCGGTGCTTCATTAATTAAATTTCCGATAATTATTCCTATAATTAGAGTTTGGAATCTAATATTATTGCGTCCGTGGAGATATTGCCCACCCGTGGAAAGTGACCAGTCTACGGCAGCTGTACTGTAGCTGCGTTGCACCTGCCCACTCATCGTGCCACTGATACTGGTTTCTCCACAGCTATCACCGGCCACTTCTGCCAGCTCTTAGTTGACGGTGCGGTCCATGTTTCCATCACAGCTGTCCCATTTCTACTTTCTTCAAGCTACTGATACCTCAGCCGATGACATAATGACGCCCTGCGCACTGGGCGCTAAAACTACCTTTCACCATTGTAATGGTGTCAGAACATGGCCTCGCATGCGTGCTATCATGACAACCAACATGACGGAACTAATCAAGAAGATGATTATGCCACATCACATCCAACATAATATTCTGTTAACCCTTTACGTAACCTGAAAAGCAGACGACACTTGCAAAAATAATTCTTGAATAACTATTTTTTTTCATTTTTTGTCTCAAAAACATAGGTTATGACCCCTCGTTAGAACGAGCTCGACGAGCTCGTTCCAACGAGGCGTCATAACCTATGTTTTTGAGACAAAAAATGAAAAAAATAATGAAAATTAATAGGCGATTTTTGATAATAGCGCTGGCCGGTTTTGGCCGTTACGTTAGGTAAAGGGTTAAAAGGGGTCGATTTAAGCGAGACACACTACTGGCGACGTTGGCAAGTTAATGGTTCGCTCCAATGAAGGGATAATAAGCTATCTATTTGAAGCGAAAATTATAGAAAAAATATTGAGGGGTGATGTTTTGTGAATAGCGCCGACTGGTAGGCTTATGGTTGTTACGTTAGGCAAAGGGTCAAACAAATGACTTTTATCTGTCTCGAAAGTGGGTTCATTAGTTGGTGATTGTATGTTTATTGTGTTTCACAACAGTTTCGATAGCCACGGGCCCCTCGTGTCGGACTATTTCGCGTGTGAAGGAAGCTGGAGTACCCGAGACAACCACCGAGCTGTAGCGAGCAACTCCCCATCGTGCTAACTCCGCACAAGAAGGGTTAGAACTGGTTGAAGAGAAGTGCACCCTCGACGTGCAATACACCTTAGTACACAGTGCCACCGTGCCCCCTCCCCCAGAGACGGCGGAGCCAGGGGGCACAGGGGGTACGTGCACCTCCACTTTCTTCCACAGATATGTTTCGCAGTTTCACAATGAGTTAAAATGGGCACGGGCGAACGTGTCAGCATTCCTGTAACATTATTTGCTAATCCAAACAATATTTTGCCAAAAAATCCCACTTTCGGTCGTTTTCGGGTTGGAAGATGGTTGAAGTAGAAGAAACGGACAGGACAGTGACCACACAGCGGCACTTTCTGTGTGGTTACTGTCCTGTCCGTTTCGGTCGCATCGGTCCGTTTCTTCAACTGCAACTATCTTCCAACCCGAAGGCTGGCCTTCGGGTTGGAAGATGGTCGAAGTAGAAAAAATGGACAGGACAGTGACCACACAGCGGCATATTCATCTAAACGATAGTCTACAGCGAGTCATGGTACATTTACCGATATACGATTGTAACCTTTTTCACACTGGGTCGAACCATGGTAGCATTGTAAATTTGTACCCGTCCACTTCATCGAGCTTCCGCCACCCCTGCCCTCCCCTCTCCCTCCGCGTGTTTAGTTAGGATCAAGTGCCTTGCCCAAGTAAACAGCGCACTTACCCCTAGCGGGGATCGAATCGTGTACTTTTCGCTTTGAAGTATAATGAGCTACCGTGCTCCCCGGTGATTGTATAGATCATTAGTTGGAGACAGAAGAAAAAAAACAGAAACCAAGTGAAATGCAGGAAACAAAAATTAAATTGGCGTCAAAGTGGAAATCAATTTACTTCAGGTGGTGCATTGGAACCATGGAACATTTGTACCGAGCGTTTGTTGAGCACACACTCTAGGCTTATACTTACGGTACATTTGCACCGAGCGTTTGTTGAGCACACGCTGTGGGCTTATAATTACGATGGCTTTACTGCACTTGTTTAGGAACTCTTTCTAACTGGGAGAGTACTAATTCCTAGTTTCTAACAACAGTCTGTTGTTGTTCGTCGACTTTCGTACGCCTTCCGTTATCTTTGCATTCAGGGCTTTTCCTGAACTACTGAGCCTTATCCAAAGAGCTAGAAGGGTTTTTTTTGCGGAAAGGAGAGGAGTTCTCTTGCAAGTTTTCTCGAATGTGTAATTGTCAGCCGAATGAAATAACATAATAACCTCCGCCACGCAACTAACCTTTATGAAGGGCAAATTTATTAGAGAAATGTTTGGGTTATTTATTTATTTATTTATTCATTTATTTATTTATTTATTAAAGTTTAACGACACCTTAACAGACAAAGTCATATCGTGTCGGTGGCAGTTTTACAGGTGGAGGAAGCCGGAGTAACCGGAGAGAACCACCGAGCAACGACGAGCAGCTGCCACCTCCCCAACATCGTAACTCCGCACAACAGCACAGGGTTAGATTGCTTGAAGACATGCGCACCATCGACGAGCAGTACGCCTTTAGTACACGGCGTCATCGTGTCCCCGCGTGGACAATCGAGGTTAAGTGCCTTGCCCAAGGACACAACGCGGGAGTTCGAATCGATCACTCAGACGGTCACCCATCCAAGGACTAACCAGGCTCAACATTGCTTAATTTCGGTGATTTGACGAGAACCGGTTCCGCAACGCCACCGCGCCCCCAAAGTTTGGTTTAATCTTGTAATTGTTTACAGTTCTTAAAAGTATTGGGCGTTTCGGATTGTCTGGACCGTACTAACTTTAAGATAGAGTTCACGATCCAACTGAATTTTTTTTTAAAATAGAATGATTTGTATGGTGTTTGGAGTTCTTCGGTTTCCATTCGGTTATCATATAATGCATTCGCACGTTTGGTGACAACAACTGAGCGGCAGCGTGAATAACAAACACTTCTTCAAGGAATCTGGTCTCCAAAATGATATTATAAGGCCACGCAAAGTAGATATTCTGTTTCCCAGTTCATTATTTGTAAAACTGCATGCGGGCGAGTAGTTTTTTATTTTATTTTTTATTTCTGTAATTATTTCTTTGCCATCAAAAGTTCATCTTCTTGGTTCAAGTTTTAGGTCTCATAATCTACGGAATAGTATGGGTGGTGGTGTATTTCATCCCTTGAGTGCAAGGAGACTTTGCAATGCTAAAGTATCCTTGCACTAAAGCATTGCAAAGCCTCCTTGCACTCAAGGGACAACTTTATCAATTTTGTTAACTTGGGTAAAATATCAGACATTACCATTTAATTTTTATTTTTTTTAAGTTTACGTTGGTTATAAAAAGAGAGCATGCGGCAGTCAAAAGGTCCATGCCGGAGGGCCTGAGACACAGATTTTTAATTTGTTTAGGCCTAACGTATAAAGATTATAAAGAGTTGACAAGTCATTATAATGAATTTACAAGTGAGCTTACAAATCATCAGAACGAGTTGTGAAGTCGTTATAAGAAGTTGACGAATTGTTGTGAGCCCCAAACATCGTTATAACAAGTTCGCATGTAATTACGACGAGTAGTAGTCGTGAAGTCGTTACAACGAGTTGTGGTGTCGTTATAACGAGTTGTTAAGTCTTTATAACAAATTGACATGTAATTATAACGCGGTGACAATGCACACTAAAAACTAAAGTGTTAAAACTGACACTTTCAAGGTGTTAAACCCATTCTAACTCTTAGGGTTTGATTTTAACACTCAAAGTGCAATGTTTTAAGCACTTAGACATTACAATCGCCAGACATCTGAAACTTGAATGGATGGCACTTCCCATGTGTCTAGCATTGGTGGTTCTTCCAGAATCGTCCATAATTTGATTTGCGCTTGGTGGGTACATAATTAAAAGGACACAACGCAGATGCCGCGGATGGGGCTCGAGAGTTCGAGCCTGATCCGCGTCATCTGCGTTGTTTCCTTTTAAGTGTCGCGACATTACACTTGTCAAGTGGTATTATTGTCAACACCTGTCAAGTTCTGGGGTATCTACACTTGAACAAAGTGCTAGTTCAGCACTTAGTAAGTGGTAAATACAGCATTTCAAGTGTAGTTTTTAACACTTTAATTTCTGGCGTGTGCATAACAGTGAGTTGTAAAGTCCTTATAACGAATTGTGAAGTCATTATAATGAGTTGTGATGTCTTTATAATGTCTTGATATTATTACAAAATGTGAATATTAGGAGGTGACAAGTGATAATAACACCTTGACAAGACATTACGACGAGTTCTGATTTCACTATAACGAATTATATAATGAGTTATGAGTTCAGTATAACGAACTGTCAAGTCGTTACGAGTTATCAAGTCTTAATAACGACTCCACGGTTACTTATAACGGTTTGTGATGCTGTTATGAGTTGACAGGTTACTATAACGAGTTGACACGTTGTTGTAAGGAGTTATGGAGTCGTAAACACGAGTTGTGATATACAGATTATTACCACAGTGTGTGTCTCCGGGAATTCAGATCAAGACGAGTTGTAGGAACAGAATAGTATTTCGACGAGCCCGTTAGGGCGAGTCGAAATGCGATTCTGTGCCTACAACGAGACTTGATCAGAATTTCCGGAGACACACACTGTGGTGATGATAAATTTATCTCACAATATTGACCACAAAATGTATTATAAAACTATTTTAAGAGGAACTTTTTCATTTGCCTTATCGATGGAAACACGCAAATTGAAAAAAATAGAATGGCGTTCATTGATCTCCATATTGAGGTCAGTGATGACGTTACACTTCAGAGAAATTACGTCACTGGGATTCACTTTACTGAATACTGTCTTGCGAAGTGGAGCAACTGTGTATTTCTCAAACGTGAATTTGGTTGTTACTTTTGCAAGAATTACTGGTGAATTAAATATCCCTCTTGGTCTAAAGATTTATTATATTTTAAAATATACCGTTCATCGTTTATTGAGGTGGAGTTTTCCTCATTTCATAGCGAAAGCTAATCCTTTTACTTCAAGAGAGAAGCCTCGACTCGAGAGTTCAGGAAAATCCCAATCATAGGCTACAAACCAGCCCAAGATGCCGAAAAGTGCGCATAAGTTGAATTAACTTCCCCAGTGACATTTTAGCATGCCGTGCATAATAAATACGTTACAGGGTGTGTAGTTGGCAGATACAGCTTATGGCTCAGAGAAAACAGTATTAGGTTCGGCTTCGCCTCACCTAATATTGTTTTCTCTGACGGGAAAAACGCGAAGGGATCGAAAAATGATATTAATGCCGTTGTTTTGGCAACAGCAGAATCACGAGCTTGTATCAGGGGCCCTTGATACGGATTCGGAACAAGGGCCCATATACATTAAACTTTAGTTGCGTAACAGTGAAAAACGCCCCGATTGTGAGATAAATTGTTATAACGAGATGTAAAGTAGAGCTGGGAGGTTTTGATTTTTCAGATCCCGTTTTGGATTCGGTTCGTTGACAGAAAAAACTCGGTTTCGGTCCGGTTTTTCTATGACTTAAGAACAGATAGTAGATAACAATTTAGGCTTCTAACCTTGTACAAAAATCCACAATAGCACAAAAGCCCAGACTGTATTGGCTTCAGCCAAACTTCCCTTTGATAATACTCAGGCGTTCAACACTGCAAAAAAATATAGGTAATCTTTAGAACCAAAACTGGTTCTAATCTTGTCTCTGAGATGGAACCAGTTCTGTTTAAAGAGTATTTATTTCTTTTCAACCTACTCACAATTGTTTACAATTGGCTGTAACATAAGTGCAAGCCCTACTTCGGAACTAACTCAAGCTTTTAGAATCTTTTCCAAACGAGTTGGAAAAGTACGAGAGTGCAAAAGCACGAAAAAGATCGAAAAAAGGGTCGAGCGAGACCAGCGCTCGAAATTACAGGTACTCTCTCTGCACACCTCTTGCGTTTACCGAGCGCATGCGCAACAACCGTGACGTCAATTCCTTTATTTTCCGCCATTGTACATGGTCGGAAATTTTTGGGACTCGTGCTTATTATGCTATGTATTCTTCGTGAACAACTTATTCTTCATATTTAGTGTGCTACTGGATTGTATCCTTTTATCAAGCTACCAAATTATTATTATTATTTAATGTTAATTTGTATTTTTATTGCTGTTCTCTTCACACTTTATCTTGTCTTCCCCCCACGTGTGAACACGACCTTAGTACTGTTTTCCGTCGGCGGGAAGCTTGATTATTGTTTTGATACCATGCCTAAGACTATTCCTTGTACCTCTTGTTTGCTGGTGAAACATGTGGACGATTCTCATGCCACATGTGTCACTTGCAACAATTGCACTCGGGCCCAATCATGTGGTATCTGTGGGGTTTGGTCCTCTAAATTTTGGGCTTCTGTGAACAAGGTGGTTCTTTCCAGAGCTAGAACCCCTCGTTCTCGGGGTAAGGGTAGCCGTGCCGTAGCAGACATTTCTGCTGGTGCACGTGGTGACTCTGTCACACAGGATTCGGATCTGACTTCTGTGGCGAGTTCCTCTGCAACTGTTGGCGGTGTTAGTTCAGTGATACCTGACGAGGAGACCGTGGTCTCTTTGTCTTCTGATGTCACTATTGAGGCGTCTGTTTTCGTTGAGAGCTTTTCCGAGGTCAGCTCGGCAACCCTCTCCGATCTGCCTCCTTCACCGTCGACAGTTGTTGAGGAGGTTGCTACTCCGGATCCTATTCTGTCGGATGGTGGCTCTTCCATCTCCTCTGGGGATGGTCTACAGTCTCGGGGGACCGAGGCTGTATCTGCTGGTGTGTCTGTGTGTTCTCAGCCTCCCCCAGCCTCGCGGCGGGGCTGTGCGGGTTTGCTGTCTGCTCCGTCTCATCTGGCTAGGTTTGCTCCTAGTCGGTTGAGCCGGCCGGTCGCTTCGGCAGCGATTCCTCGTCCCTCGAGTGAATCGTTTATTGTTCCACCTTCGCCTGCTAGTGTGCCGCCTAGCGGGATGGTGTTGGGACGTTGGCATCCAGGGCCTGCTGTTCGGCAGCGGTCAGTGACAGCCCCTGTTAGCTGTCACTCTCGGAACCTTCCTCCGGTGATTCCTCACTGTGTTCCGAGTCTGGGTGTCGATCGATGCTTGCCGTCGGTCTTAGAGGATAGGCAGTTGGGGCCGTCTGCTGCGCAGAGGCCAATGACAGGTTCCTGTCATTCTTGGGACAATCCTCCGGTGTCTTCTCACCGTGTCCTAGGTCCAGCTACCGATCGACGTGCGCCGTCGGTCTCTTTAGAGGATTTGCAGGCAGGGCCTTCTGTTTCGCAGAGGTCAGTGATGGCCCCTGGGCGTCACAATCGGGACTATCCTCCGGTGTCTTCTCACCGTGCTCCTATTCTGTCTGCCGATCGACGTTCGCCGTCGGTCTCTTCTGAGGATTTGGGTTCTTCTACCAGAAGGGTCCATTGGGAGGACACTCCGTCGGGCGATTCTGCTGCGACGGATTCTCAGGGTGACCTGCGCCAGGCCGTTTTGGCGCTCACCCGGTTGCTTTCTGGCAACCCTCAAGTTGGCCTCCCTGTGCCTCCTGAGGCACAACCTCCTTTGGTCGGTCGCCGAGATGTCTCGCCTGGCCCCTTGGATACTGCACAGTATTCACAGGAGGTTTCTGCTGGTCAGCCCGAGTTGGGCTACGTCTCCTCTGCTACGGAGGATGACGAGTATCTTGAAGGTGATGGGCCCCCCTCGTCAGTCTTGGAGCAGGCTTTGGATTTCGTCTTTGGCTTATTGCCGGACGTTCAACCTTCCGACCAGCCTTCTGTGACCGTCCGGCCGCGGTCCACTGTGGAGCGCCGTAACCCCGTTGAGCCTTCTAGCTCCGGGGCTTTGCGTCCTTTGCAATCGGCTCAGGTGGTTGAGTCCTTCCAGGGCTTAGACGCCAAAATGCGTTCTAAGGCCCTCAAGGGTTCCTTCTTTTCTAGAGCTGATGCCTTTCTGCCTCCATCGCGGTTTGGTGTGTACGATTCCGTCTCTCCACCAGTCTTCCAAGGGATGACTACTGTGGATGAGGATTCTTCTTCCCTCGGGTTGACTAAGCCTAAGTCGGCAGTTCTCCAGATGTCGGTAGTTGAGTCTATGGTGGGCCTGTCCCCGAGAGATGCTGGGTATGTTGTCTCTCGACCTCAGTTGTTCCATGGTTCCGTGGAAGCTGTTCGTGGCGATGTTCTTCGTCATTCGAAGGACCAGCTTTTTCTGAGACAGCTTGACCCACCTGCTGCTGCGGGTGGGGGTCGTTCCAGGCCCGCCAAGCGTGCTCCTGCGTCTGTCTCGTCGGCGACGTCGGCTCCGTCTGCTCCTTCTGCTCATAAGAAGCGCAGACGTGGCCAGGCCCGCTGGCAGCCTCAGGCTGGAAAGTCTCAGGACTCTGTCACTTCCCGAGGTGGTTTCTCCTCTCGGGGGCCTCGTCGAGGCCGCAAGTGAAGGTTCTCACCTCGATTCGCCTCCAGTCGGTGGAAGGCTGTCGCTGTTTTACGACCGTTGGACAGAGATAACGTCGGACTCTTGGGTCCTCGACGTCATTCAATCCGGTCTGCGACTGTCCTTCCATCGGCACCCCAGTTTATCTCGGGTGCCCCTTCCGACTCAGGTCCCTTCAGATTCTCTGCGTCGGGACCTTCTGGTGCAGGAGATCGACAATCTCCTCACCAAAGGGGCGATCGAGGTGGTCAGGAACACCCTTTCACCGGGGTTTTACTCGAGACTTTTCTTGGTGCCGAAGAAAAACGGCCAATATCGTCCTGTCATCGATCTGAGTACCCTGAACGAGTACATAATTGCTCCTCGTTTCAGTATGGAGACTTTCCGGTCGGTTCGACGTTCAGTTCATCAGGGCGATTTTGCGGCCAGTATCGACCTGAAGGATGCCTACTTCCATGTACCCATTCATCTGGCGTCACGGAAATACCTTCGGTTCTTGTTTCGGGATCGACTTTTTCAATTCAGAGCTCTCCCGTTCGGTTTGAACCTGGCTCCTTGGGCCTTCACCCGACTGATGTCACATGTGCTTGCTTTCCATCGCACTCAGTCGGCAGTGACTTCGTCAGCCTACCTAGACGACATCATCCAACGGCACCACGATGCTGCTGTTCTGGAGTTCGATGTCCGGCAGTTTCTTTGCCTGCTAGCGTCGCTGGGTTTCAGAGTCAATCGCGAGAAGTCGGATCTTCTTCCTTCTCAGCGATTCCGTCATTTAGGGATGGATTTCGACACTCTTCACAATGTAGTGTCGGTCCCCCAGGCTCGGGCGACGATTCTTTCCGCCTTGACTCGGGACCTGCTTCAATCTTCCTCGGTCTCGGCCAGGACTTTCCTTCGGATGCTGGGCCTTTGCGGTTCGGTGACAGATCTCATTCCGCTCGGTCGCTTGTTTGTCCGACCTCTCCAACACTTCCTGTTGGATCATTGGCGTCCGAATGTAGATCCGCTGGACCTGGAACTCACTATTCCTCGGTCTCTGCTTTGTCACCTCCGCACTTGGGCAGATATTCCCTGGCTGACACAGGGTGTTCCGTTGGATCTTCCTTTGGCCGATCGCATCCTTACTGCGGATGCCAGCGATCGGGGCTGGGGTGCGACGTTGGACCCTCTCGGTCTGTCTACTCACGGAGAGTGGGACAGCGAGCAGGTGGGCCTTCATATCAACCAGAAGGAGCTCCTTGCTCTTCTGTTGAGTTTTCGGCTTTGGATCCCTCATCTGTCGGACCATGTTGTCCTACTTCTTTCGGACAATTCGACAGTAGTGGCCTACATACGGAATCAGGGAGGCACACATTCGATTCCCATGTATCGGCTGTCTCGGGATCTTCTTCTGTTGGCGCGGGATGTGAACGCTCGGGTGTCCATTCGACACATTCCCGGGCGTCTCAACGTCCTAGCAGACTCCCTGTCCCGACGCGACAGTGTCCTTCCAACCGAATGGATGCTACATCGGTCGGTGTTTCCGGCGATTTGCGAGCAGTGGGGTGGTCCTCAGGTCGACCTTTTCGCTACTCGCTGGAATCATCAGGTAGAGACTTTTGTCTCCCCTTGTCCAGATCCTCTGGCATTTGCAGTAGACACTCTGTCTCTGGACTGGACAGGTTGGGTCGGCTATGCCTTTCCTCCTGCACCGATTCTTCCCCAAGTTTTAGCGAAGATTCGTGCTTGCAGTTGCAGGATCATTCTGATCACACCCCTGTCTCCACAGAGGGTGTGGATCAATCTGCTGCGGCCTCTATTGGCCGATCGACCGATTCGTCTACCTCTACGTCGCGATCTTCTTTCACAGGGTCGTCCCAGGAAGTATCACAACAACATGGCGAGCCTGTCCCTTCACGCCTGTCTTTTATCAGGTCCAGTCTCCGACGTAGAGGTTTTTCGAGACGATCAGTGGAGTGCATTTCTGCATCGCGGCGACCTTCCACTGGAATGACTTATGCCGCCAAGTGGAAGGTTTTCTGCCGCTGGTGTTCAGATCACAATGTGAATTACCGTGATCCGTCAATCGCTCAAATTACGGATTTTCTGGTTTTCCTTTTTGACTCCAAGGGCCTCCAGCCTATTACGATTAAGGGCTATCGGTCTATGCTGTCTGATACTTTCTCTTATGTGGGGAAGCGGTGTATCGGTCGTAATCTTTTCCTCTCCAAACTTATTCGGCACTTTTCTTTGAAGAGGCCTCGAGTTTTGCGTCTTACACCCAAGTGGAACTTGGCATGGGTGTTGCACTGTTTGGAGGGGGCGCCATTCGAGCCTTTATCTGAGACCGACATGCGTTTTCTCACCTATAAGACGGCTTTTCTTCTAGCGTTTGCTTCTGCTCGTCGAGTCAGTGAGCTTCATGCGCTATCTGTTGATACTGCCTTCTTCCGAAATGAGGCTAACAGTGTCACATTCACTACTGATTGCTCTTTTCTGGCTAAGAATCAACTCCCCGATTCGGTACCTCCTCCCATCTGCATTCGGGCTCTCCCTGCTGTAGATGGACGGAGGCCTCTTCTTTGTCCTGTTCGTGCGGTCAAGACTTACATTACTCGCACTCCGTTCATTAGGAGGGGTCGGAAGAGATTCTTTCTGTCTCTCATTCCTAAGAGGCAGTCTATCTCTTCCCATTCTATTTCCAGGTGGATCTGTCTTGCAATCAAGCTGGCTTATTCTCGCTTGTCTGCATCAGATCTTGTTTCGAACCGGCTTAATGCTCACGAGGTTCGTGCCATTTCTACATCCTGGGCGTTCTCCAATTCTGTTTCGCTCCGTGATGTTATGAATGCGGCTTACTGGAGGAATGCTTCTACCTTCTCCTCCTTTTATCTCCGCCACCTTCAGCAGCAATCTGAGGACCTTTATTCTTTAGGCCCTCTCGTTGCTGCTCAGGCTGTTGTGCACCCTCGTTAAAATTGTTTTTGTCGAGGTTCCGCTTCGCTCAGCCTTGTTCTTTTCAGGTGCCTTCTCTCTTCTGTCTTCATTATAGGTTTTCGTTTTTGTTCTCTGCCATCCTTGCTTTCGTTCTGCTACTCTTGTTGGTACTGGTTATGTGATTCACCTCCTCCTATTGTTTATTCAGCCAATTGTAAACAATTGTGAGTAGGTTGAAAAGAAATTAAAATTTTTTAGTAAATTTTGTTTCTTAACATACCTACCACAATTGTTTACCGGAAGCCCACCCTCCTTGGGGATATCTTTGATATCGATGCCTCCCCGCTAAATCACAAACTTCTCGTTGGCGGAAATACGGAATTGACGTCACGGTTGTTGCGCATGCGCTCGGTAAACGCAAGAGGTGTGCAGAGAGAGTACCTGTAATTTCGAGCACTGGTCTCGCTCGACCCTTTTTTCGATCTTTTTCGTGCTTTTGCACTCTCGTACTTTTCCAACTCGTTTGGAAAAGATTCTAAAAGCTTGAGTTAGTTCCGAAGTAGGGCTTGCACTTATGTTACAGCCAATTGTAAACAATTGTGGTAGGTATGTTAAGAAACAAAATTTACTAAAAAATTTTAATTTCAAATCAAATAAATTTACCAAGATTAGCATTCAATTTTAACAGAATATTACATGAACTGAAGTAGATTCAGCAGTAAACTTGGAGCTTATTCAACGCAGTCGCATTTCGAAACAAAGGAGATATGAACAGATGGCATATCGAACCAGTTTTGGTTCTGTATAGAACCAAAACTGGTTCGATATGCCAACTGTTCATATCTCCTTTGCTTAATAATGATTTGAGACAACCTCGTATGAGCTCCAAATGTATGGCCGAAACCCCCTCAATTTATGTTTAATTCTGTTAATATTTATTGTTAATCTTTATAAATTTATTTGATTTGGACATCTTCTCAGTGGTTTACAACGGTCTTTGCACAGGCACAAATGGCTTCAGTTAATAAACACACACACATTTCCGTGAATCTTCATTTCTGACGGCCTCTTCTTTTGTTCTTCATTGGATTCTTCTTCCTCCTCCATCAATTCGGGTAGGTTGTAAATATAAGAATATTGTTGAGCATATTGTCTATGTTCTTCTATAACATCATCTTCTTTATCCCAGAATCGCACAGCTATTCCACAATGAAAACATTGAGTTCTGTCTCCTGTCCACAAATACAAGAAGCCAGCTCTCGCTAGTTCTTTCGAGGTTTTTGCACTTTCTCTTTGTAACATATTTTCAAAAGTCTTGAGGGTGTGTACTTTCAATGCATACTTCATGTGGCGCGATGGTCTCTGCACTGGCTCGAATTTCTCTAGAACAGTCGGTGAACGAGAGTCTCCAGGTAGCATCTGCTTCAGTACTTTTTTGTGGAACATCCTGATAAAACGTTTCTTGGAAATGGATTTCTTGAATCTTGGATTCTCGTTTCTTGGTTAAATTCATTCAGAGTCATCGTGATCAAACATGGAATTGTGAACATTCTATCTATTCATCCTTCTTCTTTGGTTTTCTGCCTCTCTTTGGTTTAGTGGTGTCTTCTTGATTCTGTTCAATGTTTCTCTTCTTTGCTATGGACACTGCTTTGGTGACCCGACCCCAATCTTCTGTGGAAAACTTGAATCCAACATAATTCTTGAACAGCTGAATCTGTAATTCGATGTTGGTTTTGAAGACGGTTTTGCTAGTAGACATCCTTCTCCTTTGGCTGTCGGCACACAAATGACGATTTTCGCTGAAAAGTTCCTTTTATAGTTTTTTCTTCCTAGCAGTGGCACCTAGTGTCAGATTTCATTTATCACGTCATCAACCAACACGTCATTGTCTATTAGATCGGTTGTAAACATACCGACTATTTTGTCCATTAATGCACCTCGACAGTGATGTTTGAGATAAAACAAGCAATACTGTCCACACACTGGTAACGATCCTTGAAGACGTTTTTTGTTGTATTTCCAATATCTGGAATTCTTCTTGAGAAAATTGTGGAATGGTCTGTGTATTGGGGGTAATCCATAGGAGTCAAAGTATTTTGCGACTTTATGGCTCACGAAGACAGCCGCCCAATGTTCTCCTTTTCTGTGTTCTGGATCTGTGTTGACTATCAAAGCCACTGGTCTGTGATCTGGTAATCTTCTTGGTAATCTGTTTCTTACAAATACGACCAAACAAATTCTCATCAAACAATCATCTGATCGGAGGGCGTTCTTCAATTGCAACGTGTTCATGTCGTGTAGTCGAAAATGACTTGTCTGTTCTTGTCCACTTCTATGATGTTTTGGAATTCCGCATACACCAGTACGTTGATCGTGGTCGGCAACGGATCTTCGAAATGGACTTCCAGTCTCAAATGTCACCAAATCGAAGTGGTGTCCATGTGATAGGTCTGGAGTCAGGTCAAATACGAACAGCGTTATCCTTTTATATACTCCTCTCGGCTAATGTGGTTTCCTTCATTCTCGTACATCTGTCCGGTTCCTTGGAACAGGGTTGCATAACATCTCACCACTTCTTGTTGATCGAATCGAGGTTGTAAAGGTTTTGCAGGAATCTGTTGTCCATCTACATACAGAGCAAAGTAATTGATGTTGTAGTTTTTAAAATTATATGGATTCTTTGAAAAAATTCCTTTGAAGGCGTCGTTGTCCACGCATCCCACCACGATGCGTTTCGGAAGTTGGCCAAGAAATAAATTTTCTTGTGTGATGCTGCGATTTCCCTTTGGCACTGAGAACACTTTGGGTTCCACGCGGCCGATGGGATATTTTGCCGTTGCTTTTGCCAATGCTTTTTCGTGAGCCATTCTCACGACCGAATGGAGTCTCTCTTTACGTACAAACATGAAGGGTCCATAATCTTGATTTTGTAAGTTTCTACATCTGCCATCAAGGCAAATGCATCCTTGGCTCTGTTCATTTTTACGTGAAAGTTAACCCCATTCAGTAGGTAACGTGTTTGAGAACACATGTGCAAGTGCAATCTTCCTGCCATGTCCAGGATTTTACTTTCCGGGGTAAACTTTTTTCCTCGTGGCAAATCCACTGTTATCTTCTGTGAGATCTTCCATGTGGCCAGTCGTGTCCTTGTTCCATAAGGCATTAGTCAGTTGTGACTTTTTTTGGCTGATGGTCCATAACTTAAAAAAGTCTCGATGTAGCACGCCCTGTAGTGGTAAATGTTGTTGGAAGGAGACACCAGTTTCTCATTCAAACTGATGTCGATTTGACTGAATGGGGAATGCAGCCATAAATTGACCGGCCCCACTTTGGCATCATTTGTGATTGCTGCTCCATTGGAATCTACAATCTTTGCCTTAACATACAGATATGTCTGTGCCAGATTCAAATAATCATCTCCCAACCCCGCGATATTGAATTCTATCGGTCCACTGTTTACCATAGTAGCCAATGGTCTGTGTCCCACCCATTGTCCATGTTCCACACTGGTCTGTGTTGGTGGTATTGAAAATAAGTCGAGTTCACTATTTACACACTCACAGGATTTGTCGTTGATGAGAGACATCACGCACCGAGAAAGTCTTGCGACTGTACTGCTCTCTTTCCTTTTATCGATTTACTGGCAGTGCGTGGTGCACGCCTTTTTATACCTTTGCGGCCGGGTGGCTTCGAGCCACCCACCACTTCATTCCAAGCTCCCGCTCCAGCCTCTTTTAGTCTGTTGATCGCTGCCTGTTTCATATTTTCCCTTTGATGACATCTCCAGCGAATGCTGCTCCTTTTTAATGAGCTGTCTTCCCATTGTTTTGACCGTAGTTTTCAATAAGGGTAACACCATATTCTTCAGTCCTTCCAATATACTACCCAAACCATACCCTCTCTGTATCTGTGTTCCAGAAAAAGCTGGTAGCCCGTTCCCAGCTTGTTTCGTATAATACTCCGCGTACAACTTGGCATTACAACAGTAAGTCATGTCTATGTGAAATGAAGAGATCTTCGATTTCGGAAATGAAGTGTCACTGGCACCTTCCCAAACTCGAATGGTACATTGGCTCCTGTGTAGTCCCCTATATAAACACTGACGGTTCCAAAATTCTTTCGTTCCACTGGTATGTAGTACACGTTCACAAACGTCTTGGAGATAATACTTCCATATTTGCCCCTCACGGGTACGGTGCGAAGTAGATGCACCCTCGCATCTCCCACGTCTTGGTCACGAACCAAGTCACAGAAGACATACAGTGAATAGAAACCTTGGTTGACATCGGCCACTCGAGAAAATTCGTAAGAGCCAGCTTTGAACACACACTCGTCAAAATCAAAGATCTTTTGGAGAGTCGAACTTAATGTGACTACGACCCCATCTCTTACCTTGATTCGAACTTTACCAGTGACCTCGTCCAATTCAAAATCTATCTTGTCGTGACCAGGTAGTTGTACAACTTTAACATAATTGATGCCCCGTATTACATCGGAAAGTTCCGAATATCGACCTTCTTTCAGACTGAGCTGATAATGCTTTTTCGAATTCCAATACACTGTGACGAAAGCTTCTTCCCCACGAATGTTAAACCAAGAGTTTGGATACGGAATCTCTGTCAAACCCACTTCGCATTCCCAGTGAGATTCACCATTTGTGATAACTGTGTGGTGTACGTAGTCAGCGTATTCTCTGGGAACACGTTCATTGAACTGTTACTTGGTAGGGTCAAATAAAACATCACTTTTTCTTGATGGTCGGATTAGGTAATAAATATCCTAGAACAGCCGTCCACGGCTTGCTATCTGTATTATCGAGGGTGAGGTTAACAATGCCTGTGAGATGATGATGTACAGTATGATTATTTGCGAAAAAATAACTGATTTCGCTCCTAGGAACTCTCTTTCCAAATAGAGGCTAAGGTCCATTTTATCTTCTTTCGTCTCAGGGAAACTCGAGCTGGTTCATTTCCTTTTATAGGCGAGCTGATGCTCGTGGATCCACGAGTTGAAGGATGAAGGGTATCCTAACCACTTCACGAATAATTTCCTTTTCTTACCTCGACCACGTAATTTGAGTACGCGTTCGATTTTGTAAATAGTTTTGTGTGTGTGTGCCACTCGTTGAAGTTC
Source organism: Pictodentalium vernedei (assembly GCA_031216915.1). Taxonomy (NCBI): domain Eukaryota; kingdom Metazoa; phylum Mollusca; class Scaphopoda; order Dentaliida; family Dentaliidae; genus Pictodentalium; species Pictodentalium vernedei. The sequence goes on along the minus strand of CM062292.1, from coordinate 68,949,631 downwards.
TTCAGTGTAGAAGGATCATTTCAGCATCGTCTTTTAGGGCGTATGTGACTGGATGACCCTTTTTGACAGATGCCATCGTGAATAACTCCTCGGTCCAGTTGGGTAAATAACCCTTTTCAAACGTTTTCTTGACTTTACTGATACTCACTCTGTCTCCCACTTTGGGGCCTTGTGATTTATAGGTTGTCCATACAACCTTTACCAAACTTCTTGGTTTTCAAAGTTGACACTTACGGGAGACAAACCAATGCTTCGGTGATGAGTGTGATTATATGATTTGACCAATTTTGAAAGTGGAAAAATCAGTGTGTCGTTCTTGGTAAAATATTTCCACACCTCAGTTTTCAAAGTGCTATTGAATCTTTCTAGAATGGGACATTTTGTTCCCACGTTGTGTGTAGTGAAAAAATCGACTCTGTGATCTTTGAGAACATTTTGAAATTTTCTGTTCTGAAATTCTTTGCCTTGATCAGTTTGTAATTTTTCTGGTTTACGCCCTTGTTTGAAAATTTTAGGCGAAAGCTTTTACTATGGAATCACCGAATTTATTTGTAATGGCATCACCCAAAGCATATTTACTGAATACATCTGTACACGTCAACAAAAACTTCATGTTTTTGTTGAATTTACTTATGTTTGTTAAATCCACCAAGTCAGCTTGCCATTGTGCATCTATACCACTAACTATTACTTTTCTTCTAGGAAATGTACGACGAACAGGTTTGTGAAGAGTGTATGTGTCATGAATCTTTAACCATTCACGACTTGTTTAGTCGTTTTCTTAGACGCTCTACGTAGAGCGTCCACACCTCCAAAACTATCAGGAGCTTCCATATCATAGTACAGCAGCTCATCCATGACCCAACCAACTCATCAATGGAAACCAGGCCTATTTATACCTCAGACCATGGGATCTTCTTAAGTTTCTTTCGTTTAGAAGGCTTCGTCTCCACCTTTACAGGTCATATCTCATATGTTCAGGAGTCCTGTTTGAGATCGATTAAAAGGTAACCATACGGACCCGACGTGGCCTCTTCGAAAACATCTCTTAGAAACTTGGAATGGTCCAGGGTACATCTGCGCTGCCAAGTGTGTGATCTGGGAACGATCCCTAGGATTTTTAACCAAGATCATGGAATGACTATTGAGAGCCACAGTTCTGTGGACTTTGTTCTTGTCGAATAAATTTTGAACGATGTACATGACACTGATATTACGATGATGACTACCTTTGGTAAACAATTTAGACACTCACTCGAACATCAGCATCGAGCATCAGCTCATCCAAGATGATTAAAGAATCAAACTTGAATTCTTGGGGAAGACCCTCTACAAATTCTACTTGGGGCAAGGTATTGTATAGTGATACAGTGGAGCCCACTTAATTGGATATCTCTTATACCTGTTAATTGAATATAATTTTCAAACACAAAACCATTTACCATACCTTCAGTACAAATTTGATCTGTTAATTGCATATGGGTTGTAGAGTAAATTCCTGTTAATTGTATATAAATTTGGGTAATATGTCGAAAAAATTACTGTGACACGCACCAAATTCCCCTTATTTATCAACCTTTTTGGCCTCACCACATCCAATACAGGCATTTAGTCTATTATATCTTGTTTGACAGAGCTCTATGAGCTCTGTCAAACAAGATATAATAGAATGAATGCTCAGTTTACACCAGAACACAGGAAACTGGCCAAATCCCTGTTAATTGTATACTCCTGTCAATTGAATAATTAATAATAATAAATGGATATTCAATTAAGAGGATTCTACTGTACCAAATAATGTGATTAGGGGGGGGGGGGGGATGGGTGTGATAATTCCTTGAATGTGTTGAATAACACGATTCACAAAGGATGATTTACCACTACCAGTAGGACCGCAAGTAAACAAGTAAATGGATGCTTCCAGCGAGGATCAATGTTTACCTAAGAACATGATCTACTCGTCCTTTTATACGTTTCGTCCTTGCCCAATGGAACTCATCAGGTGGCTTAGGGGCTACCACGGCGACAGTGGGGTAATTACAGTACTCTAACGGCAACGATGTTGGGAAAATACACATAGTAATTAACGTTGGTGGCCTTCTGATTTTAATAGTGACCTGGGACAGGTCAAGCTATATAATCCCGCCCTGAAGATGAAGATTACATAACCTGAGTGCATTACCACCTTTTTTTCTTATTTTGCTACTTTTTTTCTTCTTTTTCTTTCTTTTTTTATAAAATTATGCACAACTTTACATCTCTGCAGCCTTCATGGACTCTATCACTAAATCCATAATACAACATCTCTATTCATTTGTGAGAGGTTTCTCAAACAGTTCTTCGAATTCAGCTTGCACGGGTAGTGGGTTCATAGATGAACGGCTCTCGTGCCACATTAAATGTACAGTGTCTTTGTTAACTCTTGACAAAGCCTTGTCAAAACACGTGATGATTCGTTCCTCTAATGTCATCATAAGGCACACATTATACTGTAGTTGACTTGGGTGATCTATTATGCAACCATAACATTCTTCTTTAACAACAGAGTTGAAGAGTTCTTCAACACATTGAGCATAAGCAATACAAAATGCATGTTGTATACGAATTGTCCTGATTTCAGCATCCACTTCGTCAACGATCGGCTTCTTTATTCTCTCTGGCATCTTCTCATCTTCTCTCTCAATTGAAATAATTGATGCCACTCCCTGTAGAAATCTATTTTATTCTACTATCCGCCCAGTATCCACTTCATCGACAAACAACTTTCTTGGTCTCTTTCGAGCAGGAACACCTAAAGGTTTCTTGAAGATAGGAAATAGGCGATCTTCTTGACTTGGTCCCTCTTTGGGAAGCAGTAGTTTGTTAACTTCAGCATCGATCTCTTGAAGGTGGTTCTTGAGTTCGTTCCATTCTCCTGTAGACAGTGTAATTCCAGTCTTGGTTGGTATATTGTCGTTGAGATATCTTATGTGGATCTTCACATCACCTTGGAAAGTATTCACGTTGACGTGGGTGTGTCTGGTTCCGAGACGAAACATCTTCTTGATCTGTTCAATGCAAAGGTTCAAAACACAGTTATGCAAACATGATTAGACATCTGTATTTAAACATTTCTGATGGACGTGATTGAAAACAGCATGTACTTTTGGTAAATTTTGATCAAGTTTTCGATCTTCGAGTCGGATTTGTGTTTGTTTCCCATAGGAATACGGGTTAAACTTGGAAAAATTAGGAATTTAACATAGAAAGTAACGGGAAAGAAACACAACAGGAAATACACTAATCTGATTGGTCAGTTAAGAAATGTCTTGATCCTCAACTGTGGGATCATGTAGTTAAAGGGTCTATTAATGTGAACTAAAGTGGTTAGGGGGATCAGTTATGGGTGTTAATAGAGGGCCCACCGGGAAATTTTTCCGTGGACCGTACGGCCAGTCTGCCTCTGCCTGCTCGAGCATCGGTCATCTCTCATGGAAAGAAATACATAAATTGGAGTCGGCCAATAGGTTTTTCTTCTATCCTACATGTATTAGGCAAATGTCATCATAGTGTAACCTTCAGATCATCCCTACGTGTTTTATCCATAGGAAAAAAAGAATGAAACCGGTTCCTCCCGGGCAACAACATCCCACAGAATATTTGATAAAATGATAATTTTCAGTTTACTCCGTGCCAATTTGTTTTTATTTTATTGAACTTTATAAGCATTATTTCAAGAATACCTGAAGACAGTTTAAATGCTTCCTCAGGGATACGGTCATCACTGTTAAAGGCACGGTCATCGTTTAATAACATCATATTTTCAGTGTGTAAGTGTCAAAGAAGAAGTGTTCATTATTTTTAATAACATGATTTGCATTGATCGTGACGCGGGCATCGCGTGAATGCATTCAGTTCAAAATAATCTTCCATTAACATGTTTCAAATTAATTGCTTTGTCCTAAACATTAGTTTTACTCACTCAAACCTTTGAACACTGATGCGTAGTCTGCGTCGGTTGCGCCCACTTTTGTAATAATTTGCCCTTTTGCAAGAGGTCCCCACTTTTGTAATAATTTTTTAGCCCTTTTATAAGAAGTCCCCACTTTTGTAAAAATGTTTAAGAACTTTTGTAAGAGGTCCCCACTTTTGTAATAATTGACCCTTTTGTAAGAGGTCCCCCTTTTGTAATAATTTTTTAGCCCTTTTGTAAGAGGTCCCCACTTTTGTAATAATGTTTTAGCCCTTTTGTAAGCGGTCCCCACGTTTGTAATAATTTGCTCTTTTGTAAGAGGTCCCAACTTTTGTAATAATTTTTTAGCCCTTTTGTAAAAGATCCCAACTTTTGTAATAAAGTTTTAGCCTTTTTGTAAGATGTCCCCACTTTTGTAATAATTTGCCCCTTTGTGAGAGGTCCCCACTTTTGTAATAATTGTTTAGCCCTTTTGTAAGAGATCCCCACTTTTGTAAAGATGTTTTAGCCCTTTTGTAAGAGGTCCCCACTTTTGTAATAATTTGACCTTTTGTAAGAGGTCTCCACTTCCGTAATAATTTGTTGGCCCTTTTGTAAGAGGTTCCCACTTTTGTAATAATGTTTTAGCCCTTTGTACGAGGTGCCCACTTTTGTAATAATTTGCCCTTTTGTAAGTGGTCCCCGCTTTTTGTAATAATGTTTTACCCTTTTGTATGAACTCCCCACTTTTGTAATAGTTTATTAACCCGTTTGTAATAGTTTCTTCTTCTGACCGAAAAACATGATTTTAATTAATTTTGAAGTATTGTTCATAACATTTGATATCTGCCCAGAGGGTTTGAGTTGGAGAGAGAGAAATTCGACCAGAAATTCGAGTTTGGCCAAAATTGGCGGAAAATTTCGATGTCTGGTTTTCAGCGTCAATGGCTTGTTTTTGACACTATTCACGCTCCTCGTTGGCAATTGGGACAAACATCGTGCGTTTTCCCGATTTTTCATCTAAGTAAAATGTCACACTTTTGTAATAATATTTTGACCCTTTTATAAGAGGTCCCCACTTTTGTAATAACTTTTTAGCCCTTTTGTAAGAGGTCCCAAGTACTGTAATAACTTTCTAGCCCTTTTGTAAGATGTCCCCACTTTTGCAATAGTTTTTCAGCCCTTTTGTAATTTCTTTTTCTGAACTGAAACCATGATTTTAATTAATTGTGAAGTTTTTTTCATAACATTTGATACCTACCCAGAGGGTTCGAGTTGAACATGGGGAATTTCGATCGTAAAATCGAACTTGGCCGAAAGGGGCAGAAAGTTTCGATGTCTTGTTTCCGCGTCTGTGGCTTGATTTTGACCCGATTTGCGCGCCCCCCCCCCCCCCCCCCACCCTCCCCCTATAGGAAATAGAGTGTTTCTCGATTTTTCATCTATGTCAAATGTCCCATTTTTGTAATACGTTTTTGGCCCTTTTGTAAGGGGTCCCCACATTTGTAATAATTTTTAGCACTTTTGTAAGAGATCCCCACTTTTGTGATAATTGTTTAGTCCTTTTGTAATAGTTTCTTCTTCTGACTGGGAAACATGCTTTTAATTAATTTTGAAGTTTCTTTTCATGAGATTTGGATTCTGTCCAATAGGTTCGAGCTGGACACCGAGTTTCACCCGGAAAATAGAAATTTCAACGTCTGGATTTCTGCACCAGTGGCTTGTTTTTACCCGATAGATTTTTTTTTTGGGGGGGGGGGAGTGGTAGGGTGGATGGGGGCTGTAACACTCAGTAGTGTAATAATCAACCAGTAGTGTAATATTAACCAGTAGTGTAATAAACAGTAACCAGTAGTGTAATAATCAACCAGTAGTGTAATACAAATCCACCAGTAGTGTAATAACCAGTAGTGTAATAAACTTAACCAGTAGTGTAATAAACATCCATGAAAACAAACAATTTTTCAACAAAATTTGAAATTTGTTTGGGGTGGCTCAAATCATAGTTTGGGTACATCTTATCGATTTTTAATCATTTTATCATACGTTTAAATGTGTTTTACAGGTAAAACGGCATTTCGTGGGTTCATTAGGGCGAAGAAAGGTATTTTTATGATGTTTTTGTGATGCGCGTATTTTCTGGTGTTTAATGTCACTTTCTGCATTTGTGGCTTTTTGTAAATTCAAAGTTGGCCAATTATTTATGATAATGTTGTGCTTTTGAGAGACTTTTTACCACAGGCATAAGTTACAAGATAACTTACAGGTGCTGAAGTATGATATTCAAAGGCGTGTCTACTGCGTGTTGTCTTCAATAATTACATTTAATACGGCCCTGACGCATCACTAAAGGTCTCCCACACCCCCATCTCCCACTTTACGCGTCTACCTTTACGGGGGGGGGGGGGGGGGTATCTTATTGTTGACATTATATGATTTTTAGTTAACTTATACCCTGAGTAAAGGAGCATCGATCTCCTTGGCTTCTAAAGAAGTGTTAATTCTATTAGTTCTGGGTGAGATATTGTTTTTAACTTTCTATGTGGCAAATCTCAATCCAGTGATAGTTATTTACCGCACTAATACTGGTAGTGGTAGTTGAACTAGTACTAGTAGTGGTGGGTGTACTAAGACTAGTAGTAGTAGTGGTAGTTGCAACAGTAGTAGTACTACAACTATTGGTAGTAGCTGTACTAGTATTGTTAGTGATACTTGTATGAGTAGTGCAAGTGGTACTAGTGTTAGCACTGGTAGTCGTATTGGTACTAGTAGTGATAGGTGTACTAGTACTAGTACTACTGGTACTAGTACTACAACTAGCACTGGCAGTGTAACTAGTACTACTGCTACTAGTAATAGTTATAATAGAACTACTATGGTAGTGGTAGTTGTACTAGTTCTAGTTCCAGTAGTAGTTGCACGCAGTAGTAATACTGGAAGTGGTAGTTGTACATAGTACTATTAGATAGTACTAGAGAATAGTACTGCGTGGATATTACTCGTGAATAGTACTAGTGAATAGTACTTTAGATAGTACTAGAGGATAGTACTAGAGGATAGTACTAGTGGATAGTGCTGGTGGCTAGTGGAGAGTACTGGTGGATAGTAGTAGATTGTAGTAGCAGTAGGATATTTTAGTACTAGTAGTAGTAGTAGTAGTAGTAGTATATTTTAGTAGACAGTAGTAGATATTAGTAGATACTAGATATAGACAGTAGATAGTGAATAGCAGTAGTAGTGGTAGTAGTAGTAGAAGATACCAAATACCTAGATGAGGATATGATGAATGACAGATTGTGCCTTAATAAGGAATATCCTCATGGTCCTCATGCCTCGTGCGATGAAAGAGGGTGCCAAATGTCAGTCGCGAGAGTGTCATACCTAGCTAGGACTAGAGCTAATGATAAGGCCATAGCCAGGTACCTAAATAGATTAAGAATGGGCAGTAGATGGTCCAAGCAGTCAAAAAGGTGGTTTCTGTACAGAATTCAAGCCACATAAAGACGAGGATTCTGGAAGAATCCGTACCTAATAAAATCCTGTAACAGAGTGGAAAAGAGGATTTGGCTGCAAGGCCACTCTTAGTAAAAGTACTCTAGTACAATCAAGCACCGCATTTCTAAGGTCATATAGCACTAAGTGGTACCCTGGGCAGGCAGATCCGTGTCCGTTAGAAACGAGGATTCTGGGGGAACCCGGGTCAGGTAAGGGCCAAGAACATAGAAAACGAGCTTTCTTCGCTAATCCGAGCCAGATAAATAGTTGTCGGTCTGATTTAGATATTCATTATACTCCCGTCCAATGGAACTTACCCTCAAAACATATCCTCATTCTATTCGAAGCCATTGGGTCCATATAGCAACCACGTGCTACCACAAAAACCAAGATGGCGGTCTCCAGTATTTAGAATAGACGGCCCTATGGAAATGACGTCACAACATGGCCACTCACGCGGGCTACCACAACAACACAACATGACGTCCCTGGGTCCCGTGACTATAACGCCCCTTGCGCCTCTCCCTTTCTCTCCCCAAATGAGGGACATTTATCCACGACACACTTCTAATGTAGTAAAGAATGTGTTAACCCATCAAGGAACTCTGCTGAAACAATATTTTCTGAATGAGTTCAAGCTTTTTACATTAAATTTAAATCATCACAGGATCTAAATAGCTGTCTACCATTGGTAATCGAGAACAATCACTTGACATGGCAGACTGAAATGGCAGTGGAACTCCAAAGCACCCACCCTATTCACCTCGCCTAAGATACCCTCTACTCTCTTACCGACCTCCTCCTTCAAGGTGGAAAAAATAACTGACCGCAGATTTTAGATAACCCCCCCCCCCCCCCCCACCGCACCTTCATAAAATATGGTAAAGTGTCTATGCTCAAGGAATATGAATATGATGAGCACCCCTCCCAGAAGAAAAACTAATTTTAGAATTCGAAACGGTCAACTAGACTGAAAAAGCCAAGCATAATGATACAGCGACTGAAATGGGTAAATGTGAGAGAGACTTCCAGAGATTCGCCGGGGCCGTATTAAATATAATTGTAGACAACGCAGGAGATCACACAATTCTAGCAATTGAATACCACACTGTTTCTCAAAAGCACAGCATTACTATAAATAAATGGCCAACTTTGAATTTACGTAAAGCCACAAATGCAGAAAGTGACATTAAACACCAGAAAATAGGCACATCACATAAAATTATAAAAATACCTTTCCTCGCCGTATTGAACCCACGAAATGATGTTTGACCTGCAAAACGCCTTTAAGGGTACGATAAAATGGTTAAAAACCCTACATCCAGAGGGCACCTTCCAGTATTGAGAGGAAGCTAAATATAGTTTGCCGACTCACTAGTCAGAAAACGACACCCTGGGGTGGCGATAATCGCAAAAGTCTCATTGGATGAGTTCTTGACCACTAAATTCGGTCTGTGGCTTCACATGCGGGCGACTGATGGCGACTTGCATCAAGGCAGAAGTTGAAGGATTGAAAATGCGAGCAATGGCGTCACAGGTTAGGTCTCCAAGGCCACTGAAAAAACGGCGCATTAAACACCTACATACATGTGATCACTGACGCTCTACACAACATCGACGAAGGCCGCTATGCCTCGGTTTATCGACTCGAGGCGAACGGTTTGTATGTGAGCAGGTCGGAGGCACTTTCAGACACATAGTGTTCCTCTACCCAATAATCGAATATAAAAAAAAAAAACGTAACAGGCCTTCTAATGGATCTTGTCGGACAGCGAAATCTATATCGTGTATTCCAGAGAGCATCTCTGCGACTATTTGCGGAACTTCTACAACCAATTCAAGAGAGAACCAACCCTGTACCGAGTCTGCCTCCCCCGCTTGAAAGTTTTTATCAAGTAGCAGGACTTTCAATGGCTGCAGAGAAAAGTGTGTGGGTGATGACCCAAAAAGTGTGTGGGTGATGACCCAAAAATAACGTCAGTCCCGAGAGACCCAAGAGAGCAGATCCACTGGGGTGCTTTATTTCACTGCAAAGACCCTAACTGTTTTGAAAAATGTCTTCGGGATAACGATGTAATTTCTTCACGTGAAGAACAAACTCCAGCCACTGTCCGAAATCGAGTACACTAAACTGCTTATAAGGTACTTGATACGCAGTTTCATAAGCAAGCATATGTGAAGCACTTTTGCTTGCTATTTCAACACTTGCTGTCTCATCATGCCAGGCTACTATTTTGTGTTACGGGTTTTACGAATATTTGAGACTTACAGTTAAAACTAGAAGTTCTGCCACGAAATGCGCACAAATAGCACGTCGATTTGCGCGTTAATCTACGCGTTATCACCATAGTAAGGCTACCAAATTCTGTACATATGGCCTGTGCACAAGCAACGTTTCAGCCAATGGACCTCCTTGTAACCCGGAGGTCCATTGGCAGAAACATTGCCTGTGTTTTCTATGAGTAACCAGGAGAATCTGTCGTGCTTTGGATGCCATTCGATATGGCAATTGCGTGCAATTCCTACGCGCAATTAAGCCTAGATAAGCGCACAGTTCGTGACAGGACTTCTAGGTTTAACTGTAGGAGTTCAGTGGCCATAGCGTTTCTCAAAGTAAGAACGTTAGTGTAACTGTTCCGTTTGGAAGAACTTAACAACTGTAACATAAACTCCAAGGACCTTCTAAACCGTCTTCTGAAGGATGATACTGCCGCTGGAGTTCACACACAGAAGGACTTTGGACATGCTCAAAAAGAGCATCAGCTAATGGAGACTCAAAAGAGAGTCTGCAGAACTGCAACGAAAACAAGAATGGCTGTAGAAGAGGGGTAAGGATGAGGGAGGGGATGGTAAAGAACACAATGTTTCCTCTCAGCTAAATAGATCAACCTCATGGACGACAAAGAGATTCTGAGGCTTTACATAAGGTGCGAAGCGCGATGAGGCGTTACGGCGACAAAGACTTTGGGTACCACGGTCTTACAGTTTTATACGGCAGCAGCCTGTATGTTTCTGCCCATTTGTTTGGCATGCTCTGAGAACGGCGACGTGTGATCTGTCCCACAAGTATGGCATATACCTATTGCCAATTTGGACATGTTTATCCCGTGACTATACCAGACTATGTCAGACAATACTACGTCGACATAGATAGGGACATCCACACTGGAGACGCGGGGGGTAACAGCCTCGTCTAAAAATTTCAAACTTCAAAATGAACCTATTGGCCAGAGGTGATGCTGAAGCGGATGAAAGAAGAAGGTGGGTGCTGGTCAGAAAAGGGTTACTCGAGGCTAAGTCTGCAATACACGAGAACAACCAGGGAGCAGATATTGACTTGTCTGAACAACATGAGCGTGTGAGGAGTCAAGAGCGGTGACAGAAACCACCACAAGCCTGGACATATCTTTGTCGGTCTGGTAGTTATAGATTGCATATGGCTGCGGACCCAACGAAAGCCACCTCGTAGAACGTCACCAGTGGTGCCAGTTCCCGTGTCTAGTACATATGCCCAAAGTGTTGCTAAACACCAAGGATCTGATGTTAAATTAAAGGTTAAGCCTGGCCCGTTCTATATGCAGTAATGGTAATAACAATGTTTTTTCGCGAGCGCAGACGATAATATGCTGGTAAATATGGCCTACCACTCACCTGTGGTATCTGCCTTGGCCATGGGCTATGCGCGCCTAGGCAAAATAGCGATGGGAGAATAAAACCACCCGATATTTTGAAATAATCTATTACAATCTATATTGTTGCATTAGCGGTGGCTGCTCTTGTGATGTTGGCGGGCCGCCTTAGTGAACGCACTTGCCTACAGTGAATCAAACTACCTCTATGAAGCTCAGGTATCGACGCCGAACGGAAGCGACATGATAAGGCTCTAGAAAAGCCCTAAGCTACCCAAGCCTCGAAAAAGGATAGAGTGACTTGACTGGATCAAAAAAGAACTTCGGCGTCAAGGCCAGGTTGTACACACTTTCAGTTATGGTGACGAGACATTGTGCGAATGAGCTCTGATTGTTACTGGCGATCGTTGCACCCAACACACCCATGGCCCTGCGTCCCATCTTTCAGATTTGTCTACGCCATCAGATTTGCGAAAGAACCGCGAACTTGCCTTTGTATCTTGCAATGATGGAGGCCGGTTACCCCGCTTTACAAAAATAAAATTCATGGTCCTTTAGCTCATATTTTTATAAACGCTGCAAACAATTTGCTGGGGGCGTGGTTCGAGGGTCCTGAATCAATGCGGCTATTCTGTGAAAGTTTTATGAGGGCCAATCAAATCTTAAAATTTCGATTCAACAGCTAAACGATGTGACCCGCGAGACATGTTGCAGACTCATCATTTCTGGCTACTGGAAAGGGATTTCGGCCATCAAGAAACTTGCTTAAGCCACCAAGGTCCCAGAATATCACTATCTACAGGCCGTGTGCGCGTGTGTGTGTGTGTGTTGGGGGGGGGGGGGGGGGGAGGGTAAAAAGGCAAGCTATTTGGCAGATCTACATGCCGGCACCACGACACATTCCAAGACCAAAATGTGACGTCTCTGTGTTCACCAAGTTGACATCTTATTTCTACCTCATGATAATTTGCCCCGCGGTCGAAAGGTTTTCACGTGTGCCCTGACCATGCATAGTAGATGTGGCCAGTCGCTGCAAAGCCGCACAGCCTCTGATCTCACACGATATAGCTGAAGTAGCGAGCGCTTTGTCGCGTATTTAGAGTCGCGCACCTCTGCGATGACCCAAACTTCTTCAGGAGAATCTTGGGCGAGAGACCATTGTCCAAGTTGCTGACCAAACAAGGTGTCTCAGTCCGACGAGGTAAAAAAGGAGGTCCACGGAGGCAAGGCATTTTGGAAAGGTTTAACCATAAACTTGCAGAGCGTCTGTCTTGGGCATCAAAAACACAGGAGATTACATTATCTCAAGGTAAAAAATACTCTGAATGGCTAGCCTGGTTACCGGCTGTCGTCTCAGTTCTTAACAATGAAGTAACGCGTCCGATTGTTAGAGAGCCAATGGAAGCCATTGAGGCTGAGATATTGGCGCAAAATCCCTCGGTCGTTGCAAGTAGGCCTGTTGGCTTGAAGGAAAAAGATACCCTTTTTAATGCGTGCGCGTGGTACCTCTATGAGCCATGCGAGCTTGAGGTAAGAGGGTGACGTGTTTCTCTCGCAGTATCCCAGACTATTGACTATCCTGTCTATACTAGACTGCTGCGCGTCCGTAGAATCGAAAGACTAGAACATCTCGATGTTGCATGCTGCACATCATGAAGTCCACACTGAGAGTGAACTTTTCACGTTTCTTATGGCCATTATGTTTTTATTACAAAAGGTTTTGTGGATGATCTTCCGGAGTCGGTGCCCAGTGAGCTGTAATTCTCTCTTGCTTCACAAGGGACGAGCGACCCTCTGATTATGACTCAGGAAATCCACCCTGCTGGTGGCCAGGTATGCCAGGTTAGACAACTGGAGATACCCATTGATGATACAAACCCTCTGTGGAACTTTTATTGTCTGGAGTAGGCTTTGTGTGCTTAAAGGAGGCCCCGATATACGCCATATATATTTCGCTCAACTGCATCAATGGTATGACGAAGAGACACGTCAACGCCATGGTTGTGGATGAGGACTTCCTTGTACCATCATTCGTTGATCAGGGGCCCAGGAATGGTGACCAAAATGCTTTGTCGTCGACTGTCTTGGCGATGGTGCAGGAGCGGAACGCGGACGATTTAGAAATGTTTTGGTGTCTCTGAATGAACAACTCGTGAAATTCATCTCGGACTTTCTTGCGGATCAGATCGCCCATCTTCCACAGCTCCAAAACACCGGCGCTATCCAAGGCAGCCGGAAATAGCTTTGCGAATCTCGTGTCACAGAACTTTGTCTCATTGGAGACGGATTCTTTTCTTAACTTTCTAACGGTTCGCGGGTGGGGGTGGGGGGGGGGGGTTGTTGAAAGCAACCTCGGAAGTAATCCAAACCAAGGTTCCCAGTCAGCAGAAAGTAGAAGACACTATTATAGAAAGACCAAAAACCGTTACAAAAGTGAAAGTGGGGACCTCTTACAAAAGGGTCAAACAATTATTACAAAAGTGGAACATTTCACATAGATGAAAAAATCGAGACAACGAACGATTTTCGTTCTAATTCCCAAAAGGGAGACCTAATCGGGTCAAAAACAAGCTAGTTGAAGCGGAAAACCAGTAATCGAAATTTTCTGCCACTTTTGGCCAAGTTCGATTTTCCGTTCGAAATTCTCTATGTTCAACTCGAACCCTCTGAGCTGTTATCATATTTTATGAAAAAAACTTGGAATTTAATTAAAACCATATTCCACGGTCAGAAAAATAAACTATTACAAAAGGGATAAAAAAAATTACAAAAGTGGGAACCTCTTACAAAAGAGCTAAAAAATATTTCAAAAGTGGGGACCTCTTACAAAAGGGCCAAAAAATTATTACAAAAGTGGGAACCTCTTACAAAAAGGTTAAACACAAAGATGAAAAAATCGAGAAAACGCACGATTTTCGTTCTAATTCCTAAAGGGGGCGCGATCGGGTCAAAAACTAACCATTGATGCGGAAAACCAGTAATAAAAATTTTCTGACACTTTCGGCCTAGTTCGATTTTACGGTCGAAATTCTCTATGTTCAACTCAAACACTCTGGGCACGTATCGAATTTTATGAAAAAACTTCGAAAGTAATTATATTTTACATAGATGAAAAATCGAGAAAACGCTGCATTTTCGATCTAATTGCTAATGGGGAGCGCGAATCGGGTCACAAATAATCCATTGACGCGGAAAACCAGACCTTGAAATCTTCCGCCAATCTTAGTCAAGTTCGATTTTCTGGTCGAAATTGTTTACGACCAACTCGAACCCACTGGGTTCAAAAGTTCTGAAAAAAACTTCGAAAGTAATTAAAATCATGTTTCCTCAGTCAGAACAAGAAACTATTACTATTAATAGGACTAAACAAACTTTTCTAAAAGTTGGAACCTCTTACAAAAGGAACAAAAAAGTATTACAAAAGTGGGACATTCATTGTGCATAAATGAAAAATCGAGAAAACGCACGATTTTCGTTCTAATTCATACAGGAAAGCGCAAATCGTGTCCAAAACAAGCCATTGGCGCGGAAAACAAGACAATTTTTGCCAATTTCTGACAATTTTGATTTTATGGTCGAAATTCTCTATGCCCAACTCGAACCCTCTGGGCAGGTATCAAGTGTTCTGAAAAAACTTCGAAAGTAATTAAAATCATGTTTTCTCGGTCAGAATAAGAAACTTTGACAATAGGGCTAAAAAACGATTACAAAAGTGAGGACCTCGTGAAAACAGTACTAAAAAAATTACAAAAGAGGGGTCCTCTTACAAAAGGTCTAAAATATCATTACAAAAGTGGGTACCTCTTACAAAAGAGCCATAAAGTTATTACAAAAGTGGGGACCTCTTACAAAAGGGCAAATTATTACAAAAGTGGGCGCAACATACGTCAGTTCAATTCTATCACTTGGAAGAGTCCATATTCGTTACCTGGGGGTAGACACCAATCAATACTTTCAACGTGCAGTCCCAGCACGTTGAAGGTATTGATTGGCGTCAAGAGTAGCGCCAAGAGGGGTGGGGTGGCAAGTGGATCTACAGCCCTCCCCATCCCCTTCGAGAAGGGTGAGCCCCCAACCTCCACCGGGGAAGTAGGCCAAATTTATTGGGAAGATAAAATTATGCAAACACCGTAATGATAGAGATAATACTTCCGAAGACCCGATACACGTACACTTTTTATTTTATTTTTTTAATTTTTATTAAGGTTTAACGATACTTTAACAGCCAAGGTCATATCGTGTCGGTGACAGTTTTACGGTGGAGCAAGCCGGAGTACCCGGAGAGAACCACCAAACAATGACGAGCAGCTGCCAGCTCCCCAACATCGTAACTCTGCACTGCAGCACAGGCAGGGTTACATTGGTTGAAGACATGCGCACTATCGACGTTCAGTACGCCTTAGTACACGGCGTCATCGTACCCCCATGTGGACCATCGGGGTTGAGTGTCTTTCCCAAGGACACAACGCGGAAGTCTGAATCGATCGCTCAGCTGGCCGCCCATCCAAGCATTAACCGGGCTCGACGTTGCTTAACTTCAGTGATCTGACGAGAACCGGTTACATCAACGTCACCGCGCCCCCGATACACGTACACAATAGGAATAACCCAATGGGCATATACTCACTGTGGCATAGGCAGAGTTAATTAAATTGGATAGATCTTTTCTAGCCGTCTAGTCTCTGTTGTGAGTTTTATCGTACTTATTAAATTTGTGGCTTGTAGAACTACTTTTTAAGGTATCAAAATGGTATCATGGTGAATCGCCATGACGACTGTTTTTTTTCCCCAGTTCCATGAGGCACTTTTTGCGTTTCGTTTTGACTCTCTCTTGAGTCACAGATATTGCCACTGTTTCCCAATTAAAACAAACATTTCTCACTCGAACTTTGATCGCTGGGTCAGAGGACTCCCCAGCCACCTGTCGGAGATCATAGCCCTCGCGTCGGGGAAATCCTGGCGCCACTCCTGATTGGTCTGCTACACAAACATAATGATCAACCACTTATTTTATGAGATTCAGACGAAGCATGATCCTGGACAGGAGAAAGTGGTCTTTCGTGTTTAAACAGATCAAATGGTTTTTAAACAAAGGTTTTTAATATCTGCCAGGTGTAAAATAAGTGCGATCAGATAAATTATGTATACAATTACAACCTATGATACTTTTTCTCCCATTGTAACACGAGGCCATCAAGTCTAATTAGAAATATTAGCTCAGATGATCGATGTAATGAACTAATTTTCCAAGTGAAATCCATTATTACAAATTAAATATTAAATTAGATCACAGACAACTTGTTTGCTGACATTTACATAAAATTGTTTGTCATTTCCCCTCGGGGCTCGTAACAGTTATTCAGTTAAATATGCAGATTTTCAAGAAATGCACTACCGTCATTAATACATAGAGGATATTTCGCAGTTAAAGTACATCCTTTATTTACAATCCTTATTTTAATGTATCTTTATTTTAAATGGTTCAAAATAGATAAAATTATCTCATTTGGAGATAAATTTCCAAATTTCGTTTATCGGTAGCGATAAAACTATGTTATATGACTTCTTTATTCCCACACTGAGGATTTTATAACATTAGATGAACATTCTGACCAGGAAAAACATATGAGTTTCTTAATCATTTTTAAAGGATTTCTCAAAGCCAATTTACACAAAAATTATCCCATTTCTCACCTGCAAAATGCCTGCTCTCAAACAGGTCTGGGTAAGCCAATAAACACTCCTGCGTTATCTTGACCTTCAATTGATATGTACCTTTGAATCGAGATGATCCGAAGGTTATTTTGGACATATCACCATAAATAGAGGATATGGAATGAGTGTTTTTCTCATATAATATGTATGAAACGAGTCTAAGAATTTTCCGTTTGGGCGAGCCTCTGGCGAATCCAAACGGAAAATTCGGACGAGTTTCATAAATATTATATGCAAAAAACACTCATTTCATATTCTATTTATCGTATGACACACACACGCACAAACTAGCCACTTAGTATGACTTTTTAACCCATCATCTAACTTGGGTTGCAGACGGCACTTGGAAAAAACAACCTCGTATAACTAAAATTTTTCATTTTTTGCTTCCAAAACATAGGTTATGACCCCTCATTGGAACGAGCTCGTCGAGCTCGTTCCAATCAGGGGTCATAACCTATGTTTTGGAAGCAAAAAGTGAAAATATAAAAAAATGAATGACGTTTTTCTTGCAGGTAAAAGATTAATACGATGTAACCCACCCTAAATAGGACAGATAACGTAAATTCTCCAGTTCTATTTTGTTTAGCCAATCAAATTGTCCGGTTTTGAAATTGACCAACAAAAGCTCTCATCTCCAATTATGCAAATTATGACAATGTGGCCCAGTTGTATTTTGTTCGGACAATCAAATTGCCTAGTTTTGAAATTGCCCAATGAAATTGACTGAAGGCTTTATTTATCACTGATTAATATGAAAACAAACTATCAAAAGTTTTAAAGTGAACAAAACGGACGAGTCATATGATAAATGAGCATTATTGACTAAATTCACACCACCACAAATACAATTATGGCCTAAAATAGCCATTTGACAGAGAATAACCAATTCCAGTCATGTGACCTTTTAACCCTTTACCCAACGTAACGGCCAAAACCGGCCAGCGCTATTCTCAAAAATCGCCAATTAATTTTCAAAATATTTTCATTTTTTGTCTCAAAAACATAGGTTATGACCCCTCTTTGGAACGAGCTCGTCGAGCTCGTTCCAACGAGGGGTCATAACCTATGTTTTTGAGACAAAAAAGGAAAAAAATTAGTTATTCAAGAATTTTTTTTGCAAGTGTTGTCTGCTTTTCACTTTAGGTAAAGGGTTAACTGCTTGAATGCTGCTGGCGGATATTTCTGCCCAAGACAGGATTTCACTTATGGATGAAATAAGTACAATTTGGGCACATTTTAATCAACTTTTTCCCCAGTAAGTTGAACTGACTTTTTCACCAATGATTTCTTGAGTTAAATTTAAATGAAGTTAAATGAATTTTACATCACATCTAGTCATGCTGCTTCATAGCAGCCATGACTATATTTTGTAATATGCCATCATATTATAGAGAACGCAGTGAGCTCTATAGGTAACCCACATGCGTATGTAGAGAAACCCGCAATTTTCAATAAATCAGTACATCTGACAAAGTGAAAATTGTCTCTTTCGGTTTGCCCATCGGGAGTGGCCATTTTTTCGTCCAATATTGAATTCTTGGATAGTTGAAAATAAAAATAGCAACAAAAATAAGAGAACGCACCGAGTGTCGACCCGTCAATCTTTCTGAATAAAAGAAGTTAATATTTAATTTAACTTGAACACTGGCTTCCTAGAATTCAGTATTAAATTGTTAAACTTTTGTTAGTTGAAAATATTAAAATCCTACTTTTGACCACGAATCTTTTCTCTTTAGGTTTACTGCCAGTATGATCAAAAGTTGACAAAACTACCGGCGGTCGAATGAATCATTTTCTTTCAGTTTTACAATACAATAGAGTCCTTCGCGACTGCGTTGCCTTCTTGGTCTAACCAAATTCGTATTATCGAGTAGACCTCCTCGTAATATTGTATCGTGTAGACCCTCTTGAAATACAACTAGTTCATTGTGACCAGAAACACATTATGTTCCAACAAGACTAAAATCCTCCCCCTCTGATTGGGCGAGAGCTCACTTGGTATATTCTATGTTTATGGCTCAAGTGGCAAATGTTACCGTCTGACGTCACAACGCGACAAATGTGCAATGACTTCGTCCGTTTTGTAAATGCTTCATCAACAGAGTGACTAGCAAGCCGCTTCATTTTTCTGGAGGTTTCATGTGTGCAGCAGACGATGTTCCGGGTGAAGTGTTGTTACACACTGATTTGCGATTTGAACTAAGATGGAATTAGTTTATCTGGTTTATTGATTATTTATCCATTGCCGTTGTGGTTACACCAGAGGTTTATTTACTAAACCTGTGATCGTTAACAGTTGCCATGAACAAGGCAACTTTTAACGATCACAAAATTAGTAAATGAGCCTGTCGTGGATCCCAATGTAGGTTTTGGGCTATGGGTAGTGTCTTATTGGAACATATACGTTATTGTGATGAATTGACGGTAACATGGTCTGAGGTTTGCGGCTCGGAGACTATGTTCAAAGTTTTATTACTGAAGCATCTCGGTTGAACATACGCTCCGAGCCGCAAACCTTAGACCATGTTACCGTCAATTCATCACAATAACTTATAATGTTTTGTTTGTCAAATCGCATTCTGTTTAATCAGAACTAAATATGAATCAAAACATTTTTATTCGCCCAGATATCTCATTGGCAACGAATAATGCTTCGAATTCACTTAGTGAAATGTTTGTGTCAAAAACACTGAATTATGAACTTTAATTTCGTAATAAAACTTTGAACGCGAATTACCGGGATAGAACAGCCCACGTCAAAAAATTAAAAAATCCGGAATCGGAAACGAACCGTGTGTGCACCAAAAACGGTAACCCTAATTGAAAAGAAACTGTGTTGTATAAATTACAGCGTGATAAAAATAATCAATTCTGAGATAAAATATGACTGCACAATTACCACCTATGTTTATGCCTGTGTCGATACTAGGGCCTACAAGCCATGGAACGTTTAATGTCGAAACTGAACCCCACAGACTTGGCCCACGACGGGGAGAATGTCTAAAAGAATTTGATACTATGGTCGGAGCAAGTGGGCTCACAGATCGAAAGCAATTAAGATGCATGCTTCTAAATCATGCCGGTTCCGAAGTTCAGAGAATATTACAAACCCTGTCAGATACAGGAGATGATTTTACTTCAGCTAAAACGATTCTGAATAATTATTTCATCCCAAAGGCAAATAAAGTGTTTGAACGATATCAGTTTAGGCTTATTAAAGGAAAAACTCGAGAGTTGGTTGATCAATTTTACGTAGGGCTAAAACAAGGAAAACAATACTGCAAGTACGGCGAAGAAGAAGATATTCAAATGTCATTACACATATTTATGAGTTGTAAAGACTCGACCTAAGGCATTTGTAGAAAAATGGAATTTTGAAACAGTCATAAATAATCTGAAAGCACAAGAACATGCAGAAGAACAAACACAGTGTATGAACTCTGCTATTAAAGGAATACGTGGTAGGATATTTAATGCAGATATTGATTCAGTGTCACGAATGTACAGCAGTAAACCGGGAAGATATTCTAAACATCACAAAGATGCAACAACACATCTTAAAACATGCAAAGAACAAAGAAACTTAAAGTATAAAGCTTCGACATCCAATAAATGTCGTGGTTGTGGAAATGACTGGTCCCATGGTGGTGGTTTCAAAAAGTGTCCTGCACAATATACTACATGCAGAAATTGAAATGGCAAAAAACATTTCGCAAAGTATTGTTTAAAAAACATGTTTCCTCTGTTGCTAAACAACATTCTTTTTCTTCATCCATAGCAACTGGAACTGATCGCAGTGATTCTGATTCTTATGTATATCACCTGCACTGTTTTAGGTTGGAAAATACAGACCGTCTGAAAGCTACCATGACTGTAAATGGGCAAAAATTAGGTTTGTTAACCCTTTACCCAATGCAGACGATATCAAAATTTATTATTTTAAATATCATTTTTTTTAATTTTTAAAAAAAAATTCAACAAATCCATATCATGTGACCCCTCGTTGGAACGAGCTCGACGAGCTCGTTCCAACGAGGGGGTCACATGATATGGTTTTGTTGAAATTGTTTGAAAAATAATATTTTTTCAACTGCTGAATTTACATATCACGTGGGCGGATGCGGCCGATTCGTTGGATAAAGTGTTAATAGACTCGGGTTCAACCTCCTAGATTTTCAGACATGTAAAACTGTTATGCCCGATTTACAAATAAAACCTTACAAGACAATTATTAAAGGTTACCCAGATAATGAAATATCTGTAAAAGGAATGTACAATGCAAAAATAAAACATGGCAATATTCGGAGATTAGCAGACTTTGCCGTTGTCGATGTGAACAAATATGTAATGCCAATACTAGGTTACACAACAGCGTCACGACTTGACATTCTACAGATAAACCAATCAGCACCATTACCTAATGAACAAGTTAAACAGACTGACAATATACAAACTGACAATGTAAAAGTTGAAAGGGTGAATCCTGAACTTTTCCGCTCATGCACAGAACCCCAAAGACTTTGATAGTGTATTCCATGCTACAGGTTTACATAAATCTGCTGAGGTCAATCTACATATTGACAGTACAGTTAGACCAGTGGCACAAAAACACAGAAGAGTTCCATTCAATTTACAACAAAAGGAGGAAGAAGAATTAAGCAGGCTTAACGAAGCTGATGTCATGGAAGATGTGACAGGTCCGACAGATTGGGTAACACTGCTTGTCATCACATGTCGTAGTAATGAGAAGATTAGATTTTGTCTGGATATGTGTCTTCCTAACAAAGCTTAAAGAAGCTGACGTCTTCGAAGATGTGACAGGTCTGACAGATTGGGTAACACCGCCTGTCATCGCATGTCGTAGTAATGGGAAGATTAGATTTTGTCTGGATATGCGTCTTCCTAACAAAGCTTAAAGAAGCTGACGTCATCGACGATGTGACAGGTCCGACAGATTGGGTAACACCACTTGTCATCACATGTCATAGTGATGGGAAGATTAGATTTTGTCTGGATATGCGTCTCTAACAACGTGATAAAATGCACACGCCATCCTATACCCACGATTGAAGAAATCACTCATGCTTTAAATGGTTCTACGATGTTTTCTAAAGCAGATCTTCGTGATGGATATCACCACAAACCGCTAGCAGAGGAAAGCAGATACATAATGACATTCTCCACACATAAGGGACTTATGCTTTATAAACGTCTGAATTACGGAACTAGGTCTGCAGCAGAAGAATTTATTTCATGAAATTCTTAGGAAGACATTCCAAGACATACCATGTGTTCTCTATGTACATGACGATATAATAATATTTGGTCACACCGAAGAACATCAATCTGCCCTCAAGGCTATTCTGCAACGTCTAACAGTTGTTAGACTTACAATTAACAAAGGAAAATGTCAGTTTAATAAAATTAAAATAGAATTTTGGGGATTTACATTTTCAGCCAAAGGTATTTAGCCTTCACCCAGCAAAGTGGAAGCTTTAAAACATGCTTCATCGACACAAAATGTGAATGACTTACTTAGTTTTCTTGGTGTATCGAACTACAGTTCTCGTTTTATTCCGAAATACAGTGACAAGACAACCTTATTGAGGCAGCTTCTTGTAAAACACGCTCCGCGGCACAGGACGCCAGCACATCAATTAGCTTTGAAGCTATCAAGGATTCGTTATTCAGTGACATTGTTACGATGTCATGTTACAATCCCATGCATACCACAGAAGTACACGTCGATGCTAGCCCTTTCAGTTTAGGCGGCATGATTAGCCAAGGGGACGAATTTGGAAACTTGCATCCAATTGCATACGCGAGTGGAACTCTCACACAAACAGCAATGCTATGCCCACATCGAACGTGAAGTATTAGCATTAGTGTTTTGATGTACCAAGTTACACAATTATTTGTACGGAAAACCTTTCACGGTATTCAGTGACAATGAACCGTTACAAACAATTTTTAATAACCCCAAAACTTTCTGAGCTGTCAAAATTAAAGCTGTCAATTATACTTGGTAAGATTGCAAAATATGCAAATGATGAACTACAACCTTTCAAAAGAATGTTCACAGAATTAACTCTAGTAGGTGGTATCATTTTAAAGGGACAAAAGATTGTTATACCATCATCCGTATATTCACGAATTCTATCAGCAGCCCTGAAGGACAAATGGGTGTAATAAAGTGTAAACAATATTTGAGAAGTAGAGTTTGGTTCCCCAAAAATGTCCAACAAATAGAAATATTGATTCGTAACTGCCCAACGTGTCAAATATGCAAGCTTACGCCCTCGGTAGAGCCTGTAACAATGTCAGAACTACCAGATGATTGTTGGCGGAAATTGACAATTGACTCTGGAGGACCATTTCCTAGTGGTGATTACATCATGGTTCTCATTGATGATTATTCTAGAATTCCAGTTGTGCAAATCATTAAATCAACATCAGCTAACACAGTTATCTCCAAATTAGACCAAATTCTGTCTGAGTACAGGATTCCTCAAGAGATCTGTAGTGACAATGGCCCGCCATTTTACAGTGAAAACTTTACTAACTACGGAAAGCAAATGGCTTCCACCACCGAAAAGTCACACGGCTACACCCAAAAGTAAACGGAGAGGTAGAAATTTTTTTTTGCATACACTGAATAAAGCCATACAATCATCACACACAGATGGTCTTAACTGGAAGCAACAGCTATTTAGTTTTTAAGTCACCTGACTGAAAGTCAGGGTGAGCTATTCTGATCACTTTTCGTCCGTTGTCCGTCGTTAAGGTGGTGTTTGGGTCTTTTTTCTCCTAAACCACTGGCAACATTTTAATGAAATTTCACATGAGTAGTGGTTATATAGGGGCATTTGGGTTTTTCTTCAAATTAGGTTTCTGCTCAAATTGAGGAGGGATGGGGGGGGGGGGGGCAAATGCCCCAAGTTTTCAAGAAAAATCTTCTCATGAACCAGATGTAGCAGAGACTTGATATTTGGTGTACTGCTCCCATTTAAGGTGTAGACTCAAGTTTGTTCAAGAGAAGTTCAAGGGATAATATGTGTCGTCGTTCAGGAGGGGCAAGAATTTTTGCCCCGCCCCAAATTTCTATTTTCCAAACCAAGAGGCCGATTTCAACCAAATTTGATCTGAAGTATTTATGGGTCACAAGTACTTGATTTATGCAAAGAAAAAAACATTTTCAAAATGCCCCGTGGGAACCACAGGAGCTAAAAATAGAAAATATTTCAAACGCCCATACCTCCACAACTACACGTCACTGAGAATTCTTATTTGGTGTGAAACTTCCTTAGGACAAACAGAATGGAATGGTCCAAAAACAAAAAAATTGCTATCGGTTTTATCATGGAGTACTTTTTCGGGACTTTTGAAAAATCAGCACTTTTTAACACTATGGGGAATGTGGAAAACATTTAAGACTCTTCTTCTCCCAAACCACTGCTCCAAAAGCTTTCAAATTTCACATATAACATCTTTGGAAGATTGTTTCACATGTTTGTTGAAATCAAATCCCTGGGTCCATAGTTGGGCTCCCTATATGAGCCTAAATATTTAAATTAGTGCAGTATGAGGAATATTTTTTTAAAATCTTTTTCTTCACATCCACCAGTAAGAATATTTTGATATTATTTGGTATACTGTATCGTTAGGGTGTGAGATTCAAATTTGTTAAAGCCAAGTACCTGGGTTCATATTTGGGCTCCCTGTGGGTGCCCGAATTATAACTTAGTTCAACATGAGGAATATTTTTTTAAATATTTTTCTTCAGATCCATTAGTCAGAATCTTTTGATATTTGGAATATAGCATCCTTAGGGAGGTGAGACTCAAGTTTGTTCAGGCAAAGACCCTGGGTTCATATTTGGGCTCTCTATGGGAGCCCGAATTATAACTTAGTTCAATATGAGGAATGTTTTTTAAAAGTCTCCTTGTTTAGATCCAGCAGTTAGAATGTTTTGATATTTGGTTTACAGCATCCTTAGGGAGGTGTGATTCATGTTTGTTCAAGCCAAGTCTCTGAGTCCATATTTGGGCTCCCTGTGGGAGACCGAATTGTAACTTAGTTCAATATGACCAACATTCTTTAAACATCTTCTTCTTTACATTCACCAGTAAGAATCTTTTGATATTTGGTATACTGTATTGTTAGGGGGTGGGATTCAAATTTGTTAAAGCCAAGTCTCTGGGTTCATATTTGGGCTGGGAGCCCGAATTATAACTTAGTTTAACATGAGGAATATTTTTTTAAAATATTTTCTTCAGATTCAGTGGTCAGACTATATTAATATTTGGAATACAGCCTCCTTAGGTAGGTGAGATTCAAACTGTTCAAGCCAGGTCCTTGGGTTCACATTTGGGCTCCCTATGGGAGCCCGAATTATAACTTAGTCCATTATGAGGATTTTTTTTTCAGATCCACCAGTCAAAATGTTTTAATATTTGGTATATGGTTTTCTTAATGGGGCAGATGCAAGTTTGTTCAAATCAGGACCCTCAGTTGATAGTTGTCAGTGTCAGGTGAGCGCTCTCAGGCCCCTTGGGGCCACTTGTTTAAGACAGTACCGATCAGCTCCACGTTTATCTACTAGGAAATCACCATATGAACCACGAAAACTACTGTACCAATGTTTCCAACAACAAACACTCATGACAAAAACATACCAGTCAATGACTCTAAAGCAAAATGTAAAATGAATATCAGTGCCGGCTCGAAGACATATGTAAAAAACATTCTTCTATAATTGATGACTCAGTGCTAGTTTGACAAGAGAAAGTTAACAAACTGTCCCCACAGTATGAACATACACCATACAAAATCACTAAAATCAAAGGTTCCATGATAACTGCTATAAACCATAAGGAGAGAGAGGTAACCAGAAATGCTTCCCACTTTAAGAAGTTCTACACTGAATCCGCAGCACACAGGTACGTAGACTCACCACGTGACAGTGAATGTGATTTTGATTTCACGTCCATAGATCAGAATGTTACCCAAAGACGCAATCCTTCAAGAGAAAGGAGAATGCCCAGTCGTTACCATAATTTTATAACTTTTTAAGACTACACCTGACCATCTACATTAACGGTGCTTAACACCTATTTGAATTTACCCATTGATTTAAATTGGTAATTTGTGAAGTAGAAAGAGGATGAGATAATGCTGGCCATAAGAAAACTTCTCTGACCTGTTAAAGGATACTTATCAGCGGAGCATGCCAGTAGAAGCCTGTGTCGTTTGCATATTAGAAGATACCAGTCTATAAGACTCATGGGGAATTCCCTCAATGAGGTATTTATTCTTGGTCTTCAAATATTCATCTGGGTATTTGAGGGTTATTACGACGCAGTAATGTACTATTGGGGAATAATTACATGGCTCATAAGTATTGTCATATAAGGGTACGAGGGTCAGCAAGATCACTCTCGATGGGGGGGGGGGGGGGGGTCAACGTCATGACCCTCATGGCCATATTCGGGTATCTGGTGGGCCACGTTCCGTGCCTACGTTCGGTAACCATATCTCGTCTTTTCGTCGGATGAGGTCTTGCGGATTATCGCAATGAGGCCCAACCCTAAAGCTCCCATGGCCTCATCTTGGTGAAAGACAATCAGGTTCTCTGGAATCTCACTTAAGGGAACGGATGTGACAAGCGTTACTTATTCCCAGATCCTTATTCGACATTCGTTATCAACCGACAAATAAGGAACTGGGAATAAGTAACGTTTTTCACACCCTCCGTAAAGGGAAATCTTTCTCTTTTCTCTCTATACCTATTGATGTCATTTTTTGTCGTATGAGAAAACTAGTTGTTACTGGTGACAGCCTGTATTCGAGTAATAATGATGCTAGTGTTATCAGTAAGAACAAATGTCAATAGTAGTGATAGAATCAAGTGGTAGACATAACTTTTATTCATAGCTGAAAGTAGTCGCAAAGGACTCAGTAGTTGTGGGGACCACTACCAGCTGTGATGGAATTTTTCTGAAATTGGAGTAGTATAGCAAGTATGACGATCCTGGTTGACCAGAGCTTTGTCGCATTTGTAGGAGCTTTGGCGGCACCAGTTGCCGAACTTTTGTGACACAAGAATACTGAGACTGAAAGTGTGATTTCTCGAAACTTTTTCCCCGCGAAACGGTTAACGCTGCCTATGACGTCGTGAAACGCGACATCATGGAAACATTGACCACTGTTGATGTCCACTCTACAAACTGACATTACGTTGTTTGGATTAGGGTGTATCGGCCTCCCCTACAGGAGTGGCATAGTAGTATAGTACGGGCGATCTTCACCCCTGTTGGTCTACTATTATACACCAGTACTACTAAACCCATCAAGGTTCCATACCATTGGTACTATGGGTATTACTTAATAATTGACCATGCACGCTGTGGAATATGTTTTACTGTCTAATATCATAGGGCTATCGGCATGCGTCTCCGTTGGTCTATTGTTAACCTTGGAAATAAAAATGAACCCAAATGTAATGTGTCCCGGAACTGGGACAACGATACTACAAGTGTCTTTCACTGCGAATTAACGCTTTACTCAATGCAAATTAAACACGATACATACCAACAACCTTCATCAACAACAAAACGTATTCTTGCTTTGTCCTCGAAACATGTAACTTATGCCCCCCTCACTGGAACGAGCTCAGTATTTCAATACCGCTCACTGGCAATGATCTGTAAACGACAGGGTTCGACTACATATCTACTTGTCGGATATACCACCCCCAGTCGAACATTATTATCCAAGGTCTGCATTCGTCTGTTCTTTCTTGTCGGCAGTCACCTGCATGTATGTCAATTTGTGTATACCAGAGGCGTCACAATCCGACTCGTCACTCAATGATCGTAAGAAAAATCTAGAAATTCCCTCTCCATGGTTATAGCAAAGTGGAGTTGTGGGAGGGGTTAGTCAAGTGTGACAATTGGTCACACAATTTGTAAACAAATAGTCAAAAAGGTACTAACCCGAGCATAGAAGAGAGTTAAATATTCGCCAACGTAGTTACGTTGATTTTATAAGGTACAAACTGTTTGGATTTTCACCATACATACCATATCATTTGTCATACTGTCAGTGACGTAGCTACGTGGAGGGTGCTGGGGGACCTTCCCTCCCCCTAAACTTTTCGCTGCCCCCCAAAACATTGACCCAATGCAAGTTTCACACAACTTAGAGCCCCAAAATGGTCGCGTTGTTCTGTGTTTATTACACGCGTTCACGTCTGTAAAAACAATTATTAGAAGGACACTCAGCAATTTATTTGACAACTAGCGATAAAAAGAACACATTTCATCGTCAACCAAATATGCGAGAGGAACCCTTGTTACTATTTCGTCCCCTGAGTTCCAATGTGTTCTATGTGCCAGTAGACACATAGAACACATTGGAACCCAGGCGACGATTTTCAGCTATTGCTAGCGATTCAAATTGTAATTGTGTTTGCACAGTTTGTAGAAACTTTTAGTGAAATTTCGATTTTAATTAAAAATAGTCAGTCAACGATTTCGTTTTCTTCATGGTTAAGTGTTACCGTAGATGGGGGTTACATAGAACAGGCGTGTAATAAATAGTGTTCTACTGTGATATAGCCTGCTTGCTTGGAAACCTCAAAGTTTCACACTTCAAGCTGTGTTGTATACAAATTGTTTTACTTTGGCTGCTTGGAAACTTCTTTCACGCCAAGGCTCTCATCAAAAACGAACTTAGAAACTTGAAGTTTCATACCACAAGACTGTGTTATATTCAATAAACTGCATATTTTATGCTGGCTTTGAAACTTCGTACGACGACCCAAGTGCCAGCAAATTTACCAGACTGTCTAACAAATAGATTGTGACGAACCGTCAAAGTTCTCCAACCAATTCTACAAATTAAACCACAAACAATGCAGTGCAGCCATGGGGCCATCCTAACAGAACACGAGGTCTCCACGTCCCATAAAATAAAATGTGATTAGCATTAGAGTATGTTGAACCAGCCAACACACGAAACCAAAACAATTCCATAAGTGGTGCAATAAACCAATACTTATATAGCAATAAAATATCAACACAAAAAATTCAAAACAAGTTGTTTTGCGATTTATCACTCCTAGTCCATCCTTCAGCTGTAAACAAACTCTGTTTGTAGAGTCAATATGGTCCCCAGAGCCAACTGGTCGATATAACACACCGTATTATTCTATCGATCCAATATCGATAGATTCAGACTTACTCAAAATAACTGAAGTGTTGTGGTATTTGTTTATTTGATGAAACCATATAGGTTGAAACCATTTTCAGTTCAAACTAGAAGTCCTGTCACGAACTGTGCGCTTATCTAGGCTTAATTGTGCGTAGGAATTGCCCGCAATTGCCATATCAAATGGTATCCAAAGCACGGCAGGTTATCCTGGTTACTCATAGCAAACACGGGCAATGTTTCTGCAATGGACCTCCGGGTTACCCGGAGGTCCATTGGCTGAAACATTGCTTGTGCACAGGCCATATGTACAGAATTTGATAGCCTTGCTATGGTCATAACGCGTAGATTAACGCGCAGATCGACGTACTATTTGTGCGCATTCCATAACAGGACTTCTCTGTTTTAACTGTGCACATTGCGGATTAAATTCCGGGCAAGTATCAAATGGGCTTCAGATCAAACCAATAATATACCGATGCAAACATAAATTCCAATGTACTACATTGAAATCAGATCTATTATCCCGAGCTTGAAGCCTGATAAGCTGAGAAAGGACAAAATGCATTGCCCGGTGGTTTTCAGTCCAAGGACAATATCCCTTGATTGTCGACAGTTATTTATTTAGACAATGGTATGAGCCTAACGATTAAAATGTGCATACCTCCAACAATGCGGCATGCACATACCGATAAGACTTTTAGAACGGTAATGTTCCATGCTGGAAACTGACACGATCGTGTTATTCAAAACAATCAGTAAATCACATACATTCAACAAGGTAGCATGCATTCACAGATGAGCCTTAGAGCGAGGGCTAAGGGTGGATTGAGGAAATAGGTAGCTGAGCCATTCGCTCTTGATCTTCCACCAGTGTCATCGATTATTACGCATGCCAAATACTGATACGATGTCACAAACAAAACATATTACGAGTCGTATAGTATGGGCTGCGTCCACTTCGTTAAAAACATACATGCCAATGCAGTAGTTACTCGAAATCCACAAACCAATCATTGTATTAATCGAGTAACATGGGCTTGTCTTATTTATTATGTCTCCCCTTCCCAGTGCATATTCTTCTTCTTCTTCTTCTTCTTCTTCTTCTTCTTCTCATACAAACTTTGTCCGGGTCATAACTTTTTTGTCTTTTGACCTACACCTTAGATACTTGGCATGTGGATGTATCACCATGAGCCGGTGTGCAGTGTACCATAATGACCTTCATGTGACCTTGACCTTTGACCTGAAGGTCAGATTTATGTGTTTTTTTAAGGGAAACATCACACAAACTTTGTCCGGGCCATAACTTTTTTGTCGTTTGATCTACACCTTAGATACTTGACATGTGGATGTATCACCATGAACCGGTGTGTCGTGTACCATGGTGACCTTCATGTGACCTTGACCTTTGACCCGAAGGTCAGATTTATGCGTTTTTTTAAGGAAAACTGTCTGGACCAGAACTTTTTTGTATTTCGAGTCAGGCTTTAGATATTTGGCATGTGGATGTATCACCATGAGCCGGTATGTAGCGTACCATTGTGACCTTCATGTGACCTTGACCTTTGATCTGAAGGTCAGATTTGTGCTTTTTTCAAGGAAACTTTGTCCAGACCAACTCTTGTTTGTCTTTTGAGCCAGGCCTTGGATCTTTGGCACGTGGATGTATCACCATGAGCCGGTGTGTCGCATACCATTGTGACCTTCATGTGACATTGACCTCAAGGTCAAAATTCTGTACTTCAAATAGGGAGTAATTGTCCAGACCAGATTTTTTTTGTTTTTTTTTTACCTAGGACTTGGTTATTTGACATGTGGATGTGTCACCATGAGACCGCATGTCGTGACCTTCATGTGACATTGACCTCAAGGTCAAATGTATGTACTTCAAATAGGGAGAAATTGTCCAAAGCAGATTTTTTTTTGGACATGTGGATGTGTCACCATGAAACCGCATGTCTGCTACCTTGATGAACTGCATGTGACCTTGACCTCTGACCTCAAGGTCAAATTTATGTACTTCAAATAGGGAATAATTGTCCAGATCAGAACTTTTTTTGTTTTTTGACCTAGGACTTAGATGATTGACATGTGGATGTATCACAAAGAGACCACATGTCATCATGACCTTCATGTGACCTTGACCTAAAGGTCAAATTTATGTACTTTAAATAGGGAGTAATTGTCCAGACCAGAATTTTTTTTTTTTGACATGTGGATGTGTCACCATGAAACCGCATTCCGCTACCTTGATGAACTGCATGTGATCTTGACCTCTGACCTCAAAAGGAAGGGGAGACATATGTTTTAGTGTGCTAAAACATTTTCTAATTGTAAATGGCAGGCGCGCGCAATGCCCATATCACAATTAACCGACCAGTAATTGTATCAAGATCGCCGATAAATTCGAACTGTGCTATCGTATCACCAACGTAAGTCTGAATTAACTAACTGTTTTCAGATCAATACATTTTAATATCAACAATGACTTACCCAATTTATGGGTTGAAGCTATAAAAAACAGAATAGAATAGAATTATTTATTTATTTATTTATTTATTTATTTATTTATTTATTTATTATTTATTTATTTATTGGTGTTTAAGATCACATGCTTTTGCACAATACAGAATAGAATGGAAAGAAAAGGAATGGAATGGAATGGAATGGAATGGAATGGAATGGAATGGAATAGAATAGAATAGAATAGAATAGAATAGAATAGAATAGAATAGAATAGAATAATAGAATAGAATAGAATAGAATAGAATAATTTATTGCAGTACCAATGCCGAATCACGATTGGACAAATTATGAAAAACTGCACTTCCTTAAGGGTTAAAATAAATACCTGCACTCATTGAGGCAAGAACGGGTCATTTCAAACATGATATCCGACTTTCATGCTACATTGGACTCATGGCTTTCACAATGAGTGTAACAATACCAATGTCGACTCAGGGCGTTAGAAGGCCCAGTAAGGGCTCATGCCCCGGTGTGACACAATACCGTGCTAGCAAAAAGCAAACACAAAATAGTTGTGCGAGTTAATCGAAAGACAAGAACCCAAGCTGGCCTCTCCAAACGATTTATAATCGATAACAAGGAGGTACACAAAATTATTTTTCACCCTTTCAATCCCACTAAAGGATATAATACACGATACTCGATTTGAGTATAACTCCAAATGAATCAGAATTGAAAAATCAAAAGGTACTACAACTGCAGCCAGAATACTACTATAAATTCAGGCTGCAGTCGATTTGAATGACAAATACTATTCAATAGTATTCTGTGATTTCCCAAGTAATCACTGAAAACGCAACGACCCACAAAGTGGTGTCCACACTATTCGTCACAGAAAATGTTGGAGACATTGTGTGACTCCATCTTACAAAAAAAGTAATTTCCGAAAAGGTGAAATATGTTTCATTCAATCGATCGCTTTCTTTGTATCAAGAAAACATACACACACAAGAGTATTGACTTAAAAAATAACGTAAAATCGTCATATGTGCAAAAATATACACCTGTCAGTGAAATAGTTAGACGTAAATCCAAATTGAAATCTGTTGTTGTGAGTTTATCAATGCACCTATTTAGTAAAGCCTTCTCAAGTAGCTTTGACATAATTGTTGCAAGGGTAATTGTCCTATAGTTGCCTTTGTCAGAAATATTTCCAGATTTGTTTTAACAAGTGGGATAAGTGTAATATCGACCATGGGTACTGGAATGTGTCCATGGATGATGATGGCATCAAATAACACTTCCGGTATGGTCTACAAGACACAGTTACCGAATCTTTAGTGTTAAGAGTTCAGCAAATCAGGTCCACTCGGACTTCCGCTTTGAGATGCATTAATGTGTTCTGTTACTTCAACTGCAGTAACGAGAAGTGAATCACCAACAGTGACATTTTTAAAATGCCCTGTCGAGAAGTCCTAGTTCTTAGTGTTGTTGGGTAAGCTATTGGGAATATTATGAAAAAGGTACGCCCACATTTCAGCAATCGTATTTTCACCAGAAATAGCATTGACCATTTCGGCAATGTTAACACGACTGCTTTTAGAAACCGATTTCTAGAACTGGGACAATTTCGTCTCATAAAGATTTTGGGCAAGAAGATCATAGATAAACGATTTTTTGTAATTTTTACATAGTCGTAAGGCACAGTGAAACTCTGAGCACGATTTGTGCATGAGGTCGTAGACGGTCCTGGACGAGGTTTATTATGATAGCACCAGGTCAAGTAACAACGATGTGCTTCTTCATGCCTGTCTTTGACTAGATCGTTCCAACCAAAGATTCAGAGACGTGTTTTCAATGAGAGCAGTTATAGTTGACCAGTTTATCCGCTGCTGGTCTGATCGCCTTACACCCCCCCCCCCCCCCCCACCCCCTAGAAACGATGCAGACTAGCACAATGAATTCTAAACGACAGGGGGAAATGGCCCTCGTGTATGATGCATAAACATATATTCCCCCAATCCACCTTTTTCGACAACTTTGACTCTCCGCGCCCTCCCACAAGAACAACCGAAATTGAACCGATGGCTGTTCCAGCCAAGGACAGTAGCGCCCTTCCCTGTCCGACGCCCCTGTCCATGAATGGCGGTATGTTTGTATTCCGTGTGTAGACAGTATTTCAAAAATAAACCCGAATGATGGTAAGCACCAATTATGAACAATATTTGCTAAATTCCTGTTTATATGGAACATATTCTCTGGATGTTAAGGAATCCCACCCCTACTTCTCCTGGTTCTATACTCTTTATACGGTCACCTATACAGGGTACATGGTCAGAAGAGTTGTCCTCAGTAATTTACAATGAAGAAATAAGATCCGATGTCGATATATGTAACAATAACTTTTTCATCAAGTAACTTTTCAATTTGTGTTGGCATTTTGTCAATTGCCATTTGGTCATAACGGGAAGGTACACATATCAATATGTTCACATTAAAAATTCCATATATTTCTCCTCCAAATCTCAAGTTGGAATTTGCTTCATAATCTTTTTATGAGAAGACAGGCCTGAGACTTCTTTTACAACGATTGACCACGAAGAGTCTTGTCCTTTACCTTCTCTGGACTGGAACAATCCTTGTTCTTTTAAACCGCGACGGCCTGACGTGTAATATACTCAGACCTGACAAATCGTTCCGTTATTTCACATGTGACGACTTGATGTTTAACATACATAGTCAAAATAAATTGATGAACTTTTGTTGGAGCCCTGCTCAATTATAGGCTTGAAGTGGAGTGTCTCTCACGACTGTGTAAAAGTTTGTTTATATCAACCGTACGGAGAAGCTTTTTCGAGGCTATGGATGATACAGTATTTGTGTCGATTGAAACGAAGTATGGTAAAAATACAATATCGACGAATGATACAGGCGAGTTCAGACCGCTATTGAACCAACACGGTTTTGTTGATCCACCTATATACAGTACGTGGAGAATGGATTGTAACTAAATCACTCGGGGAGTGAAGTCATCACCCAAAGTATCACTTTCAAATTATGCACATTGTGGACAAAAAACACAAGCAATGTTTCAGCCAATGGACCTCCGGGTATAACCCGGAGGTCCATTGGCTGGAGCTTTTCTTGTGTTTGTTATACTTTTCAGCACATTTGCAATTATTGCTTGGGTGGAATCTCCACCCTGTGGGTTATTTAGTGATAATACACCCTCCACGTACTGTGTATTCATATTTTCTCACACAGTTGCTTAACTCTTTTTCAAACGTAACGGCCACCTCTGTCTTCAAAAATCGTCATTCAAATTTTATTATTTTGACATTTTGTCTCTAAAATATAGCTTATGACCCCTCATTGAGCTCGTCCCAATGAGGTGTCATAAGCTATGAGACAAAACAATTATACTTGCTGAATATCTTTTTATGAAATGTTTTCTGCTCTTCGAATTAGGTGAAGAGTTTAAATATATTGCCTATATTCCCGGTGTACATGTATTTGATACCTGTCCCGGAAGTATCTTCAGATATCGTTTTAAATAGATATAAGCGTTTTTTGCCAAGAGATCATTAACCTTTTACCCAACGTAACAGCAAAAACCGGCCAGCGCTATTCACAAAAATCACCAATTAATTTTCATTATTTTATTCATATTTTGTCTCAAAAACATAGGTTATGGCCCCTTTTTGGAACGAGCTCGACGAGGGGTCATAACCTATGTTTTTGAGACAAAAAAAATGAAAAAAAAATAGTTATTCAAGAATTTTATTTGCAAGTGTCGTCTGCTTTTCATGTTAGGTAAAAGGTTAAAAGATCACGACTGGGCATGAAAATTAGGATCTGTTAAGAAACCTGAACCATTTATTTTTTCCCGAGGCTAGGATGAATTGTTTTACGGTCCCAGGCCTTTTGATAACTTCTAGTTCGTGGGGCCTAAAATATGGTCGGAGTCACGAGACGGAGAATATGAGAGGTGTGGGAAGTAACGGGGGCATGGCGGACATCCCCCGACCTTTGTGGACCAAATCTGGGAAGATTTCCCAGTATGCCACTTTTGAGGAAATTTTCCCAATTTCTTCTATAAAAGTCACCATATCCACGAATCCCTGGGCGAAATGGAAAAATAAACTCATATATTTGGACAGGTAAGTGTCACATTACACCTCTCGCAGTCGATAAAAAATCATTTCACTGTTTACGAAAAACGCCCAAAAGGCCCTTCAATAACAGCAAACAGTTGTGAAATCTAGTGACTGTTGTCGGCATTTTAAGATAAAAACAACGTCTGTTACTGCACCAATACGGTTGTGTTGGTCCACGTGTTAGCATATCTGGACCGGCACATATTACATTATCCCCACTCTAAACTTAGTTGGGTTAAAAATGAGCCCAAATCAACTGGGTTGGGTTCATATTCACTCAACCCAGTTGATATGGGTTAATTTTTAACCCTTTACCCAACACGAAAAGCAGGCCACACATGAAAACAAAATTCTTAAATAACTAAATATTTTTAATTTTCGCACCAAAAACATAGCTTATGACCCCTCATTGGAACGAGCTCGTTCCAATGAGGGGTCATAGGCTATGTTTTTGAGACAAAAAATGAAAAAAATTATGAAAATTGAATGGTAATTTTTGTGAATAGCGCTGGCCGCGTTTTGCGGTTACGTTGGGTAAAGGGTTAACCTAACTGATCTTAGTATGCTCTCGCAGCACATAGTCGATAATCGATCAAAAAATTTGACGAAAAGCTTCCAACATCAAAAAGTGGTGAAATTTAGTGATTATTGTCGGCATTTTAAAATAAAAACAATATGCATCACATATTAACCCTCTGCACTCTGATATCAAAATGGCAAAGTTTTCAGCAGCAAATATTTCCCATAATGCAGTTCGATATTTAACCAAATATTCCTTGTTTGACAGAGCTCAATGAGCTCTGTCAAACAAGGTATAATTGGTTTAATTCATAGTTAAACAAGAGAAAAGCAGAGTTGATTGGAGAAAATTGTGTTGCTTTACCAGAGTGCTAGAGGTTAAAGGGCCAATTGCAAACAGAATCTATATCTCTGGTGAATTTCAAATCCAATTTTATTTGATTTACGTTCCAAAACAGCAGAAAATGTAAATGTTGATACATTTTATACACGCTGTTGTGTTTTAATAGAAACAACGAACTGATCTTCTCGACTCCGGAAAAACGACTTCCGGTAAGCTGTATCACCAATAGAGATTATTACTTTTATGTGGATGCACAAAATATGTATCCGAGTCGAGCTCCGTGTCGAAGACGAGTCGTGATCTACCCTTAGAACCCAGAGCGAGACTCGGATACATATTTTGTGCATCCACATAATGGAAATAATCATTTTATTTTACAATATATTGGGGATAAGTCAAGAGTGTAGACGAATATATAACGAACTATTTATTCGTACCGGATGAACAAAAAGAAAAAAATGGAACTCACGCGAAAGGAACGTGCTTGTATCCGACCCCTTGATACACACATCTGTTTCAGGGGGTCGGATACACGACAGTTGCGGAGTTAATACAGACAAAATACATGTTGATTGTAAGATAAATTATAATATACAAAACAAAAATGTTTGAACTATCCCAGTCTCCCCAACGTTTTCTCATGTATATTTGGCCGAATGTTTTGTGAACTGTAAGACAAAATCCTAATAGTTCCACAAGAAAATGTTTAATTTTGAAGTTGGCCTGCGTGCACACTTGACCGCCGCAGAGGTCAATAAGAAGGCCAGGGATAGTGTTTTGAAAATCACAAATTGACTAGCCACATGTATTGGTATGACATTTCCGTGCATTTTGTCGTTAGATCTGTTTATTGATCGACTTCTGTGTACGTCTAAACGATATTCGGTAATAAAACAGAAACAAAGTTCATAACTGCCGATGCGAGCTTTAATACAAGATGGACAGAGGTACGTGTGCCTTATAACAAGTTCACCTACAATTACCCCTTCACTGAAATGATGGCCGTTCACGAAAAACCAGAATTTTTTTTTTTTTTAATAAAAAATTTTGGAAACGTGCGCTGAAAGACATGCTACCATCATTTATTTCCCTGGGCAGATGTCAGACCTCATCTGTATGTACTATTACATATACGAAAATATCAGTCTTAAAATACTATTACGTGTTACATATAACACGTATTTAGCACACCAAATGTTAATATGACATAACTCTACTGTTATAGCATGTTAGAAAGTTGACCGTTCGTGATCGCGGACTCGCAAGAACTGATTTTCTATACAATCACTGACCATGACTAGAATTGAACACGAAGTCACGTGACTCAACTTTACGTTGACCCTACAACCAGCAATTACCTTTAACCTTCAAGACAACAGTTTCATGCTATTCTGCGAAACGCAAGAAACTATAATTCTATACGTCTATACAATGCCAGCCTGTGTCTTCGTGCATTTTACACCCTGGATACCTATTCTATTATATACAAAAAGCCTATGACGTACCTTTTAGCTTTACTCACGAACTGTGGTGAACACGTCAGCAATGGAATTATTTCAGTAGTTAAATGTTACACCTACCCTAGAATTACATGCAAGTTGACCTTTGGTGACGTCGACCTGAATGCAAACTTGTCGAAATTTACCGCACACCGCCTCGCGAAGGGTGAAATGAATGTGGCAATTATTTATTACGTTTTTAAATGGGTTTGCCTCATAAGATGCCAAAAATTAACAAACATGTCTTGTCTCATGTTAATAAAACACCCCTGTCTCGAAAAAGTATATTATTATCTTATTAAAATGAACAAGACCCCGCGATTTGCGCGGGTTTTTTTTCTATTTCGTTTCGGCGATATAATTGAGAGCGAAAGTACCGCCCACCGGCGCTCATGTAAACAAAAACAGATTCACACATGTGTACGTCTAGCATACATTTAAACTCTTAATAACCCGATGATCAAAGTAGCTTGGTGAACCAAATGTTCACCACTCGTGGTGAAGTTGTGTTAACCGCGCGCCAAAGGCTCACGGTTAACACCACTTCACCGCTCGTGGTGAACATTTGGTACACCAAGCTACTGTGGGTATATTCTATATATCAAGCCGTTATGTGCGTAAGGGGGATGCCTAGACATTTTGGTGTAAAGTTCTTGTCCACGAACGGACCAAATTGAGCAGGACCAAGTACAAACTCTCATTCACAATATGAGACACATGTGAATTACAAGTAAGAGATGAACACTTCAGACGCAGAAAAGTAAAAATGGAGTTGTTGGATACCGACCGCCTCTGAAGTTAGGAACACAGCAAGAGGGTCTTCAATGAGGTGCGATTAATTAGATTTCTAACTTGGGGTTGGGGTTCCTGCAAGACATGCCGTACGCATGTCCCGAGGGGCGTAGGCAGGTTTGGGGAGAGTTCGAGAGGGTGTTTCTCCTTCTAGATGGTGGAGATCCGGGGGCGGAGGCTCCCCCGGAGAAAATGTTTTAATATTTGAACTACTGAGAACGAGATTGAGGCTTCCTTTGGGCTTAAATCTAGTCATTTTATCCACAAGAAAAATGCATTTCCCCAGGTAGGTCCATGAGTCTTCCTCTACACTGACCAGGCTACACAAGGACTATAGATTGCCAGCTGTTCAGCCAATATCTACTCCTTCCAACTGACTACCCTGAGTCGGAAAAACGAAACGATGAATCTGAAAAATTGGACCAGTCCAAGACTGGAGTCGCAACTTCGGTAAATTTTGTCAACTGATTGGAAAAGTCGGAAAATTTGATTGTAAATTGGAAAATCACTTTGGTTCTGGCCGAAAAAAAAATATGACAAGAGCAAATTAAATTGATATTATTGAATTTCAAACTTTTGGAATTCACATCATCGAAATTTTGGTTCATAGTTGACCACCCCCCCCCCCCCCCAACCCCGCCTTTAGCTACGTTCCTAACTGCATGTGACGCGTGATACTACGGACACTCGTCAAAGAATTTGTCAGAAAGGATCTTTCATTAACCCTTTCAACCCCAGAGGACCACTTTTCCTGCCGGGTCACATGCTACGTCATGATGTCATTAAGTGGGATGGCTACAAGGTAAATGTGTGGTGGAGACCAATCAATATTTTCAACGTGCAGCCCTAAGGTCTAACCCCAAATAATAAATATGGACTCTTCCAACTGCTGCTATTGAACTGACATGGAAGATACCACTAGGGTTCAAAGGGTTAATTGAATTAGCTTTCACGCGCAATTTTGCTTTTACTAGCTTTTATATACTTTTGTGCAGTATATTAATGCAACTCAAACAACAAATGGGTTGACAAGGATATTCTCCGAGCTAAGTTGATGGCTGAAATTGAAATTGTGCAGGAGATATATGGAAGCCCAACCAATGAACTAAACCAAATGTGTTTTATTTTCAAGGGACGAGTAGTTTTTTATCACATTAAGAAAAATGGAAAAAAAAAATTGAAACTCATCATCGTTGGTGTTGGATTCAATATTTTGGTACCATCCACAATAACTTCTTTGAGCATGTGCACAGGGACGTGGCGACAGGCGGATGTGGTGGGGGTGTCAACCCCCAATCTTGCCCAAATTTACTATAACTGGAAATTCGGAGGGCAAGTCATGAGTAGTTGGAAATTCCATCTATCCGGATTTTAGAGCTTCTTTGACGATGCTGATGTCTCCTTTAGTTCCCGAAATTCTAACTCGGTTTCCAATCGGCAAAAATTCCAACTGTTACTATTTAAAACTACAGTGTGCGCAATATCGAGCTTCATAAGTATGCATGATATCATTTGGTACGAGATTTCTATAGTACGTTTACTTATCGTAATAAAAAAAATCATCGAAATGCACTTCAAGAGAATTGCATAATGTAAAATCGTATCCTGAGTTAATTCCATCATTCACAGTTACAAAATGATGAAACATCGAAAATTTGTCTTTCCTGCATAAGATCTGATTTAATGTTAGGAGAGTGTGAATTGCTCAATGTTCTCAGCTTGAGCATTTGTTTAGCACATATTCAGTTCCAGACTAGTACCAAATAATAAGAACCTGATAATTCTATCATAAATGTGTTGGCATTTCGGTTACTAGAATCAATTTTATGCCCCTTTTCATGGCTTCATTTTCAATTTTTTCTCCGTTTTTTCTCCTGCTCCCTCCCCTAGTTGGACATTCACTACCCTACACCCCCACCCCCAATCGGAAACCTCTAGC
This sequence comes from Pictodentalium vernedei, assembly GCA_031216915.1. Taxonomy (NCBI): domain Eukaryota; kingdom Metazoa; phylum Mollusca; class Scaphopoda; order Dentaliida; family Dentaliidae; genus Pictodentalium; species Pictodentalium vernedei. Next base: position 68,908,930 of record CM062292.1, on the reverse strand, counting down.
CACATCCCTGCATGTGCGATCCTTCTATTCATAAAAATAAAACCTGTACCCACACTCATCAAAAGCTGATTACTCATGTTGAGGTCTCCGTTTTGAAAACAGTAATTACATGACAAATAAATCACCAACTAAGCGGAATAAATTAGACTTGTTCAATGTTTACCGTGTTTATATTTTATGGACCTACCATGCGTTAAAGCTGAAAAATGAAACAAAGAAATACTCAGCCAAAACACTACTATAAACTTCGGCTGTTACAGTACAAGTGGAACAATCAATGGGGCTTACGTCATGCACAGCTCAAGAATATATTCCTATCATGATGATCTTCATTCACAAAAAAAACAATTCATGATGCTGAATGGTTGTCAAAATATATGCGAACAAGTGAAGAAACGGACAAATATTGTAAGATAAATTTGTCATCACCACTATGTATTGATCAAGAAACGTGTATCAAGCCTCGATGGTGTTCTTGGTATGTATCGCGACTTGCCCGAAAGGGCCCGCCGCAATACCTAATATGAACACCATCTCGGCTTGATACAGGTATATCGATCAACACATAATGGTGATAACATATATGTATCAAACCTTCCCAGTACATGCAGAGCCCTGCGAAGCTTTTAACTTCAATTCGATTCAAAATCAACCCGGTTATTAGATTCAAGACCTGCCTATTTGGAAACATTCGAATCGTGGAGATATTCTCAAAGTCTCATCTTGAACACTTCTGTCATCAAGCCTGCTTTTGGGTTCCTGGTGGTAGTAGACTTCATGGAGATATCGTTGCCGAAACTACTTTGATCCATTTTCAGAATATTCCTCTTTTTGATTGACATACCAAACCAAACAGACAGGTCGCTTTTTAATTCAACCCTTGAGCAATATCTTTAGTTTCAAAAGTGGTGCTATTCGATTGGAGATTCGATTTGATCCAAGATTCGATTCGAGATTCGATTCGAGATTCTATTCGAGATTCGATTCGAGATTCAATTCGAGAATCGATTCGAGATTCGATTCGAGCTTCGATTAGAGATTAGATTCGATTCAAAATATCATTGGCTTCATCTGATTCGGGTTTCGGATCGACTCGAAATGTGAGATTCGCGGTGCCCTAAGAACAAGCTTCTAAGATGTATGAATGTTCTCAAACATTGTGATAGCAGATGGCACTTACTCCTGATTGCCCAGGTGGGGTCACAGGGGCGCTGTGTATTAAGGCGTACTGCGCGTCGATGGTGCACTTGTCTTTAACCAATGCTAAACCTGCTAGTGTGGAGTTAGTATGTTGGGGAGTCTGACAGATGCTCGCCTGGTCATCTCCGGGTACTCCGGCTTCCTCCACCCGGGAAACTGCCCGACATGAGGTGACTCTGGTTGTCGAAAGTGTCGTTAAATCCCAATGAATAAAAAAATAACCCAACAGATTTCAGAGTGTATGAAAAAACATCGCTGCTGGAGACGAAGCAAAAATTGGATGTTTTGAAACGTCAACTTTTAATGATATTTCACACAAGTCCTTTTGAAATTGCATCGGCCCTTCATCTCGAAGATCCATTACTCCGAAGATCCATTACTCCAGAGAACGGCCAATATACTGAACGCTCAATATTCTGAAGGTCTGGTATCCCCATAGTCCAATACTCCGATATACCCAGAAGGTCCGACGTTTCGACAGCCCAGTACTCAGAAGGTCTGATACTCCGGCGACCCAAAACACAGAAGGTCCGACATTACGATGATCAATACTCCGAAAGTCCACTATTCCAAAAGGTCAAATACACCGAATGTCCAGATCTCGTTCCAATAATAAAATAACTATGTAGCTTAAGATGCACAAAAAGAAAAAGTCAACAAACGCCATGTGATGCTTATTGTATCACTTTCTCTGGATTCAACCGGATGAGTGTTAAGTCATAAAACTGAAGGTATGTGTCTTTATAAATACTGATTGCATCGGCCACAAATTGATCGCTTGTCATTGTGGTCCATGAATTCTACCCGATATGCGTGTATTATTGGTTCGTATAACACAAAACTAGAATACGATAAAAATTGACTGCTGGTGTCAGTTACGACGGATGGGTTGCTATTGAGATTGCGCCAGCTTTTTTCAAACAAGACGATGCAACTTTTGTTCTTTCTTTGGATACAGATTTCGGGTGTTGTATATAAGGAATGTACTGGTAGCATAAACGTTCATCCTTTCTACAAGGGTTATCAGTTACCCTTACTTTACGGCGAGAATATGCAAAGCACAGTCATTTTACGTTCCAAGCTGGAATGCGCAGAAAATTGCCGGAATGATCTCCAGTGCACTACCTTCTCGTTTGATAAAACAGATGGAAATTGCACGAAAGCAGCTGGAAATCAGGAACCGAAAAGTCTTGGTTACGGACCAAAGTTCGGTAAGTATAATGATTCAGTATGTTTTCTAAAGAACAATAAGTACAGTACTTCAGTACAGTACGGCCGCCGTGGACTGGTCACTTTCCACGGGTGGGCAATATTTCCACGGACGCAATAATATAAGATTTCAAACACTAATGACAGGAATAACCATAAAAAATTTAATTAATGAAGCACCGGGTACAACCCGGTGCTTCATTAATTAAAATATTCTTGCTGATGCATTTTATTACCTGGTAAACGCAAGCTTGGATATCACTGCCCACGCGTGGATAACGACGACTCCACGGCATCTGTATTGTAAGTATCTGGGAAAGATCACTCTACTATGTTTTCGGGCCTCGGGGTATTATCTTGTACAACCTGGAAAATACGAGTGAATTAACTGAACATCACATATTGCCCAAGGCTTGTGGTCGAGCAGGTTTTTCCAGTCAGGTGTCGTCTGCCTAAAGTTTGGAATGGCTATTGGCCCACTTCACTATTTTGGGAGACCCTGTGGTGTAGGCAATTTCTAATACCATCATTATGAAGCCGTTATCCTCCAATAATTTATATCCGAATTTCTCAGAACAAGTACTTAAACCTGCACACACAGCAGTGGCGGCGCTCACTCGTGGAGAGATGGTCGAGTAAGTCCATGGGTCCTTGGCTCGGAGGGCCGGGGGGGGGGGGGGGGGGGGGGGGGGGGCAAACTGTTGAAGAAAAATCTTCTCATTTTTATTCTTTGGAGTCCGGGTACTTTTAAAGGATACCGGAGTATTTTTTATGATGCTCTATTAATTCCCTCTAGTAACACATCCGTATTTCCAGTACAAGCGACCAGTTGAACTTTTATTAACGTAAAACAGGAAGAGTTTTTGTGTCAGATACAAGCTCTCCAAAAGATCCAGCGTCAAGGGTTTGGATATTTTCATATCTGAAGATCAACAAATATCTCACACGGAACCGATCAAGACCCCCGTCATCCCTTATTCCAAGGGGGCGGTGGCCAATATCCCTCGTCTATCATTGGCACACTGATGTTCAAACACCGACATTTCAAGCAACAACGTTTTCCACATAGTGCAATGCGGAATTTAACAAATCTATTTAATCTTGTTTGGCAGAGCTCATTGAGCTCTGGCAAACAAGTCTGAACTGGTTAAATTTCAAGTTGCATTATGGGAATAATTTGAAGCTAGAAAGTCTGTGATATTTAGACAATAAGAGTAAATAGGATCTGTCATCAATTTAACCCTTTACCTAATATGAAAAGCTGACGACACAAAAAACGTTTTGAATAACTAATTTTTTTCATTTCTTGTCTCAAAAACATAGGTTATGACCCCTCGTTGTCTGGAGCTCTATCCAACGATGGGTCATAACCTATGTTTTTGAGACAAACAACGGAAAAATAATGAAAATTAATTGGCGAATTTTGAGAAAAGCCCTGGACGGTTTTGGCCGTTACGTTGGGTAAAGGGTTCAGAATTAATCTTTTGATGTTGAGTTCATAATATGTGTCTTTGCTATTAATCTTATGTCTACCTGGTTGATATATGCCTGCCCGGAAATATTCAGAATTGTCAAAATTGTTATAAGTGGTGGTCGAGTGGATGTCTACGCTAAGTTTATTGGTGGTTGAAACGGTTTTCATCATTTACAGGTACATTTGTATCATGACCGCGCAGTAGGGTGAGCGGTTTTCGATCCGGATCCGGTTTTTACGACAAGCCAGAAAAACGAACATCAATAACCAACCGAAGGCTTTACTGTGCTCGTGCATAAACTAATCAAACTGCCCTACAGGGAGGAAACTGGACTAGTGGCCTCAATGGACTCACGTCATTCAGACTATCCTATAGGGAATACAGTACGCGGAGAGTGGATTGTAACTAAATCACCCGCGGAGTGGAGTTATCACCCGAGCTATAACTTTCAAATTTTGTACATATCGACAAAAAACACAAGCAATGTTTCAGCCAATGGACCTCCGGGTTTAACCCGGAGGTCCATTGGCTGAAACTTTGCTTGTGCTGGTTAGGCTTTGTGACAGATTTGCAATTATTGCTTGGGTGGAATCTCCACTCTGCGGGTGATTTAGTGATAATACACTCTCCACGTACTGTACGTCTTGTCCTCGTTGTCATATTTTCTCCCTTAGTGATTCGTCTTTCCAACGATACAATAAGGGAGAATAGAAGAGAAAAAAAAACTACTTAATGGCAAATAGGTGAGAGGCGATCATTCCCAGCAATTCAATTCAATTCAATTCAATTCAGTTCAATTTATTTCACAGCATACAAATACAAACATGAGGCGAAAACATCAAGGTTACAAAATCATAGACAGAATCTGATGTATACTGTGGGGAATGACATGACATCCCCTGGGCAATCTAATAATGTGAATTAAAAGAACAGAATGGCAAATGTTAAGGTTAAATAAGCTATATCTGGACAGCAAATAGTTGTTAGTTTTATTTTGAGATCGAGTTGATTGGAACTGGTTAAAATTTTCTTCATCATGAATCAAACTCCAGAATGTTCTATCATTCGTTATTTTGATTTGGCCCATCGAATGAGTAATCTAGTAATTGGTTAATCAGTTGATCAGTCAATTGAACAATTGGGCATTCATCTAATTAACTAGTTAATCAATTAATAAACTGACAGTGTTTCTGAATAAATGAAATAATAATAATATATTTTTGCAAGTAGACCAGTAAGGTAAGGTAATGGGGTGATGTATAATCGGAAAACCGTAAATCGTAAATTGGAGGGGAATATGTTCCTGAGCTCGCGAGGAGAAAAAGAAGTCGATAACGACCCGAGAGTCTACTTATTAGGCGGCAGTTGGCAATTAAGTAATCAAATAATCAATCAATTAATCAATTAATTAATTGACTATATTTCCGAATAAATGAAATAATATATTTTTGCTGAGTAGACCAGTAAGGTAATAGGTGATATATAATCGGAAAACCGTAAATGGCAAGGTAATATGTTCCTGAGCTCTCGAGGAGAAAAAAAGGCGATAACAACCCAGGAGACTAACTATTAGGCAGCAGGCAGTCGGGACATCTCTGGTAGGAACAGCTGAGATCGGCGTTATATTGTTTAAAAATTGATCAATTAATGTTTTTTTTAATAACCTGCGGTTAGAGGTTCTTAACGTTGTATCAAGGTCGTTCCACATTTTAGGAATAGAAAAATATGGAAGAGAGGCTGAGAACTGGGTACGTGGTTTATGTGTGTTCAGGTTTCCACATTGCCTTGTATTCGTGCCTGAGGGGGTTGAGTACACTTGGAATGTAGTTTCAAAACTGAAAGGGAGGTTGTATTCTGACCAGTCGTGCATGAATAGAAGTGAGTGAAGCTTGTACAAATCGTTAAATTTGAGAATTTTCAAAAGTATGTGAGTTGTACTTTTTGTTCGCTATGATACGAACAGCCTTTTTCTGCAACTTCAGAATTTGTTTGTTTGCTGGTGTGTTACCCCATATTTGGATCCCATAAATTAAATGGCTTTTAATTAGGGTGAAATAAAGTGAACGTAATGTCTCGAGTGGCAGAAAATTTTTGGCTCTTCTCAGAATATAAATTGCCCTGGATAGCTTTGTACAGAGAGCAGATACATGCTGACTTAATTTAAGATTCTCGTCCAGGTTAAGTACCAGAAATTTTATGAATTTGTCATGACTATTATTACCTGCAAATATTATGTCTGAGTTGTTTAAGGAAATTTTGGGCTGTGCGTTGTTGTATTTATAGTTGTCGTTTTGAGGGTGAAGAAGTATAACTTTTGTTGGCCATCTCCATCAGGAGATTGAGGTCGTTCCCAAACTTATAAGCTCTTGTGTCATCCGCGAATGATAGGATGCTCATGTCAGTAGACTCACAAATGTCATTAATAAATAAAAAAGGAAAAAAAATAAAAGAGGGCGAAGTACAGAACTCTGTGGTACCCCTGTAGTAATATTTAGTTGGTCAGAGGATTCACCCGTGAATCGCACATATTGGAACCTCCCAGAGAAGTAGTTCTGAAACCAAGAATTAGCAATACCTCCAATGCCGTAATGTTCGGGTTTCCTAACGAGTATATCGTGGTCAATGGTATCAAAGGCTTTAGAAAAATCTAAAAACATGGATAGTGTGCAGTCTTTAGATGCTTTGTTATTCATTATGGAAACGTGGTTGATAAGATGCATTATTGGATGAAATGTTGAATGTCCCTTTCAGAATCCGAACTGGTAGTTATAAATAACGTTGTTGTCATCTAAGAAATTTGTTAGCCTTTTATGCATTAATTTCTCTAGGATTGTTGAAAACGAGGGAAGAATACTTATTGGACGGTAGTTGTCGAATGATTTCTTGTCGCCAGATTTGAAAATTGGTATTACTCTTGCGATTTTCATTTTGGATGGGACAATTCCAGTCGAAAATGACGTATTTATAATATGGGTTAAAGGAACGACTATTTCGTGTATAATTTCTTTAAGTAGTTTAGGAGAAATATTGTCCTGCCCAGCCGAAGTTTTTGTGGAAAGGCTTTTTATGGAGGATACGACTTCTTCGATGCTTGTAGGTGATATGAAAAATGAATCGGAGGCACCGTTCTTCAGGTAATCAGAGAATCGATGAGTGGAGCTTGCATATTGTTGATTACTCGATTTCCAATATTGGTGAAGTAACTGTTGAATTTCTCCTCAATGTGGATGGAGTCACTAAACTCCACGTTATCTTCAATAAATGATGATTGTAGGGAAGGAGGAAGGTTTGACTTATTTATTGCTTTACGGAGAATTTCCCATGTTTTCTTAATGTTACCCTGATTTTCTAATAGTAATTGACTATAATAATTCTTTTTTGTTTGTTTACGTTTAAGCTGATTAAAAATTTAGCAATAGGTTTTGTATCGCGTAATATTGTGGTTGGTCGGGGATCTGTACCTTCTTTCCAGAAGTTTAGGTTTGTTCAGGGAGGATTGCTCACTGCTCGGGACAGAACTGAAGATTTCACAGAACTGTGTAAACTCCCACCCACCCACCCAAATTTGGTGTATGAATTTAAGAATATTTTTTTTTCATAACCAAAGTTTTCATATGATCACCCACACCCTGTCCTACATTATGATATAGTGGGTCAGATTTATTGGTGATTGATAGGTGACGCAGAATAATGAAAAAAAATACCTTTTTCAAAAATAGGATTATTCAATTTAGATGTCCCACATAAGTCCATATATTGCATGTCACAGAATAATGAAAAAAGTAACCTTTTTCAGAGATAAGTTTATTCGATGTAGATGCCCTACATTGTGTTAAGTCCATGTATTGCATGACCTTAGGAGACTGCAAGTCTCTTGGTGCAATGCAATATATGGAAATATACAATACATTGTGTATATACTGTCATTAGTGTGTTAAGTCCATGTATTGCATGACCCCAGGAGACTTCAAGTCTCTTGGTGCAATGCAATACATGGAAATATACAATACAGTGTGTATATACTGTCATTAGTGTGTTAAGTTCATGTATTGCATGACCTCAGAAGACTGCAAGTCTCTTGGTGCAATGCAATACATGGAAATATACAATACATTGTGTATATACTGTCAGTAGTGAGGACCCGTACATTCCAATTTTACTCACAGCAAAGTGTCTCTGCATAAGTTGTTCTCATAAGTCTTTTTGCATTACTTATCACATCACTGCTCGGGACAGAACTGAAGATTTCACAGAACTGTGTAAACTCCCACTCACCCCCCCCCCCCCCCCCCAATGATTACAGGTATCTCGAGATTTCTGGGGAGCAAGCAATATATGAGATATGAGTAGTCCATTGGAGGCGGAACCCTGTTCTTCCGGAAGGAGGTGACGGGGTTGACGTGGGTGAAGGGGGTGATGTGGGTGAAGGCGTGGATGACGTCATCTTAATCAAAAAGTTACGTAAGGTAATTAACATGACGTCACTTAATGAACATTTTTTTAATCACTTTAATAACTGTTGCTTAATTAATTTTAATTAATGATTGTTGCATAATTAATGTAATTAATGAGTGTAATTAGGGTTGATTATAATAATTAGTATATTAATAAATGAATTAATAATGTTTACGTCGATTAGTACATATTTTTTTTTTTAAGTCATAATTTGGGATAGATATTATTAGATAAAAAAAATAATATATTTAAAAATAATATTGATGTATTGGACATATATATGAATGCTATCGACTGACCCTGACCTGGACACGTGCTAAGGTAAACACTTCATTGCATGTTTGGGTGTAATTAAAATTCAATGAAATCTCGATAAATCAATTTTTCTTTTCAAACACGAACTACTATACGAGAGTGACAGATGTTGAGGCAATAAAATCTATTGTTCAAAATTTATGAGCGTAATAAAAACTTCATTAAATTAGTGATCAACACGCGACCTTCTTCCAGACTTTGAAATTCAAATTTTCAAATTTCATCGAAGTTTTAACGGTCCGATTTCTGCGTTTTGACTGGTTCTCAAAAATATCAAGCAGTCAGTTTTAAAACAATGACAGTCACTCATAGCTAAATTTGTCATTTGTTTTGCAAATGCCGTGTTGGCAATTCGAGTTTTATTCCCATCGTATCTACTACGGTGTAAGTATTCGAAATGGAAAACAAAACCTTTACCTGTGGAATTTGTGAGAAGGTATTCTCAAGCAAAAGCAAGAAAAATCGCCATGAGACTACTGTACACGGGGGAGAGACTGTAATTTATGCCCCAATACTTTCAAGAGATGAATTAACGGATCTTCTGAAAACCCACCAAGAAGGTGCATTGAACTGTCAATTTTGTGTTTCAATAGCAAATTCAACAAAAGAGAGGCAGTGTACATCGAACAGACGGCGATGTTAAGAAGTTCCAGTGGACGTTTTGTCTGAAATCCTATAGTAGGAAAAATACATATAAAATAAAAAATATATAAAAAAATATATGGAGAAATGTTAAATCTCGACATTTTACTGCGCGACTTGCGGGTTTCAGCTGATTCAACTTAACCGTCATAACGCCACAAGTAGCAGAGATGCACAACTTGACTGACCGGTGAAGCCGCTCCTCATCAAATAAGGAGGGGGGGGGTCAAATGAGGTTATGAGGAGGGGTGAAGGAGACAAGTGTGCGGTCATATGTTTAAAATTTTAATAACCTTAATTGCTATGACGTAATCCCCCTTATAAATCGTGTATATTCATTTAATATAATATATTAATAATTTTCGTTAAATAATTCATTTTTTTTCCACACCCCTGTAACCCCTCACAATACCTAAAACTTTCATGAACTCTCCTCCTCCAGCCCATCCAATATCAGAAACGTTTGAAAACCTCTCCCCCCCTCCCCACCCCTCACAATAGCTAAATTATCTCTAGTCCAGTTCTCTAAATGTAATGGAAATGTCAGACCCCAGATACCCCTTCCCCACAATTTTGAGCGATCAATTTACCCCGATTAGTCTCCTCTCATAACTTACCGCATTCTTAACCCTTAGTTACTATGAGGTTGCCCGCCCCCTAATAAATAGCGTATTTTCATTTAATATAATATATTAATCAATTAATAATTTTCGTTAAATAATTTATTCCACAAGATACTTCTCGAAAAAATAAAATGGCGGATTAGTTTGACAGAAATACATGTATCGCTTTATTCATGAGTGTCAGTCGGTTGTGTCCTTGGGCAAGACACTTCATCCCCATTGCCCATGTGGGGGCACGGTGACGCTGTGCGCTAAGGCGTACTGCACGTCGATGGAGCACCTGTCTTCAACCGATGCTAACCCTGCTTGTGTGGAGTTAGTCTGTTGGGGAGCTGACAGTTGCTTGTTGTTGCTCGGTGGCTCTCTCCGCGTACTCTGGCTTCCTCCACCTGTAAAACTGTCGTGGTCATGATTAACCATTGTGCAGAAATATGTGACCTTAAACACCAATAAATAAATATAATTTTGTCTGACCAGACAAAGTCTTCACAAAACCCCTCTTCTCGCTCCCCCACCCAAAGTCGCAGACCCCCTCCCTACCCCAAGTCTTCACATGACCTCTCCCCCACCCCTCCCCCACCACAACGAGAGTATATGTGCATATGTAAATGTGTACATATATGAATATAAAACTATTTTTTGTCTGACCAAACAAAGTCTTCACAAAACCCCACTTCTCGCGCCCCCATCCAAAGTCGCAGATACCCTCCCTACCCCAAGTCTTCACATGACCTCTCCCACACCCCCCCCCCCCCCCCACCAGAACTGCACAACCTTGGGGTCATGCAATGAATGGAATTATTGTGGTATTACATAATTGTATAGACAAAATTGTTATTCTTTTAAAATTATTCCCTACCCCAAGTCTTCACATGACCTCCCCCGTACCACGACAGAACCGCATAACCTTAAGGGCCTATATAAGTAATGGCATTTTGTTTATTTTGAAATTCTCACCTCTCATATTCCTTAAATTCAGATTAAATATACATAAATTATACATAAAAATGAAGGTTGGGATGTATAGAACACGAAACACATATGTAATCAACTCATAGAGTCGACAGTAGGCACCACTGGTTCCTGGAAGTCTGCTACCGTATTCGCACCAGAACTGATAATTTAATAATATTTCACGAAAACAACTTGTGGCCAAATGTGCTTTACATATCCAAGAACAAAGCTAGGCATTCAAAACACTTTCGAATACAGCGACAGGACTGCATTTTGGAAAAGGACAACACTGTCTGCATTTTTTATTGAAGATGGTTTCCATGCTCGACAGACATGCGCAAATCACTCGTTACCACGAATTTCCATCGAAAAACAAAATCGTAATTCTAAGAAATTTCAACAGGTATCATGATACCTTGTATTGAATATGGCAACTGTGCAATCTCTATCTAATAAGAGTATACTGTATGAAGGCGATCTTTTTCATTATTTGATTTTAGACGGCGTTGTTTTTACATGCTTTTTCTGTCCGATGACGTCGACCGGAAATCGAAAGTATACTCATACGTAAACAAAAGCAGAGGCTTTGGAATGTTCCCCAATGCAGCTCTGTCGCCGTGTTTTGAAGAATTTGTATCCCCTAGCTTTGTTCTTGGATATGTAAAGCACATTTGGCTACAAGTTGTTTTCGTGAAATATTATTAAATTATCAGTTCTGGTGCGAATACGGCAGCAGACTTCCAGGAACCAGTGGTGCCTACAGCCGACTCTATGAGCTGATTACACGAGTGTTTCGTGTTCTATACATCCCAACCTTCATTTTGATGTACATTTTGTGTATATTTAATTTGAACTGAAGGAACATCAGAGGTGAGAATTTTCAAAATAAACAAAATTTCATTACTTATATAGGCCCTTAAGGTCATACATTGAATCCCCCGTGGGAACCCCGGGAAGTGAAGCAGTGCTTGTTTACTGTGATGAACAAGCTCTGTTTCACTGGTAAAATAGGACCCAGTCACTAATGCTTGGGGTGCAAGTCCTCTAAGATAGGCCACATGGGGTATAAACGATTGACTGACCTTGACTTTATCTCGTGGTCATGTTTAGCCATTGTGCAGAAGTATGTGACCTTAAACAACAATAAATAAATACATACAGTGAATCTGATTATTTTTGTGGTATTGCATAATTGTATAGAGGGACATTGTTAAAATCTTAAAATTATTTTTAGACCCGCACCACAAATTTATAACAGGGTGCTCTGCGCATTATTTACAAACCTTCATGCAATGACCAGCTGGTATCATGGATACAGAGCCCTGATCTCATTTTTTTTTTTATACCTGTTACTTTCTTTCTATATCGTAGTGCTGAAAAGAACTCTAGATGGAAATGATTGGCTAAACATGACTTTTCACCTTTGTTGTGGTCACAACTTGACATACCTGCTGACCTTGAACACTAATAAATAAATAAATGATAGCCCAACCCACTCTGCGTGAACCGGTGTTTTTTGTAGTTTTCTCGCCCGATTGCTTGCCCTATCATGTTCCTTGGAGAGCAGAGGTGCTGCGGTGATCGCAATCCCGAAGACATTTCAAAAAGACCCAACAGAGAAGTTATTTGTCCAAAACGATGAGGTAAATTTTTGAATCCGGTCACAACTGTATTGGAGTTGGCTGTAAAATCATGTCGACAAATTATGTCATGCACGTGGAAGTGCTTTTTGTGGCACAAATTGCCTTGATTGTGTCGCCAATTGTTTTTCCTGTCCAATGTCGAACACTCAGACCATGACTAAGGCCAAGGAAAATAAACAACTGTTTTACAGGTTAACACAGTTCAACATAATACGCCATTTTGCAGATACACTCATCTGTATTGCTATTTTATTGGGATATCGATTACTGCGGTATTTCGGTTCGTTGGGAAGGAAGAGTGATCGGGCGAGGGGGCTTCCCGCACCTTTGGATCACGTAGACTTTTTTATTTCTGTCCAATGGCGACCACTCAGAACTACAGGAGGTGCACTTTACCCACCCCAAATCCCTTATATCATGTATTTATTAAAGATTTTACAAGTATACCTTCAATCAATTTATCGGATTGTAGCGCTAGCTGATGTTTGGCCCAGGCTGTCTGGACACGTGGTGCTCGTAGGGTATGACTCTAAAGACCCACGTGTCCAGATACCGGGGGCCTCTCTATTCGCTGTTTTTTAGGGCTGACCCAGCATATCATTTTAGAAGGGGTGTATGTAACAGTTGATTCTCCGTAACTTCATCCAAACTGTAGTAATTCGTGATGCCCGTTACAAAAGGCCTTCTCATTCAATATCTCAAAGCTCAGCTGGTTGAATATAAGAAGAAAAGTTGGCAATGAACTGTCAACAAATTTTTCTTCCGAAAATCTTCGCTGACTCACACAATACTGATGACAGCAGACTATTCTTATTAAAAGATGTAGGTCAAAGCATTTTTGAAAAACTCACTGGTTCGTTCCATTTTAATCTTGCCAAATTGTTTCCTTTTGACTATGGCTAATGCATTCACACTTGATGAGATACAGAGCAATAATTCATTTGACTTTATTTCACAATTCAATGATGCAATTACTGATAACGAAGCTGATGAATTAAACTCTCCCTTCACTATTGAAGAACAGAATTGTGAATATTACACACCGGAATGCTTTAGTAATGAGATCTCTGAAAAACCCAACTTATTTACTCTCTTTTATCTAAATTGTCGAAGCCTTAATGCCAACTGGGAGTCCCTTCATAACCTGTTATGTAATCTTCAACCTCAATCCAACTTCTCAGACATAATTAGCTCAACAGAAACATTTAGCACCAAAAAAGATATTACCTATTTACTTGACAGCTGCCATCCTTGATCACCCGACAGCGACCTGACCATGATGACGACAGAGGAGGAGTAGGAATTGTTATTAGAGAAACTATTCCGTACAAAAATCTCTCGGTGTTTATCCCACATGTCTTTGAATCCCTATTTGTGGAAACTTTAACTACAGAAAAACACATTGTTGGAATTATATATAAACCAAACACTGCTCCCAAGGCTGACCATGACTTATTTCTCGAAAAACTGTCAAATCTGCTAAACGTCCTTGGAGACAATTAAAAAAATGTGTATCTTTTGGGTGATTTTAATATCTATTTACTGGGCTTTCGAAGACTATTTTTGTCTAATTATGCGAGGTCTATACATGGGGCTTTGATGTTAAATTAATAACTGCAGTATACAGGCAGACGGCTGCAGACTGCTGTTGTTATTTTATCCTCCTTGTATATTGATATTGGGCTAACCCATCTCACTCTAAGTGTACAAAAAGGCGATACCATTCCAGGAAACGCGGATTCAAAGGGTTAACCCTTTACCCAACGCAGACGATATAAAAATTTATTATTTTAAATATCATTTTTTCAAATTGTTCGAAGAATTTCAACAAAACCATATCATGTGACCCCTCGTTCCAACGAGGGGTCACATGATATGGTTTTGTTGAAATTGTTTGAAAAATAATATTTTTCAACTTCTTAATTTGCATATTACGCGGGCGGATGCAGCCGATTCGTTAGGTAAAGGGTTAAAGCATGCATGGAAATATTGCCCACGCGTGGCTTTTAACGTTTCCGTGACTACAGTAGTGTATGCTCCCCATTTTAGAAGTCGCATACCCCATGAGTTGGTTACCAGCTTCCACTAAACAATTTACAAGAATGTAGTTACCCCTATCAGCAACCACCGCTCTGATATGCTGTGAACAAGGAAGAACGTTAATAATAGTTGTCGAGCTTGATCACCAACCATTGTAAAATGACGCTTAAAACTACTTTTTTCTCTTCGTATGAAATTTGCTTTTCATGTAAAAGTTTAATATATTTTTTTGCTTATTTTTTATTGGTGTCTAAACACCTAAGGACCTATGACAGTGGCGTCGCCAAAATATATTTCGCTGGCAAGAAAGTAGGGGACAGGTTCCCCGTGAGGGATTTGGCGGGCAAGTCCCCAAGCAGATTTTTAGGATTATCAGATACCATACACTGCAAAAAATATAGGTTCTCTTTAGAACCAAAACTGGTTCTAATCTTGTCACTGAGATGGAACCAGTTCTGTTTAAACAGTATTTATTTCAAATCAAACAAATTTATAAAGATTAACATTAAATATTAATAGAATTAAACATAAATTGAGGGGGTTTCAGCCGCAAGTTTAGAGCTTATACGAGGTTGTCTTAAATCATTATTAAGCAAAGGAGATATGAACAGCTGGCATATCGAACCAGTTTTGGTTCTGTATAGAACCAAAACTGGTTCCAAATGCCAACTGTTCATATCTCATGTGTTTCAACTTGTTTGGCGACTGCGTTGAATAAGCTCCAAGTTTACTGCTGAATCTACTTCAGTTCATGTAAAATTCTGTTAAAATTGAATGCTAATCTTGGTAAGTTTATTTGATTTGAAACAAATACTGTTTAAACAGAACTGGTTCCATCTCAGGGACAAGATTAGAACCAGTTTTGGTTCTAAAGAGAACCTATATTTTTTGCAGTGTATGGTATCTGATAATCCTAAAAATCTGCTTGGGGACTTGCCCGCCAAATCCCTCACGGGGAACCTGTCCCCTACTTGCTTGCCTGCGAAATATATTTTGGCGACGCCACTGTCATAGGGCCTTAGGTGTTTAGATACCAATAAAAAATAAGCAAAAAAATATATTAAACTTTTACATGAAAAGCAAATTTCATACGAAGAGAAAAAAGTATTTTTTTTGCAGTGTAGACATCTGCGCCAGTTCCTAAGTCATGAGTATTCGTAGGAGGTTTGTTTGATGCTTTTGTGTGCGGGATGAGGTGGTTAGGGTTCAAAATGAATTGTGCTTTCTTTTGGGCATAAAGGCCACCAGAAGGCTTTATTTGAAAGCACAATTTAAATTGAAGGGAGGTCATGCCAATCTGGTACAATGCGAAAAACATTGCCCATATTTTGGATACAAGGTACATGGAGGGCTAAACATTTTCTGCTCCTGAGCTTGTAAATTAATACTGGATGCGTTCAACTGTTGGGTGGGTATGAGAATAAATAAAAGGGAGAGAGTTTGAGAGTGTATGTGCGTGTGTAAAGGGGGAGTCTCTCTTTCTCACATTGTGAAAAACTAGCATTCCTACAAGAATTTACTTTGTTTTATCCCTGGTCATCACAAATAATCGTCGCATATAATACAAATAGAACCTAATATTAGACTTAATTCGACCAAAATGCGTCCGTCTGAACTTGAAGTTACTGCAGCTACATGAATGTGTGGAACGCGTTGGCTGCTGTACGACGAAAGTGCTGTAATGACCTCAGACGAAGACTAGCACGGGACTGTGTGTGTACATTTTAACGACACAATCATGTTTTAGAAGAATTTGGAATGTTGTTTTCTGATACCTGGTCATGAATCGAACCATCAGCAACACTGTCTGGCAATCAGGAATCCAATGCCTGAACACTGGACCATTGCACACCGTCTAAAACGATGGCTGGAATCTAGCTTTTTAGACACTGTGATCGACAACTATCTTCTGGGCCAGTAAATAGGCGGACAGGAATTACGCCTTATATGCGGTACTGTATATCAGTTATATGGTTTATTGCAAACAGATCAAGGTGAAGTGAGTGTGCCCTGGATGCCGACTCGAACTATGTCGAGGAGGTAAATAAGTCAGTTGTTCCGGCCAGTAGCATGATACGTCATAACGTCATTATATTGGATGGCTGTTCCGTAAATATTGTGGGGTAGACCAATCAGTATTTTCAACGTGCAGCCTCGGGCTGCACGTTGAAAATACTGATTGATCTACCCCAAATAATGAATATGGACTCTTCTAATTGCTGCCATTGAACTGGCATGGAAGATACCACTAGACTTTAAAGGGTTAAGATGCCGAATACGATTTATACATCGCGCCTCCTCTGGACTGAACATTATTCAACTGAGGCTCTCGGTAGTCACAAATTCCAACTATAAATCAATATTTTGGGTAAATTTTACTGCTACAACTATTCTCAAAATGCGCCATTAATTTTCATTTGTTTTTAATTTTTTGTCTCAAAATCATAGGTTATGACCCCTCGCCGAGCTCGTTCCAATGAGGTCCATAACCTATGTTTTTGAGACAAAAAATTAGTTATTCAAGAATTCTTTTTGCACGTGTCGTCTGCTTTTCATGTTACGTAAAGTGTTAAATTACCAGATGTTTTCTGTCGTATAATAATATGTGATATCTGCGGTTGAAGTTTTGCGAAAAACAATCACCAAAATTCATTTCGCTGTCACGAATGTGCAAACTGAAACCTAAAATCAGAGATTTCGTCTGAATAGCTATACTTGCGGCCCCCGTATTTAGAGAAATCATCGTCCAGTTCTTCGACTTTCAAGCAACGTACACATTTGTAATCTACACAATCAGGATATTCAAGAAAGGAATTGACACCACTCAGCAATTTTCATTTCTCATTCTCCACACCTTGGCCTAACTGACGATATTTATATTTTCTCCTTTTCGAGGTAGCATCCCCCGGCTTGTACTTGCACAATAAATAGAGGATATCTACGCTACTTCAGTGAATATCGGGAATTATCTCATGAATGTGCACCCGAAATTTTTATTTTTCAGCAGCCGCTTGTGCGAGTGAAAAATAACATTTTCAGGCCCACGCGAATGAGATAATTCCGAATATTCACTAAACTAGTGTACATATTATTTTATTGTATGCTACGTGACATTTTACTGTGCAACATTCAACCCTATTCGACTGCAAACAGTTTCAAGACAATAGAACAGATCTGCTGATCGTTCCTTCAAAGCGACGTCTTGCGCAGAAGGGTGATGTCATTTAGGAAGCTACTGGGGACATTTCTCGATATCCATCTAGTCGATCGATATCGAGAAATATATTTTACATAATTTGCGATAATTCACGGGCTAGCATATAATAATTGTCTCTATTTCATAATATCTGTAAATATGTTAGAACAGGGAGGTTCTGATTTTTATGCCCCTCCCCCCCCCCGACTTAAGTCGGGTGGCATATAGTGACTGAAGTGTGCGTGTGTTCGTCCGTCCGTCCGTCCGTCCGCGTGTGTGTCAGTGTGTCCGTGTGTTCGTGTGTGTGTGTGTGTCCGAGCCAATAACTCGAAAACTGTTAGGGCCACAGTCATCAAACTTCACACAATTATAAAGGACCATGGGAGGATGTGTCACACACCATAGTCGGGTCCGTACCTTCATAGTCAAGGTCACATTTCAAGGTCACACTAAAAATCGGTCAATATTCGTGTCTCAGCCATAACTCAGAAACGAATCATAGTACAATTGTTAAACATTTTACAAATGTTAAAGACAGTCAGAATAATAATAGTTTCCGCCGCATCTGCAAGTTGAAGGTCACAAGGGGGTGGGGGGGGGGCATGTGTTACCTTAGTAACATCCTTCTGGTTGTACCACAGCACTCAAAAACCCTGACTGTAAATTTCTCTATTGAGTTCAGCCTAACGTCCCTTTGATCATTCTTTGTGGTTCTATGAGCCTACTCGGTCAGAAAAACACCATAAATTATGGTACCAAATGAATATAGTTCATCTGATCTAAGTTGTTTTCTGATTGTCACATTTCTGACTTACTGACTCGTCCGGTTGACGAGTCTCAAGGGTAATAATGTGGGAATCAGAACCCGAAGTATTCGCCCCTTTGGAGGATAAACAAAGTGACGAGAGCACATAGTGGTCACCAGTTCAGTTCCCTCCAAGTAAGAGAGTTTCATCAGTTTATGCACAAGCAGAGTAAACGTGTTCGGTCGGCTTTAGCTGGTCGGATTATTTGGCTTGACACAAAAACCGGAACCGAACCGGAAAACCCCAAAACCGAAAATCCGCCCAGTCCTAAAATCTGCTTAACAAGGTTGTGTGTGCCGCTCTTAACTTGGTAATTTTTGAATACATTGCATGTAATACATCCCTGTGGGCGGTAGATAGTACGTATACCTATGGTGTCAAAATGGTTCCACATTGATGTAGAAGAAATTATAATGCAATCTGACTCCATTATGGGGAAGAAATTAATTAGTGTGTTGGCTTACAGAACATTGTTTATTCAGAGCGAGCCGGAATTGCGAGAATCAGCCTGTTAAATAAACTAAATTTATACCATGATTTCCTATTCTACTATATAGGAAAAGCCTATGATATAAATTTTAGCTTTATACACCAACCGTGGTGAACACGCCAGCAATGGGATTTCAATAGTAAAAATTTACACCTATAGAGGAACTACATCCAAGTTGACCCTTGGTGACGTCGACCTGAAGCGAACTTGTCTAAATTTATCGCACGTCGCCTCGCGAAGAGTGAAACGAAAGTGGCAATTATTTATTACGTTTTTAAATGAATGTACCCCATAAAACACCCCAAAATTAACAAACATGCATTGTGTCATGTTAATGAAGCACCCATAACTCGAAATAGTATGTTATTATGTTATTAACATGAAAAAGGCCCTTTCTTTTTCTCTTTCGTTTCGGTGATAAAATTGACAGCGGAAGTACCGCCCACCGATGCTCATGTGAACAAAAACAAATTCGCACGTATGTTCGGCTGCTGCTCAGTAAAATCGCGAAAAAATAATAGCGACTCTTAATAAACTGATCAAAACGGTATAAATAAAATATACCCAAAGTAGCTTGGTGTACCAAATGTTCACCACTCGTGGTGAGGTGGTGTTAACCGCGTGCCGAAGGTTCCCCGTTAACACCACTTCACCACTCGTGGTGAACATTTGGTACTCCAAGCCACTATGGGTATATTCTATATAACACCACTTATGGTCTGCTATGGTTCACTTGGGACATTGGCACTGTTTGTCTTAGATGTCCTCAGTATTTTACCATGGTTTGCACAAGGACACAAATCCCCAAAAAACGTTTTGTGGAAGTCATTTCATCGTGCAACAAAAACCAAAAAATAGAACTCCCACATTCTATGGCCATCTGTCCTAGGACCATACAGAGCATGAGCAATAGACCATGTATCAATATATGTACTTGTATGGAAAGAACTTGTGTTTGGTCACACATACCAACACAAGAAAATGCATGTTCATGTCTGGTACTTATCAGTGCAAAACAGAAAAGTGGCATCAATGGATGTGGTCTGATCTTGTGGTTACTGCTGTTGGTCAGAACTTGCAGAGTCTCAAATGCTCTACCAAAATGCCAGTAAATGTGATAACCAAAATAATAAGTGACAATAATGGGGGCTTATCTTTTTGTTTTTATATTCGTAAGTCTCAGTATCTCAGTTCTGAATCAGAGTGGTCCAGCTGATATAATGTACAGCCATCATTCCATACATAGAGGATATGGAATGAGTGTTTTTCTCATATAATATTTATGAAACGGATCTAAGAATTTTCCGTTTTGGCGAACCTCTGGCGAGCCCAAACGGAAAATTCGGACGAGTTTCATAAATATTATATGAGAAAAACACTCATTTCATATTCTATTTATCATATGACACACACACGCACAAATTAGCCACTTAGTATGGCCATTTTAACGCATCACCTAACTTGAGTTGCAGATGGCACTTGGAAGAAACATCCTCGTATAACTAAAAATTTTCATTTTTTGCTTTAAAAACATAGGTTATGACCCCTCATTGGAACGAGATCGTTCCAATGAGGGGTCATAACCTATGTTTTGGAAACAAAAAGTGAAAATATAAAAAATGAATGGCGTTTGTCTTGTAGGTAAAAGATTAATATAATATAACCAACCCAAAATAGGACAGATAACGTAAATTCTCCCTACTGAAATTATGCAAATATGACCCAGTTGTATTTTGTTTAGCCAATCAAATTGTCCAGTTTTGAAATTGACGAATGAAAGCTCCCAACTCTAATTATGCAAATTATGAAAATGTGGCCCAGTTGTATTTTGTTCAGCCAATCAAATTGTCTAGTTTTGAAATTGACCAATGAAATTGACGGAAGGCTTTATTTATCACTGATTAATATTAAAACAAAATATCAAATGTTTTAAAGTGAACAAAACCGACGAGTCATATGATAAAAAGATTTAAGTAAATGACCTCACAGTTAAAGATGACAGAAATGAATACATACACATACAAGATTTTTTTACAAGGGACGACGACAGGAAGACAGCTAAAATTGCTATGTCGCTTCCTTGCAGTATATCAAAGTATGTTAAAATGAATTGTTTAGTTTACCTACTGTATTTTATATGTAATTGATATACTGTGAATAAAGGTGAATTGAATTGAGTTGATTTATGGCTCATGCTTTGTATTAAAATGGGTCATGCGAAACCAGAATTTGGCAACTGCCCTGCGTATACCCTCACCCAATCGCATACCGCCCAATATGGCATTTAATGTCCTACTCAGATTTGATAATTTATCAAATCTGAATAGGACATACAGAAATTTATTTAATGAAATAAGGATCATTAGCGGTATGTGTGGGCACCATCTCTCATGCGCCTGAAAGAGCATGTCATACTCAACATGAATGTAAGATTTCATGAAGATCCAAAT
The DNA here is from genome assembly GCA_031216915.1 of Pictodentalium vernedei. Taxonomy (NCBI): domain Eukaryota; kingdom Metazoa; phylum Mollusca; class Scaphopoda; order Dentaliida; family Dentaliidae; genus Pictodentalium; species Pictodentalium vernedei. Next base: position 68,887,432 of record CM062292.1, on the reverse strand, counting down.
ATCAATATTAATGGAGGTATATTCTACGCTGAACTTTCCAAGAGGTTGGGGATACACTGTTTTATATGCGTTCATCTGTCCACCCATCTTTCCATCCATTATTCCGTCAATCTGTCTGATTATGTAACTTCTCATACAATAGGTGGATCATCCATTATTTTAATCCACGCGTCGGCTGTCACGTTCTACCAGGTACTAAAAATCATAATCAGCAAAATTTTAATTAATGAAGCACCGGGTTGTACCCGGTGCTTCATTAATTAAATTTTTGATGATTATTCTATAATTAGTGTTCGTAATCTAATAATATTACGACCGTTAAAATATTGTCCATCCGTGTGAAGTGACCAGTCCACGACGGCCGTACTGAAAACAGAATATCAGAGGTCAGGGTTTAGGTCTCTGTAGGAATAAAACTGCGTACAACAGGAACTACTTACGAAATGTTATTGGATGATCGTTTTGTACCACTTTTATCCCTTTACCCAACGAAACTGTCAAACCCGGAAAGCGCTATTAACAAAAATCGCCAATTAATTTTCATTATTTTTTCATTTTTTTGTCTCAAAAACATAGGTTATGACCCCTCATTGGAAGCGGCTCGACGAGCTCGTTCCAATAGGGGTCATTACCTATGTTTTTAAGACAAAAAAATGAGTTATTCAAGATTTTTTTGTTTGCAAGTGTCGTCTGCTTTTCAGGTTAGGCAAAGGGTTAAAGTATGTCTTTACTGGGTGTAAAATGGGTCGTATTATGTGTAACACATGAACGAATCTTCTTGTCTTTTGTAGATATTTATAGATGGAAACTGAGACTACACACTGCAAACGTACTTGGTGCTTCGACAAACTGTTATATTTATATAACGATTCTTGGACAACTAAACAGAAAGACGGAGACTCTGTTTTTTGAACCACGCTTTTCATTTGACACACCAGCTAACGATTTTCAGAAAGGGGAGGTCAACGAGCTATCACTCACCACAGCTTTTCCAATTCCGACACAATTACTGATTCAGAATAAGAGGTTTTTATTGACCTGTGATGACTGGCTTATGGCAAAGGTATTTTCGTTACATCAGTTCTTAATGGCATACTGTTTGACAGCCCATTAACCAGGGATGTGGCAACGGGGGGTGGGGGGGGGGGGGGGAGGGGTTGTCTCACCCCCAGCTATGTGTATTTTTTTCAATAGTTGGAAATTCCGAGGTCAAAAATCAAATGATTGGAAATTCAATAAATTAACATTGTTCATGAAAAATTTTAAAATTCAAACTAATGATGAGAAATGTTGATCTTTTATTTCCAACTGGAAACTTGAGTTTCAAATTTCCTACTCTAAAATTGACATGGCCTCAAAATTTCGACTCTGACATCAATCCGATAAATTTTCGGACCCAGACACATTATAAATGATGCTTTTTCCGTTTCAGGACTAGTGAAAATTTTCAGAAGAGTTCATAACCCTTTACCCAACGCAGACGATTTCAAAATTCATTATTTTAAATATCATTTTTTAAAACTTTTTAAAACAAATTTCAACAAAACCATATCATGTGACCCCTCTTTGGAACGAGCTCGACGAGCTCGTTCCAAAGAGGGGTCACATGATATGGTTTTGTTGAAATTTTTCGAAAAATAATATTTTTTCAGCAGCTGTATTTACATATTACGCGAGCGGATGCGGGTGATTCGTTGGGTAAAGGGTTAAAAGATATCACCCAGCGCTGCAATGCAACCACCTATCGAAACCACTCACAGTTGGAATTACACCGGTGGTACCCCCCCGCCCCCCCTCCCCCCCCCCCCCCCCCCCCCCCCAGCCTTAAACCCTCTAGCCACATCTCTGCCATTAATCAGCCGCGGTGACAAGGGTGGAGTTTAGGGGTTGGTCTAGTGTAAAGCAGACGACATCTATTTTGTAATAGTTTCTATACTGAGTGAACGGCCATAATCTATTAATATGGGAATGAGGAGGCTGAAACATTGGAAAGTTTTGACAGAAATTGATTTCGCAAAACATTACCGCACGCCAAGGGTGTCACGCGAAAATGCTTTGCATCGCCTACTTCTGTTGGAAATCCTGTGGTCTTGACTTTTCACCAAAACATACATCTTCACCACTGCTATTCGTTTATACTATATTCTATACTCGGACACAGATTGGAGATTGTGTGAAAAAGCAAATGTTGTTCAAAGAAACATCCATGTATACGAACATTTCACGCAACGCACACAATGCAACGCGCGCAACGCAAACGATGGAGAAATGATTTTCGCGCGTGATAGATACGTACACGAAGGTTTACAAATTAAAATGTTATATGTCACTCTTGTTAGCCCGCATCGTGCCACGCCCATATTTACCACATATATATAGACGTGGACTGTTCTCATAAGTTCAAAGAAAGAACATTTTAAGAAAAAGTACCCTGTTCAAAGTATAAGTTCTCTCCAATAGCCGTATGTGTGAACATAGGAATGTACAGTTAAAACTAGAAGCCCTTCATGAAATGCGCGCAAATAGCACGTCGATCTGTGTGTTAATCTACGTAAGGCTATGCGCGTTATGATCATAGTAAGGCTATCAAATGCTGTACATATGGCCTGTGCACAAGCAATGTTTCAGCCAATGGACCTCCGGGTAACCCGGAGGTCCATTGGCAGAAACATTGAGAACCTGCCGTGCTTTGGATGCCGTTCGATATGGCAATTGCGCACAATTCCTACTCGCAATTAAGCCTAGATAAGCGCACAGTTCATGACAGGACTTCTAGATTTAACTGTATAGTAGAATGGTAAAATCAACACATTTGGATACCCATAAATATTTCATATGTCTGTAGAACAAGCTTTCAGCTTACACCTTCATCGGGCTCAATACAGACAATTCACAACAAACAAATGCATTTTACGTTAGTATAAATAGAGAACGTCGTGACCGTTTTGTCGGCCTGTACAAGTCAAGCTGGGAAAAGTTCAATCTCTAGCCAAATTAATCATTATATCCACGGAGCCATGAATCCGGAGTCTTTGTTGATGCCTTGTTCAAATCCACCAAATATATGGATAAATTGTTGTTCGACAACCCTTGTGATATTGATATCCTTCAAACCACCCTTCAAGACTTCTATTCCGATGTCGGAAACTGAGTATTGGGGAAATTAAAATGAACTCCCGAACCTGTTGTGAATACCCTTCAAAAATTGAAAGGAACAAGAATACTGAAAATGCAGAACAATGCGAAGGTACTTCCATGTTTTGCATGAAAGTATAATGACAGGATGAATTCGAAATAGCAGAGGGAAATAGGCCATCTAATGAATCGCGCCCAGCGGCGGCTCTAGAGAAAAAAAAAGTTCATCGCCTAAAAACGCATCAAGATGTTCACTGGGAGGTAATTTTTGAATTTAGTCTTTTTCTAGATGGTGCGAAACGGCGCGAGGATGTGCGAGGACTGCCCCTATAGGATAGTGCCACTCAAGCCCTATTATTCACTGCTACGGGTGCTTGGATGCGACTAAATAAAACTTGCGTCTTCAAGACCGTTGGCAATGGGTCCCGACACTGCCAAAAACACCTTGATAATCGCCAGAAGTGATAAGTGAACAGATTTTGCTGTTGGTTAAATGGCGAAAAAGATGTAAATTGGCTGAGCAAACATAACAGAAGAAGAAATAGTAGTGTCAGAGATACTCCAGCCGTGGTAAGACCGCTGAATGCAGCTGCTTCAAATTTTCAGAAGTTGTTCTACTAGGGCTGCATGGTATACCGATAAACCGATATATACCGGTATTCAAACTAGTATCGATTGAATACCGGTGTAATTACAAAAAATATCGGTTTATCGCCATTATTCATTTATCCACAATTTAATTTTCAAGATATGTTGAGTTTATTTAATTGTAGTCCCGAATGAATAATATTATCCCTTCACGAAACGAATCGAATCCCCTCGCGTAATATACAAATTAACAGTTAAAAAAAAGATTTTTCGAAAACATTCAACAAATCCATATCGTGTGATCCCCCATTGGAACGAGCTCATCGAGCTCGTTCCAATGAGGGGTCACCTGATATTATTTTGTCGATTAAAAAAAAAAAATTCGGTAAACTAATAAATATTTAAAATAGTAAATTTTCCTAACGTCTGCGTTAGGTAAAGAATTATTCGAACTGGATCATCACGGCATGCTGATTCGTTCCGACAGTTATGGCTCAAGTCCCGATTATGGTATGTATGTTCAGATATCTGAACAGTCTTTCGATATGGCGGTGTACCGCGGTATTTGTTTGATCACCGATACCGGTATTGGGTTTCGAATACCGTGCAGTCCTATCTTCTACCATACTTGCTCGACAGTTTCGTATCTTTGTCGAGTGCCGAGACCGCGTGGAAACACCGTGGATCGCGTGCAAACCGAGAAGACGATTCGTACTTGCTTTATTCTCAAAAAGGCAAAAATGCAATTGTAGTATTCTTCCATTTTAACACATGGAAGTATAATTAAGAATTGTTTAGAATTCTATTAAGACCGAGAGGTCTGTACGTGCATAGCTGCCAATCCAGAATGTTTCTCGGGCGACGCGCTCAGCTTTTGTCCAGTCGGACTTGGAATCAATGATGAAGGCCTGAAATGAAGTATAAAGGTGACCCGTTGACATGCAGTGTCGAGTAATAGCACAGTCACGCTCAATTTTTTTAATGATGGGTGGTTGTTCACACGTTTGTGAAACGGGGTACAACTGGATTTGAGAAACGCCACATTGAAGTCGATAGATCACATTTGAACTTTTTCAGGTGCCGCGCCAAAAAATTCTAAATATTCCCCAGTTCTGGTGCTGTTGAATGATGTAGGCATAATGCTGCACGTTTTACAATCGGTTTTATGACACGCCTGTTCTATGTAATCCCCATCTACAGCAATAGTAAACCGTGCGGAAAATAAAAATCTGTTCCGCACGTATGTGCGGAACGGAAATCGTTGACGGAGTATTTTTAAATTAAAAGCGAAATTTCACTGGAATTTTCTACAAATTGTGCCCCGCAATTACAATTCGAATCGCTAGTGATAGCTGAAAATCGTCCCCTGAGTTCCAATGTGTTCTATGTGCCAGTGGGCACATAGAACACATTGGAACTCAGGGAACGAAAAAGTGACACGGATTCTCCTCACAGATTTGGTTGGCGATAAAATGTATCTCTTTTGTTAAGATTTGGCAAATGAATTTCCGACTGTCCTTCTCATAATGGTGTTTATAGACGTGAAGGCGTGTAATAAACACAGAACGACACACCACCCTGTGAATGTGCTAATCGATATGGCACTTGCGCCATCGCGGAAGGATAAAACTCGAGGCCTTTGGCCTCTCCTTCTATCCTTCCGCGCTGGCACCCGTGCCATGTCGATTAACCCATTCACACGCGTGTGCCGTTCTGTGTATTTACCACAGGTTTGGCTGACATCAAGTTCAGAACGGACTGGACTGGGGCTGGCACGAGCGAGAATGTCGCGAATGTTTTACGCTTGAAAGCCACAACTGGGGCTGGGGAATTGTCTTGGATAAGGCTGGATCGTCCCCAATAAGCACCAGGTGTTTTCGAAGTATGCAGGAAAGATTTGAATGATCTGGGTGAAATGTTGTGACAAAAGGAGTGCACGCGTTCTGTGCTGGTGGGCGACATCGCAACAAATCGTCCCGTGGTAGTACATCAGCTTTACTGATGACGCTGTCAGCCTGTTCCGGCTTGTGGGTGTGGCTCAAGAGTTGAGATCAAAGATTAGAAAAGGCAGCTTTCTTGACAACGGGCTCAGAACAGATTCTCTTGATTGTGATAGCGAGACTGTTTGGAATGTTTGGACAATGTTTTTATGGTGGCAACTAGACGGAGGCAAATATTGGTGTGAGTGTGTAGGTCTGCGATATAAGCTAGTAACAATGTGGTTATTGTCAATGCATGAGGTGGTATCAAGAAAGGTGATGTTTTCCGAAGAGATTTTTGTAGGGAATTTAATAGAATGATGAAGTGTGCTGCAGAAGGAGACAAACTCCAAACGATCAAATTTAGTTCCACTCCACTGTAAATAAAACATGCATCAATGAACCTCAACCATGATATGTGCGAGGGAAATGGCGAGGACAATAAAATCAGCTTCTCATGGCCGTTCCACTGATTTGAAGATAGTCCCCGCCATTGAACTGAAAATTGTTTAACTTCAGAACAAGTGTGATGAGATCTACAATGTGCTGTGTAAGGGGGGGGGGGGGGGGGTGTCTAAACATGGACGTGTATCCATCGCCTCCCTGCAGACTGCGATCCCTTCATCATGACGAAATGTTTGTGTACAGAGGAACTACATCCATCGTGCACAACGGAGAGTCATCTAGGAGCTCACTCAGTTTGTCTATTTTTCTGAAGTAGTTGGTGGTATCTCTCAGATGGGACGGCAATTTTTCAACGAGAGGTCGCAGATGGAAGTCTACAAACAGAATGTTTTGCAGTGGGTGGTTTTTACCTGAAATAATAGGGCGACCTAGATGATTCCCTGTTTTGTGAATTTTTGGTAACAGGTAGGATCTGCCAGCACTGGGACTGTCTGGCTGCAAATACTCATGAGTTTCCTGGAGATGTACCCTTCGCTTAGGCTCAAACAGCACAGGAAAAAAGTATTTTTCACCTAGCTTTCGGCCTGACGATTGCCTTCTTCATGGTACAGATACAACAAGATAAAATACACACAGACGACGAAAGAAATTAAATGTGGCGATAAAAGCTCTCGTAAGCCACGTTCTGACTAAACGGGTGTGTAATACAACCCGAAATGCGAAAAACCGTTGTAAAGGTAGAAAGCAAGAGGTGAAAAATATTGTTAGACACATTTTGAAAAGTATTCTAGTAACCCTTAACTCCCAGTAAAACATGATGTCAACATACCCTTCAAAAATAAAGGTATTTAGAATTTTAAAATTACAAGCCATGAGCAATGTCAAGATACTTCCACGTTTTACATCGAAGTAATAACTAAATGATTGTGAAATTGCAGAGCAATATATATATAATGGACCCAACTTTTAAATACAGGAACACAGGAATCTCAATTAATGGAAAATCTATGAAGATGCAACTGCTTGAATTTAATTTTATATCGCCTATGCCATGCAGGAATTCCACCAGGCATAGTCCTGGCACCGCGCCACTGGAGTTAAAACTGAAAGGATTTTTTGGAAGGTTGTCCTGACGGAATTCGATCCCGGGTCTACGGCACCCAGTCGCCTAGCCATAAATGCTCTGCCACAATACCAACTGAGCGAACGGCAACCTCCTCAAAGGCTGTAATTACTCCGCGTTTCAAGTTGTACCCCGCATCCAAGTGCCTTACGCGCAAAATAACCGTATCATATCTTCCTCGGTTGGCAACAAGTAAAGATATATTCCGCGTTATTACACGTGACATTCGTTCTCAGCTTTAGAATAACGAGCCATCTATCATTTATCTCATTGAGATTGGATAGATTCCTTGTGTGGCAACACGCAAACATGAATTACCCACTATTGCTAAAATCTCGCTCTGGTAACATAGGCTGGGGCAAGTTCGCATACAGAATTCACACATCCATCCACTCCTTGACACGAATCATTCAACTGCGTTGTTCTCCGTATTTAAGAGTATTTCGCGCAAAATCGCTGTATCATATCTCCCTTGGGTGGCAACAAGTAAAGATTTGTTCCGCATCTCTGCGACAAATGTAATAAAGTTGTACACGTGGGGGAGACGAGGACAAAATTGTTTGAGAGAATGCAAAACCATCCGAGTAGAACAAAACTTGAGGTTTTGAGAGAACCGATACTACATTATTTTCTGAACGAAAACCACAGTGAGAACAATTTTATGATTATTGGAATTAAGCAAATTAAGCAACAAAAATACAACTCTTACATGGGGTGGGGGCCGTGAAGCCTTTTTGGATTAACAAACTTCAAACACTGGAACCCAATGGGCTCAATAGACAGGAATGATTACAAATATTCTCATTTACAAACTTGTTGCTGGATGATGGGGCGAAATGTAAATGAATGCGATGTGCAATTACAAATAAAGACACATCGATGTTGAACATAACGTGTATATGCTGTGAGATTATGATTCTTGTGTGTATGTGGGTGCATATTTCATGCGTATATGTGGGGGGGGGGGGGGTGCTTGTTACCACGAAAGGAAGGTATGCAAAGGTATGAAAAGATAATATTTTTCATTAGCGGTCATGATGTCTTTTTGACGTGAGTGAGTTTGGGGCGGGGGGCGGGGGCGGGGGCGGGGGCGGGGGCATGTATATATATATTATTAGCATCATGTGGGTTTCCGAGATTGTGTATTGAAGTCGAAACCTCGTCTATGGGCATATATCGACGAGTCCGTCAGGACAATTCGAAATATAACCCAAACGCCAGGTCGAAATCTCGGAAACCATCTTGGTTGTAATAAACGATTTGTCTTACAATACCCCCCCCCCCCCCCCCCCGCAAAAAAAAAGAGACCAACCCATCGTTTGAACTAGAAACTATTTTACGGTAAATCAAAAATACAACACCTCTGTAGGAGTGATTCGACCATTCGAGGAAATCATGTCACGTGGTCGGTCCTGTCCCTTGAATCAAAAAGGATTCTTCGGAATTTACGCTTCGAATGTTGAACGTCAAATGTATTCCGGGATGCATGACAGAGATAACTCTTTAAACAACATAACAGCCCACACCGACCAGCGCTATTCACAAAAATCAATATTCAGTTTTCATTGTTGTTTTAAGTTTTGGCTCAAAAACATAGCTTATAACCTCAGTGGAACGAGCTCATTGAGCTCGTTCCAATGAGGGTTCATAATCTACGTTTTTGATGCAAAAAATGAAAACAAATCAGTTATTCAAAAATTTTGTTTACACGTGTCATCTGGCTTTCGTCGTTGGTAAAGGGTTAAATGCATATTAAATCCGCGAGGGCGCGGAGGCTCAGTAGGTAGAGGTGCAGGCTACAAGCCGAGAGGTCCTCGGTTCGAATCCCAGCTGCGGCGAACGTGTTGTGTCTTTGGGCAAGACACTTCACCCCCATTGCCCACGTGAAGACAAGTGCATCGATGGTACACTTGTCTTCAACCAATGCTAACCCTGCTTGTGTGGAGTTAATATATTGGGGAGCTGACAGCTGTTCGACATTGCTCTGAATATGATGCCCAGCATCATCCGAGCCACGTAGCGGCGATATGGGGGCGAGCACAAGAAGGGGCACTTCCTCCCGCTGGGGGGGGGGGGGGGGCTGCACCGGAGAAAATTGTGAAATTCGAGACAAAAAGAAAACAGCCATTTCCTTGCCTCTGAGTGTGTTTGTGTCCACAAATTATAAGTTGTGAAAGGCATCAATAATTAGGCCACATCACCAGGTGTGAGGGGGTGGGAGCGTATGACTGAATTTGGGTAGGGGTGTCCCCCCGAACCTAATTAAGTGTCTTGCCCAAGGACGCAAGGCGGTTGCCGCAGGTGGGATTCGAACCGAGGACCCCTCGGCTTGCAGCCTGCATCTCTACCTACCGAGCCACTGCGCTCCCGCTGAGAGCAGATGACCATGAGAATCATAACTGTCCTAGTAATGGGGCCGTGACAACCGTTACTTATTCCCAGTTCCTTATTCGACATTCGTAATCAACCGATAAACTTATTCCCAATTCCTTATCGGTTGATAACGAATGTCGAATAAGTAACTGGGAATAAGTAACGGTTGTCGCGCCCATCCTGGTAATGTGAATGTATTGCTGATCTCTATGCGACTCGATTGCTGGAACGTCAGCGAAAAATGTCTCCACTCAATCAGCCTCCACTTGAGATGGCGTCACGTCAATCAATGTAGTAACTCCTCCCAGACCATGACGTTTGAGGTTCCCCTCTACAGTTTCACGCTATAGCACAGGGGTACAAAATCTAAACTAGGGGCATATGTTAAAACTAATGCCATGGAAATAGGAGATGTATTTTTAGTATTAGATATATGATTATATCTGATACTAAAAATACATCTCCTATTACATGTCACTGCGGTGGATTCTAGACGTTAACATTGCATTATTATTATTATTATTATTATTATTATAACTATTATTATTATTACATCAGGCCATTGTTGTACAAGATAATTTGAAGTTTTGGTCACAGATTTGGAGCCCAGTGCGTTAGGGTAAATTACCATAGAAATTATGGGAAACCATGGCTTCGAAAAACTGGACTATTTTTAACATATCATTTTTACACGGAGTTGTTACCAGGCATGTAGCCAACAAGTGGGACGGAAATATATAATTTTTTCACATTTTAGAAAGAGGGGGTGATATGCTCCAGGGGTAGGTAAGTGGGGTAGTGGGAAAATTCTCCTTTTGTGGCTTCTTGGTGGCTGAAAATGACTGTTTTCGACATTTTTTCATGCAATTTTTCAGTTGACGCCTTGCATTTGGCCGCAAATGATTTCACCCAAACTCCGTTTGTTTATTTCTACTTATTCAGAGTCTTGTGTAAGTCTTTAGTGGATTTGGAAAATCTAATACATTTTATGGATTAGATAACTATGTTAAAGAATATTCGCATTTGTAGAGAGTGTACGGCATGTCATTTTTAGAAATGCCTGGAAACCTGTGGAGCGGTACCTTAAAGTGATTTTGCTTTCGGTGTCAAGTCTTGAACCAGGAAGTTCTTTAGTTGTGTTTAAAAAAAACTTTTATTATTTCTGGTTTGTTTACAATTATTAGTGATGGTTAACATTCAGCAAATGGTATCTCAGCACAACTGGAAAGCACATAAGTGGAAATTCCGAAAAATTTGTTAGTGTTGCCTAATTTCGCAACTTTTTTAATTTACGCCAGATTGTGAAAACACATCAAGATAGAGTGCATTTCTAAACACTGAGCTCTGTAGTCATGATAGATATATGCAACTATGAACAGCCTGATTATTATTGTTCACCAGAGAATTACTTTGTCACTTTGGTCAATGGGGCCATGTCTGTATGTCATCCGTCCATTAAGCAGTTTGCCTTTTTATATCTAGAGAGCAACTCCCTCCTCCGAAGCAATGTTTTTTACTGCTTATTGTTTTACATTTTGATTGTATTTAACAATGCTGTTGACAGCACCCGAGTAGTCAATGAAGCTGGTAGTAATAATAAAATACTACCTCCAGTGGAGTGGAGTGGAGTGGAGTGGAGTGGAGTAGGGTAGTGGAAATCAGGCAAAACTGCCGACAAAAGCTATTCGGCAGTCACAAAGACCATGCTATCTCTTTCTACTGGTTGAAAGTAGAGACTTATGGTTTTGTTCATTTAACCCTTTACCCAACGTAACGGACAAAACCGGCCAGCGCTATTCTAAAAAATCGCCAATTAATTTTCATTATTTTTCACTTTTTGTCTCGAGCTCGTTCCAACGAGGGGTCATAACCTATGTTTTTGAGACAAAAAATGAAAAAAAAATAGTTATTCAAGAACTGTTTTTGCAAGTTTCGTCTGCTTTTCATGTTAGGTAAAGGGTTAACTCAGGACACACTCCATATTCTTTTACAGAAGTGAAATTCTAGGGGAGATCAGCCTTGTTTTCCTTAAAGATTCCGCTGTCTGATTCTCCAGCTTAGTTTAAACATATTTTATTTGTCAAAATAAACAAAAAGGATTGGACAACAAGTGTTCAACACTTAAAACACGTCCTCTCCTTTGTATACGATTAACAAGTAAATGCAGCATTTTTTAAGTATATACACATCATAATAAACAATACGCTATTCAAGATTGCAATGGTTTTAAGATGGTAGATATTCAGAGAAAGAAAAGAGAAGGAAGAAAAGAGGTGGGGGGGGGGACTGATACCATGTACTCATCAAATAAATATCAAACTGTATCCAGCCAACTCACCAGGTCGCAGCGCTCCAGAAGCGCCCATCAATGCAAGGTGCACGCAGTGTTTTATCTTCACATACAAAGTAGGTAAGCTACGTCTTACGATATATCGTCATCTGACAACCAAAATGCTCTCTCTTCCACTGGAAGATAGAACCCCATGGTTCTCACGTGACAATAGAATATACGTGACACTAATATATATGATCAGTTCTAACATGTGTTGCTATTTCATAAACACGCTACGGGTAAGTCAAGATCCTCCAATCGTAGTTAACACCTTACCCATCAAGAAAGGCAGAGGGAATTTGTAACTAAACCTCTCGAATAACTATCAGTAGTATATGGCGTATAGATCTACCCTGGTTGTGGGGACCCCGCTTGGGGACCCCGCCGTATTTATTGGTTTCTATTGTAACACATGGTTACTTGATATCCAAAAACCAGTGCTATTTTTTTTTTAAAATACTTACCCAGTGGCCTTCTGACTTTATGTCCTGACTTGGGACAACAAAAGACTGTTCAAGGTTCAATACATTTTATTTTGTCTAACAATATTTACAAATCACTAATTTCTCAATAAGATCGGCAAGTTGGGGAAATGTTGAGCCACTGATGTTATAAAACTTGCACCCAAATTGCGGTAGATTGGAAAACACAGCGTACAGTAATTGTTCAAATCACGGAAACGGACCAAATCCGTTGTCTCAATGAATCATCACAAACTGAAAGATTAAGAAACCACAACAAATATCACAAAATTTCACAATGCGAAAAGACACACGAAGATTCAGGATTAATAAATCCATCTCGATCCAAGTAACTCAAGTATAAAATTTTGAAATTAAAACTGGTCACGGACTTCGCACATTGTGAGTGTCCGAAAATCGAACTTGGAAAATCATTCATAGAAATAGGAATAAGCATAAATTCCCCCTAAGCTATTATGGAAATCCTCTTTAAGAACTCTATTTATTTTATGGTCTAATAAAAAAATGCATTTTGTCAAACAGAAAATATATATGATAAAAAAAATGCACAGTAGTGTGATTGTAGAGAATTAGCCGTGAAACGCGAGAATTACCTCCTTTGCCGCAATCTTTGAATGTTTTTGTCGTGTATGCGCAACTTTGTGTTGGACCGTGTTATGGTTTTCTGGAATTTTCCAGATAATTTTCCAAAGCCGTTATGCATTATTATCCCTTTATCAAAAGTATCAAAAAAAAACTTTGGGTTTCACAAATCAACGAGGAACACCCACAAACCTAATTCTGCTATGCAGGAAACAATGACACTCATAGACTTGCAATCCGAAATTCGTACGTTATGGATTTATTTCTGATTTAATATCTGTGGTGGCATCAGTTCCAACACTCACAGCCATATCTCGACTACAGCTCAAGCCAAAATAATATCCCATTTTCGAGCGATTTATTCCTGGAAATTAATAAATATACCCCCCCCCCCCCCCCCTCCCCGAGAAAAGTACCATTCTATCGTTCAGGTTTTGACTGTGCCTATGGAGAAAAACAGCAGTAATCGCCTTTACACACCCCTCTTACTGTAAAATTGGTATAAGCGGTGTTATCCAATTAGCTGCAAATTTGGGAAGAGGATACGCGACTCTGTATTATCCACCCAAAAATACGAGTTAGGTGTCGACTTGGAAAAAATAATAATAAAAATAATACGGACAATGTCGGGTTTGAAAGCCATTGCGACCTGATTAATTTATGAATCGTCGAGAGTTCTTTGGTTCGAGTGTGTGCATTGGCAGAGAGTTCAGGACTTCGAGCTGGAAGGAGGACTAGGAATTGTGCCTAACTACAAAAATTCTGTGTTTTAATTAGAAATGTGGGTACGCAATTGGGGATCTATTGTGTTTGCGAACAATGGGTCGCCTACCCCCTTTACATTTATACATCACTGAAATTTAAATGATGGAGGTAGATTGTTTTCTTGTTCATCATGGTCTGTCGCTGAACAAAACAGCCCTTGAGTGTTTAACAGTTAATTGTGGACCAGTGCGATTAAAAATGAAAAATTTGGGTGATAGCACTACGGACTGTGTTTAATCATAGAAAAATCACACCCGTGCTATTACTAACCCGTATGATTTATTTTTGAACGTTTACTGAAGAATAAGCCAGCCATCTAAGTGAAAACATGAAAGAAGTACCATTCTTTAATTACACACGTGGGGCGCGTAGCGTTGTATACTAAGGTGTACTGCACGTCGAGTGTGATCTTGCCTTCAACCAATACTAACCCTATGTGGAGTATGCCAGTTGCTTGCCTTTGCTCGGTGGTTCTCTTTGGCTTCTTCCAACTCCCCGACACGAGGTAGCACTGACTGTTGAAAGTGTCATTAACTCACCCAATAAACTAAATAACTACACTTCTAGCATAAACGTTTTGCCCTTTATCCAAAACTTTATCATAACTGACCTAGTTCCCCTTCCGAGTTTTGCGGGGAAAATCAGCAGCGCTCTCCTTTGAACACCTCTCACACTGTAACAGTGGTATAAACGCTGTTACACGATTAGCCTAAAAATGATAAAAGGATACGCGACTCTGTATACGGACACAATTCGGACTCCAGCGTTGTGCCCTTGGGCAAGGTAATTTACCCCGATTATCCACATGGGGGCACGATGACGCCGTGTGCTAATGCGTACTGCACGTCGATAATACGCATGTCTTCAACCAATCTAACCCCGCCTGTGTGGCAGTGCGGATTTCCGAGGTTGGTGAGATGACAGTTACTCGTCGTTGCTCTGTGCTTCTCTTTGGATATTCCGGAGTCTACCCGTAAAATTGTCACGTTTAATTATAACTTGAACTTGATGTCCGGGTGTAATGAAATAGCGTATTTTCTGCAGACATTCTAAATAAACGCAGCTGGTTTACAGACCTGTATATATATTTTTTTTTTCAATTGAGTAAAAATATATGATAGTTACTGATGTAACACGCCGATTAGTATGTTTAATGAATCTAACTACGCCATTCCGACCGACCCTTTGCCCACCATGATCACAACAAACGTTTCAATTCTCTCTCTCTCTCTCTCTCTCTCTCTCTCTCTCTCTCTCTCTCTCTCTCTCTCTCTCTCTCTCTCTCACACCGATACAGTATGGGTGGAAACTAATTGCGTTCAAGCTGTTGTTTTGTTGTTTTTTTTTAGGTTTTACCACTCCCCTTACAGCGCAAATCGAAATGAAATCTAATTCATTGAACCATACTACAGTGGATGTCAAAATTAATTTTTGAACGCCATTTTTTCTATGTGCCACTATCAGCAGCTATGACCATAGCGTAACTTTGTGGTAAAATGCTTATTTTGTACAAAACTCAAGACCTTTCTCTGACAAATGCCTATATAAAAACAAGAAATACGCGAGAATGACTTGTGTGCCTGCTTTTTGTTGATAAAATATGGCATGACCACATTCCCGAATATTAATGATGTACCCGCTTAATAACAGCCGAATTTTTATCGGATCACAGTTTTTTTGATTTGAATAATTGCCGATTTTTTTTTATTAAATCACATTCAGTAATTTATGTAGATTTCCTGAACTGGGCGAAGGTCAAGAAAGGCACTCTGTAGTTTAGGAGACTCCACAAATAAAAACAAAATAAAAAATCTTAGATATCTTGCATTTTTTTAATTATCCATATTAACCAGAAATCAAAACTAGTCAAATTAATTAGAATTAAATTACAAATGGATATGAAATTTGCAGTAAAATGAACACTGGTATATGCTGCTGGCCGCATTTTTAGTTGTCTGTAATGGCTGTTGTTCAGAATGTCACCCTATTGGTGTGAGTTTTCGCTTTTTCGTCCAGTTTCATGAGAGCTTCCACGAAGTCCGTTCCACATTCGCAATCTTTTCCAGGGGCCATTCTTCAGAGGCTGGTCCATCGCAGCTTTGCAGAGATATTGTTTTCTGGACGACACAAGCCAATATGATCTGGGTTTCCGATCAGACCCCTTGGGATATTTTGATCTTTAAGGATGTTTGCCAAAATTTTCCACCCTGTCGGTTGAAAATCTTTTCTTTTTCGCAGCAGATCATTTATTAGATCACACATATTGGAGCCCGAAATTGTAATGCCGTTATACACGAGTCGATCTTTCTCATCCCAGGATAAATTGGGTATATTCTTTATTATCTGGAGTAACAAAAGCGCCTTCTGCTGCATGGAATCTGGTATAACGGCTAACCAGTCCGGGTGATTTTCCACTGAAAAACTAGTCGTTAAGGAGTGTGGTTTGGTGGTTTCTTTGCGTAAATTTGATTGGCGCTGAAAGATTGTCTGGTTCAGCAGCCCTTTCTCTTCAGAACCCGATGTTGAAGATTCAGGAATTGGTCTCATACCCTGGTCTATGGGCGGGACAGCTACAGCATTCAGGGGTGTGCGTATTTCCTGCAACTGTTCACTCCCCCGTGGTTCAATACACTGAATTCTGCTTGAGGGTAGGTTGGTTGAGTCATCCATCACTAGCGATTTTACTGGCTCTAGCTTATTTGCAAGCCCCCAAATATTTCCACTTGTTAATGCATTGTTCCAACTAAAGGCTGATTTCATATGCACTGGAGGATAGGGTGGCTGGTTACAGACAGATCTGGTTGTTAACTCGGCTGTATTTGGGTTCGCTCCCCCTATAGTGTGTTTAAAATTTACATTTTTGTGTAATTGTCGTCTGTGTCGATAATAATGAGTTTTATGAGAGTAAGATTTTTGACACAATTCACAGACGTAGCGTGCGTTCATCCTTTTCAGAAGCGAGTTAATAGAGTGGCAATACAGTTCCAACACTCTTCCATTTTTATGTATGATAGGATGGGTCCCACCCCAACCTGTCAACCGCTGATTGGTTAATTATATATCAAGATAAGGTGGGTTCTACCCCAACCTGTTGATCATTGGTTACTTCAAATTCTCACACAGTGCATTGTGGGAAATTACAGTGGTAGAGCTCTGAGGTAAAATAAGTTTTTTGCTCAACTTCACACAAATTGATAAAGTTTACTTCAAAAAAAAAGAAACATCAAAGTCACATTCATGACAAGCCGAGGTAGCACATCTGAACCACCAACTCTACACTGTTTAATCAGATAATCCCTTTAATCAGATAATTACATGTGCATATCGGTTTTTCATTGGTTTTTCATCAGTTTCCATCGGTTTTTTATTGGTTTTTATCGGTTTTCATCGGTTTTTATCGGTTTTACAATTCGATAAAACGGTTTTTAGTGATTTAAATCACGTAAAATGATCACTAATTACCACTAATTGGTCACTAATGGTCACTAATTGCCACTAATTAGTGACCAATGGTCACTAATGGTCACTAATTGCCACAAATTAGTGACCAATTGGTCACTAATTACCACTAATTGGTCACTAATGGTCACTAATTGCCACTAATTAGTGACCATTAGTGACCAATTAGTGGTAATTAGTGACCAATTGGTCACTAATTTGTGGCAATTAGTGACCATTAGTGACCATTGGTCACTAATTAGTGGCAATTAGTGACCATTAGTGACCAATTAGTGGTTATTAGTGACCAATTGGTCACTAATTAGTGGCAATTAGTGACCATTAGTGACCATTGGTCACTAATTAGTGGCAATTAGTGACCAATAGTGACCAATTAGTGGTAATTAGTGATCCTTTTACGTGATTTAAATCACTAAAAAACCGTTTTATCGAATTGTAAAACCGATAAAAACCGATGAAAACCGATAAAAACCGATAAAAACCAATAAAAAACCGATGGAAACTGATGAAAAACCAATGAAAAACCGATATGCACATGTAATTATCTGATTAAAGGGATTATCTGATTAAACAGTGTAGAGTTGGTGGTTCAGATGTGCTACCTCGGCTTGTCATGAATGTGACTTTGATGTTTCTTTTTTTTTGAAGTAAACTTTATCAATTTGTGTGAAGTTGAGCAAAAAACTTATTTTACCTCAGAGCTCTACCACTGTAATTTCCCACAATGCACTGTGTGAGAATTTGAAGTAACCAATGATCAACGGGTTGGGGTAGAACCCACCTTATCTTGATATATAATTAACCAATCAGCGATTGACAGGTTGGGGTGGGACCCATCCTATTCATACATAAAAATGGAAGAGTGTTGGAACTGTATTGCCACTCTATTAACTCGCTTCTGAAAAGGATGAACGCACGCTACGTCTGTGAATTGTGTCAAAAATCTTACTCTCATAAAACTCATTATTATCGACACAGACGACAATTACACAAAAATGTAAATTTTAAACACACTATAGGGGGAGCGAACCCAAATACAGCCGAGTTAACAACCAGATCTGTCTGTAACCAGCCACCCTATCCTCCAGTGCATATGAAATCAGCCTTTAGTTGGAACAATGCATTAACAAGTGGAAATATTTGGGGGCTTGCAAATAAGCTAGAGCCAGTAAAATCGCTAGTGATGGATGACTCAACCAACCTACCCTCAAGCAGAATTCAGTGTATTGAACCACGGGGGAGTGAACAGTTGCAGGAAATACGCACACCCCTGAATGCTGTAGCTGTCCCGTCCATAGACCAGGGTATGAGACCAATTCCTGAATCTTCAACATCGGGTTCTGAAGAGAAAGGGCTGCTGAACCAGACAATCTTTCAGCGCCAATCAAATTTACGCAAAGAAACCACCAAACCACACTCCTTAACGACTAGTTTCTCAGTGGAAAATCATCCGGACTGGTTAGCTGTTATACCAGATTCCATGCAGCAGAAGGCGCTTTTGTTACTCCAGATAATAAAGAATATACCCAATTTATCCTGGGATGAGAAAGATCGACTCGTGTATAACGGCATTACAATTTCGGGCTCCAATATGTGTGATCTAATAAATGATCTGCTGCGAAAAAGAAAAGATTTTCAACCGACAGGGTGGAAAATTTTGGCAAACACCCTTAAAGATCAAAATATCCCAAGGGGTCTGATCGGAAACCCAGATCATATTGGCTTGTGTCGTCCAGAAAACAATATCTCTGCAAAGCTGCGATGGACCAGCCTCTGAAGAATGGCCCCTGGAAAAGATTGCGAATGTGGAACGGACTTCGTGGAAGCTCTCATGAAACTGGACGAAAAAGCGAAAACTCACACCAATAGGGTGACATTCTGAACAACAGCCATTACAGACAACTAAAAATGCGGCCAGCAGCATATACCAGTGTTCATTTTACTGCAAATTTCATATCCATTTGTAATTTAATTCTAATTAATTTGACTAGTTTTGATTTCTGGTTAATATGGATAATTAAAAAAATGCAACATATCTAAGAGTTTTTATTTTGTTTTTATTTGTGGAGTCTCCTAAACTACAGAGTGCCTTTCTTGACCTTCGCCCAGTTCAGGAAATCTACATAAATTACTGAATGTGATTCAATAAAAAAAATCGGCAATTATTCAAATCAAAAAAACTGTGATCCGATAAAAATTCGGCTGTTATTAAGCGGGTACATCATTAATATTCGGGAATGTGGTCATGCCATATTTTATCAACAAAAAGCAGGCACACAAGTCATTCTCGCGTATTTCTTGCTTTTATATAGGCATTTGTCAGAGAAAGGTCTTGAGTTTTGTACAAAATAAGCATTTTACCACAAAGTTACGCTATGGTCATAGCTGCTGATAGTGGCACATAGAAAAAATGGCGTTCAAAAATTAATTTTGACATCCACTGTAGTATGGTTCAATGAATTAGATTTCATTTCGATTTGCGCTGTAAGGGGAGTGGTAAAACCTAAAAAAAAAAACAACAAAACAACAGCTTGAACGCAATTAGTTTCCACCCATACTGTATCGGTGAGAGAGAGAGAGAGAGAGAGAGAGAGAGAGAGAATTGAAACGTTTGTTGTGATCATGGTGGGCAAAGGGTCGGTCGGAATGGCGTAGTTAGATTCATTAAACATACTAATCGGCGTGTTACATCAGTAACTATCATATATTTTTACTCAATTGAAAAAAAATATATATATACAGGTCTGTAAACCAGCTGCGTTTATTTAGAATGTCTGCAGAAAATACGCTATTTCATTACACCCGGACATCAAGTTCAAGTTATAATTAAACGTGACACTTTTACGGGTAGACTCCGGAATATCCAAAGAGAAGCACAGAGCAACGACGAGTAACTGTCATCTCACCAACCTCGGAAATCCGCACTGCCACACAGGCGCGGTTAGATTGGTTGAAGACATGCGTATTATCGACGTGCAGTACGCATTAGCACACGGCGTCATCGTGCCCCCATGTGGATAATCGGGGTAAATTACCTTGCCCAAGGGCACAACGCTGGAGTCCGAATTGTGTCCGTATACAGAGTCGCGTATCCTTTTATCATTTTTAGGCTAATCGTGTAACAGCGTTTATACCACTGTTACAGTGTGAGAGGTGTTCAAAGGAGAGCGCTGCTGATTTTCCCCGCAAAACTCGGAAGGGGAACTAGGTCAGTTATGATAAAGTTTTGGATAAAGGGCAAAACGTTTATGATAGAATGGTAGTTATTTATTTATTGGGTGAGTTAATGACACTTTCAACAGTCAGTGCTACCTCGTGTCGGGGAGTTGGAAGAAGCCAAAGAGAACCACCGAGCAAAGGCAAGCAACTGGCATACTCCACATAGGGTTAGTATTGGTTGAAGGCAAGATCACACTCGACGTGCAGTACACCTTAGTATACAACGCTACGCGCCCCCACGTGTGTAATTAAAGAATGGTACTTCTTTCATGTTTTCACTTAGATGGCTGGCTTATTCTTCAGTAAACGTTCAAAAATAAATCATACGGGTTAGTAATAGCACGGGTGTGATTTTTCTATGATTAAACACAGTCCGTAGTGCTATCACCCAAATTTTTCATTTTTAATCGCACTGGTCCACAATTAACTGTTAAACACTCAAGGGCTGTTTTGTTCAGCGACAGACCATGATGAACAAGAAAACAATCTACCTCCATCATTTAAATTTCAGTGATGTATAAATGTAAAGGGGGTAGGCGACCCATTGTTCGCAAACACAATAGATCCCCAATTGCGTACCCACATTTCTAATTAAAACACAGAATTTTTGTAGTTAGGCACAATTCCTAGTCCTCCTTCCAGCTCGAAGTCCTGAACTCGCTGCCAATGCACACACTCGAACCAAAGAACTCTCGACGATTCATAAATTAATCAGGTCGCAATGGCTTTCAAACCCGACATTGTCCGTATTATTTTTATTATTATTTTTTCCAAGTCGACACCTAACTCGTATTTTTGGGTGGATAATACAGAGTCGCGTATCCTCTTCCCAAATTTGCAGCTAATTGGATAACACCGCTTATACCAATTTTACAGTAAGAGGGGTGTGTAAAGGCGATTACTGCTGTTTTTCTCCATAGGCACAGTCAAAACCTGAACGATAGAATGGTACTTTTCTCGGGGAGGGGGGGGGGGGGGGGTATATTTATTAATTTCCAGGAATAAATCGCTCGAAAATGGGATATTATTTTGGCTTGAGCTGTAGTCGAGATATGGCTGTGAGTGTTGGAACTGATGCCACCACAGATATTAAATCAGAAATAAATCCATAACGTACGAATTTCGGATTGCAAGTCTATGAGTGTCATTGTTTCCTGCATAGCAGAATTAGGTTTGTGGGTGTTCCTCGTTGATTTGTGAAACCCAAAGTTTTTTTTTTGATACTTTTGATAAAGGGATAATAATGCATAACGGCTTTGGAAAATTATCTGGAAAATTCCAGAAAACCATAACACGGTCCAACACAAAGTTGCGCATACACGACAAAAACATTCAAAGATTGCGGCAAGGGAGGTAATTCTCGCGTTTCACGGCTAATTCTCTACAATCACACTACTGTGCATTTTTTTTATCATATATATTTTCTGTTTGACAAAATGCATTTTTTTATTAGACCATAAAATAAATAGAGTTCTTAAAGAGGATTTCCATAATAGCTTAGGGGGAATTTATGCTTATTCCTATTTCTATGAATGATTTTCCAAGTTCGATTTTCGGACACTCACAATGTGCGAAGTCCGTGACCAGTTTTAATTTCAAAATTTTATACTTGAGTTACTTGGATCGAGATGGATTTATTAATCCTGAATCTTCGTGTGTCTTTTCGCATTGTGAAATTTTGTGATATTTGTTGTGGTTTCTTAATTAATCTTTCAGTTTGTGATGGTTCATTGAGACAACGGATTTGGTCCGTTTCCGTGATTTGAACAATTACTGTACGCTGTGTTTTCCAATCTACCGCAATTTGGGTGCAAGTTTTATAACATCAGTGGCTCAACATTTCCCCAACTTGCCGATCTTATTGAGAAATTAGTGATTTGTAAATATTGTTAGACAAAATAAAATGTATTGAACCTTGAACAGTCTTTTGTTGTCCCAAGTCAGGACATAAAGTCAGAAGGCCACTGGGTAAGTATTTTAAAAAAAAAAAATAGCACTGGTTTTTGGATATCAAGTAACCATGTGTTACAATAGAAACCAATAAATACGGCGGGGTCCCCAAGCGGGGTCCCCACAACCAGGGTAGATCTATACGCCATATACTACTACTATCCCTTTTCCATCCTCTGCACGAAACACACAGCTCATGATTCCTCATTTGAACGAGCGGTACGAGCTCGCTCCAATTAGGAAACGCAAGCTATATTTTGAGGTTAAAAAAGAGAAGAAATTAGTGATTTGTGAATAGCGCTGGCAGATTTAGACCACTACATCCGGTAAAAGGTTAATCATGCCAGTCACTATAGACGACTTGCACACCACTCAATGGATACCAGAGCATTTTTTTCCAATGATGCGGCACTGTCCATCATCGTAGACCAGCACTACATTATTTTCCGGGGCCTGGAAACATAGATCTAACTACCTCCTGAGTGAATATTCTCAAAGGTATTGAATCGATTGGTTGCTTTGATATACTTTTGTATTACCCGAAATAGATGGCCATTTGCAGATGGTGACATGTTAGGGATACCGGAAAGGATATCCGTAACAGAATTAATTGTGATGTTGGCCAGGTCCTGTTGTTGTATTAATCTTTCATTGGTATACCTTGGGAGACAAAAAAGTAGTGTGATGCGTCTTCCAGTCCGTTGCCACATGAGCAGTTTGGTGTGTCATGAATATAATTTTGAAATTTGTCAAAATTTAAATCACTGCATGCATTACGTAGTCTGCAATGCAGTATATTCATCTTTCTTGACCAGATTCCAAAATACGATGGTGGCCTACATACCTCGCTTTTGAAATACTTAGTAAATTCACTTAAAGATTCCAGGTTCTTTATATCCATGGGAAGTGAGTTCCACTCTGAGATACAAGATGGGATGAAAGAATTTTTCAATAATTCAGTGTGCATCAGAGGAATTTAGAAATTCGAACGAGCACGTGTGTTATATGGTGAGTAGTCCTGGAATGACTGGGGCAATAGTTCAAGGAGGTATTTTGGGGCATCCCCATGGATAATTTTGAAGAAGGTCGCCATCTTATGCAATGTTCGTCGTTGTTCTAGGGTTTCCCAGCCGAGTTCGAAAAATGCTCTCCAACTTACTGACCCAGCACAAACAGAGTTAGCAGCGATTGACGGCAAGTGCTCCATCGACATACAGTACGCCTCAGTACACAGAGCATTCCGCGCGCAGACAATCCGGATTAAGTGTTTTTTCACAAGGACAAACCGAATAACTAAAGATTTTCATTTTTTGCATCAAAAACATAGCTTATGACACCTCATTGGAACGAGCTCAACGAGCTCGTTCCATTGAGGGTTCATAAGCTATGTTTTTGAGACAAAAAATGAAAAAAAGTAATGAAAATTTAATGGTATTTGTTATGCATAGCGCTGGCCGATTTTGGCCGTTACGTTAGGTAAAGATTTAATGAGCCACCGCGCTCCCGGTCAGTCGTTAATAATTGTGATAGTGATTGGAGAGAACCACTAATCCGTGACGGGTGAAGGTGGACGTGGAGGGTGTCCTCATATGAAAGAGACACAACCATTAGAAAGGACCCTCTTGGCACTACACGGCGGTCTTTATATTCCTAAGCTCGGTGGTCTTTAATTAGGCGATGCTGCTAGTTACACGGTTTGTGAGTGACCTTATATATGTTTAATTTTACCGGCAAGTTTCTTTAACCAGTCAGTGTGCAGTATTAGTCACCCAAGACGGACCACATGCTGTCACCTTGCTGTTGAAGTTACCATATTGGGTGAGTAGACGCCATTTTGGATTCCCAGTAAATATCCTCGTCTCCAAAGATACACGTCTCCAAGCGTGCGATGCCAAAATATCTCAGCGCTTAGTGCAGTCTTGAGCAATTGATACTAAAACAGATCGATAATATTTTATCTCAAGCGAAAACTGAGTTAGCGCCCTTCCATCAACCGAAGCATGCGTTTTGTTTATAAACACAAATACACACGTGTGTAAATATCGGTCAGCTGCACCATGAAACCTTTAGGAAATTCAATCGGAAGGTGTGTCGAATCCGCCAGGTACTCATGTGTGCTGGTTGAAATCGAAATTCCTTGCTTATCTAACGCCGTATCTACACAATCCGGCTCACTTTCATAATTCTGATAATGCGGCGAATTCAGTCAGACACTGGGGTACGGATTCACAATCATACATTTTCTAACGCCTTCCAGGCGCATCTCCCTAATTCGCCCCATTGGCCAAAAAACATGTAATTCTAGACAATCACATGGGCGTTGCGAAGGTGACCGATTGGTGAGGGCGGGGTGGGGTTGTAAGCCTGATTTGCCCGAATGTAAGGGCTAAAGTCCCGACAAATAAAATATTTCAACTACGTCACCAAGATACGCTTTCCAGGAAATAGTCAGTCGGGATTATTTTTCAGACCTTAGAATTGGAAATTTATATGTACATAAATACTTGTAGTAACCCTGATGGTATCTTCCATTTCAGTTCGATAGCAGCAACTGGAAGAGTCCATATTCATTATTTGGGGGTAGACCAATTAATATTTTCAACGTAAAGCCTTCGGGCTTTACGTTGAAAATATGAATTGGTCTACCACACATATTCACTTAGCAGCCACCCACCTACTGATATTATGACGTTGCGCGTTCCTGGGTCGGAAAATCGATATCTTCCGTGCAAAGGGTTAATTGGCACAAACAGTACTCCAAATTTGTCACGCCCTCCCCCAAAAATATCCCAAATCAATTAACGCAAACCCCCATTTGTATGACCGACTGTGTGTGCGAAACAAAAGTTCAAGTATCAAATTTTTTCGGGGCGCGGTGGCGTCGCAGTAAGCGGTTCTCGTCAGATCACCGAATTCAGTTAAGCAACGTCGAGCGCGGTTAGTAGTTGGATGGGTGACCATTTCAGCGACTGATTCGCGCTCCCGCGTTGTGTCCTTGAGCAAGGCACTTCACCCCGATTGCCTATATGGGGGCACGATGAAGCTGTGTACTAAGGCGTATCGCACGTCGATGGTGCGCATGTCTTCAACCAATCTAACCCTGCCTGTGCCGCGGTGCAGAGTTCAGAGTTACGATGTTGGAAAGCTGACAGCTGCTCGTCGTTGCTCGGTGGTTCTCTCCGGGTACTCCGGCTTCCTCCACCCGTAAAACTGTCACCGACATGATATGACCCTGGCTGTTAATGTGTTGTTAAACCCTAATAAATAAATAAAAATCAAATTTTGTCAAGTGAAAAAGTTTATGATCACAAGCAAGAACGAATCGTTATCTCAGGCACCAATTCAAACGGTAATGTCCCGACTGGGAAAAGTACTTGGAAAAGTAATGGGTGCGGGTTAACCCTTTTCCTAACACGAAAAGCAGACGACACTTTTAAATAAAATTCTTGAATAGCTAATTTTTTGGACTTTTGGCATCAAAACTATAGCTTATGACCCCTCAATGAAACGAGATCAACGAGCTCGTATTACTAAGGGGTCATAAGCTATGGTTTTGAGACAAAATGTTTTGAAAATAATGAAAATTGAATGGTGATTTTTGTGAATAGCGCTGGCCGTTTTTGGCCGTTACGTTTGGGTAAAGGGTTAACACACGCCTCTGATTTCGAGCGTGCTACAACACTTCTCTTTTCATGTTTTCACAGGCTGTTTTAGAGAATGAACAGACTGGCGAGAAATTCACATTTCCATGGGACAAATGGATAAAATGTGGAAAACCTCCGTACACAATCATGGCAGCATAAATTCATATCAGGAGTGAATGACATTGTGAATAGTTTTTCAATTCAAAAAAGGAAAAGAAAACATTGTTTTTTGAACTTTCAAACTTTCAGTTGTTTGTTATATGCATTTCATGTTGGTGTGAAGTATTTACTGTTGTCAACTGTTAAAACACCATGTGACCCCAAGAATATATATTATAAGGCTAAACATATAGTGCCAAGGAAATATGTGAACTAAAGTCACCATCCTTGAAATGTGATGTTGTAACTAAGTACTTGCTTCTATTCGGTAATGATCAGTGATCAGGGGCCACATGATATGGTTTTGTTGAATTTTTTTTTTTTTAAATTTAAAAAAATGATATTTAAAATAATGAATTTTGAAATCGTCTGCGTTGGGTAAAGGGTTATGAACCCTTCTGAAAATGTTCACTAGTCCTGAAACGGAAAAAGCATCATTTCTAATGTGTCTGGGTCAGAAAATTTACCGGATTGATGTCAGAGTCGAAATTTTAGAGTAGGAAATTTGAAACTCAAGTTTCTAGTTGGAAATAAAAGATCAAAATTTCTCATCATTAGTTGGAATTTTAATATTTTTCATGAACAATGTTAATTTATTGAATTTCCAACCATTTGATTTTTGACCGCGGAATTTCCAACTATTGAAAAAAAATACTCCTAGCTGGGGGTGATACCCCCCCCCCCCCCCCCCCCCCCCCACACACACACACACACACCCTGACGCCACATCCCTGTCAGCAATGCTTTCCTGGGAGAGTGCGGGGGAAAACCTTTCCTTATCTTTTTTTCTGACTAGGAACTCCTTTCCATCTCAATTGAAAGACCTGAAGCCAATACTATAAAACTTTTACAACTGTATTTTCTAGAATTGTATTATCTATTAATATAACTGAAGAAAATGAATTATTATAACTTTAAAAGATATGTCAATTTGCCAACTGGTGAATTGCCACATCTTTGAAAACGCTAATATAGCCAAAACTGGTTCTAATCGTGTCCCTGAGATGGAACCAGTTCTGTTTAAACAGTATTTATTTCAAATCAAATAAATTTACCAAGATTAGCATTCAATTTTAACAGAATATTACATGAACTGAAGTAGATCCAGCAGTAAAATTGGAGCTTATTCAACGCAGTCGCCAAACATTTTGAAACAAAGGAGATATGAACAGTTGGCATATCGAACCAGTTTTGGTTCTGTATAGAACCAAAACTGGTTCGATATGCCAACTGTTCATATCTCCTTTGCTTAATAATGATTTGAGACAACCTCGTATAAGCTCTAAACTAACGACTGAAACCCCCTCAATTTATGTTTAATTCTGTTAATATTTAATGTTAATCTTTATAAATTTATTTGATTTGAAATAAATACTGTTTAAACAGAACTGGTTCCATCTCAGGGAAAAGATTAGAACCAGTTTCGGTTCTAAAGAGAACCTATATTTTTTGCAGTGTAGGCCTCAGCGAGGTGGGAGTGTTGGTGTAATTTGTGACAACACTGTGAAGGTTGACCGCCCGGCATTTCAAACTTTGACCACAGTTGAGTGCATTACTATAATTGTAACAATCGACTCACACTCAACTCATATCTGTGAATAAAAAAGTCCACCACAGAGTTATATTTAACCATTTCAAGGACTAATTCGTGACTTCCTTGGATGCATTACTGTTTTGACGGCAACATTCATTATGCGAAGTAGTAGGGAGTGATCTGGCTCAGTTTGGCCCATTTTTCGATCCCCGCCAGGGGCAACTACGTTGTGTCCTTGGGCAAGGCACTTAATCCCGATTGGGGACGTGGGGGCACGGTGGTATTGTGTACCAAGGCGTATTGCACGTCGATGGTGCACTTGTCTTCAACCAATGCTAACTCTGCTTATAATTAACCATTTCAAGGACGAATTCGTGACTTCCTTGGATGCATTACTGTTTTGACAGCAACATTCATTATGCGAAATAGTAGGGAGCGATCCGGCTCAGTTTGGTCCATTTTTTTATCCCCGCCAGGGGCAACTACGTTGTGCCCTTGGGCAAGGCACTTAATCCCGATTGGGGACGTTGGGGCACGGTGGCGCAGTGTACCAAGGTGTATTACACGTCGATGGTGCACTTGTCTTCAACCAATGCTAACTCTGCTTGTGTGGAGCTGATAGGGCCCTAAATTTTCCAAATTGTCTCGTGGTGGAGGTGGGGGGGCTAGTCCTAACTAGGACCCTCCGGACGTTGACCCTCCCCCACTTCACTTAATTAGGACCCTCCCTTTCGGAAAGTGGGGGGATGGGTAACGACCAGAGGCCCTAGTTAGGACTAGGGGAAGCCCCCAAAATCCCACACAACGGCTTTGCAGATATCATCTTTGCCGTCCCAACACCAAAAAAAAAAAAAAAAAAAAAAACTGTCTAGGGTTCTCCCTATTACAGAATACGTGCTACGCGCCTGGCAAAATCTTTAAGACGTAAACTACTTGAACTCCAATGGCGACGAACAAAGCTGTGAGTTGGTTCAATGTTTCGAATTAAAACTCCTTGGAGCCTTCCACCAGAAACTGTTTTTCTAACAATAAAAGTGGTTCCACTGGAGCCACTTGGGGCCAAATCAAACTTCCGAAACCTTTATGGACATATACAGATGCGACCGGAACACCTTAGCATAGTTTAAAGCTCTCGAATTAAAGACCCCAGGAACCTTTCAATGGAAACCGATATTCTAATAATAATAATAAATGTGGTTCCACTGGGACCACTTGGGGCCAAATCAAAATTCTGAAACCTTTATGAACATCTACAGATACTACCTGAACACCTCAGCATAGTTTAAATGTTTCGAATTACAAACTCTTCGTGATATGAAGTTCGGACGTACGGACAGGACGGGATGGGATGGGACTGACGGAGATCACCACAATATCGCCGCGTTTTTAAAAAATGCGGAGATAAATAGACAGAACGCGATGTGTGTTTGAATCGGTGGGTGTTTTACAATAACTCGTTGGAACGGCGTAGTCATATTTCGCGAGAGCCGTAAGGTCGAGCGAAATATGATTACGCCATTCTAACGAGTTATGTAAAACACCCACCAATTCAAACACACACCGCGTTGTGTATTTATTACACAACCCATGCATTAAAATTCATTTAAATAAACACATTTTAATTCCGATGTTTAAACCCGAAGGTGAAGAGTTTGTTTTGACTGAAGCTGTACTGATCAAAGGGATCGATAAAAAATCAAAACAACCTTTTCGGAACCAGTGTTTATTGAAATTCGTATCGCCGTTTACTAACAGTAATAGCCACCAAATGGTTAGGCGTGAATGGGCACCAGCCCAGTCACGCCTAACCATTTGGTGGCTATTAATGTTAGTAGCTATTACTGTTAGTAAAAATGTAAGTACAAATATGTGCAGATTCGCAAAACAGCTGGGAGAAACGTTTTTAAAAGAAGTTCAAAGCATGTCAAGATGTATGAAGATTTACCGAAATAAAGTTGACCAATTTAGATATAATGGGATCCACAAAACGAGACGGCAACGGGACTGGGATAATGTTCTGGTTGGAAATGATTGGGTTTTTTAAAAATATTATCTCATTTTTGGCAAATTTTTTGTGAACCGACTTTATTTTGCTTTGGACGTTTTCATTTTCACACTATGCGACAGACGGTCGATGATTGTATAACGAAATTTGGAAACGTTTCGAAGCGCAACTAAACGTTGCGGTAAAAAAGTTCCGGCTTGTGTATCACCCGTTGAATACAGAATCATTTCTGTCATAGCGGCAATTCCGTTGGATACAAGAGTTTAAAGTTTAATGGAAGTGTAATAATAAGTAATAATGGTCAATACTAACCTTCAGTATCGTGTATTTCCAGCAGGAATGAACATGCTTTTGTAACACTTCTTCTCCAAAAGCCAATGTTTGACCTGGAGGCTTCGAAAAACTGCCTATCGTTCTTACTATCTATCGTTCTCTATTTTCTATCATTATTGCCTACAGTGCAGCCGCCGTGGACTGGTCACTTTCCACGGGTGGGCAACATATCCACGGGCGCAGTAACATTAGATTCCAAACACTAATTACAGGAATAATCATCGAACAATTAATTAATGAAGCACCAGGGATTTAAAATTCACAAAGTGATTCTCGCAAGGAAAACGATGAGAATGCACTCAACTAATATTCTCGTAAAATGTTCATTTGATTCTGATCATAGATTCTTAAAGTGTCCTTAACTGGTTGAGTGCTGGAAGCCCATATTTGGGCTTTATTCTGAAGTACCAGTACCGCAATTTAAAGGCTTCATATTCTGTGGATGTGCTTCAGATTATCTTCGAAGTGATATTATTTTATCTGCTAGGATTTGCCTTGTTACAATTTATGGGAGAGTGCCTAATGGCACTCTCCCATAAATTGAAACAAGGCAAAGTTGCACAAAGAAATTTTAAGGACCAAAAATAATTTAGCACTCTACCAGTTAAAGGCCCGGAGGATTCTAAATTTTTGCTCCCTCATAATAAGGTATAAGGTAACACTTTGACTTCGCAGTAGGGTCTAGTAAAGTCTTGGTTGCCTATAAAGGCAGCCAGGACTTCACTAGAAACCACTGTCAATGTACTGTACTCTTCATCAGCAAGACCACAAAAAGCCTCCATGTCGGGAAATGTGTTCTACGTGTACATGTAAGATAGGAAACTCAGCACAATTAGAAATAGTCCCATAAGACTTAAACTCTAGTAAATATGTAAATAGGTAAAGCGGTATACTCTAAAATTTAAGAACTGAAAATTGATTCTTGCAGCAGGTGTTCGTGAGAATCAAAACTGATTCTCGTGAATCGAGCCTTATAACACTTTACGCAACGCAGACGATATCAAAATTTATTATTTTAAATATTTTTTTTTTAAATTTAAATAAAAATCAACGAAACCATTTCATCATATCATGTGACCCATCTTTGGAACGAGGTCTATGAGCTCGTTACAATGAGGGGTCATATGATATGATTTTGTTGAAATGTTTTGATTTTTTTCTTCAACTACTCAATTTGTAAATTATTTCGTGCGGAAGTAGTCGATTCGTTAAGTAAAGGATTACTTGTAGCAACGGTACTTTCAGTAGAGCACTAATATGGGCCTTCTGCACTCAATCAATTAAAATTAATGACTTTCCATCCTTCCTAGACATGATTAGACAGTGCTCTGAATTTATTTATTTATTTGTTTATTTATTTATTTATTTATTGGTGTTTTAAGGTCACATATTTCTGCACAATGGCTAACCATGACCGTGACAGTTTTACGGATGGAGGAAGCCGGAGTACTCGGAGAGAACCACCGAGCAACGGCGAGCAACTGTCAGCTCCCCAACATACCAACTCCACACAAGCAGGGTTAGCATTGGTTGAAGACAGGTGCACCATCGACGTGCAGTACGCCTTAGTACACAGCGTCACCGTGCCCCCACGTGGGCAATGGGGGTGAAGTGTCTTGCCCAAGGACACAACGCGGTTGCCGCTGGTGGGATTCGAACCGACAGTGCTCTGAAATATTGTGTTGTCGGCGGCACAGTCAGACAATACAATAAAACGTACCCGATAAAACACCTTATACTTCTGTTTTCTTTTGTAACGCACACTTTCTCAGTTGGTACTGTTATTTATATTTATTTATTAAGGTTTAACGACACTTTAACAGCCAAGGTCGTATCGTGTCATCGTGTCGGTGACAGTTTTGCGGGTAGAGGAAGCCGGAGAACCCAGAGAGAACCACCGAGCAACGACGAGCAGCTGCCAGCTCCCCAACATCGTAACTCCGCACTGCAGCACAGGAAGGGTTAGAATGGTTGAAAACATGCGCACCATCGACATACAGTACGCCTTAGTACACGGCGTCATCGTGCCTCCATGTGGACAATCGTGGTTAAGTGCCTTGCTCAAGGACACAACACGGGAGTCCGAATCGATCGCTCAGTCAGTCATCCATCCAAGTACTAACCGGGCTCAACGTTGCTCAACTTCGGTGATCTGACGAGAACCGGTTATCGCAACGCCACCGCGCTACCGCGCCCCACCTCAATCATTTGCTCGAGAAGTGAAAAAATCACTATGCCTAAATTGATATGAAATATGAATCGTTACAGCAGCGGCCAAAAACGCATAACATAAAAATGGTAATGGAAGGAAAGATTGCATTAATTTCGTACATTCCTGCGAATCACCAATTTCCGCTTCGAATCGAATCGGGTCTATTATTAGAATTCGAATCAAATCTCAAATCGAATCAGGGGCATCTTGAAGATGACCGACTGGGGAAGGGGATGCTATAAACCTGATTTGTTCCAGCAGTGATGGCTCAAGTTTCGACTGAAAAATATCACAGCTACATCACCAAGGCATGTCTTCGTCGAAGGCATGCCTCGGTGATGTATTTGGGATATTACACAGTAAGGATTATAGTTCAAAACAGAAACGGATGCGAGAATCATCGGTACTAGGCACTGCACGGGGCTGGCGGCTAGCAACAGCTCTTCGTTGATATTGCCTGGAAACGTTAATTTTTTTTTAAACAGTGGTAGTATCTAGTGAGACCGGAATTAGCATGGCTAGTGGCATGGGTGCAGAAGTTGTTTCTGTTTAGATAGCGGACACTACACTGAGTCTTTATGTATCGTTAGCCGACGAAGATGAATCAATCGATGGCAAGGTCTATTCCGGTGAAAATATTCGTATGGACACGAATCGTGCAGCCGATTCGAATCGAACCGAATAGCAACTTCACCCTTTGAACCCTAGCGGCCGTTTTTCCGGCCAGGAACAAGATACGCCATGACGTTATTAAATAGGATGGCTGTTCGGTAAACATGTGAGGTAGCCCAAACAATATTTTCAACGTGCAGCCCTGAGGCTGCACGTTGGAAATATTGATTGGTCTACCCCAAATAATGGATATGGACTCTTCTAATTGTTTTTATTGAACTGGCATGGAAGATACCACTAGAGTTCAGGGGGGTTAAGATTCGAAATCGAATAGACACTTCGCAGGGCCATTATAATTTTGACACTTTTTCAAATACTATACCATGAAATGCGAACATTAAGATTTTTATTAGCAACAGTGACACAATCTCCACGAAATAAAAGATCGAAAAACGTTTCAAAGAGAAACTGGCACAAGATGGCAAACAAAAGATTATTTGGTACTTAAATACACACATTGAAGGATTAATATTCAGTTTATTTACAAAAGGTTAACGATTATCCTGCTGGAAACTCAATAGACAACTATATCTGCCAGAAGAAATTAGAATTATTTTTCTTCATGTTTTGGGAATTTTTGACACAATTCGATTGGTCAGAAGTGATAGTAAATAGTGAGACGATTAATCTGTACTGGAATCGTTGCAGGCATTTTTTTCAAAAGACGATTTTTTCTACAGGTTAACCGATCGCGGATGCCAGAAGTCGGAAATCATTTCTACCAGTGGCTTCAAATTATGGGGAATACGCTGTAACTGAAGCAAATGTTTTACAAGTTACAACAAACTCGATTTACAAAGAGTTACATTCCGTAAGGCCCAATTATTTAATACAAGATTTCCATTAGCTACAGTCTGACGTTATCTTATCGTCGGAATCCACTCTCTCAAAAATAAGGTCCTTTGGGTGCACCAAGGCGCCATCAGAAATGCCAAAGCAATTCAGATAACGCCTTGTTGCACTCAAGGGACAAAATGCTCATCTATATGTAGGTTGTCATGACTACACAACCGCGGTTCAGCATCTTGGATATACATAGTCTTTTTCAATGTAACGGCTGATTAACTGATATTTGAATGGTTATAAATCAACGGTTAACCGTTTTCAGGATAGCCCAGTCATTTGAGCTCTAATTATTATAACACGGTTATGGTCACAGGATTGTTTTTCCAATAACGGGTTTTGCTAACGGTTAACCGATAACGAATGCCAGAAGCCTGTAAATCTTTTGTATCAGGGGAATCAAACCACGGAGAATTCGCAGAATGTAATTGATAGAAATGGTGCAAAACATACTCATGTCTGATCAAAAGGCGTGAGTATTTTTTCCAAGATTTCCGTAAGTTACAGTCCGATGTTATCTCATTGAGCTCGTTCCAGTGATAGGTGATATGATATGGTTTTGTTGATTTTTTTTTAAAAGTTTGAAAAACGATAATGAAAATAACAATTTTAATACCGTTTGCGTTAGGTAAATGATTAAATAGGGAAGAATTCCATCATTTATTAACCATCGCAGTCGTCGCGGTAAGATATACCCGTTACAAAGTTTGGTATTTATGGCGTCACTTATTTTCACATTGACTTAGAGCTGTTGTCTCGCCCAGTAAGAACTTAACTGACGCCGTTTACGTTACTTACAAACTATGTGACTAATAATATGGTGCTATCCTCTTTCCAACTAAAGTATATACTTAAGTTGTGATGCTATACAAGTCATCAAAAACACAAATCAAACAAACAAACAGTTTCTTCACAATTGAATGGATCGTATGACGTCATCGGTTAGGTCGACGATAAAAGTCTTGTTTGCTACCAGTTCTTCTGGTGAAGTTTTGTGTGCTGTTGGACCTGTGTGGTGTTGTGGTTTATTCAGCGCATTGACGGATAATTTACGTAATCCAGTTCCAGAGCATAAATGTTAATACAGCTTCATTCCTCTCATTCTCACAGCTACGGCTCCAACTAGCAATTGAGTGGGCGTGTTACCTCAGGTGTTAGGGGGGGGGGGAGTTTCGGGGAATACCCTTATTTTTTCTTTCTTCGTCTGTTCTGGGACTGCCTCTTTTTATAAAGTAGAAGACGAGGTTGCATTTAACCCTCAAAGACCGAAGTGCACCAGGCCTGGCATTCTTTAGGAGTGCAGGAGTGCTGCCCGCCTACTGCACGCCCAGAAAAATTGAGGAGGGCAATGTTTTGCACCCCTTGATATTCTGGAATTCCAGACATGTTTGGGGCTGCCTTTAACATCTGTTATCACTTCGTCCCCTGAGTTCAAAAGTGTTCTATGTGCCAGTAGGCACATAGAACACATTGGAACTCAGTGAACGATTTGTCAATGTTGCATTGATTCGCCATAATTCATGGCCCATTCTGTGTCGCATTTCAACACATTTTCAGTGTAGAAGACAGTCACATAAGAATTGGATGCTACATTTTGAATAATGAAAAGATATGTGTGCCAATGTTTCCACTGTGTAGCTGAAAGTAGTACAATGTCTCAGTCTTAATAGTAATAGTTTGAAGTGAATATAACCAAAATAGCATACAAGTATATGCATGGAACATTCCAGGTGCAATTGCACTCCCAAGCAATCTGAGGAGGGCAATTGTTTTGCACTCCTCGATTTTCTAGACTGCCAGGCCTGGTGCACCGGTGAACATTATTTTCATCGAGTTAAAACCCAATACTTACATCAATGCTGATAGTTAGCCAATAGATTGATAAAATTTAAAATAAAGGCATCTTTAAAGCCCCATTGAACTCCATTAAAATTTTGATGATATGTTAAAAAACTCAACAGGTCCAAAAATGGTGGAGAAAAAGAGCACATTGTGAATTGTAAGATTTGAGAATTAAGATATTATAACTTAAATTTCTTCAACGATGTCCAATTCGCTTGCATATCATTGGTCGAGATGGGATTTTGTAACTCGATCAATGTTTTCCTATCGAATGAATAGTTTTGCTTTTTTCTGCCCATCTGTGCAAACAATTGTGGGCTTGTCTCACGGTGCAATTAAACAGTAATGAGCTGAGAAGACGTTGAAGTTCTTTCTCCTGCTGCCAGAAAGCAATGATCTCTCGCAATTATCAAATGAGAAGTGGAGCGGTGTGGAAACCGCACAACTACATTATTTTGAATAGAAATTAACCATTTTACTGCCACGCCCACTTTAGCCATATATGGAGGACCTCTATGTACGCCTGTATGCGAGAAAGTTTAATAAAATCCATGACATACTTGAAACTCTACCATCTGATTAATTGTTGGAAAGTGCTATCTATCAGATGGTAGGTTATATCTGCGCTTACACCCCAATTCCTTCGTCTTCTCCGGGTTGGTAAGAGACGTGAAATACCCGATAGAACAATAGACTACGTCACTTGAACACCTGTACTCACTTACCATACCTGGGTCCGTGCGTTCTGTGCAGTGGCGTATAAGTAAGTCACTAACCTCGCTGTCGGTATTCATGAATTTGCCAACGTGCTGTAACACCTCGCCGCTTCGCGGCTCGGCGTCACATACCGCACGTTGGCAGGCTGTTCAAATTCGTGAATACCTCAAGCTCAGCTAGTAACTATTACATACCATCTGTACAGATAATCATCATAAAATAGGAGACAATAGTCGCTTTCAGCAGCGTAATTGTTAATGTACAAAGTTGTCCATTCTAGTTTTCCTAATTTATATTCGAGCTGCTTGTATTTGGCTTTCTTGAAAACTATAAACCTGTCGTCTGTACAAAAGTTGATATATGTCATACTTATGTGGTTGATAAAAGTCTGTAATATTAGCCATAGTTTGGGATTTCGTTGGTATAAATGGCGCAAATTTCAACCGCCCCAGTGTGCATAATAGCACAAGCAACCACTTTGAATTATAACATTAAATTGCAAGAATTCGAAGAAATATCTGTCGATTTATCGGAGCATGAATGTGGGATGGGCGCGTTAACACGCCCATCCCACATTCATACTCCGATAAATCGACGGATAATTCATTTCATTTCTTGAATTATATGTTATATTAATTTATACAACAAGATCTGGTTGTGAAAGCTCCGTTGTTATATATGTTATCTCCCCTGATTGTTTGAACTCTTCAGCGATGTGTGGACTAATATAAATTACTTCCGGTTGGTATGCGGAATGCTTTGTTTCAGAGTGCACGTTGATTTGCATTATGTTATTCAATCGCGTTGTCATAACTGTGGTCATACCAATGGAACAGCCCTAATACTAAATAACTTGGTATCATGACGAGATTAGACCAGCAAAGTCGTCGACGGCCATGTCATCGCTTTGTCTGATGTACAATGTCCAGTCCGATATTGATTGTCAGGTTCATTGGCATGCACACTTTTTCCATGAGCAAAACACCCCTGGAAACAACACCCACCAGCCCACCTCAACGGGGTGGATGGGTGAAGGAAGGTTCCGTGATGTTCTCTTTACGAAAATTGTTAATTTGGGCTTTTAAATGGTGTTGTGATGAATATCGCAAATACTAAACGAAAGTAGTTGGTCCAAGGACGGCAACTCACTTTCTGATAGACCTAAAGCTCTGCGCTTCTTGAACATCCCCCCCCCCCCATATCATAAGCTGACATCTGGCATGCACACATTTTAGTTTGACTTGTGACTTTCAAAAACTTCCAGCAAAACCCATGTCTACATCCACATGTACTATATGAACAACACTTTTTACAGCCAGGGTCACCTCGTGTCAGTTTTATTTTACGGGTGAAGAAAACAAAGTACCAGGAGAGAACAACCGGGCAGCGGCGAGCAACTGTCAGACTCCCTAACGTACTAACTCCACACAATCACGGTTAGCATTGGTTGAAGACAAGTGCACCATCGACGTACAGTACGTCTAAATACACAGCGCAACCATGACCCCACGTGGTAAAGTGCCTTGCTCAGGAACACAACGCTGTTATCCCTGGCAGGGATTGAACTGTCGACCTTCCGGTTTGAAGTCCAGGACGGTAACCACTGAACCACCATGCTTCCATTGTGGCCATGCATGATATGATGTGATATTTTATTCAACAATTCACCTTACTCACAAACATCGTAAAGGATATTTTTATATTACGTAAACAGTCAAAGAAAAAAATATATACAGATAGCATTGGAACATTACATGCATGAGATCATATACATTATGAATGTGAGAGGCGCATTGTTTGGAGACTCCATAGCCAGATAAGCTGTCTTTCTGGCATCTCCATGTTACTATGTTGGATACTTTCACCTGGATCAGACTTTTTGCTGCAGACACAATCCTTGTTTCAACTACGAGTTGGAGAGTTGGGATCCAAGTTTTGTGTCAGGGCAAGTGCAATAATTTCATATTGGGTCATGGTGGATGAGATATCGGAGTTTAAATACATTTTTGCTGCCACAGACAAACCACGATCTGCCAAACACACACATAATCTGTGGTTTAATAATCAACAATTAGGGAACAATTAGTCTGCAATATACCTTTTAGATTGTTTATGGATTTGAACTGCTTGGTCTGCAGTCCGGGCACAGTGTGTTAACACATGTTGCAGTAAGGGAGTAGTTTGCAATAAATTTTTTGGTATGTATACTTTTGAACAGGGATCTGGGGGGTTAATGTTTTATGGCTGCTTTCTAATTCATTCCAAATTTTAGGGAAGTTATGTTTGGATAGATTTTCCGAAAACTGTGTTCTGGCCTTATACTCTCTAACGTGTCCAGCTTGTCTTGTATGCGTGCCAATAGGGGTGTGTATACTAAACTGCGTGATAGAGGCTGATGCCACGCAACACACCTAAAAACAAGAGTAATACCTTTTATTTATTTGTTCAATATATTGAGTGTTTCTTATTACATTTCCATGGAATAATAATCTTTTAAAATAAACAGTAATTAACTGATCGATTGTTATCTGTTTTTAGTTTACAGGTAACCGACATACGCCCTTGCAACCTTCATGACAGCAAATGTGATCTGAAATGAACAGAAAATCGCTCTATAAACAAAAGGATCTTTTTTATTCAAAATAATTATTCTATCAATGAAGTATGTCAGACTTTGGTTTGTAAAAAACAATGAATGTTCCAACAAGACTAAAATCTTCCTCTCTGACTGGTCTAGAACTCGCTTAGTATATTCTTTGTTTGCGGCTCAAGTGGCAAATGTTACCGTCTGACGTCACAACGCAAAATATTTGCAATGACGTCGTCCGTTTCGTGACTGCTTCATCAACGGAGTGACTAGCAAGCTGCTTCATTTTTCTGGGTGTTTCACGTGTGCAGTAGAAGTTCCGTATGAAGTGTTGTTTAAATTACAAACTGATTTACGATTTGAACTAAGATGGAATGAGTTTATCTGGTTTATTGATTATTTATCTAGTGCCGTCGTGGATACACGAGAGGTTTATTTTCTAAACCTGTGATCGCCAAAAGTTGCCTTGAATAAGGCAACTTTTAACGATCACAAGTTTAGTAAATATGCCTCCCGTGTTTCACGACGTAGGTTCAGGGCTATGGGTAGTGTATAATTGGAACCTTTACATTATTGTGATGAGTTGACGGTACCATGGTCTGATGTTTGCGGCTCGGAGACTATGTTCGCGTCTCGTTTGGACATGAGCTCCGAGCCGCAAACCCCAGACCATGTTACCGTCAGCTCATCACAATAACTTATAATGTGGCCAATATATATATTAAATCTCAAAAATATTTGGGTCTTGGTCATATTTCTCAGATGCTGAGGAAGTTCAAAGAAAGCGTTTGGGTGTTTGTGTGTGTAAAAGGAGGTGGGCACAAATGTCCAAGACGTATCAGACATACGTTGGTTTTGGTTGTGCACCTTAGGTATTGACGGGTGCGACGGAAGGTGTTAGAAAGCACACATATGTGCAGAGGACCCCCGATAAATGTATATTCTATACATTGGAAACAGCAAGGCCTTTTATGGTCGCGACATCAGCAAATGTACAAACTATTCTCTTATTTTCTCTTTTTGTAGTTTTCTCTTTTTGTTGATTTCTGGTACACGCCACGACTTGGTCATAGTTCGATCTATTTCTTCTACTCCAGCCATCTTCCAACCCTATTTATTTATTTATTGGGGGTTAAGGTCACATACTTCTACACAATTGCTAATCATGACCATGACAGTTTTACGGGTGGAGGAAGCCGGAGTACCCGGAGAGAACCACCGAGCAACTGTCAGCTGCCCAACATACTAACTCCACATAAGCAGGGTTAGCATTGGTTGAAGACAAGTGCGCCATCGACGGGCAGTGCGCCTTAGTACACGACGTCACCGTGCCCCCACATGGCAATTGGGGTGAAGTGTCTTGCCCAAGGACACAACGCGGTTGCCGCAGGTGGGATGCGAACCGAGTATCTCTCGGTTTGCAGCCTGCACCTCTACCTACTGAGTCACCGCGCCCGCTTCCAACCCTATGACTCGCCTTCGGGTTGAAAGATGATGGAAATAGAAAAATTGACCGAATCAGCCAAAGGTGAAGGTCATTGGTCAAATGCGATTAAATTTGCAGCTAAAAACAATATATTACAGGAATGCCTTTATTTTGATACATTTGCATATTGCCACACCTTAGACGCGTTGTGCAATCATTCATCGTCTTTTCGGGTGGGGGGAGGTAGATGCCAGAAACAGTTTTCTCCAGGAATGTATGATGGAGTGGGTGCGTGGTCGGAGTGGCCAGGAATTATTTTTTCCATTGTCAAAAAAGTTTGTTTCCTTTCATTCTGTTAAAGGTTTTATAGGAATGTTAGGGCAGGTACAACCATATAAATGTTGATTTTGTCATTTTTATAGATTTGTAGCAATCATTCAATGAGTCATTAGTCACTCTTCAACCAGTTTGAACATTTGAACTTTTTTTTTGCTTTTAACTCAACAATGTTAGTAGTAGCTACATCTGATATATATTTCTAATAGAACAGCTGGATGAAAACAGAAAAGACTTCTTTTTATCAAGACATTCCAAGGGTATATATATACATATAACTGCACTTTCAGATTGATTATTCTCTACTGACACTCCTGATTTGAGACGTGACCATGCATTTAAATAAACTAAAGATAGGTCAGTGGATGGGTACTCAAAAATTACTGAAAGTCATTGGTAGTAAACTGATAATAGATTTGTTCTTCAAATTGATTCCAGTCACTCCACTCGGTGAATGTTTTCACCATCAAAACACTAAATAAAATAGAAGTCTTTCAACCCTAGAATACCAGAGAATAGAAGAATTAGTGTATTTTTATAATCACATGGTCCAGTTGTTTAATTAGCATACTGTAAAAATATTTAGTAGTACACTATCTCGGCAACCTGATTAATACATTGGTTTCTATTGGTATCTCATAGTCCATGTTTGTTTAACATGGATACAAGCAGGCAACTCCATGTATAATTTTGGAAGTTAGGATTTGTGAAAATAAAATCTTTTTTCAACATCTGATCAACGGTCATCATTTGATAGCCCTTTCCCCATGATCTCAAAACTGTAAATCCTCAATACTGTGAGGGTAGGAGTATATAGACCACAAACTTGCAGAAAACTCACCATATTTCAATTTATTATGCCAGTAATTGTTATTGACCAATCAGCGTCAATATCTAGTGACCGTATATGAGACTGTGTATCATCGAGCTGACCATATATAGAACTTATATACGGTCAGTTCCGACATTTTGTATTTGACATCCAACTCTCGCTTCGATGTTTTTCCTAATTTCGCGTGTTCAACGAACAACAAATAATTTCGCGTGTGTGTCTGTTGAGCAACGTACAACTATAATACGTTTCTCCCAGTCTTTGAGAAATTTTAACAAACAAATGTAAATAAATACAATAAATAAACCACTAAAACGACATGTATAGAAGCCAACTGGCACTGTCTGAGGCGAATGATGAATGAAACTGTTCCCACTTACCTTCTTGAAATAAGTGTTAATTCATTTGCTCCAGTTGTTTTATTTTTCCAGTACTTAACACTGAATTAAAGTTGTGAATTGTTAATATAAATTTCTGTTTATTGAGAAGAAAACTCCGTTGTTTCAGCGCCTGCTACCAGAGTGACCCTCACATGACTTGAAACCGGGAAATAAATTCCCTGATAGTGATAACAGAACATTTGCGCTAGGAATCTGGGCACATTTATGCTTGTGTCTCTTTCAAAGGACTGGCATAATAAACACGTTATGGGGCTTTCAGTGGGTGGATATGGTGTGATATAAGGTTCAGCAAGATCAATATGAGGCTCGGCCTTGCCTAATATTAATGTCACTTCGCCTTATATCACACAATATCCGCCCACTGAAAGCCCCATAACTTATAATAATCTGCTCATGATCATCCTGTGAAGATGCTGGACAAATAATACTGGAGAAGATATAGAGACATAGATATAGAAGCATCCCCTGTCCACATTTTCAAACTAGTGATAAACCGATGTTCGGCGGTTCATTCCCACTAGACCAATTCCCTTTAGACCAATTCCCACGAGGCCAATTCCCAAAAGACCAATTCCCCTTAGACCAACTGGTGTGTTCTAATTTAAAAATAATTCTATATCAATAATTTGATATATTTATAAATATTTGTAAATGTATTTAAAGTTATTGATATTCAAGCCTGAAAATAAACAGTCTGTCATTTGCAGAATGAGGTCCCCAGAGGGTGAATTTGCTGATGCTATCCCATTCAGTGGGCCAGTTTATCCTCTGGGTATCTCTTTCTGTTTGAGACCCTGATTCAGGTTGAGGTTCACAAAGGGTAAATTTAGTAATGCTACCCTGCTGTGCAGGGTAGCATCACCAAATTCACCCTCTGGGGAACTCATTTTTCAGATGATAGTCTGCTCATTTCCTGGCTTGTCGATATTTTATAGATTCTGGGCAGATTTTTATAAATAAATATTTTCCTAATTATCCTTAATCAACCCTTAATCAATAACAGTA
The DNA here is from genome assembly GCA_031216915.1 of Pictodentalium vernedei. NCBI lineage: Eukaryota > Metazoa > Mollusca > Scaphopoda > Dentaliida > Dentaliidae > Pictodentalium > Pictodentalium vernedei. The sequence goes on along the minus strand of CM062292.1, from coordinate 68,844,492 downwards.
TGTAGTTGGTCTCAAGGGAATTGGTCTTTTGGGAATTGGCCTAAAGGGAATTGGTCAAGTGGGAAGACACCTGTTCGGCAATCACATCTGACATCGGCCGATTTTAAGCCATCGGTTGGCCATCGGTAGGGGTGTTTGAACATCGGTCCATTCCGGTGGTTACATGGAACACCACTGGATCAAAATTGTCTGTATTTACATTTGATTAACAATCTCATACAAGCAGTAACAAACTTAATAAGTTGCCACAATGATTGGCAGGATTCAAGACTGGACTAATCTAATTGATTGGTCTGATCACCCCTTGATTGCTGCTCATGACACACATCACACCTGTTGTGTGATGACTCAATGAAATGCGACATCACAGAAACATGTTAACAGCGCAGCATCTTTGACCAAAAGACGCTGCGCTGTTAATTTGTTTCGGGTTAGTCTCACTTATCTCTCTCGTGCAAACAAACAAGAAAAGTTTGAATTTCTGATGAAAATTAATACGCCCTCATTATGCCACTCCATCTGCAACATAATCCTGCTGTTCTTCGGGAAAAGAGAAACAATAACTGCCAAATCGTAGGCCCTTGAACTGACATATGGCCTTGATTGTATATGCGTATATGTATGCTACATTAGCCTTGTCAATATTCAAATTAGTATCAGTGTATTTCATGTATAATCGTATCACGTTTCTGTTAACTTATTGTGCAATCTGCCTCTCTGTGGGTGTTATTTTTGCTTGAATAAAACTACTACTTCCCCGGTTTGTCAAAGCTAATTAACGCCAGGATCCACTAAACAAACATGCTATAGTCTGTACTGATGGAGTGGTCTCACCCGGACTTGTTTGTTAATGAATGACCACCTGTGTTTGGGTATATCATTACCATTTTGAACACCGACACTTTCATTTTAAAAGGAAATGTTTTTGAAATGTTTACAACGGTTTATTTAAAACTGAGTTGTATAAAATTCCTCTGATAAATGTTCATTCTCCCTTGGTGTATAAATATGCACTTCCATTTTGTGTCCTCACTTAAACATGGCTAACGCTCAAGTAAATGTCAATTTTATTCCCAATAAACGCGATGGACGACACCTAGTATTTGACGGATATCAGTACATGTGATGGAACTTTCAATAAATGTCCCAATGTGTTTTACCAATTGTACACCGTGCATGCGTTTGTGGAAAATAAAATGAGCCCGTTAGTTTTCGGCCTCCTGCCAAATAAAACTCAACAGACATAATTAGTTTGTTTCGTCCACCTGTCCACAATGCCAAGCTAGTGGGAATTAATCTTGTGCCAAGACAAAGTTTTACGGATTTTGAAAATGCGAATGTGGAACTGTTTAGGGACTACATGATCACTTACTGGGTGGAAGGTGAGCATGGCCTCTCGATCTGGAACCACTGTGGTACGGTAGGACCCCTTACTACAAACCACACCGAGGGGTGGCATAGGAAGTTGAGTCTTTTCATTTCCGGCTCACATCCCAACTTATACAAAATGATTGGCTTCCTCAAAAAAGAACAAACCTACCACGAGGCAACAATACTTCAGCTAAGTGCCGGTGGTAGGTTTCGGCCAAGAAAAAAACGTACATGAAACTTGAGAATTCCATTGAACATTTTAAGAGAGTTTTTCTCAGTGGTGAAATTGGACTTCTCCGGTACTTGGATTCTGTGTCCCATTTTACTGGGTATTGAACTGAAGTAAACTGTATGTTTTTGTGTGTATTTTTAACATATATCATATGACTTGTCCGTTTTGTTCACTTTAAAACATTTGATATTTTGTTTTCATATTAATCAGTGATAAATAAAGCCTTCCGTCAATTTCATTGGTCAATTTCAAAACTAGACAATATGATTGGCTGAACAAAATACAACTGGGTCACATTTTCATAATTTGCATAATTAGAGTTGGGAGCTTTCATTGGTCAATTTCAAAACTGGACAATTTGATTGGCTAAACAAAATACAACTGGGTCGCATTTGCATAATTTCAGTAGAGAGAATTTACGTTATCTGTCATATTTAGGGTGGGTTATATTGTATTAATCTTTTACCTACAAGAAAAACGCCATTCATTTTTTTTTCACTTTTTGCTTCCAAAACATAGGTTATGACACCTCATTGAAACGAGCTCGACGAGCTCGTTCCAATGAGGGGTCATAACCTATGTTTTGGAAGCAAAAAATGAAAATTTTTAGTTATACGAGGATGTTTTTTTCCAAGTGCCGTCTGCAACTCAATAGGTGATAGTTTAAAATGTCATACTAAGTGGCTAATTTGTGCGTGTGTGTATTTATGAAACTCGTCCGAATTTCCCGTTTGGGCTCGCCAGAGGCTCGCCCAAACGGAAAATTCTTAGACTCGTTTTATAAATGTTATATGAGAAAAACACTCATTCCATATCCTCTATTTATTATTGGAAAGTCGTCTGAGATTGAGTACCTGTTCTTATCATTTATACATGCATGCTAATGAAACCATACAAATATGGTTATCATTGGAACTTTCTCAAAAAGCCAGTTCCAGTAATATCCATATTTGAATGGTTTTATTAAATATTTGGAATAAAGTTTAAAAAAAGGTCATGGAATTTTAGAATATTTTTCAAAAAAGCTGCATTGGGTAAATGGTTAAGAAAATCAAATTCTTGTGTTTATAGATTATATATATCGTTATAAATATGTGTAATATATTAATTAAACGGCACTGTTAGAGTTAAAAGACTTCAATAAATTTGCCTACTTCTCATAAATTGCTTGTACTTTATTAGATAAAGACTTTTATTTCACAATATTCAGCCCAATTCAACGCGAAATGCGTACGTTTCAAAATAATAACAAATATCAGCTGATCGTTCCTTCAAGGCGACGTGATGCAGCGTAGCGTGACGTCATTTCGGAAGATACTGACGGATATTCCTCGATATCCATCGAGTCGGTGGATCTCGAGAAATATCTTTTAGATAATTTGGGATAATTCACAGGCTAGCATATAATAAATTCTTAATATTAACCCTTTACCCAACGTAACGGCAAAAACCAGCCAGCGCTATTCATAAAAAAAACGCCAAACCATTTTCATTATTTTTTTTCATTTTTTGTCTCTAAAACATAGGTTATGACCCCTCTTTGAAACGAGCTCGTTCCAAAGAGAGGTCATAACATATGTCTTGAGACAAGAAAAATGAAATAAATTAGTTATTCAAGAATTTTGTTTGCTTTTCATGTTAGGTAAAGGGTTAAGACGGAACACAGCGAGGGTGAAGTCAACGACCAGAGGTGAAGTTTTTGTATGTATTTCACGCACACCAACAAGGGGGCGCGGTGGCGTTGCGGTAACGGGTTCTCGTTAGATCACCGATGTTAAGCAACGTCGAGCCCGGTTAATCCTCGGATGGCTGACCGTCTGAGCGATCGATTCGGACTCCCGCGTTGTGTCCTTGGGCAAGGCACTTAACCCCAATTGTCCACATGGGGGCACGATGACGCCGTGTACTAAGGCGTACTGCACGTCGATGGTACGCATGTTTTCAACCAATCTAACCCTGCCTGTGCTGTAGTGAGGAGCTGCGATGTTGGGGAGCTGGCAGCTGCTCGACGTTGCTCGGTGGTCCTCTCCGGGTACTCCGGCTTCCTCCACCCGTAAAACTGCCACGGTCATGATTAGCCACTGTGCATAAGTATGTGACCTTAAACACCAATAAATAAATAAACAAACACGCACCAAAGGTCTGTACCACTACTATTGGCTACCACTACTTGACGTGAGCTAGAGTTTCCTGCAGTCAATACTGACAATTATGGCTACGAGTACTTTTATCTTACAATCAACATGTATTTTGTCTGTATTAACTCCGCAACTGTCGTGTATAGGACCCCCCTGATACAGATGTTTGTATCAGGGGTTCGGATACAAGCACGTTCCTTTCACGTGAGTTTTTTTTTCTTTTTTTTCTTCCGTACGAATAAATAGTTCGTTATATATTCCTCTACATTCTTGACTTATCCCCAATATATTGTAAGATAAAATGATTATTACCATTATCTGGATGTACAAAATATGTATCCGAGTCTCGCTCCGAGTTCTTTGGGTAGATCACGACTCGTCTTCGACTCGTCGTGATCTGCCCTTAGAACCCGGAGCTCGACACGGATACATATTCTGTACATCCACATAATGGTAATAATCTCTGTTTATCTAACAATCATATAGATTTTGGCCTGAAAACCACGAGAAACGGTACGTATCACATAATGTGTTCCGATTCCGTATCATTTTGACGACTCGTTCTGATTCCGCATCATATAGACGACTCGTTTCCGGTAGGGCTTCGGGCTATCATAACAGAGGCATGGATACATTCTATGTGCGTTTCAGTGATCGACCGAACATTATGTCCCAAAAATGTTTAATAATAATTTAACCCTTTACCTAACATGAAAAGCAGACGACATTTGCAAAAAAAATTCTTGAATAACTAACTGTTTTCATTTTTTGTCTCAAAAACATAGGTTATGACCACTCGTTGGAACGAGCTCGACGAGCTCGTTACAACGAGGGGTCATAACCTATGTTTTTGAGACAAAAAATGAAAAAAATAATGAAAATTAACTGGCGATTTTTGAGAATAGCGTTGGCCAGTTTTTGCTGTTACGTTGGGTAAAAGGGTTAAGATTTAATCTGTGTATGTGACAGAATTGTTAGATAAATGAATTATCATTATAATGTGCATGTCCTGTGATTTGCATCAGATTCTCGGTGGTGTCCAAAAATGGGATCACAACTCGCCGGCAAAGCCGGCTCATTGAGATCCCATTCTGGACACCGCCTCGAATCTGATACAAATCACAGGACATGCACATTATCATGATAATCTGTATATATCACTATACGATAATCACTGTCACATTTGAATTCCACTACTACTAGCAGTCGAGTACAGTCTGCTCGCTCGATGGATATCAGTGGTACAGACCAGTAGTAATGGCAGAAAAAGTGGAAGCTAATCAAGGGACAGACGGCTGTGATAATGGACAAATCAGCTGTTGTGGTTTTGGTGCTAATAAGGCCACGGGGTGGTCTAGATGCAAGGAACTGAACAGACGCTAGGAGCCATAACCATCTTGAGATAGATATCCTCTTATAAGTATCCTATAAAAGGTATCCTCCGGTGCTACATAATATGTCAATAAGCATCCTCCAATGCCCAGATGAGCATAAGAGTCGTAAGATGAGACTCTCATTCGAGTTTATTCGATTGGATTCGAGTCGTTCGAGCAATAATTATTCCTGGTCGATTGACTCTTGTCCCAAGGAATCATATATGACTTCCTTATACACAGGGATACACAGAGAAAACTCTGTATAGGTGGGTTAAGATTACGGGAGATGAAGCAATCTGACTGGTTATTTATTTATTTATTTATTTATTTATTGATGTTTAAGGCCACATATTTATGCACAATGGCTAATCATGACCGTGACAGTTTTACGGGTGGAGGAAGGCGGATTACCCAGAGAGAACCACCGAGCAACGACGAGCAGCTGCCAGCTCCCCAACATCATAGCTCCGCACTGCAGCACTGGCAGTGTTAGACTGGTTGAAGACACGCGTACCATCGACGTGCAGTACGCCTTAGTACACGGCGTCATCGTGCTCCCAAGCGGGCAATGAGGAATCTGACTGTGATTATAAGACTTGGATGCGGGCAGAGGTTCGAAATAGAGATAGCTAGGACTAGATAGACTACTAGAGTAGGGCTGCACGATATTCAAAACAGAATACCGGTATCGGTATTAAAACAAAATACCGCGGTATACCGGTATATCGAAAACTGTTCAGATATCTGAACACAAGTACCACAGTCGAGACTTGAGGCATCACAGTCAGAACGAATCAGCATTCCTTGATGATGCGGTTCGAAAAACCTTCACAAACGCAGACGATATCAAAATTTATTAAAACAATATCATGTGACCCCTCATTGGAACGAGCTCGTTGAGCTCGTTCCAATGAGGGGTCACATGATATAGTTTTGTTGAAATTTTTGAAAATTATTTTTTCCGCTACCGAATTTGTATATTACGTGGGCACATGCGGACGATTCCTTGTGTAAAGCGATAATTTTATTCATTCTGAGCTACAGTTAAAAAAAACTCAAAACATCTTGAAAACTAAATTGTGGGTAAATAAATAATGACGATAAACCGATATTTTGTAATTATATCGGTATTCAATCGATATTGGTTTGAATACCGGTATATATCGGTTTATCTACGTGCTACTCTTATTCTCCGGAAATGCTACCTGAAATAAACAGGTAGAAACTCGCGGATTCCGTGGGAAATCCAAACTACATAAAAGTTGTTGGGTTGTTCGTGGTAGTCAGATTACCGCTTATTATTAGGACACAAACAAGAAGTCTGGGGGATTTTAAACAAAATAAAGTCCGTTTCGGGTGTTCTGAGTGGACTTTGGTGATTTGTGGGTGATTGTAGTGTCTATTTGGGTAATTGGGTTTACTGGCATTCGATCGAACACACTCTCAGAACATGCCCCCGTCATATTAGAAGCCTTCCAGGTTCATAGAAACCACATGCTATCATAGAAACCAAGATGGCCACTTCCAGTATACAAACTCGACGACAAAAAATGTCACCATAACAACACGCATTGCACACGGGCATCACGTATCACTATGGGGATGACGTCCGAAAATGGCCGCGGTCTACCATGACAACCAAACATGACTAACCGAGTCACGTGATTAGAACGTCACTCCCCTCCACCTTTCCCTCCCCAGTCTGGCACGTTTACCACACCTACTACTCAAGCCCATTATACGTACAGACACAACACACATGTTCTACAAAATAGGATGGATGATACGAAACATATTGTGATGAGAGACTTAAACAACTAACCGTCTTTACATTCCGAATCCATTACACAGTTGATTCCTTGTATAAATATACAGCTGACTGATGCTGGATCTGGTGCTGGACATCGACTGTCTGAAAGTTGAAATAGGTTTTTCTTTCAAAATCATTCAGCTCGCATGCGAGTGTACATACTGTAGTCGTGAATGACCTTATCCAAGAGGAAAAAGGGTTTTTTTCGAGTTGAAACGAATGGAAATGGAAGTGACACATGGTATGAAACGAATGTGTGTTTCAATGGCGGAAAAAAAAAGAAAAGCAAGTTTTATTCTGTGGTAAATATTTCAAATGTGTTATGGATGATTATTTCATTGTTTGGATTTTGATGTTATTTCTTCATTACTGATTACATTTACACGAGTTTTGTTGTCTTAACACAGACGGTGTTTGCATGGATAACGTTCAAATGTGGGTACCCTACGCCATTTCAATAGCGGGTGTGTCCACCTCGGGCTTCAGCCGCTGATCCTTTCTGTGATCCCATCAAGTTGTTTATTGTCCTTTGTGGGATGTTATTCTACTCCTGAAGAAGGGCCTTTGTGAGCTGAGTGATGTTGCTTGGGGCGTTGACGCGCTTTCTGACTCTCCTGTCCAGCTTCCCACAAATGTTCGATCGGGGACAAATCTGGACTGTACGGTGGTCAATCGAGAACTGGAACATTGTTTTGGTTGAGGAAGTTATATGCGGCCGGGGATTATCCTGCTGTAACGTAAGGTTACACGAGTGGATAAGTGGAAGGACGTGGGGTATGAGGACCTGATCACGATATTTTATGGCTGAAAGATTGTCTTGGATGACCATGAGAAGTGTTTTCGTGCCATGAGAACACCCCCTTCCCTCCCCAAACCATAACATACCCTCTCCCGAAGCTGGCGTTTTCCTTAACGCACGCGTCAGAATATCGCTCACCTCGACGCCCATAGCAACGTTGTCGTCTATCTGACCCGTAAAGCGTGAACCGAAACTCGTCAGTAAAAGACACATGTCTCCAGAGGGCCAAGTGAAACTGATTTGGTGCATGTATCCGCAGCCATGGCACCCGACGTTAACGTCGCCTGGGTGTAAGTTGCGGACCAACGTAGGGACCGTCTGGTCTTAAAATGAACTCCCGCAACCGATTCCTAACTGTTCTTGGACACACTCGGAGACCATGAGTGTCTACAACCTGACTTGAGAGACGTGTGCCTCTATCTCGATGGACGTCCGCTCCTGGAACGGTCAGCTAATCTTTCTGTGGCTTCGAGACGCTCAACTAAACGAGCTATAGTTGACTCATGGACCCTAAATTGCTGGGTGACGAGACTCTTTAGACAGTACACTGAGGTAGTAATGTGTCAAATTTTACAACATTTCGTCTCAGGATGAAAAAATTGATTTTACCAAAACTGAACTTGCGGGGTTTTTTTTCGTCAGTATAGAATGTTTCAGAAACTACAGTAGTGATTTTCCTACACGAGAAAGTCACTAACACTGAAGATCTAGGTCTCTGCAAAGCAAGTTTGTCAAGTATCGAGTTACGATGCTTACTCTTCGAATTACTCACTACAATAAACAAAGGGATTGATGTCATTTCCCAAGGCGCATGGGGAACATTAGGGTTATCTTGTGAAGACTGTCTAGTGCCACACTGCGAAAGATATCCAGTAATTAATACTCCGATATCAGAGCTCAATTACCGTTCTTCTGTTGAACAGTCAGTTCCCCCACTGAATGCCGAGAAGTGGTGAAGTGCTTGTTTTCTGTTGTGGTTAAGTTCTGCTTCATTGGTAGAATATGAGATGCTAACTAACACCTGTGTGGACGTCCTGGGTAACATATATACACTCGATTGACTGAACTTGACTTCATACCTATGACGGACGGACGGACGGACGGACGGGCGGGCGGGCGGGCGGGCGGGCGGGCGGGCGGGCGGGCGGGCGGGCGGGCGGGCGGGTTTTGGGCAGGCAGGCAGGCAGGCAGGCAGGCAGGCAGGCAGAGGGGGAGGGGAGAGAGAATGGAATTCGTCAATGCCACAGAATTGATAGGAAAGCGCGATTGCAGACATGTCGGGGGAGATTTGGTGGTCTATTAACCCTTTACCCAACGAATCGGCCGCATCCGCCCACGTAATATGCAAATTCAGCAGCTGAAAAAATATTACTTTTCGAAACTTTTCAACAAAACCATATCATGTGACCCCTCTTTGGAACGAGCTCGCCGTGCTCGTTCCAATGAGGGGCCACATGATATGGTTTTGTTGAAATTGTTTGAAAAAATTTAAAAAATGGTATTGAAAATAATAAATTTTGATATCCTCTGCGTTGGGTAAAGGGTTTTAAGGCATGTACCCACCAACTGCAAAGCAAAAGTTCTGAATGTTGCAATCAAGTAACAAACATCAAACCTGCATTCGATTTGGCATTTTCTACATGATATGGTACCTCCTATGTGAACATCACTGAACAGGAAACATAGCAACTAACTGCGGTGGGGCTCATGTGTGGAGGGAAATATAAAATAACAGAAATATAATTTTGATGTAAAGAATCGATGCGTCAAAATTATATTCAGTGATTTCATACTCTGTAATCTGAAATTCGTTTAAATTGAGGCGATTATTGTCTTTGTTCTATGGCAAAAAAAAACAGAGCCAAAACATTGTTGAGGAATTAGCAAGTGTGAAGAAATAAAGGATATCTACTCTGTTTTAGTGAATATCGGGAATTATCTCATGGGTGTAGATCTGAAAGTTTTATTTTTCACGAGCGCATTCGCTCGTGAAAAATAAAACTTTTAGGTCCACACTCATGAGATAAATCCCGATATTTACTAAAACAGTGTAGATTTTCTTTTTATAATATGTTACGTGGCATTTTACTGCGCAATATTCAGCTCAATCGACTGCAAACAGTTTCAAAACAATAACAAAAAGCTGCTGATCGTCCCTTCAGGGCGACGTTCAAAGCGCGTCATGCACCGAAGAGTAACGTTATTTAGGAAGGTACAAAAATTCATCGTGTGGACCTGAAAATATTATTTTTCGCTCGCGCAAGTGCTCTTGAAAAATAACACTTTCAGACCCTCACTTATGAGATAATTCCAGATACTGACTAAAATAGAGTAGCTTTTCTTTTTTATTGTATGCTACGAGACATTTTATTGCACAATATTCAGCCCAATTTGACCCCATATGCGTACGTTTCAAAACTATAACAAAGATCAGCTGATCGTTCATTGAATGCGAAGTGATGCGACGTAGCGTGACGTCATTTAGGAAGCTACTGAAGGATATTCCTCGATATCCATCGAGTCGATGGATATCGAGAAATATATTTTAGATAATTTGCGATAATTCACAGGCGATCATATAATAAAATACGTTACTTATTACTTTGTGGCACCTCAGGAACTTTCGTGTCGTATCTAATGTGTGAAGGCTTTTATTCTCAAACTTGGGGGCGCGGTGGCTCAGTAGGTGGAGGTGAAGGCTGCAAGCGAATCCCATCGCGTTGTGTCCTTGGGCAAGACACTTCACCCCTATTGCCCACGTGGGGGAACGGTGACGCTTTGTACTAAGGCGTACTGCACGCCGATGGTGCACCTGTCTTCAACCACTGCTAACCCTGCTTGTGTGGAGTTAGTATGCTGGGGAGCTGACAGTTTCTTGCCGTTGCTCAGTGGTTCTCTCCGGATACTCCGGCTTCCTCCACCCGTAAAACTCTCAAGGTCATGATTAGCCATTGTGCAGAGATATGTGACCTTAAACACCAATAAATAAATAAATAAATATTCTCAAACTGATTCCCCTTAAACTGGTGATTCCAGCCATTTGACATGCATTGCACGGAGGGTAAATAACCCTTCGGCAACCAAGCGTTGGACACGCATAAAGACAGGGAGACCAGGGCGGGGGCATAGTGGACATGGGCTCCTTCATCTTTCCCGTGGCAGGAATGTTACACATTTCGTGTTTCAATAAATGAAATATTTTAGAAAACGTAAATGTTTTGAATATATGTGTGTATTGAAGATTATACCACGACGTATGTTTGTATTGAACGTCATCCGATACTACACACACACTAAAATATGTGCTAGGTACACAACGCGTGGAATCCTGCCTACCTGTAAGAACGTCATATAAGAACGCATCTGATTTGTCGTTACCGCATCTGATCGCCGTTATGACGTGAATGAAATGCTTTGACACAAAACGGTGTTAAGCAAGAAAGTAAACAGATCGCGGAAGGTGTTATTTCTCTTCCTTAACCCTTTACCCAACGTAACGGCCAAAACCGGCCAGCGCTATTCTCAAAAATCGCCAATTAATTTTCATTATTTTTTTCATTTTTTGTCTCAAAAACATAGGTTTTGACCCCTCGTTGGAACGAGCTCGTTCCAACGAGGGGTCATAACCTATGTTTTTGAGACAAAAAATGAAAAAAAATAGTTATTCAAGAATTATTTTTGCAAGTTTCGTCTGCTTTTCAGGTTAGGTAAAGGGTTAACACTTTGAAATTAAGGGGCCGCTTTTCCGGCCCAGGTACATGATACGTCACAATTTCATTAGAGAGGAGGGCTGCTAAGTGAACGTGTGGTGTTGACCAATTAATATTTTCAACGTGCAGCTCTAGAGCTTTATGTTGAAAATATTAATTGGTCTTTCCACAAATAATGAATATGGACTCTTCTAATTGCTGCTATAGTACTGATATGGAAGCTGCCATCAGTTTAAAGGGTTAAAGATATCAACGTCATTCACTTAATTCAAGAGCTATCATGGTATATACAGATTATCGCCACAGTGTGTGTCTCTGGAAATTCAGATCAAGTCGAATTGTAGGAACAGAACAGTATTTCGACGAGCCCGTTAGGGCGAGTCGAAATGCGATTCTGTGCCTACAACGAGATTTGATCAGAATTTCCGGAGACACACACTGTGGTGATGATAAATACCACAAATGTGTTATAAAACTATTTTATGAGGAACTTTTTCATTTGCCTTATCGATGGAAAGAGGCAAATTGAAAAATAGAATAGCGTTCATTGATCTCCATATTGAGGTCAGTGATGACGTTACACTTCAGAGAAAATTACGTCACTGGGATTCACTTTACTGAATACTGTCTTGCGAAGTGGAGCAACTGTGTGTTTCGATAACGTGAATTTGGTAGTTACTTTTGCAATAATTACTGGTGAATTAAATATCCCTCTTGGTGTAAAAGTTTATTATATTTTAAAATACGCCATTCATCGTTTATTGAGGTGGAGTTTTCCACATTTAATAGCGAAAGCTAATCCTTCAACTTCAAGAGAGAAGCCTCGATTCGAGCGTTCAGGAAAATCCCAATAATAAGCTACAAACCAGTCCAAGATGCCGAAAAGTGCGCATAATTTAACTATTCGTTGAGTTAACTTCCCCAAAGACATTTTAGCATGCCGTGCATAAAAAAATATATTACAGGGCTTTTAGCTGACAGATATGTACATATGTACGGCTCAGAGAAAACAATATTAGGTTTGGCTTTGCCTCACCTAATATTGTTTTCTCTGAAGGGAAAAACGCGAAGCGATCGAAAAATGATATTAATGCCGTTGTTTTGGCAACAGCAGAATCACGCGCTTGTATCAGGGGTCCTTGATGCGGATTCGGAGCAAGGGCCCAGTTACATTAAACTTTAGTTGCGTAACAGTGCAAAAATGACCCGATTGTGAGATAAAAATACAGAACACAACTCGGGAAGAGTATGGGCGGTTCATTCCCACTCGACCAATTCCCTTTAAATAGACCAATTCCCACGAGGCTAATTGCCAAAAGACCAATTCCACTTAGACTGATGTGTTCTACTTTTAAAATAATTCTATATCAATAATTTGATATATTCATAAATATTTATAACCTCTTTCTGTTTATGTTTGAGACCTTGATTCAGGTTGAGGTTCACAGAGGGTAAATTTAGTGATGCTACCCTGCTGTGCAGGGTAGCATCACCAAATTCACCCTCTGTGGATCTCATTTTCCAGATGATAGTCGGCTTATTTTCTGGCTTGTTGATATTTTATAGATGTTGGGCAGATTTTTCATAACAATTGTTAAAGTAATCACACACTTTCAAAGACTGTGATTCTTTTTATTGTTTTGCAGTAAACAGATGTTGAACTGATTTCCATAACAAAACAAACACAATCCTTTGTGTGTATTGATGTTATAAATCTATATTTTTTGTAAAATGATAATTTATACTGTGCTATGCTGAAATGTTATAAACCTATATTTTTTGTATGTTATGCCAATAAATATTTTTTTTAAACAAATAAAGTGCTTATCAGCAAATAAATGTTTTCCTAATTATCCTCAATCAACCCTTAATCAATAACAGTATGTAGTTGGTCTAAGGGGAATTGGTCTTTTGGGAATTGGCCTAAAGGGAGTTGGTTTAAAGGGAATTGGTCCGAGCCAGCGACCATTGAAATCCTACGCGACTACGCGAGTCGTTTATTCCAGTTCTCGCGTACTCCACCCTCGTTCTGTTCTATCTTATTACTATTTTTTTACACTTACCTAAACTCCGCAACTTGTAAGCTGAAAATTAAACAGTAAGGAAATTAATGATTACTCATCTCAAATATGATTAATGAGAAATATATTGTGAAAGAGTTCAAATGTTACTTACAAAACTTTAATGAAACTATTAAGCTATTAAGTTTTAATCTAATTTTTTTTTTCCTATCCAGTATCTTATTATGTTTTATCATATGACTCGTCCGTTTTGTTCACTTTAAAACATTTGATATTTTGTTTTCATATCAGTGATAAATAAAGCCTTCCGTCAATTTCATTGGTCAATTTCAAAACTAGACAATTTGATTGGCTGAACAAAATACAACTGTACCACATTTTCATAATTTACATAATTAGAGTTGAGAGCTTTCATTGGTCAATTTCAAAACTGGACAATTTGATTGGCTAAACAAAATACAACTGGGTCACATTTGCATAATTTCAGTAGAGAGAATTTACGTTATCTGTCCTATTTAGGGTGGGTTATATTGTATTAATCTTTTACCAACAAAAAAAACGCCATTCATTTTTGTTTATATTTTCACTTTTTGCTTCCAAAACATAGGTTATGACCCCTCATTGGAACGAGCTCGACGAGCTCCTTCCAAAGAGGGATCATAACCTATGTTTTGGAAGCAAAAAATGAAAATTTTTAGTTATACGAGGATGTTTTTTCCAAGTTAGGTGATGGGTTAAAAAGTCATACTAAGTGGCTAATTTGTGCGTCTGTGTGTCATATGATAAATAGAATATGAAATGAGTGTTCTTCTCATATAATATTTATGAAACTCGTCCGAATTTTCCGTTTGGGCTCGCCAGAGGCTCTCCCACACGGAAAATTGTTAGACTCGTTTCATAAATATTATATGAGAAAAACACTCATTCCATATCCTCTTTTTATATGCTATAGTCCAGCACATTTTCAGAAGGTATCAGGTATTTAAAAGTACTCCAATAAAACTTGGTCTTGAGCATTAATAACATTTCCCGTTCACGACAGGAACACTTAGAAGTAAAGCAAAATATTCCGACCTTCCAACCACATCCTTTACCTGCAGCAACTCATTTGCTTTGCACCCACCCCCTTAGTGAAATCGTCTGTTTAAAATAACGAGAGAGAGGTGTTTAAAACAAGTGTACGCATTCTTCTCTATTAATGTAGGGATGGCAATACACAGTTGTTTTCAACTTTTATCACTTATACTTTTATTTATGTGAACGATTTTAAAGCACACCCCCCCCCCCCCCGCCCCCGCCCCCCCCCCTCAACTAACACATGTATACAAAAAGTCGAACCTTAGATCCCCCCCTCCATCTTTAAATTCATTATGTGGTTTTAATACCACAAAGTGAAATGGTTGCTAAGTTTGGTGATTTCATGATTTAGATAAATCAATATCATCAGAGTTCAAAAAAGTAACCTCTGTCAATTGTTGATTTACGGGTCCAAAGTGCTTCGAGCATTGAAGGTGAATAGGAAAGTCCCCTGTCATGGTTCTCTTGTCTGAAGTGCTGATTATTTTTGGACGACTGATGTGAGTAATCTAAAGTTGACAATCCACCGGGATTTGTATGCCGCCGATAAGGAGGCATTTTAAGTCCGGGTTGTCCATCCGTCCGCGCGAAAATACGGGAATTACGGGTTTTTTGTCCGTCCGTCTGTCTGTCAGTCCTACCGTAGGTCCGTCAGTCTGCCCGACTTCATTTGTCAGTACAGAGTCGTAACTCTGTAATGCTTTGGTGGAGCTGCAAGAAACTTTACACAAGGGCAACACCACGCTCTTGTGACAAAGGTCAATGTCACAGGAATGGGAAGGAAAACATAATTCTCTCACACACTGCATTTGTTCGTCCAGAGCCATAATTCTATAATGCTTGGCTGGCGAAGTTGTCGTCTGCTTGCACACGTTCATCATTCACAGTCCCTTTGTGTGTGGTTTCATTGTTTAACCCTTTACCTAACGTAACGGCCAAAACCAGCCAGCACTATTCACAAAAATCGCCAATTAATTGTCATTATTTTTTTCATTTTTTGTCTCAAAAACATAGGTTATGACCCCTCGTTGGAACGAGCCCGTCGAGCTTGTTCCAACGAGGTTCATAACCTATGTTTTTGAGACAAAAAATGAAAAAAAATAGTTATTCAAGACTTATTTTTGTAAGTGTCGTCTGCTTTTCAGGTTAGGTAAAGGGTTAAAAGATTAATCTATATCAGTTAATCTTTTTTCCAAGAAAGTTTTTTTTTAAAAGTAAACTAAATTCCAGTCATTGGGGAATTTGATCTCTATTTTCCAATAAAACCATTCGGATATCGTGTCAAAAGAATTTGCGAGATCGCGCGTTAGTTGTTGATATTTATACAGGTTGGAAATCCCTTCTTTATTTATTTATTTGTGTTTTCAAGGTCACAAACTTATGCACAATGGCTAATTGTGACCTTGACAGTTTTACGGGTGGAGGAAGCCGGAATACCCGGAGAGAACCATCGAGCACCAACGAGCAACTGTCAGCGCCCCAACATTCTAACTCTGTTCAAAATCCGCTCAAGCAGGGTTACAGCGGTTGAAGACATGTGCACCATCAACGTGCAGTACGCCTTAGTATACGGCGTTATCGTGCCCGCATGTTGGTAACCGGGATAAAGTGCCTTGCCCAATGACACAACTCGGGTCGTCCCGGACGGGGATCGAACCCGGGACCTCAAGCACAGAAGTTAATTTTGAGTTGCCTTTTCACGTCATTTCGCCCTGGCAAGACGAAATGGAAAGATGTGTTAACCCGTTATGGCTAAAGGTGTTGAAGTATTTACCAATGAAGTATTGGAAAGGGAATGTGGATTGGATATCTGATATAATGTTGTAGTTCCCCTTTAAACGTTGTTATTTATTTGATAAGATTTTCTTTCCCAGAATTGCTCTTCATCAAATTCGGCTGATATGGCTTGAAACTCGGCTGATATGACGCCGATGTCGGGCGATATAAATCAAACAAGAGTTGTCCACTTGATACATCACTTGACGAAACTAGATTGTTTACATCGAAATGTTCACAGTTATTCGCCAAACGAAATTAGAAAAATTGGCGTTACAGGCATGGTGGAGTGTTTTGTAGCAGATTTTTGTGTCACGTGGAATTAATGAGGTCAGTAATTAATGATTGTGTGTGTGTGAAGAGAAGAAAGAAGAGGGTTGTATAGAAAATTTATCGCAAACTAAGATTTAGAATCGTAACCGGAGATTCGCCGAAGTGGGAGAAGAGGCAGTTTAGTTATCCGAACGTCGAGGATTACCCTGCATGGAAGCAGGGGAAACCGATACGTTCGGATAGCAGAACTAGGAGTTGGAGAAGTGGAAACTTGGGACTTTGTAAAAGGAATAATAAACAAAAACACTGACAGAAAACGGTAATAAATCTGAAAATATTTTTAATTATTTCTTTTGGTTTAACACTTTACCCAACGTAACGGCCAAAACCGGCCAGCGCTATTCAGAAAAATCGCCAATTAATTTTCATTATTTTTTCCATTTTTTGTCTCAAAAACATAGGTTATGACCCCTCTTTGGAACGAGCTCATCCAGCTCGTTCCAATGAGGGGTCATAACCTATGTTTTGGAGACAAAAAATGAAAAAAATAGTTATTCAAGAATTTTATTTGCAAGTGTCGTCTGCTTTTCATAATAGTTAAAGGGTTAACAAATATAGAGGTTATTACTTGGTTAGTTTCATATTCGTGGAGATGTCAGCCTTCGGTAACTTCATAACAGCCTGAGACCTCCGGTCTCAGGCTGATATGAGGTTACCTCGGCTGGTGTCTCTAACAATATGATGTGAAACTAACAAAGTAATGACCTCTAACTATTCTAACTTTGGGAGATGCTAATCAGTTTTACTCTGTGCCAAAGATCAGGATCAACATTACACGACACCAACGTTATTCTGAAGCCCAACGTCCATGAGAAATAGTTAATTGGCTATTGCATTACGCAGGGACGTAGCTGGGGATAATGTATGGCGTGTGACAGTAGTAGGAGAGCGATGAACCGGGGCTCATTGGCAGGACCCCGGGCAGGAATCCGGAAGTGACGTCAACGCCACGTGACCCAGTTGCGCCATGTTTGGTTGTCATGGTAACCCGCGTGAGCGGCCATTTTGTGACGCCATCCCATAGTAATACCTGGTGTTAGTGCGCATGCGCAGCGCGTGTTGTTAGGGTGATACGTGTTTCCGTCGGCCATTTTGTATACTGGAGGCCTCCATTTTGGTTTCTATGGTAGCACATGGTTCCTATGTGACCTAAAACCTTCTAATAGGACAGGGGTATGTTCGGAGGGTGTGCTCCTTTGTACAAGAGTGATTTCCCGATTCGGAGAATGACACAAATAAACCCGACAATCCCTCCAAATCACCTAAAACAACTTTATTTAGTACGGATTCCCCATTTTATCGACTTGGCACGCAGTGCTATAGTACCGAGAGGGCCCCCGGAGATAAGTTCTATTGAACTAGAGTAGTTTTTCTGGCTTGGATACTTCGTAGAATCCTTTCTAGGACCGCTATACCATGGATTTTAATAGAAGCAAGTGGTGTTATAGTACTGAGGGTCCCTTTCGATTGTAGCCAACTGATAGACAATCTCCATGAAAGCCTATATCATTCCTAAATCCAAGAATCTATCGAGAAATTACTGGAAAGTTATTGCTCGAACTATTCAAATCCTATCGAGCAAATGTGCTATAGAGCAATTGCTCGATCGAGTGACTCCACATTACGGAATCAGTTGGAACGCTGTTGATGAACTTTTTAATATCTTTGTATTCTAAAAATATACTTGCCTGCAGAAAACGCAAGAAGAAACACGAGGAAAATCAGGTCCTTCATTGCAATCTTAGTATCGTTTTGTGTCACAAAATGGGACAGAATTTAATCATGCGGCTCGCGTAGACACGTCCAGATAAGAAAAGAGTTCTGAGAAAATACCACATGCTGAAGTATGTGAAACACGATTCTCTCTATTCAGACTCAATCTCGGTATAGTTTGTTCAATTAACCCGTCCTGACATAAAAAGCCTATGTGATTTCATTGGAACAACCTGGCCAACTTTTTTTTAATGAGAGGTCAGCATTTACGCTTTTGAAGCAAAGAATAAAGTTATTCAGGTGTTCCAATAGGTTGCAAGTGTCATTTGCAAGTGGTGGTGCATACACGGTTATCTTTTCAACCCCTTCAATCCCAAAACGCAGTATTCCCAAACATTTCGGGGTAATAAAAATTTGTTTCTGTTCATTAGAAACGGTATGATCCAACGCGATTTGTAATAAAACGCGATATGTAATAAAATTAATACAAATCACGTAGAAAACCACTAGTGAGTTCAATGCGATATGTAATAAAATTAATACAAATCGCGTAGAAAACCACTAGTGAGTTCAAAGCGATATGTAATAAAATTAATACAAATCGCGTAGAAAACCACTAGTGAGTTCAAAGCGATATGTAATGAAATTAATACAAATCACGTAGAAAACCACTAGTGAGTTCAATGCGATATGTAATAAAATTAATACAAATCGTGTAGAAAACCACTAGTGGGTTCAATGCGATATGTAATAAAATTAATACAAATCACGTAGAAAACCACTAGTGAGTTCAATGCGATATGTAATAAAATTAATACAAATCGCATAGAAAACCACTAGTGAGTTCAATGCGATATGTAATAAAATTATTACAAATCGCGTAGAAAACCACTAGTGAGTTCAACGCGATATGTAATAAAATTAATACAAATCGCGTAGAAAACCACTAGTGAGTTCAAAGCGATATGTAATAAAATTAATACAAATCACGTAGAAAACCACTAGTGAGTTCAAAGCGATATGTAATAAAATTAATACAAATCATGTAGAAAACCACTAGTGAGTTCAACGCGATATGTAATAAAATTAATACAAATCACGTAGAAAACCACTAGTGAGTTCAAAGCGATATGTAATAAAATTAATACAAATCACGTAGAAAACCACTAGTGAGTTCAATGCGATATGTAATAAAATTAATACAAATCGCGTAGAAAACCACTAGTGAGTTCAAAGCGATATGTAATAAAATTAATACAAATCGCGTAGAAAACCACTAGTGAGTTCAATGCGATATATGTAATAAAATTAATACAAATCGCATAGAAAACCACTAGTGAGTTCAAAGCAATATGTAATAAAATTAATACAAATCGTGTAGAAAACCACTAGTGAGTTCAACGCGATATGTAATAAAATTAATACAAATCGCGTAGAAAATCACTAGTGAGTTCAATGCGATATGTAATAAAATTAATACAAATCGCGTAGAAAATCACTAGTGAGTTCAAAGCAATATGTAATAAAATTAATACAAATCGTGTAGAAAACCTCTAGTGAGTTCAATCGATATGTAATCAAATTAATACAAATCGCGTAGAAAACCACTAGTGAGTTCAATGCGATATGTAATAAAATTAATACAAATCGCATAGAAAACCACTAGTGAGTTCAAAGCAATATGTAATAAAATTAATACAAATCATGTAGAAAACCACTGGTGAGTTCAACGCGATATGTAATAAAATTAATACAAATCACGTAGAAAATCACTAGTGAGTTCAATGCGATATGTAATAAAATTAATACAAATCATGTAGAAAACCACTAGTGAGTTCAATGTGATATGTAATAAAATTAATACAAATCGCATAGAAAACCACTAGTGAGTTCAAAGCGATATGTAATAAAATTAATACAAATCATGTAGAAAACCACTAGTGAGTTCAACGCGATATGTAATAAAATTAATACAAATCGTGTATAAAACCACTAGTGAGTTCAATCGATATGTAATAAAATTAATACAAATCGTGTAGAAAACCACTAGTGAGTTCAAAGCGATATGTAATAAAATTAATACAAATCGTGTAGAAAACCACTAGTGAGTTCAATGTGATATGTAATAAAATTAATACAAATCGCATAGAAAAGCACTAGTGAGTTCAAAGCGATATGTAATAAAATTAATACAAATCGTGTAGAAAATCACTAGTGAGTTCAACGCGATATGTAATAAAATTAATACAAATCGTGTAGAAAATCACTAGTGAGTTCAACACGATATGTAATAAAATTAATACAAATCGCGCAGAAAATCACTAGTGAGTTCAACGCGATATGTAATAAAATTAATACAAATCGTGTAGAAAACCACTAGTGAGTTCAATGCGATATGTAATAAAATTAATACAAATCGTGTAGAAAACCATTAGTGAGTTCAACGCGATATGCAATAAAATTAATACAAATCGCGTAGAAAACCACTATTGAGTTCAATGCGATATGTAATAAAATTAATACAAATCACATAGAAAACCACTAATGAGTTCAACGCGATATGTAATAAAATTAATACAAATCGTGTAGAAAACCACTAGTGGGTTCAATGCGATATGTAATAAAATTAATACAAATCGCGTAGAAAACCACTAGTGAGTTCAACGCGATATGTGATAAAATTAATACAAATCGCGTAGAAAACCATTAGTGAGTTCAACGCGATATGTATTAAAATTAATACAAATCGTGTAGAAAACCACTAGTGAGTTCAATGCGATATGTAATAAAATTAATACAAATCGTGTAGAAAATCACTAGTGAGTTCAACGCGATATGTAATAAAATTAATACAAATCGCGTAGAAAATCACCAGTGAGTTCAATGCAATATGTAATAAAATTAATACAAATCGTGTAGAAAATCACTAGTGAGTTCAACGCGATATGTAATAAAATTAATACAAATCGTGTAGAAAATCACTAGTGAGTTCAACACGATATGTAATAAAATTAATACAAATCGCGCAGAAAATCATTAGTGAGTTCAACGCGATATGTAATAAAATTAATACAAATCATGTAGAAAATCACTAGTGAGTTCAACGCGATATTTAATAAAATTAATACAAATCGCGTAGAAAACCACTTGTGAGTCCAGCGCGATATGTAATGAAATTGATACAAATCACGTAGAAAACCACTAGTGAGCTCAACGCGATATGTAATAAAATTAATACAAATCGTGTAGAAAATCACTAGTGAGTTCAATGCGATATGTAATAAAATTAATACAAATCGTGTAGAAAACCACTAGTGAGTTCAATGCGATATGTAATAAAATTAATACAAATCTGGTAGAAAACCACTAGTGAGTTCAACGCGATATGTAATAAAATTACAGTAGAATCCTCTTAATTGAATATCCATTTTGCTAGTGAAAGTTATTCAATTAACAGGAGTATACAATTAACAGGGATTTTATTAGTTTGTTGTGTTCTGGAGGTAAACTGAGCATTTATTCTATTATATCTTGTTTGACAGAGCTCATAGAGCTCTGTCAAACAAGATATAATAGAATAAATGCCTGTATTGGATGTAGTGGGGCCCAAAAGGGGACTTTGGTGCGTGTCACAGTAATTTTTTCCGACATATTACAAAAATTTATATACAATTAACAGGAGTTTACTCTACAACCCATATGCAATTAAAGGATCAAATTTGTACTGAAGGTGTGGTAACTGGTTTTGTGTTTGAAAATCATATTCAATTAACAGGGATATACAATTAAAAGACATCCAATTAAGTGGGCTCCACAATATTACAAATCGCGTTGATTTGCATTTGTTAACACAACGCGATAAGTAATAAAATTATTACAAATCGGGTCGAAGTGCACTTGTCAAACACAACGCGAAATGTAATAAAATTATTACAAATTGTCCCTTCTGTACAGTTAAAACTAGAAGTCCTGTCACGAACTGTGCGCTTATCTAGGCTTAATTGCGCGTAGGAATTGCTCGCAATTGCCATATCGAATAGTATCCAAAGCACGGCAGATTCTCCTTGGTATCCAAACACATGCAATGTTTCCGCCAATGGACCTCCGGGTTACCCGGAGGTCCATTGGCTGAAACATTGCGTGTGCACAGACCATATGTACAGAATTTGATAGTATTATGGTCATAACGCGTAGATTAACGCGCAGGTCGGCGTGCTATTTGTGCGCATTTCAAGACAGGACTTCTAGTTTTAACTGTACCTATTGGATAATAGTAATTGCGTTTACCATCGTTTACCATCAGGTACGTCATTCGTTTTCCATCTTCAGGGCAGTCAATTAGATCACGCCAATTAATATTATGTTGATGACGTCAATTAAACATAGCCGTCAAAGCGAGCACAGGCTACATCATTTTTGGCCTGCAATGATCAATGTAATTCTTGGTTTTTATAGTGGCCTATAGTAGTCTCGTAAACCACTCAAATTTGGTGTCCTGATTAACGACGACATACGGGCAGTTCCTGTTACATGCAAGCGATGATGAAAAAATCAAAACATTTTACCCATATTATAATTTACAGGATGTTTAGTTATCGGATATAGTGTCATGTGAGACGAAGTGATTCGAATTTTCCCGCGTTTCCAGGCATTAGCGGGAAAATTTTGTATTCACAGTTCGTTGATATTTTTTAATAGGCCATTTGCTCGCATAGTAGCCAATGCGATTCGTTGATTGCAGTCGCTCTTATGAGCGATCGAGTGGAAGACTGGTCATTCTAGCAGTAAACCCGCGCCGGTCAGCTTCGAATTTTTTTTTTAAAAAATGATCAAAATAACATTCTGTGTTATCAACAATGTTTGGGTTATCACGACTTTCGGAAGTTATCAAGGTTACTTCCATTTGTCTTATTCATTTCTTTTCCTATCTACTCGCGTGTTTTGGTATTTCTTCTGTAACATTTTCACCGACCTATTTAGTTTTTCTTATGTGGCAGCAGTGGCGTTTCAGGAGGGTGAGGTCCGTACACCCGTGCTGCGTATATGAGTTGGCTTCGGATTTCAGGTTTCCAGCCTTTTTTAAAAAAAAAAAAAAAAAAAAAAAACCCAATGGGTGGTTTTTCCTGACCGGCTGCGCATACGTCATGAGTTCATTTTGTGGTAAAATATATTGTAAAAATTATATTATAGATATGTATTGCTGAATAAACGCCGCTATCCGATGTTGCTGGCACGGCTCGTTTGCAACTCGTTTTTTTTTTCTTTTGAGTCTATTTTTTCGGCGAATTGGGAATACGATCAATATTAGGCGGACAAAATCCAGTATGTCCCTTTAATTACATGAACTTGTGAAAAGGAAAACAAGCAGACGAAAGTTTACACTGTTAGGGAAGCAACTCTACCAAGCAATCGTGTCGTGCTGAAGTGATTATCGATCGGTATGATTAACCTGCTTGTTGGGCGTGTTTCGATTTACATTGAGTTATCGGATGGTCGTAAATCTTATTATCATATGACTCGTCCGTTTTGTTCACTTTAAAACATTTGATATTTTGTTTTCAAATTAATCAGTGATAAATAAAGCCTTCCGTCAATTTCATTGGTCAATTTCAAAACTAGACAATTTGATTGGCTGAACAAAACACAACTGGGCCACATATTCATAATTTACATAATTAGAGTTGGGAGCTTTCATTGGTCAATTTCAAAACTGGACAATTTGATTGGCTAAACAAAATACAACTGGGTCACATTTGCATAATTTCAGTAGGGAGAATTTACGTTATCTGTCCTATTTAGGGTGGGTTATATTGTATTAATATTTTACCTACAAGAAAAACGCCATTCATTTTTTTTATATTTTCACTTTTTGCTTCCAAAACATAGGTTATGACCCCTCATTGAAACGAGCTCGACGAGCTCGTTCCAATGAGGGGTCATAACCTATGTTTTGGAAGCAAAAAATGAAAATTTTTAGTTATACGAGGATGTTTTTTCCAAGTGCCGTCTGCAACTCAAGTTAGGTGATGGGTTAAAAAGTCATACTAAGTGGCTAATATCATAAATAGAATATGAAATGAGTGTTTTTCTCATATAATATTTATGAAACTCGTTCGAATTTTCCGTTTGGGCTCGCCTGAGGCACTCCAAAACGCTTAGACTCGTTTTATAAATATACTCGCCCAAAAAAGAAAGTGTGCATTGCCGAAATTGATCAAACTCCAAAAAAATAATTCCGTAGGTGTAAAGAATATTAACCTGTTCATGAATAAGTTATATTGAACACAAAAACAGCTTTCCTCGTTAAAATTGCATTAACGTTAAATGACGTGCTGCACGTTTGTGAAAAGGCATATTTTGCACGTGGAGAGTCTGAAAATTCATGCAGCAGTGTGAATCCTTGGGTATTTAAACACTAAAGTAAGGCCTTCCTATCGTTCACATTCAAACTTGCGCTGCTGTTAAAACGACTCCACATTAGCATGCCAAGATTGACAATGAATCAACGTCTCCTTGCCCTGGGTATGATTAGAGCTGGCAGAACACACAGAGAGGTTGCCCAGCATTTGAACTGCCACCGTAAAACTGTAGACAGGCTAGTCCATCGACATGCACAACATGATGACGCTCGAGACCGACCCCGCTCCGGGAGACCCCGAGTTACCACTCCTGCACAAGATCGGTATATCCGTGTCGTCCATCTCCGGAACCGGCAACAAACGGCAACGATGACAGCCAGGAACATCCCTAACCTGAGACGGATACATCCTCAAACAGTAATCAACCGGCTGAGAGAATACGGCTTACGTCCCCGAAGACCTGCAATTCGTCCGATTTTGACGTTACGTCATCGTCGTGCTCGACTGCAGTGGTGTAGACAACATCTCAGGCATCCCTTACAGTGGTGGCGACGTGTTTTATTCACAGATGAATGTCGTTTCCATCTTTCATCATCAGATGGCCGCCAAAGAGTGTACAGACGTCGAAACGAACGCTACGCAGATCCATGTGTCGTGGAGCGAAACCGTTATGGGGGAGGGTCTCTCATGGTGTGGGGTGGCATCACAGCCCGTAACAGAACTGAGCTGGTCATTATTGATGGCAATCTCAATGCAGCCAGATATCGTGATGAAGTGCTCACACCTGTTGTTGTCCCATTTCTGCAACGTCACGGCCCCGGCGTCATTCTACAGCAGGACAACGCCCGACCGCACGCAGCTAGTGTTGTTCAACAGTATCTGCAGCAACGACAAGTGGATGTTCTTCCCTGACCCGCAAATTCGCCCGATATCTCACCCATTGAGCACGTATGGGACGAAATGAAACGTCAGCTACGCTGGCTTCCCCATGCACCGTCAACGCTTGTGGAACTCCAAAAACAGCTTATCAGAATATGGAACAACATCCTACAACACTTCCATGCTAACTTGTTCGCTTCCATGAGGCGTAGATGCACAGCAGTAGTCGATGCAGACGGAGGTCATACCAGATATTGAGTGTGTGACTTTTTGTGTTTGACCCTTAGTGTCTTTGACTCTCCATGGCACCAAGTGTATTCGTTGTAGCGTAATGACATTTCTCGTGTTGATTACAAATTGATTCATCTGTGATTGAATAAAATTTCCATGAATGAAAATGATATATATCTTTTTTTTTAGTGTTATTTTTTAGCATGCACACTTTCTTTTTTTTGGGAGAGTATATGAGAAAAACACTCATCCCATATCTTCTATTTATGTTGAGGTCAACCAATCAGCGTGGATAAATGGTGGTGGCTTATGAAACCATATCAGGCTACATTGAGTTATCGGATGGGGGTTATCGGTCGAAATAAGTTTCTCAAGTTGGGACACATATTATAAACAGATTATTTCGCTTTGTTCAAGTGAGTTTAATGAAATTTTAATCACATTCAACGGACGATTCAGAACGTTTGCTGTAAGATTGCCATTTTTTGAGACAAAGCGGTTGTATTTTATTTTTAAAAACAATATGGTGAACACACACCTAATATTGATTTCTTATGGGTTCACCGATGACGTCATTATCGACCTGATATGGCTTCATAAGCCGCCATCATTTATCCACGCTGATTGGTTGACCTCAAGAGCTGACATAATAAGATTTACTACCAACCGATAGCTCAATGTAAATCAAAACACGCCCAACATTCACAACAACCCTTTATCTAACACGAAAAGCAGACGACACCTGCAAACAAAATTCTCGAATAACTAATTTCCTGCTTCAAAAACATAGCTTAAGACCCCTCTGCGGAACGAGCCCAACGAGCTCGTTCCAAAGAGGGATCATAAGCTGTTTGAAACAAAAAAGTGATAAAAATAATGAAAATTGAAGGGTGATTTTCGTGAAATGCGCTGGGCAGTTTTTCAGTTACGTTGGTTAAAGGATTAATCGTACCGTTCGAAAATCACTTCAGTACGAAACGATTGCTAGATAGAGTTACTCCCCTTACATTGTAAACTGACGTCTGATTGTTCACATTTCACAAGTGCGATACACCAAACTCATTCAAGTCATAACAATGAAACGATTCGGTTCTTCTTCGAGGAAATAAATTACCGGGCCGATATCGCCTCGCCTAATATTGATCTCACTTCCCCTCATATGACATCATATCCAACCACTAAATATCCCGTGACTTATATTATACAGCAACTCGGATTAATACTGCCAGCAAGCCTGACCCCAAAATCGTACCACGGGTTCTATGTCATGGAAGCTGATAAAGGAAGGTCCAATCGCACGGACGACTGACAACGTGAGATGACCCTCACTTAGTGAATATTCGGAAGTTTCATTTCAGGAATATCATGATCAAGATTTTTTCTATTTTATCTCTTCCCATTTTATCGGATATTAGAGTCATTCATGGCCTTGAAATTAATGAAAAATAAAAGTACATATGTTATAAAATTATTACAAATCACGTTGAAAACCACCAGTCAACACAACGCGAAATGTAATAAAATTATTACAGATCGCGTTGAAAACCTCTAGTCAACTCACCGTGATATGTAATACAATTATTACAAAATGCGTCGAAAACCACTAGTTAACCCTTCACCTAAGATGAAAAGCAGACGACACTTGCAAAATAAATTCTTGAATATCTAATTTTTTTCATTTTTTGTCTCAAAAACATAGGTTATGACCCCCCATTGAAGCGAGCTCGACGAGCTCGTTCCAACGAAGGGTCATAACCTATGTTTTGAGACAAAAAATGAAAAAATGATGACAATTAATTGGCAATTTTTTGAGAATAGTGCTAGCCTTTTTTTGACGGTACGTTGGGTAAAGGGTTAACTCAACGCGATATGTAATACAATTTTCCAGCCAACTGATATATTCCAGGCGACTGAATATAAATTTAATTTACCGTAAACAATCATTTCTCATTTTCTTCATTTCTCACTTTCTTTGAATCAATGGAAGAAATGTTGCTCAATTGAGACTTGTTCTGACCGACATTTTATGGCATCACCATCCATTGAAGATCAATAACAATCGTAGTTTTATGATTGCATCGCGTATTTCCATAAATTGTGTTAATACCTTGGTTTTCTCAGTGGGAATTAACCCTTTCGCTGCTACAGGTCCATATTGCGTACGGAACCAACTGTTGACGTCCTGTGCGATAAGTCCGTACTCAGTACGTAGATACCACATACATGTACAGGGAATGGATATCAGAGCTCGTTGTCATTCTCAATAGAACGCATGTTTTTCGAAATGCAAACGACAGACGATGTGTCATTTATCCATTTGATCTCAACCATTTTTCGCGTCTATGTAAATTCCGAAATACTCGAGACAACAACGAACTCAATAGTCCAAACTTGTCTCAACATTTATAATTGTTTTTTGTTGTCCTGTGCAACACGGCGACAAAACAAAACAAAAATTATATAACGGCCTGTGGAGCAAAGTTTGGACTACATGGTGAGTCCATTAAATAGGAATTAAATTCAAGTCGACTGGACGTCTTTACTTTTGAGATTTATGGAGTGTAGGTGGGAGTAGTTTTGGAAACATTGTTGAACTCAGTCAACGTTGTTCCAATATACAGTACGTGGAGAATGGATTGTCACAGAATCACCCGTAGAGTGGAGGTATCACCCAAAGTATCACTTTCAAATTCTGCACATATGGACAAAAATCACAAACAATGTTTCAGCCAATGGAGGTCCATTGGCTGGAACTTTGCTTTAACCCCATTCCCTCCAATATATGGTTCAGCACTGGATATTGCCAAATTGCACAGCAGCGAAATGGTTAAATACTGATTGGAATATCTTTAACTAGAAAATGAAAGAATATTTGTATATCTCTGTGAATGAAGGAATATCATATTACATCAGCGGTCTTCGGTGCGCAAACTCCACCTAGCGCGAGTAAAACAAGCAGCCCGTCGATTTCCTTTGAGAATTAGACGGTCTGGGAAATTAGTGGGCCTAATCAAGTATTTTGTTACTATTTTCCAATAAACTGCGTGAGGAAATTATGTTCCCGTAGAGAATTTCTTACAACTTTTCAGTCTTAACACCTCCCACTGCCAGTTACCTTTTGGACAAGAGAATGGTCGTGGGTGGTGCACTAGACAGGCCCGTTCAAAAACCGTAGTGCGCCATATATTGCCTCGAAATATCTGAGATTTTATGACAGTAGTGTATCATGCTAGTTTTATGGGAGGGAGGAGTCAAGAAGAACCTTCCTGTTTTTGAGACCCTTCAGTAAGAAAGGACCTCCTCAACGATTTAGATTAGACAATCACGCCCCTGTAATCACAATTCCTGAACCCGCCAATGAGCACACCCTTGTAGTTTATAGGTTTAGTGTCAACTCGGTTTGAACGCCGAAGAACATTCCAGGGTAACCCTCTGAACACTGAAGTCAGATTAGAGACATTTTGTGTAGAAAAGGTTTTCCTTAATGCAACTGGAAAATACCTAATTCATTCTTGTTTGACAGAGGTCTCTGCACACTAATGTGGAAATATCAAAACTAATACTTGAACTAGAATTTAACCAAATCAATCTTATTTGACAGATCTCATTGAGCTCTGTCAAACAAGACTGAATTCGTTAAATTTCCCCTTGCGCTATGATGAGCTCCGTCAAACGATATTGAATTAGTTAAATGTCTACCTGCATTACAGTGTATTATGGGGAAGAATTGCATCTTGAAATTTTGAAATTTCCACTTTAGTGTGCAGTGGGTTGATCCTGGATTATTTTTTTTTCAAGGTTAATATCTGGATGTCGGTTTTTAAATGAGACACCCATGTATTAAATCTCCATATACCAACGTTTTTTGGCCCGTTTGAAATACAATAGAAATATAGTGGAAACAAATTTGTGGACGAGTTCCTCACGCTCCGCAATCAGTTGGACCAAACCCGTGAATAATCGTTTTGTTTTTACAAACGCAGAAGACAACAGATAGACTTACATCCCTTGCGTTGTTATTGGAAACGTAAACATATCGGAAGCTAAATATTTGTTTACAAATTTGCTCTCATTTTATTTTTCTCAAGTTTTTTTATTTAATTATTCTACTATTTAATTTATAACAGCAAAATACGATCGAATTGTCAGAAATCTGATGATATTTGTGACTATCTTCAGGTTTTTGGGTTCGATTTTTATATCCAGGCGAGCGAATGAGAAAAGCTTTCATTTAAACCATATACTCCCGATGTATCGCCTGGATGTTGCACGCTCTCATATACCCTGGATGTTGGGTGCGCCCTTTGCCATGGCTATTTGTCCTAGGTATTCTGACCAATCAGAAGACAGCATTTATTGGAATATATGGACAAAATGTCTTCCCATCTTTCAAACAATGACAAGCGATGAAATAAAATATAATTAACGATTTGTCTTCGCATTATACAAATTAGAACCAAGGCATGTGAACGAGCCTAGCAAGAAAGAAGTGGCGAGTGGATAAGTGCGCTGGTCTCTCATACCAGAGGTCTCGGGATCGATCCTCGGGCGGGGAAAGCTTTTGAGGTGTCCTAACACTCTCTGTCAGCATCAATTGTGGGGTTGATGCTGTCACATTGTACCGTCCTATCCAGTGGCGGCGCCGTGGAGGGGTATGTGGGGGTACTTACCCCTGCACTTTTTTCGCCAAGCGTCGTAAAACAATACTATCATTTTAATTTTTGTTGTATTGAACGTTGCGGTGTAATGGTCGGTGTGCTTAATATCATATTCCCAAGTGCACTAAATCAGAGAAGTTTTGAAATTATGCCCCCCCCCCCCCCCCCCGTCCCCCACACACACGCTAGCTGCAAACAACAAACAAGAGTCGAGGGTCCAAATTGCAACAAGGCATGCAGCGTTTAAACGGACTGAAACATAGTGCTTAAGAGTATATGACGAATGCTAGAATCGAGAGTGCGCAAGGCATCCGTTTGGAATTCAGCCTACAGTAATTTTAAAAAATAAATAAAATTTAATATTTTTGAAAAATTCTCAAAGGTATAACTCAATAAAATCATGCAAATATGAATATCATTGGAACCGGCCTGTTCAGCCGGTTCCAATGATATCCATATTCGCATGATTTTGTTGCAAAACAGTTAAAAATTTTCTCAACTTAGGGAGAGGACCCCCCCCCCCCCACACCCACCCGAAACCCACTCCAGCTCGGCGCTGCACAATCCCCAACTGTTCCCCCTCAATTTTGTAACTCTGGCGCCGCCACTGGTCCTTTCGGGTGGCGGACGTTAAATGGCTGTACTCTGCGCGGAGAGAGACGTGCATGTTAAAGATCCTTTCGTAGTATTCGGGAAGAGCGAGGCCACGAAGATGCCACTACGGTGTCATTTCACACACCTGCGCGAATGGGCCAAGGAGAGGCGTTAATATAAGTAGAATAACTTGCTCACCAATCCTTGTAAAACAAATCAGCTTAAAACGAAACATACACTCTAAAATCACCTGAGTTAAACATTAACCCAAAATCAACTGGGTTGAGTAAATATGAACCCAATTGGGTTCATATTCACTCTACTCAGTTGATTTGGGTTGTTTTTAACCCAGCTGATTTTAGAGTGCTGCAGAAGAGTGGGGGTGGGGGTGGGGATTCGTTACTATTTTGAGAACATCTCGACGATTCGAAAATCTCCGAATCGGCTCGACTTGAATCGAATCATAGGGGGACAATTTTATTACTTTCCAAAGTGTGATTTACTGGGATTTCCGGGTTTGATTATAAACGATAATTTCACAAGTGAATTATGCAATCAACAATTCTGCCATGTATTCGTGCTCGCAAACGAAGACGCTTTGCAGTGGATGTAATGGGGACTTCATTGTTTTTTGTTTTTTTTTAACCCTTTACCTAATATGAAAAGCAGACGACACTTGCAAAAAGATTCTTGAATTCTTTTCACGATAATATACTACTCAAAGTTTGCTGAGCACCAAGTATATCCAACTACCTGTTTTACGTTTTAGTTGAAATATTGTAATGAAAAGTGCATATATTTTGTATTTAATTATATCTTTAATCATTTACGTACAGAAATTAAGAAATTAAGATTTTATTTGTGTTTGACATTATTTTTTAGCTTTCGAATACGATAACCATGGAAAATGGATATTATTGGTAAAAGAGGAAATTTTTCAGTTTGCCAAAAAGCTGACGGAGCGAACTGGTATGGGTTCAATATCGAGTATGAGACCCATTACCGTTAATTACAGCTTGATAACGCCTTCTCATGCTCCCAATCAGGTTCCTGGTGGTCCTTTGTGGGATGTTGTTCCTTTCTTGGACCAGCATGACACCAAGCTCCTGGACACTTCTTGGCTGGACTGGACGGGCTGAAATTGCAAGCTGCAACTCAGTCCAGACATGTTCGATTGGATTGAGGTCAGAGGATCTTGCTGGCCAGTCCATACGCTCAATCCCACACCATCTTACTGGTGTGCCATACTGCTGAAATCTTGCCCAGGTTCTGGTGATCACCGTATGTTTCATCCCAAGGGCTTCATCAACCTGACGATGGGTAGCCCCTTGCTCAACAATCCCTACAGCCCGCCACATTTCTGCTTCAGACAAATATCTTCTTACATTTGCATTTGCCATATTCAATCATTAAATCACAAGGGTTTGTTTTGAAATGAAGACTGAATAGCCTACACATGTCATGTACATGTAGAAAGTACACGAAAACATCATGAAAATCAAGGGGTACATGCTTTCCATGACTGTCACGAAAGGTCTGCCTATCAAAAGAGCTAATGTAAACACTGGGGACCATCTCAATACATTCCTCAATCATATCCACCAAAAATATCGCAAATATGTCACAAGCAAATTTCACAATGATGTGTTAAATATTTGGTGCTTAGCAAACTTTGAGTAGTATATAGTATCAGCTGAAATAAGTTGTTCGAAGGCCACAAAAAAATTGTCATCGTATTTACCTCCTGAAAATCGCCACGATATAGCCATGGATGCTGATGTGACGTTGAGCACCAATAAATAATAAATCAGTAACCGCCTGAGATCTTCCCGAAAAATGACAGTCCATGCTTGAAATTATCAACAACACAAACAAGAGAAACCGAAATTTCCTTGTTGTTATTCTGGATCTTATTTCAACCGGAAGGTACTGCAGCTCGACGACTCGACAGAAATCCCGAAGTTCATTGCAAAATATAGACAAATAGATGCCTCTGGTAGCTCCAGATATCATTATTAACCCTTTGATAGTTTTGTACGTCTTATGACGTACGAAATCAAACAGCGCGTTGATACTTTGTGGTCATTTGTTTTGTTATTATTTTTCGATTTTTTAAAGTTTTAACCTCAATTCCTATTTTCTCCCGAAATGTTATCGCAACTTAAAATACTAATATATTCCTGCTGTCAAGACTTATTAACTGGTTGAGTGCCAGAAGCCACTAAAAGCCAACACTGTCGTTGCTTATATTTTATATTCAGTCAAACACAAATAATATATTGTTTTTATCACATGACTATTGTAAAGTTCAATGAAAAAGTCCATCTGATATTCTTCTATATGAGAACACGTGTAATATGACCTGCAAGGATTTGCATTGGCTGAATTTTAAGCCTCATCACCTAATTAATATTCATATTGTACCACTCCATTGTTTACAAACAAAACATGTCGCGTGTACTTAACTATCGAGTGAACGAAATTGTGAAAATAGATGGAAAAGGAGAAGGGGAAATTGTTAAGATCATTGATTGCACAAAAGGCTTGTTATACACTGTGAAAATAATAGGTATCGACTTTGAAGTGACTCTGTCGGCAGAACGTTTGAGCCCATTACACGATGAACGCTACGAGACGCTAGATTGCCAAGAAACTGTTGGCGTTGCTAAGCAAACGGACGCTACTCAACAGCGTCGTTTTGTTAATATCAGCGGTGCAGATATAGATGGATTTGTTGAAAAAGAAACAAATAAAAACACTTTAAGCTAGATCTTTTATGATATGAAGTTAGTAAGAAATTTTCTTCAAAGCAATAATATAAATGAGCATCGTGAAATTCACAACATACCGCCCAGTGAACTGTGTGTTATTTTATGCAAATTTATCCTGTCAGTCAGAAAATCTGACGGCTCTGAATATGAACCAAGCTCGTTGCGTGGATTTATTTCCAGTATTGACAGAAATTTAAAACGTTTTAATTATGGCCACACAATACTTAGCAGTGTAGAATTTGTGAAAGTGAGAGACATATTGAAGGCCAAACAACGACAACTGAAACGAAGTGGCTTGGGCAATCGGGAAAAAAAGGCGGAGCCAATAAGTGACAATGAAATTGACATTTTGTGGCAAAGCGGTCAACTGGGTTCTTCGACACCCGAATCTATAATAAACTCCTTGTGGTTTTTAAACACTATTCACTTTGGTTTACGGGGCTCAGATGAGCACCGTAAAATGTGTTGGGGGGGGGGGGGTGTTAGTTTGCACAAGGACCCAAATGGCCAGGAATATTTACAGTTTATAGAAAGACAAACAAAAACTCGCCCTGGTGACAATGTGAGAGATGTTCGAAGTGTGCCACCCAGAATGTGGTGTAACTTTGATTTACCAGAAAGGTGTCCTGTGAATATTTATAAAAAGTACTCTCTTTTAAGGCCCTCTGGTTACAGTGACGAAAGTGACCCTTTTTATATAGCAACACATACTAAACAAGATATTATGAATGTCGGTGATCAGTGGTTTAAAAGACAGCCGATTGGAATAAATAAACTTACCTCCATCATGAAGCGCATGGCAAAAGCAGCTGGTCTCTCACCGGAAAAGAAACTTACAAATCACAGTGCTCGCAAACATCTTGTTCAGAAACTTAGTGAAAATAACATCCCTGCTCACCAGATTATGCAAATCACAGGACACAAGAATATCCAGTCAATTAACAATTACAGCCATATCAATGAACAACAACATAAACAAATTTCTCGTGTGTTATCTAACTCCAATCTTCAAACTGAAAATAGGCCTTAATATCCTAAATCCATGGACACAGATGTAGTTTATCAAAACCAGTCAATTTCTAACACAAATTCCACTGATCGAAACACACAATTTGCGGGTAGACTACAGAATATGTTCACAGGCAACATTTATGGTGGGCACTTTGAAATACACATTCATAACCCAGAAACATCATCAGCCCAACCCGCTCAGAAACGTAGGCGCATCATTGTGTCCGACAGCGACTCGGATTAAAGTTTATAAAAT
Source organism: Pictodentalium vernedei (assembly GCA_031216915.1). NCBI lineage: Eukaryota > Metazoa > Mollusca > Scaphopoda > Dentaliida > Dentaliidae > Pictodentalium > Pictodentalium vernedei. The sequence goes on along the minus strand of CM062292.1, from coordinate 68,809,377 downwards.
ATAGAAATTGCAAATCCCTTCTTTGGATTTGCTTCTCTTATTGTTGACAATTGAATTACTAATGAGGGTTTTGTTGCAGTCTGTTTATTAAATGTCAATAAGACCGTTTGTTTTGAGAACTATTTTGTAAAGCGGAAGTATTGAACGCATTCAGTCAACATGGCGAAAGTAGGTTAATTTTCTTTTTTCCATATACGGGAACACAGACTCGTTAAAAATAAATCGGTTCAAGTTCGTTTGTGTGTGTCATGTGATAAAAAGAATCTGAAATTCGTTTCTTTTTGACATAAGATTTATGAAACTCGTTTCGACAATTTTATTTTAGCTCGCCAGAGGCTCGCTAAAATAAAATTGTCTACACTCGTTTCATAAATCTTATATCAAAGAGAAACTCATTACAGATCCTCTATATATAAATTTGTTTTATTACAAATCATTGGAGAGTGCCTGTGGGCACTCTCCAATAATTTGTAATAAAACAAGATTTGAATAACAAATTCAGACCACCAAAAATAATCTAGCCCTCAACCAGATAATCACTTATGTGAAAAATATATTATTTTATCACATGACTATTGTAAAGTTCAATGAAAAAGTCCATCTGATATTCTTCTATATGAGAACACGTGTAATATGACCTGCAAGGATTTTCATTGGCTGAATTTTAAGCCTCATCACCTAATTAATATTCATATTGTACCACTCCATTGTTTACAAACAAAACATGTCGCGTGTACTCAACTATCGAGTGAACGAAATTGTGAAAATAGATGGAAAAGGAGAAGGGGAAATTGTTGCGATCATTGATTCCACAAAAGGCTTGTTATACACTGTGAAAATAATAGGTATCGACTTTGAAGTGACTCTGTCGGCAGAACGTTTGAGCCCATTACACGATGAACGCTACGAGACGCTAGATTGCCAAGAAACTGTTGGCGTTGCTAAGCAAACGGACGCTACTCAACAGCGTCGTTTTGTTAATATCAGCGGTGCAGATATAGATGGATTTGTTGAAAAAGAAACAAATAAAAACACTTTAAGCAAGACCTTTTATGATATGAAGTTAGTAAGAAATTTTCTTCAAAGCAATAATATAAATGAGCATCGTAAAATTCACAACATACCGCCCAGTGAACTGTGTGTTATTTTATGCAAATTTATCCTGTCAGTCAGAAAATCTGACGGCTCTGAATATGAACCAAGCTCGTTGCGTGGATTTATTTCCAGTATTGACAGAAATTTAAAACGTTTTAATTATGGCCACACAATAGTTAGCAGTGTAGAATTTGTGAAAGTGAGAGACATATTGAAGGCCAAACAACGACAACTGAAACGAAGTGGCTTGGGCAATCGGGAAAAGAAGGCGGAGCCAATAAGTGACAATGAAATTGACATTTTGTGGCAAAGCGGTCAACTGGGTTCTTCGACACCCGAATCTATAATAAACTCCTTGTGGTTTTTAAACACTATTCACGATGGTTTACGGGGCTCAGATGAGCACCGTAAAATGTGTTGGGGGGATGTTAGTTTGCACAAGGACCCAAATGGCCAGGAATATTTACAGTTTATAGAAAGACAAACAAAAACTCGCCCTGGTGACAATGTGAGAGATGTTCGAAGTGTGCCACCCAGAATGTGGTGTAACTTTGATTTACCAGAAAGGTGTCCTGTGAATATTTATAAAAAGTACTCTCTTTTAAGGCCCTCTGGTTACAGTGACGAAAGTGACCCTTTTTATTTAGCAACACATACTAAACAAGATATTATGAATGTCGGTGATCAGTGATTTAAAAGACAGCCGATTGGAATAAATAAACTTACCTCCATCATGAAGCGCATGGCAAAAGCAGCTGGTCTCTCACCGGAAAAGAAACTTATGAATCACAGTGCTCGCAAACATCTTGTTCAGAAACTTTGTGAAAATAACATCCCTGCTCACCAGATTATGCAAATCACAGGACACAAGAATATCCAGTCAATAAACAATTACAGCCATATCAATGAACAACAACATAAACAAATTTCTCGTGTGTTATCTAACTCCAATCTTCAAACTGAAAATAGGCCTTAATATCCTAAATCCATGGACACAGATGTAGTTTATCAAAACCAGTCAATTTCTAACACAAATTCCACTGATCGAAACACACAATTTGCGGGTAGACTACAGAATATGTTCACAGGCAACATTTATGGTGGGCACTTTGAAATACACATTCATAACCCAGAAACATCATCAGCCCAACCCGCTCAGAAACGTAGGCGCATCATTGTGTCCGACAGCGACTCGGATTAAAGTTTATAAAATATAGAAATTGCAAATCCCTTCTTTGGATTTGCTTCTCTTATTGTTGACAATTGAATTACTAATGAGGGTTTTGTTGCAGTCTGTTTATTAAATGTCCATAAGACCGTTTGTTTTGAGAACTATTTTGTAAAGCGGAAGTATTGAACGCATTCAGTCAACATGGCGAAAGTAGGTTAATTTTCTTTTTCCATGTACGGGAACACAGACTCGTTAAAAATAAATCGGTTCAAGTTCGTTTGTGTGTGTCATGTGATAAAAAGAATCTGAAATTCGTTTCTCTTTGACATAAGATTTATGAAACTCGTTTCGACAATTTTATTTTAGCTCGCCAGAGGCTCGCTAAAATAAAATTGTCTACACTCGTTTCATAAAGCTTATATCAAAGAGAAACTCATTACAGATCCTCTATATATGTACTTTCCGACGTTTGACGTCGCATTTTGAAAAACGTTGAAGAAACTGAATTTCCAGTGACGTTTGAACGTCAGGATAATTAAAGTCTCAAATGGTTAATGCGAGAATTCCACCAAATTTCCACGGAGGAGATTTTAGGACCCACGCCAATGGAAGACACGCTCTCCCACAACACAATATCTTGCACTTCGCCGTATTATGTTAGTAACCTTGTCGGAAACATTCACCGCTTCGCTCTGTGGTGTCGGGCGCCCTTGTAAGGGGCGAAGGAAGAATTTCGAACTGGGAAGTAGGGTTGTGGTAGGGTACCCACACGCTGGTATATATCAGTGGTGACCACGCGTGCACCATAGTGGGATAGTGCAGTATGGCCTTCGTGGACTGGTCACTTTTCACGGGCGGGCAATATATTTTTCACGGATGCGATTCCAAGCACTAATTACAGTACGCGGAGAGTGGATTGTAACTAAATCACCCGCGGAGTGGAGTTATCACCCAAACTATAACTTCCAAATTTTGTACATATGGACAAAAACACATGCAATGTTTCAGCCAATGGACCTCCGGGCTTAACCCGGAGGTCCATTGGTTGAAACTTTGCCTATGCTTGTTGTGCTTTTGCAACTATTGCTTGGGTGGAATCTCCACTCTGCGGGTGATTTAGTGATAATACACTCTCCACGTACTGTATAGGAAAAATCATCAAACATTTACAACCCGGTGCTTCATTAATTAAAATTTTGATGATGCTGATGATTTTTATTACCTGGTAAACGCATGCGTGGACATCACTTCCCTCAGGTGGATAACGACCACTCCATGGCGACTATACTGTAGGAATACAATACACAAAACTATGTTTGTATGTACTAACGCATCTCCACAGTTGAGAAAAGTGCATATTTTTTGCTTACTTACCAAATTGCTTAAAATTGTTAAAAATAGAGCCCAGTCTGTGCGTTTTTCTCGACTTCACAGGCAGTAAAAAACACAGGTCAAACGAGGAATTTTCTGTGTCAAAAGTAAAGAATCTGTGAACCCCTTCTCTCCTAATTCTCAATCAGATCATTTCTGGAAAGCTTGGGGCACGTACTCCCTGTCTCGGCCCTGCTCTTTCCAATAGTGCTAAATTGTAAACTGGATCACTTTTGAAACAAGGTGGGTGGATTTTTCCCGCAACAGATACAGTACGTGGAGAGTGGATTGTAACTAAATCACCCGCGGAGTGGAGTTATCACCCAAGCTATAACTTTCAAAGTTTGTACATATCGACCCGGAGGTCCATTGGCTAAAACTTTGCTTGTGCTGGTTACACTTTGCAACAAATTTGCAATTATTGGTTGGGTGGAATCTCCACTCTGTGGGTGTTTTAGTGATAATACACTCTCCACGTACTGTATCTATACTTTCTCACAGTAATTAAATTCTCAACACTTTTCTATCTCTTAAACCATCCGGTCGATCGGAATGGTCCATCAGATAAGGGCTTGCAAATGCCCCTTGACTTTTCTACGTTTTCTTTATGAGAAACTGGAAGTATTTCACCGTTTGAAAATGCACCTTAACTTATTTTAGATCTGAATTCCAAATGATATGACTTTTCATGAGCAATCGTTATATTGAAACAATCCTATCGCCATGCACGTGTTTGGACGACTGATGAATCGTGATAACGTGTTTGATAAAACATAAACTATGGACTCCCAGTTTTAACCCAAAGACAAACATACAATTTGTTGCCAGTAACCTCCATTGTGATTGTTTATGCTTCTGACGAGGAAAAAGTGTCAAAATTTTCAATATTTTCTACCATAACGCAACGACATTCTAGGGAATCAATTTTATCTGTTTAATTGTCAGACAGTTTACGTAAACACATTTGTCGAAACCTGAATCAGAGCGGCAGACGTGTTAATGTTATATGCATGTGGACAGTGAGTAAAAAATCAGTTGCAGTTGTTCTCGAATGAAAAGTAAAGATGGGGAGAGACTCTGTCCGTAATCCTGAGCTTCTGTTGTGCTTGGTTGTTGCCGTATTAGGTAAGTTAACTTTTGCTTTGTTGCCAGAATTTAGTTTTCATTGTTTGCAGTTGGTCCCCTGAGTCCCCTGAGTCCCAATGTGTTCTATGTGCCAGTAGGCATATAGAACATGTTGGAACTCAGGGGGCGAGTTACTGTTGTCATGTACATTTACGTTATCTGTGAGGTACAGAATCTGGAAAAATAAAACAGGGTCGAAAAGCAGTCACAGCTAATGAGGGAAACTGAAAGCCTTTGTATGGGGTTCAACAATGTATCAGGGTGACAAAAGGATACCAGATGCGCCCAGTTCAAGCCTTAGTTACGCCATGTTGGGTCTATGTGAGGATCCACCCAGATCTTCTTGATTGACAGCTACTTTCTTTCGTCGGCAACATTAAATATTTTTATAGCTTATCCCGATAGGAATAATAAAAATTAGTTGAAATACACAAATGATCAGTCACATTGAATGTTACGACAGAATCGTGTTTAAAGTAATGATTTTTATAATTAACCAATGCATGTTGGGTCATTTACCCAACGTAATGCCATATCCATTCAGCAATTTTCAAAAACATTCGTCATTCAGATATTATTCTTTTCAATTTTGTGCTTTTAATCCCTGATTGGAACGTGTCTGTCGGTTTCGTTTTAATGAGGGTAAAAAGCCATGTTATGGGAGGGGGGGGGGGGGGGGGGTATTTATCCAAGAAATGCTTTCGCACATGTCTTCTGCAAATTATGTTAGGTAAATTATTAACCCTTTACCTAACCTGAAAAGCAGACGACACTTGCAAACAAAATTCTTGAATAACTATTTTTTTTCATTTTTTGTCTCAAAAACATAGGTTATGACCCCTCATCGGAATGAGCCCGACGAGCTCGTTCCAAAGAGGGGTCATAACCTATGTTTTGGGGACAAAAAATGAAAAAATAATGAAAATTAATTGGAGATTTTTTGTGAATAGCGTTTCCCGGTTTTGGCCGTTAAGTTGGGTAAAGGTTTTAATCTACTCTAGAGTGCATCAAGGCGCCATCTGCAATGCTAATGCATTGCAGATGGCGCCTTATTGCACTCAAGGGACTAAATATGAACACCCATCACTAAACTGATTTAATTTGACTTCTTTACGTCGGTAGATGTTATGAATCGATTGTGAAATGGGAGAAGAGAAGTAAATTACACTGCAAAAAAACTATAGGTTCTCTTTAGAACCAAAACTGGTTCTAATCTTGTCCCTGAGATGGAACCAGTTCTGTTTAAACAGTATTTATTTCCAATCAAATAAATTTATAAAGATTAACATTAAATATTAACAGAATTAAACATAAATTTAGGGGGTTTCAGTCGTAAGTTTAGAGCTTATACGAGGTTGTCTCTAATCATTATTAAGCAAAGGAGATATGAACAGTTGGCATATCGAACCAGTTTTGGTTCTATACAGAACCAAAACTGGTTCGATATGCCAACTGTTCTTATCTCCTTTGTTTCAAAATGTTTGGCGACTGCGTTGAATAAGCTCCAAGTTTACTGCTGAATCCACTTCAGTTCATGTAATATTCTGTTAAAACAAATCACATTTGTTAATCTGTTACCAAGGTAGCAGCCCTACCAACCAGCGTTATATAGAAAAAATACCATGTAGTTTTTAAAAAAACATTTTCTTCTTCCAAAGCACGGCTAACTTGGATTATTAATATGAGCAGAAGACAGATTATGAATCGGTCGGCAAGGGTAAACAAAACATTTCCCCCAAACAGAACTGTGTATTCTAGAATCGCGCAACTCGCGAATGAAAACTAAAATTTTCGAAATTTGACAACGCAGTTTGATAATTTCCACACATTTGTCACACATACACATTACCGAATGGGTCAGCACGCGATACAAACTCCGAAGATTCAATTGAATTCCATTATTTATTCGTTTACTGCCCAAAACATACAATTAAATAGCGAAATAATATGAGCAGCGAGACAAACGATTTTTCATATCCGGACGCGTTCTCATGAAAGTTGTACCCAGGTATGGATCATTCTCTTCAAAACGAGATATGGATCATCTTCTCAAGGAATAAAATGAACGCCTCGGAAAATGTGACTTCAACAATGGAAAAGCGATACATTTTTCCACAATGATTTCTTTCCGGGTCGTTTTGTGGATGTTGTGCCTCTGTGAATCGATATTTAAATTTAGCCTGATTAGTTTTATTCGCCCAGTGTGAAAAGAAAACTGATATAGTAGTGTGCTAAAAATAGAAAACATATAGTGCCTGGGTGTAGTGCCTGGTCTGTTCTGTGGATGCAAACTACACGAAATAGGGGTGCAGCATTCGTCCAATCAGGAGCCTAGAAGGTCACGTAAGATATAATATTATCATATATGTAGTGTGTATACCTCATAGGTATCAGGCCGAGTTGGATGGAATCTAGATTTTGAAGGGTTACTTCCTGAACTGAAAATCAATTGGGTTAAAATTTCAACAAAATCAGCTGGGTTGAGTGAACGTGAACCCTTTTGGGTTCACATTCGCTTAACCCAGTTCATTTGGGCTAATTTGTAACCTAACTGAATTCTATTAGCCTAGACGTTTTAGCTAGGATCGGGGAAAAAATCCATTGTTTGAAAGATAGGTAAATATATGGTGAATTCAATGTTAAAGCTTTATTGAATGTCATGTAGGCTAACTTACACAACTTGACTGTTGAAGGACTACATTCACGCTAAAAACTAAAGTGTTAAAAACTACTCTTGAAGTGCTGTATTTAACACTTACTAAGTGCTGAACTGGCACTTTGTTCAAGTGTTGATATCCCAGAACTTGACGGATGTTACAATAATACCACTTGACAAGTGTAATGTCGCGACACTGAAAAGGAAACAACGCAGATGACGCGGATCAGGCTCGAACTCTCGAGACCATCTGCGTTGTGTCCTTTTAATTATGTACCCAACAAGCGCAAATCAAATTATGGACGATTCTGGAAGAACCACCAATGCTAGATACATGGGAAGTGCCATCCATTCAAGTTTCAGATGTCTGACGATTGTAATGTCTAAGTGCTTAAAACACTGCACTTTGAGTGTTAAAATCAAACGCTAAGAGTTAGAATGGGTTTAACACCTTGAAAGTGTCAGTTTTAACACTTTAGTTTTTAGTGTGTTGATGCAGAGCCATGTGGCGCGTACATACTACCCCAAGGGACTTAGAAACTGTGGGTACATGTGCCCTCCAACCTTTTCCATGAAATATTGATCTTTGAAATAAGCTTGATTATCGAACCTATACTCTGGGTGCATGTGCCCTCCCACCTTTTTCCCGAAATATTGATCTTTGAAATATGCTTGCTTATCGAACCCATAGTTGGCCAAGTTTCTCCGCAGTACCTCTAAACAAATTAGGTTACACCAAAATTAGTATACTCACAAAAATATCGTTAAAACCTTTTTCGGCACATTGGAGTTATCATTGTTGTGGGAGTAACAAGACTTTGGTCCTCACAAATTTTCAGTTTTCGAGCGCATGTGACGATTTGATTGAGATTTGGAATTCGGTATAGGTAGCTGACATGTACTTGATTGTTGCTAAAAAATCAAATAGCCACATTCCCCACAGGTAACGTCTTTGTGCAAACGTATTAGCCTTAGTGGGGAGCGCGGTGGCTCAGTAGGTAGAGGTGCAGGCTTCAAGCCGAGAGGTCCTCGGTTCGAATCCCACCTGCGGCAACCGCGTTGTGTTCTTGGGCGAGTCACTTCACCTCCATTGCCCATGTGGGGGCACGGTGGCATTGTGTACTAAGGCGTACTGCACGTCGATGGTGCACCTGTATTCAACCAATGCTAACCCTGCTTGTGTGGAGTCGGTATGTTGGGGTGCAGACAGATGCTCTCCGTTGCGCGGTGGTTCTCTCCGGGTACTCCAGCTTCCTCCACCCGTAAAACTGTCATGGTCATGATTAGTCATTGTGCAGAAATATGTGACCTTAAACACCAATAAATAAATAAATAAATAAATAAATAAATAAATAAATATCTTCATAAATATGGCTGTGCTCAATGAAATCGGCTCGACTAGATCGTTCCAGTGACTAGTCAAAATCTTTGCTTCCAATATTATCATCGGTTTTGAAATTAAATCTCTCAGGTGCTGGTAACAAGGTGAGAAGTCGGAAAAATTAAATTTAATAATTTTTTTTGTATCAATCCTTATCTCCCCATTAACTCTTTGCCCGCTGAGTATTTTAAAATTATTTTTCATCAAATCTAGTCATGGCTGCTCTGAAGCAGCCATGACTAGGTTTGATGAAAAATCCTTCTAAATTTATCTCAATAAATCATTGGTCAATAAGTGCATGCAATTGACAAGGGAAAATAGGTTGTGTAGAAATTATACTTATCATGTCATCGGAAAGAGATTGTGTGTGCTTGGCAGGAATAACCGCCTGCAGCGTGCGCGGAGTTAAAAAGGTATTTAAATGCAATGTTAACGTTAAATAGTTATCAGCGTATGCAGAGCGTCTGTGGTAAATCTCGATTTAATTTTTATTCCAGCATTATGCGCAATACCAGTATCGTCGCAAAAGTATGTAAAGGGTTGTCCTCCTGATTCTATTGGCAATAATGGATGGTGTTATTACATAAACGTACGGGATAACATTTCGTGGTATCAAGCTCAACAAGAGTGCGCCACACGAGATGGCAAATTGCTTAGAATTGAGACTAAAGATGAGTTAGTAAGTATTACATGTCACAACATTCATCATCAAATATGTACAGCTTGGATGACTTGCAAATCTCTCATTTTCCAATAATTATCGGTTTAATAAATTTAATATTATATTACATTGTGATTATAGCTGCGTTACCATTATAGTTTATACTTATCTCAAGTTATCTGTTTGATTGGCGGGTTTCAGGTGTGTTTCAGATTGGAGCACCAGAGACAGGGTACTCTTCTTCCATATTATTTTTTTTAAGGAGAGAAAACTCTTAAAAATAATATCGTCAAATGTAAAAACTTTTTGCATTCAAACGTGTGCATTAACAACTGACTATGCGCGCCTTTTATGAGAGTATTCTAGTTGTCTTGCGTTTCAGTGTTTGTAGGGAGACAGGGGCGTTGATAGATTTTCGTGGGTGCAGCGACAACCCAAAGATCCTCCGATAGGCTAAGAAACATTTTGAGAGATTCACTCAATTTCTAGCGTTTTGATATTCAAAACAGGTTAGTAATCGAAAATGTTTTAGCAAAAATATCATACTCTTTACCCATAAATGGACGAAATTAGAAAAAAAGAGTTCCAGAGACGTCAGGAACCTGACGTCAATCCTCGCATTTTCTTTTTTCATTTTAACCCCCAAAAAATAATTTTAGGCCCAAAAATCACTTTGATTCTCAGAGAACGTCGCATTTTTTTCTCATTCGCGTTTGTACACTTTATTGGCATCTTTCAAATATCATCATTGGTGGTGCCACGAAAATAGGAAACATAAACACGTAAAGTCGCAAATTCATGCCTTCATTTCAACGTGATCTAGAACTAAAGGGCGTGAAACTATATTTTGGGGAGTCGGTTTCAATAATGCTTTATCTTGTAAAATAATCACGAACAACAAACACCAGATACAATGGAAATGCCTTTTGATGAAAAGTTTGAGAAAAAAATTCTACAGTTTCCGAAAATACGAAGTCGCCGAATTGAACGAAACGAACACGTATGTTTGTGTATACAAGCCTCCGAGTACAAATGTCACTATTTGAGTTATATTTCTAAATACGAGTGTACAGAACGTGGAGAGTGTATTATCAATAAATCACCCGCAGAGTGGAGTTTCCACCCGGGCAATAATTGCAAATTTGTTGCAAAGCATAACTGGCACCAGCAAAATTTCAGCCAATGGACATCCGGGTTAAACCCGGAGGTCCATTGGCTGAAACATTGCTTGTGTGTTTTGTCGATATGTACAAAGTTTGAAAGTTAAAGTTTGGGTGGTAACACCACTCCGCGGGTGATTTAGTTAAAATCCACTCTCCACGTACTGTACATGCATTGAATGACATCCTCATTAGAGAGATTTTGTAGGTTAGTTCAACGTTTGTATGATATTATACAGTACACCCGCCGTGGAATGTAACTTTTCCACGTGCCCACGGTGGACGCCCACGGTCATTCCACGGTTTTTTATTGAAACTAAAATACCGCGGGCACCGTGGACAGTAAAGGCAGCTTAAATTTAACCGTGGACAGACGTGGAAGGGATTAAAGCGTGGCAAGAAGTATTTAAAGACGAGCAGTCAACATGTCCACGGCAGTAATCCGTAACACGGTGTGCCCACGGAAATCTGTACTATGAAAGCAGCCGAGTTGGTTGGTTTGTTTGTTGATTTGCATTTTTGTCTGTTTGTTTTCTATGCACGCAAAAACCGCTGGGTAGATTCGGATGAAATTTGGTATGAGTGATCCTTGGGTCACTGGAATGTCCCTATTTTTTTTTTTTTTTTTTTTTTTTACAGAATTAAAAAAAAAATTGGGGACGAGTGTATCGGGTATTTTTCTTTTCTTTCCCCCCTTCATTGACACCCGATAGACGTCGGGTACCCTGCTAGTACGTTATTAAATATTGGAAACCAATGCATGATTTCGACTGCCATTATGTTCAGAGCGAGAGGATTGGGTAAATTTGCAACCTTTAATGTAAGCTTTTAGAAAGCTTGCCTTACTTTTAAACTGAGAAAATAGTCGAAGTTCGTCAAACTTTTAAAAACGTTTATAGTTTTGTACCGGTATTTGTAACTTGGCAAAACTCAAGTAGAGAGAGAGAGAGAGAGAGAGAGAGAGAGAGAGAGAGAGAGAGAGAGAGAGAGAGAGAGAGAGAGAGAGAGAGAGAGAGAGAGAGATGGAAAATGAGAAGATATGAGAGAGAGACGAGAGAGAGAGAGAGAGAGAGGGTCGTGTAAATACATTGAGGGGAGGTGGGGTATATAATACATTCAGGCCACGATCAGTGATCTACAAAACTAAATCCGTCGAAAGGGTTGCTTTTTTCTGATGTTTCTGTAAGTTGACCGACTACCATACCAAAACATAAGTGAAAATCCACCTTCATGTGTAATAATAATAATAATAATAATAATAATTAATTTTATATAGCGTGAAACCACCTAGGGTGCTCTAATACGCTTAACAGATTGTGTTTGGGGAAATTATGAAATAAGTAATTTGAATAGATGAGTTTTAAGCTGTTTTTTAAAGGTGGGTAAACTTGTTTGTGACCGAACATTCTGGGGCAATGCATTCCAGAGTCGTGGACCAGCAACTGAGAAAGCCCGGCCGCTCGCCAGCACTGATCTCGTGAAAGGTACAGTCAGTGACAAATTGTCAGAAGAACGAAGACAGCGTGTGGGTGTGTGGAGAGAGAGAAGGTCACTCAGGTACGCGGGTGCAAGACCATGAATGCATTTAAATACTAGTAGGAGGATTTTAAAATGCACTCGACTTTGGACTGGAAGCCAATGTAGATTCTTCAAGATAGGAGTGATATGATCGAAGCGTTTAGCACCGCTGATAATTCGAGCAGCAATATTCTGAATTTTCTGTAGCTGCTGCAGCAATAAGGGTGGTAAACCAGGGAAAAGAGAATTGCAGTTATCCAAATGAGATGTTATGAAGGAGTGAACCAGTTGCTCCAGAGCTCTACGGCTAAGGAAGGAACGGAGTTTACTCAGCTTCCTGAGTTGCCAATAGCAAGTTTTACCATTTTTTTTAATGGGGGTGCTCAAGGGTGAGATTAGCATAAAAAAAAACCCAATGTCCCTAGCATTGCTGGTGACTAGAGTGGTGGAATCACCAACATCGATTGACTGAATAGGAGAGGAAAAAGTTGTTCTTTTACTTGAAATGACCAATACTTTGGTTTTTGACTCGTTCATTTTGAGCCGGTGACTGGACATCCATTGTCTGACTGAGTTGATGCATCTTTCCATTTCAGACACGGTACCCTGTTCACCAGAATGTTTCTTTTGGATAATACATTGGTATAACACGGCAATCTTTATCGACTGACAAACATTTTGTTAACCCTTTATCCAACAAGGGTAGAAGGCGACACTTGCAAAATAAATTAATGAATAACTGAAGAATTTTATTTTTTCTCTCAAAAAACATAACTTATGGCCCCCTCCTACGAGCTCTTTCCAACGAGGGGTCAAAGCTATGTTTTTGTAAACGAAAATAAAAATGATAATAAAATTTGAATTTACATGTACATATCTACATGTAGCATTCAGAAGACACAATTTAGGGACTCATTAATAAAGGGCTTTACACGAGTATTCGACTCTTCATTATGTTTTTGTCAAGTGGTAAAGAAACTATCTACAGTACGTGGAGAGTGTATTATCACTAAATCACCCGCAGAGTGGAGATTCCACCCAAGCAATAATTGCAAATTTGTCGCAAAGCCTGACCAGCACAAGCAAAGTTTTAGCCAATGGACCTCCGGGTTAAACCCGAAGGTCCATTGGCTGAAACATTGCTTGTGTTTTTTGTCGATATGTATAAAATTTGAAAGTTATAGCTCGGGTGATAACTCCACTATGCGGGTGTTTTACTTACAATCCACTCTCCACGTACTCTATCTATACAACTTGTCAAAGACGCCAAGAAGAGTCGAAAGCTTGTGTAAAACTTTCTATTAATGAGTCCAAAAATGTTTGTTGTTACAACTAGGGCTGTCAAGATCAATCGATTAATCGATTGTTGATCGGTCACAGCGAAATCGATTAGAATTTTTCGTTGTCGAATAATCGGTAAATTGTATCCCGTTTTAGATGTTTAATAATTAAAAGAAAATTTGATGAAAAAACTATTGTTTCTAAAGGTATTGAGTTAAGAACATCGATGTTAAATCCCAAGAAGCCGTTGGAAGCATTTGTCTTCCAGGTACATTCATCAAAGCTTTGATGTTCTGAATCTTTGAACCGTCAGTGTAATAATCAAGACCGGTCGGCAGTTGCGAAGATCGCAACTGCCGACCGGTCTTGATTATTACACTGATGGTTCAAAAGTTCAGAACATCAAAGCTTTGAATGTACCTAAAAGTGGATCGTCTTCGGTGTTTACTTGAGGTGTTTACTTGAACTTCATTGTTATCGACTTCAAAGAGAGGGAGGGGGTGGGGGTCATCTAGGTACGATTAATCGATTATTATCGATTATTTGCGACGATTAATCGATTCCTAAATTGAAAAATCGTGACCGCCCTAGTTACAACTTTACAACTGAGGCTAATCCATTTAATTATGTCCACATTTAATTGATTCTCAATCTCATTATTGTTACCTAAATAATAAATAAATGACACGCTTGGGCACCAGGGCTAATTAGTTAAATCATTTTGTTAAGAGGTTTTGACGTTTTAAAAAATGTGAATGGCGGTTCTGGTTTTGGCCGTTAACCCTTTAAACAACACCATTAAATACTCATTAATAGAGAGATTGGGGAGCACGGTGGCTCAGTAGGTAGAGGTGCAGGCTGCAAGCCGAGAGGTACTCGGTTCGAATCCCACCTGCGGCAACCACGTTATGTCCTTGGGCAAGAAACTTCATCTCCATTGCCCGTGTGGGGGCACGATGACACCGTGTACTAAGGCGTACTGCACGTCGATGTTACGCATGTCTTCAACCAATCTAACCCTGCCTGTGCTGCAGTGCGGAGTTACGATGTTGGGGAGCTGGCAGCTGCTCGTCGTTGTTCGGTGGTTCTCTCCGGGTACTCCGGCTTCCTCCACCCGTAAAACTGTCGCGGTCATGATTAGCCATTGTGCATAAATATGTGACATTAAACATCAATAAATAAATAATAGAGAGATTAACACGAGGTTTTCGACTCTTCTTGGAGTCTTTGTCAGGTGGTATAGCAACTAGCGTTGTCAGTACCTCTTGACAAAGACCCCAAGAAGAGTCGAAAGCTTGTGTATAAGCTTTCTGTTAACCCTTTACCCAACGTAACGGAAAAAGCTGACCAGTGAGATTCACAAAAATCGCCATTCAAATTTTTGTTACGTTTTCATTTTTTGTCTCAAAACACAGCTTATGACCATTTATTGGAACGAGCTCGTTCCAATTAGTGATCATAAGCTGTTTTTGAAACAAAAATTGAAAATTTTTAGTTATTCCTTATACATGTAAACTTGCTCACTGCATACATGCACATGACAGCATACCAAATAAACTGTTAATCGTGTTCATTGTGCTATGTAGTTTTTTTTGTCGCCATTATGTTTATATTTTGTTAGTGTAATAGGATTTTCTTTTCTCATTATTTCTTAAAAGTGTTCCACAAAATTCAGTTCTTTTAACCTTGTTTGGAGCGCGTAACATCTGGTAATAGCGTGGTGTACTTTCTGTGAATCCTGCAGCAGCTATTGCTTTCATTGTTGTTGTTTTACTCACAGCGGTGCCTCGCTGAGCTAAAAAAAAAATTGACATCCTTTGTAGTTTGAATTGGCTTTTCTGTCAGCGACTGTTTTATAGCCGAAATGTCACTTTTTGTTACTTTATTAAATCGTGGGTGTGGTTCAGACTCTTGGTGTAAATCTTCTGTTGACAACAAGCCTTTTGTATACTGTTCAATGCATCGACGTACTTGATTCATTGACAAAGTTCCCCCTTCGACAGGCATTTGAATTTCTCTGACTGTGTGTCCGCGATCATACAACCTCAACACTTCTAACTTTGACGGTGACTTCATTGTTATAATTCACATCCATTACCACAATTTTTTAAAAATATTCATCATTTCCTTTTCTTTATGGGTCCAGAAATGGAAAATGTAGACCAATCAAGTAATTCAAATAAGTCAGTGAATCGATGACAACAGGGACGCAGCTAGAGGCCTTTTAATGGGGAGGGGGGGAGGTTAGACTCTTTGAAATTTTAACTGGGAATCCCGACACATGAGCACCGTAGGATGGTAGGCGCAAAACTGCGAGCGCCAAAGGCGCGAATCTTTAGCAGGGAGTCTGGTGTCCTCCCCTAGAAAATTTTGAAAAATTGATGTGCTCAGATGCGTTTTCATGGGTTCTGGTAATAGTTATAAGGCTAATTTTCAGTTCCAAATTCAGTGATTTTTTTGTAGGGAAACATTTTTAATTCGAGTTGGATACAAATTTTCAATATCATGCTTTGTCCGAATTGTCCCCAGTGGCTCATACGCCTACTGTCTGACGGACACACTTGAAACATCGCCTTTGGGAAAGTGGGAGTTTTGTGTTTCTAGAGCATTTCACAGGCACTTGACATGACAACAAGTACTTTTTTATTAACCCTTTGAACCCGTAAGACTGCTTTTCCTTTCCAGGATCATGACACACCATACATTTAAAAAGTAGAATGGCTGCTCAGTGAATTTGTAAGGTAGACCAATCGATATTTTCAACGTGCAGCCCAAAGGCTGCACGTTGAGAATATGGATTGGTCTACTCCAAATGGTGATTATGGACTCTTCTAATTGATGTCATTCAGACTGCAGGCCGCGTGGAGTCGGAATTCTTTGACCCGATTTTCACCCGAAAGTCTCGGTAGTCGGAATATTTCCTTATTATGGTCCTCCAAAAATAGGTTTTTGTTAATGAATTATACCGTACATTCAGTAGTTTTTTAAATTTCTAACTGTTGATATTTTTGCCCTCCGAATTTCCAACTATTGAGGTTTTGACAAATATTGGGGGGGGAGACACCCCCCCCCCCCCCCCCCCCCACACACACACACACACACACCCCTGTCGCGACGTCCCTGATTGACAAGTATAACCTATCAAAAATAACGAAGGCCGTCCCTCAGCCTCTGTTATAAATTTTTGTTTTAGAATGAAGCAATTGATTTACAACTCTCAGACATCAAAGCTATATTAAATATAAAATTTACACAGGCACTGTCAGATATTAAGCCTATGAAACGAACAAAGGTACAAAAACAAGTGTGCCAGTTGACGTCATAAAAGTTCAATCTTTGTCACAAATCAAAATGTGTGTGCCCTTCTATGGCTGGAAGGTTTTGATGTTTCGGAGGTTCGGTTTCAGTTCGGTTTGAGAAAAAAAAAACTCTGTCTAGGTTCGGTTTTTCTAGGTGTCAAGAACATGAACATACATCAGTAAACAACACTTCAGGCTCCTTAACCCTTTACCCAACGTAACAGCCGAAACCGGCCAGCGCTATTCTCAAAAATCGCCAATTAATTTTCATTATTTTTTTCATTTTTGTCTCAACAACATAGGTTATGACCCCTTGTTGGAACGAGCTCGTTCCAACGAGGGGTCATAACTTATGTTTTTGAGACAAAAAATGAAAAAAATTAGTTATTCAAGAATATTTTTTCAAGTGTCGTCTGCTTTTCATGTTTGGTAAAAGCAATAGTTTGTACGACACCTCTCACCACAAAAAGCCATGTCTGTATTTATTTATTTATTGATGTTTAAGGTCACATATTTATGCACAATGGCTAATCATGACCGTGACAGTTTTACGGGTGGAGGAAGCCGGAGTACCCGGAGAGAACCACCGAGCAACGACGAGCAGCTGCCAGCTCCCCAACATCGTAACTCCGCACTGCGGCACAGGCAGGGTTAGATTGGTTGAAGACATGCGTACCATCGACGTGCAGTACGCCTTAGTACACGGCGTCATCGTGCCCCCACGCGGGCAATGGAGATGAAGTGTCTTGCCCAAGGGCACAACGCGGTTGCCGCAGGTGGGATTCGAACCGAGGACCTCTCGGCTTGCAGCCTGCACCTCTACCTACTGAGCCACCGCGCTCCCAGCCATGTCTGTAAATATTAGGTTCAACTTTCCTTTAACCATTCTTAGGGGAACCGTTGCTAAGCCTATTGGGACAGAAAAAAACCCAAATTAGGGTAACAACTGAAGTTTTTCTGATCAACGTTCTGTTCTCATTGTCACATTTTCGTCCTTATTGACTCGTCAGCGGACGAGTCAATAAAGGAGAAAATGTGACAACGAGAACACGACGGATTCGCCCATTCGACGAATAGACTAAGTGACGAGAGTTAAGGGCCACTAGACCAGTCCCCCCCCCCCCCCCCCCCCCCCCAGTAAGGTGGTTTGATCAGTTTATGCACATACATAGTAAAACCGTTCGATCGGTTTTTGCCAGGTCGTATGGCTCGGTTTGCCGCAAAAACCGGAACACAACCGACAAAACGCCCAGCACTACTCCTGCCCACACCCGCGAAATGTCTCCTACACCCCTGAATGGAAGATAGTCGTTATTGGATCAGCTTACAATCTCTTAAATAGTAGCAGGCCATTAATCTTTTTTCCTTGACATAAGGCCCATAACCGGCCTGCACTTTTCACCAAAAATCGTCGGGTTTTTTTCCTCACTGTTTCCCCAACAGTGATAGGGGTGTATTTAATGAGGTAACCAGGATTTTTTTACTTGGGGGTTCTAGGGGATGTGTTGCAAAACCTACTGAGACAGAAAAAACGTATACAATTGGGGTACCAAATGAATAAAGTTTATCTCGTCGATGTTGTGTTCTCACTGTCACATTTTCTCCCTTTTTGACTCGTCGGGGTAGACAAAGTGACGAGTGGGACGAAGTGACGAGAGTCCATTTGGGCCTCCAATTCAGTTTTCTCACAGTAAGGTAGTTTGATCACTTTATGCACAAACACATTCAAAACCGTCAGGCTGTTTTTTGCTGAAACTTGCGGTTCGCTTTCCGGTTTGTCGCAAAAAAGCCGCCCAGCTCTAAAGATGATTTACGCAGGAATCAAAAGCTGTTTGGAAATCCAGCCTGAGTCATTTTTGATAAACACTACATAATTTTTATTTGTTCTTTTCTTATCTCCAGAATTTTATCACCCAAACACTGCAGAAATACGATAAAACTGTTGGTATATGGACAGGTTTGAACGACTGGAATACCGATCATAGTGCCGGGACCGGTCACTGGCTGTGGGATGACGAAGAATTCTCAGACCCAAAACTTATGTAAGTGAAACTATGAGCGTGAATCCCGAGGGTGTGGCCACCCATCTCATCTACCCCCTCCCCCCCCCCCCTCAACTGGACTGTAGCCGGACAGAGTACTTTTGCCCGATAGTACTCGGCCCGGACAGCTCATCTCAAACCCCTGCACACTGATGTTAATCCTTCACCTAACATGAAAAGCAGACGACACTTGCAAAAAAAATTCTTGAATAACTATTATTTTCATTTTTTGTCTTAAAAACATAGGTTATGACCCCTCATTGGAACGAGCTCGACGAGCTCGTTCCAATGAGGGGTCATAACCTATGTTTTAGAGAAAAAAATGAAAAAATAATGAAAATTAATTGGCGATTTTTTAGAATAGCGCTGGCCGGTTTTGGCCGTTACGTTAGGTAAAGTGTTAAAATACAGTACGGCCGTAGTGGGCGGGTCACTTTCCGCAGGTGGGCAATATTTCTACGGACGTAATAATATTGGATACCAAATATTAATTACCGGAATAATCATAAAAAATTTAATTAATGAAGCACCGGGTACAACCCGGTGCTTCGTTAATTTAATTTTTGCTGATTATGACTTTTATTACCTGGTAAACGTATATATGCGTGCACAATCCTGTCCACTCGTGGAGTACGACCAGCCCATGGCGGTCGCACTGTACCAACATTTCAAGCACCAAGATCTTCCCTTAATCCAGGTAATAATTTAACCAATTTAGTTTTATTTGACAGAGCTTGACGAGCTTGATGAGCTCTGACAACAATATTGATTTCGTTAAATTCTTGGCTGAATCGTGGGGAAAATTCGCCGGTTGAACTATTTTGATATTTTAAGTCCATTTTGCAAGGGGTCAACTCGAACAGTTGGACAAAGACCGAAAGTTATAACACATGGTCCAAGATAGTTACATAGAAAACCCAGGTGCCCATTTTATCCAGTATTATCGAAAGAGTGTATCATGAAACTTTTGACTGCCGGTGACAGTGTAATGTGCGACAAGCGTCAGACGATGTTTAATTAATAATGTGAATAAAACAAATTAGTAATTAGTTAATTAATCAGACAACTAATTTTTAATTCAATTCAACTAATTTGTTAAATCAGTTTACTAATTTGAATATTCAAACTATCAGAAGACTGTTAATTCAGTTTAGTACAAGACTGATAATTCAATAAACATATTAGTAACTTGAGTTAACAGTCTTGTTTTCAATTGAATTAACAGTCTTGTATTACATTGAATTAACAGTCTTGTATTACACTGAATTAACAGTCTTGTATTAAATTGAATTAACAGTCTTGTATTAAATTGAATTAACGGTCCTGTATTAAATTGAATTAACGGTCTTGTATTAAATTGAATTAACAGTCTTGTATTAAATTGAATTATCAGTCTTGTATTACATTGAATTAACAGTCTTGTATTACATTGAATTAACAGTCTTGTATTACACTGAATTAACAGTCTTGTATTAAATTGAATTAACAGTCTTGTATTAAATTGAATTAACGGTCCTGTATTAAATTGAATTAACGGTCTTGTATTAAATTGAATTAACAGTCTTGTATTAAATTGAATTATCAGTCTTGTATTACATTGAATTAACAGTCTTGTATTACATTGAATTAACAGTCTTGTATTACACTGAATTAACAGTCTTGTATTAAATTGAATTAACGGTCTTGTATTAAATTGAATTAACGGTCTTGTATTAAATTGAATTAACGGTCTTGTATTAAATTGAATTAACAGTCTTGTATTACATTGAATTAACAGTCTTGTATTACACTGAATTAACAGTCTTGTATTAAATTGAATTAACAGTCTTGTATTAAATTGAATTAACGGTCTTGTATTAAATTGAATTAACGGTCTTGTATTAAATTGAATTAACAGTCTTGTATTACACTGAATTAACAGTCTTGTATTAAATTGAATTAACGATCTTGTATTAAATTGAATTATCAGTCTTGTATTACATTGAATTAACGGTATTGTATTAAATTGAATTAACAGTCTTGTATTACACTGAATTAACAGTCTTGTATTAAATTGAATTAACAGTCTTGTATTAAATTGAATTAACGGTCTTGTATTAAATTGAATTAACAGTCTTATATTAAATTGAATTAACGGTCTTGTATTAAATTGAATTAACAGTCTTGTATTACACTGAATTAACAGTCTTGTATTAAATTGAATTAACGGTCTTGTATTAAATTGAATTAACAGTCTTATATTAAATTGAATTAACGGTCTTGTATTAAATTAAATTAACAGTCTTGTATTAAATTGAATTAACGGTCTTGTATTAAATTGAATTAACAGCCTTGTATTACATTGAATTAACGGTCTTGTATTAAATTGAATTAACAGTCTTGTATTACACTGAATTAACAGTCTTGTATTAAATTGAATTAACGATCTTGTATTAAATTGAATTAACAGTCTTGTATTACACTGAATTAACAGTCTTGTATTACATTGAATTAACGGTCTTGTATTAAATTGAATTAACAGTCTTGTATTACATAGAATTAACAGTCTTGTATTACATTGAATTAACGGTCTTGTATTAAATTGAATTAACAGTCTTGTATTACATTGAATTAACAGTCTTGTATTACATTGAATTAACGGTCTTGTATTAAATTGAATTAACAGCCTTGTATTACATTGAATTAACGATCTTGTATTAAATTGAATTAACAGTCTTGTATTACATTGAATTAACAGTCTTGTATTACATTGAATTAACGGTCTTGTATTAAATTGAATTAACAGTCTTGTATTACACTGAATTAACAGTCTTGTATTACATTGAATTAACGATCTTGTATTAAATTGAATTAACAGTCTTGTATTACATAGAATTAACAGTCTTGTATTACATTGAATTAACGGTCTTGTATTAAATTGAATTAACAGTCTTGTATTACACTGAATTAACAATCTTGTATTAAATTGAATTAACGGTCTTGTATTACATTGAATTATCAGCCTTGTATTACATTGAATTAACGGTCTTGTATTAAATTGAATTAACAGTCTTATATTAAATTGAATTAACGGTCTTGTATTAAATTGAATTATCAGTCTTGTATTACATTGAATTAACGGTCTTGTATTAAATTGAATTAACAGTCTTGTATTACACTGAATTAACAGTCTTGTATTAAATTGAATTAACGATCTTGTATTAAATTGAATTATCAGCCTTGTATTACATTGAATTAACGGTCTTGTATTAAATTGAATTAACAGGCTTGTATTACACTGAATTAACAGTCTTGTATTAAATTGAATTAACGGTCTTGTATTAAATTGAATTAACAGTCTTATATTAAATTGAATTAACGGTATTGTATTAAATTGAATTAACAGTCTTGTATTACACTGAATTAACGGTCTTGTATTAAATTGAATCATCAGTCTTGTATTAAATTGAATTAACGGTCTTGTATTCAATCGAATTAACAGTCTTGTTTTCAATTGAATTAACAGTCTTGTATTACATTGAATTAACAGTCTTGTATTACATTGAATTAACAGTCTTGTATTAAATTGAATTAACAGTCTTGTATTACACTGAATTAACGGTCTTATATTAAATTGAATTAACGGTCTTGTATTAAATTGAATTAACGGTCTTGTATTACACTGAATTAACAGTCTTGTATTAAATTGAATTAACAGTCTTGTATTACACTGAATTAACAGTCTTGTATTAAATTGAATTAACGGTCTTGTATTAAATTGAATTAACAGTCTTATATTAAATTGAATTAACGGTCTTGTATTAAATTGAATTAATGGTCTTGTATTCAATGGAATTAACGGTCTTGTATTAAATTGAATTAACGGTCTTGTATTCAATGGAATTAACGGTCTTGTATTGAATCGAATTAACGGTCTTGTATTCAATTGAATTAACGATCTTGTTTTAAATTGAATTAACGGTCTTGTACTAAACTGAATTAACACTCTTGAATTAAATTGAATTAACGGTCTTGTATTCAATCGAATTAACAGTCTTGTTTTCAATTGAATTAACAGTCTTGTATTATATTGAATTAACAGTCTTATATTAAATTGAATTAATGGTCTTGTATTAAATTGAATTAACAGACTTGTATTAAATTGAATTAACGGTCTTGTTTTAAACTGAATTAACAGTTTTGTGTTAAATTGATTTAACAGTCTTGTATTACATTGAATTAACAGTCTTGTATTCAATTGAATTAACAGTTTTGTATTAAATTGAATTAACAGTCTTGTATTAAATTGAATTAACAGTCTTGTATTACATTGAATTGACGGTCTTGTATTAAATCGAATTAACGGTCTTGTATTCAATTGAATTAACGGTCTTGTTTTAAATTGAATTAACAGTCTTGTATTACATTGAATTAACGGTCTTGTATTAAATTGAATTAACGGTCTTGTATTAAATTGAATTAACAGTCTTATATTAAATTGAATTAACAGTCTTGTATTACATTGAATTAACAGTCTTGTATTAAATTGAATTAACAGTCTTGTATTACATTGAATTAACGGTCTTGTATTAAATTGAATTAACAGTCTTGTATTACATTGAATTAACAGTCTTGTATTAAATTGAATTAACAGTCTTGTATTACATTGAATTAACAGTCTTGTATTAAAATGAATTAACAGTTTTGTATTAAATTGAATTAACAGTCTTGTATTACATTGAATTAACAGTCTTGTATTACATAGAATTAACAGTCTTGTATTAATTTGAATTCACAATCTTGTATTAAATCGAATTAACAATCTTGTATTAAATTGAATTAACAGTCTTGTATTAAATTGAATTAACAGTCTTGTATTACATTGAATTAACAGTCTTGTATTAAAATGAATTAACAGTTTTGTATTAAATTGAATTAACAGCCTTGTATTAAATTGAATTAACAGTCTTGTATTACATAGAATTAACAGTCTTGTATTAAATTGAATTAACGGTCTTGTATTAAATTGAATTAACAGTCTTGTATTACATTGAATTAACAGTCTTGTATTAAAATGAATTAACAGTTTTGTATTAAATTGAATTAACAGCCTTGTATTAAATTGAATTAACAGTCTTGTATTAACAGTCTTGTATTAAACTGAATTAGTAGTCTTCTATAATTTGAATACACATCGCGTAATAAATTAAATTAACTACAGAGTTTCATTCCCGGTTCTCGTTTTTTAAGCAGTCAAGAGTTTTCGTTTCTGAATATCAGTGCCGATACCCCGGATTTTCATAGGACAGAACAGGAAATCAAAGGATGCGTTCCGCAACCACTGATTGCCGATTCTAGTCTATCAACTTCAAGGGCAATAAGGCTGATTTTTAGAATCGGTAACCAGAAAATTGAAGTTCGCGAGTTAAAACCGTAGCTCCAACGGCGAAGCTGGTCTCGGAAGAAGGTGATATTAGCCGTAACTTCATAAACTGTAATATGAAATTATTGGCACAATGGTTCGTGAGTTTCAGAGTATCGTGATTGACTTTCACAACTGTGAGTTACTGCGCCGCGAAATCCCCTTTTCCGGGATTAAACCTTAGTTTGAAACTACCAATCACCCCAGGATTTACGCCCGCATCTAAATATCATTCGTTGCGTATCGTGAAGTTGCATGTCAACGGTCGTTTTCTCTTTACCCTAAGTTTTTAATTTTATTAATACCTGATTTACCATTTACTTAACAGGAGAGGCAGACGACACTTACAAACAAAATTCTTGAATAACTCATTTTTTTCATTTTTTGCGTCCATAACATAGCTTATGACCCCTCTTTGGAACGAGCGAGCTCGTTCCACCAATGGAGTGTCGAACGCTCTGTTTTTGAGACCACAAATGAAAAAATAGTGAAAATTGAATGACAATTTTTGTTAATAGTGCTGGTCGTTTTTTACGTTGCGTTGGACAAAGGGTTAACCTTTCATCCAAAAGAATGAGGAGACACACTTGCAAATATATATATATATATATTTTTGGGGGGGCACCCAAAATATCACTTAAGACCCTTCAATGAAACTTGTGCAATGGTCATAAGCAAAGTTATGGAGGCATGTTTTGAATGGCGATTTTTGTGGGTGGCAGGGATACGACGCTAACGTTAGGCAAAACGTATATAAAGGTTTAAAGCTATGTTCAACCTTCAACAATGTATTCTAAATGGGGGCTTTTGGATTAATAAAACATATAATTGGCAATTCTGGCGTCGCGTGGAAGAACATGCGGCAAATTGGCACGGCTGCCTTCCGATCATTCTTGGGGTGTTCTTTTTTCTGCATGGCTGGGAGACTCTCTTTGGAGTCATGTTTGTTTTTGTTTTGAGGTGATGCATTGTCGTTGTCTGTTGATCTTCATGTTGTTAGTAGTGGGGAAGATAATGAAGTTGCTGGCGTGTTGGAGGGAGAGCGAGCTTATTGCATTCCACTCGGTTTTAAAACAACTCCTTGTGGAGTCACCAAGCCCGACGACGAACAGCCGGGCTTTATGGGACGAAAGATTAAATAGATATCAATAATTGGGAGAAGAAGTTCGAGTTAGGTATGGTAGGACCAACCGTCTCCAACCCGGGGGAGTCGGTAAAAAATAGAAGTCCGTCACAGTTAGATTGGGATAGCCTTTAGGGTAAGAATGAAAATGAAAGATAAAAACACAGAGGAAAATTTTAAAAATCCGTCTGCACCTCCCTTATAACAGTTCTTAGGAGAAATTAAGTGTCGTCACTTAAGAAACCATTATTTATTTATTTATTTATTTATTTATTTATTTATTTATTTATTTATTTATTTATTTATTTATTTATTTATTTATTTATTGGAGTTTTCGACAGACACGATCACCTCGTGGCGGACAGTTTTACGGGAGGAGGACGCCGGAGTACCAGGAGAGAACCACCAAGCAATGGCGAGCAGCTGTCAGACTCCCCAGCGTACTAACTCCACACAAGCAGGGTTAGCATTTGTTGAAGACAGGTGCACCATCGATGGGCATTACGCCTCAGTACACAGCACCACCGTGCCCCAACGTGGGCAATCAGGACTAAGTACTTTGCCCAAGGACACAAGGCAGTAACCCCTGGTGGGGATCGAACAGTGGACCTCTCGGTTTCAAGTTCAGTGCTATAAACACTGAGCCACCGCGTTCCCACGGCAAAGATTAACCACCAGGAAACACACAAAACGACACACGTGTGTGAATGGGTTAATCGATATGGCTCGAGTGCCCGTGCGGAAGGATAGAACGAGAGGCCACAGGCCTCGAGTTTTATCCTCCGCGATAATCGATATGGCACGAGTGCCAGCGCGGAAGGATAGAACGAGAGGCCACAGGCCTCGAGTTTTATCCTCCGCGATGGCACAAGTGCCATATCGATTAACCCATTCACCCGCGTGTGTCGTTCTGTGTTTATAACCCGGGGAGTCGGTAAAAAATAGAAGTCCGTCACAGTTAGATTGGGATAGCCTTTAGGGTAAGAATGAAAATGAAAGATAAAAACACAGAGGAAAATTTTAAAAATCCGTCTGCACCTCCCTTATAACAGTTCTTAGGAGCAATTAAGTGTCGTCACTTAAGAAACCATTATTTATTTATTTATTTATTTATTTATTTATTTATTTATTTATTTATTTATTTATTTATTTATTTATTTATTTATTTATTTATTTATTGGAGTTTTCGACAGACTCGATCACCTCGTGGCGGACAGTTTTACGGGAGGAGGACGCCGGAGTACCAGGAGAGAACCACCAAGCAATGGCGAGCAGCTGTCAGACTCCCCAGCGTACTAACTCCACACAAGCAGGGTTAGCATTTGTTGAAGACAGGTGCACCATCGATGGGCATTACGCCTGAGTACACAGCACCACCGTGCCCCAACGTGGGCAATCAGGACTAAGTACTTTGCCCAAGGACACAAGGCAGTAACCCCTGGTGGGGATCGAACAGTGGACCTCTCGGTTTCAAGTTCAGTGCTATAAACACTGAGCCACCGCGTTCCCACGGCAAAGATTAACCACCAGGAAACACACAGAACGACACACGTGTGTGAATGGGTTAATCGATATGGCACGAGTGCCCGTGCGGAAGGATAGAACGAGAGGCCACAGGCCTCGAGTTTTATCCTCCGCGATAATCGATATGGCACGAGTGCCAGCGCGGAAGGATAGAACGAGAGGCCACAGGCCTCGAGTTTTATCCTCCGCGATGGCACAAGTGCCATATCGATTAACCCATTCACCCGCGTGTGTCGTTCTGTGTTTATAACCCGGGCAGTCGGTAAAAAATAGAAGTCTGTCACAGTTAGATTGGGATAGCCTTTAGGGTAAGAATGAAAATGAAAGATAAAAACACAGAGGAAAATTTTAAAAATCCGTCTGCACCTCCCTTATAACAGTTCTTAGGAGCAATTAAGTGTCGTCACTTAAGAAACCATTATTTATTTATTTATTTATTTATTTATTTATTTATTTATTTATTTATTTATTTATTTATTTATTTATTTATTGGAGTTTTCGACAGACACGATCACCTCGTGGCGGACAGTTTTACGGGAGGAGGACGCCGGAGTACCAGGAGAGAACCACCAAGCAATGGCGAGCAGCTGTCAGACTCCCCAGCGTACTAACTCCACACAAGCAGGGTTAGCATTTGTTGAAGACAGGTGCACCATCGATGGGCATTACGCCTCAGTACACAGCACCACCGTGCCCCAACGTGGGCAATCAGGATTAAGTACTTTGCCCAAGGACACAAGGCAGTAACCCCTGGTGGGGATCGAACAGTGGACCTCTCGGTTTCAAGTTCAGTGCTATAAACACTGAGCCACCGCGTTCCCACGGCAAAGATTAACCACCAGGAAACACACAGAAGGACACACGTTAGTGAATGGGTTAATCGATATGGCACGAGTGCCAGTGCGGAAGGATAGAACGAGAGGCCACAGGCCTCGAGTTTTATCCTCCGCGATAATCGATATGACACGAGTGCCAGCGCGGAAGGATAGAACGAGAGGCCACAGGCCCCGAGTTTTATCCTCCGCGATGGCACAAGTGCCATATCGATTAACCCATTCACCCGCGTGTGTCGTTCTGTGTTTATTACACGCCTTGACGTCTATAAAACAATTATTGGAAGGACACTCGGCAACTCATTTGACAATTATTAACACCGACAACACATTTTATCGCCAACCAAATTTGCGAGGGGAACCCGTGTTAATATTTCGTTCCTTGGGTTGCAATGTGTTCTATGTGCCTACTGGCACATAGAACACATTGGAACTCAGGGGACGATTTTCCGCTACCGCTAGCGATTCAAATTGTAATCGTATTGCACGATTTGCAGAAAATTCCAGTAAAATTTCGCGTCTATTTAAAAATAGTCCGTCAACGAATTTCCGTTTTTTATTTTCCGCACGGTTTACTGTTGCTGTAGATGGGGATTTCATGGAACAGGCGTGTAATAAACTGACGTAGGTGCACTCTAAAATCAGTTGGGTTAACATTAACCCAAATCAACTAGGTTGAGTTAAGATCAACCCTATATTAACTGGCTTTAGGGTGTGTGAAAATCCTCTTTGAGACAATCAGTTTCATAATCAGCAGATTAATTAATTAAATTAATTGATAAGACACATATCAATAATTTGTATAACCTGAATAACATCTTTTCTTTAAATTGATGGGATTTTTTTCATTTGTTTAACCCTTTACCTAACACAAAAAGCATACGACACTTGCAAATAAAATTCTTGAAGCACTAATTTTTGTGACTTTTTGCGTCAAAAACTTAGCTCGTTGAGCTCATTCCAGTGAGGGTCTTAAGGTATGTTTTTTGTGACAAAAAATGAAAAAGTTATTAAAAATTGAATGGTGAATTTTGTGAATAGCACTCTCTGATTTTGGCTGTTACGTTGGTTAAAGGGTTTAGCATACTGAATTGGATAAATCCCTGGTTGCGCTATGGGGAAAATTGAAGGCTTGTGATCCCTTTTGGAACTAGCTTGTCGGGTTTATTCCAGTGTGGGGTATAAGCTATGTATTGAGGCAAAACAAACCCCAAAATGTCAATAGATTTATTTTTCAGGTGCCGTCTGCTAGTCGTGTTAGATAAAAAAAAAAAAAAGCTGAGGAAACGGGGCTGAAGAGATTACATCAGCGCACTCGTCCTATCGGATATTCCATTGATGAATTCGCTTGTGTCAGTCTTTTAGTCTGTATGAAACAGACAGACTGTTGTTTTGTATGGTTTCGTTTCTTTTTAGTCTGTGTGGAACACACAGACTATTGTTTTTGTACGGTTTCTTTTTTCTTTCTTTTTTCTTGTTTTTCTTCTTCTTCTTCTTCTTTTTTATTCGCTTGTCTTCTGTCTTCTAAGCACTTCATTGTTCGTACGATAACTCGACACGAATTGTCCTATCTCGTTGATTTTTGGCATACGGACAGATAGTCATATGGTCTCGGCACCCTCTGTTTTTCAAGTCGCTAGAGCCCTTGAGTATGGCCCAGTCGGCCATAGGGTTTTCACAGCTTCCAATTTACTGATACAGTAAATTATCCCAAGCAATACTGTGTTATATTATAGACACTAGAGACAATGTAAACATCAGTGGAGTTGGCTGTCAAACATTGAATGTAATCTTGTTATTATAATCAGATATAAGTTCCTCGAACTAAGTTGAGAGGAACCCTTTGCTTTGCAAGGAAATAAAGTATAAATGATTCAGTTAAATGCTTTTAATCCTCTCAAAACTTCAATGTGGAATCCAAAGATTTTATTTCAGTGGGAATAATGTTAACCCTTTCCATACTCACATTACTGCACTAAACATCATTCAAATAAGTGGCAGTGCAAAAAATGTGCATTTCGGATTCCTTGGTCGAACCCTTTTAATACTGTGCACATTTGTGTTTTTTGTGGTTTCTTGGAAAAATTGATCTGATTCTTGTATGAAAAGCTTTAAATACTATTAACCACTTCATCTCCATTGCCCGTGTGTGGGCACGATGACGCCGTGTACTAAGGCGTACTGCACGTCGATGGTACACATGTCTTCAACCAATCTAACCCTGCCTGTGGTGCAGTGCGGAGTTACGATGTTGGGGAGCTGGCAGCTGCACGTCGTTGCTCGGTGGTTCTCTCCGGGTACTCCGGCTTCCTCCACCCGTAAAACTGTCACGGTCATGATTAGCCATTGTGCATAAATATGTGACCTTAAACATCAATAAATAAATAAATAAATACTATTAACGGAAACTTATTTCTGATTTCTTTAAAAATATTTCACTCCCAAAAATAAGCCTCCATAAATTCTCTTTCTATTTTGTTTATTTCTGATGCAGTAAATTCTGTTTCTCTAGTTTATTTCTTTACTGTTATTCTTCTGTTCTGCCATCTTCTCTCCACTTTCTTGTCCACACGGTAACTCGAATACAAATATTCCTATCTCGCTGCTTTCTGGTACACTGATAGACAGTCACGGATTCTTGGCCATCCATATCTTTCAGGTTCTTGGGGCATTTGGTTTGTCTCTAGGGATTGTTTTGAAAGTGGACGACGCTCATATCTGAGGCATGGTACGCCCTTGGAACCAAATATGGGTCAAGGTCACTGAGTTCACCAAGGTGTCACTCAGTGCATTTTTTAGAATTGCTGGAAATCGCATTTATGACTCCCCCAAAGCATTCCCGATTTCATACATGTATGTACAGTACGTGGAGAGTGGATTGTTACTAAATCACCCACGGAGTGGCGTTATCACCCAAGCTATAACTTTCAAATTTTGTACATATCGACAAAAAACACAAGCAATGTTTCAGCCAATGGACCTCCGGGTTTAACCCGGAGGTCCATTGGCCGAAACTTTGCTGGTGCTGGTTATGCTTTGCAACAAATTTGCAATTGTTGCTCGGGTGGAATCTCCACTCTGCGGTTGATTTAGTGATAATACACTCTCCACGTACTGTATACACTCAAAAATGTGGGCGGGGCCAAACACTTTGAATGTGGGTCACGCTCATATCCCAAGAGTAATATTACCTATGGGCCTGGGTCCGACACCAAATGTGTCAAAATTCTAGTGTTCAACCGATTACCAAAAATGGTCGCTTACCGATTACCGGTTATTTGAGCTCTCAATCAGCCGATTCTGATGCCGATTCCAACAGTAATACCTTTCACTACTAGACAAGTCGAAGCTCGAAACTGAACATTTTTCAGTGTTAACCTTCGATGAGTAGGGTCGCAGTAAAACTACCAGTCGCGCACACCTGGGCAGTAAACGTGGCTCCCAATTCCACGTGTACCACCCAAGTGCGTGCGACTGGTTATTTCACTGCGACCTGAGTCAATGGAGTGCAACCTTCACTTTTGCGGTATGAACTGGCGAATGTCACAAGTACGCTCATTTGTAAGCTTTACATGTTGTTTAACTTGAATATCCCGAAATGGGGCGTCTAGAGAGATTAAGAATACACATTGTGGTTGTTTCTCAACTTTGTTGAATGGTTTCATTGATATCATTTTACGTTGACAATTGAACAATTACAGAAGGTAATAAAATGTGGTTAATGAATCATCACAAAATGCTTGACAACAATCGGCTGAACCGCTGTTCCAGGAGCCATTGTCGTTGTCATACGATTGCCCACAATCGGCCGATTGTGTTGACCGGTTCCGATAATCGGTAGGAACACTACAAAATTCAATGAAGGTTCAAAATATGGGTGAAATTGGCTGAGGTCACCCAGGGCTCATTGAGGGCAGTTTTTAGAATTGCTGGAAATTATGACTCCCTTATGTAATCCCGACGTTAAAACATGTATTTTTACACTGAAAACGATCGGCGGGGGTCAAATAGTCTGAAAGAGGATCATGCTCATATCTCAAGCATGGTATGACCTAGGACCTAGGACCTGGAACCAACACCAAATCAGTCGAATCTGAATGAGGTTCAAAATATGGGTCAATGTTACTGACGTCACCCAGGATCATTGACTGCGTTTTCCATAATTGATCCTACCCCCTCCCCTCCTAATACATTCCCTAAATTCGTGCATGTATTTTTGCACTAAAATGGGTGGGTACAGATATTTTGAAAGTAGATCACGCTCGTATCTCATGTATGGTCTGACCTATGAACTTGGACCAACACCAAATGAGTCAAAACTCGGTAGAGGTTCAAAATATCGCTCAAGATCACACAGGAGTCATTGGGTGCATTTTTAAGAATTGCTGGAATCACATTTTATAACCCCTAATGTATACCTGGAGACTACACACGTATCTCTACACTCAAAAAGGTGGGCGGAGTCTAAAGTATTGAATGTCTCGCTCATATCTGAAGCATGGTATGTCCTGTGGACCTGGGGTGAACACCAAATGAGCTGAAGGTTCAAAATATGGTTTATGTCACCGGGGTCACCCAAGGACCACTGAGTACATTTTTCATAATTTCTGGAAATTGCATTTATAACCCCTAATGCATTCCGGAAGTTCATATATGCATTTCATCGCTCAGGAAATTAGGTGAAATCAAACACTGTGAAAGTAACCCACTTTCCAAATTCTGGGCCCCCGCAAACTTTACGGATCACGGTATAATCTAACGCTAAAAACAGACAGAGCCATAAATTTTGAAAGATGGTTATCCTGATATCTCAAGCACAGTATGATATTATGAACTTGGAAAATCAAGTTGAAACTTTGTGGAAGTTCGAAAGATGGGGGCCAAAATTTTGAAAGGGGGTCAAGTCAACATGTTGATTAAAATACACTTGCATATCATAGACATCGAACTGGGACCAATGCAGGGGTGGAGCATTCCCTCAGTGCAGAATTGTGTTGTTTGTTTCAGTTTTTGGTGGGGGGGGGGGGGTGCAAATCATTTCTGTTTTTGTATGAAACTCTTCAAACATAATACACAGCTACATGTATGTATTTCTGATTTCTTTATTACACGACTGTTTCATGTAATCCCCATCCACATCAACACTAAACCGTGCGGAAAATGAAAATCTATTCCGCACCAGTGTGCGGAACGGAAATCATTGAGGGACTATTTTTAAATAGAAGCGAAATTTCACTTAAATTTTCTACAAATCGTGCAATGCAATTAAAATTTGCTCGCTAGCGATAGCTGAAAATCGTCACCTGAACTCCAGTATTCTGTGTGCCATTAGGCACATAGAACACATTTGAGCTCATGGGACGAAATAGTAACACGTGTTCTCCTCTCAAATTTGGTTGAAGATAAAATGTGTTGTTTTTGCTGATAGTTGTCAAATTAATTGCTGAGTGTCCTTCTAATAATTGGTTTTATAGACGGAAGGAGTGTAATAAACACAAAACGACACACGCGTGTGAATGGGTTAATCGACGTGGCACTTGTGCCATCGCGGAAGGATAAAACTCGAGGCCTGTGGCCTCTCGCTTCATTCTTCCGCGCTGGCACTCGTGCCATATCGATTAACCCATTCACACGCGTGTGTCGTTCTGTGTATTTACTGTCTCTTTCAAATGCCTTTATGGAACATGTTAAATGGTGTGCTTAGAAGTTATTTCCGGTTTCTTGAAAAAAATTGTCTGATTGCTGTATGAACGTCTTGAAATGCTGTTTACAAAACCCATTTCGGAATTTTTTTAAAGATATTTTAATCCCGAAAATAAGTCTCCATAAATTCTCTTTCTGTATAGTTTAATTCTGATGCTTTCCTCTTTTTAACACGGACTCGAATTTACTGATCACAGTACATTTTATTTCTCCAGTTGTATTTTATTTTTACTATTTTTCTCTCCGATGTTCAAACGTTTTATCTTATAATCAACATGTATTTTGTCTGTATTAACTCCGCAACTGTCGTGTATCCGACCCCCTGATACAGATGTTTGTATCAGAGGGTCGGATACAAGCACGTTCCTTTCACGTGAGCTCCATGTTTTTATTCTTTTTATTCCATTTTTTTATTTATCCGTACGAATAAATAGTTCGTTATATATATATTAGTCTACATTCTTGACTTATCCCCAATATATTGTAAGATAAAATGATTATTACCATTATGTGGATGTACAAAATATGTATCCGAGTCTCGCGCCGGGTTCTAAGGGTAGATCACGACTCGTCTTCGACTCGTCATGATCTGCCCTTAGAACCCGGGGCTCGACTCGGATACATATTTTGTACATCCACATAATGGTAATAATCTCTATGTCTTACGAGATTGGTATACTTTACAGTAATTGGAACAAGGAACCAGATAACGACGACAACCAAGACTGCTGCGCCATAAATATACAGGCAAAATTCAGTGATGAACAATGTAGCAGACGACTGGGATTTATTTGTGAAATTGGCAGACCATCAAGTAAGATAAATTTTTAACCAACCCATTTAACCAATGTGTATATTAATTACGTGAATTTATTTATTTATGGTTTTTTTTTGCCGATTTTCTAGGAATGTGAATGGTATTTTCGTAATTTCCTCCATTTAGATGGTTAACCTTCACAAAACATATTAATACTTTGCTAAGGTCATTTGTATATGCCTGCGTTTTAACCACAGTTACTGGAAGTTGTGGCTGCAACCACTTTTTCACCGATAACAATGAATGCACCGAGTCAGTTCTGACCCCATGTTACACATACAGTAGTCTATATTCATTTGTGAATTCGTTCATTGAACAAAGATTCATCAACACAGTTTTCTTGTACAGCTATCCACAAGGTGTTTAACTTCATGTTTATCATAAATTAATAATCAAATCATCATTCTACGTCTTCTTTATTTGATAAAAAAACCTCCGTTCGACGTTTTTGCCCGCGACTCGACGCCATTGGAACAACAATGATGACGTGACATTTCGTTGCTAGGTTGTACAAAAGTTAACCCGGAAAACGAAACTACACACTGGCACTCTCCAATAAATGGTAATAAAACAATTATTTATGGAGAACATCTTGCTCAACTAAGGCTTCCTTTGCTGGTAGCATGGAATCTTTGAAAAAAATACTCTATTGGAAATCATCTTTGAAAAATAATGTTGCACTCTACCAGTTAAAAATTAAGCTATATAGTTTCACAAGAAGGCTCTATTACAAATAACGTCTCTCGGTTTTCACAGAGAACCAGTCCCGACCACATATCTCCACAAGTTCTGAGGTTTCGTTTCCTATTAAAAGGTCATATCCGAGGTTATTGAATATCCTCAGCCAAATGGTTATTTTGAGCCATAGTTTTATTTTGTGGTCGTGTGGATTTAATAAATAATACTCATTGATGGTGATATGGTCAAACTAATCTGTTGATGGTCTTGATTCAAACTGTGTACTGTCAAGTGCATTTCAGTTGGGGGTCAAGGTCACACAGGAGAGTTCAATGACTAGCCCAGAACTGTTTGGGACCAGACAATTTGAAGGTTAGAAATGAGACAATGTTTGTGTAAATTTGTTTTGAGGAAGCCTTATGAAAAAATGAATAAGAAACCCATTTGTTTTTTATTTGTCAGAATGATCATCTTATACTGTAAACTCCTCAGTGGAGGAATGGGGAATTCATATAACACAGTTTTATCATTATCGATGCACGAAAATTGGAAATTTATCCCCAAAATGAGAAGATTTTGAGCCATTTTTTTAGCCATCAACTGTGTCATTCAGCTGAGTTTATTTGAGTGATATTTTAAGATTTTTTATTGTGTGCAGTTACCTCCAGAAAAGGCCATATTCAGAGCTTTCAGAAACTGTATACATTGTGAGTATTGTGAATAGGACAGGTAATGTGAATGCGAAATATCCTCGGCTGTGTTAATGAGAAGCCGTGAATTTCTTGAAAAACCAACGTTTTCACGTGAATAACTGTAACGAGACCTGAAACCATCAATCAAATTATGTTGGGAATTCGACGCTGTTTTGACCTGGAACCAGTCTAGCCCTTAAATAGTCCATCTCCTATGTGGTAGATTAAATCGTCTGGAATATTTAGGTTGGTAAGAAAAGAAACCTAGCCTAATAGTACAATACTGTTATAAAATGTTTGTGAATTAAATACTCATGAAGAAAAGACTCCACGGCCGTAGTGTTTATCATTACACTCCGTAGTTTCACCAATTATGTTAATGTCTTGATGTTTTCAAGGCAAAATAAATATTTATTGATTGGAATATTTATAACTGGGGAACGAAAGAATATCCCTATATCTTTTGATTAAAATGACATCACATTAAATTGACGGTAGTCTGCGCGCAAACTCCATCAAATGTGGGCAAACAAAACGTCCCATAACAGCGTCGGATTCCTCACGAAATTAGACTAGAAGCCTAAGAGTTTGATCAAGCCATTCCCATCTGACGCTACATGGCCAATTGTAGTTTGCGTAAGATGAAGTGCTGCCATGCGACACTCCGGGCAGACATATGGGGTTTAGGTGGCTATTTGTTGGTAGAAATGGGGTAAGGTGACTACCGCAATTTATGTGACTAGTCACATAGTTAAATGCCATTATTCTAGGGTGGGGGTTTAGAGTCGGGGTGGGGTGGGGTTAGGGTCAGTAAAGGGTATGGTTAGGGTTTGGTAAAACCCCAAAACATTTTCACCCAAAAACTTGTTTTAATACGATGGACATGCATTTTAGTTAAAATAGACTAGGAATATTTGAATTTTCATTAGTCTACTAGGGTGGGGTTTAGAATTGGGGGTGGGTGGGGGGGGTACGGTTAGGGTCAGTAAAGGGTAGGGTCAAGCTTTGCTACCACCCCAAAAATTGTCCCCAAAATCACTTGTTTTAATATATTGGACATGCATTTTATTGTAGTCCCATAAAAATAGCCACATAGCTACCACTTGTTAGAATGTCCGTTGAGACAGACAGCTTTTAGAAATAGTCCGTAAGTGAGAATTGGTAAACACTGCAGTATTGTGAAGCCTGATATAGTTGACATATCGTCGCCTGGGTGCTAGAATGTCCTATGTCCCCAATGGGACATAGGACATTCTAGCACTCAGTTGACGATATAACTACTTTGTATGACACCTTGAGTTACGTAACGACCATATCCGACCAGCGCTGTTCACAAAACATCGCCATTTAAAGTTAAAGTTGTTTTCTTTTTCTTCCATTTTTACGCAGAATTATAGCTTATGGCCCTTAATTGGAACGGGTTAGTCGATTGGGAAGTTAATCATTAAAATAATTAACAACGACTCACTGACTTTCTGGAAAGTAATAACTTGAAAAGTGAGAAGCAGCTCAGCTTCAGGAAATATAGAAGTACACCGAATGATGCATTCATTTTAAAGACAATAATTAACAAATAACGGAAGGATAAACAAAAACACTTTTAGCTGATTTCATAGACTTTCGCAAGACATTTGATGGGGTCGATCGCTCTGTTTTGTTTGATAAATTCAAACAAAAGTATTGGTATCTGTCGAGACACCTTCTAACCTCTAGTTTCTATGTATATCTCGAGTGCATATAGTACATAGACGCGGGTGGGTATTGTTCTCCCAAACGATCAACTGCTGGTGTCAGACAAGGGTGTATAATTTCACCCGCACACTTCAAAATCTGTACTGGCGATATTGTAAAGCATTTGAGAAATCATGTGTAGCAATATGCATCTGAAGCGAATCCCTCAATCACTTTATTTGCAGACGACCTAGTTCTTTTCTCTGCGTCAGCAGCAGGGCTAAATAACTGTCTGTTCAGTTTAGAAAACTATGAACACAGAAATACGTTAGCCGTCAATATAGAGCTCGTTCCAATGAGAGGTCATAAGCTATGTTTTTGAGATAAAAAAAAATGCAAAAATAATGAATATTGAACGGTGATGTTTGTGAATAACGCTGCCCGGTTTTGGCCGTTACTTTGGGTAAATCGTTAAAGAAAGACTCTATCTTCTCTTCATGTCGCTACATCGGCATCATATGTTCTCCATTGATTTGAGGATCAAATTATTCAATCAACTGGTCACGCTCATTATTTTATATTGGTGTGAATTATGGCCGTCCGATATCAAGTTGAACAGCTGAGCTGCAAATCCGTGTGAAGTCACCCACTTGAAATTTTGTAAATATTCTTTGGCACGAACCGAATGTTTTCTTTGTTTTCGAACCATGCAGTAGGCGTAGAACTTGGTAGATCCTCATCAGCTCATGAGGTATTTTTCGCGTTTTCAAATACATTACAAAAGTGTCCGAGGCAGACAGCCAATCATTGATATATAAAGTAGCTTCAACATATTGCGAGTACATAATTCCAGAAAGCAAATCGATTGAGTTGAAAATACCAAAAATGTGTCAAGCCACCAATGCTCATATATCGCTCAAACAAGTGATTGCTGTCCTCAATCAACTGAAAATTGACCATAAACATGAATTTAAACGAGAAATCTTTGATGACGAGAAAGTTGATGGTAAGAACATATACGAATATATGGAAAATTCAAAGAAACATATATTGGTCCTTCCTGACTGAAATAAAAAAAAATAAGATTTCTCGCCCTTTGTCCACTAAATTGCGAATTAGTAACCATATATTTGAAATTGAGAAGGGACGCACAAACAACCCAAAATGCCCGGAACAAAACTGAGAATATGTGAAAAATATGTTCCAAGCGCGGTTGAATCTGAGGAGTATTTCCTAATGTGAGGCCTGGCATATAATTTCACACGGGAACATTTCTTCAATAAAATTAGTAATAAAAAACAGAGTTTAGCTCTTTACCCAACGAATCGGCAGCACCCACCCGCGTAATATGCAAATTCAGCAGTTGAAAAAATATTATTTTTCAAACAATTTCAACAAAACCATATCATGTGACCCCTCGTTGGAACGAGCTCGTCGGGCTCGTTCCAACGAGGGGTCACATGATATGGTTTTGTTGAAATTTTTTGAAATATTTCAAAAAATAATATATTAAAATAATAAATTTTGATATCGTTTGCGTTGGGTAAAGGGTTAGACACATGACAGGCATGGAAATAAATGTCTTTTATCGTTATCCGTTGG
Organism: Pictodentalium vernedei; assembly: GCA_031216915.1. Lineage (NCBI taxonomy): Eukaryota > Metazoa > Mollusca > Scaphopoda > Dentaliida > Dentaliidae > Pictodentalium > Pictodentalium vernedei. The sequence continues at coordinate 68,770,573 of CM062292.1, read as the reverse complement.
CAGATTACGATATATAGCTTGATAGTAATCCATAGGGAAAATTGTGTTGTGGTACTTCGCCTCCACCTTTCACTACGCCAGTCATGCTTTTTACGTCTTAACGGGATTTCCGCCAATATAAATATCAACAACTAACGCGCTATCTCATCAAAGCGCGATCGTACGGCAGCGTAGAACCGCCAAACTCACTTTAGTTAGTATCTTGTTTAAGCTATCTTGTTTAACCAAGAGAGTTATCATGTTTAAACAAGATACTATTTTGTTTGAACAAGATAGTTATCCTGTTTAAACAACATAATTATCTTATTTAAACAAGATAATTTTGACCAATCGTAAATAGAATGTATGAAACGAGCAATTGTATTGGTTGGCCATGTTTCTGTGAAACCTTTACTTAAATTCTTGTTCAATATATAATTTCATATTATGTGGTACTAATGGAACCGGCTAAGGTAGTCGGTCTCTTTGATACACATATTTATATGGTTTTATATTTTTAAGAAGTATCGCACGAAACAAAAAAAACCGCTTCTGGTATTCCTTAAAATATCTCGCCGCGGCGAGATAAAATTTTGCGCCGGCAAGACAAATACTGACAGCCAACTGTCCGTTCTTGATAACTCTCTCGAAACGGTGGCTTAACAGCCCAACCTTTTTTTTTTTTTGGGGGGGGGGGGGGGGCTCGGAAGGTTCGGGTTCCCCACTTTTCCCTAGGGGCCCCCAAAATCAAACTTCAAGTTACCATCTGACAGTGATTTTCCCTCCCAGTATCACACCGCAAACGGCATACAACAATACACACCATGTCAGGTGGTGTAGAAATGCTCAGATATCGCTCCCAGGGCGTCCAAATATGACATTTTTTCCGGGGTGATCCCCCAGACCCCCCCCCCTCCCCCATAAACGGGAAGGGACACCCTCCTCCCTAGTTCAGCCACTACGTTCAGATCGCTGAACTACCTCCTCCCCTATCCTCCTCTAGCTCAGGCCTGCGGCGTTCGGGAGATGCCTTCGGCATCTCGACCTTGCCCCACCCCCCATCTTACTTAGACCCCCCCCCCCCACCCTAAACGAAATCCTGGCGCGTCACTGACTGATAGTGCGTTCGTGTATTCTACAACTGACGTAACCAACGCGTAACCTCAACGGTCGTTTGCGAATTATTTCCAGGCCTGTATGAGTGAATAGAAAAAATGCTTATCCCTTTACCCAATGTAAACGGGTAACCGTAATTCACAAAAATCACAATACAGTTTCCATTATTTTTTGTCTCTAAAACATAGGTTATGACTCCTCGTTGGGACGAGCTCATTGAACTCGTTCCAGTGAGGGGTCATAGGCTGTTTTCTATGCAAAAAAATGAATAAAATAAGTTTTTTTAAGAATTTTGTAGGCAAGTGTTGTCTCCCTTTTGTATTTGGAAATGGCTTAAGTGTCATGCGTAATGACAACCGTAATGTGTGCAGTATCATCTGTAACCTGGTATGTAAACTAACTGAAGAGGGAATTAGCGCTCCTGATATAGCCAAGTTATTTGTTTTTCGCATATACATTGTTACGTACATTTGTATTATATATTTTGTATCTCTTATGAACGTGATTTGATATCAGACTTTGTGGGTGTTATTGTCAATAAATTATTTTATCTTAAGCTGTGTTTCAGAGGCAAAATTTGAAAATTTTCAGCTTTATTATTATTATTATTATTATTATTATTATTATTATTATTATTATTATTATTATTAAAATCAACACATGAAGATTTTGAAACATCGAAAATTGATCATTCCTGCATGAGATCTGATTTAATGTTAGGAGAGTGTGAATTGCTCAGAGTGCTAAGCTTGAGCATTTGTTTAGCACATATTCAATTCCCAGAAGAATACCAAATAATAATAACAACCTGATAATTCTATCATAAATGTGTTGGCATTTCAGTTACTAGAATCAATTTTATGCCCCTTTTCAGGGCTTCATTTTCAAAATGTTTCTCGGTAGTGAATTGCCAACTAGGGGAGGGGCCGGGAGGGGGGAAACTCCCTGCCGGTCCCTCCCCTAGTTGGAAATTGCCTTATGGAAAAAGTGCGTTCCAATACCTAGATTGCAGAAAATCCATTCCCTTCACAGTCTGTAGATGGATTAGGTGTACATTTGTTGCTCTGATTATAAATCTCTGGTTGTGAATGTGTCAAGCCAAGAGTTGGCATCTGTTCTGGGGGTAGGGGTATAAACAGAGTTTATGCTACTCTCCGCTGTTGTCTCTCCGTATTCACTCTGCTCTGCCCGCATGTGTGTGTTTGTAGCTGTAGGGGTAGGGTCGAGCCACGAGCAGCACCCAGCAGTCTTGCTGGTATCTGTTTTGGGGTGAGGCGGATAACAGAGTTTATGTATAGCTTATCGCTATTCCGCATCCGTATCCACTCTTGTTTGGCTGCATATGTGTATTTGTAGTTGTTCTGGAGTCAGTGTTGTCGGAGAGAACGTAAAAAAGTGATTTTGCAGTGTGATAATAATAATAATAATAATAATAATAATAATAATAATAATAATAATAATAATAATAAGCAATGGGTTGCGATGTTCTGTAATCAGGGACATGGCTGGAGGTTTCCGATTTGGGGTGATGGGTAGTGAATTTCCAACTAGGGGAGGGACCGGGAGGGGGATCCTCCCACTAGTTGGAAATTCACTGCCGAGAAACATTTTGAAAATGAAGCCCTGAAAGGGGGCATAAAATTGATTCTAGTAACTGAAATGCCAACACATTTATGATAGAATTATCAGGTTGTTATTATTATTTGGTATTATTCTGGGAATTGAATATGTGCTAAACAAATGCTCAAGCTTAGAACTCTGAGCAGTTCACACTCTCCTAACCTTAAATCAGATCCCATGCAGGAATGATCAATTTTCGATGTTTCATCATTTTGTAACTGTGAATGATAGAATTACCTCAAGATAACGATTTTATATGATGTGATTTTCTTGAAATGCATTTCGAGGATTTTTTTTTAATTACGATAAGTGACGTACTATAGAAATCGCGTTCCGATTGACATCATGCATACTTATGAAGGTCGATATTGCGTACACTGTAGTTGTAAATAGTAACAGTTGGAATTTTTGCTGATTTGAAACCGAGTTGGAATTTTGGGAAGTAACGGAGACACCCCCCCCCCCCCTCCCACACACACACACCTGTCCCCACGTCCCTGTCTGTAATGAGCAGTAATAAGAAGTGTCAATATCTGAAGTGGTTGTGCTAAGTTGAACAAAAGTGAAATAAAAACGCTCCTCTTGATCAAAAAGTTTATGTTTGGACAATAGCCAAAAGGTGTTCCATTTAGATTGCCCAGAATTGTATCTGGAGAATAGGGAGCACGGTGGCTCAGTGGTACACTGTTGGACTTCTATGCTAGAGGTCCCGAGTTCGATCCCCGTCCGGGATGACCCACGTTGTGTCCTTGGGCAAGGCACTTTATCCCGGTTGCCTACATGGGGGGACGATGACGCCGCGTACTAAGGCGTACTGCACGTCGAAGGTGTACATGTCTTTAGCCGCTGTTACCCTGCTTGAGCGGTGCTTGAACAGAGTTGGAATGTTGAGAAGCTGACAGTTGCTCGTCGACGCTAGGTGGTACTCCACGGGTACTCCGACTTCCTCCACAAGTAAAACTTTCACGGTCACGATTAGCCATTGTGCATAAGTATGTGACCTTAAACACCAATAAATAAATAATTAAATAATACTGGACAATATGATGGAGCTTATATTCTATTTTTTATGATTTCAGCTGAAGGTTGTCCATTCGGGTGGATGATTACAGGCACGACGTGCTACTATATAAGTGATCCTAAAAACTACACTCAGATAATAACGTGGGCCCAGGCTAACCAATTTTGCTCTACGTGGGCACCATTCAGTTCATACCCGAAAGCCACAGCACATCTAGTCACTCTCAACAACGCCTATGATACCGTGAGTGTTCATTATTTATTAACAATTAACTTTGCAGGATTATAATACGAGACTTGCAATCATAATTTCTTGAATGAGTAACGTTTTCAGGTTTGTCCCCAATACAGTACGGTCGTCGTGGAAACATCAAAACACACGAGTGGGCAATATTTCCACGCATGAGTTAACCCTTTACCCAACGTAACGGCGGAAAACCGACCAGCGCTATTCTCAAATATCGCCAATTAATTTTCAGTATTTTTTTCATTTTTTTGTCTCAAAAACATAGGTTATGACCCCTCGTTGGAACGAGCTCTTCGAGCTCGTTCCAACGAGGGGTCATAACCTATGTTTATGAGACAAAAAATGAAAAAAAATAGTTACTCAAGAATTTTTTTTGCAAGTGTCGTCTGCTTTTCATGTTAGGTTAAGGGTTAACAGTGAATCTCCTGCAAAAAACAATGGTATCGCCCTCAAATTTTCAATGAAAGAAGCACCGGGTACGACCCGGTACTTCTTTCATTGAATATTTGCAGACAACTACTTATTACTTAGTGAGAAAAGTGCTCATGAGCAACACTTCCCAAGCATGGATTTTGACCATTTCATGGCGGCTGTACTGTTCATATAGAATATACCCATAGCAGCTTGGTGTACCAAATGTTCACCGCGAGTCGTGAAGTGGTGTTAACCGCGAGCCTTTGGCGAGTGGTTAATCCCACTTCACCACGAGTGGTGAACATTTGTTACACTAAGGTGCTTCGGGTATATTTTATTTATACCATGGTATCATATGAAATAAACTCATTTAAAAACGTAATAAATAATGGCTGCTTTCATTTCACCCTTTGCTTGGCGACGAGCGATAAATTTAGACAAATTTGCATTCAGGTCGAGGTCAACAAAGGTCAACAAGTATGTAGTTCCATTGTAGGTGTAAATTTTAACTACTGAAATCCCATTGCTGGCGTGTTCAGCACAAACACACGTGTTCACTATGGTTGGTCTGTAAGCTTAAAGTTTATGTCATAGGCTTTTTATATGTAGTAGAATGGGTAATCATGATATAAATATCTTTTATCTACTCAATGGAACGAGATCGAAGAGCTCCCTCCAATGAGGGGCGATAAGCTATGTTTTGTGGGCAAAAAGTAAAAGAAAATAATGATCTTTGAACTGTGATTTTAGGAGATGGAGCTGGTCCGATAACACCGTTGCGCGAGGTAAAGACATTAGAAAAACAAATAAAGAGTTGTTATGAATCTAATTCACCTTAATCCTTTGAACCCTGAAGGTATCTTCCATGTCAGTTCAATGGAAGCAATTGGAAGAGTCCTAGTCCATATTTATTACTTAGGGGTAGACCAATTAATATTTTATAACAATTGATTGGTCTACCCCACGCTTTATAACTTAGCAGCCATCTTACTAATAGAAAGTAGGGCGTATCATGTTTCTACTTCGCAGCCATCTTACTAAAAGAAAGTATGGCGTATCATGTTTCTGGACCTGAAAAGCGGTCTCTCAGTTTCAAAGAATTAACCATTAACCTCCACTTTCTCCAGGACAGTTATATGAAGAAGTAATAACTGGTGCTTGCTGAATGTGGATCTTTTACAGTTGGTGTTTATGGATGTTAACCCTTTACCTAACATAAAGAACAGACGACACTTGCAAACAAAATTCGTGAATAATTATTTTTTTTCATTTATTTAAAAAAACTAATGAAAATTAATTGGCGATTTTTGTGAATAGCACTACCCGGTTTTTGCCTTTACGTTGGGTAATGGGTTAATGGAATGTGTCTGTGGGCACATGTTCACACCCCATAGGGTCCTGCGAATATTCGTGATTCGATTTGATATCGATACCATACAATTGCTTCGAGATCGATCCCGAATCAGTCTCAAGGTTCGACTTTTTAGAATCTCTCGTACCAACTTCAATTTGTTACATTCCCAACAAAAAATGGGATAAAATTGTCATTAGTAAATTAGGCTCAATTCCTATTAAACTGAGTAATTGACAGTGTTCAATTGTTAGGTAAGTAGTGAATTTTGCCCTGCACATTATCCATAGTTTCAGTTTTTGAAGGCTTAACTTGTTACTATTCACGTTCTTAAGAACGTGAATAGTAACAAGTTAAACCTTCAAAAACTAAAACTATGGATAATAGCCTAGCTGCTTCAGCGACGGTGCTACAGAGAATATTTATTTATTGGTGTTAACTCAGTCGTGTAAGGGTCATCACAGTCTTCCGTAACTTCCTTTTGGTGTAATATGAAATAACTTGTCTTTTAAGATTCGATTCGATATCGATATCAGAGACACGATTTGATTCGAGGTTCGATTCGAAAAAAAAATTTTGATTTACAGATCCCTAACATTCCATCAACTCTCTGGTCGCGATACGTGGAATCCCTTCTACAGTTTGTCTACGACTATATAATGTCATTACTCGTATGTGCTTATGTGCTTCATGTGTTACGCGCACATTTATGCTCAAGCACGTATCAGCACATTCAGAGTGTGTCCAGGTGATGTAAGTGTTGTGGGCACGTCGTGTACACGCTAAAAACTAAAGTGTTAAAAACTACACTTGAAGTGCTGTATTTAACACTTACTAAGTGCTGAACTAGCACTTTGTTCAAGTGTAGATATCCCAGAACTTGACAGGTGTTACAATAATACCACTTGACAAGTGTAATGTCGCGACACTTAAAAGGAAACAACGCAGATGACGCGGATCAGGCTCGAACTCTCGAGCCTGATCCGCGTCATCTGCGTTGTGTCCTTTTAATTATGTACCCACCAAGCACAAATCAAATTATGGACGATTCTGGAAGAACCACCAATGCTAGACACATGGGAAGTGCCATCCATTCAAGTTTCAGATGTCTGACGATTGTAATGTCCAAGTGCTTAAAGCATTGCACTTTGAGTATTAAAATCAAACCCTAAGAGTTAGAATGGGTTTAACACCTTGAAAGTGTCAGTTTTAAAACACTTTAGTTTTTAGTGTGTACCAGCACATAGGCACATGTCATCAAATACCAGGCCCGCATTCCTCGGCTCCCACTTTCAGCACTCTAAGAAGCTACTATACTTCAGCACCCCTTTTCATCGTATCTGCCTAGGTGCTGTATATGTTGTGCACTTATTGTCCTTTAGCACACAAGCACATATCAGAACATACAGAATGTGCTCATTTGTTGCACGCGACGTATATATATTATTAGTCATTGTGTACTGGCACATAGACACACCTGGAAAAATCAAATCAGAATAGGTAGTCCAGGGCAGATAGAAGTCATAACATAGATAGAACAGATCCAGGAATTATGGGATGAGAGCAGCCAGAATAGAGTCTGGGGTAGGCAGTTGGGGCCTCTCGGTCCTATAGCACTTTATCCTACTCAAGTAGGAATGGAAAACGACGATTCTAAGGAGATTCGAACTCGATAAATGGCTGTCAGATTGTTTGTTATCCTCAAAAAACACACCCTTTCTCTTAGAAGCCTTTCCAAGCTCATATCAACCACGTGCTACGACAGGAACCAAGATGGCGACTTGCAGAAGACAAAATGGGCGACGGAAACACGTTTCCCCCAAAGAACGCGCGTTGTGCATGGACTTTGACAGCAATTACCACCATAGTCATGACGTCAGAACATGGCGGCTCACGCGGTATACCACGCCAACCCAATAGGACTAAACTGGGAAATATGACTATGATGTCGCACAAGATCCTCCGACGATATCCCCCATCCCTCGAAGGACACATGCACCACATCTGACAACATCCAAATTATAATAGTATGAATCAGCAGCGTTGTGATCCATTATTGAAACTTATGTAATTGGAATATTATTATCCCTGATGGGGGTGGGTGTGAGATGGGAAAATCTCACCCGAGGGCAAGATATTTGGATCAGATACGAGGCTTGCCGAGTGTCTTGTCCCGATAATTACCCCCCCCCCCCCACCACCACCACCACCACCACCAAAACACTCGGATGTCATCAAAAAGTAATCCAGGGACACATGCAGCTATATCGAACAATTTTGTTGTCCATTTCTGAAAATAAATCCTGATTTGCTTATCGGAAAGAGCGCACAAAAGTTCTGTATATACAACAGGTATATATCACGAAATTAAATCCCAAACGCCGGCAAGTCAGAGGTTAAATATTTGTAGCGAAATGAACATTGGTACATTCCGATTACGTCAGTGAATCGATCGATGTACGCGCTGTGATAGGAATTAAGTTGAGAAACTGAACAAACTGTATACAATATACTGTGATTATTAACATCAATTACAACAAACAACAATACAACACCAACGAAACATAAACAAAAATCACGTGGGTCATGTGAGATAGATATCTTTCTCACATGGCCTTCTCACATGAGACACGCATATCTCGCATAAGAAGTGGGGGAGAATGGAGTTTCCATAGTTAACATTCTAACTAAAAACTTTATCCTGCAGTTATTACAGTTTGAATCGAATATTTTCCTGTGAATATATCGTGTGTTTTCCATTAAATCGCCCTGTAGCCTTGAAAAGAGAAATCATGTTTACTCAATTTTCCAATCTTTGACAATAAGTCTTACACGTGGTGAAATAACTTTTATACCATGATTACCTATTCTACCATATATAAAAAGCCTATGACATAAATTTTAGCTTCACACACCAACCGTTGTGAACACGCCAGCAATGGAATTTCAGTAGTTAAAATTTACACCTATACAGTGGAACCAGGGGTGGCGCCAGGGATTTCTCGACAGGGGGACTGACCTCTCCGACAGGGGGGGGGGGGGGGGGCTATAATATTTGACCTCCCAAACGAAGGAAAATGAGTGAAAATTGGTAAATTGGAGAACCAAAATAGAAGCAAATTGAGTATGTTTGTTGATTATTTAACGTAAACATATAATATGGTCGGGAAATATTTCATCTATAAAGCCAGTTTGACGAACGACATTAAGGAATTTCGTGAGAATCACTATTCTCTATCAAAGTTCCAGTGCTGCACGGGTTCGAGTCCACCCTGCGACACTGGAATATTGACAGAGAATAGTGATTCTCGCGAGTTTCATTGATGTCGTTCGTCAAACTGGTTTTATAGATTAAACAAACAATAATGTCCCGACATTCCAGGGAAATAAAATAAAATAAATCTTAACGTCCTGCACACAACTTGTGCGGACGCCATTGTTGTTTAGATTTCGATAGATTCCAAACTTTTACCATGACGATAACCGATGATTAGGTATGGAAGTAATAGAACGCCAGTTGGATAACAACTATCATAATGCCTTACAAAGAAGACCCATATACCCCGTTCTTGATCGACACAACACGAGATATCTACATTCGATTGTCGGAAATTTCTCGTGAAGTCGGGTTTACGAGACTCTCCGACGGACTGAGTAAAAATCTTCGACCCGGGGGGGGGGGGGGCTGGACCTCTCTGACGGGAGGGGGTTGTAGCCCCCTGCCCCCCCCCCCCCCTTGGCTGGCGCCACCACCGAGTGGAACTACATCCAAGTTGATCTTTGGTGACCTCGCCTTGAATGCAAACTTGTCTAAATTCATCACTCGTCGCCTCGTGAAGAGTGAAATGAAACCGGCAAGTATTTATTACGTTTTTAAATAAGTTTACATCATAAGATACCAAAAAATAACAAACATACGTTGTCTCATGTTAACAAGGCAGTCATAACTCGAAACAGCATTTTATTTATGTTATTAAAATGAAACAGGCCGAGTAATTTGCGCGTTTTCTATTTTGTTTCGGCAATACAATTGCCAGCGGAAGTATCGCTGACCGGTACTCATGTAATCAAAATGATATATTGATTTATTTAACATTTAAACTCTTATTAATCTGACGATCATGGTATAAATAAAATATACCCAAAGTAGCTTGGTGTACCAAATGTTCACCACACGTGGTGAAGTGGTGTTAACCGCGCGCCAAAGGCTCGCGGTTAACATCACTTCACCACGAGTGGTGAACATATGGTACACCAAGCTACTACGGGTACAGTTAAAACTAGAAGTCCTGTCATGAACTATGCGCTTATCTATGCTTAATTGCGCGTTGGAATTGTGCGCTATTGCCATGTCGAATGGCATCTAAAGCACGGCAGGTTCTCCTGGTTACTCATAGCAAACACAGGCAATGTTTCTGAAAAATGGGCCTCCGGGTTACCCGGAGGTCCATTGGCTGAAACATTGCTTGTGCACAGGCCATATGAACAGAATTTGGTTATATAACTATGGTTATAACGCGTAGATTAACTCGCAGATCGACGTGTTATTTGTGCGCATTTTATGACAGGACTTCTAGTTTTAACAGTATATTCTATATGCTTTACATAACGGTAATCAGAAGTTAAAGGCTAATAAATTTTGTTCTATAAATACTGTTGCCCCTCCTTATCCAATACTTGTTTGGGTTGCAGAAATATCAGCATTGCCATAAAAACCCAAGTTTTCAGTAATTTTTTCTTGTTTTCTCTACTCATTTTTCCAAAACAGAACACGTGTGGCTCATTTTGCTTTGCGTACCGTATGTTTTTAACATTCATGGGGCGGCAAATTTTGTGCTATATGTTTTGTTGTCCCGCTATATCCAAAACCTGTTTGGTTTGCACAATTGTTACACCAATCTACTTTGGGTATATTCTATATATAACGTGACCTAATCCACCATGGCCCGGTCCAATGTGACCTTATTACTTTTTTCGTGTTTTTATTCTGTGAGTTCGTAATACATCAGAGGCTAAATGGTGTATATGGTTTCTCCCAGTCGGGAGTTTCGAGTCTTTTATTTAAAACCCAGACATCCCTTTCGATCTATTGATCAGTTGGTGGTTATTCCAGCTGGTTACTCATGTCATTGGCAGAATCTTTATCATCAAAAACATGAAATATATTTTTTCCGTAAAAAAGTTTATTTATGAAATTTTGTTATTTATTTGATATATAATATGCCGTTTGTTTTTGTTGGAGTTTAATGTCTCTATCAACAGGCAGATTCACATCGTGTCGGATACTTTTACGGGTGTAGGAAACCGGAGAACCAGGAGAGAACCACCAAACAGCGACAAGCAACTGTCAAACTATCCAACTTACTAACGCCGAATAGCACAGTTAGCAGCCGTCGAAGGAAAGTCCAACATCGACATACAGTATGCATTAGAACACAGCGGGGAGCGCGGTGGTTCAGTGGTAGACTGTTGGACTTCTATGCTAGAGGTTTCCGAGTTCGCTCCCCGTCTGGGACTGCTCGCGTTATGTCCTTGGACAAGGCACTTTATCCCGGTTGCCTACACGGGAGTACGATGACGCCGTGTACTAAGGCGTACTGCATGTCGATGATGCAATGTTTTCAACTGCTGTAACCCTTCTTCATCGGAGCTTGAAGAGAGTTAGAATATTGAGGAGCTGACAGTTGCTCGTCGATGCTCGGTGGTTCTCTCTGGGTACTCCGGCTTCCTCCACCCGTAAAACTGACACGGTCACGATTAGCCATTGTGCATAAGTATGTGACCCGGGCAACCGGGATAAAGTGCCTTTCCCAAGGACACAGCGGGGATCGAACTAGGGACCTCTAGCATAGAAGTCCAACAATCTACCACTGAGCCAGCGGGCTCCCTTATGAATGAATAGAGCTTTAGTTTGCAGCACACACGTACATGTACAGTATCGTGATAACAAAGGCAGACAGAGAATTTTGATCGGATCTCGGCTGAGTCGCGATTCGTTCACAATTCTCTGCCCGCTTTCGCCCAACAGCATTATCTGTCGAATAGGAAATAACCCTAGACATTGAATCCGAGATGCTATTTCTATTTTAGTTTCACTTCTCTTGATGTAATCGTAATTTCACAATATTTTATTTCCGAAATCTCGACTCATTGGGCTAAATGTGACGCAATCGGATCGCGATAAAGATTGTTTCAGTGATCGCTGATCATAATACGTTATACATTATCTCAATACAATATTTATTTATTTATTGAAGTTTAAGGTCACATATTCATGCACAATGGCTAATCATGACCGTGACAGTTTTACGGGTGGAGGAAGCCGGAGTACCCGGAGAGAACCACCGAGCAACGACGAGCAGCTGCCAGCTCCCCAACATCGTAACTCCGCACTGCAGCACAGACAGGGTTAGATTGGTTGAAGACATGCGTACCATCGACGTGCAGTACGCCTTAGTACACGGCGTCATCGTGCCCCCACATGGGCAATGGGGGCGAAGTGTCTTGCCCAAGGACACAGCGCGGTTGCCGCAGGTGGGATTCGAACCGAGGACCTCTCGGCTTGCAGCCTGCACCTCTACCTACTGAGCCACCGCGCCCCCCTCAATACAATAAATAACAATGATGGTATACACTGTATGGAGATGGACCAGACAAAAAGGCTGCCGTCATGGTATTCCGACCCATCAAGTTGTTATTGACTCAAAGTCGTTAGAGTTATTGTGCTCAGGATATGTCCATATAATTTATTATACCCCCAGCAAAGCGTTGTGTGTGTGTGGGGGGGGGGGGGGTGGGGGGGGGGGATATACATGAATCACCTTGTTCGTTCGTCTGTCTGTCCGCGCTATAATACGGGAGTTTCGAGTTTCCGGACAGGCATTATGAGCTTACCGAAATATGAGCTTATTTGATATATTATGAGCTTAATTACTAGTATATGTGACTTATGAGGCAAACTGAGAATTTTCGGGGTTTATATTACGGGTTTGGGTCAGTTCAGGGTTGGGGTTAGGGTTATTATCTCTTCGGGTTTATGGTTGGGGGATGTAACCCTGCCTATACCCCTCGAAATGTTTACAAAAAACGAGGTTTTAACCGTTGTCCGAACGAGTTAAAATGATCAGTTTTTCCGTAATTTTTTAAGCCCGTCCGTCCGTCCATAGACATAATTTTGTCCAGAGATTTTCTCTGGCGTTTATGGACCAATCTGCTCTAACCTTGGTATAAATGTTCACCACCATGAGAATTGCAACTGCGATTATAGTTCCGGTCGGATTATTTTTGACAGAATTATGTCCTTTTTCGACTTGAAGAAGTAGGCCTGGGATTTTGTCATGAGATTTTCTCAGATATTTATGGGTCGATTCCTCTGAAACCTGGTATGGATGTTTACTACCATGGGAACCTATGCACCTGCGATTATAGTTTCGATTGGACTTTTTTGCCCGAGTTATTCCCCTTTTTCTTAGAATGTCTGAATTTTGTCCGGATATTTTCTCAAATGTTTATTGATCGATTCCTTCGAAACTTGGTATGGATGGTATGGATGTTCACTATTATGGGGTCCTGTGCACCCGCGATTATAGTTTCAATCGGACTTTTCTTGCCAGAGTTATGCCCTTTTTCGCCTTAGAATGCCTGAATTGCCTGGAATGTTTTTCCGGAGATTTTCCCCGACGTTAATGGATCGATTCCTTTGAAACTTGGTATGGATTTTCAGTACCATGGGAACCCGTAGATCTGTTATTATTGTTTCGATCAGACTTTTTTTGCCAGAGTTGTGCCCAACACTCAAAAGTTATGTTTTAATAATATTCCACTCTCCAAGTACAATGTTGGGATGTGTCGGGACATTCTTGATCATTCAATTCTATCTCGTTACATGTACTTTTCCAACATGATACGCCGTGGATTGGTAGTAATCAACACGTGGATAGTGATTAATTACATTTTTGATGATTATTCCCTTAATTAGTGTTTGGAATCAAATGCTATTGCGTCCGTGGAAATATTGCCCATCCTGGAAAGTGACCAGTCCACGGCAGCCGAACTTTATGACAGTGGTTGTTGAAAGTGTCGTTAAACCCCAATAAACAAACAATATTGGAATAAGTTTAACTTTTTGGCTGCAACGCAACGGATATATCCGGTGATCAGGGACAGCAAGCACTTCTAGTTTGGGGCGTGGCCATATATGTGGTACCCACACACTGGTATACATCAGTGGTTGCCATTGTTCCTTAGTGGCACCTTAAGAATGCAACCCAATTTCAAACTTGTGGGCACGTTTCCTACTAGAACTCTGCGAATCGCACATTTTCGATTCGAGTCGAATTGGATCTATTATTCGAAATCGAAACGAATTTCGAATCGAATTCTGGGGTTCTTGAATATGACCGAAAAAGGGGAGGGGACTGGAAACCTGATTGTTCCGACTGTGACGCCTCAAGTCCCGACTGATAAAAATATTCCAGCTACATCATCAAGGCATGCCTTCATGGAAGGCATGCCTTGATGCTGCAGTTGGAAAATTACTCAGGAACGAATGCGATACTTACCAGCATTTAGCACTAGCAGCTAGCAACAGATCATCGTCAACATTGTTTGGAAACTTTAACTTTGTTTTCAACGGTGGTAGATACTAGTGAGACTGGAATTGCCTTGGGAGGTGGCATGGGTCAGATGATGTTTATGTTAATGTAAATGAAATTACACTCTGTCTTTATTTTCAGCATCATGTGTGCAAATTCCATCTGAACTATGCGTTTTGCGAGACGACGACAACGACTGATACCAAGCCATATTTTCGTGTAAATATTTGAAGGGAAACGAATCGGGCAGCTGATGTTGAATATCAACTTAAGATTCGAAATCGAATGGAATCTCGAAACTTCGCAGGACCCCAGTCCCTATGCTACTAAAATATATATAAGTTGGCCCTTAGGCCTTAGTAATATGGTAGGAATCATACAATACACAAAGCTATGGCTGTGTTGCATGCACCTTTACATTAATAAAGTGCCGATTTTGTGTTCAAAATTCAACAGATTTCTCAATCCGGCTGAAACAGTACTTCAGCCCCCACGTTGCAATTTGTTAACTATGGAACTGAAAATCTATATTTTTCTCGACTTGAAGGTCCATATTGTTACTATTTCTCCCCTCTCTCTCTCTCTCTCTCTCTCTCTCTCTCTCTCTCTCTCTCTCTTATTATGTTGTGCAGACACTAATTTTTGTTTTATTTTCATTTTCAATTCAGCAATATTTCCAAACCCAGATGCCAGAACTCTCAGCCACGACTTTTGAGTGGTGGACAGGGTTAAATGACAGAGCCACCGAGAAGGAATATGTTTGGGTAACAGGGGAGGCTTTTATTCAAGGTTATATGTAAGTAGTAGTATAGAGTACATTGTATACAGGCCTTTGCCAGGGTACACGGTCCCATGTATTCTGTTCGAATTCGCGTTTCATGATACATAAAATAGCACAGGTTATGTGGTACTAAGTATCAGTCAAAGGCCTGTAAAACAACCTCTTCGAAACAATTGTAATCACAAGAAACAAATAATATTTTAAACATTTCTGAGTGCAGTGATTTAGTATTCGGGATCCTCGTCATTTCATGTACCCATGTGAAAGTGGGGGAGGATGGATTCTGGCAACTTTCTGCGCGTCGAAGGAGCACTTTGACGCTGTGGTGTAGTGCAGCCCTTTCGACCAAGTTGACGCGCCTCAGCAGCGTAGAAGAGGGACGGGTTGGTCTAGTATTGGATGGTGTCATTCTTCGGTCAAGTGTAGTATGCCACTTACACTGCAATAAATAAAGGTTCTTTTTAGAACCAAAACTGGTTCTATCTTGTCCCTGAGATGGAACCAGTTTAGTTTAAACAGACGGTCCATGGACAAACCGGGCTCGACGTTGCTTAACTTCGGTGATTTGACGAGAACCGGTTACCGCAACGCCACCGCGCCATCTATATTGTAATGTAACACTGCCACTCAGTAGTAGTGACATTATATATATATGGCTTTAGAACTCACAGTATCGGTTGTATAGAATCTTTGTTTAATGATTATTGCCCGCCTTCTACATTAAACCTGACCCCCTTCCCCATCATTGGCATTGGCATAAGTAAAATACGTTAGAAGCGGATACTCGAGATTTTCTTGGATGCAGTTTTCGGAAAGTGAAGCCTTTTCCATCCACTTGCGCACGTCTCGCAAAAATGGGTGCGCGCTGCCCTCCTAGCATACTAGCTTGGGGGAAAGAGGTATGCGCGCTGCCCCCTTATCCTTCTAGCCTCAGGGCAAGAGGGCAGCTTCCATCTCCACTTCCGACGCTCTTGCACTTTGAGCAGCGTGTACATGTTTTCATCACTAGTCGTCTGAACCACTGCAATTCCTATCATTTTACTCCAGAAAATGTATTGAAGAAAATCTTCAACACATTCAAATTGTGCATCGAACATTATCACACGATCTTGTAAGATGGCCTACTGTCATATAATGCCCATTCTCTCATAACCACTTCAATTCTAGTGGTATCCTCCAAGTCACTTCAATGGAAGCAGTTAGAAGAGTCCATATTCATTATTTAGGGGTGGATAAATTAATATTTTCAACGTGCAGCTCTGTGGTCTATCTCACACAAGCAGTTAGCACCCATCATACTTAGAGAAATTAATTTATGACGTATCAAAATCTCGGAGCGGTAAAGTCCGGTTCAAGGGTTAACTTCACTGGCCCCCAGTACAAAATAAGAATCCATTTTAAAATTCACTTACTGCTATATAAGTCCATCAGTTTATTTATTATTTATTTATTTATTTGTGTTTAAGGTCACATACTTATGCACAATGGCTAATCGCGACCGTGACAGTTTTACGGGTGGAGGAAGCCGGAGTACCCGGAGAGAACCACCGAGCATCGACGAGCAACTGTCAGCTCTCAACATTCTAACACTGTTCAAGCTCCGCTCAAGCAGGGTTACAGCGGTTGAAGATATGTGCACCATCGACGTGCAGTGCGCCTTAGTACACCGTATCACTGTGCCCCCATGTTGGCAACCGGGATAAAGTACCTTGCCCAAGGACACAACGCGGGTCGTCCCGGACGAGCACGTAAATTGAACTGCACCATCAAGTCTTTCTGATGTGCTTTACCGGTATCAACTATTCATTCTTCGCTCGTCGAGCGTTTACAATAGTGTTATAGCCGGGTCGAACTTAATCACTACTCGCGGTTGAGCTTTTTCGATCCAAAACTTTAAAACACTCTCCCTACAACTTGAGGGGTATGTGAACAGAAACAATATCAAAAGAATGACCAAATAGCACACTGTGCTAAAGCGCTATTAATTCAGTTTTATGGTGCATTTTCAATTTCTTTGCATTTTATGTCATAAATAACATTTGTCCAGAATTGCATTGTTTTTTTTTTAAATTTAACCCTTTACCCAACGCAAACGATATCAAAATTTATTATTTTAAATACCCCTCTTTGGAACGAGCTCGTTCCAAAGAGGGGTTACATGATATGGTTTTGTTGAAATTTTTTGAAAAGTAGTATTTTTTCAGCTGCTGAATTTGCGTATTACGCGGGCGGATGTGGCCAATTCGTTGAGTAAAGGGTTAAATATTTATTAAACACACATTCAATGGTCATTTTGTTTAGGTGCTTATTCTCATTGTTGTGAGATCCAACCTCCACAAGATCAATATCAACAGATCTGTATTTGTATGGAAAATATGAGCTGAGACCTGTTCTATGAAATCCCCAGTGAGTGCGGTGGCTCAGTGGTAGACTATTGGACTTCTATGATAGAGGTCCCGAGTTCCATCCGGTCCGGAACGACCCGTGTTTTGTCCTTGGGCAAGGCACCTTTTCCCGGTTGCCTATATGGGGGCACGATGACGCCGTGTACTAAAGCGTACTGCACGTCGATGGTGCACATGTCTTCAACCGCTGTAACTTTGCTTCGGCGGAGATTAAACAGAGTTAGAATGTCGAGGAGATGACAGTTGCTCGTCGATGCTCGGTGGTTCTCTCCGGGTACTCATGCTTCCTACACCTGTAAAACTGTCACGGTCACGATTAGCCATTGTGCATAAGTATCTGACCTTAAATAAATATATAAATATGAAATCCCCATCTACAGCAACACAAAACCATGCGGAAAATGAAAATCCGTTCCGCATACATATGTGGAACGGAAAACGTTGACGGACTATTTTTAACCCCTTACCTAACCTGAAAAGCAGACGACACTTGTAAAAAAATTCTTCAATAACTAATTTTTTTCATTTTTTGTTTCAAAAACATAGGTTATGACCCCTCATTGGAACGAGCTCGACGGGCTCGTTCCAATGAGGGGTCATAACCTATGTTTTTGAGACAAAAAATGAAAAAATAATGAAAATTAATTTTCGATTTTTGAGAATAGCGCTGGCCAGTTTTGGCCGTTACGTTGGGTAAAGGGTTGAAAAGAAGCGAAATTTCTCTGGAATTTTCTACAAATCGTGCACCGCAATTACAATTTGAATCCCTTGCGAAAGCTCCTAAACATCGTCCACTGAGTTCTATGTGTCAGTAAGCAAATGGAATACATTGGAACTCGGGGGACGAAATAGTAGCACGTGTTCCCCTCGCAAATTTTGTTGGCGATAAAATGTGTTCTTTGTGTTGATAGTTGTCAAGTGAATTGCTGAGTGTCCTTCTAATAATTGTTTTTTTTTTTATAGACTTGAAGGCGGATAATACATCCAGAACGACACGCGCGTGTGAATGCGGCCTCGAGTTTTATCCTTCCGCCATAACACAAGTGCTATATCAATTAACCCATTCACATTCGCATGTCGTTCTGTGTATATATTGCACCAAAAAGAAATAAAGTGTGAAAGATTTGAAAATATGCAAATTAGGCTGTTATAAAACAAAAAAAATATCCATGTTGATGTGGGGGAACAGATTTTATCTTGAAAGTATGGTGGGTCATGTGGCTGAGAAAGTTTTTTGCTCAGTCCAAGTACTACAGTGCTAAACTACAGAAGAGTTCTGGAATCACTCAAATGCAATCCTAGCGGGTATGATCTGAATAAACTTGATTGTGGCAAATAGTGTGACTCGGGTATGTCCATCAATTGCATTTCGATTTCCCCATTTGCATACAAAGAGAAATGTTGTAAATATAGTAATATTTTACTTCACCAGAGAAACGTCCTAGGCCTCTACCTGCCCTGGAATAGACACGGAATTGATTTGAATGTCTATATTCAGGGTGTAAAGACGTGTCTATTAAGCACTCTTAACCCTTTGCCCAACGCAGACGATATAAAAATTTATTAATTTAAATATCATTTTTTTAAATTTTCAAAAAATGTCAACAAAACCATATCATGTGAACCCTCATTGGAACGAGCTCAACGAGCTCGTTCCATAGAGGGGTTACATGATATGGTTTTGTTGACATTTTTTGAAAAGTGGTATTTTTTCAGCTGCTGAATTTGCGTATTTCGCGGGCGGATGAGGCCGATTCGTTGGTAAAGGGTTAATGGCTACGTTGGATTTCCATGCTGCAATCAAGAGAGCCCTGTTAGCTCCGGGCGTTTCTTGCCCTCTCACTTGGAATCTCCAAGTGAAGGGTGAAACAGACCATCTAACTGTGGAGTTCGAGACCACAGAACAACAACCACCCCTTAGAGAAGAAGTGGTACATTTTGTGAGAGGACTCCCTCTTACACTGGTCCTCGCGTGAAGGTGATGTGACCAACTAAGAGGAATAAAAAGAAAAAGAGTGTACCAACCAAGCATCGGGCGTCCGACGCTTGGAAGAGTTTCTGGAAGGAGAAAGGAAGAGAAGGCCGACAAGAAGACTGAGAAACCCACTACCATATTCCCACCTCCAACTGATGTTACCCCCATCCAAACCTCATATCTCTCCCCTTAGGGCGTTGAAATGTAGAAATGAGATGTTACTAGTGATGCAAATTCTTCCTGCTCCAATCTCCCCCCTCCTTCCGAAGCAGGGACCCTGGATGACTCCCTCCATCGGGGCTAGTGCTGCACGATATATCGATAAACCGATATATACCGGTATTCAAACCAATATCGATTGAATACCGGTGTAATTACAAAATATCGGTTTATCGTCAACATTTATTTACCCACAATTTAATTTTCAAGATGTCTTGATTTTTTAACTGTTGCCACGAATGAATAATATTATCCCTTTCTCCAAGGAATCGTCTGCTTGTGCCCTCAAAATATACAAATTCAGCAGTTGAAAAAATAATTTTCAAAAATTTCAACAAAACTATATCATGTGACCCCTCATTGGAACGAGCTCGTTGAGCTCGTTCCAATGCGGGGTCACATGATATAGTTTTGTTGAAATCTTTGGGGAAAATCTGATAAATTAATTTTGGAAATAATAAATTTTGTTATCGTCTGCGTTGAGTAAAGGTGTTTCGATCCGCATCATCAAGGCATGCTAATTCGTTCCGACTGTGATGCCTCGAGTCTCGATTGTGATACTTGTGTTCATATATCTGAACAGTTTTCGATATATCGGTATACCGCGGTATTTTTTTTTTTAATACCGGTACCGGTATTCAGTTTTGAATATCGTGCAGCCCTAATCGGGCCCTCACTCGCCGCCGCTGAAACAGAACTAGACGCGAGGCGGTTGAAATAACTGAAAGAAGAATATGCCAAGTTGAAAAAAAAGATACTGAGAAATTTATACAATGAAAATGAAAACCGATCTCACCAATTCTCAGCCCAATAAAGCCGCCTCCCAGAGAAAAAGGAAAATGAAAAACACATAACATCACGCACACATTTTACTGCCTCTACGGCCAGTGCTGCACCAGACGCAAACGAACTGGGGGTCAAAATGGGTTGGATATCCTCACTCTCTTCACTTTTATACGAATGTCAATTCAGTGGAAGAAGAATACAACTCAATATATTCCTGTTCTATGAAATCCCCATCTACAGCGACAGACCGAAAATTTTCCGACAGTGTAACAACAACAAAAATCCAAACAAACAGAAAGAATCTGTTTACTGCAAATGTACTGAAAATTGATCTTTTTTACCCCAAATTTACCCAAAATGGCATGTTTTTATCCCCAAAGCCAGCATTTCAATGTTATTAGGCATAAATTCGCCTACAAATGGTCCCAAAAAATTTCCGACAAAACTTCTGGCGGGGGGGGGGGGGGGGCGCCCAACACCCCCCGCCCCAACCCCCTTTATCTACGCCACTGCAGAATGGAAATCTTTGGCGGCTATTTTTATAAAGAAGCGAAACTGAACTGGAATGTTCTACAAATCGTGCACCGAATTGCAATTTGAATCGCTAGCTGTAGCTGAAAATTGTCCCAAGTTCCAATGTGTTCTATGTGCCAGTAAGAACATAGAACGCATTATAACTCAGAGGACGAAATAGTAACGCGGGTTCCCCTTGCAAATTTGGTTGGCGATAAAATGTGTTCTTTGTGTTTATAGTTGTCAAATGAATTGCTGAGTGTCCTTCTGATAATTGCTTTAAAAGACGTGAAAGGGTGTAATAGACACAGAACGACACGCCTCGTGTGAATGGGTTAATCGATATGACACTTGTGCCATCGCGGAAGCATAAAACTCGATGCCTACTGCCGCTCGTTCTATCCTTCCGCGCTGGCACTCCTGTCATATCGATTAACCCATTCACACACGCGTGTCGTTCTGTGTAAATTATTATTCAATTAACAGGAGTATACAATTAACAGGGATTTGGTCAGTTTCCTGTGTTCTAGAGGTAAACTCTTCTATCCTCGTTCTATCCTTCCGCGCTGGCACTCCTGTCATATCGATTAACCCATTCACACACGCGTGTTGTTCTATGTAAATTATTAGTCAATTAACAGGAGTATACAATTAACAGGGATTTGGTCAGTTTCCTGTGTTCTAGAGGTAAACTGAGTAAACTGAGTATTTATTCTATTATATCTTGTTTGACAGAGCTCATAGAGCTCTGTCAAACAAGATATAATAGAATAAATGTCTGTATTGGATGTAGTGAGGCCAAAAAGGTTGATAAATAACAGAATTTGGTGCGTGTCACAGTCATTTTTTCAAAATATTACAAAAATTTATATACAATTAACAGGAGTTTACTCTACAACCCATATGCAATTAACAGATCAAATTTGTACTGAAGGTATGGTAAATGGTTTTGTGTTTGAAAATTATATTCAATTAACAGGGATATACAATTAAGAGATATCCAATTAAGTGGGCTCCACTGTATTTTGTAGTTATTTTCACAGGTAAGGGCCTAGGCACCGAAACACTGAGCAGCTGCCTTCCGCTAGAAGTGCTCCAGTAGAAAAGACTTTACTTTCCAGGAAATGTAATTGAGAAATTCTAGCGTCATCGTTTCTAACTCTAACGTGTTTTACGCAAGTCAGAAAATAAGAAAATAAGCAGACAGTCATCTGCAAAATGAGAGGGTGAATGTAGTGATGCTAGGGTAGCATCAATAAATTTACCCTCTGTGAACCTCAGTCTGAATCAGGGTCTCAAAACTAAACAGAAAAAGGTAAAAGAGGATAAATTGGCCCACTGTATGGGATAGCATCATCTAATTCACCCTCTGGGGACCTTATTCTGCAAATGTCAGACTGCATATTTCAGGCCTCGTTTTACGTGTGCCAATGCGAATGGGACGGGGGTGCATCCTGTATAATGACTGAGTTTTGTCGATTATCACCAAACAAAGAACAAAGAAGGGAGCATGCTGGCTTTGTGGTTACGGTATTGGACTTCCAACTCAAAGATCTACTGTTAGATCTCCTCCAAGGGTAACTGAGATGTGTCCTTGGGCAATGCATATAATCCCGATTGCCCATATGGGGGCACGGTTGCGCTTTATAATGCTCGTCTAATTTAATTTAAAGAAAATGTATTGAAAGTCGATTTTCATGACGATCTACAGTTAAAGGTAGAAGTCCTGTCATGAAATGCACACAAATAGCACGTCGATCTGCGCGTTAATCTCCGCGTTATGACCATAGTAAGGCTATCAAATTCTGTACATATGGCCTGTGCACAAGCAATGTTTCAGCCAATGGACCTCCGGTAACCCGGAGGTCCATTGGCAGAAACATTGCCTGTGTTTGCTATGAGTAACCAGGAGAGCCTGCCGTGCTTTGGATGCCATTCGATATGGCAATTCTAACGGGCAATTAAGCCTAGATAAGCGCACAATTCGTGACAGGACTTCTAGTTTTAAGTTAACTGTAGGTCAGGTATTTATTCATTTATTTTTTGGGGTTTAACGACAATTTCAACAGCCAGGGTCATCTCGTGTCTGACAGTTTTTCGGGTGGGGGAACCATCGAGCAACGGCGAGCAACTGACAGTCTCCGCAATATACTAACTCCACACAAGCAGAGTTAGCATTGGTTGAAGACAAGTTCACCATCGACGTGCAGAACGCCTTAGTACACAGCGCCACCATGCCCACACGCGGGCACGCGGGATGAAGTGCCATGTCCAAGGGCACAATGCGGTTGCCGCAGGTGGGATTCGAACCGAGGACCTCTCGGCTAGCAGCCTGCATTTCTACCTACTGAGCCACCGTCCTCTCAGGTCAGGTATGGAAGAAACAAAATGAATACAAACTTATATTAAAATTTAATGTTTCCCTTCAAGAAATAGCATCATTAATTTTTATACGTACACAATTATTCTACTCTGTTTTTACAATTTAAAAAATTATCACATTTATTATATGCTAGCCTGTGAATTATCGCAAATTATCTAATAGCCCAAGAACATTAGGTTTCACTAGGGAAAAAAATCGGAGAAAGCTGATTTTTTCAGGGAATGTCGAGTACATGTCACTGAACGATTAGACAAAAGTCCCCCAAAATCCCAGTTGAGCTTTTTTTTCTACAGCCTTTTTTCGAAAACGCGTTTGAAAAAAATTAAAAAAAATCGCACGAACTTTGTAACCTCGAATTGATCCAACTGTATTTTTTGTTTACGCGTATTTCGAGCTACATAATGTCTAATATACATTTACCTAGAGGAAAATGTGCATTCTGTGACAAAAAATGCGAAAAATTATTGAAAATTCACAAAAAAGTATCGGATTTACGCAAAAAATGACGATTTTCCTAACGGATTTGCCCAAAGGGTCGTAGTACAGAACGGGATGTTAGTTGGACAGACGATAAAAAATCCACCACCATTTGAAGACTTTTATCATTGCTTACAAAATAGACATTATGGAAGACCCCCTCTGCTTCTGGCCGAGTTCCCCTTTTGGCATAAAATTCGTCAGCATGAGAACTCAACTATTTTCGGGCTTGGGACCGAACTGACACGTCTGTGTCTGGCAGCATTAGATCAATAAATAATATTTACAGAATGTACAAAAATCAATAAATAATATTTACAGAATGTACAAATCAATCAACATGGATTAAGTTACATTGACTATTATCAACGCTATATACAGAAATGACATGACCTATATACATATTATTCATCGAACTCAGAAATTTCCGACAGGACAGTGTTTCTGTGGTTGTTACAAGAATCCGAACTGCAATTACACAAACCTGAGCAAGAGAGTCCTGCCTTCTTACACCCACACCTTTTTGTACAAGCACTCTTGCAACCACAACTGATCAGATTCAGTAGGTTATCGGGGGCACATGGCTTTGTGGCTGCAGTCGGTACAAGAAGTCCATTGTCTAGCGACCACCCCCAATCCGTCGGAGGAAGCGAAGTGCCCAGCCATTGTTGGACCTGGAGATAACATCTGTAGACATGTTGTTGTGCAGCATCGCTGCTTGGTGGGAGTGAGGCTAGGTCGATGGGTTTATTCAGTTTAGATTTTGCTACATAACGCTTGTAAGTGACATATCTATATTGGTCGAGAGAGGAAACAGTTTTACTCCCGTATAAGATCAGGAGAAGTTGTTCCCCGGCAGCGGCTACTGCACTTGGTGTACTGTCATCCGCCAAAATTGTGTTGACATACTGTTGTGAGTCGCTAGTAACATCGGAGACAATTGTACTGAATACTTTCTTCTTACCAACTCGAAAGAGTGCAGAAGTAGTGTCACAACCACTTATAGAATGTGCTACAAGGAGGTTGCTTCTATGGTCACCCATTTTGGTTGCTATTTCACTAACTGAAACTAGTAAGTTTGGGGTAATGGAATACATCATGTGAATATTACATCCCGGTTGAACTCGAGAGGTAAGAATGACTAACAAGTCTGTGTCTGTTCCCACAACGACAACATTGTTGTCATCTTGAGCGATGTCAAGTGCAGTTTCGGCTATCAGTACATCAGCATCAGCCTCGGCCTGCTTGGACTGAATATTGATAGCAGATAGCTCCTGCATTAGAAGATCGATCAGTTGGGTTTTGTTCTTGGCATTTGCAAGGAAATCGGATTGGGGTGTGGTGGCTGGTAACTCGGGTGAGATATTGATATCAATGGAATACCTGTCTTTAGATCTACGGGCTTGTTCCATGCTCTTTGTCGACATTGTACAAGCATAACCATCAAAAACAACCACGACGTTCGCCCCAAAATGTCTCACTAGATAATTGGAATATGATGTACATATGTCCTTATATGACGACTGTTTAGGCCGTACAACTGCCCTCAATAAAAATCCACCATCTACAACAAACAGAGAATGTTCTGGGATTTTAGTTTGCTCGGAACCGTATGTTTTGAGGATCTTACCGAGCGTGCTTTTCTGTGTCTTCCTCATTCCAGCAGAATCAAACAATGCTGGTGGTTTCGGGGCGAGTTCATATTTGAGATACTCTTCCATCTCTGCTTGTGACTGAATAACACATGTGATGCGGTTGAACAGAATTGTGGGGTCAATCACTACCTTACTTCCACGGACTTTGATGCTATTTGCCATCGATGCGAAAGACTTCACAGTGTCAACACGTCGTAGTTTGATGCTGTTGAACTTTTTGCTTACAACATTCGATACGCAACATTCACCAATTTTGCGAACTTGGTCACAGTTCACAGTTTCGTCGGCCACAAGCCCGGTCGCTATAGAGACTAATTGTAGTGGATCTCTATTCTGAAAGGGGGAATGCACTCTGAGCCAGTTCAATAATTTGGTGATATCATTGGCATCATTCAATTGTGAACTTTGACGGATATCCCGATGTTGTTCGCCATGACCAGTGTGAACATGAACAAAATTTTCGAGAGCATTACATATCGGAAGGCAAAGAGGTAGTCCATGTACCCATTTCGCAACAGTGCTATCGGTTATTCCCCTGCCATGTGTGAGACCACCAGGGAGCTTGAACATTCTCATTAAACACTGCTCTATGGTCTGATCAGAATATATCCCGTCCCAGAATTTATCTGAGCGCCTTATGGTAAAGTAACCTTTCTCAGTGAACAACTTCAAATCATCCTGTTGCATTATTTCTGTTAGCTCATTCATCTGCTGCAAATAGAGATGAGAACTTTTTGCGTATGCAAAATGACCACCTGTGTGAAATACTGGAATCATATTGCGAACACAATATGTGTGGAGTTCCCAGTCGCCTGTGCGCTCTGCTCTCAAGAACAACTGGAGAAGATTTGCTCGTAGTATTGTACCCAAAGCTTTCCTGTGCGTCCTACGGACGCATTCTGGAGCAGTTCGTGTAGTTTTGACAGTAGATGGTTGACACTTTCTTGATTGACAGCGTCAGCTGTTGTACAGTCACCTCTGGCAAGTCCACAGAATATTTCATTGACTTCTGTGCAGTCTATGTTATCTAGTGTTCGGCTTTCTTCAAACACAAGTTTTGTAATGGCAATTTGTGTTAGCAAATGGGCACGAACTGCTCTTGAATATGCATGACCACTGATCAAATGATGGATTGACCCACCAGCATAAACAGTCCCCCAAAGATCATCCAAGCCGCTACCAGCCATGATCGAACCAATTGCCCCTAAATATGACATGGCGTGCACACATTATATGCCAATGCATCTTGAGTGTAGGCGAACACCACATTATGTGATTTAATCGAACATGGAAATTGAAACAATGATGCTATAATACGGTATTTAAATGAGAAAAGTCGATGCCGTTTGAATTTGAGTTTAGGGGGTATGGTTAATATTTCACACGTTTCACCAGTTCATTATGGAATAAATGACTATTGTTATATATCATTATAAAGCCACTGCTTTTCTGCAATTTTTGATATATAATTTAACTCCCAAAGTAGTCGTAGGTTTGATTTAATGGACGTTGTGTACCGTTGTGTGTATGAAAACAATAAAAAAAATTTCGTAATTTTGTGCATTTTCGTGAATATTTCACCATTGAGTGTGAGGATTGGTACAAAGTTGGCATTTTCTGTTGGGGATATGTATTCTCAATATAATTCAGCACGATATTTATGATTCTCACCCTACTAAGGCGAATAAGAATGAGAAATATGGAGCTGGGTCGAATTTTTTTTTTAATTTTTTTTTTTCATCAAAAAAACGCTATAACTAAAAAAGCTCAACTCGGATTCGCGGGGACTTTTCACACTTTATCCGCAATGTGTGTCCCGGAAACATATAAAAAAATCAGCTTTCTCCGATTTTTTTCCTTACTTTCTCATTTTTATGTCTAATGTGCCTGGACTATAAAAGACATTTCTCGATATCCATCGAGTCGATGGATATCGAGGAATTTCCCTCAGTAGCTTCCCAAATGACGCCACGCTACGCCGCATCACGTCGCCTTGAAGGAACGATCAGCTAATATAACAATAACATGATTTTGGAGGGCATTATGGTTCATTAGCGGCCCTGCAGCAAAGATGAACAGCCCGAGGGCTGTTCATCATTGTTGCAGGGCCGCTAATGAATGATGATGCCTGGCAACAATCATGTTATTACTATTATTACCACTCCCTGTTACAGCTAACTTGAATCTAAAAATAGCCGGGCCGCGGGCCACTATTGGCTATTTATACCATTATCGCCCTCGGCCCGGCTCCGTCGAATTACGTCACTGAAATTATGTAGTTTTAACGGACCTCCAGACTCATGTTAATCGACTAGTAACTTATAGATGGAGTTGTAATAATTATACAATAACATTATTTTTGAGGGCGTTATGGTTCATTAACGGCCCTACGAAAATGATTAACAGCCCAAGGGTCTATTAGTGGCCCGAGACGAAGTCGAGGGCCACTAATAGGCCCAAGGGCTGTTAATCATTTTCGTAGGGCCGTTAATGAACCATAACGCCCGTACAAAATAATGTTATTTGTATTATTATCACATTTCAAAGAGGTTACATGTTAAACCAAGAAAAATCAAGATTGCTATTTTTGTCATCATTCATATATTATTATCATTTTTCAATGTAGTAGATGTGTGAAATTCCCACACAATCATTGTCAGCAACTAACTCATGCCTTAAATGCGAATGTATATCTTAATTCTTTCACGCCAAAGATCACAAAATTCCGCCATCACATCTCTCTTCTCCAAATATTCAAACTCAAGGCAGTGTTACCTCGCCTACATCCGGGGATGTGCGGGCCGCCGGGCCATATTGAAACGAATTTTTCATTATTGCCCGGGAACCCGGATGTGAACGGAAACATATGAGTTTTGTGCAGCCCCCGAAAATGAAAATATTCGCCAGGGAGTGCCCTATAAAGTGATAATAATCTTTGTTATTGTTTTGAAAGGTAAGCATTTGGGGTCGAATTGGGCTGAATATTTGCAATAAAATGTCTCGTGGCATATAATGAAAAAGAAAATCTACTCTCTTTCAGTCAGTATCTGGAATTATATCATGAGAGTGAACCTGAAAAATAATATTTTTTAGGTCCACGCGATGATTTTTTTTAGTAGCTTCCTAAATGACGTCACGCTTCGGCGCATGACGTCGCCTTGAACGTCGCCTTAAACATCGCCTTGAAGGAACGATCAGGAGATCTTTGTTATTGTCTTGAAACTGTTTGCAGTCGAATTGGGCTGAAAATTACGCAGTAAAATGTTCCGTAGCATATAATAAAAAGAAAATCTACGCTATTTTAGTGAATATCGGGAATTATCTCATTCGTGTGGACCTGAAAGTATTATTTTTCTCTCGCGTTTGTCCACGCTCATTAGATAATTCCCGATATTCACTAAAACAGCGTTGATATTCTCTATATCCTCATATGCATGTTTTCACACCCGACTACGCCGAGGTGTAAATATTTCAAGAGTGTTATTTATTTATTTATTTATTTATTTATTTATTTATTTATTTATTTATTTATTTATTTATTTATTTATTTATTTATTTATTTGCGTTTAACCATACTTTCGACAGCCAGGGTCACCTCATGTCGGACAGCAGTTTTACGGGTGGAGGAAGCCGGAGAGAACCACCAGCAACGGAAAGCAAATACTAGACTCCCCAACGTACTAACTCCACACAAGCAGGGTTAGCACTGGCTGAAAACAAGTGCATCGTCAATATGCAGTACGCCTTAGTACACAGAGCAACCGTACCCCACGTGGCAATCGGGATCAAGTGCCCTGCCCAAGGACACAACGCAGCTGACCCTGGCGTTGATCGAAACGTGGACCATTCGGTTGGTAGACATATACCGTTACCACAGAGCCACCGCACTCCCTGATACTAGTGGTTAAGGAAAACAATTACATGATTCTGCACAGTCATGTCGAAAACATACGAGGACAATGAAGCAGGGGTATCAAAAAGGGCAATCGACATTGGGCATGCGTTAAGATCGGAGTTTTGAACATATCATACATCGTAATGTGACACTCGGTCAGTGGCGGCGCCATGGGGAGTTATGGGGGGGGGGGGGGCGGGTACTTACCCCTCCACTTTTTTCGCCAAGCGTAGTAAAAAAATACTATCATTTTAATTTTTGTATTGAACGTTGTGGTGCAATGGTAGGTATGCTTAACTCCATATTCCCAAGTGCACTAAATCAGAGAAGTTGTTAAATTATGTTTATGTGTGCCCCCCCCCCCCTTACACACACACACACACACACACACACACATTAGCTGCAAACAACAAACAAGAGTCGAGGGCCCAAATTGCAACAAGGCGTGCCGCGTTCAAACGGTCTGAAACATACCGCTTAAGAGTATTCGAGGAATGCTAGAATCGAGAGCGTGCAACGCATCCGTTTGGAATGCAGCCTACTTTCATTTTCGATTTGAGTGTCGTTTTACAACTTACGCGCGGAGGGCAATACCCAACTGTACCCCCTCACTTCTGTAACTCTGGCGCCGCCACTGCACTCGGTAATATTGACATTATATATCACACCTTGAGTGGAACAAGGTGCCATCTGCAATGCTTCAGCATTACAGATGGCATCTTCTTCCACTCAAGGCACGATTTATATATATAGCTTCAGAAGTCACGCCGATAATTGTATAGCTTCTTTGTTTGGTGATTTTCGACCAGTCTCAGTCATTACACCTAACACTCACCCGGCCCCATTGGCACTGGCCTAAGTACGTTAGAAACGAATACTAGAGACTTTCTCGGTTACAGTTCTCGGAAAGTAAAGTATTTTCCATTAGTGCACATCTGTTGAAAATGGGCATGCGCTGTACCCCTTGACCCGCCCTAGTCGCAGCTCAAGTGGACAGCTGCCCCCCGCCCTGCTTCCGGCACCCTTGATTTCGACTGTTAGCGACCCACCCACCTGCAATCCCCCTATTTTGTGTTCAGCACCCCTACTTCCATTTTTGCTTGAAATACATTAATCTGCCGATGATGGGTTTGACCTCTCCCGTCTTCGTTATTTTCTTTCGATGCTGCCATCTTATCGAACATTCCATTTTGATGAATATTTTTCAATCAGTTTTATGGATTCCAATAATATTTTTCTTATCCCCATTTGACCTCAAACGTCAAAATAACTTTCACACCATCGAATTGCATTCGAGTGTCCTGATTTTTTTTCTTTCCTTTACGTTTTGCAGATCTTGGGTCACGGAACCAGATAATGTTGGAAACCTGGAAATGTGTGGTCTTTTCTTATTAAATGGTGAATTTAGTGACCGGAACTGTAAAGACGCACATGGCTATGCGTGTAGAAAAGATGACACTGTGGGTAAGTGGAGTTTCTCTTGTAATGGCACTGAAAAATGTGTTCATATTGTATATGACCCTGTACCATACGCCTTCCACCTGCATCATGCTATCGCATACGGAAGGTCATAATTTCCGATTTAGTTTGATAGTAAAATAACTATGTATGATATTAAAATATTACAGGATGGCCCTTAAATAATTTGGTATGACACTTAATGTATTTAGTATGATACTTGATTATTTTAACATCATACTATATTAATTAAGTATCATACTTAAAAAAACGATTTTTGCTGGAGACGGCCTACAAAAGCTTAAAGCTTGCTGTCGAATCATGTTCTTTTATTGTGTCGTACGTCATACATATTTGTTTTCTCGTTTCATGAATGAAGCATAAATAGTGCGGCCCCGGCCATCTTCTTGTGATTTTCAGCAGTCGATTCTCTTCCCGAAATATTTCGTCGCCATTTTAAACAAAATGGAATGTATATCTATGTTTGTTAGTTGTTTGTTTAAAAGTATTTAACAACAC
Source organism: Pictodentalium vernedei (assembly GCA_031216915.1). NCBI lineage: Eukaryota > Metazoa > Mollusca > Scaphopoda > Dentaliida > Dentaliidae > Pictodentalium > Pictodentalium vernedei. The sequence continues at coordinate 68,739,166 of CM062292.1, read as the reverse complement.
TTTAAGCAGCCAGGTTCATATTATGCTGGACGTTTTTAGGAGAGGAGAAAGTACCAGGAGAGAACTAGCGACCAGCGGGCAGTAACTGTTGGAAATAACAACTTACTAAACCGGCACGAGCAGAGTTAGTATCGGTTAAGCGTACCCTCGTTGTTCCCTGTGCCTTAGTAATATGGACGAACTGAAGATGATACGGCAAGGGACGTGGCTAGAGGTTTCCGGTTGAGGGTGTAGGGTAGTGAATTTCCAACTAGGGAGGGACGGGAGGGGAAAACCCTCTCCCGGTCCCTCCTTTAGTTGGAAATTCACTACCGAGAAAAATTTTGAAAATGAAGCCATGAAAGGGGGCATAAAATTGATTCTAGTAACTGAAATGCCAACACATTTATGATAGAATTATCAAGTTATTATTATTCTGGGAATTGAATATATGCTGTACAAAAGATAAAGCTTAGAACATTGAGCAATTCACACTGTCCTAACATTAAATCAGATCTTATGCTGGAATGGTCATTTTTCGATGTCTCATCATTTTGTAACTGTGAATGATGAAATTAACTCAGGATAACGATTTTACGTGATGTGATTTTCTTGAAGTGCATTTCGAGGATTTTTTTTTATTATGATCAGTAAACGTACTGTAGAAATCTCGTACCGATTGACAGCATGCATACTTATGAAGCTCGATATTGCGTACACTGTAGTTGTAAATAGTAACAGTTGGAGTTTTTGCCGATTTGAAACCCAATTGGAATTTTGGGAAGCAAAGGAGACATCAGCATCACCAAAGAAGCTCTAAAATTCAGATAGATGGAATTTCCAACTACTCATGATTTGCCCTCCGAATTTTCAAATATAGGAAATTTTGGCCAAGATTGGGGGAGTGACATCCACGCCACCCCCTTGTCGCCATGTCCCTGGATACGGTAAACAAAACATGGGTTACCCTGTTAACGTACATATCGGCAAGGCCGGGAAGAGGACAGTCGTGCCCGGGGGTTAATTCCGTGACGGGGACCGTTTCAAAAGTGTTGGATACTAATGCGTGTGCTGAAACCAAGAGCGATAATATCAAGGGGTTGGGCCGCGGTGGCGTTGCGGTAACCAGTTCTCGTCAGATCACCGAAGTTAAGCAACGCCGATCCCGGTTCGTCTTTGGATGGGTGACCGTCTGGGCGATCAATTAGGACTCCCGCGTTGTGTCCTTGCGCAAGGCACTTAACCCCGATTGTCTACGTGGGGGCACGATGACGTACTGCACGTCGATGTTGCGCATGTCATCAACCAATCTAACCCTGTCTGTGCTGCAGTGCGGAGTTACGATGTTGGGGAGGTGGCAGCTGCTCGTTGTTGCACGGTGGTTCTCTCCAGGTACTTCGGCTTCCTCCACCCGTAAAACTGTCACAGACACGATATGACCCTGGCTGTTAAAGTGTCGTTACAACTTAATAAATAAATAGTAGGGGAGTTGCTGGTGTGTGTGTGTGTGTGGGAGGGGGGGGGGTTCTTCCCCCAAGAAAATTTTAAAATCATTTATTAAATGGAGACTTCTGGCTGCTTTTGGGATAACAAATTACGTCATGTTTGGGCCGTCAAAATGACGTTTTTTTTAGGATTATGCTTCAAATTTACAAGTGACTATCCAGTGACCTACACCCTGAAATCAGTTGGGTTAAAAATCAACCCAAATCAAAAGGATTGAGTGAATATGAACCCATTTGGGTTCATATTCACTCAACCCTTTTGATTTGGGTTGATTTTTAACCCAACCGATTTTAGGGTGTATAGATAGTTATACCTGTTGACTGCTTGAAGTGATAACTATATTACGTCAAATTGATTCACTAAAATTATTGCTTCAAGAATCATGCGGTCCAGAATTACAACAGTTGATCAAATGCAGAGCTCCATTCACGATACAGTCCCCTTTTTAACTGTTGGCACAAGAGGCAGAACCTTGGGGGTGACGGTGGTTAAGGAGAATACAAACGACCGGATGGCCCGTATTTCAGTTTTTGGTTTGGTATGTCCTTTGAAAGGACGAACCAAACTAAAAAATTAAAATACAGTCTTTCAGGCCATGTTTGGGCTGGGGAGGGGGATGGGAACAGGCCTAACCGAAGAATATTGCACTACTGGGCGATACTCACCCCCTCACACCCCCCACCGCCCACCCCCCCCCCCCCCAAAAAAGTTCCGAGCCCCGGGGTTACTACCAATGGCCCCACCCTTTCCCCGGCCCTGCATATCGGAAAAATCTGTCTGGTTCAATTCACAAACACCACCATTCACATCTAGGGTGTCTTTTACGATTTTGTTGAAAAATGGTCTTTGATCTCTCACTGGAACATGAGGTCGAAGAGCTCGTTCGAGTGAGGGGGGCATAAGCTATCTTTTCTTGGGCAAAAGATGAAATGGTCTGGGCAATAAACAAATGTCATTGTCGTATTATGTTCGTGTTAGCTAAATGTTTAACCCTTTTAACTATGCGCACGATATCAAAATTAATTATTTCAATTAATTTTTTTTCAAAGTTTTCAAACATTTTTAAAAAAAAAACATTATCATGTGAGCCCCGCATTATCACCAGCTCGACGAGCTCGTTCCAATGAAAACACACGTGATACAGTTTTGTTTAAATATTTTTTTTTTAATATTTTTTTTCAACTGCTCAGTTTGTCAATTACGTGGTCGGATATGGCCGATTCCTTAGGTAAATGGTTAACCCTTTACCCAACGAATCGGCCGCATCCGCCCGCGTAATATGTAAATTCAGCAGTTAAAAAAATATTATTTTTTCAAAACATTTCGACAAAACCATATCATGTGACCCCTCGTTGGAACGAGCTCATCGAGCTCGTTCCAACGATGGGTCACATGATATGGTTCTGTTGAAATTTTTTGAAAACATGATATTTAAAATAATATATTTTGATATCGTCTACGTTGGGTAAATGGTTAAATGGGATACGTATTAGGTAAGTATTTAAATGGGGCCAATAACAATGGAATCATACGGGTCTTACACACTGCAGGAATACATTTCAAACCGATTCCTACTTTACAAACAAAAGTACATCTCGTATTTTCAACAGAAAGGACTATGCATAAAACTGTTATATTCAAAAGAACAACGCTTCAGACGTTTTCTTCAATATTTTCTACGTCCTGCAGTGGCCAAATACATGCAAGTTAAGCAAGACAGTCAAAGGGATGGACTGCGCGATTCATTAATAATTTAATGGGACCTATAGGATTAGGTTTCTACTGTATCGAGGGGAGGTGGGGGTGGAAAAAATTTGCAGACACAGGGCTGGTGTTTTTTACCATTAGAGTACCCAACACCCCCTACGTGCAAAACGCTTTTTTTCATCCAACAACTAAGGCCCCTACCCCCATTTTTAATCGTTTAACGGCATTTTCCAGTGTTTTTTACGCTGATAACACAGTATTGTATGATTTTGGTTTAATGAAACAATGTGGGCTATGAATGTCATTTCTAATGGCTCGGGCATTAGCTATTTCCACTACCTGTAGCCTGAAGACTCATTTCGGGGAGCACGGTGGCTCAGTAGGTAGAGGTGCGGCTGCAATCCGAGAGGTCCTTGGTTCGAATCCCACCTGCGGCAACCGAGTTGTGTCCTTGGGCAAAACACTTCATCTCCATTGCCCATGTTGGGGGCACGATGGTGCCATGTACTGAGGCGTACTGCACGTCGATGGTACGCATGTCTTCAACCAATCTAACCCTGCCTGTGCTGCAGTGCGGAGTTACAATGTTGGGGAGCTGGCAGCTGCTCGTCGTTGCTCGGTGGTTCTCTCTGGGTACTCCGGCTTCCTCCTCCCGTAAAACTGTCACAGTCATGATTAGCCATTGTGCATAAACATGTGACTTTAAACATCATTAAAATAAATATTAAAATAATGAAGACTCATTTTACCTAATGCGATCAATATATAACTTAGCACGAACCCACTGTTTCCGTGGTGATAATGGAATAGTTCTAAGGGGGATACTGAGGGGATAAAAAAAATCTTTTTGTCTGTCGTTTCTGTCTGAAACTACCCTAAATTCAGTTGGGTTAAACATCAACCCAAATCAATTGGGTTGAGTGAATATGAATTCACTCAACCCAGTTGATTTGGGTTAATGTTATTAAAATGTTATAACAAGATAGCTAAGCAGTTATAACAAGACAGCTGAGTCGTTATAAAAAGATTGTTGAGTTGATATAACAAGATTGCAAAGTTGTTATAAAAAATAGAAAAATCGCTATAACAAGATAGTTAACTTGTTATAACACGGTGGATAAGTTGTTATAACAAGATAGCCAATATCATGCACCTTCCTCAGCCCTCTGCCTCCGGCGTCTCCCATTAGGTTTCCCCAAGAGATCCTACCCGAGGTCCACCACAGGAGGAACTCTCACAACACGATCTACTACCGTAGTTATTGCCCGAAACGTTGCTTGCATGTAAACGACTCAACAACTCAGCTATCTTGTTATAACAACTTGCCTATCTAGTTCTTCCAACTTAGGTGTCTTGTTATAACACCTCAGTTATCTTGTTATAACAACTTAGCTATCTTGTCATAACAACTTAACTATGTTGTTATAACGACGTGCTTATTTTGTTATAACAACTTAGCTATCTTGTTATAACAATTTAATAGAAATTAGTGTGGGACGCTAATCCGCTGTCGTATGGAAATAATAAGAACATCATGAAATTAATAACACAAAAATGGAATGTAGGAGCAGAAAAGAGTAGAGAGAATGAATTGGCTTCATATCCACTCAACCCAGTTAAGATGAGTTGATTTTTCACCAACCCGATTTTATAGTGTTTTGAAAGAACCCTCCTTTTTTGTGAAGTAATTTCTACCGATTATCATTCCCCGTGGGAACCCCGGGAAGTAAGCAGCACTTGTTTACTGTGGTTTGTCTGTCGTTTCTGTCTGAAACTACCCTAAATTCAGTTGGGTTAAACATCAACCCAAATCAATTGGGTTGAGTGAATATGAACCCTATTGGGTTCATATTCACTCAGCCCAGTTGATTTGGGTTAATGTTATTAAAATGTTATAACAAGATATAGCTAAGCAGTTATAACAAGACAGCTGAGGCGTTATAACAAGATTGTTGAGTATATATAACAAGATAAACCAGTTCCGCTTTACTAGTAAAATAGGACCCAGTCACCAATGCTTGGGTGAAAGTCCTCTAAAATGGGCAACATGTAGATCAACGATTGACTAACCTTGCCTTCATCTCCATGTTGTGTCACGATTAGCCATGGTGCATAAATATGTGACCAGGGACCGACCTGGGCATGTGCCAGTGCGTATTTGGTTCTGAAACATCAGGACCTGGCTCTTAAATCTCAGAAATAGGCTTCTCAGTTGGCGCGTAACTTCTCAGATCATATTTTGATATTCTTTCGATGGATAATCGAGAGAGACACTCTTACATGAATTATATATATGATTATCATTTATCATTGTTGTAGAGTGCTTAAGTTAATACTTCAAGTCTTAATTACCAAGCATTAATCTTCACTGTGGTTTCTGATCAAGTCTTGGCTGCCTAAATAGGCAGCCAAGACTTGACCAGAAACCGAAACCACATTGAAGATTAATGTTTGCTATAGTGTACTAAATGAAAATGATGAGAGCTATTACATACTTGCAGTGTGTGTTACAAACAACAGTGTGACTCCGTAAATTGAAATCTGGCGCATGAATTGAAAAAATAGGCTCCGAGGCGTGTGCGTATTTAAATAGTCCTGATCGGTCCCTGTGTGACGTTAACCACCAACAAACAAACAAACAAACCATTATCATGAGTGAACGACACTTTCAAAACAAATTACAGGTTAACTAGATATTTTCATTTTATTACACATTCATTAAACTTTAAACCCTTGTATTCAACGGAATCGCCGCTATGATACAAATGATTCTGTATTCAACGGGTGATATACAAGCCGGAACTTTTTTACCTACCGTTTAGTTGCGCTTCGAAAAGTTTCCAAATTTCGTTATACAATCATCGACCGTCTGTCGCATAGTGTGAAAATGAAAACGTCCAAAGCAAAATAAAGTCGGTTCACAAAAAATTAGCCAAAAATGAGATAATATTTAAAAAAAACAACCATTTCCAACCAGAACATTAACCCAGTCCTGTGGCCGTCTCGTTTTGTGGATCCCATTACATCTAAATTGGTCAACTTTATTTCGGTAGAATCTTCGTACATCTTGACATGCTTCGAACTTCTTTTAAAAATGTTTCTCCCAGCTGTTTTGCAAACCTGCACATATTTGTACTTATACTTTTACTAACAGTAATAGGCACCAAATGGTTAGGCGTGAATGGGTACCAGCAATTTGGTGGCTATTACTCTTAGTAAACAGCGATAAGAATTTCAACAAACACTGGTTCCGAAAAGGTTGTTTTGATTTTTTGTCGATGATAACGATCCATTTGATCAGTACAGCTTCAGTCAAAACAAACTCTTCACCTTTGAGTTTAAACATCAGAATTAAAATTTGTTTATTTAAATGAATTTTAATGCATGGGTTGTGTAATAAACACAGAACGCGATGTGTGTTTACGCCATTCCAACTCGTTATGTAAAACACCCACCTATTCAAACACACATCGCGTTCTGTCTATTTATCCCTCAAAAAATCACCCTATGCCCTCCACCTCCCCCATTTGTATGAGTCGGAAGATCTCGTATCACTGAGGGTTGGGAAGCAAAATTTTAAAAATTACTAACATTTCAAAAGTGATTTTTGTGTTTTGATGGGGCGACCACTCCATTCCACTGAACTCTGTATCTCATGTCCATGCCGTTGTACTGGAACTGTTAACTACTGAACGTCGCTTCCCTCCACAAACTAAAGTGGCTCAGATCAATCTATATGGAAGCCACACTGTTCACATAATCAGTCTACATGAGCATAAATAGTGCGGCGATAAAAAATAAACTGACTTTCCAAATAAATGTTGTTCTACATGCATACAGCAATGAATTATGGGACTATTGGTGTTGTAACCGATGAGTTGAGAAAAAGACATCAAGAACAGGTACACTTGTTGCCCGGTTTTCATTTTGCTTTCTCAGCTTCAGGCGTATCGAGAAGGAGTTAGGTGTGGTTACCTCCCTCCCCCCAACAACCCACAATAAATTTCCTAATCGAAACATTTTCGTTACGATCGTAGTCTAAGAAATCCTTTCCCTCTTGCTGGTAGACTAGATAAGATACTTGGAATTGTGCCATACAGACCATCGGTCATATAAATCGAGGTATGTAGTACCCGATTCGAGCTGCTGAGGGTGGGGAGGGGGAGGGGGCAACATGAACAATTTGGAGTACTTGTAAGGTACGTGTTAAATAGGAACTTTTATCCCGAATGAATTGTATTCCAACTACATCATCAAGGTATGCCTTCTTATGTTATAACAAGAAAGCTAATAGCATGTACCTTCCTCATACTAAGGGGCTATACTCTCGTGTTTCGAATAGAAGTGCGGTCTGCAATATAAGCGCGGGGTGGAATAAATGGCCATAATTAATAAAAGTGCAGACTGGAATATAAGTGCAGGGTAGGAAATCCCATCGGAGCATGCAACATATACATTAGAAGTCAAAATAAGTTGTAAGATAACCACTATAGGCAATGCCACGGTGTGCATCCTGCGTTTCCTACAGTCTTAACACCTGGCTCTCACAGTCCTTGCATTATTTTTTGGAAAGCCCTCTCAGAGCCTGGTGCTACCAATGTAGGAAAAGTAGGTGGGACACATGTTTACAGTCAGTATGGTGCTAAGTGGTGATCCTGCAACTTACTTTGAATTGTACTGTTGTTAGATTCCTTACTCTTGAGGCCAAAATAAACCTACCCTTTACAGTTTATTATATAGGTGAGCAAATGCATGTGATAATTTATTTGCTGCTGTCAAAATGTCCCCGATTTCTTCCTCGGACGTGTGTCCACTCTGTCAAAAATTAAATAGAAGTGCAGACTGGAATAAGCATGGTGCAGGGTGGAAAATGTTCGGGAAAATATTAAACATGCGTGCATGTTTATTCCAAACATGAGAGTAAGAGAGTGGTGGCCGAGTGGACGAGTGGACAAGTGCGCTGGTCTCTCACGCCAAAGGTCCCGAGATCGATCCCCGGCCGGGGAAAGTTCTCGAGGTGTCCGAACACTCTCTGTCAGCATCAATTGTGGGGTTGATGCTGTCACAGCGTGCCGTCCTATCGGGTGGAGGCGTAAAATAGCTGTCCTCTGTGCGGAGAGAGACACACTCCGTACAGGCTAAAGATCCCTTCGTTGTATTCAAGAAGAGCTAGGCCACGAAGTTGCCGCTATCGAGGTCATCGCACACACCTACGCCACTGGGCCAAGGAGAGGCGTTAATATAAGTTGCATAAATTGTTCGCTAATCCTTGTAAAACAAATAAGATTAAATAAAAATGTCTTCTTGTGTGTCTGTTGTTTTCGTTTATTAAAAGTTGCAAAAGGAAACTTTGCTATTTATGATGTTCTAATTAGAAGCAACCACTTCATAATTAACCCCTCATTAAGAATATCTATCAGTATCACATCTTCCAACACTAATTAATAGTCCTTTTTCGGCTCTCTGTTTATCGAATACGATTCTGTCGTAATTTGCAAGTTATTATGCTTCACGGGAAAAAAATTTAGCAAATCTCACCTCCAAGACTGTTATCTTAACCCCCTTGCACACTGATGTCAAAATATCCAGATTTGAAGTAGCCATTTTTCCCATAATGCAACTGGGAATTTAACCTATTCAATCTTGTTTGACAGAGCTCATTGAGCTCTGTCAAACAAGATTGAATTGGTTAAATTTCTAGTTGCATTATGGGAAATATTTGCACCCTGAACGGTGACGTCTCACTCAGCCAACCTTTTTAAAAAACGAGTCGCATCCAGCCAACTTCTAACAGTTAATTAGTAGCATCTAGCCAACCTTTTTCCCTTCACACCATTCATAATTAACGCTATAGTTTGTTCTCACATTTGTTAAGTTTGGTAAACTTCAATCAAATTAAGTGTTTGCTTATTTTTTAGCATACCACAGCAGTCTGTATCGGGTGAGCTATTCTCAAATGACTTTCACTTGTTGGTTTTGCTGTTATCCAGTATATATGGAGCCCAACATTACCCAAATGAGTCAGTAATCATGACTGCTGCTGAGTTTTTAGATAACGGTAGGGTGGATATTATTTAATTCATGGAGGTTGCTGCTGTGTTACCTTTAGTGTCACTCGAGAAGGTGGGAGATGTTTGGCTAAATGCACTTGAAGATGCAGATGAATTTGTGACTGATGTTAGTCGTTTCATCGACTATGTTACGGAATATTGGGTGGTGGGCATCCCTCTCTCAAGATGGAACCATTAAGAGAACGAGGGCCCGCGCACTACAAATAATGCAGAAGGGTGGAACAGTAAAGTGAAAAAATTATGCACAGCAGCACATCCAAACATTTATTCATTTGTCAAGATGTTGAATGGTATACAGTCAACAAATGAAGCCAAGATCATGCAATTGGAAGCAAGGGGAAAACAAACACGAAAACGAAGAAAGTACATGCAGGACCATAGACAACCGCCTAACAGTTCTCAAATCTAGGTTAGAGAGAGGGGAATTGAATGTCATAGACTATGCCGATCAAGCATCGCAATTGTTAAAATTAGATTAATTTTTGTTACACATGTGTTTTCTATATTATTAATGGTATTTTTTATTATATCCTCTCAATTTTACTGAATATCGGCAATCAAATCATTCATATGGACTTCTATGTATCCTGTATATTCTGTGTCGGTATAACAAGCTGAATTTCATATCGAGCAAAATAAATATCCACATCCTGTGGATTTTTCTTTCGTTTGTAACCAAATTGAACAAAATCTTTGATACAGACTATACCTTGTTCCCTTAATTAATAGTAGCATTCAGCCAACCTAACACCTATACGACTCTAGTTAGGAAAAATTAAAAGGTTGGCTGAGTGAGACTAAACCCCCTGAACTTTAGATATTTCGACATCAGTGTGCAGGGAGTTAATGGACAGGACAGTGTCCGTATTATATGTACAGGCTGTTGATAACATAAAAAATGTAACAGGACATTAAAAGATGGAGAAAACGCAATTTTCTTATTTTTAAATGGGTTTCAACAGAGACTAATAATAAAGCGTTCCAACTAATTGGGGAACAATTTGTAAAAAGGCAACTTCTGTATTTTTTGGCTATTATACTGGAAAAATGCCTGAATTTTGTGACTAGTCCATGCTTTTTGTAACCAGTCGTTTGGATTATTGCAACTCCCTACTTTTCGAATGTAAACGATCACTATTGCGGCGTCTGCAACTTATTCAGAATTGCGCAGCAAGGATAGCCACACGACGAAAAAAAATTCTGCCTCATAACCCCCGTGCTGCTTGAATTGCACTGGCTCCCTGTAGAAGAGAGGGTGGAATTCAAAATCCTTCTCGTCACATATAAAGCTCTTAACGGCATGTTACCGTCCTATGTGACAACTCTTATCACGAGATACATATCTGCAAGATCTTTAAGGTCATGTGCGTCCAACAACTTGACTCACACTTTTCGAAATGCCACGGCAGTAGGCAAACGGGCCTTCTCGGTTGCGGCATCATTTTTATGGAACCGTCTCCCTGATCACCTGAAGGCACCTCAATCTCTTACGAAATTTAAATCGTCACTAAAGACCCACCTCTTTACGCGATCTCCTGTATATAACTAATCGACAGCTTACACAACACATTTGTTTATTTATCAGTGTAAAGCCTGAGAGCACCTAGGTGGATTCACGGCTATAAACTATATTATAATTATTATTATTAAATGATGCGCACATCGATGGTACAAATTCGCCAACATTTCGAAATTTCAATTCTTACATTAACCCTTTACCCAACGAATCGCCCGCATCCGCCCGCGTAATATGCAAATTCAGCAGTTGAAAAAATATTATTTTTCAAAAAATTTCAACAAAACCATATCATCGAGCTCGTTCCAACGAGGGGTCACATGATATGGTTTTGTTGAAATTTTTTGAAAAATTTGAAAAAATGATTTTTAAAATAATAAATTTTGATATCGTCTGCGTTGGGTAAAGGGTTAAATATCCATACACTTGGTGTAAGATTTACTAACCGTTTTTGGAAATTAAGGGGAGCTAACTTTCCTGTAAATCTTTTCCAATGACAAAAACTGTCAGCCATGGACGAATGAAAGCGCGAATGGTTTTGTGAATCATATATCGTGTCTTGAAATTTCGAATCGAAACATAAAGTCTATGACTTTCAGCTCAATACGTGTATTGTAAATTGTGTCTGAATTGGGTTCTTTCTTTTACAGAAACAAGCCTTTCAAATATGGGATGCGACACTTGGATTCGTGGAGGTTCTAAGTGTTACGTATTCTATGATGGGCCCAAAAGTGTCTGGAAAGACGCGAAGTCAAAATGTAAAGAGAGCCACGGAAGATTGGTGCAGATTGAATCCCAGGACGAAGCGGTAAGTTCCAATCCATATATCAATACCGGTGTTTATGGCCTGGGGTTGGATAAAAAGAAGGACGCGACCCTCTCGAAATTAATACATTCTTGTTAAAAGTACCGCCAAGAAAATGCAATGCTGACGAAAAAAGAGATTTCTTTTTTAAGCCTTTACCCAACGTAACGCCCAAAACCGGCCAGCGCTATTCTCAAAAATCAATTAATTTTCATTATTTTTTTCTTTTTGTTTTTGTCTCAAAAACATAGGTTATGACCCCTCATTGGAACGAGCTCATCGAGCTCGTTCCAATGAGGGGTCAAAACCTATGTTTTTGAGACAACAAAAATGAAAAAAATAGTTATTCAAGAATTTTTTTACAAGTGTCGTCTGCTTTTCATGTTAGGTGAAGGGTTAAAGCTATGATATGTTCTCATTATATAATAATGATGGTTAGAGGTTATTAGGTTATTATTTGTTTGATGGTGATTCAATTCAATTCAATCTTTATTTCACAGCATACAAATACAAATGAGAGAAAAAGTAAAGTTACAAAATTATTGAATGATGTATATTTTGCGGAATGACATAGCCTTGCGACTGTCTTCCTGTCATTCCAAGACAATCAAAATAATAAATAAGATAGAATGGCAAATTTTAAATTCAAGTTAAATATAGTCGATCCAGACAGCAGGTAGTTGTTGTGTTATATTACCATGCATCCTTTTACACTAGAATTGAGTGTTGTTTCCACATCATGGATCAAATTCCCAAGAATTCCGTCTCGGATTGTTTTAACCCGTCAATCAACTGTGTTTCCGAATCCTATTCGAATCAACAATGTTTCCGAATAAATAAAAACAAAACAATTTTTTATACGCATTCCTTAGTAGGCCAGTACAATTGTCGTAGGCTAATGGGGTGATGTAAAGACCGGAAAACCGCGGGACAACCTCCTTTTGATCTGCTTGTGGGAAGAGAAGAGATGAAGGTAATAACGACCCCGAAAGTTCAAACTAGGCGAAGCAGTCAGGACATCTTGGGTTGGAGCACCTAACATTGACTTCGTCTGCGTTTAAAAATTGATTGAATAAAGTTTTGTTAAATGCCTTTCGGTTGAGGGTTTTTATCGTTGCGTCTAAGTCATTCCACAATTTGGGGAAATAAAAATATGGAAGAGCGGCTGAGAACTGAGTAGTGATGATGCTTTACTTCCATTAATTTTCTAAGTGGTACAGTACGGCCGCCGTGGACTGGTCACTTTCCACGGGTGGGCAATATTTTCACGGACGCAATAATATTAGATCTGAACACTAATTACAGGAATAATCATAAAAAATTTAATTAATGAAGCACCGGGTACAACCAGATGCTTCATTAACCCTTTGCCCAACGAATCGCCCGCACCCGCCCGCGTAATATGCAAATTCAGCAGTTGAAAAAACATTATTTTTCAAAAAATTTCAACAAAACCATATCATGTGACCCCTCGTTGGAACGAGCTCGATGAGCTCGTTCCAACGAGGGGCCACATGATATGGTTTTGTTGAAATTTTTTGAAAAAATGAAATTTAAAATAATAAATTTTGATATCGTCTGCGTTGGGTAAAGGGTTAAATAACATTTTGCTGATGATGATTTTTATTACCTGGTAAACACATGCGTGGACATCACTGCACACGCGTGGATTACGACCAATTTTCCTGCAGGTAATTTGATAACTTCAAGTTGCTGGATTCAATCTAATAAGGCATCGAGTTTTACAGATAATTAGGCTGTAAATAATTTGATCAGACCACAAGCAGATTTCGTAACCGAGCGCATCCCTAAAATGTTGCAGTGTTGGACGTTAGACATATTAATTTATTACCAACCTCTTCATTTCACACCTGCTGTGATGGTAACATGGGGAGAAACCAATTTTTAGTCTGTGTGAACACACACAGACTGTTGTTTTTGTACGGTTTCTTTTTTTTTCTTCTTTTTCGTTTTCTACCCTCTTCTTCTTCTTCTCCTGACTTCTGTCTTCCATGCACTTCCTTGTGAGCACGATAACTCGAAACCTAATCACCCAATCTCGCTGATGTTTGGAATATGGACAGACAGGCGCAGTTTCTCGACATCCTATGTTTTTCACGTCGCTAGATTGCTTGAGTATGGCCCAGTCGGCCACAGTGTTTTCAAAGCCTCCACTTTCCTGCAACAGTGAATTCTCCCCAGCAATAGTGTGTTTTGTTATTCACACTGGAGACCAGAGCGTAACAAAATGCTACGCATTTCCCAAAAATTAATAGCATTTTGTAAAAATTACATGGCTATTTTTGTATACCAGAGTTATGTTATGCTGTTTTATATTGAATTCTTCTAAGTAGATAGAATAGTTTCCATCCATTTCTGGGCATTTCCAAATGATCTGCAACACATGAAACATTCACTATGTTTTTTTAACTGAACTGCCTTTAAGGGTTGCATGGACTTGTTTTCTGTTATAAATGGCGTCTTGGTTGTTTAATAGAGTTCTCAAAATGGAAGTTGGGATTTTTAATTTGATGGGCTTGTAGTTATTTTTAATGGACATTTTATGTAAAATGTTGTAAAAACAGGAAGTATTTAATCCAACAGAACTCATCTTACCTATGAAGTTGCTAATGATGCTTGATGGAGAGTTAATCTGAGTTATGCCTGGAATGTTCCACAATCAGAAGTAAAGCATTAGTGAACTAGTTTTCAAATTTGTTTGGAAATTTTCATTTACATTTTGCGATACAAGATAATCAACTGCAGCCTAATAGGCTGCAGTTGATTATCTTGTATCGCAAAATGCTATACATAATTTAACATTGTGTAGCTTTTTGCAAGTTTTGCATAGCAAAAGCGACGCGACACCGCTTATTTTGAGCCCTGCTGGAGACAATGTATACATCAGTGAAGTGAGCTGTTAAACATAAAATGTTGTCTTTATATAATCAGTTCCTCGGACTAAGCTGAGAGAAACCCTTTGCTTTGCAAGGAAATAAAGTATAAATTATTCAGTTCAATACTTTTAACCCTCTCAAGACTTAAATGTGGGGTCCAAAGGTTTTATTTCCGTGAGAATAATGTTAACCTTTTCCATACTCACATTACTGCTGTAAACACCATTCTTGTAAGTGGCTAAAATGTCTATTCTGATTCCTTGATCGAACCCTTTTAATACTGTGCACAGATATGTTTTTTGTGGTTTCTTGAAAAACATTATCTGATTCATGTATGAGCATCTTTAAATACTATTAACGAAAACCTTTTTCTGATTTCTTTAAAAATATTTCACCTCCAAAAATAATCTTCCATAAATTCTCTTCCTATTTTTATTTCTGATGCTTCGGCCCCTTTCACACAGACATGAATTTACTGGGTGCAGTAAATTTTGTTTCTCTAGTTGGATTTGAATTTTCATGCTAATTAATTAAAATTCAGTGGCATAATAAAATCCCCAAATTTAGTTTAAAAAATTTGCATTAAAATGGTTCGGTAACTCTCTTTTGTCAAATTATTTTCTTTGTATGTGCATGTATGAATATTTGTGTTTCAACTTCAGCAACAGCTGACAGTAAATTCAAAAAAGAACTTCAGTGATGAGAATGAAAAGAACCCAAATAAGTTACTTTTGACTTTAAAATACAACACTAGCGGACCACTACACTAGACTACTGCATCTGAACGGAAGCAATAACAGTCTGTGGCCGGCTGAATAGCCTTCTTTGACGTCCGACTATCAAATTTGATAATACATACTGCAGAAGAACAATGCTCCACCCTCCCCACATACCCATCTTGGGCGCTTTCTATTTTCCCATCGGATCCTTCCCAGTGTGCAAAATTTCAAAAATGAATCTAATCGACTGACCGTTCACGTGGTTTGGATATGGCTAACCGAACGCTCGGCTACATAAAAATTCCTGGGAAACTGTCTTTTTATCATTACAGAGTGCTAGAAGCCCATATTTGGGTTTTATTCTGAACTGCAGGTAATCTAAAGGCTTCATTTCTGTGGACGTCTTTGATATTATCTTGGAGGTAAAATTATTTCACCTCCATTGATTTGTATTGTTACAATTAATGGGAGAGTGCCTAGAGGCACTCTCCCATTAATTGTAACAAGACAAAAATGTGTGAACAAATCTTAAGGCTGAGAACAAATTTAGCACTCCATCAGTTAAGTTACTCAAACTTTACCATTCAAGATGCAACTTTTGGCTAACCGGTCATCCGTTCGCGTAGATTTAAATTTGCGTAACCACCACGTCAACGAAACGAGCGTTCCTGTCATATTTTGCACACCGCTTCCAACTTTATTTCTGCCTATTTTGTTCTTTTCCCCACGCTGCTTGTTTCTTGTGTTTTCTGTTATGACTGATTTGCTCTGCCTTTTTACATTCAACTCATGTTGCATTGCAGAAGACGCCTTGTTACACTCAAAGGACTATTTTCAACTCTAGAAAAGTCCAGGCCTTAAAACTTGCCCAGATTCACGAGAATCGATTTTGATTCTCGCGAATTCCTGCTGCCAGAATCTGTCTTCAGTTCTTAAATTCGAAAGTACTGTTAAACCCTTTTGAGTGTAACCAACACATATTCTATCGTGAATCGCCAACTCATATTTATATATTTACTAGTGTGTAATCCTTAGGGGCTAGTTCTAATATTGATGGGTTTCAGGCCTGGACTTTTGAAAAATCCAGGGGAGCAACAATTGCTCCCCTAAATTTGTTTCCGGAGAGCTATTCTACACTTATATCAATTGTACAAGGTTATTAATAAGGGAAATGAAGGTTAAAGGAGAGCCATTACAGCTCATAAGGAGAGAAATTACGGCTCTCCTCAATCTGGTTTTAGGAGAGCCAAGGAACGCGGGAGCTATAGCTCCCCTCAAACGGCCAGGCCTGGTGGGTTTCCTGCCTTACATGTACACGTAGAATAAATGTCCCGACATAAGGCTTTTGGCGGTCTTGATGATGAAGGTTACAGAACATTGGCAGTGGTTTCTAGTGAAATCTTGGCTGCCTGTATAGGCAGCCAAGACTTCACTAGACACTACTGTGAAGTCAAAGTGTTGCCTTATTATGAGGGAGCAAAATATTAGAATTCTCAGGGCCTTTAAGGACATTTTCAGAATGTATAAGAATCAAATGAACATTTTAATAGAATCTAAATTGATTCTCATCGTTTTCCTTGCAAGAATCATTTCCATGCATCGATTCTGATTCTCACATGAGTTTTAAGCCTTGAGAACCCAGGACATTTATTTTGAACTTAACGGAAGAGGGTGCATTTGGACTTCCTCTGCAGTAGGAAATTCATAGGTAGCAGTTGGAAGATTCTTACCCGAGGGTGGGGAGAGGGTGCACAAATAGCTTTTCTCAAACGTTGGATACTCGGCACCTAAGGGGAGGGTACAGTCGGTAAATCAGAGAGATATACCCCCGAACCAAGACCCTCTAGCCATGTCCCTGATTCAAACTCCTCGTAATCATACTGTATGATTAATCGATATTATAATAACTCCGCCTCTTTTGTATTGAAACTACGTAGCAAAGGTACATGTTATAACGAAAGCCCCTTCGAAATTGTTAACGTATCAATGTAGTAATGCCTATGTACTATTACTAATATTCTTCTCTGTTTGTAACGGTTTGTAATTGTTTTTATCTAACAATCATATAGATTCTGGCCTGAAAACCACGAGAAACGGTACGTATCACATAATGTGTTCCCATGCCGTATCATATTGACGACCCTTTCTAATTCCGTATCATATAGATTCATCTTCCGGTAAACACCGCGCTATGACAAATAATATCATTATATGCATTGTTATTACGCACTAAAATATGAAATTCAAACTTTTGACCAATTCCAACCCAATTTAAACTGGAAAACGGGCTTCATGTAACGGGATTGTTAGATAAATGTATTATCATGAACAAATGCATGTCCTGTAATTTGTATCAGATTCTCGGTCGTGTTTACAATCGGATCACAACTCGCCCTTACGGGCTCGTTGCGATATGATTGTAAACACGACCTCGAATCTGATACAAATTACAGGGCATGCACATGATCATGATAGTGTATATGTACAGTACGTGGAGAGTGTATTATCACTAAATCACCCGCAGAGTGGAGATTCCACCCAAGTAATAATTGCAAATTTGTTGCAAGGCATAACAAGCACAAGCAAACTTTCAGCCAATGGACCTCCGGGTTAAACCCGGAGGTCCATTGGCTGAAACGTTGCTTGTATTTTTTGTCGATATGTACACAATTTGAAAATTATAGTTTGAGTGATAGATCCACTCCGCGGGTGATTTAGTTACAATCCACTCTCCACGTACTGTAGCTGTATACTTATTTCATGAAAGTAGAAAAGTATCTGCTTGATTTATCCCTTTTCTCTAATAGTTTGTGTTGTATTGTATGGCTATTGTAATAATGATCTGTTTTTAAGTAGTTCGGAAAAAAATTTAATTTAAACTGAACATGAAGAAAATTCACGAGTTTTCACGGGGGAACAGATGAACTCTAACGGTAAAAACCCCTAACGGAAAAATCCCTAGGAGAAAATCACTTATGGATAAACCCTTAACAAACAATGGAATGGGTGGAGAAAACCCAAGTTTTTTCTCTCACTCAATCTTTATTTAACCCTTTACCCAACGTAACGGCCAAAACCGGCCAGCGCTATTCTCAAAAATCGCCAATTAATTTTCAAAATATCTTCATTTTTTGTCTCAAAAACATAGGTTATGACCCCTCGTTGGAACGAGCTCGTCGAGCTCGTTGGAACGAGGGGTCATAACCTATGTTTTTGAGACAAAAAAATGCAAAAAATTAGTTATTCAAGAATTTGTTTTGCAAGTGTCGTCTGCTTTTCATGTTAGGTAAAGCGTTAACAAAATATCTCCGTCTGAAGATTAATGAACACAAAGAACAATTATACATGTAGCACATCGTTGGTAAACATTATGACCCCTTTGGCCGTCTTCATGGTGCCCTGCTTTGCGGGAATTGTTATTATAGGTACTGTACACTGCATTTACTTTGCCTGAAGTTCTAAGGCATTTCGTACTGGCGGTCTCACGTCCGTTCGAAGTGAAAATATCCCATTGGCAGACAATTAATTAGTCGTTTTATCAATGCACGTGGTTCTGAGAAACTAGAAAAACTTTTCAAGGAAAACAACAAACCTAAAAATACTGAACTTGTTATCTTGGAAAATTTTTTCAATACAGTTAAAACTAGAAGTCCTGTCTTGAACTGTGCGCTTATCTAGGCTTAATTGCGCGGAGGAATTGCACGCAATTACCATATTAAATTTGATCCAAAGCACGACAGGGTCTCCTGGTTACTCATAGCAAACACATGCAATGTTTCTGCCAATGGACCTCCGGGTTACCCGGAGGTCCATTGGCTGAAACATTGCTTGTGCACAGGCCATATGTACAGAAAATAGTTAACCCTTTACTTAACAGAGACTTTTGAAAGCGTGCAGAAGAACGACAAATATTTGTTT
Organism: Pictodentalium vernedei; assembly: GCA_031216915.1. Lineage (NCBI taxonomy): Eukaryota > Metazoa > Mollusca > Scaphopoda > Dentaliida > Dentaliidae > Pictodentalium > Pictodentalium vernedei. Next base: position 68,720,048 of record CM062292.1, on the reverse strand, counting down.
TTGCCTCTCAAACATAGCTTGTGACCACTCATTGGAAAAACCTTGTTGAACATATTCCATTGAGGGGGCCATACAGTTAAAACTAGAAGTCCTGTCATGAACTGTGCGCTTATCAAGGCTTAATTGCACGGAGGAATTGCGCGCAATTGCCATATCGAATGGAACCCAAACTACGGCAGATTCTCTTAGTTACTCCATTGACATTGCTTGTGCACAGGCCATATGTATAGAATTTGATAGCCTTACTGTGGTCATAACACGTAGACTAACGCGCAGATCGACGTTCTATTTGTGCGCATTTCATGACAGGGCTTCTAGTTTTAACTGTATGTGTGACAATACAGTACGTGGAGAGTGGATTGTAACTAAATCACTCGCGGGGTGGAGCTATCACCCAAGCTATAACTTTCAAATTTTGTACATATCGACAAAAAACACAAGCAATGTTTCAGCCAATGGACCTCCGGGTTTAACCCGGAGGTCCATTGGCTGAAACTTTGCTGGTGCTGGTTATGCCTTGCAACAAATTTGCAATTATTCCTCGGGTGGAATCTCCACTCTGCGGGTGATTTAGTGATAATACACTCTCCACGTACTGTATATGTAAATAAAGCCACACCAAGATGGATGTACTTGGAACATGCTCAGTGATCTTATTTTAATGCCGTTCATACTTGTGTGATTTGAACAAATTTACAATGTTACGACATTTCCATATTTATTACACATTATTGAAAAGGAGTCTGTTGGCGACCAAAAATGATTTAAATAAATATATACAATGTACAAAATGTTGATGGATGACAGTGTTTTTATATTCTCGGATCAGTTCAAACTCAACTTAACAGATATCACAAAACAAGGTAGGCATTTTGGGGGGTGTCTACAGGAGTCGAAATGGGACCCTTTCCAAATGGCATTTGGGCATACTTTTTTCCCGGTTCTCAACACCATATTTCCCAATCCACACTCGAACAAAACTTTAATGCACAATTGTTGTTCTGAACTGGGTAGTCATAAGAAAACCTCAGAAAACCAATAAAAATAAGATTTTGTCCAACTAATGGAAAAAAATCCGAAGGAAGAACACATATTGGAAAAAAACCCTGACAAAAATTGCATGTTCTGTCCTCGCGGATGGCATTGTTGCTTCAATCCCAGGGATGTGGCGAGGGAGGGGGGGGGGTCTCTCCCCCCTCCCCAGCTAGGAGTATTTTTTTCAATAGTTGGACATTCCGAGGTCAAAAATCAAATAGTTGGAAATTCAATAAATTAACATTGTTCATGAAAAATATTAAAATTCCAACTAATGATGAGAAATTTTTATCTTTTATTTCCAACTAGAAACTTGAGTTTCAAATTTCCTACTCTAAAATTGACATGGCCTCAAAATTTCGACTCTGACATCAATCCGGTAAATTTTCTGACCCAGACACATTATAAATGATGCTTTTTCCGTTTCAGGACAAGTGAAAATTTTCAGAAGGGTTCATAACCCTTTACCCAACGCAGACGATTTCAAAATTCATTATTTTAAATATCATTTTTTTAAATTTTTTTTTTAAAATTTCAACAAAACCATATCATGTGACCCCTCTTTGGAACGAGCTCGACGAGCTCGTTCCAAAGAGGGGCCACATGGTATGGTTTTGTTGAAATCTTTCGAAAAATAATATTTTTTCAGCAGCTGCGGGCGATTCGTTGGGTAAAGGGTTAATTAAAAGATATCACCCAGCGCTACAGTGCAACCACCTATCGAAACCACTCACAGTTGGAATTTACACCGGTGGCACCCCCGCAGTTGAAACCCTCTAGCCAAATCCCTGTTCAATCCATGTGACTTTATAAACTTAATGTGCAAGAAACATCGCTACATAACTTATATGAAGTTCAATAGTCTTACAAAAATAGTATGCAGTCGTTCAACATGCTTTATTTCTGTCTGATGCAGGGGGAGGCCACCAAAAATTTGCAAGACGTGACGTGGGGGTGGTTGGGTCTCTGGAGTGCGCCAAAAATGTGCATTTCCAACTTGTGCAATTTTTTTATTTTTTTTAAAGTATATAAAAAAAATCAGCTATTATATACCATCATTTGTGTTTCATACCTTAAAGATGATGTTGTACATCACACTCTTAACATAAATACAACATCAGGAGGCTTTATAAAATGTGAGAATATTGGGCTTAAACTGGGAAAATGTCACACGTTAGTAGGAGGTGGGTGTCTTGTTCGAAATGTAGAAAATGTGCAGACAATATTTGGGGAACAATTCAAATGAAAATTTGTTCCCGTATATGTACACCTGCTCTGGTCAAGCCTGATAATGAACAGCTTGTCATTTGTAGATTGGGGCCCACAGCAGCCCACAGAGGTTTAAATTGGTGGTACCAGTTTAACCCTTTACCTAACATGAAAAGCAGACGACACTTGCCAAAAAATGATTGAATAATTAATTTTTTCATTTTTTGTCTCAAAAACATAGGTTATGACCCCTCATTGGAACGAGCTCGTTCCAATGAGGGGTCATAACCTATGTTTTTAAGACAAAAAATGAAAAAATAATAAAAATTAACTGGCGATTTTTGAGAATAGCGCTGGCCGGTTTTGGCTGTTACATTGGATAAAGGGTTAAGAACATTATGAAAACCCCCTAAAGACAGCTGTGCCTACTAAGTTTATAAGCTTATTTTGGATTTTAATGGGAGAGTGTGTGTGTGTGGGGGAGGGGGGGGGGGGGGTGTCTGAGAACGATAGTAGAAAATTTGCATGTAGTTGGTGGGTGGGTGTAAAAAGGAGCCGAATAAAAAATAGGACGTCACTTCTTGCAAATCTTTAGTGGCCCCCTTGTCTGATGATCTAGAAACTTCCTCTTTCGACCTTATTCGTTCTGAATGGCGCCACTCAAATATAAGTCTTTAGATATTGCCTGTATTGCTTACAGTTTGAAGTGCTTGTCGCATTTTAACACCCTATAGCCAGTATCCAGATTTAACAAAATAATTGGAACTTTTCTTTTTGTTTTTCTTAGAGTCAGTATATTGTGATGAAAACACAGTTGGATTAAAAATTAACACAAATCAACTGGGTTCAGTGAATATGAACCCAGTTGGGGTGCATATTTCACCTTAGTACACAACGTCACCGTGCCCCCACGTGGGCAATGGGGGTGAAGTGTCTTGCCCAAGGACACAACGCGGTTGCCGCAGGTGGGATTCGAACCGCAGACCTCTCGACTTGCAGTCCGCATCTCTACCTACTGAGCCACCATGCACCAGGAATTGTAATATGCGTGTTGCCATAATGAAAATTTTTATCCTGTAATTTGCCATCGAAGTTGAAGCAAAGATTCCTAATGGTTGCTATTTATTTATTTATTTATTTATTTATTTTATTGGTGTTTAAGGTCATATATTTATGCACAATGGCTAATTATGACCCCGACAGTTTTACGGGTGGAGGAAGTCGGAGTAAAGGAGAGAACCACCGAGCAACGACGAGCAGCTGCCAGCTCCCCAACATTGTAACCCCGCACTGCAGCACAGGCAGGGTTAGATTGGTTGAAGACATGTGCACCATCGACGTGCAAGTACGCCTTAGTACACGGCGTCATCGTGCCCCCACGCAGGCAATGGAGATGAAGTGTCTTGCCCAAGGACACAACGCGGTTGCCGCAGGTGGGATTCGAACCGAGGACCTCTCGGCTTGCAGCCTGCACCTCTACCTACTGAGCCACCGTGCTCCCTAATTGTTGCTATAATCGTTACATGCACTCGCTTTGCAATCAGCAACCCTTCGTTGTTCTTGATAAATACTTCTCCTAAAAAAAAATGTTTGTAACGTAGACAGGCCAGATGAAGTGTGTGTGGGTGGGTGTGAGGGAGGGAGGGGGTGGCGAAATATTTTTCTGTTGAAAATTGCACCAGAAAATATTTGACCTCCCCTTCCCTCGCTTCATTTCATTTCACCATGTGGTGGGTTACATAGATGACGATCCAGGTTATTCCAGGGAGAAAACATCTCAATTGGAGCACCCTGGGTACTTTTTGAAGGCTTTGAGTACCCAATCTGTGGAGGAATACCCATTGAAAAATGACTCAAGTTATATCAGGGTGATAGAACATTAATCAGTTTCAGAGATTTTATTCACGAGTGTATATTGGGTTGACATTTCTCAGAAAAAGTGTGGGTGGGATTGATACCCCTGCCTGCCCCTGTTGCTACGCCCCTAGTAAACACCATGTAACCCCAGGGAGCCTCAGTGTGATTAATTTTGCTGCAGATTTCAAAGATGGGAGAATATTGCTTTCTACTGCAGTCTCCTTTGTCGTTTATTCGTTAAAATACTGTTCCGTCTAAAAATGTGAAACTGAGTCACGCTGCCTGGATGCTGGGAGGGGGGGGGTTAGTCCCCTCACATTTGTTTTTAAAACAATAGGTATTACGTAGGTGCTATGTTATTAAAACGCAAGCCAGCACATCGATAAACCAATATATATTGCAGGGCTCAAAATGAGCGGTGTCGCGTCGCTTTTTGCTATGCAAAACTTGCAAAAAGCTACACAATGTTAAATTTTGTATAGCATTTTGCGACACAAGATAATCAACTGCAGCCTATTAGGCTGCAGATGATTATCTTGTATCGCAAAATGTAAATGAAAATTTGCAAACAAATTTGAAAACTAGTTCACTAATGCTTTACTTCTGATTGTGGAACATTCCAGGCATAACTCAGATTAACTCTCCATCAAGCATCATTAGCAACTTCATATGTAAGATGAGTTCTGTTGGTTTACATGCTTCCTGTTTTTACAACATTTTGCATAAAATGTCCATTAAAAATAACTACAAGCCCATCAAATTAAAAATCCCAACTTCCATTTTGAGAACTCTATTAAACAACCAAGACGCCATTTATAACAGTATACAAGTCCATGCAACCCTTAAAGGCAGTTCAGTTAAAAAAACATAGTAAATGTTTCATGTGTTGCAGATCATTTGGAAATGCCCAGAAATGGATGGAAACTATTCTATCTACTTAGAAGAATTCAATATAAAACAGCATAACATAACTCTGGTATACAAAAATAGCTGTGTAATTTTTACAGAATGCTATTCATTTTTTGGAAATGCGTAACATTTTGCTACGCAAAGAAAAAAAGTTATTTATTGGAACAGATGAGGCTTCTGATGGAATGCGATGGGGTTGGTTTTGATGAAATAGGTATTTCTCCACGGAATGTATGCTTACATTGGACCCCCTCCCCAGCCCCTTCAAAGTTGCACTGTGGCCGAAGATGAAAGTACAAGAGCGCCGGAGGCAGTGAGGGGTGGGGGGGTGGGGGTGGGGGCTGTCGCCCTTTGCCCTGGGACTACAGGGTCATGGGGTCAGCACACGCTCCTTTCTAATCCAGAAGTGCACACGTGGAAAATACTTTACTTTTCGAGAACTTCAACTGAGAAACTCTCGAGTATTTGTTTCTAACGTACTTGTGGCAATGCTAGTTAGGGAGGATATCGGATATATAGTTAAAACTAGAAGTCCTGTCATGAAATGCGCGCAAATAGCACGTCGATCGGCGCGTTAATCTACGCGCTATGACCATAGTAAGGCTATCAAATTCTGTACACATGGCCTGTGAACAAGCAATGTTTCAGCCAATGGACCTCCGGGTAACCCGGAGGTCCATTGGCAGAAACATTGCTTGTGTTTGCTATGAGTAACCAGGAGAACCTGCCGTGCTTTGGATGCCATTCGATATGGCAATTGCGCGCAATTCCTACGCGCGATTAAGCCTAAATAAGCGCACATTTCGTGACAGGACTTCTAGTTTTAACTGTAATGACGGATTCTGGTCGTTGATCCCCAAAAAAAGAAGCTATATAAGCGGCGGGTGAGTTCTAAATCTTCCACTCTAGGGGTGACATATAATGTTAATACCATTGAGTGTCATATTACGATTTGTGATACGTTGTAAACCCCCGTTCTTAACGCTAGAGATGGGTGGTATTTGAATTCGGTATCGATTTCGGTATTATTATGCTGCGAGGGGGGGGGGGGGGGTATTCCTCGATATCGGTTCGGTATTTGGTATCTGACTTGAATGAGATTTGCTGCTAGTACCAAAGAGGAATTTACATCAGGAAAAACAGAATAAGTTGTTGTAGCATCAATCTACCACAAGGTTATAAATAACACTGCTAATGAGATCAACAGTGGCATTCTTTTACGACCATATTTATTTATTTATTTATTGATGTTTGAGGTCACATATTTATGCACAATGGCTAATCATGACCGTGAGAGTTTTACGGGTGGAGGAAGCCGGAGTACCCGGAGAGAACCACCGAGCAACGACGAGCAGCTGCCGGCTCCCCAACATCGTAACTCCGCACTGCAGCACAGGCAGGGTTAGATTGGTTGAAGACATGCGTACCATCGACGTGCAGTACGCCTTAGTACACGGCGTCATCGTGCCCCCACGCTGGCAATGGAGATAAAGTGTCTTGCCCAAGGACACAACGAGGTTGCCGCAGGTGGGATTCGAACCGAGGACCTCTCGGCTTGCAGCCTGCACCTCTACCTACTGAGCCACCGCGCTCCCTTTACGACCATATCATATCCACTGTAATTTTGCAGGGCTCAAAATAAGCGGTGTTGCATAGCCTTTTGCTGTGCAAAACTTGCAAAAAGCTACACAATGTTCAATTATATATAGCATTTTGCGATACAAGATAATCAACTGCAGCCTATTAGGCTGCAGTTGATTATCTTGTATCACAAAATGTAAATTAAAATTTGCAAACAAATTTGAAAACTAGTTCATTGATGCTTTACTTCTGATTGTGGAATATTCCAGGCAGAACTCAGATTAACTCTCCATCAAGCATCATTAACAAATGTAAGATGAATTCTATTGGTTTAAAATTCTTCCTGTTTTTACAACATTTTGCATAAAACGTCCATTAAAAATAACTTCAAGCCCATCAAATTAACAATCCCAACTTCCATTTTGAGAACTCTATTAACAACAAAGAGGCCATTTGAAAATATCCAATTCCATGCAACCCTTAAAGGCAGTTCAGTTAAAAAAACCTAGTAAATGTTTCATATGTTGCAGATCATTTGGAAATGCCCAGAAATAGATGCAAACTATTCTATCCACTTAGAAGAATTCAATACAAAACAGCATGATATAACTCTGGTATACAAAAATAGCTATGTCATTTTTACAAAATGCTATTCATTTTTTTGGAAATGTGTAGCATTTTGCTATGCAAAGAAAAAAAAGTTATTTTGAGCACTGCAATTTTGTGACTTGTTCTAAATGCACCTTAATGTTAAAAGATCGTTGCAGTTTCAGAGCAAGTGCCCTGACCATACCATCTACATGAGCCCCAGCTAGCAATAGCCAAAACACCTGGGCAGTGATTTCTAGTAAGGTCTTGGCTGCCTATTAAGGCAACCAAGACCTGACTAGAAATCACTGCTAAGCAGTTGGACATGTACGGGCTATAGACTAGTGGGAATCAGGATGGTGGCCCTGTCCATTGAGGGTTAACAAAATTGAAAAGACAATCAGTAACTTCTTTCATGAACATGAACCCTTCAACTGTTTTCAAGCCTTAACAGGGACTTTTAAATAGCGAATGCAGGTAGGAAAATTTGAACAGTCAGACGGTCGAGGTATTCAACGATTGGTTTGGTTCGGTTTTTCGGTATCCCCATGATGTCGGTATCGGTTCGGTTTTTCGGTATCCCCATGATATCGGTTCGGTTTTTCGGTATCCCCGTGATATCGGTATCGGTTCGGTTTTTCGGTATCCCCGTGATATCGGTATCTGTGTGGTTTTTCGGTATATTGCACGTCTTTACTTAACAAATACCCAGAATCGAGTGATACCCCCACCGCACCCCTCCCCCCGCCCTCTGGTGCGTCCGGCGCCCCTGTGAAGGTGCGCTAGCTTAGTTTCTCAAGCGTTCATATTTCCTCATGTGAGGTTTATTACATTCATTCCAGCTGTTTATGAACATGATGATGACCCAACTTGCTCACAAAGCTGGACACTTTTGGACGGGACTAAACAGACAAAATGGCCAATTTGTATGGTCTGACGGATCATCATCCAACAAAAATTATCTGTAAGTTATTGTGTCTTAGAATTATTATTTAGAATTATTTATTTATTGGTCTTTAAGGTCACATACTTATGTACAATGGCTAATCATGACCGCGACAGTTTTACGGGTGGAGAAAGCCGGAGCATCGGAAAGAACCAACGAGCAACGACGAGCAGCTGACAGCTCCCCAACATCGTAACTCCACACTGCAGCACAGGCAGGGTTAGCTTGGTTGAAGACATGCGCACCATCGACGTGTAGTACGACTTATTGCATGGCATCATCGTGCCCCCATGTGGACAATTAGGGTTAACCCTTTACCGAACGAATCGCCCGCATCCGCATATGTAAATACAGCTGCTGAAAAAAATATTATTTTTCGAAAAATTTCAACAAAACCATATCATGTGACCTCTCTTTGGAACGAGCTCGTCGAGCTCGTTACAAAGAGGGGCCACATGATATGGTTTTGTTGAATTTTTTTTTTAAATTTAACAAAATGGTATTTAAAATAATGAATTTTGAAATCGTCTGCGTTGGGTAAAGGGTTATGTGCCTGTCCCAAGAACACAACGCGGGACTCCGATTCGATCGCTCAGACGGTCACCCATCCGAGGACAAAAAAAAATTTAAAAATGGTATTTAAAATAATGAATTTAACAACGCGGGACTCCGATTCGATCGGTCAGACGGTCACCCATCCGAGGACAAAACCGGGCTCGACGTTGCTTAACTTCGGTGATCTGATGTGATCTGACGAGAACCGGTTACGCCACCGCGCCCCAGAATTATTTATTTTACCGGGATTTGTAAGTTTCTGTCGGTTATAGTTGAAACTAGAGGTCTTGCCACAATTTGCGCAGAAAATGCTCGTTAGTAACTTACACAAAGGCTGCACGTTGAAAATATTAATTGTTCTACCCAACTAATGAATATGGATTCTTCTTCTTCTTCTGCTATTGAACCGACATGGAAAATACCACCAGGGTTCAAAGGATTAAAACTAATCTGTCTTTATCTCCCTGGTTACTATGGAAACAAAAAAAGTCAGGAACTCTTGGAATCCCGCAATATCTTTTGAGTTGATCCTAATAGACGTTTGAAACTTTGACAAATGGTTAGTAGAAATTTTGTTTATATTTTAATATCAAATAAAGGATTAACCGGACCGGAATTTTGGAAATTAGTGATCATATATCCAGAGAGGTGCGTCCTTTCCTTCCTCCAAGGGAAAAAGAGAATGTAGTTTAAATTTAATTTAGATCAATTGGAGGATGAGGACGCACTCCAATAATTCATAACCTTACCCCTTTTCGGAAAATCAGACTTTACCGAGCGGGGCGCATTTCTGCAAGAGTGCACTCTATGCATACTTATTTGTGAATGCAAGGCGCAAAAAGTAGATCTTCTGTTTCTCGGGAAATTATTTGCAATATTGCATGCGGGCGAGTGGTTTTTTATTTTTATTTCTGTAATTATTTCTCTGCCATCAAAAGTTCATGTTCTTGGTTTATGTTTTAGGCCCCATAATCTCCAGAATCGCTTGGATGGTGGTGTATTTCGTCCCTCGAGAGCATGAAGGCTTTGCAATGCTAAAGCATTGCAAAGCCTTCTTGCACTCAAGGGACAAATTTATCAATTTTTTAACTTGGGTAATATATCAGACATAAACTATTCATTTATTTCTTTTTAAGTTTACATTGTTTATAAAAAGAGAGCATGCGGCAGCCAAAAGGACCATGCTGGAGGGCCTGAGAAACATATCTTTAATTTTTGTAGGCCTTAGATTTGAATTATTCTTTTTCTGTTTTAATCTTCACATTTTTCTTCAAGTTATTCGGGAATTATCTCACAAATAAGACTGCAGTACGCATTATAAGCAACGGTAAGCTCTATAGTCTCTACTATGTGTGATACTGATCTGGTTCCTATTTTTCTGGTTACTATGGAAACCAAAGAAAGGGGAGATCCTCGTTTTGTCTTTTGAGTTGACCCAAATAGAGATTTTGAACTTTGAAAAATGGCTAGAAGTTTTGTCTGCATTCTGATATCAAAAGAGGAAAGCCTCCACCCCCCCCCCCCCCCCCCCCAATCTTACAAGGTGGAAATGAGGCTTAGAGATCCCATTTCCAAAAACTCGATTTTTAACCAAATTTCTTTTATTTGTGTTAAATCTAACTCCTGCAGGAAACTGATATTCCATGGACCTCCTGTATGATGAGAGACGTTTCCCGGGATGTGTTCACAATTTAAAAGGCATCGCACGTCACTTCACGACGCAAGTTACGAGTTCAACCATACGGTCCTGTCTCACTAATCGTATTTTGCGGCACGTTATTTCCGCTGGTTATGTTCAACATTGCTTCCTGAAACCTAACTTCCTAACGATACCAGGGCTCAAAATAAGCGGTGTCGCGTCGCTTTTTGCTATGCAAAACTTGCAAAAAGCTACACAATGTTCAATTATGTATAGCATTTTGCGATACAAGATAATCAACTGCAGCATATTAGGCTGCAGTTGATAATCTTGTATCGCAAAATGTAAAAGAAAATTTGAAAACTAATTCACTAACGCTTTACTTCTGATTGTGGAACATTCCAGGCATAACTCACATTAACTCTCCATCAAGCATCATTAGCAACTCCATATGTAAGATGAATTCTATTGGTTTAAATTCTTCCTGTTTTTTTACAACATTTTGCATAAAATGTACATTAAAAATAACTTCAAGCCCATCAAATTAAAAATCCCAACTTCCATTTTGAGAACTCTATTGAACAACCAAGACGCTATTTGAAAATATCCAAGTCCATGCAACCCTTAAAGGCAGTTCTGTTAAAAAAGACATAGTAAATGTTTCATGTGTTGCAGATCATTTGGAAATGCTCAGAAATGGACGGAAACTATTCTATCTACTTAGACGAATTCAATACAAAACAGCATAACATAACTCTGGTATACAAAAATAGCTATGTAATTTTTACAAAATGCTATTCATTTTTTGGAAATTTGTAGCATTTTGCTACGCAAAGAAAAAACGTTATTTTGAGCACTGTCCGATACAGCTACCACAGTTGGTGAATTGAGACGTTGAATTTATAGTATTGACTAATCTTCCAGGATTATAGAAGGCACATATTGAGACGGTGCTCTGTCGCATATTTGTGGACGTCTATTAGTGTACTTAATTTCTAGACTAGCAAACACTTCAGCATCCAGTTTGCAACCATGGATCACCGGGCAGAACATCCGATGTCCCATGAGCTGCAAATTTGCTTGTTGTGTTTTTACATTTCTTCTGGTGTAGTAAATCAGTTTATCATATGACTCGTTCGTTTTGTTCACTTTAAAACATTTGATATTTTGTTTTCATATTAATCAGTGATAAATAAAGCCTTCCGTCAATTTCATTGGTCAATTTCAAAACTAGACAATTTGGTTGGCTGAACAAAATACAACTGGGCCACATTTCCATAATTTTCATAATTAGAGTTGGGAGCTTTCATTGATCAATTTCAAAACTGGACAATTTGATTGGCTAAACTAAATACAACGGTGTGACATTTGCATAATTTCAGTAGGGAGAATTTACGTTATCTGTCCTATTTAGGGTGGGTTATTTTGTATTAATCTTTTACCTTCAAGAAAAACGCCATTCATTTTTTTTTTATATTTTCACTTTTTGCTTCCAAAACCTAGGTTATGACCCCTCATTGGAACGAGCTCGACGACATAACCTATGTTTTGGAAGCAAAAAATGAAATTTTTTAGTTATACGAGGATGTTTTTTCCAAGTGCTGTCTGCAACTCAAGCTGGGCGATGGGTTAAAAGGTCATACTAAGTGGCTAATTTGTGCGTGTGTGTGTCATGTGATAAATAGAATATGAAATGAGTGTTTTTCTCATATAATATTTATGAAACTCGTCGGAATTTTCCGTTTGGGCTCGCCCAAACGGAAAATTCTTAGACTCGTTTCATAAATATTATATGAGAAAAACATTCATTCCATATCGTCTATGTATAATTTGTTACACAGTTTGAGACTTCATATCGAATTTATTGATATTGTGAATATCATATTGGCCATTAACAACGTGTGTAATAAATTATCTTACCTTCTATTTTCCAACACTGAATTAGCCATTGCAATGAATGATAAGCGATGAAATCCTTACTTGTTTAACCTGATGAAATTGTCGCGGCCACCATTTTGTCACATAAATAAACAAAGGGGAGGTGACTCTGACTGTTAGCCATGTATAAATCTCCTCAGACTGAGTGTGGTATATACACAACTTGTACTTGGCGACTTCAATAGAATGCTATTCTCTGAGGTTTGTAGGAGATAAGAATTGGCCCGAAATTGAGCCGAAGTATGTCACAGTAGCAGATCACCTTATGAGTACTGTTATTTTTGTGAAATACAGTATATTTTTCCAAAAATGCTAAATAAAAGTTTTATACTGGAGTAGGTTACTGCCCCGGAGTCAGCAATTAAAATATTCCGTTTAGATAAGAATGTTTGTACAGTATGAGTTACAGGACGTCATGTGAGGCGAAGTGAGATTAATATTAGGATGTGCCATAGGCCGAGCCTAATATTGATTGCATTGAGCCTCATATGATGCCATAACTGACAAGTAAATGTCTGTAACGTATTTACCATGCCATCAAACGAATTAAATAATAAATTAAAAGATCCGAATCGCTTCATTTTGGATATTTATTAGGAACCTGTCTTTTATTTTCCTGAAAATAGGTGAAAACTTGAGGTGAGAAAATTAATTCGGAAACAAAAAGGCGCCCAGCAGAGCTGATGTACTCAATCCGATAACCGTTTCCCCATTGAATAACCTAATATCGCATAGTCTGCCGATACTATTAGAGCACATAGATTGGTCAAAATATACAGGGTTACAGCTGTTGAAGACATGTGAACCATCGACGTGCAGTACGCCTTAGTACACCGCATCATCGTGTCCGCATATAGGCAACCGGGATAAACTGCCTTTCCCAAGGACACAACACGGGTCGTCCAGGACGGGGATCGAACTCGGGACCTCTAGCACAGAAGTCTCAAACAGTCTACCACTGAGCCACTGACACATTAGCCAGTAAACGTCCTGTAACGTATTTATCACCCCCCCCTCCCCTCCCCCAAACGAATTAAATAATAAATTAAAAGATCCGAATAGCTTCATTTTTTTTAATATTTTTCAGGAAACTGCCTTTTATTTGCACGAAAATAGGTGAAAACTTGAGGTGGCAAAATTAATTCGGAAAGAAAATGGCGCCCAGCAGAGGGCGTGTATGGGCTCATACACTGTAACTGTCAGTGTGTGGACTGAATCCGATAGCCGGTTCACCATCGAATAACCTAATATCGCATAGTCCACCGATGCTATAAGAGCACGTTGATTGGTCAGATTAAACAGGTGGCATGATAAGGTGACTTCCATTGTGTTAACCCTTTCCACAGTGCGCTAATGAATGGTATCGTCATAAAGAATAGATTTACAGGAAAGGGTGCGACTCCGTTTTGTTTTCATTGGAAGGTCCTGTAATAATTTAATTCTACAGCCCTGCTTGGCAGTACAATTAATTTAGTGCCGGTCCTTCTAACCGATGTGCTGTGAGTTGTTTCAGCTTATCATCGAATGCCACCATTTTTTACAAAAACATGTATACTTAACACATTGAAAGAGTTATCAGGAATTATTCCAACGGTGGCAGAATGGTATTAGGTGCACCATCGAGTTGGCGAAGTCAGGGGCTGCGAACCCACCGAACCGTTCGGCCCGGTCTGAGAGCATTTTGATTTTCAGGTATGAAACTCGCAAAATCCTTGATTCCAGACCTTTTAGAAACCTTGTATTTAACCAAATTTTGCCTGTTCTACGTTAATATCCAACGTAAAGATTCAATTGGCCGTTTGTATTCATCCGAGTAGGGCCACGTAAGGCCTAGCAATCAAGTACTGCAAATGCAGGACACAGTTTGTGCATTATTAGGGGGATGGATGGATTATCATAAAAAAACGTTTCTCCTATATCCTTTAAAATGTCCCCCCACCCCCACCCCCACCCCCCAAAAAAATATATATATACAGTACGTGGAGAGTGTATTATCACTAAATCACCCGCGGAGTGGAGATTCCACCCAAGTAATAATTGCAGATTTGTTGCAAAGCATAACAAGCACAAGCAAAGTTCCGACCAATGGACCTCCGGGTTAAACCCGGAGGTCCATTGGCTGAAACATTGCTTGTGTTTTTTGTCCATTTGTACAGAATTTGAAAGTGATACTTTGGGTGATACCTCCACTGCGCGGGTGATTTAGTCGCAATCCACTCTCCACGTACTGTATATTAAAGAAGCCCGGACCCCCTGGACGTAATCAACTCTCTTCCCATAGGAGGACCACAAGTGAACAATACACTAATGACATTTCAGCAGCAGAAACAGAATCTGTCTGTAGACCTCAGTAAACAAAAACTTTCAATTCCACTACGCTCATTCAAAAAACAGTAAACTAAAAGTCATCTGTAGTGGAAATTATTCCGCAAAATGTGCGGATTTTGTAAACCTATTAAATTCCACTACAACGCAGGATTGAAAGACTTGAGTAAGTATTATACGATTTCCTTTTTTGTTGAATTTCGCAGGAATTGGAACACGGCACCTGACAACACTGGTGGTCTAAACTGCGCCACTATCACGAGATATGGAAAATGGCAAGACAACACATGTTCGGCTCGTTGGAATGCCTACATCTGTGAAATGGCCATCACATCGGGTGTGTATCAAATTATAAATTTGGTAAGCAAATGTTCTGGCTCATTTTCACGAACTTTGCATAACAAGTTGTAGACACTGCAGATGTCTTTTCCTAAAAGAAGAGTCCAGGTAACATTTTTTTTCAAAATCATATATTGTGACTTCTCATTCCAACCAGCTTTAAAACCTCATCCTAACGGTGGATCATGCGCAATGGTTTTGCAGGCCCGTACTTTTGATTTTGATAATCATTTAACACCTCCATCCCCCACCCCCAAAGCTTTCTGAGAGTTAAAGTTCACGAGGACAATTGGCAAGCTCTTCAGTCACCGGTCAAATTCTATGTTTAGATTCAGTCGTCTGTAATATTTCAGATAGAATATCAAATAGAATCGTCTAGAATAGATCAACTGAAATATCTTGATGTTTTCGAGTTGAATTAAATACTTATTGTATGTACTATCTCTCACTGTAGCACGAAAGAATATTTGTATATATGACTAAAGGGATGTCACATTAAATCAAGCGTCGGATACCTTTCAGAATTTGATTGAGAGATTTGGAATTTATTTATTTATTGGTGTTTAAGGTCACATACTTATGCACAATGGCTAATCGTGACCGTGACAGTTTTACGGGTGGAGGAAACCGGAGTACCCGGAGAGAACCACCGAGCATCGTTGAGCAACTGTCAGCTCCTCAACATTCTAACTCTGTTCAAGCTCCGCTCAAGCAGGGTTACAGCAGTTGAAGACATGTGCACCATCGACGTGCAGTACGCCTTAGTACACGGCGTCATCGTGCCCCCATGAACCGGGATAAAATGCCTTGCCCAAGGATACAACGTGGGTCGTCCCGGACGGGGATCGAACTAGGATACTCTAGCATAGAAGTCCAACACTCTACCACTGAGCCACCGCGCTCCCGAGAGTTTGGGTAATTTGTTCCATAGTTCAGCAAACGCTTCACTTTAATTGGCGACCGTGTACCATAGGCCTATGTTTAAAATCATATCTAGCGAGGGGCCATGATAAACGTTACTTATTCCCAGTTCCTTATTCGACATTCATTATCAACCGATATATCGAATAAGGAACTGGTAATAAGTAACAGTTTACACATCCGTGGCCAGGGAGACATTAAGGTTTAGTGACGTGTATCCGAATTTTGATAAATTTGGCGGTCTCAAAACAGGTTTTTTAACACACAGTCAGATGTCCTCCAGACGATTCTCGAATTACATTCCAAGTAGGTTCTTCTCAAGTCATCCATTGCTGCATCCACAGGCAGTAAAAGCTTGGTTAGAAATAATGCTAAGCCACTAAACTCCAAGAGGTTGTGGGGAAGGAGAATGTCAGGAAAATTACTCAAGCCCTTGTTGTTTGACGCCGACTTGATCAAGCCAGAAAATAAGCAGACTGTCAAATGCAAAATGAGGTTCCCAGTGGGTTAATTTAGTGATGCTACCCTGCATAGCAGGGTAGCATCACTCAATTTACCCTCTGTGAACCTCAATCTGAATCAGGGGCTCAAAACTAAACAGAAAGAGGTTCCCAGAGGATAAATTGGCCCAGTGTATGGGATAGCACCACCAAATTCACCCTCTGGGGACCTCATTTTGCAAATGTCAGACTGCTTATTTTCTGGCCTGGACTTGATGTGTTTCCATTAGATTTATCGTGCAGACACGTCTTTTAGAATCCGATATCACAAATTACGGGTCGACTCGGTCCCTAATTGAATCAGGCTGAGAAAGTGGAATCGCATCTGACCTCCATTCGAATCTGCCGGATCGTCAGGTTGAAAATATTGCAACCATAGATATTTATTGCTAGTCTCCACTCAAGTATTGTATTCAATGGCGGCTCATCTGTTTGGGTGAGTTAATCAAAACGGCGGAATATTCCGGAACGTAAAGTAGTTTCGAAAGTGGAACCTCCAATATTGAACTCTTCTTCTGGAACCTCC
This sequence comes from Pictodentalium vernedei, assembly GCA_031216915.1. NCBI lineage: Eukaryota > Metazoa > Mollusca > Scaphopoda > Dentaliida > Dentaliidae > Pictodentalium > Pictodentalium vernedei. The sequence continues at coordinate 68,703,180 of CM062292.1, read as the reverse complement.
AATTTTGAACTCAGGAAAAGAAAAAGAGTTCAAGAGCAGACACTTGGTAGGATTTTGAGAACATGTTGACGATTCGAAAGACCAGAATCGACGTCACTCGTATCGAATCGAATCATCGAAACGATTTTGAATCAAGCCGACTTTTGAAGGTTCGCAGCAGGTGGGGGGGGGGGGGGGGGGGACTAAAAATTTGCAAAACGTGACGTCCTATTTTTTATTCAGCTCCTTTTTACACCCACCCACCCCTACGTGCAAATTTTCTACTTCCGTTCTCAGACACCCGCCCCCACGCTCCCATTAAAATCCAAAATAAACTTATAAACTTAGTAGGCACAGCTGTCTTTAGGGGGGGGGGGGGGGGTCATAATGTTCTTAAACTGGTGCCACCAATTTAAACCTCTGTGGGCTGCTGTGCGCCCCAATCTACAAATGACAAGCTGTTCATTATCAGGCTTGGCCAGAGCAGGTGTACATATACGGGAACAAATTTTCATTTGAATTGTTCTGTCAGTATTCTCAGGTGTTTGCTACTTTCCTCTTCTGTCCATACAAATTCTATTAATAAATAAATAACTTTGGTTGAATTTAGTGCAACAGAGAGAATTTTCCCAAAATATTGTCTGCACATTTTCTACATTTCGAAAAAGACACCCACCTCCTACTAATGTGTGACATTTTTCCTGATTAAGCTCAATATTCTTACATATAAAGCCTCCTGATGTTGTATTTATGTTAAGAGTGTGATGTACAACATCATCTTTAAGGTTTGAAACACAAATGATGGTATATATTAGCTGATATATCGATATATTTTTAAAAAATTAAAAAAACTGCAAAAGTTGGAAATGCACATTTTTGGTGCACTCAAGCGACCCACCCCCACGTCACGTCTTGCAAATTTTTGGTGCCCCCCCCCCCCCTGTTCGCTGGGCGCTATTTAGGAACGAGTTTTAGGTGGACATTTAGCGTTCTCTCTATTTTCGAATTAGATAGGTAATAAGGGCGAGAAAAATCGATCGCCCAATAAATATAAGCCTGGTCTTGAAAAAAAAATTGAAAATAAACTAAATTTCAAATGTGGTTTTTGTGTTTAGGCAAATTGAGTGGGATTGGCCCTTCCGCAATGTAAATGTCATTTTCTTGTTTGTTTCATCATCCAACTCAGTTCAACATTGAAATTATTATCATACCATCGTCCGTTTCAGAGTTTATACTGAACAGGTGGAATTGAAAATTATTGTTGGTCAACTCCAACAAAAGTCCATTTGTTTATAATGCAGCAACGCCGTTCAAACATATAACTAGGCCCATGTCGTCTCGAATATCAAAACATTGGTATTAACCCCTTTACGCAGCGTAACGGCAAAAACCGGCCAGCGCTATTTACAAAAATTACCATTCCATTTTCATAATTTTTTTCATTTTTTGTCTCAAAAACGTAGCTTATGATCCCTCATTGAGCTCGTTCCAATGAGGGGCCATAAGCTATGTTTTTGAGACAAAAAATGAAAATATTTAGTTATTCAAGAATTTTGTTTGCAAGTGTCGTCTGCTTTTCATGTTAGGTAAAGGGTTAAGGTAAGTGGAATGAGAGCCAATATAAAGGCGTATGTCGCATACTAATGAGGCTCGTTGCATTACTTAATCATTTTAGTAATTGAGATAAGACGGAGAGAACTATTCATACTCGTTTGATAGTCCCCTCAACATACATGAGCAGGATGTACTCGGGGGTTAGTACTCGGTTAGTTTCATACCGGTCAAGATATCAGCCCGAGGTAACTTCATATCAGCCTGAGACGGAAGATCGAAGGCTGATGCGAGGTTACCGCGGGCTGATACCTCGACCGAAATCAAACTAACAAAATAATAACGTCTTTGTTTATGAACCCTTTACCCACCGTAACGGCCAAACTATTCACAAAAATCGCCAATTAATTTTCATTATTTTTTTCACTTTTTGTCTCAAGAACATAGATTATGACCCCTCTTTGTAACGAGATCGTCGAGCTCGTTCCAAAGAGGGGCCATAACCTATCTTTTTGAGACAAAAAAATGAAAAAAATTAGTAATTGAAGTATTTTGTTTCAAGTGTCGTCTGCTCTTCATGTTAGGTAAAGGGTTAAACCAGAACAAATAATTACAAAATGTTCACAGATCTGTTACAGTTTTCTGACAGTGTTATTGTTTCCCATTCTTTTTGTTAGGTCCGAACTTTCCTCTTCTCCTAGTTCAACTATGCGAACGCCGTGGCTTCCCCGATGGGGACGCGCCGCGACGTTCGGGTAGCTGACTATTGAGAAAAGGAAACTTCGAACGAATCTCCGGTCACGACTCTGAATCTTAGTTTGCTTTGTACTTTGTGTACAACTTTCTTCAGTTTCCTCTTCATCTACCTTATCCTTACTTATTGCCATCATTAATTACTCACCAGGGGGCGCGGTGCCTCAGTAGGTAGAGGTGCAGGATGCAAGCCGAGAGGTCCTCGGTTCGAATACCACCTGCGGCAACCGCATTGTGTCCTTGTGCAAGACACTTCATCCCCATTGCCCACGCGGGGGCACGGTGGCGATGTGTACTAAGGCGCACTGTTCGTCGATGGTACACCTGTCTTCAACCAATGCTAACCATGCTTGTGTGGAGTTAGTATGTTGGGGAGCTGACAGATGCTCGCCATTGCTCGGTGGTTCTCTCTGGGCACTCCGGCTTCCTCCATCCGTAAAACTGTCGTGGTCATGATTAGCCATTGTGCAGACATATATGACCTTAAACACCATTAAATAAATAAATAATTACTCACCATACAAAAACTACTCCCTTTTGCCTGATAACGCCAATTTTACTGATTGTTTACTTTCGACGAATAACGGCGAATGATTTCGATGTAATTGTAAACACAATGGCTGCGTCCAGAACGCAGTAAGGGGAACAACTCAGACTTTATTTATATCGGTCGAGATCGGCGTCATACCAGCGAGTTTGAAGTCATATCAGCCGAGCTCGATAATGGGCAATTCTGGTAAAGAAAATCACATTTAATAAATAGATTGGTATAACTCCCCAACTGAAGAAAATAGCCAAACTGTCCCTCAATATTTAAGATTCGACGATTGTCCCCAGCAGCTGTGTCAGTAATCTTGGTTATTTCACGGAAGAAAATTTGACAGCTGATGAAAATGTTGAGCACGAGTTTATTTTTTTCATTGAGGTAATATTAGTAAAATTCGACCTTTCATTGACACAAAACATCAGAGCAGATTGTTCACACCTGTTTTGACTGTTGTAACTATTTTGTGAAAGGGTCTACATTACGTGGAGAGTGTATTACCACTGAATCTCCCGCACAGTGGAGATTCCACCCAAGCAATAATTTCCAATTTGTTGTAAAGCATAACAAGCACAGGCAAAGTTTCAACCAATGAACCTCAGGGTGATTTAGTTACAATCCACTCTCCACGTACTGTAAATAAGCCACTTTTGAAAAGCTACAATATATCCAAAATTGTGCGGCAAGTGACATGACACCACACGGGTCCTTTCAGATCTCCACAAGAGAGAATTCAATACCACGTTCATATGACAGATTTTACCAACGTGGGGGTGTTTCTTGGCCGTCCCCCCCCCCCACCCCCCTCCCACACACACACACTCATTTACCAACGTGGGTATATCGTTGCGCTTATATGATTACAAGGTTGTGATAGGCAAAGCTCATTACTCAAAACGTCACATTATCAAGAAATACAGGCCTTTTGTCATATAGATTCTTGTCTTTGCCCCTTGGACCCTCTATATTAAGTTGTATCCGGAGTTCGTACCAAATGTCCAGTAAACCTGCCGTCTCTGGATCTGGCCACTCCACTACACCTTTCTGAGTTTCTTGTGCAAGTTTTTTGTTTTTACAGTTTTCTGGGTTAGATTTTGGATCCATTTTCCAGAGAAAAAGTTAATTCTTTACAACGTGTAACTCATATGACCTTGGAATATTCTTCCGGTGCAGCATGTGTCCCGGGTCTTGATGTGAGTCATTTACCCTCACTGGTAATTTTTTGCCCACATGGTACTTGCGTGTATATGCCACCGTGGCAACTTTGCCTGTGAGTACATTTGCCCACGTTGGTATTTCTTGTCATAATAACGGGATCCAATTCACTTTGTTCTCCTTTTCTTTAATGCATAATTCACTACAGTACGCTGGCTCGTAGATCAGCGAACAGAGCATTGGATGAAAGAGTATAAATTTGATTGGGCCGAATATGACAGCAAGCCGAATATATCCACATGACGATTACGTAAAAAAACTCCACAAGAAAATTGAGTCCACAGGACGCAATCGTATGGCGTTTTGCGAACTTCTGGTCTGCCAGCAGACATAATCGGTTCGAATTTTACGGGAGTAATTGGCGTCCGGCCTGACTATGGCCTATGGTTTTGGACGCATTTTTCCAGAGAAAAGGGGCATTTCTTTACAACGTGCAAATCAACAACGTGTAACTGATATGACCTTGGATTATTCTTCCCGTGCAGCATGTGACGTACAATATCACTCGTAAATCACACTTCAACGAAATATACCCACGTGGGTAAATTGAGAATTGCCTTCACATGGCAAAAATGCCACCCCCAACTGATTTGCTCTCCTTGGTAAATAAATTTGCCCCTAGTCTTGAGGTGAGACATTTACCCTCACCGGTAATGTTTTGTCCACGTTGGTATTTCTTGTCATATAAACGGGGTCCAGTTCACTTTTGTTCTCATTATCTTTAATGCATCATTCACAACAGTACAGTTACTCATAGACCAGCGTACAGGGCATGTGAACAAAAGTTCGACAGGGCCGAATATGACTGCAAACTGAATATATCCACGTGACGATTACGTAAAAAAAACTCCGCTGAGTCCTCAGGACACAATCGTATGGCGTTTTGCGAACGTGTTCGGCTTCTGGTCTGTCTGCAGACATAATCAGTCCGAATTTTACGGGAGTAATTGGCATCCGGTCTGACTATGGTCTGTGGTCACAGTGTACGTTCAGTCCTAGCCTGCTACTCTTGCGTTTGGTCCTTGAGTAAGATACCCTTTCTCACTCGAATGGGTTGATAAAACAATGTTCGCTCAAACAATGCTCCCGAGACTTTATCACGAGTTGTGTCGCTGAGTATATTGAGAATATGACACTGCGAATTTCGGATTGAATCGTTGTGTCGCTGAGTATGTTAAAAATACGTCCCTGCAAATTTCGTATTGAACCGAATCGAATCTTATGGCGATTCAGTTTGCAAATATTGCATCCTTTTACAATCGTAAATATTGCCAGTCGGCACGCAAATATTGTATTCAACAGGTGACGTGACAATCTTTACTTATTTCCAGCTCCTTATTCTGCATTCGTTATTAACCGATAAAATCGGTTGATAACGAATATCGAATAAAGAAGTGGGAATAAGAAACGGTTGTCACGTCGACATTCGTCGACGTGACAGCTGTTACTTATTCACAGTTCGGCTGATAACGAATGTCGAATAAGTAACTGGGAATAATTAACGATTGTCACGTCTCCTATTCAACAGTGAATCGTCTTTGAGCGACTCAATCAAAAAGCGAAATATTTCAGAATGGAATTAACGTAGTTCCGAAAACGGAACCTTCTTGAACTCTTCTTCTGTCGTGATGTCTATTGTACAGATTTATTTATTTATTTATTTATTGGTGTTTAAGGTCACATAATTATGCCCAATGGCTAATCGTGTTCGTGACAGTTTTATGGGTGGAGGAAGCCGGAGTACCCGGAGAGAACCACCGAGAATCGACGAGAAACTGTCCGCTCCTCAGCATTCTAACTCTGTTCAAGCTCCACCCAAGCAGGGTTACAGCGGTTGAAGGCATGTGCACCATCAGCGTACAGTACGCCTTAGTACACTGCGTCATCGTGCTCCCGTGTAGGCAACCGAGATAAAGTGCCTTGCCCAAGGACACAATGCGGGTCGTCCCGGACGGAGATCGATCTCGGGAACTCTAGCATAGAAGTCCAACACTCTACCACTGAGCCACCGCGCTCCCTCTTGTACAGAAGACTCAATGAAAGAAAAGTAGTTCAATAAGAGACCTTTGATAATATTTTGATAATAACTCAACGATTCCAAAATTCCGAATCAGCACGACTCGAATAGAATCATCGGGACGACTTCGGATCGAATCTGCGAAAAGGGAGTTTACTTCGTTGAGGATTTTAATACAAGTTATGGGTCAGATAACTAAGTCACAGAATATTTGCATTTGAATAGAGTGTATGGCATGACATTTTTAGGAAACGCATGGAAAACTGTGGAGGGAACCTTACTGGGAATAAGTAATGACTGGCACGTCTTCTGTTCGACAGTGAATCGTCTTTGAGCGACTGTCAAAAAGCGAAATATTTCAGAATGAATTGACGAAGTTACGGAAGCGGAACCTTCTTGAACTGTTTTGTCATGAAGACCCAATGAAAGAAAAATAGTTCAAAAAGAGACATTTGATAGTATTTTGATATCAACTCAACGATTCCAAAATTCCGAGTCAGCACGACTCATATTGAATCGAATCATCGGGACAGCTTCGGATTGAATCGAGTTTCAAAGTTTCGTAGATCTTTAATTGAAAAATCTGAAAGCTTCTTTCCAATTCACATGGGTTATTGCCGGATATTCTGTCTTCATCGATCCGAAATGTGCACCCGAAAAACAAAAATAGGGGTCGCAAGGGGAAAGGGGCTTACTGCAAAATACGCTCCCAGCGACGAGCCTGCAACCTATAAATAATCCTCTTCTTTTATATCTACAAGATTCTCTCTATTTCATACAGTTTATATCATTCACTTTTTCAGGAAGTTGTCCAAACGGTTGGGTCCTCGGAGCGAACACGCACAGTTGCTACTATTTTTCTAATGGCAAGCAACATCTTCGATGGACAGAAGCACGAGACGAATGCAACAGGAAGTCGACGACTGGTTTTTCCTACTTATTTTCTATGACTGATAAAAACGAACATGTGAGTTTGTAGTGCTTTTCTGTTTACCCCTGAAAATGGCATAATCGCTCCGATTATATAGATAAATTTCAAAAATGGAATTGTATTATAAAAAGTTTTAACCCCTTCTCTCCTTCACGAATTGATAATATAAGTTACATGGCGTGTAGCTGGCTGATACATTTCCATACAAGGCGATGAGTGTTCATATCAGGTGAGGCGAAGCCGAACCTGATATGAACACTCAGAGCCTTGTATGGAAATGTATCAGCCAGCTACACGCCATGTAACATATTTATTATGTCGAAAGTCCATGTAAATCAAGCGATTAATAATTTTCTCCATAAACAAACAACGGCCCGGAATTTATTTTTCAGGAACCACTATTGATAGCACCGCGCAGAATCATGAACAGTAACAGGCACCGGTACGTGTAACCATGGTAATTGTAAACAAATCATCACTTTGCGAAGGGCGATTGCCGTACTTGTTTACAAATGAAACGAATCGCTTGCTTGCCACTGAGATCAGTGCTGCTTGCCAACTCGGCATAATCTGGAGGCCCCTTGCGTACATTTACTGTTGTTACTACCTAAAAAGGACTAATAAAGCAGTTTTGAACATTAAAAATCACTTTTTTACTGTAGAGCAAACAATAACAATAACGCAACTTGAACTTTGAAGTTGAATCTGAAACGCACACCGACTTTCTGTTAATTCTGTTTGATCGGAATGTTTCAAAAACCTCAAAAACCCGATCCAAACAGTGACTGAAGGAGTCGTAAAACAAAGAACTTTTCAGACTACAAATATTATCTTCTGCCCATCTTTTTACATATTTAATGTTTTAAATCACAAAATACGGTATCTTGAAAATATTTTCGGAACCTAAATTCTCTTATTTTGTTTTAATTCAGATTTTGAAAATTCGAAGTGAGAGGAATTGCATCAAAATAGTAATGGCGGCTACTCACCTGATATTAATTAATATCAGGTGAGTAACCCGATACGGTGGAATCTTTAGAAGGTATTCCAGCATTTTGATTGGACAAACTAACTTTGAGACATAATAATATTCTGTGCAGGAAAGTATATTGGCTGAAATGGGTTTAAAGGAAAAAAACTGAAAACATCGGGGACGTAGACTTATTTGTAATTTTAAAGTTGTTAGTACATATTTGAACATAATGTAATAATCTCACCCAGGATCTCCAGCTACCCACAGAAAAAAAATGTCTCGTCCAAGTGTCTTATCACTTGTATTTATTTCCCATTTGACTAACATTTTTGAGTCACACTAACCTTTGAATGGCATCAAGAAAGGTAACTTTATTTTTTTTCGATTTATATTTGAATTTTTGAACAACAGAAAGAAAACCCTCACTAATAGCTGAACAAGTCGTCCAAACTGTGCCCCACAGGACGTTATATATTTTTTGTGTTTTGTCGTTCTGTGCCACAGAACGACAAAACCAAAAAAATATATATAACGGCTTGTGAAGCCAGGTACGACAAAACACAAAAAAATATATATAACGGCCTGTGAAGCCAGGTACGACAAAACACAAAAAAATATATATAACGGCTTGTGAAGCCAGGTTTGGCCTACCTGGTATTCCCTTTTGATGTTTGAGAATAATAGTGTGCTGCTGTATCCATTCTGTGTATGTGGAATTTCCGTACGGGCTTTCACCACTGGATATCAAAATTAGGGTCCGTACTCAGTACGGACCTATAGCAGTGAAAGTTTTAAATTGATTCACATCATACTACAATTAAGAACAATTATAAGATTAGATTGATTGTGCTGACTGACGATAGATCTGCACATTTTGAGCTCGAGTCAGTTATTTAGCCAACTCAAGTTCGGCGTTCCGTTGCCAGACTTCTAATCATTTTTTCTGTACTCTTCGGAGACAATCGCGAGCGGTATTGGCACTGATATCGCTCGAACTACAGTTAAAGCGAGGGAAATATTACAAACCCAAAATCATCTAGTGTATGTACCGCATGACCTTACACAAACGTACATCAGAAGAACGAACAGAGCACACCTGTTCCGACAAATAGTAGAAAATAACCTGTATTTCATTATTAAAAAAAATTCTTTGACTTGCATATTGTCGTCAGGTAGAACGCCTTTTTATTAGGGTCTTACTAATCTGGAATTTCGGGTCGAATCCAATTCCGATTGTAATTCATCAGTTAAATTCGACCTCGTTAGTCTTTTTGAGCCCGTAATTTGATTGGTTGAAAGCCCGACGGCTCCGTGCTATAATCTCAGGTAAGGTCACTCTTACCGTGCTCTAATTGTCGGTAGAGGGTCAATTAGAACATATCTGCGTTCACGCTACGTGCATGCAACGGCGCTAAACCGCTCCTGTCATAGATCGAACACACCCCGGAGTTGTTTTCTATAGCAACGGTTGTTAGCGTCCGTGCTTTGAAGTTCATCTTGTTAATTCGATCATGGTAAAAGGACCGAGATTGAAAATTCCATTTTTTTAATGTTTTCCCTCAAATAAAACAGGTTTGGAGACTTTTTTCATATCTAACGATGACAGGAATTACACGGCAGTGGAGATAAACGTCGCCTGTTTCGTTAGAAATTCGGGAATATGACTATCGAAAACTATTTGTTAACTCGTCCCTTCGGGACTTGTTAACAAATGGATTTTCATAGTCAAATTCCCGAATGTCAAACTCAAAAGGGGGCGTGGTGGCCCAGTTGGTAGAGGTACAGGCTGCAAGCCGAGAGGTTCTCGGTTCGAATCCCACCTGCGGCAACCGCGTTGTGTCCTTAGGCAAGACACTTCACTCCCATTGCCCACGTGGGGGCACAGTGACGTTGTGTACTAAGGCGTACTGCACGTCGATAGTGCACCTGTCTTCAACCAATGCTAACCCTGCTTGTGTGGAGTTGGTATGCTGGGGAGCCTACAGTTGCTCGCCGTTGCTCGGTGGTTCTCTCCGGGTACTCCGGCTTCCTCCACCCGTAAAACTGTCATGGTCATGGTTAGCCATTGTGCAGAAATATGTGACCTTAAAACACTAATAAATAAATAACTCAACAAGAGACTTTTATCATCTAAACTGAACCAGATAAAAGAGTAGTTTTTTTGTAGGGATCTGCGAACGGTTCGAGATTCGATACGGCTCGAAACCGCGGCGATGATTCGATTCGGATCGAAACCAATCTCTGATTGGTATTTTCGAACCCAAACCCACTTCTATTTAAAATATTTAAAATACGGGTACGTTCGTCATATTCGACATGAATAACGTTAACTTTTAACTCGCCGTGTGTTTCTAAAATATTTTTCATCCAATCTAGTCATGACTGGTGTGAAGCAACCATGACTAAGGCTGAAACGGATATGATATTTCCATAACCGGTTAATCATATGGTACAACAACGGTTAACCGGTTAATCGGATATGTAAGGTATTCCAGTTATAAAATTGCTATTTTTACAAAACTTCTAAGTAATTTTCCAATGAAACGGAATAAACATTTGTATCATTAGAACCGGACCGGTGAGCCGGTTCTAATGATATCTATGTTTGTATCAAATGTATGGTCTTACCAAGGCAGTAAAAAGTAACCATAGGCCTTGGGATGGTTATTTGAGGTTACTTTCTGGTTATTTTTGCCGCTTTGTTGGGAAAGGGGTTAAACTTATATTTGCCATAAAATACTTTACCATCATGTTTTTTAGAAACATTTGCAATGCATGTATATTTGCATGTGATAAGAACGGTTAACCGGTTATGAGTTTCAAAACCGGTTGTTCCAATAACCTTTGGTTAAGCGGATAACCAGTTAACTATTTCAGCCCTAACCATGACTAGATTTGATAAAAAAAAATCAACAAAATTTAACTCAAGAAATCATCCGTGAAAAATCCATGCCATTCACAGAGAGAAAATTTTATTTTAATGTGCTCAAATTATACTTTCTGTTATCAAAAGCAACAGATTACATTGTATTTTCACCATTTTCACAGTTTTCTAATTTATACCGACACGCGTATGCTGTTGTATGTCTACCTATCACAGTATCTCTCTACTAGCACTCACTGACATTAGGATTCGAGATTCGATTCGAAACCTTACCAGAGATTCATTTCGAGATTCGACTCGAGCCAAAATTGGGGCTTGGAAGGTCCCTAGTTTTTTTAGGCTTGGTCGATTTCTCGAGAAAATAAGCTCGAAAATCGCGAATCTAATCTGATGTCTCTGCTATTGACCTTGTAAATATTGTACCTTCTAGTTGAAAATAAAGTCAGTCTTTACTCAGATTGTATTCCATGGTCACTCGTCTGTTTAGGCAAGTCAACCATAAAAAAGCGGAATATTCAAGAACGGAATTCAATTATTTTCGGTAGAGGACAGGGACGTAGCCAGAGCGTCTTTAACCTTTTACCCAACGAATCGCCCGCATCCGCCCGCGTAATATGCAAATTCAGCAGCTGAAAAAATATTATTTAACGAAAAATTTCAACAAAACTATATCATGTGACCCCTCTTTGGAACGAGCTCGTCGAGCTCGTTCCAAAGAGGGGTCACATGATATGGTTTTGTTGAAATTTTTGGACAAAAATGAAAAATGATATTTAAAATAATAAATTTTGAAATTGTCTGCGTTGGATAAAGGGTTAATGGGGTGTGTGATCAGTTAGATTGCTAACTGAGGTTGAAGTTCTAGCACGACATTTAATGCAACATTTACTGAAAAATGAGGTTTTTCCGACAGAACTAATTTTCGGCAAAGCAAACAGATTTTGGATAAAGCGGGACAATAAAACATATAGAACAAACTTTGTCGCTCCATGAATGTTAAATACATATGGTATGCAAAGCAAAATGAGCCACATGTGTTATGTTTTGTGGAATGAGAAGAGAAAAAAAAAAGAAAAAAATTACTGAAAAATTGGGGTTTCTTGCAATACTGATATTTATGTAACCCAATTGGCCTTTAACTTCTGATTACCGTTATGTAAACCATATAGAATATACCCATGGTAGCTTGGTGTACCAAATGTTCACCACGAGTGGTGAAGTGATGTTAACCGCGAGCCTTTTTTTTTCTCGATTTTACTGAGCAGCAGACGTACATACGTGCGAATCTGTTTTTGTTTACATGAGCACCGGAGGGCAGTACTTCCGCTGTCAATTGTATCGCCGAAACGAAATGGAAGAAGAAAACGCGCAAATCACGTGGCCTTTTTCATTTTAATAACATAATAACATACTATTTCGAGTTATGGATGCTTTATTAACATGAGGCAACGGATGTTTCTTATTTTTTGGCATCTCTGACGTAAACTCATTTAAAACGTAACAAATAATTGTCACTTTCATTTCACTCTTCGCGAGGCGACGAGCGATAAATTTAGACAAGTTTGTATTCAGGTCGAGGTTTCCAAAGGTCAACTTGGATGTAGTTCCACTGTAGGTGTACATTTTAACTAGTGAAATCCCATTACTGACGTGTTCATCACGGTTGGTGTGTAAAGCTAAAATTTATGTCATAGTCTTTTTATATATAGAAGAATAGGTAATCATAGTATAAAATATGCTCTACATCGTTTCAGTTTTAGAGAAAACAATACATAAAAGTACAAAGTTGTATAAAAATCGAAGTTTATTTTTACTGCACTTTTCTTTAAGCAGCCTAATCAAATATTGGTTTAAATTCTACGACAAAACTCATCACGGAGAATTTGTTAAATGGTGTATTCCAAACGCATGTATTAACGAGTTTGAAGTTAACCCCCTCGAAACCGATGGAAAACAGCAACTGAAGTTGGCATATTTCGTACCTTTCAATCATTTAGTCTAGCAATCGGAATGGAAAAGGGTTTCCACCAACAGGAAAGCTTTTACAATAACTTTATTCCATGGTTATTGCTGCATCAAAATATACCAAAGTAAGGAAAACCTGCCTTTAGAAATTGCTCAGTTTTTGCTGAAAATCACGACATTTTGTCATCCGTGGGGTTTATTCAATGTTGATGAAAAAGTTGTGTGGTGATTTTGTCGTATCATATTACACACTAAATTTACGGTAAATTTTTACTGCATACGGCGGTTAATTTCCAAGCACTTTAAAAAGGTCGATTTGGGCTATATTTTGGCATGGATTTGTGTGTAAAAAAATTCAGAAACTTCGGTAAGCCAGTATTCGAGGACTAAGTGGTCTCAAAAAGATAAGGTAAAAAAACTTTTTTTTAAAAAACAATTTTTTTTTAACTCTTTACTCAACGTAACGGCCAAAACTGGCCAGCGCAATTCACAAAAATCGCCAATTAATTTTCATTATTTTTTTCATTTTTTGTCTCAAAAGCATAGATTATAGCCCCTCTTTGGAACGATCTCCTTGAGCTCGTTCCAATGAGGGGTCATAACCTACGTTTTTGTGACAAAAAATTAAAAAGATTAATTATTCATGAATTTTGTTTGCAAGTTAGGTAAAGGGTTAAAAGAATGGCTTACCCCGAGAGGCAAACAACATTAGAAGTAAAAAAATGCAATAACAAATGACAGGGGTAATCAAGAAGAGAAAAGGAATAAAGTGCAATAACAAATAACTTAGATGTATTTCCTCATACAGTATAGCTGTGGACTGATTAATTTCAACGGGAGGGCAATATTTCTACGGACGCAATAATATTAGATTCCTAACACTAATTACAGGAGTAATCATCAAAAGTTTAGTTTAATGAAGCACCGGGTACAATAACGAATATTCAGTACCCGTGGACACCACTCGGGAATACAGATAACTAAAGGGCGTTAGATGAGAGTCAATATCACATTTGGTCGAAATTTAATTAAATAAATAACAAATAATAAAAATAAAGTGCATAACGAGAATGTTTGATAAAATTTTCGGTAAAACGAATATTAATTTAAATAAAAACACAAAGGACGTAACTTAATGATCCTTTCGTCGTCTCAATATGACATGTCCATACAGTAACGTAAGCGTTTATAGAACATTTTTACCCTTTGCATCGACCAAGTAAAATAAATGTGTATATTGAGCATTTGCTGCTTACCCCAAATTTGAACACAGATGTGCATGTATGGGAAAACTTGATTTGATGCTCAAGGGTGCCGAGAGCATCCGAGGGCGCGGGTGCCGGGAGTATCCGAGGGCGCGGACAGGGTGGTTATCAGAAAGGGCACTCGACCTATGGGTAAGGGATAAGACCGGGAGTTTGCAGTGCATCATAAATTGATATATTGTAATGTGACACTCAATAGTGTTGACATTACACTGCAAAAAATATAGGTTCTCTTTAGAACCCAAACTGGTTCTAATCTTGTCCCTGAGATGGAATCAGTTCTGTTTAAACAGTATTTATTTCAAATCAAATAAATTTATAAAGATTAGCATTCGATTTTAACAGAATATTACATAAACTGAAGTAGATTCAGCAGTAAACTTGGAGCTTATTAAATGCAGTCGCCAAACATTTTGAAACAAAGGAGATATGAACAGTTGGCATATCGAACCAGTTTTGGTTCTGCATAGAACCAAAACATGGTTCGATATGGCAACTGTTCATATCTCCTTTGCTTAATAATGATTTGAGACAACCTCGTATAAGCTCTAAACTTACGACTGAAATCCCCCCAATTTATGTTTAATTCTGTTAATATTTAATGTTAATCTTTATAAATATATTTGATTTGAAATAAATACTGTTTAAACAGAACTGGTTCCATCTCAGAGACAAGATTAGAACCAGTTTTGGTTCTAAAGAGAACCTATATGTTTGCAGTGTGTGGCGTCCATTGAGTCCTTTTGCATTGCAGATGACGTCTTGTTGCACTCAAAGGAAGTTACGTGTTTAAAGCTTTAAAACTCACCCGCTAAATTAAGATCTACCTGTCGCTTTTGATTGATTGAGAGCCCATCAGTTATGTGCTCTAATCTCAGATAAATTCACTCTTACCCTGCTCCAATTGCCGGGAGTTACCACACTAGAGTTGAGGCATATCGTCAACTAAAGCCGACTGAATTGGGGTGAAGTATGTTAACCCAATCCCTTGAGTCGGATTGCATTTGTTAGTCAGATCCTGTACAGCCTCTGTGAATCTATCTCCCCACCTAAAACCCCAACCCATTAGTACTGGCAAACGTAAAACACGTTAGAAACGAATACTCGAGAGTTTCTCGGCTGCAGTTCTCGGAAAATAAAGTCTTTTCCGCTAGTGCACTTCTGACAAAAAGAGTACGCTCTGCCCCACTAGCTGGGGGCAAGAAGGGTAGCAAACCCACTCGCCGCCTGCGCCCTTGATAATATTGCAGCGAACCATTAGCCAAGTTTCCCCAACATACATTTAATGTTGCCGGGTGTCGCACTATTACCGGGGTTAGATTGATGTTCGATATGATGGGGGAAAATTTATGTTCTTATCAGCGCTCAGCCGACAGCCAGTAACTGTCATCTGAACCCCAGTTTGAACGTAATCCTTGCCACTTTATCAATGCCCCGTCCGCTTGGGATTGTTAGGATTCCTGAAGGTGGCTGTGGCTTACAGCGCCAAAGGGTAATCAACGATAATTCACTGAAAAGATCATTTATTTACATGTACGAAGAAATAAAATATGAAACAAATTACTCACAAAATTATCCATAAGAATACACTAATTACGCGGATAAAAGTTTATTCTTCAGGGCCCACGACCTCTCCCACAGCCACCTGTGTCCACTGGATCAACCTCACATCATCTTCATTTCCTCACGGTTTGTGGTACATACAAAGTGTCCATTCACTTCTCGTTGCTTCCTACTCTCAGGGTTAAATTCACAGTCATTCTTGCTTAACACATAATGTTCTGCTTGTGTGACTCTATCAGCGTTCTCACAGTTCAATCACAGTTCACGATCACTTTGCGCCTTGCCTGTATCTCACGGGGTTAAGTTATTCTTCGCCTTCAGATATATACTTAACAAAGCTTTCATAAAAATATTCTGCAAAGTGTTCTCAACATCACCAATTCTCGCACCGCCTAAAACTATCTTATCTCGCGAGTCATTTAAGCGCTTACTCAAGCTCTTAATACGGTTTTTAGACCTCAGCGTTACAGCTTTTACTTCTTTGGCTACTATGCCACTACGGTTCGCAGCCGTTAACAAACTACTATCGGTTCCTTACAGCCCTCACAGGGTTACGACAATACGCAGACTTTCAATCTCGGTGCCCATGACCCTCGACGGCCAAGGCTAAACACTGACCTTCTCTGAGTGCCCTCAGGCCAACTGCCCACCTCAGAATTCTGCTTCCCTCTTATACAGTCGGAACGCAAAGTTTAAGCATATTAATTCTGATTTAACGAGTGCTTTGTAATTCGATATGTATAGAGATATTAATGCGTATTTTGTTTGAGTTAGATTCGCTTGACATTTCGTGGACACTTTTATTATTATGAGCTCGTGTTCTGTGATGTCTGGCAACATATCTCGGAGCTCTCCTGGCTTGGTAAGATATGCCTCTTTTGAAACAACTAGACATTTTAATGATTGTCCGAAATGGCCAGAACACGATTAAACTGTTTATGTTCAAATTACCCGTGAACAATCGCTAATTCAACTCCACGATGGACAGGATGATACATTGGTTTAGTGTAACCATAAAGAGAAAATCGCTTGCCATTTCCACATATGTACGCTAACTTATCTCTGCTTCGAAAACGTGAAACAACATTCTAGCTAATTCGAGGTTAAGTTGGCCGCATTATTTCTAATTGACCATTTAACCAGATAGCGTGACACAAGCAAATAAATATTATTTAATCGAAGGCTCCCATAGATTTCGCCAGCAATCTTCGCCATATTACTGTGATTTGTGGGTTTTTTCGACAAATCTTAGGACTTGTGTATACATTAGTCCAAGTTAAATTACATAAAAAAAATAATAAAGTTGTATTCCCAACTCTTGGCCTCAAATAGCGTGACAACCTCCTACCAAGGAACAAAACCCCGCTTGTTCCAAAAAAAAACAAAAAAACACTCTCAATGAGGCCAACTAGATTTGCCTCGCTGTCACACTAATAACTAATTTACACTCAAACAGCACATCTTTAATATACACACCTTTAATTATTTACACAACTCACTCCACATTCACACTAACGCTTATTTTCTGTCCACGAACACGCGACAGACGGGTTAACGTACAGTGTTCGAATTAAATCTGACGACTGAGGTAGTCAACCGCAACACTTTGACTACCCTTGATTGCTACTATTCTGAAACAGTAATTCTGTAGCAGGAGGGACCACCGCATGATCCTGCTACTTTCCACCTTACTTTTCTGGATATAGGCCAAGAGCCTGTGATCCGTGTGGCGTACAAACTCCCTTCCGTACAAAAGGTTTTGGAACTTTTTGACGGCAAAAAAAATCGCTAGACACTCCCGTTCAATGATCTAATAGTTACGTTCCCTCGGGAGCAGCTTCTCGCTGACGTACGCCATCGGGAATCGCCCATTCTCGTATTCCTGTAGTAAAACTGCACCAACCCCCGTGTTAGACGCGTCGGCCTGTACTGGGAAAGGCCTAGCAAAGTCAGGCAAACGGAGAATTGGTGCCTTACTGAGCACATCCCTTAGCATCCTAAATGCCCTGTCTTGTGGAGGTTCCCACTTGACCTTATTTGGTCTACCCTGCTCTGTGAGATATGTCAAAGGCGCTGCGATATCTGCAAAGTTTGGCACGAACTTTCTGTAGTATCCAGCTAACCCCAAGAACGTTCTCACCTGCCGCTTCGTCTGTGGAGAACTAGCATTGCGAATCCTCTCGAGCTTCTCGTCATCCATAGCCACCTTTCCTTCTTCAACCTTGTGACCGAGAAACTCGATGGTCCTGAACCCTACTTCACAGTTGAAAGGTTTTACTGTCAGCCCTGCCTTCCTGGGTCTCAAGAGCAACCCCCTCAGTACTTCAGTGTGCTCTGGACACGAACGCGGCTTGCATAAGATATCGGCCACGTAGTGAACTATGTCCCGCGTGTCCGCCAGCAGTTTGCGCATCATCCTATTGAAGGTGGCGCCAGCATTGATCATTCCAAAAAGGGGCTTTCGGAATTGAAAACACCCATCCGGGGTTGTGAATGCGGCCATATGCCTGTCGGTTTTCCTAACAGGAATTTGCCAGTAGCCCTTGCTCAAATCTATTTTGCTGAAAAATTCAGCACCCTGCAAACCAGTCATTATGTCTTCCATGTTCCCCATGGGCTCATTGTCAAATCTAGTTATGGCGTTCAATCGTCTGAAATCAATGCAGAATCTGACGCTGCTGTCTTTCTTCTTCACAAGTACCACTGGTGAATTGTAGGGAGAATTTGAATGTTCAATGACCCCCGCCTTCAACATCTTTTCCACCTCATCTCGCATTTCAAGCCTTTTTGCATAGGGAATCGTATAAGGTTTCACTCTTACCGGCTCCCCAGTGGTAAGTTCAATTTTGTGTTCCTCGAGGTCCGTGGTACCCGGAACCTCGGAAAACACATCCCCGAACTCTTCCAAGAGTTTCATAACTTGGTGACGCTGTTCGTCTGACAAATTGATACAGATATTTACATCCCTATGCGTCTCCACTCCGCTCAGCTCGCCCAGTATTAACAGGCTGTTTATCCACGACACCTATTTCAGTCTCATCCTCAGGCTCTATTATGGCTAAGCCCACGGCCTTCTGGGCCCAGAGGGTCGGAGTCACTACGGCTAACGGCTCGCGTTGTTTCCTCTGCCTTTCTATCATGGTAACGCCTTAGCAGATTCGCATGATAGATCTTGCTTTTACCTTCAACATCTACCCGATAGTCCATATTTCTGACTACTTCAGTCACCACGTAAGGCCCCTTCCACTACAATAGCAGTTTGTTATGGTCTGTTGGCAGGAGGACCGTCACGTTTTGCCCCACTAAAAACCTTCTATCCTTAGCTCCCGGCCGTAGTAGTGCTTATGTCGACCCTGTGCCTTCCGTAGGCTTTCCCTTGCCAACTGGCAGGTCTCCTCCAACCTATTTCGTAGGTCTAGGACATACTGATAAGTATTCCGAACCTCGCTGGTCTCTTCTCCGGTCCAGAGCTCACGCAACGCCTGCACGGGCCCCACTAACTGTCTTCCCGTATAACAGCTCAAAAGGGGAAAAGCCAGTGCTCGCCTGGGGCACTTCCCGGTAGGCGAACAATACCGCTGACAGATAGCGGACCCAGTCCTTTGGCCTTTCTTGAAACAGTTTCCTCAGCATTCCCTTTAAAAATGCCATTGACCCGCTCACACAGGCCGTTACTCTTCGGGTTATATGGGGCGGTGAATAACTGTTTAACCGCCACCAGCCGATATACTTCCTCTAACAGCCCCGATGTGAACTGCGACCCCTGGTCGCTTAGGATTTCCTTCGGAAAACCTATTCTTGAGAACACATCAAGCAGGGCCTCGGCTACACGCTCCGTCTCGATTTTGGGTAGGGTCACCGCCTCTGGATACCTGGTGGCATAATCCACCACCACCGTGAGGATGTATCGGTTTCCTTTATCCGACACGGGTGTAATAGGTCCGACGAGATCCACCCCGATTGTCTCGAATGGCTCATTCATTGGAGGCATCTCCCCTAATGGTACCTTGGTGACACTGCCCTTTGACACTGTCTTTTGACAGATGTCACACGATGACAAAACCTGGTGACATCACCGTTAATGCCGGGCCAGTGGAAACAGGCTGTAATCCTGTCGAGGGTCTTCCTCGACCCCAAGTGGCTCCCAACCAAAGACTCATGGGCCAGGGTCATGACCTGCTTCCGAAACTTCTCTGGGGCCATAATTTGTTTCAATTCTGTCCGCGACCTTCCTCGTCGCTGCTCATACACTCTATAGAGAACGCCTTTCTCCACCCTCATCTTGTATCGGCCCTTGCCCCTGATGATCACCTGATCACCTTTGCCGTCCCGTTCCCAGTGTCTCTTCAATGAGACGTCGGTCCCGTGGGCCTCTTTCAGTTTCTCCACGTGAACTTCTTCGATAACCTCCACTGGTACGTTCAGTGGCTTAATTGGGCGCCTCTCCTTGGCAGGCTGTGACCGTGTCACTATAGCTGCTACCTTATCGGGCTCACCTCGCAGAGTAGCTTGGGTGACATCTGCCCGACATCCCCTGGGCACATCTTCCCTAGCTTGTGTCCAACAGCCACTGGGTGGTGCAGGAGCAATCGCCTTTCTGGGCCCTTGTCGACCCCCCCCCCCCTCCGAGCTTTCACGGGTAGGGGTCGATCCCTGTGTCCGTTCTGGTCCGGACCCACACCTATCTCCTTGGCTGTTCCCATTATTTCTGGATCACCTGTTTTGGCCTCAGCCCGGGGTAGGTTTTCTTCAAGCCACGACTGGTCGGGGTTTGGTCTCACCCCCGATATGTTACCTATGACCAAGTCGTACATGGGTTTATCCATACACATGTCCTCTACTTTGCCACTATAAAAGGGAGTATCCACCTTAATACTCGCCAGGGGGAATTTCCTGATTGTGCCATCGATCAGCATGCACATGCGGTCGCGGCCCAATAGCTGGTCGTCCTCGACTAGTTGCCTACGCACTGCTACGCTACTGCATCCCGTGTCGCGAAGCATCTGCACTTCATGTTTACCCACATACGTCGGGTACACGGGCATTTTCCCTCCATCTTTTGAGGCTGTGACTTCCTCGCACATTCCACTAATTATAGGGAGGACTTTTCCACCCTCTAACACGAGCTTCCCCTTTTCAATAGCATCCCGGAGTGGACTACTTTCTGGCCCAACTGTCTGGCAGAACGCGTGCCTCTAACTTATAAACGCAAAACTGCTGATAAAACCCTCTTCCCTTTGATCTTCGGCGCAATTGGTGTGAAACAACAGCCTCCACCCTCTTCGGGAAACGTCAGTTTTCATCGAGGGGTGGCTGACAGCACAAAGGGGACAGTCCTAGCACTGAGAGTACGCGGATCGATTGCAGAGTGTGAGTTGGGGCTGAAAGAGAGCGACACAGCCACTTTGTCATCCCATCTGTTAGTTACTTTTGGGGCTGCCATGTCAGCGCGATCAAAAATCAGATTCAACTTTCAAAACATTTTTGTTTCACTCTTTTTGCAGGATTGGATAACATCGTATTTGAAATCACTCGGAGAAAAGTCCCCAGGCTCATACTGGACTGGCATGAATGACGTTGCTCTGATTGGTCGCTGGATGTATAACCAACCAACACCACAGGCTGCAAATTTGCAATTGGTGTAAGTATGAGCTCCACAATGTCCATTTGGTTTTCACATTACTTGAATGGCAATACAATAGTAAATGCTTTGTCAAAATGAGGCATCCACGTGATGAAATCTGAGCACTTTTCTATCAACGTGTTATTTCCTCACCCTTCAGTCTTGTGTGTTAAAGTGACATTTGCGTGATATGGGGGTGTTGTGGGTGAGTATACGCAAATTATTTGCCAGACCCATCCGGGCTGTTTAACTTGTAACTCAGTTACAGTACTTATCATAGACATTTTTATTTATTTATTTATTTATTTATTTATTTATTTATTTATTTATTTATTTATTTATTTATTTATCAACGGCGTACTGCAAAACAATACATTCGTTTATTTGAATGCGTTGCAGACCGCGACGGAATCAGACCAGGATCGCCCAAGTTTCGGGAGTCGGATTCGCAACACAACCTCGCATCTACCAACCAAAATGTCGTCCCCGTTCATCCGTTTCGAACATGTCAATCAGTTCTACGCAGCACCAGGAATCGCATCATAAAGTATGAGATCGAATTGATCTGAATAACCCCAGGGTTCCACACCACCCGGCGTTTAACTCTTTACCCAACGTAACGGCCAAAATCTGCCAGCGCTATTCTCAAAAATCGCTAATTAATTTTCATTATATTTTCATTTTTTTTGTATAAAAAATATAGGTTATGACCCCTCTTTGGAGCGAGGGGTCATAACCTATGTTTTTGAGAGGGAAAAAATAGTTATTCAAGAATTTTGTTTGCAAGTGTCGTCTGCTTTTCATGGTAGGTAAATGGTTAAAAAGCGATCGGAGATTGCGCGACGTTGGAAAATTGAAAACCTTCTAGAAACTTTTAATTCTTGAGACACGTCTTTATCTGTGACCTGTGAGCGTCCCAGAAATCATGTTAGGTAAAGGATTGACACAACTCTTTAAATTTTGGAATTTTTAGTTTGGAAATTTAATACACCAAACGTCTATCCAACTTGGAAGCAAGGGCGTCCAAGCACTTCGACGACCTAAATCTCTCCAACGTAAACGAAGGGGACCAACTCGTCTTCTTAGGCGTCTTTATAAATACCTTAAAACTGTTCTCTTCTGCCGATCGAACCAAATACAAATTGACACAAATAATAAACACTAGAGAGACGTAATGGCGACCACGATGCGAGCAAGGGGGCTATAATCCAGGGAGGGACGCGCTATCCACTCCACTGGGGGAATATCAATTTATATCACAACGACCCTTCTTCTAATACCCCCCTACTCATCAGGAGAGTTACAATCTGCTCACAGAGGGACACGCCATCCATCCCACTGGAGGAGTACCCTCCGAAACGCATCCACCAAATGATCTCACTTGGACACAATCTACACAAAACAGTTGAATCACTTCAGAGTGTTCCAAAACGACAGAACCTAGGCGTGTCCACGATACTCCTCCCCTCCCCTCGCCTATGAGTATTATTTTAGGGAAATGGGCACCCTCCTGCATGCCACCATCACCTCAGACACGGGCCCAATAACAATGACTACTTACTTCTATTATCCTTCCTACTCATCGGGTGGGGGAGGGGGCTACAGTCGACTTACGTTGGGACCAGGCATCCAATACACTAGGGGAGTCTCTTCCGAAACGCTTCCACAAGACAATGTCACAATAGACACAATCTACACAAAACAGCTGATTCACTGCCGAGCATTCCAACGCGACAGAAACTGGGTTTTACCGACATACCCCACCAGTATCACCTCTGTGCTATTACCACCTCACACATGGGTGAGACTAGCAGAATATCTAAATGATCTAGTGTGCACAGCGTGGATAGGTACAACACTTTCCAAACAGATGGATCCTCGTTAGAACAACCCCAGCTACCACTGTTTCGTCTATACATGTAGGTACCTCGGCATGTACTTCTTCCAAACTTGGCACATTTGTGACATCATGTTCACGGTGCCAGTGGCCATCCACAGATGACGCATTGACTGTTAATTTGAACAAGCACATTGCCAACCTCTCCACCTATTCACGCAGCAGTAGTTACGACAAAATTGGGCTGGGCAAGGATTGTGAATAAATACACACAACACCCAAACCAGCTAGGTCCTGCTTTAATGAAGATATCCAATGAATTCAGTCGAAGCCTCTCCTTGCATACACATCGCGTTCTGCAGAATGTACCTTATTTGAGTTTGATCCTTGCCTACCCCATGCACCCCCTCACCCCAACCATGTTCTGCCATATTTGACTGGAAAACACACACCTCCGCTTATCTTCCTGTGAGTGTATGACCCACCGCCTACCATACCCATAGCTACTCACATTTGTGTATTTCTCTTAAGCGACAGACCCCGCGGCCTTGAATCATTCCACTTGTCGAGTGGAATCTTCTACCAAGTAGAAGGGAATATGTAGCTTCCTTTGAACTCGACTCCAGTGTCCATATGTGGGGTCCTAACCTGTAACCCCCATACCCCACGCCTCCAGTAGGACGGACATTATGACGATGCTGCCTTCTTTTCACATGTCTACTTTCAGTACATGGACCACCTATACACTGGCTGATAGCAGCCAGTAACACGTCAGTGCCGCCACCACTACCACGAGCAGAGCTACCATTTTATCATGTTGAGGAGCTGGCAGCTGCTCGTCGTTGCTCGGTGGTTCTCTCCGGGTACTCCGGCTTCCTCCACCCGTAAAACTGTCACGGTCATGATTAGCCCTTGTGAATAAGTATGTGACCTTAAACACCAATAAATAATTATAATTATAACCATGGTATCAATTGAAGCACGCAACCATAGTTATCCGAGAAGCATGAAGATGACTCCTGTTGTTGCTATGTCCCTTACATATCTTATACACGAAGCAGGCACACATTCACCCCCTACCATCCCCTCCCCCACACACACGAATAGGAAACCTTGGAGTAGCGTTGTAGGAGGTTAAACTGGCAGCAGCTGAAAAAATATTATTTTTCTAAAAATTTCAACAAAACCATATCATGTGACCCCTCTTTGGAATGAGGAGCCACATGATATGGTTTTGTTATAATTTTTTGAAAAATTTGAAAAAATGATATTTAAAATAATAAATTTTGATATCGTCTGCGTTGGGTAAAAGGTTAAAAATAAGTTCTGTATTCAACATAAAAATGATGGTTTATGAACGTAATTTCTTTCACAGAAACTGAGACCATGACTTACTACACATGCCATTTACAAAAATCTACATTATATTTATTTATTTATTTATTTATTTATTTATTTATTTATTTATTTATTAAGGTTTAACGACACTTTAACAGCCAATGTCACATCGTGTCGGTGACCATTTTACGACTGGAGGAACCCAGAGTACCCGGAGAAAACTACCGAGCAACGACGAGCGACTGCCAGCTCCCCAACATCGTAAATCCGCACTTCGGGGCAGGAACAGATTGGTTGAAGACATGCGCACCATTGACGTGCAGTACGCCTTAGTACAAGGCGTCATCGTGCCTCCAAGTGGACAATCGACGTAAAGTGCGTTGCCCAAGGACACAAAGTGGGAGTCCGAATTGATCGCTCAGACGGCCACCCATCCAAGAACTAACCTGGCTCTACGTTGCTTAACTTCGGTGATCGGACGAGAACTGGTTACCGCAACACCACCGCACCCCATCTACATTTTATGAACTGGTGATTGTGTTTGGACATGATCTGGAACTAGGGTCCTGCTAATGTCAAATCTCGAATCGAATCGAATCGATTCGAATCAGTCATAGAATTTCGATCGAATCTCACCGTTCTTGAAGTTGAAGATACTACATCTTCTTACTAACGTAAATATTGCCTGTCTCCACTCAGGTATTGTATTTAACCGCAACTGGTCTCTTTTTTTTTGGCAAAAAGTTAAAAAATGAGAAATAGCCCAAGAAACGATCGAAGTAGCTTCGAACGCGGAGCCTCTTTGGGCTCTTATTCTATCATTGAGTCTCATGCAGGGACGGCGGAGCCGGGGGGCACAGGGGGCACGTGCCCACCCCCCCCCCCCCCCACACACACTTTTTTTCACCAATTATGGGTAACCTAACCGGACATATTCTGACACAACATACACAACCCCTATGGACATATTGACTTGGGAGATAGTAATATAGTTCTATCAAAATTAGCCACATGTAATACTATCGGTGTCACTGTCCATTTTGTATATTGAGATATTGCACATCGCAAGTTCGCAATTAGCCATAATAAGCACAGACAACATGTATAGTAAAAGTAAAAGTAGTCCAAACTTGGACCCAAAGTCCGTAATGTAATTTTTTGGTTTGCTAAAAACTAAAGTGTTAAAAACTACACTTGAAGTGCTGTATTTAACACTTACTAAGTGCTGAACTAGCACTTTGTTCAAGTATAGATATCCTAGAACTTGACAGGTGTCACAATAATACCACTTGACAAGTGTAATGTCGCGACACCTAAAAGGAAACAACGCAGATGATGCGGATCAGGCTCGAACTCTCGAGCCTGATCCCCGTCATCTGCGCTGTGTCCTTTTAATTATGTGCCCACCAAGCGCAAATCAAATTATGGACGATTCTGGAAGAACCACCAATGCTAGACACATGGGAAGGGCCATCCATTCAAGTTTCAGATGTCTGACGATTATAATGTCTAAGTGCTTAAAGCATTGCACTTTGAGTGTTAAAATCAAACCCTAAGAATTAGAATGGGTTTAACACCTTCAAAGTGTCAGTTTTAACACTTTAGTTGTTAGTGTGTACGTCCTTTGGACGTACCAAACCAAAAAATTACATTACAGACTTTGGGTCCAAGTTTGGACTAGGGTAAAATGTGCTCATGTGTACACCCCTGCAGTTACCCAGAAAAAAAATTGTGCCCCCCCCCCTCCAACCCACTTTTTGGGAGTTTCCGCCGCCCCTGGTCTCATGTACAGTAGACTCGTTGGTAGAAGATGAGTTCAAATAGAGGCACTTGGTATGATTTTGAGAATTTCTCCTCGATTCGAATTTTCGGAATCAGCGCAACTTAAATTGAATCGAATTATCGAAACATTTTCGAATCGAATCGAATTTCGAAGCGCAGGACCCTACCTGGAACAGGAGGGGTTTTAGTTGGAAACACTCATCTAATGCTAAATACACGACACAAAGCTCTTGAAAAATATTTGTATGAAGAGTAGATTTGTCATTATTTAACAATGCGATCTTTTGAAATTGATTGAATGATATGAAGATACGTTGTGTTAATTACGTCAGTTGGAAAAAGAAACGTAAATTTAGGGGTTAAAATTAGGGCCCTTTGAGTCACACGTTTTCGATTCGAATCGAATCACATCTATTATTTGCAATCGAATCGAACCTCGAATCGAACCAGTGGTGTCCTGAAGATGGCAATAAGGGTTGGGATACTATAAACCTGATTTGTTCGGAGGCGCGTTGCGGTAATCGGTTCTCGTCAGATCACCGGAGTAAAGCAACGTCGAGACCGGTTAGTCCTCGGATGGGTGACCGTCTGAGTGATTGATTCGGACTCCCTCGTTGTGTCATTGGGCAAGGCACTTAACCCCGATTGTCCAGATGGGGACACGATGACGCCATGTACAAAGACGTACTGCACGTCGATGGTGCGCATGTCTTCAACCAATCTAACCCTGCCTGTGCTGCAGTGTGGAGTTCCGATGTTGGGGAGCTGGTAGCTGCTCGTCGTTGCTCGGTGGTTCTCGCTGGGTACTCAGGCTTCCCCCTCCCGTAAAACTGTCACCGACACGATACGGCCTTGGTTATTAGAGTATAGTTAAACCTTATTAAATAAGTAAGTACCTGATTTGTTCAGTGTGTGATAGCTCATGTCCCGACTGCTAAAATAATCCAACCACATCATCAAAGCATGCCTTCGTAGAAGGCATGCCTTGATGATGTAGTTGGAATATTCCCTGTAAGGATTATAGTTTATCGTTGGAAACCTTAAATTTCTATTTAAAGGTGTTAACAGTGGTAGGAATTAGTGATATTGGAATTAGCATGGTTGGTTATATGAGTGAATTTATTTATTTATTGGTGTTTAAGGTCACATATTTCTGCACAATGGCTAACCATGACCGTGACAGTTTTACGGGTGGAGGAAGCCGGAGTACCCGGAGAGAACCACCGAGCAACGGCGAGCAACTGTCAGCTCCCCAACATACCAACTCCACACAAGCAGGGTTAGCATTGGTTGAAGACAGGTGCACCATCGACGTGCAGTACGCCTTAGTACACAACGTCACCGTGCCCCCACATGGCAATTGGGGTGAAGTGTCTTGCCCAAGGACACAACGCGGTTGCCGCAGGTGGGATTCGAACCGAGGACCCCTCGGCTTGCAGGCTGCACCTCTAGCAACTGAGCCACCGCGCCCCCTTGCATGAGTGAAGATGATATTTATGTTAATGTAGCGGAAGTTCCACTCATTCTTTTATTTCCACATTATTTATGTACGATTTCCATCTGACCTATACTTTTTGTGAGACGATGCAGATGACTGATTCCAAGCCATATTGCTGTGAAAAAGATTCGAGAGGAAACGAATTGGAGACGATTTCGAATCGAACCGAATATCTACTGAAGTTTCGAAATCGATTCTCGAAGCTTCGTTGGTCCCTAGTTAAAATGTGCCTTAAAAAGGCGCCTAGTCGTGTTTCCACGGGCCGGCAATATTTCCACGGACGCAACAATAATAGATTCCAAACACTACTTTTTGAAACAATCATCAAAAATGTAATTAACCCTTTACCTAACCTGAAAAGCAGACGACACTTGCAAAAATAATTCTTGAATAACTAATTTTTTTCATTTTTTGTCTCAAAAACATAGGTTATGACCCCTCGTTGGAACGAGCACGACGAGCTCGTTCCAACGAGGGGTCATAACCTATGTTTTTGAGACAAAAAATGAAAAAAATAATGAAAATTAATTGGCGATTTTTGAGAATAGCGCTGGCCGGTTTTGGACGTTACGTTAGGTAAAGGGTTAATGAAACACCGGGTACAACCCGTTGCTTCATTAATCAAAATTTTGCTGCTTGCGATTTTTATTCCCTTGTAAACGCATGCGTGGACATCACCACTCAAGTGTGGATTTCGACTGGTCCATGACGACTGTACTGTAAGGGTATTTTTATCAAATCGTCAACTTAAATTTTTTCAAATCGGCGGCTTATTGCGCTTTTAAGCCTTTACCCAACGTAACGACCAAAAGCAGGCAGCGCGATTCTCAAAAATCGCCAATTAATTTTCATTATTTTTTTCATTTTTTGTCTCAAAAACATAGGTTATGACCCCCCTCGTTGGAACGAGTTCGTTCCAACGAGGGGGCATAACCTATATTTTTGAGACAAAAAATGAAAGAAATTAGTTATTCAAGAATTGTTTTTGCAAGTGTCGTCTGCTTTTTATGTCAGGTAAAGGATTAACACTTGTACAGCACACTTCGCTTATCTGGAAATTGCTCAGCAGGTCAGAAGAAAAGATGCTTGAAAAAGCTGTTGCACAAAAAAAGCTTAGGTAATCTTTCTTTAAGTTATCTTGAATCTGATTCATGCATACCTGATCAAAAGATGAGTGTCTGACGTTCGTTCATTTTTACTCCTCAACAATTACAGAGATTGGGATCAAGAACCCAATAATTTTGGTGGACACGAAGATTGCGTTGAGATGAAGGTTGGAGGACGATTGAACGACGACAACTGTGATCTCAAATTCGGATTTATATGCGAGAAACCAGTTACAACAGGTAATTATATTGTCATACTGAGTCACAGATTCTCAATCGACCATTCTAATTCTGTAAAGAATTTGACGCCCCATGTGGCATGGAAGGAACACGTCCAGATCTCACATACAGTTAAAACTAGAAGTCCTGTCACGAACTGTACGCTTATCTAGGCTTAATTGCGCGCAGGAATTGCGCGCAATTGTCATATCGAATGGCATCCAAAGCACGGCAGATTCGCCTGGTTACTCATAGAAAACACAGGCAATGTTTCTGCCAATGGACCTCCGGTTTATCCCTATATCAGACAGAATTTGGTAGCCTTATTATGGTGATAACGCGTAGATTAACGCGCAAATCGACGTGCTATTTGTGCGCATTTCGTGACAGGACTTATAGTTTTAACTGTAGTTCATCGCCTTTGATTAGATTCATTCAGCTGGAATATTTCAATGGATTGGTAGCATGGCGGCTCAGTGGTCACGGCATTGGATCTCAAAGCGGTTCGACACCACCAAGAGTAAATGTGTTGTGTCACTGGGCAAGGCACTTAAACCCGATTGCTCACGTAGACGGCACGGTGGCGCAATATACTAGCGCATGCGTACTTCACGTCGATGGTACACTTGTCTTCAACCAAAGCTAAGGCCTGAAATAGTCGACGGATTTTTGACGCGTCGAATCTAATACCAGCGCAAAAAATGAATTAAATTCGTCGGTGATTCGTCGACTATTTCAATTTGATGCGAGTAAGACGCATCATCGACGAATCTCCGTCCAACTGAGACGAATCTCCGTCGGTGATGCGCCTGAAATACGTGTTTGAAATAGGCGACGGATTTTTGACGCATCGAATCAAATACCAGCGCAAAAAAAAATTAATTAAATTCGTCGGTGATTCGTTGACTATTTCAATTTGTTGCGAGTAAGACGCATCATCGACGAATCTCCTTCCATCTGAGACGAATCTCCGTCGGTGATGCGCCTGAAATACGTGTTTGAAATAGTCGACGGATTTTTGACGCGTCGAATCAAATACAAAGTGCTGAAACAAACGAGCGCTACTGATCAGTGCAAATCATATGGTAATGAGGAGAGCACATGTCAGTCGCTGGAAATACCTATCTTACGTCATTTCAGTGTTGACTGATCGAAGGCTTGATTTTAAATTTTTCAAAATGACTGAAGCATAGGCGAGATCGAAAATCAATTTTTCAAAATGACTGAATAAGGTGGTAGGTGAGTGCGAAAATCGGTTTTAAAACAGCATCAGGCTTGCCTACAAACCGCGTTGATAGTTTCAACTTTGGACGTTCGTGGTATTGTTGTTGCTACGGCAATGGGTAACGTTAGTTGGCAAAATATTCTCGTTCAGAAAAGTCTTGCCTCTCCCTCTCTGTCTGGCTTTAATGTGTTCCCGTCTCATAATTATGAGATTTTTTAAACCGGATTCACAAAATTTGATTGGGGCCCTCGGTTTGCTGAAGCTCACATCGAATTCAGTTGTTTGTTTTGAGGGGTTTTACGACCGTTTCAATTGCCAGTGTCATGCCGTGTCAGGTAGTGACAGGGTCCGAGGTGTGAGGGGGAGTCGGAGAGTAACTACCGAACTCCTCACCAGGGTTAGCATGCGGTTGAAGGCATGCGTACCATTGACGTGCCACACGCCTTTTTGCGGATGGTGGAAGAGGGCAAAACTGTCATCACACGGATAAATATGCTATTGGTAAGTATATTAGTGCTGAACATGAATCAAAGGGCGTTAATTTTATGTTTTTTTCTGAGGGGAGGAGGAGGGGGTATTCCTTTGTGGTCAGCCTTTCCTCTGCTCTTTAGACGGCTGATCAAAGCATGAACATTAACTCTACAGTCTCCAATTTACCTTAGTGTCCATGTGTCACAATAGGCTGAATCAATATTTGTGATTTCTGCAGGGATGTGTTTTCAGAACATGTTAGTGAACATTTCTCGGTACAAGTAGAACACATGCCACAAAAATATTTAAGTCAATCCAGGGAAGGTGGGTGGATGGGGGAGATAAAACAGGATGCATCCCTTTACTCGAGTAGGATCATAGCAGGCATACACATAGGATATCAAAGTTAGGGACGGCAAAAGCAATATCTAAGGGGCGTACTGAATATGATTTGCAGCATCCCCTGAGCAGCGTAGCGGCGAGTTGGGAGTGAGCCGCAGATGGGGTGTCTCCCGCTCGTGGTCCTTTGGAGTGGGCCTGGGGTGAGGGTTTCCCCGGGAAAAATTTTGAAATTCGAGACAAAAACAGCAATTTCTTTGACTCTAAGTCCGTTTGTGTCCATAATTAGTTAATAAGTTGTGAAAGGCAACATTAATTAGGCCACATCACCCCCAAATACAATACGATTAAATTATAAAATTATAAAATATCGTAACCGATTGCTTGCAACAACATGGCAAAAGAGCAACCAACAGCTGAACTATTTGATGCAGTGCCATTTCAGTCTTGAGTACGATGGTTTTCTGTATGGTTGTAAACACAACACACGTGGGTACACACTAAACTGCACCTCTGATATTGTCCGGAGCATGTGAAGTTTCGAATGAATTACAAAAAAATAACCACGGAAGATATAAATTATGGAAGAATTATTTTCCACAGTCGTACGAAGCATCCGTATTTTGATATTTTGTTGTGAGAATTGACGTGATATATAAGTGAAAATGTGTTCAACAGAAGACAGAAATATTTGGAAATCCGGATACTAATTTTACATTCCCTGCTATTCACGTACAAATTTGCTATTACGCACCACCTCCACTCAAACATTTTACAAGTATAAATATCTAGATTTTAACCTTTTACCTAACGAATCGCCCGCGTAATATGCAAATTGAGCAGTTGAAAAAATAAAATTTTTCAAAATATTTCAACAAAACCATATCATGTGACCCCTCATTGGAACGAGCTCATTTTGATATCGTCTGCGTTGGGTAAAGGGTTAAGATTTCTTGCCCGATGCTCCCTATATCAGGCATATTGATTAACATGGTGGGGCGGGGGGCATGACTGAATTTGGAGGGGGGTCCAGGTTCCACTGGATCATGGTTGCAATGTGCTGATGCGTATACCACGTTGGCGGTACATACGCCTTCAACCATTGCTAACCCTGCTTGTTCCGAGTTAGTAGCTCTGATAGTAACTCGCTCCGATCAGTGTTTCACCGGGTTTTCCGGCCTCAACCGTAAAACTGTCCGACTCAGACTTTCGAAAGTGTCGGTGCGCCCCCAAAAACAAATAAATAAATAAAGTGCCCTGAGTGCAAAAACAAAATGACCAAAGGAACATAAAGTATGCCGGTAGACCACGATTGACTGATCAATTAGATCCGACGCGATGGTGATGCGTCTGTATGTTTCAAAACTTCTCTGTGTCGCATCGGCGACGGATTTAATACAATTTGATTCGACGCGTCAAAAATCCGTAGACTATTTTAGGCCTAATCCTGCTTTCGCGGGGTTAGTAAGTTGGGGAGTCGGACAGTTGCTCGCCACTGCTCGGTGATTCTCCCCCTGGTACTCCGGCATCCCCCCCCCCCCCCCCACTGCTCGTTGATTCCCCCCCCCCCCGGTACACCGGCATCCTCCGCCCGTAAACCTGTCCGACATGACGTGATGTTGGCTGCCGATAGTGTCGTTAAACCCTAATAATAAAAATATAATAATTTCATTGGGTCGAAAAAGCGAACCTACGGTTCGCTTTTTTGACCAACTGAAATATTCCGCCCGATTGAATGCCAAGAAGAATCGGTAAACATTCATTTTCTTTGGTTCCATTTCAATTAATGTTTCTCAGTCTAGACCAGATTTGACCAAATCTTTGACATTTTTTTTCGTTATAAATGAAAATTCATCACAGCTGTAATTTTAGGACAACGCTGTGTAATTCTACTAATTGTGTAGTTAATATATTAATATCTTAAAGGTGAAGTAAATGCTTGTTGATTAGAATAACTATAACTGTATCACGAAAAGAATATCTGTCTATTTTTTGTGTAAAGGGATGCCACGTTGTATCAACGGACGGTCTTCTGCGCGCAGACTCCACGAAAAGTGGATAAACAGAAAGCTCATAACAACGTCGAAATTCCAACAGAATTGGGCTTGTAACCCGAGATTGGCAGAAAATTTTGACTTAGTCATACGACAAAGAATGATTTTTTTTATTTTAGATATATTTAGAAGTATGGTCTAAAAAGGTTGCAAATCTGTTTCTCAGGGCAGGCACTTCCACAAAGTCCATTTGGCTGTCGCATGTTCTCTTTTTAAAAGCAATGCAAACTTGAAAAAAATCAAAATTAAATGGCTTATGTCTGATATTTTATCCAAGTTGATAAAATTGATAAATTTGTCCCTTGAGTGCAACAAGACTTTGCAATGCTTGAGCAAAATATACTACCACTCATGCTATTCTGTATATTATTGTACCTACAACATAAAACAAACCAAGATGATGATCTTTTGTTGGTAAAGAAATAATTACAAAAATAAAAAATTAAATTAAAAAAAACGTCCGTCCACATGCATTTTTTCAAAAAGACCTGGGAAACAGAAGATCTAATTTGTGGAGCCTATTCTTTGTCCTTTGTGATTAGAGTAATTCTCTGTCGTGACAAATTCGTTATACCCAGGTCTTTCACAAGGTACACACCCCGGTTTCCCTATCAGAATTTTATGAACCATGCGCCACAGGGGAAGGGTACATGTGGATATAAGTGGTGGGGGGGGGGGGTGGCTGAGATTTAATGTTCTGTCGGATTTTTTTTTTCACTAACGCTGTTTCCGTCCGTCAATCACGGTCACATGTAAATTGCCTTTCCGAGATCATTTTGTCTTAAACGGTTTCATCCAGGAACCAATAATAAAAAAAGTTTACAATTGTATTTTCTAGAATTGTATTTTCTACTTATTAATGTAACTGGCTAAAATGAATCATTAGCATTTTAAAAGATATGGCAATTTGCCAACTGGCAAATTGCCACATCTTTGAAAATGCTAATGGTTCATTTCAACGCATATAAAGCCATAACTAGAAAATACAATTCTAGAAAATACAAGTCTCGAGAATACAACTGTAAAAGTTTTATAGTATTGTCCCCTGGTTTCTGTTTAATATGGAGTCAAATCACTATATGTCCGATAAAACTAGACGAAGTAAAGTTTCACAGCGTACTGCTAGTGACGCACGGTGATGGTTTGTCAGAAAGTTCATGATCTCAAGAGCCACATCAAAAACAAAGCTCTCCACGCCATCTGGTGTTTTCAAATCTTTCCTAAAATTGAATTAACTTATAACAAGGGTTTTTTCAAACAGAGGGCGAATCTCGGAGGCACTTCGTTAAAAAGGTACAAATGTTAGAATTGTCAGCTAGTACAGTTACAACTAAAAGTCCTGTCCTGAAATGCGCACATATAGCACGTTGATATGCGCGCTAATATACGCGTTATGACCATAGTAAGGCTATCAAATTGTGTGCATGCGGCCTGTGCACAAGCAATGTTTCAGCCAATGGACCTCCGGGTAACCCGGAGGTCCATTGGCAGAAACATTGCCTGTGTTTGCTATGAGGAACCAGGAGAACCTGCCGTGCTTTGGATGTCATTCGATATGGCAATTGCGCATACTTCCTACGCGCAATTAAGCCTAGATAAGCGCACATTTCGTGACAGGACTTCTAGTTTTAACTGTATTCTGTCGAACCTATCGAAATTAGTGGTTAACCTATGTTTGGCAATCGCACCTGACATCGGCCGATTCTAAACCATCGGTTGACCATCGGTAGAAGTGTTTGAACATCGGTTCGTGCCGATGGTTACTTGAAATACCATCTTATCAAAATTGTTTGCATTTATTATGTTTGATTCACCATTTCATACAAACAGTACCGAGCTTAGTAAGTTGCCACACTGATTGGCAGGAATCATGATTGGTCTTATCTCATTGATTGGTCTGATCTTCCTCTTGATAGCTGGTCAAGACACAGGTGCCACGTGTCATGTGATGACTCTATGAAATATGACATCAGCAGAAACAAGTTAGCCCTTTACCCAACGTAACGGTCAATACCGGCTAGCGCTATTTAAAAAAAATTTCCATTCCATTTCATTATTTTTCTTTTGTCTCAAAAACATAGCTTATATATAACCCCTCATTGAACGAGCTCGGTGAGCTCGTTCCAATGAGGGGCCATAAGCTATGTTTTTGAGACAAAAATTGAAAATATTTAGTTATTCAAGAATTTTGTTTGCAAGTGTCGTCTTCTTTTCGTGTAAGGTAAAGGGATAACAGCACGGCGTCTTTGATCATTTATCAAAGACGCTGCTTCGTTAACTTCTTTCCGATGATGTCGTATTTTTATTTTAATACACACAGTGGCATGCCCTTGAGGTCAACGAACCAATCAACCCGACTGTATTGTAAGATTAACCTTATTCTATGCATACTACACCTTTTGGTTGTGACTATCTGACACCGGCACTCACAATCGGCAGATTGTGCTCTCATCTAATCGGCAAGCAGATGACGGTCGCAAATCCTTATCGGTTAATCACTAACCGAAATCACCCCAGAAGTGTATCATTTGGCTGTAAGGACCTTCTACTAAACTCTAAAGTCAGTTGGGTTAAAAATCAACCCAAATTAACTGGGTTGAGTGAATATGATTAACGAGTGATTGATGGTTGATTTTTAACCCAACTGATTTTAGAGTTTAGGATCCTGAGCAGGGCCCTGGAAGGGACGTCACCACTTACATTTCCAGTGTCGTCACCCCGGGTTGCCCTGTTGCCTCGCGTCAGCAATCATATTTTAAACTTTATACATTACATTGGTTTTACGGTGATGTGTGCCTTTAGTAAACAGTGGAGACACGCAATTGTCAACATCGGGGCCGGGCACAAGATCGTTCGAGGTGACTTTTACTCCATAAGAAGTCCTTCCCAGAATTCCACTTCGGGTAACGTATCGTATTGTGGCTGTTTTTAATACCTTATGATCAGGGATGTGGCTTGAGGGTTTCAGCTGGGGGCTGCCCCGTTGTAAATTCCAACTGTGAGTGGTTTCGATAGGTAGTTGCACTGCAGCGCTGGGTGATATCTTTTAACGCTTTACCCAACGAATCGCCCGCATCCGCCCGCGTAATATGCAAATACAGCTGCTGAAAAAATATTATTTTTCGAAATATTTCAACAAAACCATATCATGTGACCCTTCTTTGGAACGAGCTCGTTCCAAAGAGGGTTCACATGATATGGTTTCGTTGAATTTTTTAAAAAAAAATTAAAAAATGCTATTTAAAATAATGAATTTTGAAATCGTCTGCGTTGGATAAAGGGTTATGAACCCTTCTGAAAATTTTCACTAGTCCTGAGACGGAAAAAACATCATTTATAATGTGTCTGGGTCAGAAAATTTACCGGACTGATGTCAGAGTCGAAATTCTGAGGCCATGTCAATTTTATAGTAGGAAATTTGAAACTCAAGTTTCCAGTTGGAAATAAAAGATCAAAATTTCTCATCGTTAGTTGGAATTTTAATATTTTTCCTGAACAATGTTAATTTATTGAATTTCCAAGTATTTGATTTTTGACCTCGGAATTTCCAACTATTGAAAAAAATACTCCTAGCTGGGGGTGGGGGAGGGGTTGGCACCCCCACCACCCCCTCTCACCCCACCGCCATCCCCTGTCGCCACATCCCTGCTTATGATGTGACTGAGAATAGGTACAATCAGCTGTTTGATGTTTTTGGATAACCCGATTTGCAACATAATGATTAACCACTTCTCGTGGGGCCATACATTAAACAAGTGTTGATATTCGACTTAACTTATTCGGGTTCGAAAATGGGGTTTCCTCAAGGGCCGCATAGCCTTATACGCCAAGTAAGGGATGAAATTATGACGTTTCATGTTCTTGAGGAGGAAAGGCGGTTTCTCGGTTTCAAGGGGTTACAAATATGCTTCCTGTACATGCCCAGTGTTGTTGGTGTGTGTGTGTGTAGGTGTGAGTAGATGTGTTTGTGTATGCATGTGGTAAATACATCTTTCTGCGATGTACACATTGATCCATCAAACACTCGGAAGTTTCCAGTCTCTCTTACACTCTGCAATATCTTGTCCCCTTTGGGGCAGAAAACTCCAAAACCATCGATCTTCGTGCTGAATATATACCCCAACCGCCTAGAATTTACATCCATGATTCACAACAATCATATAGATTTTGGCCTGAAAACCACGAGAAACGGTACGTATCACATAATGTGTTCCGATTCCGTATTATATAGACGACTCATTCTGATTCCGTATCATATAGACGACTCGTTTCCGGGAGCGCTACGGGCTATCATAACAGGCACATGGATACATTCTATGTGCGTTTCAGTGATCGACCGAACATTATGTCCCAAAAATGTTTAAAAATAATTTAACCTTTACCTAACATGAAAAGCAGACGACAGTTGCAAAAAAGATTTTGAATAACTAATTTTTTTCATAACCTATGTTTTTGAGACAAAAAATGAAAAAATAATGAAAATTAATTGGCGATTTTTTGAGAATAGCATTGGCCGGTTTTGAACGTTACGTTGGGTAAAGGGTTATGATTTAATCTGTTTATGTGACAGAATTGTTAGATAAATGAATTATCATGATAATGTGCGTGTCCTGTGATTTGTATCAGATTCTCGGTGGTGTCCAAAGAAGGGGTCACAACTCGCCGGCAAAGCCGGCTCGTTGAGATCACATTCTGGACACTACTTCGATCTGATACAAATCACAGGACATGCACATTATCATGATAATCTGTATTTATCATTTCTTCGTCAGTGTGATTATTGCCTTATTTTAATCAATTATTTTACTTAAGGATTATCCCCGGGGAAACACTGGGAAGTGAAGTAGTACTTGTTTATGTGGTGAGCACGCTCTGCTTTACTGCTAAAAATGGGATCAGGTAATGAATACCTGAACTGGTAGTCCTCTAAAATGGACAACATGGTTATAAATTATTGGCTGGACTTGACTTTATATCTATGGTGTGGCCACGGTTAGACATTTTTTCCGCTATTTTATTACTTTCAAAAGTGTGATTTACTGGGCTTTCCCGGTTTGATTATAAACGATAACTTAACAAGTGAATTATGCAATCAACAATTGGGCCATGTACCCGTGTGCGCAAACAAAGACGCTTTGCCGTGTGTGTAATGAGGACTTCATTGTTTTGGGGGTTTTTTTTAACCCTTTACCTAACATGAAAAGCAGACGACACTTTCAGAACAAATTCTTGAATAACTATTATTTTCATTTTTTGTCTCAAAATCATAGGTTATGACCCCTCATTAGAACGAGCTCGATCCAATAAGGGGTTCACAACCTATGTTTTAGAGACAAAAAATGAAAAAATAATGAAAATTAATTGGTGATTTTTGAGAATAGCGCTGGACGGTTTTGGTCGTTACGTAAGGTAAAGGGTTAAATAATATAATTATCGTTAACAATGAAAAGTAATAAACAGAGTAATCGCTTGACTGGACTGGTTACGTGAAATAATTCATTCGAGGCGAGGGACTATATTGCAAAACACCCGTGCGCATTCGCACACTCGTGTTTGTACAACGTCCCTCACCTCTCATGAATTATTTCACGTAACCAGTCCAGTCAATCGATTGCTCTCTATGTAGCAATGTGCAGTTATTGAAGCTAATGTACAGCACCGCCGTCGTAGAAAAGTCAAAATCCACGCGCGGGAAATACAGTACGTGGAGAGTGTATTATCACTAAATCACCGGCAGAGTGGAGATTCCACCCAAGCAATAAGTTCCAATTTGTCGCAAAGCATAACCAGCACAAGCAAAGTTTCAGCCAATGTACCTCCGGGTTAAACCTGGAGGTCCATTGGCTGAAACATTGCTTATGTTTTTTGTTGATATGTGCAAAATTTTAAAGTTAAAGCGTGGGTGATAACTCCCTCCGCGGGTGACTTAGTTACAATCCACTCTCCACGTACTGTACATCCACACGTGTGTTAACAGTGAATCTCCGACATAAAACAATTGAATCGCCATCAAATTTTAAATAAATGAAGCACCGGGTACAACCCGGTGCTTCATTCATTGAATATTTGCTGAAAAGTTCTGATTATTGATTGAGAAAAGCGCCCGTTGGCAACACTGCCCACGCATGGATTTTGTCCATTCCACTGCGTCTGTACTGTACCTATGCCGTTGTATTTTCAGGTGTTGGAATCTTTTCTCCAGGTAAAATGACGTCATCAACAGCGACATCGTCTATACAGAGTGGATATAGTGTGTTATTGTTTGGACTTACACTACTTGCCATCAAAACAGTGATGATATAACAATAAACAATTTTCTTAAACCTAAAAACTCTATTGAAGATCTAAAATAAATTCCTAAACAAAAGCCATCGTCAAATACTCCATTGTGTTCTGCAGAACGAGATGTTAGTGGAATCAGTTTTGCTTAGATCAAAGCCACAAAGCAGTGTGATAAAAATGAAAGGATTTTCCCTGTTAGAGATATTGAGGACAGGCAACCCCCCAAACCTCCCCCCCCCCCCACCCTCCTCTTCTCCACTCCAGCAACAATAACCGTTTCTGTCTCGCCCTTTTATTTACAACTCAGACATTCGAATTACCCATCTATTCCTTGTTAACCCTGAAGGTTACTTTAGCGGCTGGCAATTTCTTTGTCATCAAAAGCAAAAATAAAATTTTAAATTTCAAAAAGTGGATAAATTGGGGTTTTGTATACTTTTGTCATTATTTTGGTATATAATATGTCGTTATTCACTGCTTTAATTCGTATTTAGGGCATTGTGAAAATTTTCAAAAAAATGCCCAAAGTTACGTTGGACGACCCCTTAACTCCCCGTGTTCAGCTGAACCAATATTTTTAATATTTTTAGCAATTTAAACTCTTCCCTAAGCCTTCATTTTTCAAATTTTGAGCCACTATCAACATCTCATTTGAGACATAATGCAGTTTGCACCCCAAAAAGTATTGAAAATGTTTGTATGTGGATTTTTAGTTAATGTCAACAGATGTGGACTTCTACGCTTATCTATTTTTCAACAACTACACCTGTACCTTGCGCTCCAAAACTTGATAGACACATCGTCCCCTGAGTTCCAATGTGTTCTATGTGCCACTAGGCACATAGAACAAAATTGGAACTCAGGGGACGACATGACTGGAATACCATA
The DNA here is from genome assembly GCA_031216915.1 of Pictodentalium vernedei. Classification (NCBI taxonomy): domain Eukaryota; kingdom Metazoa; phylum Mollusca; class Scaphopoda; order Dentaliida; family Dentaliidae; genus Pictodentalium; species Pictodentalium vernedei. The sequence continues at coordinate 68,662,878 of CM062292.1, read as the reverse complement.
TAACCTGTATCTGATGTCGCAAAAAAATACTTAATTCTTTAAATATTTATGTATGGTTTAATTTATCATTTTATATGGTTTAATTTATTCATTTGAATGGTAACTGTGCTTCCCTCTCCACTCTCGTCTGATACTGTCGAAGCAGTCAAAATTTGTAGTGTCCAACCGATTGGAACCGGCCACCACAATCGACCGACAACGGCTCCTGGAGCATCGGTTCAACTGATTGTTGTCAAGCATTTGTGTTGATTCATTAACCGCATTTTATTATCTTCTGCAATTGTTCAGTACCATTTAATAAAGTTGAGAAACAATCATAATGTGTATTCTTAATCTCTCTAGACGCCCATTTACGGGATATAGCCCAAGAACATTAGGTTTCACTGGGGAAAAAAATCGGAGAAAGCTGATTTTTTCAGGGAATGTCGAGTACATGTCACTGAACGATTAGACAAAAGTCCCCTAAAATCCCAGTTGAGCTTTTTTTCTACAGCCTTTTTTCGAAAACGCGTTTGAAAAAATTTTTAAAAAAATCACACGAACTTTGTAACCTCGAATTGATCCAACTGTATTTTTTGTTTACGCGTATTTCGAGCTACATAATGTCTAATATACATTTACCTAGAGGAAAATGTGCATTCTGTGACAATTTCTGCGAAAAATTATTGAAAATTCACAAAAAAAGTATCGGATTTACGCAAAAAATGACGATTTTCCTAACGGATTTGCCCAAAGGGTCGTAGTACAGCACGGGATGTTAGTTGGACAGACGATAAAAAATCCACCACCATTTGAAGACTTTTATCATTGCTTACAAAATGGACATTATGGAAGACCCCCTCTGCTTCTGGCCGAGTTCCCCTTTTGGCATAAAATTCGTCAGCATGAGAACTCAACTATTTTCGGGCTTGGGACCGAACAGACACGTCTGTGTCTGGCAGCATTAGATCAATAAATAATATTTACAGAATGTACAAAAATCAATAAATAATATTTACAGAATGTACAAATCAATCAACATGGATTAAGTTACATTGACTATTATCAACGCTATATACAGAAATGACATGACCTATATACATATTATTCATCGAACTCAGAAATTTCCGACAGGACAGTGTTTCTGTGGTTGTTACAAGAATCCGAACTGCAATTACACAAACCTGAGCAAGAGAGTCCTGCCTTCTTACACCCACACCTTTTTGTACAAGCACTCTTGCAACCACAACTGATCAGATTCAGTAGGTTATCGGGGGCACATGGCTTTGTGGCTGCAGTCGGAACAAGAAGTCCATTGTCTAGCGACCACCCCCAATCCGTCGGAGGAAGCGAAGTGCCCAGACATTGTTGGACCTGGAGATAACATCTGTAGACATGTTGTTGTGCAGCATCGCTGCTTGGTGGGAGTGAGGCTAGGTCGATGGGTTTATTCAGTTTAGATTTTGCTACATAACGCTTGTAAGTGACATATCTATATTAGTCGAGAGTGGAAACAGTTTTACTCCCGTATAAGATCAGGAGAAGTTGTTCCCCGGCAGCGGCTACTGCACTTGGTGTACTGTCATCCGCCAAAATTGTGTTGACATACTGTTGTGAGTCGCTAGTAACATCGGAGACAATTGTACTGAATACTTTCTTCTTACCAACTCGAAAGAGTGCAGAAGTAGTGTCACAACCACTTATAGAATGTGCTACAAGGAGGTTGCTTCTATGGTCACCCATTTTGGTTGCTATTTCACTAACTGAAACTAGTAAGTTTGGGGTAATGGAATACATCATGTGAATATTACATCCCGGTTGAACTCGAGAGGTAAGAATGACTAACAAGTCTCTGTCTGTTCCCACAACGACAACATTGTTGTCATCTTGAGCGATGTCAAGTGCAGTTTCGGCTATCAGTACATCAGCATCAGCCTCGGCCTGCTTGGACTGAATATTGATAGCAGATAGCTCCTGCATTAGAAGATCGATCAGTTGGATTTTGTTCTTGGCATTTGCAAGGAAATCGGATTGGGGTGTGGTGGCTGGTAACTCGGGTGAGATATTGATATCAATGGAATACCTGTCTTTAGATCTACGGGCTTGTTCCATGCCCTTTGTCGACATTGTACAAGCATAACCATCAAAAACAACCAAGACGTTCGCCCCAAAATGTCTCACTAGATAATTGGAATATGATGTACATATGTCCTTATATGACGACTGTTTAGGCCATACAACTGCCCTCAATAAAAATCCACCATCTACAACAAACAGAGAATGTTCTGGGATTTTAGTTTGCTCGGAACCGTATGTTTTGAGGATCTTACCGAGCGTGCTTTTCTGTGTCTTCCTCATTCCAGCAGAATCAAACAATGCTGGTGGTTTCGGGGCGAGTTCATATTTGAGATACTCTTCCATCTCTGCTTGTGACTGAATAACACATGTGATGCGGTTGAACAGAATTGTGGGGTCAATCACTACCTTACTTCCACGGACTTTGATGCTATTTGCCATCGATGCGAAAGACTTCACAGTGTCAACACGTCGTAGTTTGATGCTGTTGAACGTTTTGCTTACAACATTCGATACGCAACATTCACCAATTTTGCGAACTTGGTCACAGTTCACAGTTTCGTCGGACACAAGCCCGGTCGCTATAGAGACTAATTGTAGTGGATCTCTATTCTGAAAGGGGGAATGCACTCTGAGCCAGTTCAATAATTTGGTGATATCATTGGCATCAGTCAATTGTGAACTTTGACGGAGATCCCGATGTTGTTCGCCATGACCAGTGTGAACATGAACAAAATTTTCGAGAGCATTACATATCGGAAGGCAAAGAGGTAGTCCATGTACCCATTTCGCAACAGTGCTATCGGTTATTCCCCTGCCATGTGTGAGACCACCAGGGAGCTTGAACATTCTCATTAAACTCTGCTCTATGGTCTGATCAGAATATATCCCGTCCCAGAATTTATCTGAGCGCCTTATGGTAAAGTAACCTTTCTCAGTGAACAACTTCAAATCATCCTGTTGCATTATTTCTGTTAGCTCATTCATCTGCTGCAAATAGAGATGAGAACTTTTTGCGTATGCAAAATGACCACCTGCGTGAAATACTGGAATCATATTGCGAACACAATATGTGTGGAGTTCCCAGTCGCCTGTGCGCTCTGCTCTCAAGAACAACTGGAGAAGACCTATTTGCTCGTAGTATTGTACCCAAAGCTTTCCTGTGCGTCCTACGGACGCATTCTGGAGCAGTTCGTGTAATTTTGACAGTAGATGGTTGACACTTTCTTGATTGACAGTGTCAGCTGTTGTACAGTCACCTCTGGCAAGTCCACAGAATATTTCATTGACTTCTGTGCAGTCTATGTTATCTAGTGTTCGGCTTTGTTCAAACACAAGTTTTGTAATGGCAATTTGTGTTAGCAAATGGGCACGAACTGCTCTTGAATATGCATGACCACTGATCAAATGATGGATTGACCCACCAGCATAAACAGTCCCCCAAAGTTCATCCAAGCCGCTACCAGCCATGATCGAACCAATTGCCCCTAAATATGACATAATCATATGGAAGCCGCCGAGTCTAACGAAAACTTTTGTCAACTTATCTGACGAAGACACAATCTCCACTGCTTTGATATAAAGTGGTTGGTCAAACGTCACTGGACAAACTTCAGTCCCTGTTTCTCACATTCAGTTTGTGCATGGAAATTGAAACAATGATGCTATAATACGGTATTTGAATGAGAAAAGTCGATGCCGTTTGAATTTGAGTTTAGGGGGTATGGTTAATATTTCACACGTTTCACCAGTTCATTATGGAATAAATGACTATTGTTATATATCATTATAAAGCCACTGCTTTTCTGCAATTTTTGATATATAATTTAACTCCCAAAGTAGTCGTAGATTTGATTTAATGGACGTTGTGTACCGTTGTGTGTATGAAAACAATAAATTTTTTTTCGTAATTTTGTACATTTTCGTGAATATTTCACCATTGAGTGTGAGGATTGGTACAAAGTTGGCATTTTCTGTTGGGGATATGTATTCTCAATATAATTCAGCACGATATTTATGATTCTCACCCTACTAAGGCGAATACGAATGAGAAATATGGAGCTGGGTCGAATTTTTTTTTAAATTTTTTTTTTCAACAAAAAAACGATATAACTAAAAAAGCTCAACTCGGATTCGCGGGGACTTTTCACACTTTATCCGCAATGTGTGTCCCGGAAACATATAAAAAAATCAGCTTTCTCCGATTTTTTTCCTTACTTTCTCATTTTTATGTCTAATGTGCCTGGACTAATACACAAGTTAAACGAAATGCAAAGCTTACAATTAAGCGTACTTGCTGCAATCGCCAGTTCATAGCGGAAAAGTGATGGTTGTGCTCCATTGACTCAGTAAAATTACAATCGCGCACTCTTGGCGGTATACGCCCATGTGTGCGCGACTGTAATTTTACTGCGACCCAAATCAACGAAGGTTAACACTGTGAAAAATGTTCAGTTTAATGTAGTTCTTTCGAGATTCGACTCGTCTAGTAGTACACGGTATTACAATCGCGAATCGGGATTCCGACTCGGCCGATTGTGATCAAATACAACCGGTGATCGGTCAGCGACCGTGTTTGGTAATCGGTTGGACACTAATAATTTGCCAACGGGGCTACTGAGGTATATATTCGGGATTGTTACCATATGTAGCAAAAAAAAAGAAATGTTTTTCCCACCGGAAGAAAACGCAAACAGCTTTCCGTACATTGTATTATCGTAAATTGTGTTGTTGTAAGTGCTCATGTGCTTTCTACCAAAAATTGTAATATTCTTCGGCCTGAAAATATTATAGGGTAGTTCACATGAAGGCCTTTACACACGTGTGTAACAAAACATGCGTATGTAAATTGTCCCAGTGTGTGCAAATATTGTCATGTGAATGATTTTACACACGTATGTTATAAGATCGCTAAATTGTGATAACAAGATAGCCTTGTTGTGGTAATTCAATGGTTAAGACGTGGATACCCCCTTGGTGACTATATACCCCAATGATTAGCAGCCTAGTGGTTATCCTAGATTACACGTAACGGCGAAAATGAGTAACGGCTACATGCAACCAACATGTAGCGGTTATAACCGCTACATGTTGGTTGTATGTAGCGGTTACCCTTTGCAGTGATTACATATAGTTTTTTCATATTCTAGTGGACACCCTTCCTTGTGTTTAATTGCCCTAATGGTTAAATATCATGGTGGTTAACCATTCTACCAATAACACATCGTGGTTGTTACACATTCTAGGGAGCGCGGTGGCGCTGGACTTCTATGCTAGAGGTCCCGAGTTCGATCCCGACCGGGACGACCCGAGTTGTGTCCTCGGGCAAGGCACTTTATCCCGGTCGCCTACATGGGGGCACGATGACGCCGAGTACTAAGGCGTACTGCACGTCGATGGTGCAAATGTCTTCAACCGCTGTAACCCTGCTTGAGCGGAGCTTGAACAGAGTTAGAATGTTGAGGAGCTAACAGTTGCTCATTGATGTTCGGTGGTTCTCTCCGGGTACTTCGGCTTCCTCCGCCCTTAAAACTATCACGGTCACGATTAGCCATTGTGTATAAGTATGTGACCTTAAACACCAATAAATAAATAATGTTACACATTCTATATAATAATTACATATCATAGTGACTGCATATGCGAGTGATTACGTACCTCAATGGTAACATCTCCTATTAAATACCCAATCTAGCGGATCCTACCCTAGTGGTCAAGTTCTCTTGTGGTTACCTATCATAGTGGTTACATATAGTTTTACCTATCCCATGTCTTGCCATCCTAGTGTTTATCTTTCCTAGTAGATGCATGCCGTTTTGTTTCATATTCAGGTGTTTATATTCTCCAGTGGTTACCAAGTGAGTTAGTGTGATCGGTACGGACAGGATCGCACAGTTACTGGATAGTAGGGTAAGCTAGGGTAGGTTGACACCGTTTGTTCGTTAGGATCGGGTGACTGTGCCTCCCTTTGAATGGGACGGAGGGACACATATGGATCGGATGTGTGGATCAGACCGCCCGGTTGGGTCTTTGAGACAGACCACGAGACAGATGGTCGGATTGAGTGTTGTGGTTGGAGACCTGGTAATAGAAGAGATCCTTGCAGTTCCGCCTACTTTTCTTTCGTCCTGGAATATTCCGTGTTTTTGGTTGACTTACCCAAACAAACTTCTGTACAACATGCGGCCTGATGACAGAAGAAGAGTACAAGACGATTCCGCTTTCGAAACAATTTTGTTTCCGTTTCTCGAATATTCAGCGGGTTTTTTTTGTTTTTTTTGGCTTAAATCTCATTTTTTTTCTTTTTTTCCATCGATTTGCCCAAACAGTCAAGTGGCCATTCAATACGCAATACTCGAGCTTGGACTAGCAATATTTACGATTGGAATAAGGTGTAATATCTACAACTTGAAGAGCGGTCAGATTCGATTCAATTCGAAATCCCCTGTCTGATTCGATTCAGAGTTAGTTAGATTCAACCCGCGAATTGTGAGCGCATGCCATAAGTGCATATCAAAGCAAACTCAATTGTGCTGTTATTTGTATATGTATGTTTACCAAAAAGTAACTGTATTCAGCAACCTCTGTTTTAAAAATCCCAGTCAGAACACATCGAAACCAAGGGGCGTAGGAAGCAGCGTTAACGCTGTCTGGTGCCAATTTAACTTATTGCACTAAAATAAATTTATTTGGCACCAGAAAATCTTGGTTGGCTAAAAATTTGGCACCAAAAAAGTTTCTTTCACTTGTAAAGGAAAACCATTGATTGAGAAGCAAAAAAATATTACTTCTTTTGTCAATAAAGTCTTGGAAATTGTGATTTGGCAAATTTTCAATGTTAATTGTCAGTGAGTGGTAATGCGGCATTGTTTTCTCATCATTAAAATATTGTAGGTTATCAGCATTACACAAAGCAGCATTTCATTAGATAAATACTTCATACCGTCGCGAGTGACTCGCGACGGTATGAAGTATTTATCTAATTAAATACTGCATATTGTAAAGACTCGCGGCCCACTAAGCGCAGTGGACTAATTCCACACAAGAAAGTGTTAGCACTGGTTGAAGACAAGTGGACCATCAATGTGATATGAAGTACGCCTCAGTACACAGTGCCACCGTGCCCCCCGCGCGGGCAATGGGGATTAAATGTCTTGCCGAAGGGCGCGACGCAGTTACCCCTGACGGGGATCAAACCGTAGATCTTTCGGTTTGTAGTTCAATGCTGTAACCACTGACCCACTGCTCTCCCGAAAAGTGCGCATTTTTTGGCTCCATATACATCAAATGTGTTAAATATGCTGTCAGAAATGTACATTGTCTCGACCCGGAAATCTTCAGTCATATCTGTACAAAGTTTGTTTACCCTCTTCCTGCCAATTCCAATAACATTACAATGACGGGAACCCAAAAGAGAAACGCATGTTTCAGGATACTGTATTTGGGCCGTGATGCCCCCTCTCCGATTCTGATGATATAATGGTATAAACTCTATTTTGGTAAATAGATGTTGCTCTCTCTCTCTCTCTCTCTCTCTCTCTCTCTCTCTCTCTCTCTCTCTCTCTCTCTCTCTCTCTCTCTCTCTCTGGATACCACCCTGGTGACTATATACCCCAATGATTACCAGCCTAGTGGTTATCCTAGATTACACGTGACGGCGAAAATGGGTAACGGCTACATGCAACCAACATGTAGCGGTTATAAACACTGCATGTTGGTTGTATGTAGCGGTTACCCTTTGCAGTGATTACATATAGTTTTTTCATATTCTAGTGGACACCCTTCCTTGCGATTACATGTCCTAATGGTTAAATATCACGGTGGTTAACCATTCTGCCAATGATACATCGTGGTTGTTACACATTGTATTAATTACATATCATAGTGACAGCATATCCGAGTCATTACAATTTCTGGAAAAATATGGAGGCGTGCCGCAGGTTCCTGCACCCCCCCCCCCCCCCACACACACACACACACACCTCAAACTTAAAAGTACTCATTACAGTTACAGTCCGCGTCTTGGAGCCCAATTTATGTTACAATAAATGAACGAATTGGACAAGTTCATAAATAGCATATTGTTTTATTTTGGACCGCCATCGCGGCCCCAAAAAATGTGAGATGAAGATTTGTACATACTTGGCAGAGAGTCAGACGATAGAATATTGTCAACCTCCAGGCACCTCTATTCAACCTTATCTTCAAAATCTGTAAGAATACCTTTGTCCAGTTGGTTGATTTTTCAAACTTGACTCGACTGTACACTTTCACTGCGCCCATTTTTGATACGAGATTCAGCGTTAACGCTGCCTGGTGCCAATTTAACTTATTGCACTAAAATAAATTTATTCGACAATCTGAAAGTCTTCTATTAAGATTATTCACCTCAGTTAGAAGGCTGTTCAGGCAATCGTGCTTTGCAGTATGAGAATACATTCCTCAGTGATCCCATTAACGTTTAATTTACTACTTGTTAATTTAACATTCAATCAAGAGAAGCTGTTCAAGGTTTTGATTTGACAATTCATCTCAATGTTTCATTGAGATTTCTGACGGTTGTTCTGTTCCCCTCGACATTACGGAACGTTGATCTTTGAGTTACGTCAGGTAATTGGACATTTAACAGTCCAATCATTTCTGGTTGCTTTTATAAATCTGTGGTATCACATCGTGTTTCAGAGTCTGCCTCCTTATAAAAATATATATTACAGGACACCAGTCTAATTCTGTTCTGAATTCCACGCTGTTATGTGCTTTTTGTTTACCCACATTTCGTGCAGTTTGCACGCAGACTATCGTTCATTCAGTGTAACGTCCTTTTACTTGAAAAGATACATAGAAATTATTTCGTGCTCGAGTTACATATATTCCAATCAACTAGTATTTAATTCGCATTGAAACAATCAAGATAGTAACATTAGTGGAACTAGGAGTTACTCGCGTAATCATAAAACTACACCTGTGATGAGTCTTCGTGCATTAGGATAAATTCATTTAGATTCGGTCAACCAAATTTCAATTGAGAAACATTTCTTGCGTTGATTCAAAGAAAATGAATCTTTATTGTATTTTGTAGATCAAATCGACTGGAATATTTCAGTTGGTCGGAAAAGCGAACCTATGGTTCGCTTTCAGACCAACTGAAATATAGTAGACGATTGAATCTAGCATTAGGTGCTGGACTATTTAAGGACTGGGCTGGTTCTAGGCCACAACAGAGGATGCGGTAGTCGAGAGCGTAACGTGTTGTGCTCGGAGCGCAAGGTTTGCGAGTTCGAACCCCAGTCGGGGAAAGGTAACGTAATGCAATGCCGGCGTGGATTAAAAACCACACTGCTCCTCCATTGTGCCATGTTCGGGGATGGTGCTATGCTCATCCTATCGAGTGAGGATGTAAATGGCTATCCTGTTGTAGTAAATACTGTGCATGTTAAAGAACCCTACTGTGGCAAAAGAGTTACAGCTCGGCAAAATCCCCCCACGTGTATATAGTGTATATAGTGTACTTCATTACCTGTATAAAGAACCCTCGCAATGAATCGGTCTTGGTCCTCCGAAAAATCAACGGAGGTGTGACTGTAAAGCGCATTGAATCGTGCATCTACCGGAATAAATGGGTGTAAGACGCGATACCTATCGAGGATACCTGGCCTTCGGCACCCTTTTTCTGAAATGAGGCTAAGAGCAGTATATGCGAGTCACTGGAACGAGCAGTTGCTCTAAAGCACATTTGCCCGGTGGGATTCGAGTCGTTGGAGCAATATGTGCGAGTCACTCGAGGTAAGACGGAATCCCACTTATGGAATCCCTTTACTGGATTCCCGTTTGAGGAATCTCTTATTCGAAGACGCCTGGCCTTCGGCACCCCTTTTTCTGAAATTAGGCTAACAGTCGTATGTGCGAGACACTCGAATGAGCAGTTGCTCTATAGCACATTTGCTCGATGAGATTCGAGTCATTCGAGCAGTATGTGCGAGTCACTCGAGGTAAGACGGAACCCACTTATGGAATCTCTTTTCTGCAATCCAATTTGTGGAATCCCGTTTTCGAAAACATATGGCCTTCGGCACCCCTTTTTTAAATGAGGTTAAGAGTCGGATGTGCGAGTCACTCGAACGGGCAATTGCTCTAAAGCTCATTTGCTCGATGGCTTCGAGTCGTTCGAGCAGTATGTGCGATTCACTCAAGGTAAGAGGGAATCCCACTTAGGGAATCCCTTTTTGGAAAATGCCTGGCCTTCGGCACCCCCTTTTTCCGGAAGTCTAAGAGCAGTCTGCCCGAGTCACTCGTTCGAGCAATTGCTCTAAAGCACATTTGCTCGATGAGTCACTCGAGTTAAGACGGAATCCAAATTTTACGGAGTCGGATAAGAATCCAGTTTACGGAATCTCTTATATAGCCTGTCTATATGTATACTGGGGAAATGAAGCAATCATCTTCAACCTTGATCGAGGTTATAGTCGAGACTGAGATAGATATAGCTAGAAAGTAGAATTACAAGTCAATATTAATGGATATTAGTATAGCCAATAGTAACGTCACAAGACTGTAATGATGTTAGGAGACTATAGAGTATTGGATGACGGCAATAGAGCCAAATAATAGGACAGATACTTGGAGACAAGATGGAAACCGTTGGTAAGACTACCTGTATAGGAGCTAGGAGCCATATAGGAGCTAGGAGTCAGTCATATAGGAGGTGTATAGGACCCTGGTCATAGGTATCCTCAAATAATACAATATCAGGCCATAGGTATCCTCAAATACCCGTATGTGCCCATGTGCTAGTGCACAATGTGTCACATTGTGCCTTTTCACATGAGCACACATCAGCACATCCAGCATGTGCCTTTGTGCTAGTGCACATTGTGCCTTTTCACATAAGCACATATTGGTACATCCAGCATGTGCCTATGTGCTACCCGTAATGTGTACAATAGAACATAAACATGCTTAGGGAAGTCAGAATAAATAGAACAAAGAAGTCACAAAAAGGGATTTGGGGGGAATCAGAACCAGAAAAACTACTGTAATTCCATCGAACTTACCCCTGGGGCCCCCTCGGTACTATAGCACTACGTTCTGCTCTACTACAAAATATCCGGGGGGAAATCTGTACTAAATAAATCAATTTCAGTAGTTTGGGGTGGATTTTGGTGATTTGGAACGATTGTCGGGTTGTTTGTGGCAATTCTTCGAATCGGGAAATTACTTCTGTTCAATCGAACACACCCTCGAAATATACACCTGTCCTATAAAAAGGTTTTAGGTCACATAGTAACCACGTGCTACCATAGAGGCCAAGATGGCGGCCTCCAGTATACGAAATGGACGCCGGAAACACGTATCACCCTAACAACACGCGCTGCACATGCGCACTAACACCACGTATCACTATGGGAATGACGTCACAACATGGCGGGTTACCATGACAACACCACACGGTGTCACTGGGTCACGTGACATGACGTCACTTCCGAGGTCCGGCAACGAGGTACGGCCAATGGGCCCTGAAAACCACATTACATATTACTCACAAAGAGCTCCAAAAAATAACGGAGGAATTTCCAAATAACATAACATAACAGAGTCGAAATCCTTTCAGAATTAGACTGGTGGGCAGAGAGATTGGAATTATGGGTCACTTTGATGTTGCACTAAAATTTTCAGGTCAGCCAAAGTATTCTCATAGTGTAACATTTTTTGTCGAACACTACAAAGGGTTCTTTGCCTTTATTGCTGAACTTCTCTTTGTCATTGCACGTCTTCGAGGCATAATTTGTTCTTTGTCTCCTGACCAGTGCCTTTAGTGACCAGTGTCTTCAGCTCTTTCAGTGATTTAATCTTTCGATGATATTTATGTAAGTTATATCTCGCTCCAAAATTATTTGCTATAATAGCTACAGGCATGGCTATTAAAAGCAAACCAGACAGCGCGCATAGACAACCCACCATCCTTCCCTGAACCGTCTTGGGTGTTTCGTCCCCGTATCCTACTGTTGTCATGGTAACAACAGCCCACCACATTGCCACAAACATATTTGAGAATGTTTCTGCGTTTGTAAACTCACACGCATAAACAAAAGCGGCGTAAATAAACACCCCGATGCAAAACGACACCAACAATAAAACCAATTCCACTGTGCTAGCTTTTGTTGCAAGGAGCAGAACTCTTAGGCCGAACAAGTGTTTGGCAAGGCGGAAGAATCTGAGCAGACGGAGAACTGCTATGACGTACATGGTGCAGTAAACGACTAAGTAGGCCGTGTTTGTCAATATTTCCAAATTATGGAATTCCTCCAAATATGTCATAACCCATGATGCTGGGAGGATTGCTACTTCTATAGCATTAGATGGTGCTCTCATAAACTTTTTTTTATTCGTACACGTCAAAAAACGCAATAGAAACTCCGCTGTGAAGATGAAAAAACAAAGTCGAACGAGCCATGTCACTTCTTTTGGATAATATGATGTCACGTATATCGCAAGTTTGGGGTTAGTGAAGTTTGTATGTCTCAATACCGCAGCAGTAAATTGTGGAGAGAATTCCTTCCTAAAAGATGAATGCGTTTTCAAACACTGTGATACAAAGGTCAAGAAAACAATGAACAGGTAGAAATAGTTCCAAATCTGAAAGTATAAAAACATGGTAAGAGTGTTTTTATTATTACTTGTTATTTGCTCATGTCGATTTCTTTTCTTCATAGCATTTTCAAAAAGTATTTTTACATTCTTTACGATGATATGTTTGTATCGTCCCTTGAGTGCAACAAGACGCCATCTGCATTGCAGATGGTGACTTGGTGCACTCACGGAATGACATGTACAGAAAGCCACCGAACGAAAAGTATTTTCTTTTTTAAATATGCCGCAAGCTTTAAAATATTTTGTTTCTCAGCAGATACAACTATTAAATTTTATTGGTAAAAGTACCCTTCTGTGTCATATATCATTTGCCTAGAATCACCCTCAACAGTTTATACCTGTGTTTTGCGGGTTAAAGTTGAGAAAATAATTTTGAATGGTGATTTTTGTGAACAGAGGTGATCAGATATTGCCGTTATGTTATGAAAATATTTATTTGATGACCTCAAAATAAATAAATTCACGTGAACAAGTCCTACTAGTGCATTTTAGTTCGCATAGCAACACGGGCTGCCATAGAAACCACAATGATGGCCTCCAGTCAACAGAATGGACGGTAGAAACACGCGCCACCTAACAACACGCACTGCATATGCGAACAGACACCACGTATCACTATGGAAATGACATCTCCACATGACCGCTCACGCGGGTTACCACGAAAATCCAACAAAGCATTGCTGGATCACGTGACATGATGTCACTTCCGGAGTCCCAGGAGGTCCCCCAGAATAGGGATGAAAGGTGCGAGCACTACCACTTGTCCACTTGCGGGACCAAAGTCCTTAAACACTTTCAAATTTAAATTTCGCTAAATAAAATTTAGTGTGTCCATGCCAAGCATACCCTATGGACCATGGAGAGTCGAAGTGGTCAAATATTAACCGTTAAAATAAAAAAAAATAGTTCGTCTGAAATCCGGCCCTCTCTTTGAATGTACTAATTTTTCGCCTGAAGCGTAAGAAGCCGATAGATGTCACTATGTAGCTTTGGGTGTAAACACGTTTAATGAACGAATAAAGGTTAAAATTAGGGTTTTATCCTGGGAACTGGAATTCATTCCTGGGTTCCCGGTTCCGAAAGCCGGTCCAGATACCCGGAAAATCTATAGCAAGGAACCGGGAATCAATCGTGGCACTGTGTTTGTGTACTGAACTGAAGTTTTCGGAATTGAAAAACTGCCACAACGTTACTTTGTAGGGTTTCGTGGAGCCTTTCACGCCCAGAATTTTTACAGTCCTGATTCTTGACGAACCTTTTTCAACAGATCACTGTAGCTCTCTACATGTTCTGAAGGACCCCCCCCCCCCCCCAACCCCAACCCACTTTTCGACAGCAAGATCTTCACCCACTTCAATCTCAACTTCATTTTCAGAATCACTGGTATCACTATTCACTACCTCTTTTAACATCAACACCCTCTTCACTGCTCAAAGCAGAGGAGACTGGTGACGGCAGTGAAGAGGGGGTTGATGTTGGAGAAGATAGAGGCGATAATACGAGTGATTCTGAGTGATTCTGAAAATAAAGACGAGATTGAAACGGGTTTGGGTTTTCATACTTAACCAAAGGAAAAGCACTTTGTCCGCTTGGATATGGGAGGTTACCAATGAAATATGCTCATTGTCATTAAAATAAATGAGTCATGTTACCCTCGTCCAATCCTGATTTGCATTGTTGAATGGCAAATAAAAAAATAAAAAAAATATGTTTAATCTACCCTCATAAATTTGCTTGATATAACCCAGGAAATTTTCCCGGTTCCCAAAAATAAATGAGTCATGTTACCCTCGTAAATTTGCTTGATATTACCCAGGAAATTTCCCGGTTCCCGGTTCTGAAAGTAATTTCATTCTCGTTCCCGGTTCCTAGAAAACCAGGGTATATATTGAACCCTAATGAAAATGTTATTCTATAATTCCAAGTTCCGCCCACTCTGGCAGAAGTTGTCTGTTTTTTGTCGGCATAAAGAGCCTTAAAACGTTGTCATCAGTACCTTATCTGACTTTCCTGGTGGTTAACGTTAAAATGGTTCATTGATATTAATTGTACCCACCTCTTCTAAATTGCCGGAGTGCCGGTCAACCCTTTGGCTACAAGTCCGAGCCGAGATTGCGAAACACCCGGGACAGTTGAGTGGCGAAAAAAATTGTCACAATGCCACCTCTGTCTTCGTCCTCCTGCGATGGTTTTGAGTTTGAGAGCGTCGTTTTAAATAACAATACGTCCCCTGAGTGCTAATGTGTTCTATGTGCCAGTAGGCACATAGAACACATTGGCACTCAAGGGACGAATAATCCGCCTATTGGCATGCATATGACACACAGCATACAATCCAGCACGTCTAACTCTGCAGGAAAGGTTATTAGGAGACTGTGACGGCAGTGAAGACGGGGTAGATGTTGGAGGAGGTAGTGGTGATAATACCAGTGATTCTAAAAATGAAGGCGAGATTGAAGCGGGTTTGTGTGTTTACACTTCTCTTGGGAAAAAAAAACTTTTCCGTTTGGAGATGGCAGATTGCCAGTGTAATATGCTAATTTGCATTAAAATAAATTAGTCTTGTTAGTCTCGTAAATTTTCTTGATATTACCCTGGAAATTTCCCGGTTCCCTTTCTGGGGGTACTTTCATTCCAGTTCCCAAACCCTACAAAACCAGGGAATATATTAAACCCAAGTTAAAATGAAACTCTGACATTTTTAGTTTGAAGACCAACCACTCCTACTTGGAGAGTTAGGTGTTGGTGTTTACTGGCTAAAAAAAGTGGGATATCGCCCCGTTACCGCTGTTCAGTTAAATGCGCGCGTCTTCTGTTTTCATTTCCTTTTCCAGTTATACATACTCTGTTTATTAAGTTCTTACACAGTATAATATGCAGGTTGCTTACCTTGGCAGCCTTTGAAGACGACGGGTCGTCCAAAAAGGTCCATAGTCTTCTTCTTGTTGTTTTTATCTCCACATTCTCACTTGCTTCTTCCACATAATTTTCGATGTCCCTCAGAGCCTCAAAGGTTTCTTCTGTCGAGTAGAATTCCTGCCAACAGCATGGTGAAAGCTTCGTCTCGCTTATCTCCCAAAATGTAAGGCCGTCTTTCATTAATTCCGCGCAGACATTCCGCGGTATGTGAAGTTTTCCACTTCTAAAATAATCAAGAATTGCTTCGAATACGTATGGATTTTGGTCAAAAAACAAGCTGACTTCATGTCCCGTGTTTTTCTTTGATTCCGCCATTGCTTCAATTAACCGAGAGCATCCACTATTTCTCAAAGTAGCATGTGTCGTATGAAACTCGGTCCCACCAACATTGATTTTCACTATTTTAGCCATATCTGATGCAATTCACTGGTTGAAGACTTCACTGGGATTACTCCATAATATCTTTCTGGGTTGAAGATTCCTCCGAGCACTCTATGTAACCCACTTGTAACAAACGTACCATATATTTATCTGGTGGCAGTAATTATGGTCGATATCTGGCATGTGTACCAAATATTTGATCAAGCTTCCGCAAACAGAAATTGAAGAAAATATTTACAGAAGAGATGACTTGTTGGTTTTCAATGACATTCCCTTTAACCCTTTACCCACCGCAGACGATATCAAAATCTATTATTTTAAATATATTTTTCTTAAATATTTAAAAAAATTTCCACAAAACCATATCATGTGACCCCTCGTGGGAACGAGCTCGACGCGCTCGTTCCAACGAGGTGTCACATGATATGGTTTTGTTGAAATATTTTTAAAAATAATATTTTTTCAACTGCTAAATTTGCATATTACGCGGGCGGATGCGGGCGACTCGTTGGGTAAAGGGTTAAGAGGTTTACGGGAACGCGTAGCTGGAGGATACCGTGTCATATGAAGCGAACTGAGAACAATATTAGGCAAGGCTTTAGCGAGACTAATATAGTTCTCGCTGATCCTCACGTGACACCGTATCCACCAATAAACGCCCCGAAACGTATTCATTATTGATATCTCCGAAGTGTCATTATCAGTTGAGTTTGCAAACCGTTTCATGTTTTCGATAAATTTTCCCACTGGCATTCATTTGTTTACAAAAGTAGACGAGTAGACGAGTAGCGATGCAAGGCAAAGGGAATAATCCAACATCTTATTTATCGCCAAGAAAATTATTGGTTTATTACCTCCGTCATTTTTTTACGCATTTACAATTCTGCCAACTTTCCGACGCTTTGAACTGAAATAAACTTTCTAAATTGCCAATCACCGATAGAGTGCGATTTTTGCGATAAAACGAACAAAATATGGGGCGATGACCATTAATATACCGCCAGTGTATGTATATTGAATTAACATGTTGATCATTATTGTCGGTGAGTTCCTCAGTCTCTAGTTATGACCATTGATTGGTTAATCTGTCGGGCTGGCGTGATACAAAAAGTTACATGGTGAGGCGAAGCCGAACCTGATATGAACTCTCAGAGCCGCGTATGGAACTGTATCAGCCATCTATACGTCGTGTAATATATTTATTATATTTATTATGTCGAAAGTCCATGTATATCATGGGATTAATAAATTTTGCAAGCTGCAAGAACGTTTGCCAGTTTGGGGACTATAAATAATATTTTCTGGGGTTTTTTTTAAATATTTAATGTTTTAAATCAATAAATACGGTACCTTGAAAATAATTTCAATTTTTTGTTTAATTTCGAAAATTCGAAGCGAGTGGAAATGCATCAATTTGATCCAAATAGTAATGGCTGCCACCCACCTGATATCAAATAATATCTGGTGAGTTACCTGATACGATGGAAACCTGAGATGGTATTCGAGCATTCTAAATGGACAAACTAACTTTGAGGCATAAAAAATATATGTACATATACATACAAAACATGCGAAGAAAATGCTATTCGGTTTATTCCAGAGCGACAAAAGGCTGTAAAGAGATGCATATATGCATATATAGGTGCGCGAGTCAACGTGTTAAGGAAAGTCGAGATGTTGGTAAAATATTCTGATAATCACAACAGTCTTCATCTCGCAATTGTGGATGAAGGAAGTTAGCGGTTTGGTAGGAATTTGTTGAAAGTAAATTAACGAAGAACGAGATATAGGTGAATAAGGTTAACCAAGAGACTGTTACAGATATCAAATCAAAATTGATTTTTTTTAAAAACAAATATGTTTTCTGAGAAGAGTTGGCAAAGTTTGTACAGTTAAATCTAGAAGTCCTGTCATGAACTGTGCGCTTATCTAGGCTTAATTGCGCGTAGGAATTGGGCGCAATTGCCATATCGAATGGCATCCAAAGCACGGCAGTTTCTCCTGGTTATTCATAGCTACAGGCTGCAGAGGGAAAGAATGGCTAGGCCCACCTTAGAAACTGCATATTGGCTGTTCTCAAAGCTCATCTCTGGTCACAACCTTTTAATTCTCATTAACTTAGGGGTTAACAATTTAAAATTCACCTTTGAAATGTTTCAAATCTCCCCCTACAAAGGTGCACTTTATCCTACACTTTTGATTATTTAGGTGACATATAGGTCCGCTGGGTCGAGTGCTATTTTATACTGTTTGTAAACATTTTCGTGTTGTAAAGCACATGTCACAATAAAATGATATTACTACTACTACTACTACTACATAGCAAACACAGGCAATGTTTCTGCCAATGGACCTCCGGGTTACCCGGAGGTCCATTGGCTGAAACATTCCTTGTGCACTGGCCTTATGTACAGAATTTGATAGCCTTACTAAGGTCATAACGCGTAGATTAACGCGCAGATCGACGCGCCATTTGCGCGAATTTCATGACAGGACTTCTAGTTTTAACTGTACCTAAATACTGTCGAGGACGTCCTTTGCCAAACTCTTTAAGAGAGAAGGTAGAAAAATTGGAGAAACTAAACGGACTAAAAATCATCAAACCATAGGAATCAGCAGAATCAGTAATAATCATTAACATAAAAAACAAAGTACAGTTTGTACTGATTTTAATGTTACCATAAAAAGCATTGAGGACGCATAAGCGATACCGCGCATTCAAAATGTTGTAATTATCAAGGAGAATCTTTTTTTTCCAAAATTGGACTTGGGCCTAAACAATGTTAAAAATCTGTTTCTCAGGAACTCTCGCATGATCCATTTGGCTACCGCATGTCCTCTTTTTATAACCAGTGCAAACTTTCAAAAAATAAAAAATAAATATTTTACCCAAGTTAATAAAATTGATAAATTTGTCCCCTGAGTGCAACAAGCCTTCTTGTATTCAAGGGATGGAATACACCACAAACCATGCTATTCTCTAGATTATGAGGCCCACAAAATAAAACAAACCAAGAACATGAACTTTTGAGGGCAAAGAAATAATTTATTTATTTATTTATTAGTGTTAAAGGTCACATGCTTATGCACAATGGCCAATTGTGACCGTGACAGTTTTCGGGTGGAGGAAGCCGGAGTACCCGGAGAGAACCACCTGGGATCGACGAGCAACTGTCAGCTCTTCAACATTCTAACTCTGTTCAAGCTCCCTCAAGCAGGGTTACAGCGGTTGAAGACATGTGCACAATCGATGTGCAGTACGCCTTAGTACACGGCGTTATGGTGCCCTCATGTAGGCAACCGGGATAAAGTGCCATGCCGAAGGACACAACACGGGTCGTCCCGGACGGGGATCGAACACGTGACCTCTAGCAGAGTAGTCCAACAGCCTACCACTGAGCCACCGCGCTCCCGTAAAGAAATAATTACAAATATTAAAAATGAAATAAAACAAAATGCTCGTCCACATGCAATTTTACAAAAGAATGGCCCGAGAAACAGAAGATCTACTTTGTGGAGCCTTATCAATGGCGGGTTTTTTCTGTATGTATCATATGGAGAATCTTGGCAGTCTATAACCATAAATACTTAAAAGGAATCGTTCAGATTCGATAGAATTTCATTTGAATAAAAAAATGCGACATTTGCTGTTACAATCGACAGTGTTAAAAAAGTGTGTCCACCCGCATTGTGTTTCTAAATGACTAAATGATGTCTGATCCTAATGTCTGAACAAAATAATAAATATGGGTTATATACACATGGTGTTTGTAAAAAATCTTTTATCGCGACGAGAGCGTTTTCGGGGGCATATATAGCTACGAGTCGCGCAGCGACGAGTAGCTATGTAGCCCCCGAAAACGCTCGAGTCGCGATAAAAGATTTTTTACAAACACCATGTGTATATAACCCTTTTATCTACACCCACACCTCCCCCACTCCCGTAATAAAACAAGTTTTGATTAACAAATGCAGACCACTAAAAATAATCTAGCCTTCAACCAGATAATCACTAATGTGAAAAATATCTTGCTATTTGTACTTTCCGACGTTTGACGTCACATTTTGAAAAATGTTGAAGAAACTGAATTCCCAGTGACGTTTGAACGTCAGGATAATTAAAGTCTCGAAGGGTGAAATAATCTCATTTGAAAAAGTGTAAGTTACTAATTTTTACTCTTTTCCGTCAAATTTTATTTTTACAATTCAGTAAGTTTAATTAATGGCCTTCTTTTTTATTCAATACATTTCGATAAATACGCCCCGTTTTATTTGTTTCGATCCGCGGCAGCGATAATTAGTTATTCAAAGTGTTGAATGAAATAGTACGTCATGCAAATGAGATGGGCGTGAACGTTGTATTCTTGCGATATCACGTGACTTTTATTCTTACTGCAGTAACGATAAAAGATTTTTTATTGACGGCGAGTTTTCGATAACGATAAAAGATAAAACGTTACTGTTTTTACGTATAAAGTAGATAATTTCAATTATCGACCACGTGAGCAATCGGCATTTAGCGAAAAGGGAATTATGTCTACAAAGAATAACGTCATAACTATTGAAGAATGTTCCATACCGCAAAAATATTACAGGCCCAACAGGTGGTAGAATGCTTTTGGTAATAGTCGATGCAAATAGTAAATCGATGGAGATTAAAAATCAGTAAATGTTCAAACAAAACTAAAATCCTCACCCTCTTATTGGGCGAGAGCTCGTGTAGTTTTTACAGTGTTTACGGCTCCAGTAGCACATGTTACCGTCTCATGTCACCACGCAAAATATTTGATATGAGACGCCCATTTCGCAATGATTCCATCCAAGGAGTTAATTGCAAACCGTTTCTTTTTTGTATATAGAATAAATAGGCACTAGGGCCGGTAATCAGATTTAAACCACGGTGGAAACGGCCTTGTATAAGCTTTCTGCCGAATTCACATTAATGTTTGCAATTCATTTCTGTTATCGTTTGTCTGTTTTATAATAAATACTGTTTAAACTAAACCACAAGTAGGATGAGGGTTTTAACCACTCGACTTGACGAGTGGTTAAAACCCTCATTCTACGAGTGGTTTGAATCTGATTACCGGCCCTAGTATCATACGCTTAATGAATAATCGACTTTGTCACGTAAAATGGAGAAAAAACTATACCTTCTATCGCAAATACATGGGTTTGTTTTGTTTCCATCTGCGCCGGTGAGCAGTACTACCGGCTGAACATGAATGCTTGATTAACAGCTAGACACATCGTCAAAGTTGATTGACTTTACCTTGCTTTTTCGGTCAAATTATTATTAACAATTCTTAAATTTTATTTTAAATATTTAATTGTAGGTATTTTAAACTTAATAAGTCATTGCACGCCGTAGATAGTACCGCAAAACGTCGTATGTTTGAACGAAACATCGCGAAGTGCGAATGTGTCGAAGTTGGCAAATTGCGTCATGCCAAAGGTCAAGTTGGATGAACTTCCTACTATAGGTGTAATTTTTTTTGAACTTCAATAGAAACTTTACACCGGTAGTGGGGGTTAAAACCTAAAATTTAACATACTGGCTGTTCACGAATAGTAACATAGGCTAGCATGGTATAAAACGATTTTCACCCGTGCAGCAGACGATGTTCCGATGGAAGTGTTTAAATTACACATCATTTTACGATTTGAACTTAGATGGAGTGACCTCGCCCTTTATCTGATTTATTGATTACTTGTCCAGTGACGTCATGGGGCACACGAGAGGTTTATTTATTAAACTTGTGATTGTTAAAAGTTTCCTTTTTCATTTCACGATGTAGGTTTTGGGCTATTGGTTAGGGGTTATTGGAACATATACATTATTGTGATGAATTGGCGATAACGTGGTGGTCGGAGCTTAATTGCGCGTAGGAATTGCGCGCAGTTGCTATATCGAATGGCATCCAAAACACGGCATGTTCTTCTGGTTACTCATAGCAAACACAGGCAATGTTTCTGCCAATGGACCTCCGGATAACACGGAGGTCCATTGGCTGAAACATTCCTTGTGCACAAGCCCTATGTACAGAATTTGATAGCCTTACTATGGCCATATCGCGTAGATTAACGCGCAGATCGACGTGCTATCTGTGCGCATTTCAAGACAGGACTTATAGTTTTAACTGTGTGTTCAACCTCTGGACTTCACGTCTCGATCTTATTACCGTTCACATGTTTTGTGAAAATATGTTAAACAGTATTCAACACATTCAAAAACAAGTAAATGTCAAAATCTTGTTAAAAACATTAGTATCGCTTCGCTCATTTGATTTTTTTTTAATCCACCCACCCCCAAAAATATTACCCAAATTATAACATTATCCATTAAATATGCAATTATTGTCACAGGTGTAATATTGTATTATTAATGTCTCTATTAGCTTGGGTGGGCGCAGTACTTGCATATTTATAAACATATATTAATGTCCTGTTTAACCCTTTACCCAACACGGTTGAGATACCACACTTGCAAGGAAAAAAGTTCTTGGATAAGTGACAAATTTCTATTTTTTGCCTAAAAGCATATCGTATAGCCTCAGTGGTAGGAGATGTAAGGATCGGCCCACATTTGCCGGATCTCATGCCGGATCTCATGTGACGTCATAGTCAAGTGACCTGGTGGCGCCAGATTTCCCATTGTATTGGTGTAGCACGTAGTGCAATAGTACCCAGGGGCTCAGGGGGGTGAGTTCGATTAAATAGGAGTAAGTTCTTGGCTTGGATTCCCCCCCCCCCCCAGAATCCTCGTTTAATTGATAGAATTACCACAAACAATCCGACAAGTTGTACTATTTCGAATTCTTTGCTTCTATCTATATATACAATTGCTTTTCGTCTACCTGACCATGTTCCTTTGTCCTGGGGTATACTCCAGTAGCGTTGAAGAGCCTATCAATTGGAACAGCTTTGCTTATTGTTACTATATTTGGCTTTTCTGGGCTGTTCTTGTTAGTTCTGACTCTATTCCGAGTACTCGTTGTTTCATTTATCAAGATCACCCAAGCAGTTTACTTTACTGGCGCTAACTAACCAAGCAGATTGCTTGATTTCCCACAATCTGTATGCAGAGTTATCTCCCTTGTGTATATCAAAAGCCTATATCGTTCCCAAAGCCAATAAGCTATCGAGTTGTTACTTAAGTCATTGCTCGAACGACTCGAAGTCCATCGAGCAAATGAGCTTTAGAGTAATTGCTCGTTCGAGTGACTCGCATATACGACTCTTAGCCTCCTTTCGGAAAAAGGGATTCTGCTAACCCCCGACGTTTCCCAAAAAGGGATTCTGTAAGTAGGATACTTATCTAAGGATACTGTTACTTGGTTGGCCCAAACCTTCTGGGCCACCCCAAGACATACCTATTCCAAATTCTCCCAATAAGCTTTCGAGCAGTTACTGTAACGTCATTGACCGAATGACTCGAAGCCCATCGAGCAAATGAGCGTTAGAGTAATTGCTCGATCGAGTGACTCGACATATTGCTCGAACGTCTCGAAGCCCATCGAGCAAATGAGCTAACAAATAATTGCTCGTTCGAGTGACTCGCTTATACGACTCTTAGCCTCATTGCAAAAAAAAAGGATTCTATAGGGATTCCATAAGTGGGATTCCGTTTTACCTCGATTGTGTTATAATTTCTCCCTGCATTTGCGCTGCATAATAGTCGCCGAACTTTTGCCGTCGACGGTCTAATTGGCAGGACCAGTTTCTTGACAAAAAAGAAGAAAGTTTTATCAACTGTAAATCCCCAGGTCAAACTGTCAAACTATAGTCCTCAACTGTGTCACCGACTCGTCGGCTACAGTTTGATTTCAGCGTTTTGAAAAAAACTGGATTGTCGACCAAAGATGTCCCCAGATTTCCCAAACTTAAGAAAGGAACTACACCATATGTTAAATGGACATACTGTATTTCTCAGTGAATCAGCTATTTAGAATGCCGCCCTGATTCTACAAACATCTTAGACAATCTGGTCTTCATCAATCGTGGACATGTCCAGGCCAATCCCACACTACTCCCTCGGCGGTCACAACGAGCAATATTAATAGAGAGACCTGTGGGTCACGTGACAGCACTTGACGTCACTGAAACAATATACCGTGTTTCAGCCCGTATAGTGTGAATTGTCACCAGCATCAATCGTGTTTTACACGATTTAACCAATGCCGGCCACTACACTCACAGATTAAAGTCCGTAATGCATTATCGTGTAATAATATTCCGCAAAAGTCATGGTGTACGCCGGTATATTCATGTGTATAATTTGAACTCTAATCTTTGGCCGTCTGTTTATATTTAGTAGGCTACGTATCGAACATATATGGCTTTTGGACATTAAGCCTTTGTTAAAGTAAAATTATGTTACTAAATGCTTGGAAATATCTTTGTCATTAGGGATTATCGTTTGGAGCGAACGCTCTGCTAAACAAAGCATTGTTTACAATGACGCAATTCGGGGCTTATCGAAAACGTCGTTTGTTTCTCGGTCAATTTAGGCGTCCTTTATCCGGTTTTGGATCAAGTCATACAGATAATCTTCAACTCGTCCCTAGTTTATAGCGAAAGTTTCGAATCTCGTCCAGAAGGCTCGGGTCAGACTCAGTTTGCTGAACTCGATTCATAAATTTCACTGGGAACTCGCTGAATTTTGTCCAGCACATTTTAAATTATATTGGTTGTTTAGCAGCCTGTATGTTTTGCGTCTAATCTGCCCTTTTTGTTTACTTTCAGTGGGAATTCGCCTGGGGGGGGGGGGGGACGCTGGCACTAATCTCTCAACCACCTTGAACATGAAAGTAAGCCTGTTGTGTTTCCTTCATTCCAGGGGATTTGGGGCTCTAATTTCTGTAGCATATTGGTGACACTGCTTTAACCCTTTACCCAACGCAGACGATATCAAAATTTATTATTTTAAATATCATTTTTTGAAATTTTTCAAACAATTTCAACAAAACCATATCATGCGACCCCCTCGTTGGAACGAGCTCGTTTCAACGAGGGGTCGCATGATATGGTTTTGTTGAAATTTTTTGAAAAATAATCTTTTTTCAACTGCTGAATTTGCATATTATGCGGGCGGGTGTGGCCGATTCGTTGGGTAAAGGGTTAAGTTTTACTTTAGTAGCCGCTGGTTATGAACCTTGCGACTTTTCATCTTTTCTAGCTTGTTAATGCTAGATTGTTTTATATGGACCCCATGCTATTGATGTGTACACAAAGATTGATTATATTAGTGCAGTATTTGTTGTCTTTTTACAGTCCTAAGGACAGTGTTTCAAATTTCGCCGGGGAAAGCTTAGGGTGCGATTTTTTTTCTTGTTATATTTGATATATGATGCTGCCATTTCAGGTCACTAGATAGTTGCATTTCGAGGTATGGGTTACTTTCTAACTGTTATAGGATGTGGTTGTCCAGAGTGTAGTATTTAGTTGTTGTTTTTTTTTGTTTTTTTTTGTTTTTTTGTCGGATGCTCGGAATATAGCTTTTGTGCCATGAATCCCAGTCCCCGGTCTTTACCCATTTTTTTCTATAGACCTTTTTGAAGATGGCATGGTCTTTGTAGCTTCTTATCAGCACAGCAAGAAGTCAACAGCAATGAACAGACGTACAATATTATATCGTTCATGCTGCAGAGGAACAGTAATGGCCCTAGTACTATTCCCTTGGGTATTCCTGGGTTACCATGGATCTTTTTGCTGGTTGCTCCTTCTTGGACTACCCTATTGGTCCTGTTTGTTATGAATAATGTTAGCCATTGGTGTATTGGTCGTTCTATGGCATATTGATGTAGGAGACGTTGATGGTGGCACATTGTCAAATGGTTTAGAGAAATCCAGTATTGCAACATCCACATGTGGTCCTGCACCATAATATTTTAACCGTTTACCTGACATGAAAAGCAGACGACAATTGCAAAAAAAATTCTTGAGTAATTAATTTTTTTCATTTTTTTTTTTTTTTGTCTCAAAAACATAGGTAATGATCCCTCATTGGAATGAGCTCGACGTAGTATAGAACGGCAGCAGAGTTTGGTTGGTATATGCCCCTGTAAGTCCCATCTCAACCGTTGATAGTATTAATCTATCGAATGTTTTGTATCATCCTGTTTCTGGTAACATGGTACGTAATCCCAGTAGTTCCTACCCTATTCCGAGTACACTTTTTCTTGTTTCATCTATCGAGATCATCCAATTAGGTCCTAGTATCATCACTGCTGGTCTTCGACACCCCTTTTTCTGAAATGAGGCCATGAGAAAATCCCTTAATGAGGGGGTGTCACATGGCCCTCATGGTCTCATTTCAGAAAAAAGGATCCCATATCCCATGGAATCCCAATTTAGAAAGCTTCTGTGACTATGGAAACCCGTTTTTCAGAAATGATGTCATGAGGGCCATGAGTAAATCCCTCATTTCATAGCCTTCATGGCCTCATTTCGGGCCATGAAAAAAATCACTCAATGAAGGATTTTCTCATGGCCCTCATGGCTTCATTTCAAAAACAGTTGGGTTCATATTCACTTAACCCAGTTGATTTGGGTTGATTTTTATCTCAACCGATTTTAGGGTGTCGATTTAGTCGCTGAGTCAATTTCATGACTGTGGAATGTGAATGATGTGATATTCCTGCTTTCGCATTACAGCATATAGCCATTGTTCACTTGGGGCTGTAGGAGTTTGTAGACTTGCGTGCAGAGATAGGTGCATGTTGTATTTTTCCATATGTTGTAAATGTCACAGCAGTCTCACTTGCATTTCAAGATCACTGATAGTTCGCAAAGACTACAGGGAAAGGTGGTGGCTTGTTTCAATAGGGGACCAGTTTTTGTTATTATGTCACTGCCTGGACACAGCATTATTATGCTAGTAAATTTGTTTATCCCATCACATGATGTTACTAAGAGACATAGACTCCGCAATATTAGGTTCAGGATGGCTGAAAAGCACCCAATATTAATTTAGGTGCCCGTCAGCCATTTTGTTTTATCATTATATCCACACGCCTCAGCTTTTAATTCACACGTACGTACACGTTGCAGTGCAGTCGTACAGAAGACCCACCATATAAAATAGCCCCGTCGTATAAACATTGCATTCGATTGAATGAAACTGTTATAATAAAATGCCAAACCAGCCCAAAACATTGGCGGTAAGAGAACAAGTCACGAGTGATTTATTAAAGCAAAATTACTCCCCTTGTTGTGTATGTAAACAACGTCTGAAACATTAATATCACCAATAACAGCAAATAATGAATGAAACTGTTCCCACTTACCTTCTTGAAAGAATTGTTAATCCATTTGCTCCAGTTGTTTTAGTTTTCCAGTACTTAACACTGAATTAAAGTTGTGAATTGTTAATATAAATTCCTGTTTATTGAGAAGAAAACTCAACGCCTGCTACTAGTGTGACCTTCACATGACGTAAAACCGGAAAATTCCCTGATAGTGATAACAGAACTTTTGCACTAGGAATCTTGGTACGCTTATGGTTGTGTCTCTTTCAAAGGACTGGCATAATAAATACGTTATGGGGCTTTCAGTGGGCGGATATGGTGTGATATAAGGCTCAGCAAGATCAATATTAGGCACGGCCTTTGGCCTCGCCTAATATTGATCTCACTTACACACCATATCTGGCTACTAAAAGCCCCTTAACTTATAATAACTGATATAGCTTGGATAGTCCCACACTGACTGTCCTTTATGTTTGCATCTGATGTGGTCCTTGTTCTGTGATGGTGTGGAGTTTCTTATGACACCTGCGGCTTGTTTCTGTTACCCATTTCTAGTTGTACCTAGATTTGCTGGATATTGCTAGTGTAGCATGGAAAGTCCCACACTGACCAGTTTATCAGCAGGGTGCTGCTGCTTTTGTTGCACTTTTTAGGCCATACGTTTGCTAAAATGGTGTAGGGAGGAGTCCACAACGTACGTTCTCAAAATGATAGTTTTGTCTGGTCTTTGTATAATATTTTTATCCTGGTTTCTATTTAGGTTTGTGGATGGGGTGGTGATGATTAGCTAGGCTGATAATTCTCTATCTTTGCTTATCCCATGTTGTAGGCGTTGTTTACCCTTGGAAGAAGTGTTGGAAGTCAAGATATCGGCCGTCTGTCTTTATGTTTTTGTTATTGTTTTGTTTTGGGGTTTTTTTGTTTTGTTGCTGTTGTTGTTGTTTGTTATTGTACAATGTGGCGAAAATGGGGGTTGGGATGCCATACTACCTGCGAGTACTGAGTTGAACTGTTCAACGAATTGTTTTATGAAAGTGCTAATTATAGTAACTATACAGTGTAGTCGTATAGTTATATGTTTAGAATTTCATCAAAAAAGTTTCAATTTGGCATTATTTTCAATATTTTTGTCTTTTGTCGCTCAGATTTTCGTTCACGTTCTGATCTGAACCCGCTCTCTCTCTCTCTCTCTCTCTCTCTCTCTCTCTCTCTCTTCTTCTCTCTCTCTCTCTCTCTCTCTCTCTCTCTCCTATCTTTTGTTATAATTATCAGATACTCTGTCAAAATTTAAAAGAAGTTTGATTTTATAATTTCCAATCTGCGCATTCCATATCCACTAAGATAACATTGGGTCGAGTGTTAATGACAAAACATTTACAGTAAGATAATTGCTGCAATTCATAATCGATAAGTACACATTTTTCATGATAAAATTAACCTCAACAGTTTGTCTGTTGGTGACGTTACCATATAAACCTATTCTCTGAATAAAAATCAATGACTAAGGTTCTACTCGACAAACAGAAACGTTTTCGTTCCTTGTGTTTATAAAACCACCACATAGGTCACGATTCAACAAAAAGTACCCCCTACGTGCTAAAACAGCCATACTATATAGAGAGTAATCGTTTGACTGGACTGGTTACGTGAAATAATTTATGAGAGGTGAGGGACGTTGTACAAACACGAGTGCGCGAATGCGCACGAGTGTTTTACAATATAGTCCCTCGCCTCGAATGAATTATTTCACGTAACCAGTCCAGTCAAGCGATTACTCTGTTTATTACTTTTCATTATTAACGATAATTATATTATTTAACCCTTTGCCTAACATAACGGCCAAAAACGGCCAGCGCCATTCTCAAAACTCGCCAATTAATTTTCATTATTTTTTTTATTTTTTGTCTCTAAAACATAGGTTATGACCCCTCATTGGAACGAGCTCTTCGAGCTCGTTCCAATGAGGGATCATTACCTATTTTTGAGACAAAAAAATTAAAATAATAGTTATTCAAGAATTTTTTTGCAAGTGTCGTCTGCTTTTAATGTTAGGTAAAGGGTTAAAAAAAGCAAACGAAAGACAATTAAGTCCCCATTACACCCACGGCAAAGCGTCTACGTTTGCGCGCACGGATACATGACACAATTGTTGATTGCATAATTCACTTGTGAAGTTATCGTTTATTGTCAAACTCGGAAATCCCAGTAAATCACACTTTGGAAAGTAATAATGATTGCTTTTGCACTTGTTAAGTTTATTTCTCAAGGTAAAGGGTGAATTTTCATAGACGTATATAAAAATATATCATTATGAGAATTAAATGATGGAAATTCCTTTATGGATAAATTAAATAAACATGTGGTAATTGGGGCGTAACGTACTTAATTTACATGTAACGTACTCCAAACGTGTCATCCATTTTCATGACTGACTCTGTGTGTGACTTATGTCCAACTATCAAATCTAGACTCGAAAAAAGTACATGATTGCTGGCAAGAGCGAATTGATATCTCGGTCTTCACTCTAGACGAAAATGATCCCATGCCTGTCATTCTTTAGGAGTGCAGGAGTGCTGCACGTCTACCGCACGCCTAGAAAAAATTAAGGAGGACAATTTTTTGCACCCTTTGATTTTCTGGAATGCCAGATCTGTTTGAGGCTACCTTTAAAATCTATTATCATTTCGTCCCCTGAGTTCCAATGTGTTCTCTGTGCCTACTGGCACATAGAACACATTGGAACTCAGGGGACGATTTGTCAATGTTGCATTGATTCGCAATAATTCATGATCCATTCTGTGTTGCATTTCGATACATTTTGAGTGAAGAAGACAGCCACATATGATTTGAAGCTGACTATGTAGCTGAATGTAGTACAATTTTTAAGTCAAAATATTAATACCTTGAAGTGACTATAACCAAAATAGCATACAAGTTTTTTCATTGAAAAGTTCTGGTGCAATTGCACTCCCAAGCAATCCGAGGAGGGCAATTGTTTTCCACGCCTTGATTTTCCAGATTGCCAGGCCTGTGATCCGACGGAAAATTGTTGTGTGTGTCACATACCTACCAACACCCGTTTGCTACGCCCCATGGATCCAAAGGTAGCGTGTTGGATTTGGCGATGTTCCCTCTTTAACTCGAAATCTTCAGCGTTAAGCGCACCGTGTTAGGCAGAATGGCTAATTGCACGGCTTCCGGGCCAACCAAAAACATTAATGAAAGGGTAAAGGCTTGTCATATGTTTGGACACCATTAAAGTAAATTTTGCGACATTCCGTCAGAGGAAACACGCATATTGTTAGCTGAATCAATATATTTGTTGAGTAAGGTCGTCTTAAAATGTTAACTAAATGGATTGATGACAAATACAATATTTAGTTTATTTTAATGATTGGTTTAATCGACATCCTTATATAAATTTTCTTTTATCCTTAAGATTTGTCTTTTTTAAATAACGGCGATTGATTTGAAGACAATTAGGGCTACTTGAATCATGTTGAAGCTTGTTTTTAGTGTACACGTTGTTTCTGAGTAGTTAATTACCGAACATTTTCGTAAGTCACCATTATCGCCGAGGACAATGACACAGATGAAGCGAGACTGCCACTCTTCCACCAAGGATTTCGTCGAAAGGTTACAAACAAGAAAATTATTCATTTTTCAAAACTTGTTTAAGGTAAGATGGCGGACATCATCTTTAATTATTTGGGGGGGGGGGGGTGGAAGGGGGTTACTGCCACAAAGTGCCAACAGAAATTAACGATGCACAGCATGTCAAACAGCATGTCAATTGTGGCACGCGGCGGAGCTCTACGCGATACGGTTTGTGGTAAGTTTATGGTCTTCACCCTTTACATAGGGGGCGCGGTGGCTCAGTTGGTAGAGGTGCAGGCTGCAAGCCGAGAGGTCCTCGGTTCGAATCCCACCTGCGGCAACCGTGTTGTGTCCTTGGGCAAAACACTTCACCCCCATTGCCCACATGGGGGCACGGTGACGTTGTGTACTAAGGCGTCTGCACGTCGATGGTGCACCTGTCTTCAACCAATGCTAACCCTGCTTGTGTGGAGTTGGTATGTTGGGGAGCTGACAGTTGCTCGCCGTTATTCGGTGGTTCTCCCCGGGTACTCCGTCTTCCTCCACCCGTAAAACTGTCACGGTCATGGTTAGCCATTGTGCAGAAATATGTGACCTTAAACACCAATAAATAAATAAATAATTCACCCGTTACCCAAAATATACTATTTTAACTATTTTTTTCAAATTTGTTTGATAAAACCATATAATGTGATACCTACTTTGAACGAGATCGACGAGCTCGTTGCCATGGGTGTGCATTATATGGTCATGTTGACATTTTTCAACTGTTCAGTTTATAAATTACGAGGACGGGTGCAGTAGATTCGTTATATGAAGGGTTAACCCGCAAATAGAAAAGGATTATTATAATCCCTGATGGGTACGGGTGTGGGATGGGAAAATCTCACCCTCGGGACAAGATATTTGGTCCAGACACTCGGCTTCCGAGTGTCTGGACCAAATATCTTGTCCCGAGGGTGAGATTTTCCCATCCCACACCCGTACCCATCAGGGATTATTTTTCTCCCCCCACCATACAGCGGTTACGTTAGCCAGAGGTAATCGGCGGTCACGTGCTGACATAATCAACTCATTTGGTATTCGTTGTTTTGAAAAACTAATGACTCCATCGGAAAGAGCATGCAAAAGTTATGTATATACCAAATGTATATACCACGAAATCAATTAGAAACGGTGGCATCCTGGGGTTTAAAGAGTTTTAGGGCATCAAACTTTTGAACACACGGCATTCTGATGACGTCAATATGGAATTAGTTGGTAGCCAAATACTATGCATCGCGTCATAATAACGTTATAAATGTATAACGTCACGTGGGTAGGGTGGGATACATCTGTCTCTCCCTGCTATCTCACCCTGGACAGATGTATGTTACACATGCAGTGGGGGGAGAAATATGTATCTGGTCACTGGTTGACCATTCCGGAATGTATTTGAAAACTTTTGTCTCGATCTTAAAAAGTCGTACACAAGATCGTGTCTTTCTTGCGATAAGAAATGTAATTATGTTTCAACAAGAACGTATTTTCCCCGATACAAGTAAAAACGTCTAGACCAAATACAAATCCGTATTGAGGGTAGCAACCGCACGTGCGATCATTCAGTTCAAGAGAGAACGTTTTTTACCTGCACTCATCAAAACCTGATTGCATGTGTCGAAGCCACCCTTTTTGATAACAGTAATTAAATTATAAATAACCAAATCAACGAAATAAATTAAGACAAGACCTTTTTTGCCTCGAAAAATAAAACAAAGAAACACACAGATGAAAGACTGCTATAAACTTCGGCGGTTATAGTACGTGTAGAACAAGTAATAGATATATCACTATTTTGTGTACTATGGGTAAATAATTGTACAGTTGTGCAAGTGTCCGGAGATATTTTGGACGAGGCGAAGCCGAGTCCAAATATTGGAGGACACCTGCACAACTGTACAATTATATTTACCCATATAGTACACAAAATAGTGATTTATGTGATTTAATCCACAGTCCCTCAATGTTAATAAAAGTCAAAAAAATTATATTTTAGAAAGTTTGACACGAGTGAAACCACATTTTAAAACACTTTTTGCTTGCTCTACCCCCTAAAAACAAAATGGGCATAACCCATTGTTTGCTTGCTAGAAAGTCTATTGAAGTTATGACACGAATCAGGAGTTCAGATATTGTGAACAGATCTGTGGCTTCGAAGTGAACTCACATCATGACGTAATTTGTTCTTCCGTTAATATAATGTCTCAGCTCAAGGGTGGAACACTAATTCAATCCCTCATCGAAAGTGCGGCAGATAAATTTAATAATCGTTCATTTTTAAAGCATTTGGAAGAATAATTCTTTTTTTTTTATCTGAAGAAGAGGTTCGCTTTCCCTCAGGGGTGGCGGGTGGTGGTGCCTGATTGCCGTCTTAATATTTGAAAAAGGGCGTTTTTTTAGGTTATTTATTTATTTACTGGTGTTTAAGGTCACTTTTCTGCAGCTATGGCTAATTGTGACCGCAAAAAAGGTGTAAAGTCAAGTTCAGCCAATCGTTTACACCCATGCTGCCCATTTTAGGGGACTTCTACCCCGGGCACTGGTGACCAGGTCCTATTTTACCAGTAAAACTGAACTTGTTTACCACAGCAAACAAGCACTGCTTCACTTCCGAGGTTTCCACGGGAGTCCTTTTTAGGTTACCAGGGCTGTTGGTTATTAAAAGCAACAAAAAATTAAAAAGTACATTATAATTTGGACACGATTCACACTCAATTCAGGAGACATGGCGAGAAAAGCTTATCGATAATTCATGTGTTAGAAAGTTTTTCACACCTCCTTTTACAACATCTTTACTTTTGAATGGTTATGATTACAGTGCCGTGACAATCATACAAATATCTAGTTATTGGGACTGTGTCAAAACCGTCCCAATATCCAGATATTGGTACCGTTTTACTTAGCTGTTCTCATCAAAACCGTACTTGGTGTGATTTTATAGGGCTTGTTTTCATGACAGAGAACAAAAGAAATATTAGGTAGCTGTGGATTAATGAATGGAGATTATGACATACACAACGCAAGAACGCAATACCATGACGTCATGATCTTCATTCATCAATATCTGTTCGAAGATGCTGAATGATTGTCGAAATAAATGCGAAGAAGTCAAGAAAGGGGAAAATATTGTAAGATAAATTGGTTATTACCGCCAATGATATATCCATCTCAAACATTTTTATTTCAGCAGATTCCGTGTACCAAAAACGCCTGAGTTCACAAATTAACAGTGTCCCGGAGAGAATAGGAACTACTAATTCAAAAACAACATTTTGATCCACGGATCCATGCTCTATCTGTGAAAGTTTCTGTATGACTCTGGGCATTCTGAACAGCAACAGAGAATCAGCCACTTTGCTGAGAACAGTGTGGACGATATGTAGCAGTTTTTATTGCCTTTTCGACCGAGTAGCTGTTTACAACAAAAGAAATGGCAATTCTCGTGAGGATCAATGTGGGAGGTAAAACCTTCCAGACAGACTATGACACTGTGACTAAGCACCCAGATGCTAAACTTGCGACTGAACTAAAGAAGGTGGACAACGAGAAAAAGAAAAATGCAGGAGAAAATCTTGAGTTGTTCTTTGACAGGAATGCGCGTGTCTTCAGTGCAGTCATTGATTATTATCACACAGGAGTACTCCACGTTCCTAAACATGTTTGTCGTGAGTTGATGAAAGAAGAGATGTGGTACTGGGGAATAGGTTCAGATAAAGTATCGCCATGTTGTTGGGAAATACTTTTCTCTCAGCAAGACACTATTACCTATGATGATGACATGGTGGTGGATCTTAACTCGCCAAAGACATTCAGAATGAAACTACTTCATCTGTTAGAAGATCCAACCTCATCAGGCTTAGCGAAGGTAGGCATTTGATTATTAATAAGATATCTGTTACGCCCGCATATTGTTGCTAGGTACAATACAGTCGCCGTGGACTGGTCACTTTCCACAGGTGAGCAATATTCCAACGGACGCAATAATATTAGATTCCAAACACTAATTACAGGAATAATCATCAAAAAATTAATTAATGAAGCACCGGGTACAACCCGGTGCTTCATTAATTAAAATTTTGCTAATGATGATTTTTCCTACCTGGTAAACAGTTGCGTGGACATAACTGCCCACGTGTGGATTACGACCAATCCACGGCGACTGCACTGTAATTTCATTACCATACTTCGACAGTATAACGCCTGCCAGACGTCATTAGTTACCCATTTTGTCAATAGCTTAATATGGTACATACCGTGCCAGGTCGTCCGATATGAAATTTACTGTTGCGGTACACACCATACTAGTAATAATAATAATAATAATAATTGATTTTCTAGAGCGTAAAACCACAAATAGTGCTCTAAAACGCTTGACAGAAATAAATACACTTTTCTTAAATGAAGAGTCACATCTGTTTTGGTTGCCTCTTAGAGAGGTTTAGGAGAATGCTTCAGTAAATAGGAAAGTTTTAAGATTTCTTTTGAAGACATCGATAGTTTCTGAAGTTCTGACACTGATTGGCAGGGAATTCCACAATCTGGGACCCACGATGGAGAACACACGATCATGAGCCTGATTAGATCTGCTAAAAGGCACAACGAGTTGAATTTGGTTTTTAGATCGGAGACTGCGCTTTGGTTTATATACAGTGAGGAGTTCTTGCAGGTAAACCTTCATCACATAATCACCATCACAAAGCTCATTACGAAAATATCGTACACAACACGTCTTATACGGACATGACGCTAGAAGTCAACGTTGTAACGGCGTTAGTGAGTTGGTTTCGGGGGTAGAATTTAATTAATCTTCTCTTTTTTTTCATTAACTGTGTTCTTATTACAAGTGACGAGCTCGTTCCGAGCGGTCAAAAGCTATGTCTGTGAGACAAAAATTTAAAAAAAACATAATAAAATTTGGCTAGCGTTTTTTTGTGAACAGCGCTGGCCAGTTTTAGTCGTTACGTTGGGTAAAGGTTAAATTACTCATTACGTGATAAAAAGAACCTCAAATTCGTCACGATTTGGCATGGAATTTCTGAACCTCGTTCACTAAAATCGATCTGCGCCTCGATAAACCTCGACTCAATTTTATTCACCTCGATACATAAATTTCATATGAAATCGCGACTCATCAGAGATCCTCTATATCTCGTCGACAACTTTTCTGTATTAGGTCTCAGAGATTACAGTGATTAACCCTCCATCTTACAGAAGCGAGACCCATAAAAAACCTTCAACAACAATATTTTCATTTTTCGCCCCAAAAACATAGTTTATGACTCCTCATTTGAGTGAACTCCACGAGTTCATTCTAATCAAGGGTCATTTTTTTACAGTACAGTCGCCCGGGACTGATCGTAATCCACGCGTGGGCAGTAATGTCCACGCATGCGTGTACCAGGAAATAAAAATCATCATCAGCAAAATTTTAATTAATGAAGCACCGGGTGGTACCCGGTGCTTCATTAATTAAATTTTTGATGATTATTCTTATAAGTTGTGTTTGGAATCTAATATTACTGCATCCATGGAAATATTGAACACCCGTAGAAAGTGACCAGTCCACGGCGGATGTACTTTAAATAGCGCTTGCGTTACGTTAGGTAAAGGGTTGATAATAAATTATAGAATTCAATTTCAACATGTTCAACCCTTTAAAGAGGAAATTAGTTTAAACGTTGGCCGTGTATAGGTTTCAACTGACTGTTTATAGTATATTCACACCTTGCAGGAGGTGTCCGATATCCATATCCATAAGCTCAGAATTTTGAAGATAATTAAATATTTATGGTTATGCAGGCATTGCAATGATATGAAGTGAAGCACAGTTATTGTCATGACAGAATTCTGTTAAACCTTTCCCAAACATTTAGATAACGCTATTCTCAAAATCGCCATTCAATTTTGTTTTATCTCTTTTTACCTTAACCCTTTACCTAACATGAAAAGCAGACGACGCTTGCAAAAAAAAATCTTGAATGACTATTTTTTTTTATTTTTTGTCTCAAAAACATAGGTTATGACCCCTCGTTGGGACGAGCTCAACGAGCTCGTTCCAACGAGGGGTCATAACCTATGTTTTTGAGACAAAAAATGAAAATTAATTGGCGATTTTCGTGAATAGCGCTGGACGGTTTTGGCCGCTACGTTGGGTAAAGGGTTAAAAACATAGTTTATGACCTCTCATTGGAGAAAACTTATTGACAGGGACGTGGTGACAGGAGGGGAGGGGAGGTGGGTGTGTGTCACGCCCCTCCCCCCCATTCCTGGCCAAAATTTTCTTTCGTTGGAAATTCGGAGGGCAAGCACTGAGTAGTTGGAAATTCCATCTATCTAGATCTTTAGTGATGCTGATGTCTCCTTCACTTCCCAAAATTCCAACTCGGTTTCAAATCGGGAAAAATTCTGACTGTTACTATTTACAACTATAGTGTACGCAATATCGAGCTTCAAAAGTATGCATGATGTCAATCGGAATCGGATATTTCTATAGTTCGTTTACTTTTCGTAAAAAATTCTTCGAAATAGACTTCAAGAAAATCTCATCATGTAAAATCGTAATCCTGAGTTAATTCCATCATTCACATTTTCAAAATGATGAAACATCGAAAACTGATCATTCCTGCATAAGATCTGATTTAATGTTTGAACTTTGTGAATTGTTCAAAGTTCTCAACTTGAGCATCTGTTTCGCACATATTCATTTCCCAGATTAATACCAAATAATAATAACCTGATAATTCTATCATAAATGTGTCGGCATTTCATTTATTAGAATCAATTTTAAGTCTCCTTTCATGGCTTCATTTTCAAAATTTTTACTCGGCAGTGAATTTCCAAGTAGGAAGAGGGGCCGGGAGGGGGTTTCCCTTCCCCTAGCCTCTAGCCATGTTCCTGCTTATTGAGCTTGTTCCAATGGGGGAGGTGGGGGTTTATAAGCTATGTTTTTTGGGGCAAACAAAAAACTGTTCAGTGTATAAATACCTTTTGGGGTTTGGGGGAGGTGGGGGTTTATGTCTTCTAGTCATGTTAATCCTCTGCACACTGATATTGAAATATCAAAATTTCATGATACAACTTTTCCCATAATGCAACTAGAATTTAACCAATTCGATCTTGTTTGACAGAGCTCTTTGTGCTCTGTCAAACAAGATTATGGTTTAACCCCAGTTTGTATAAAATACTGCTAGAAATTTTGGTATTTTGACAACAGTGTTTCGAGGGTTAAGTTTTGGGCTAAACATTGCCAGGCGGTACTTGTTATCTAGGTGGCATCTGACCCTCTTCACCCGGGAACTGTCACTGCAAAACAAATTCAGTTGATCCAAAGGAAGAAAGAGGGAATCTTTCAAAACATTACATTTTAAATCTCCAAACATATGGTTTTGGGAGATTAATTTACCACAAAAACACATTTAAGTGCAGTTTCAATGGGATAATATGATAGTTTATGAAAAGCAAAAAAAAACGCATAAAAATTCAGCAAATGGACATCCAGCAAAACTGTGTCTGTCCTTCTTATGCTGTCTCACAAAAATTAAGGGTTTTTTTTTTTGTTATTTGGGTTCAATGACACTTTCTATAGCCAGAAATACC
This sequence comes from Pictodentalium vernedei, assembly GCA_031216915.1. NCBI lineage: Eukaryota > Metazoa > Mollusca > Scaphopoda > Dentaliida > Dentaliidae > Pictodentalium > Pictodentalium vernedei. The sequence continues at coordinate 68,624,395 of CM062292.1, read as the reverse complement.
TCGTGTCGGAAAGTTTTTCGGGATGAGAAGCCTCTTGATCTCGTTCCAAAGGGGTCAAAAACTGTGTTTTGAAGTAAAAAAAGGAAATTTTTAGTTGTTGAGAAGTTTGTTTTGGAAGCGTGAATGCCACTTTTACGATTTTCGTTTTCGACCGACGCTGTACGTGGGAATTCGACTTCGACCGAAATGTTCTGCATACATTTGTCCTCGACATAGTTATCTTTCTGTCTTGTGAGTGAACATGGAAGAGTGTATTACCACCCATCGAAAACTATAGACATTGGGAAATGGACAAGGAATACCGCGTGTGGAATCTGGATTAGGGGTAAGAACGTAATTATAAGAACGCCGCTGATAGGACGTTACCAGAGATGTCGATAGAGGGTTTTAGCTGGGAGGTGGAGGGGGGGGGGGGCACCGGTGTAAATTCCAACTGTGAGTGGTTTCGATAGGTGGTTGCACTGCAGCGCTGGGTGATATCTTTTAACCCTTTACCCAACGAATCACCCGCATCCGCCCGCGTAATATGCAAATACAGCTGCTGAAAAAATATTATTTTTCGAAAAATTTCGACAAAACTATATCATGTGACCCCTCTTTGGAACGAGCTCGACGAGGGGTCACATGATATGGTTTTGTTGAATTTTTTTTTTTTTTAATTTTTAAAAAATGGTATTCATTAAAAATAATGAATTTTGAAATCGTTTGCGTTATGAACCCTTCTGAAATTTTTCACTAGTCCTGAAACGGAAAAAAGCACCATTTATAATGTCTCTGGGTCAGAAAATTTACCGGATTGATGTCAGAGTCGAAATTTTGAGGCCATGTCAATTTTAGAGTAGGAAATTTGAAACTCAAGTTTCCAGTTGGAAATAAAAGATCAAAATTTCTCATCATTAGTTGGAATTTTCATATTTTTCATGAACAATGTTAATTTATTGAATTTCCAACCATTTGATTTTTTACCTCGGAATTTCCAACTATTCCAACTATTGAAAAAAAATACTCCTAGCTGGTGGGACCCCCCACCCCCACCCCCTGTCGCCACATCCCTGGACGCTACACATCTGAGTGATGCTATAACGTGAATGAAATGCTTCGATACACAACACTGTCAGGCAAGAAAGTTATCAGACCGCAGAGGAGATATTTTTCTTTTAAAATTGTCTGCGCCATCTACTAAATTCAAGTTTAATCGTAGTATAAACATATAACACAACTCGGGTAGAGTACGGGTGACATGAATCGTCGAGCTCGTTTCAAAGAGGGGTCATAACCTATGTTTTTGAGACAAAAAATGAAAAAAATTAGTTATTCAAGATTTTTTTTGTAACTGTCGTATGCTTTTCATGTTTGGTAAAGGGTTAATTCCAGTCCCCCATAGTTCCCCCATCGTTGTGTTCTGTATTTGTACTTTTAGTTCTGATATTTACGGGAAAACAGTGATGTGATGTTTCAAAGGACGCACCATAACAAAAAATAGTTCTCGGCCTCGGGGGCCATAGTTGGGACTGGTTTTGAAAGTAGAATTTAGACAAATTTGGCTAAAAGTATTGGTAAATTTGCAAATCAGATTCTTTTAGAAATAAGATGACGATCGTGCAGAAAAAGACAGAACGCGATGTGTTTTTGAGTCCGTGGTGTGTTTTACATAACGAGTTGGAGTGGCTCTCTCGAAATATGACTACTCCATTCCAACGAGTTATGTAAAACACCCATCGATTCAAACAGACATCGCGTTCTACGTTTATTACACATCCCATGCATGAAAATTCATTTAAATAAACAAATTTTGATTCCGATGTTTAAACCCAAAGGTGAAGAGTCCGTTTGGTTTATTTGAAGCTGTACTGATCAAATGGATCGATAAAAAATCCAAACAACCTTTTGGGAACCAGTCTAAATTACATTCGTTATCTTTTCTACTGGGCGTGTTTGTTGAAATTCGTATCGCTGTTTCTCTCCGGCTGGTGTCCATTCACGCCAAACCATTTGGTGGCTATTACTGTTAGTAAAATTATAAATTACAAATTTGGGCAGATTTGCAAAACAGCTGGGAGAAACTTTTTAAAAAATTCGAAGCATGTCAAGATGTCCGAAGCTTTACCGAAATAAATTTGACCAATTTTGATATAACGGGGTCAGCAGACGAGACGCCCACGGGGTTGGGTGGATGTTGTGGTTGGAAATGATTGGGGTTTTATAATATTATCTCATTTTTGGCTAACTATTTTTTTGTGAACCGACTTCATTTTGCTTTGGGGGTTTTCATTTTTACACCACGCAACAGAGGATCGATAATTGTATAACGAAATTTGGGAACTTTTCGAAGCGTAACTAATGACTCTATGGAAAAGGAACTAGTACAAACAGTGCTGGGAAAAAGTTCCGGCTTGTACATCACCAGTTGAATACGGAAACATTTATGCCATAGCGGCGATTCCGTTAAATACAAGGGTTTGAAGTTTAATGGATGTGTAATAAAAGAACAGAATAGTTAATAATATCTCATCTCTTGATTATATTGAAGGGTTGACGTAAAACAAACCATTTGTTACAATATCCTATCAAGACACCTGTTCAATTTTAACACAACATGTTGGAGCAGCTTTGAATCAGAATACAGGTTAGAAGAGAAAAGGATAATGTACCGTACAGTCGACATGGACTGTTCGTAATCCGAGCATGGGCAGTAATGTCCACGCATCCGTTTACCAGGTAATACAAATTATCATCAAAATTTTAATTAATGAAGCACCGGGATGTACTCGGTCCTTCGTTAATTACATTTTTGATGATTATTCCTATAATTAGTGTTTGAATCTAATATTATTGCGTCTGTGGAAATACTGCCCACTCCGTTGAAAGTGACCAGTCCACGGCGGCCGAACTGAACGACGACAAAGTTTTCATGATGCGCACATACAGTACCGTCGCCGTGGACTGGTCCTAATCCACGCGTGACTGGTGATGTCCACGCATGCGTTTATCAGATAATTAAAATCATCGTCAGCACAAGTTTAATTAATGAAGCACCGGGTTGTACCCGGTGCTTCATTAAGTAAATTTTTGCTGATTATTCCTATAATTAGTGTTTGGAATCTAATATTATTGCGTCCGTGGAAATATTGCCCACCCGGGAAAAGTGACCAGTCCTCGACTGCCGTACTGTAATCAGACTGCACCGTACGGTAGTCCTACTCTTAGCATGGGAGGCTGACAAATATATCTACTCCACTGGGAGCACCTTTATAACATTCAACGAAGGTGAAGTGATATATTGTAATTGTAAGCCTATTTTTTCTTCTTTTTTTCTTCTCACTCTTTTTTCGGGTTCTTCCCTTTCACCAACAACGATAGAATATCATCAGGTTGTGTGCACCTCGTTTGCGAGTGGAGAATCCCGTTGTTAATTTCCGATTTTCTACCTTTATCCAAAAATAACGGCCAATTAACGTTTTTTCTAGTTTTTTTTTTATTTTTTGGCGATTCATAAGACTTATCCTTTTGAAATTTTAGAAATAAAATCCTCGCCAAAAACCACATATAAAATGTAGTGCCGTCATACAAAATGATCAATGGTTATGGCCGATATGACTCTTGACGTCATAAGGGGTCAATGACCCAAAATTAAAGTTCGATTCTCAGGAGATTTGTGTACATCGTGTAGCTTCAAAAGTTAGCAGATAGCTCGGGGGGGGGGGGGGGGGCACCAAACATTTGCAAGACGTGACGTGGGGGTGGGTGGGTCTCTTGAGTGCGCCAAAATGTGCATTTTCAACTTGTGCATTTTTTTTGTATTTTTTAAAAATATATCAATATATCAGCTAATATATACCATCATTTGTGTTTCAAACCTTAAAGATGATGTTGTACATCACACTCGTAACATAAATACAACATCAGGAGGCTTTATATGTGAGAATATTGGGCTTAATGTGGGAAAATGTCACACGTTAGTAGGGGGTGGGTGTCTTGTTCGAAATGTAGAAAATGTGCAGACAATATTTTGGGAACAATTCAAATGAAAATTTGTTCCCCTATATGTACACCCGCTCTGGCCAAGCCTGATAATGAAGAACTTGTCATTTGTAGATTGGGGCCCTCAGCAGCCCACAGAGGTTTTAATGGGAGAGTGGGGGGTGGGTGTCTGAGAACGGTAGTAGAAAATTTGCACGTAGAGGGTGGAGTGGGTGGGTGTAAAAAGGAGCCGAATAAAAAATAGGACGTCACGTCTTGCAAATTTTTAGTCCCCCCCCCCCCTCCCCCCGCTGAATAGCTGTTTTTATATTTGAGTTGACCATCATTTTGACGTTTTACGTCACTTTAAAGTTTGGACACTTTTTGCCACTTTCCACTGAAAAATGCCAAATTCATGAAGGGCATAACTTGTTTATGACATAAGCTACATCTGTGAAACTCCAGATGCTATTTTATCACCCGCCTGTTCTATGAAATCCCCATCTATAGAAACGTTAAACCATGCAGAAAATGAAAAACCGAAATCGTTGACGAACTATTTTTTACAAAGAAGCCAAATTTCACTGGAATTTTCTATAAATGGTGCACCGCAATTACAATTTGAATCGCCAGTGAATCGCTCCCTGAGTTCCAATGTGTTTTATGTGTCAGCATGCATATAGAACACATTGGAACTCTGTGGACGAAATAGTAACAGAGGTTCCCCTTGCAAATTTGGTTGGCGATAACATGTGTTCATTTTTATTGATAGCTGCAAATGAATTGCTGAGTGTCCTTCTAATAACTGTTTTTTATAGACGCGAAGGCGTGTAAAAAGCACAGAACGACACGCATGTGTGAATGGGTTAATCGATATGGCACTTGTGCCATCAAGGAAGGATAAACCTCGAGGCTTGTGGCCTCTCGTTCTATCCTTCAGCACTGACACTCGTGCCAAATCGATTAACCCATTCACATATTCGTTTCGTTCTGTGTATCACTGGATGAATGTTCCAGCAAATGGTTATAATCTCGTTACTAATGACGTAACAATTTACCAAATGAAAGAGTGACGTGATTTGATTTGATCTAATAATTTTGTGATTTTAGAAATTGGGTTCATATCCGGTAGAGTGCTAAGTTATTATTGGTCATAAAAATTTGTTTTTTGCCTTGTTACAATTTATGGGAGAGTGCCAAGAGGCACTCTTCCATAAATTGTAACAAGGCAAACCCATATAGACTAAGTAATTTCACTTCTAAGATAATGTGAAACACATCCGCAGAATATGACACCTTTAGGCTGGGATACCTCTCTTCATATTAAAGCCCTGATAGTGGCTTCTAGCACTCTACCAGATATTCACTCAACCCAGTTGATCTGGTTTGATGTTTAACCCAACTGACTTTAGAGTGCATTTGTTCCGTACAAGTCTTTCATAAAAGCAGTTAGGAATGTTCCAAATGGTTGGGTGATATAACCGAGACGTCGGGCACCGACGTCCCTTCCACAAACATTTTTGTTAGTTACGGCCCCGCGTTACGCATTAGACTTTTGAGTGAATTTGACGTTGTTATGCATACTAAACATTGGCGATGGACTATTTGAGATTTAGGATGGTTCTAAGTCATAACAGTGTGGAATTGCAAACAGAATTAGACTGGTGGCCTGATAGCTTGGAATCTACCACTCTAATAAGAATAGTAGAGGGCACTTTGAAAACAAAATTTTCAACAACTAAACGTTTTCCTATTTTGCCTCTAAAAATAGCTTATAGTCCTCATTTATTTATTTATTTATTTATTTATTTATTTATTTATTTATTTATTTATTTATTTATTTATTTATTTAACAGCCAAGGTCATATCGTGTCGGTGACAGTTTTATGGTTGGAGGAAACCGGAGTACCCGGAGAGAACCAACGAGCAACGTCAAGCAGCTGCCAGCTCCCTAACATCGTAACTCCGCCGCTCTGCAGCACAGACAGGATTAGATTGGTTGAAGACATGCGCACCATCGACGTGCAGTACGCCTTAGTACATGGCGCCATCGTGTCCCATGTGGACAATCGTGGTTAAGTGCCTTTCCCAAGGACACAACGCGGCAGTCCGAGTCCGGATGGGTGACCGTCTGAGCCCGCGTTGTGTCCTTGGGCAAGGCACTTAACCCCGATTGTCTGCATGGGGACACGATGACGGCGTGTACTAAGGCGTACTGCACGTCGATGGTGCGTATATTATTCAATATTTGTGTTAGTAAGTGCCGTCTGTCATTCTTGTTAACTCTAACCCTGCCTGTGCTGCAGTGCGTAGTTACGATGTTTGGGAGCTGGCAGCTGCTCGTCGTTGCTCTGTGGTTCTCTCCGGGTACTCAGACTTCCTCCAACCGTAAAACTGTCACCGACACGATATGGCCTTGGCTGTTAAAATGTCGTTAAATTTTAATAAATAAATATTTAGTAGAAGACACTTTCAAAACAAGATCTTCAACAACTAAATGTTTTAATATTTTGCCTCTAAAAATGGCTTATAGCCCTCGTTGGATCAGACTTCGTACAGTTACAGATACAATTAGAAGTCCTGTCATGAAATGCGCACAAATAGCACGTCGGTCTGCGCCTTAATCCACCATAGTAAGGCTATCAAATTCTGTACATATGGCCTGTGCGCAAGCAATGTTTCAGTCAATGGACCTCCGGGTAACCCGGAAGTCCATTGGCAGAAACATTGCCTGTGTTTGCTACGAGTAACCAGGAGACTCTGCCGTGCTTCGGATGCCATTCGATATGGCAATTACGCGCAATTCCTATGCGCAATTAAGCCTAGATAAGCGCACAGTTCATGACAGGACTTCTAGTTTTAACTGTAGTTTGATATTTTTATTGAACAAAAATGTCACGTGAATCATTTTCTCTTTTAGGTTTGGAGCTACATATACATGATCATTCTTACAGTATCTTTCTTGGCATTTGCTTCAAAGACGACCAAGACATTTCGTTACGAACGATTGACGGACATTGAATGGGTACAAATGATGTCTTGTAAAGTGGACAAATCAAACCCGAAGTCTCTGCTATACGTTGCCACTGTACCGTATAACAGCGTGGTGTGGACAGAGAGAATATGTAATGCTGTCTTCGCTATGGAGTTTCTAGTTAGGGCAATTGCTTCTGTAAACAAAAGACATTTCTTTACAACTCCCTTAAATATTCTTGATGCTATTATAATTCCTATACTGTGGGTGGTGTTGCTGATGGAACGTTATCCGAAAGAATTTCTTAAAGATGATTTTCGCAATACTTACATAATGTTACAGGCAATCAGCGTTCTGAGAATGGTCCGTATCTTCCGCTTCTCGAGGCATTTTCCGGCTTTGACAGTTATGTATCGTTCGGTATGGAGCAGCAGAGAGTTAATGTTTTTACTCCTAATGGTTGTGGTATTTATAGCATGCGTATTTTCTGGAATCATATATGCTGTGGAACTTGAGCAACCAGATACGTTCCCCGATATGATCGTTGCGTTTTGGTGGGCTCTGATAACCATGACAACCGTTGGTTACGGAGATTACTACCCACAGTCCATTGCTGGCAGACTAGTTGCTGTCATTTGTACAATATTTGGTATAATAATGTTAGCTTTACCAATAGCCTTAATAGCAAGAAATTTTGGAGATAAATATAGCTCTCAAAAAGGTAAACTGCGACATTACGCAAAGTTAAATGCAAAGAATGCTCTTCGCAACGGATGCAACAACCATTAATAACTTGTACACTGAGGGCTAAATATCAAATTTTCAATCTGCAATTTTTTTCTCACCATGCAACTGGGAATTTAACCAATTCAGTCTCGTTTGACAGAGCTCACCGATCTCTGTCAAACAAGATTACATTGGTTAAATATCTAATTGCACTATGGGAAAAAAATCTCCTTGATATTTCGGTGTTTTGACATCAGTGAGCAGAGGGTTAATCTGTGAAATATAAATAAGCCTTGACGATTGTTGTTACCTTTAACCCAATGTAACGCCCCAAACTGACCATCACTATTCACAAAAATTGCCATTATAATTTTATTCATGTTTTGATTTTTGTCAAGCATAGAGTATGACACCTCTTTGAAATGACGTCATTGAAATTGCCCCATTTAAGGGTTATCATTTGGGGGTAAAATATGTCAAATTTTAATTATTCAATATTTGTGTTAGTCAGTGCCGTCTGTCGTTCTTGCTAACTGAAGCCAACCCTTCGGGATACCAGTCTAATTCTGTGAGGTATCCGACACTAGTATTTTTATGTTTACGCACTTTTCGTGTGCGGACTGTCGTTGTTTTAATGTGATGGCGATTTATTATCAAAGGTATATACAAATTCTTTCGTGTTCCAGTTATGAATATTACAGTCAAAAATATTGACAATGCTGTGAAAACATCAAGACATTAACATAATTAGGGAAACTACAGCCGTGGGGGGGGGGGGGGGGGAGTTTTCATTCCTAAGTATTTAATTTACAAATATGTCCAACAGTATTGCAATGTCATCGAAGATTCGGTCAAATCAGTTCTCGATTGAGAAACATTTCTTGCGTTGATTTCAAAGAAAATGGATGTTTATGGTACTGTCAGTTTAAACGTAGGGAATATTTCAGTTGGTCGGAAAAGCGAACCATAGACTCGCTTTTCCGACCAACTGAAATATTCCTGACGACTGGATTTAAAACACAGCCTATGGACTATTTAAGGCCGAGACTGATTCGAGGCGATAACAGCGTCGCATTCCTTTCAGAATTTAAGTGGTTTGTTGAGATTTTGGGCTAAAGTGTTATTCTTTGCCGCTTGACAATTTGACAACTCAGGTGTCAAAAATTAAAAAAAATGTTCATTTCTCGCTTAACATTTGCTTTTACTGACTTGAAGGAGGACGTTAGGGACCTGTTAAGTTTCGGAGTTCGATTCGATTTGAAAACCGTCCAGATGATTCAATTCGATTTAAATCGCTGCAATTCGAATAGTTTCGAATCGTCGAGATGTTCTCAAAGTCTTGGTAAGGGTCTCCTCTTAAACTATGCACCTATTATCAGGTCTCCTTTACAGAATTTATTTGTTTATTCATTAGGGTTTAACGACAATTTAACAGCCAAGGTCATATCGTGTCGGTGACAATTTTACGGATAGAGGAAAGCGGAGTACCCGGAGAGAACCGACGAGCAGCTGAGTAGTAGGAGAGAGATGAACCGTGCCCGATTGGGGGACCCCGGCGGGGACCCCGGAGGTGACGTCATGTCACGTGACCCAGTGCAGCCATGTTGTGTTGTCATGGTAACCCGCGTGAGCGGCCATCTTGTGACGTCAACCCCATCGTGATAAGTTGTCCTAGTGCGCATGCACAGCGCATGTTGTTAGGGTGATACGTGTTTCCGTCGGCCATTTTGTATACTGGAGGCCGCCATCTTGGTTTCTATGATAGCATGTGGTTGCTATGTGACTCAAAGGCTTACAACAAGACGGGGGTATGTTCGGAGGATGTGTTCCTTTGATCAGGAGTAATTTCCCGATTCGTAGGATTACCCAAATAAATCCGACAATCTCTCCCAATCAACAAAAACTACTTTATTTGATACGGATTCCCCCGATCGAACTTTTTAGGACCGCCGTACCATGGTACCGAGAGGCCCCCAGGTACCGAGAAGCCCCCCTCCCCGCCCCCCCCCCCCCCCCCCCGGGGTAAGTTCGATTGAACTAGAGTAGTTTTTTTCTGGTTCGGGTTTCCAAAGAATCGCATTTTTTCTGCCTATTATAGATGCTACTCTAACCCTAGAACTTCATATAGTCCACACTATCTCTGGTTCCCCGTCCAAGTCTTATAATCATCAGTGCTTGGTGCTCCCTAACCTGTATGTATAGTTATCTCCCTTGTGTATAATGAAAGCCTCTGTGATTCCTAAAGTCAAGAATCTATCGAGTAGTTACTGATAAGACATTACTCGAACGACATCGAGCAAATAAGCTATCGAGCAATTGCTCGTTCCAGTGACTCGCACATACGACCCTTGGCCTCATTTCAGTATCTGAGGATACCAATGACCTGGTATTGTTTTATTTGAGGATACCGATCGAGGATACCTTCTGGAGAATCCCTTTTTTGTCGCATGAGGCCACGAGGGCCATGAGAAAAGCCCTCAATGATGTCTAATTTACTATCCCTCTTAGCCTCATTTCATTTGAGGCCATGAGGGCCATGAGAAAGCCCTCAATGATGTCTTATTTACTATCCCTCTTAGCCTCATCTCGGTATTTAACAGCCATACCCCGCGGCACCCCAATTTCAGCACCCCTTTTTGGAAAACGTCTGGCCTTCAGCACCCTTTTTAGTCGTATGAGGCCATGAGAGCTATGAGAAAAGCCCTCAGTGAGGTCTAATTTACTATCCCTCTTAGCCTCATTTCGTTTAAGGCTATGAGGGCCATGAAAAAATCCCTCAATAAGGTCTAATTTCCTATCCCTCTTAGCCTCATCTCGATATTTAACAGCCATACCACGCGGCACCCCAATTTCAGCACCTCTTTTTTGGAAAACGTCTGGCCTTCGGCACCCCTTTTTAATCGTATGAGGCCATGAAGGCTATGAGAAAAGCCATCAGTGAGGCCTAATTTTCTATCCCTCTTAGCCTCATTTCGTTTGAGGTCATGGGGGCCATGAAAAAATCCCTCATGAGGTCTAATCTACTATCCCTCTTAGCCTCATTTCGGTATTCAATGATACCTATGACCTATACAGCTCCTATATACCAACAGCTTCCATCTTATCTCCAAAGCTTCTAGGTCACTACTTGTCTATGGTTTATCTGTCCTATCATTAACTTCTACAGCAGTCTTGTGTCATTTCGACATTGTGCCAGTACTATTGGCTACTGTTATTCTGCCCCATGTCTCAACCATTAACCCTTTACCTAACCTGAAAAGCAGACGACACTTGCAAAAATAATTCTTGAATAACTAATTTTTTTCATTTTTTGTCTCAAAAACATAGGTTATGACCCCTCGTTGGAACGAGCTCGACGAGCTCGTTCCAACGAGGGGTCATAACCTATGTTTTTGAGACAAAAAATGAAAAAAATAATGAAAATTAATTGGCGATTTTTGAGAATAGCGCTGGCCGGTTTTGGCCGTTACGTTGGGTCACCTGCAGCCCGAGGTGACCTAATACGAAACTCGTATTAGGTCAGTACCGCCATTTTGTTTAGACGTGGAAATTCCTCACCTCGCGGTGCTTTTATATCCATATTGAAGAAATTGCAGTACAATCAAACGTCCCCCCGTGTCTATATGTCTCATTTTCTCTCGTTTTATAATAAATTTATTGTGAAATTTATTTTCTAAATGTAAATTTAATTATTTGAAGTGAGAAATACTACTATATTCGATCTACCGATAACGGATAAGTCGGCCTGGCCCTAACTTGACATAGGGTCTAAGCTTAGTGAGGCTAACACACAACAGTTTGGGTACGGTGTTCGCCTCGATATTTTAAAAGCTTTAGAAAAAATATATAACCCATAAATGCGTTGTTAGAAAGTTGAAAAATATATATAGTGTGAATAAATAAACTGAGAAAAAATTGTCTTATCCCGGGAATAGATTAATTTCATTTTTTCTCGTTGAGCTCATTCTGTCGTCTCTTTTGTGGTAAATGGATACCGTCGCTTCGAAAATGGATTTAATTTCATTGAATAATTATAAGATTGCACAATGATGAAATTGTAGGAAAATGAATGAAAGTCAATGGGAAAAGATGCGAGATACATTTATTTTGTTCGAATTCTATAAAATCGGACGTTTCGGACATTTTCTGCACACTCAAGACAAAGTGACAGTACTGAGAAAAGCGTCTATCGCTGTTGTCTGTGTTGTCAAGCAAATTATACACAAACAGGGAGACAACTGTGCACGTTTGTTACAACTTACATAGCGTTTGCACCAGTTTTGAAAATGTGCCGGCGTTCAAATTTGATTGTTATTTTGTTTTTGCTGGCATAATAAATACGTTACAGGACGTTCAGGTGGAGGATACGGTATCATATGAGGCTCGGCAAAAACAATATTGGACTCGGCGTACCGCCTCGTCCAATATTGTTTTCACCTCGCCTCATATGATACCGTATCCGCCACCTGAACGTCCTGTAACTTATAATATCAGGTGAGTAGCAGCCATTACTATTTTGATCAAATTGACGCATTTCCACTCGCTTCGAATTTTCAAAATTTGAATTAAAACAAAATAAGAGAATTTAAGTACCAAAAATATTTCAAAGGTACCGTATTTATTGACTTAAAACATTAAAAACTGGACAGAAAATATTATTTGTCGTCCCAAAGGTTCTTTGTTGTTTTTACGACTCTGTACTATACAGACTACTGGTCTATCATTTTTTTATGCTGAAGCGAACATTTTTTTTACAGTTTACTCAACAGATTAAAATGATTTTTTGAACATTTAAAAGTGCTTTCTTAACCCTTTTCAGATGGTATTGACTGTAAATGTATGTAAGGGTATTTCAGATATGCTTGTGGCGATAAGTTTTATTTTGTAAACAAATCGTCCCCGGAGTTCCAATGTGTTCTATGTGCCTACTCGCACACAGAGCACATTGGAACTCATTGGACGAAATATGGCACTTCGAACAGCGAAGATTGTTTACGGTCACCATGGATACATTCCGGTGCCAGTTACTGTTGATGATTCGCTCGGTCGTTCTTTGTTTCTCGTGAAAATTTATTAATCCCTTGATTTACATGGACTTTCAACATAATAAATATATTACATGGCGTGTAGCTGACTGATACATTTTCATACCTGATATGAACTCTCATCGCCTTGTATGGAAATGTATGAGCCAGCTACACGCCGTGTAACTTATATTACACATAGGCCATGTCAGTCTTTGTGTGAGGCAAAGCACTTTCGTCCTACTGTAGCCAGTGTGCTTCACGCTTTCTTGTAGCCAACGAAAGGAAATGTGGACCAAGTAATCATGAGAATATCCGCTGAATACTGAATACATCGTTTTGACGAATTGCGTTGGTTTAGAGGTTTGCGTATTGAACTCCTTGTTTCCGGGTGTGGTTGTCCAGGGTGCAGTTCCCGGTGGGTGACAGAAACCAACATTTTGAATTTGGCTGTCCTTCAAAATATACCATATTATGTCACTAACATACTGTGTGATTGATAATATTGACCGCCTTTCACACGTGGAAAAAGAATTGACTAACCAGGACCACATTTTTCTGGAAATTTGTCTCCATTGTTGAATAAGATATAATAACTATTATGTTATATCTCTCAGTCACACCAGACTACCTCGTTCTTATATTTGCCTACGTTGGAGAGTCTGTCAGTTGCTCGCCGTTGCTGGGTGGTTCTCTCCTGGCACTCCGACTCCCCCCGCCCACCTCCACCCTCCCCCGTAAAACGGGTCGACACGAGGTGACCCTGGCTGTCGAAAGTGCCGTTAAACCCCAATGAATAAATAAATAAATAAATAAATAAATAAATAAATAAATAAATAAATAAATAAATAAATAAATCATATTACCTCATTTGAACGATGTGACAGAACAAAATGGGAATAAGTAACGGTTGTCACGCCCCCCCCCCCCCCCCCTCCCCCTCAAGTTTTTATTGCGCGTTTGTACGATTGTCGCTTCGAAAATCTGTAAACGACAATGATGTCAGGTTAGCCTCGTTTGGGGCAGGCGTGATAAAAAGTTGGAAAAATTTAGACTCTTGTTTTCCGGAGAGCCGGAATTGATGAGCAAACTACACCGATATTTAGAAACTATCTGTGGTAGACATAATAAATACAAATACACTCGGAAAAGATTATCCTGCAAATCAGTCTTGTAAAGTCACCATATTCCGATCAAATGACACTAGATGGATGGCTGGGCAAATAAGACTTCCGATCAGACAGTGTTTTCGATTGCATGTAATCTTGTAAAGAAAACTTGACTGTCCCGTCGTCTAGGCAACACCTCCGAAAGAGACTGACAAAATGGAGTGAACTGTGTCGCGAGAACCGCACTATAAAAATGGCCTGGCCTGGCCTGCGGGTAATAATGCAGATTGTCTCCCGAGGAACAATATATCCCGCGAGGCGTGAGTCGAAGGAGACATTGGTTCCATGGGGAGGTAATCTGCAATGTTACCCTCAAGCCAGGTTATTATTATTTTTATTATACCGACATCCCTCCTCCCCACCACCACCACCACCAGTCAGATGAATTTGAAAAAAAACAACAATTCTATAATGGTACTTGAGCACTTGATTTCAAGAGTTTCAACAAGCCAGGAGACAATGTTCAATGAACGAACCTTGAATATTTTAATTTTAATGGTTAAAATTTGGTTCATTTGATTAATGTGGTTAATTTGAATGGTTATATACAATGATCATCAATCTGAGAGAATGCAACATGGAGGCTTCTTCTTCTTTGGTCGTTTTCGGTATCATTTTCGGGGAACCTGAGCCCGAGCGGGAGACATTTTCGAAAATGTTACACGGGGATATTACCCGCGAAGGACATATTGCAAATAGCAAATCAAATAGAATGGAAGTTCGTCGCTTGAATTCCAATGTGTTCTGTGTGCCTACTGGCACATAGAACACATTGGAAGTCAGGGGACGACTTTACTATAGACCTTTAAAATGGGGTGTAAAAAATAGACAATAGTTCACTGCTTGGAGTAACGTACGATGTGTATTCGCGAGTGGGATGCGGAAGGTTATTTTCACGAGGCTCTAGCCGAGTGAAAATAATCCCCGCATCCCACGAGAGAATAAACATGGTACGTTACTCCAAGCAGTGAACAATTGTGTTTATTATATTTCTCTGAAAATATCTGCAACACAAATACCCCTCTTGCGTCATCCAAGAGCAGTTTCCCAAGGACGCTCAATTTGTTTTGACGGTTAGAAAAATCGGCGTATGAACACAAAAACATGAATGAATGAACTGATAATATGACGTTATGAGAAAGGAATGCAATGACGCTCGTTTTCAAATGGAAATTCAAGTGACGGGAGATATGAACTTATGAGGAAATCAACATATTTTAACGAAATAATTCAGTCAATCGCCATGAATGAGTAGTCATGTTCAACTTCTTATAACTTTGTGTGGATGTGTATATAGTTATTGTTCGCTGTCAGTTGGAATATCAAGAAGAATATTTGTCGAAGTGGATTGGGTGGTATCGCTGGATTTCGAGGCGGGACAACTGCAATGGTAAAAGTAGTCCGTCATGACTGGGAGTAGGATATCGCCGTGGGAGTTGAATAACACTTTCGCGGTCGTGGGAGTAGGATATGGTTTTTATTTACAAAGGAAAAAGCTGTAGAAATATAATAAAATGGAATATCATCTAAAAGTATAAAAATATTGCACTCATATGCTCTGATCATAGTGCAAGAAAACTCTCGACCTTGTACAAAACAGGACTAGAAGACACATGTCGAAAAGTTATTGAATACCCCCAAAAAATCATTTTCTGTCCCTAAAACATTGCTTGTAATCTCTCATTGGAATGAGCTCAACCAGATCGTTTCAGTGGGTATCATAAGCTATGATTTATTAAGTAAAAATTGAAAATAGAACAAATTTTGCTTTAGGGTTTAATATATTACCTGGTTTCATGGAACCGGAAACAGGAAAATTTTCAACAGAAAATCTTGGAACCCGGAAATTCTCGCTTTCCTCAAGCTCAAGGATGCTGGTTGTAATTAACATTGTAATTTATAACAGCGAGAATTTCACAGTTGTCATCAGGTATATAGTAAATAGAGGATATGAAATGAGTGTTTTTCTCATATGATATTTATGAAACGAGTCTAAGACTTTTCCGTATGGGCAAGCCTTTGGCGAGACCAAACGGAAAATTCGGACGAGTTTCATAAATATTATATGAGAAAAACACTCATTTCATATTCTATTTATCATATGGCACACACACGCACAAATTAGCCACTTAGTATGACTTTTTAACCCTTCACCTAACTTGAGTTGCAGACGGCACTTGGAAAAAACATCCTCGTATAACTAAAAAATTTTCATTTTTTGCTTCCAAAACATAGGTTATGACCCCTCATTGGAACGAGCTCGCTGAGCTCGTTCCAATGAGGGGTCATAACCTATTTTTTGGAAGCAAAAAGGAAAAATATAAAAAATGAATGGCATTTTTCTTGTAGGTAAAAGATTCATACAATATAACCCACCCTAAATAGGACAGATAACGTAAATTCTCCCTACTGAAATTATGCAAATGTGACCCAGTTGTATTTTGTTGAGCCAATCAAATTGTCCAGTTTTGAAATTGACCAATGAAAGCTTCCAACTCTAATTAGGCAAATTATGAAAATGTGGACCAGTTGCATTTTGTTCAGCCAATCAAATTGTCTAGTTTTGAAACTGACCAATGAAATTGACGAAAGGTTTTATTAATCACTGATCAATATGAAAACAGAATATCAAATGTTTAAAAGTGAACAAAACGGACGAGTCATATGATAAAACGAAGTATTGAACTTCCTTCTGGGTAATATAATGTTGGAGGCACGCATTTCTAAATACCAATGTTCATGTGAAGGTCCCGATGTGAGAATTAGTGTTTAAAACCGCATGCGTCCGAAATTCAGGGATGGTGAAAAAGATAGTGACATCATGTAGCTGAATATGAGGAGTAGAGATACTGCCCCAAGTGAAAGGGCTCATATCAAGTTCTGCAAACTGATCTTAAATGTAGGTAAACATTCCTCCAACCATGCGGTACGCGCGAATCTTAGTAGATATCCAATAATATTGGATGCCTTAGTACGATTCGCAAATTATACTAGTAAATTGCTTTCTACTTCCCCGGATACTATTCTGAATAATATTTTTGTGGAAGCTAAGAAATGTGAACTTACTGACTCAGTAAGTGAAACTTGGATTTAACAGTTTGGACGAAACTGAAATTTCCAAAAGAAAAATTAATCTTCTAAAGTACAAATTTGAATCGGACCATATTAAATTATTTAAAGAAGATATACACAATGAGAAGAGAATAGGAAAAAAACAAACTTAGGACATATCGACTATTCAAAGTAGATTATCAAATGGAACCGTATCTCATTCACACCTCTTCCATTGAAGCTAGAAACAATTTCACGCGATTGCGCATTATCATCCATAAACTCTGGATCTAACTTGGAAAGCATTTACAACCTCCTTGTCCGATGGAACACAGAATATGCGAAGCTTGTACAATGGGGGAGGTGGAATCGGAATGGCATTTCGTAATGGAATGTCCGCTTTGTGCACCTGTGAGAGAACAATTGTTTCGCGCAATTTCTGACGAAAAATTGACTTCCCTCTAATGGATTAAATGGACAAATAAATTTAAAGTCATAATGAGTAATGATAATCCAGTGTTATGCAATGTTATTTGTAACATGTTCCAGCTCTTTCTTCATAAGAGGGACTAGTCTGTAATATGACTTATGTCTGTCATTTGGAATTAGAGTGTTTTATGATTCTGTTTATGTTGGTTTTGTATGTACATAGCAATCTGCCTTTATTCTGATGTATTTGCTAAATAAATCTTATCTTATCTTACCTTATCATGGAGTTATCCAGCAGCTTTGGGCGAAAATGCCACGAAAGGTAAAGAAAATCGCAGATAGTTTTGGAGAACACGCTGGCCGTGCTACGGGCAACGAACTAGTCGTTCCTGTTTCTGTCCTTATTTTCTGGTAAGCTGGAACGGAAATTTTCAGTATTGGAATCTGTTGCGAATTTAACTGTGTTTTCAATGACGATATTTTGTGAATAAAGCTGACAGGTTATTTCCGTTGCAGTCAGTAAAGGGTTAAGTACACGATTAGCTCTGTATCGAATCAAAGCTTATTTAGTAGATATGGTTTTCTTTCCCAGAATTGACCATTATCAAACTCGGCAGATATGATGTTGATCTCGGCCGATATGAACCATGCTAGAATTGCTCCCATCGATCCATTACTGGGTGCAACCAGTTTGTTAACGTTGAAATCGGCGAAGCTATTTATCGAACACAATCGGGAAAATTGACGTTACCAGGCATGGTGGAGTGGTTTGAAGCCGAGTTTTTGTATAGTGAGGAATTAATGATGGCAATAAGTAGTAATCATTAGTTGGACGATTAGAAATAAGAGAGTTGTACAGAAAATTCAACCCAAACTAGGAGAAAAGGAGACTTCTCACTGTGAAAAGAATGAGAAACAATAACACTGTCAGAAAAATTTAACACTTTGTGAACATTTCGTAATTATTTGTTTAGGTTTAAACCTTTCAAATATCCTCGTGTGATGGGAGGTGGGGGTGGGGGTGGGGAGATAATAACCTCGGTATGCTGAGTAGGCAGGGTTAGTGAATATATTTAACATTAGGCCCGGGGGGGGGGGGTGAAGTATGATTGTGATGTGTGGCATTCTCGAGCATTAGTATTTATAATTACTATTACGCCGTGACATATAGGTCAAATTGGCCGGGTGCGTTGCTGTGAATTGAACTTTTAGAGTGAAATTGGTTGTACTTTATCGCACATGTCGCGTAAATAAAGACTTGCTTACTTACTTACCTTTAAACTCTAGTAGTATCTTCCCTGTCAGTTCAATGGCAGCAATTAGAAGAGTCCATATTCATTATCTGGGGTAGACCAATCAATATTTTCAACGTGCAGCCCCGAGGCTGCACGTTGAAAATATTGATTGCTCTACCCCACACATTTACTAAACAGCCATCCTATATAATGGCGTTATGACGTATCATGTTCCGGACCTGTAAAGCAGCCGCTATGGTTCAAAGGGTTTTAATAAATAAAAAGGTTATTACATGCTTAGTTTTATCATCTCTGCCGAGATATTATTATCATAATTATAGTTACCTTGGGCTGATATCTCAGCCGATATAAAACTAACGAAATAATAAACTAACCAAATACTAAGCATATGTTACGATAACCTAATTCAATAACAGGTATTGTGAAAACAAATATATGTAATAATAAAGATTTCTTTAAATGTGCAGTGTAGACGGCATTTCCCAGATGACGTGTGTGTCTATAACATGAGCTGGATCATAGGTATCGTCAAATACCCGTATGTGCTTATGTTTTAGTGCACAATGTGTCACATTGTGCATTTTCACATAAGCACATATCGGCACATCCAGCAAGTACCTATGAGCTAGAGCACATTGTGCCTTTTCCCATAAGCACCTGTGACAAAAAAGGAATTCAGAAGGTGTCCTCAAATAAAGCAATACCAGGTCATATTTATTCTCAAATGCCCGTATGTGCCTATGTGCTAGAGCACAATGTGTCAAATCGTGTCTTTTCACATAAGCACATATCGGCCCATCCGGCATGTGCCTCCGTGCCAGTGAACAATGTGTCACATTGTGCCTTTTCACATAAGCACATATGACAAAAAAGGGATTCTCCAGGAGGAATCCTCAAATAGTACAATACCAGGTCATAGGTATCCTGAAATACCGAAAAGAGTCGTATGTGCGAGTCACTCGAACGAGCAATTGCTCGATAGCACATTTGCTCAATGGGGTTCGAGTCTTTAGAGCAGGATGTGATGTCACTCGATCGAGCAATTGCTCTATAGCACATTTGCTCGTTGGGGTGCGAGTCGTTCGAGCAATGACTTATCAGTAATTACACGATAGATTCTTGGCATTAGGAATGATATAGGCTTTCATGGAGGTTGCCTATCAGTTGGCTATAATCCAAAGGAGTCCCTCAGTACTATAGCACTATAGCACTACTACGTGCTACTATTATAAGCCATGGTATTGCGGTCCTAAAAAGGGTTTCGGGGGAATCCTAACAATAAAAAACTACCCTAGTTCTATCGAACTTACCCCCAGGGGTCCCATATGTACTATAGCACTACGTGCTGCTCTACTACAAAATATTCTGGGGGAAATCCGTATCACATAAAGTCAATTTCGGTAGTTTGGGGTGGATTTTGGTGATTTGGAGGGATTGTCGGGTTGTTTATGGTGATTCAGCGAATCGGGAATTACTCCTCTTCAAAGGAACATACCCTCCAATCATTCCCCTGCCCTATTATAAGCCTTTGGGTAACATAGCTACCACGTGCTACCATAGAAACCAAGATGGCGGCCTCCGGTATACGAAATGACCGACGGGAACACGTATCACCCTAACAACACGCGCTGCGCATGCGCACTAGGACCACGTATCACTATAGGGATGATGTCATAAGATGACCGCTCACGCCGGTTACCATGACAACCAAATATGGCGTCACTGGGTCACGTGACACGACGTCAGTTCCGGGGTCCTGACAGGAGTCCTGCCAATGGGGCCCGGTTACCTCATCTACTATTAAAATTAAACAAGAAAAAAGTTATGCACCCCCTGGATATTTTACGGTGGTAAATGAATTGCTTGATACCGGTAAAGTAGACTGAATGCCATCGTGAAAGAACATATTCAGGCTATACGAACACACAAATAACATAGTCTTTATCATCATTTCGATAACAGCATTGGCGAACGAAAAAGTAACTGCCTGAGCTCAATACGACACCCGTTTTAGTATGGAGCTTAAGAGTCAACAAGGCAACATTATTTGGCTGTAAGTAACATTTGTAACCTCTAGAGGACATGAGTCAGTGTTACAGTTCAATATCTGTTGTATCCTCCCTGTACTCGGATAAAAGCTTCTATACTGCGTCGCATCCTCCAGTCAATCGTCGGATCCGTTGCAGAGGTAAATGTCAACATTCCTGATGGAAAGTTGCCTCCAATTCTCGCAGAGTTTGTATTGGAAGTTCGTGTGCTTGTATTCGACGCACAAGAATGTCCCAAATGTGCTCAGTGGATTCAGATCAGGACTCATGGTAGACCAAGGAATGGAAGTCAATGCAATGCTCTGATTGAAAAATGTTAAACACCAATCCGAACGTATTTTCTGATGATGATATCTTTGTAGGGGGCGTTCGATTGCCCTTCTACACCTCAATATGGCTTTTCTCTGGCCGTTCCAGGCCGTTCGCGTGCATATTCGTCGATTAGGAAGCCACACACTCTTCAGAACAGAACGCGAGGTGAATAGTCGTCGCAGCACCCAAAGAAGTACCCTGTTATCACGATGTGATGTCACAGGGTGTCGTTCTGACCGATGACAGTCCTTAACGTGTTGGTTAGCATGCGTTTTCTCCCCCTACGACTGGTGACTGTGTAATGGATGTCGAGTTGACCGATTGCTTTAAAGGACATTCCGGTGGAATGCATACCAATCATTTGCCATCTTTGTGCATACGTCATCCCTCTTCGTGTCATGGTGACAGATAGTGATTGAACAATGAAAAAACAGGCACTATAAATACCTAATTCTGAGTCATGCACAAACTATATTTTAGAACATTCTTGGATTGCATTGTGTGCGTGATTCCCGAAACCTTTTTGTGGGACATTCAGTCATACACGTTTACAACCATTTATTGGATTATCTGTATACCTACAACCAGCTACAGACTTCCAATGAACAGTGGCATGTTATCAGCTTTACTTTTTGTTACACGCCTGTTCTATGAAATCCCTATCTACATTAACACTAAGTCGCGCGGAAAATAAAAATCTGTTCCGCACATGTGTGGAAGGGAAATCGTTGACGGACTATTTTATAAAGAAGCAAAATTTCACTGCAATTTTATACAAATCGTGTACCGCAATTACAATTACAATCCCTAGCGATAGCTAAAAGTCGTCCCCTGAGTTCCAATGTGTTATATGTGCCAGTAGGCATATAGAACACATTGGAACTCAGAGGACGAAAGAGTAAGACAGGTTCCCCTCGCAAGTTTGGTTGGCGACAAAATGTGTTCTTTTTGGTGATAATTATCAAATGAATTGCTGAGTGTCCTTCTAATAATTGTTTTTATAGACGCGAAGGAGTGTAATATACACAGAACGACACGCGTGTGCGAATAGGTTAATCGATATGGCCTGTGGCCTCTCGTTCTATCCTTCCGCGCTGGCACTCGTGCCTTATCGATTAACCCATTTACACACGCGTGTCGTTCTGTGTATTTTCTTGGTGTATATATGGTAAGAAAGTCATTGGTGCAACGGTCACAGGCCTCTGGTTACAATCACGAAGAAGCCACTACACGTGGCTCCAGCTGGACTTCAAAAATGATTCTCAAATTACAAAAATACAACTTTGATATTCTTCATTAAAAAGAAAAAAAAGTGTTTATCTCCGCTATCCTATCCAGAGTTCATCTTGAACAAAATAAAGATGAACAACTCAATTTTGAGTCATGTCCGTGTTTCCTATATTAGGAAGACGCATCTCTGAACTCATTAATGCCAAGAAGGTAGATGGCTCTATCAAAGAACGTGAGATTGTAAATCGAGGTTGGTCAAACATCATCAATATGACCTTAATTCGTTCCATACATTTCGCAACAGAATCACGGTTCAAGGGGATGACATTTTTTTGAAAGGTCACACATTTATAGTTCCCAAGATCTTACGTAAGGAATATATATCCTTGATCATTGTGGGCATCCATGTTTTGTTGCAACAACAAGATATTCCTATGAGACTGTCTATTGACCTTCTTTAAGTATTTTCATATCGCCACCTGAAGCCGCGAATGCGCCAACGTCAACACCACAGGTGACACCAGAAGTAACCCCCCTCCAGTCATCATCACTACACTGCAAAAATATTGGTTCTCTTTTGAACCAAAACTGGTTCTAATCTTGTCCCTGAGATGGAACCAGTTCTGTTTAAACAGTATTTATTTCAAATCAAATAAATTTACCAAGGTTAGCATTCAATTTTAACAGAATATTACATGAACTGAAGTAGATTCAACAGTAAACTTATTCAACGCAGTCGCCAAATATTTTGAAACAAAGGAGATATGAACAGTTGGCATTTCGAACCAGTTTTGGTTCTGTATAGAACCAAAACTGGTTCGATATGCCAACTGTTCATATCTCCTCGCTTAATAATGATTTGAGACAACCTCAGTAGGTATAAAAGGCCGATTCACGACCACATGTACAAGATTTCGCACATGTACACGTACATCGATGTACACCTCCATAGGATTTAGTGTTAAAATCGTGTACAGGTACACGATTTGTCGTTTTTTATGGTGGTACAGAATCGGCTTTGCCGATTCTACATCACTGGATTCTATATACACATCGCTCAAGAGTGAAAAAATGTATGAAATTTTAAGGAAAAAGAGGTGTATCGTCTAGTACAGAATCGGCAAATGGGTTTCCCCCATAGGATTCAGTGTTAAAAATCGCGAGCAAAAACGTGTTGCCGTTTCTGCACCAGCGTCGAAAAGTGGTTTGCCGATTCTGGCCCATCCGTGTCTGTACACGATTTTAACACTGAATCCCTATGGAGGCGTACACGGAAATCCATTTGTGAATTCTACATCAGAAATCGACTTATGTACGGTACATGGAAAAGAGGTGGTACTGAACCGGCAAACCCACTGCCACGATGAGAGTAAAAACTGACACTCATGTTTTTGATCTGGCGTGAATGAAGGTTTTCGTTCAAAAGAGTCGACTATAAATATGAGTGTCAGTTTTTTGTTTCTGGCGTGAATGAAAGGTTTTCGTTCAAAAGAGTCGACTATAAACATGAGTGTCAGTTTTTGTTTCTGGTGTAAATGAAAGGTTTTCGTTCAAAAGAGTCGACTATAAATATGAGTGTCAGTTTTTTGTTTCTGGTGTGAATGAAGGTTTTCGTTCAAAAGAGTCGACTATAAATATGAGTGTCAGTTTTTTGTTTCTGGCGTGAATGAAGGTTTTCGTTCAAAAGAGTCGACTATAAACATGAGTGTCAGTTTTTGTTTCTAGCGTGAATGAAAGGTTGTCGTTCAAAAGAGTCGACTATAAAATAGGATCTGTAAAAATAGACATTCATGTTTTGTTTCAATGTAACGAAAAAAAAAAATTGAGTTTAGAAAAATTAGAAAAAATCAGAGGTAAAAAATCGTTTGTTCACGTTTTGTCACTGTTAATTTTGTAAAGTAAATTTTAATAAAACACTTTATGGAATGTTTCATCAAATTGACACTCATGTTTTTGTTGTGGTGTGAATGAAGGTTTTCGTTCAAAAGAGTCGACTATAAATATGAGTGTCAGTTTTTTTGTTTCTGGCGTGAATGAAGGTTTTCGTTCAAAAGAGTCGACTATAAACATGAGTGTCAGTTTTTGTTTCTGGCGTGAATGAAAGGTTTTCGTTCAAAAGAGTCGACTATAAAATAGGATCTGTAAAAATAGACATTCATGTTTTGTTTCAATGTAACGAAAAAAAAAAATTGAGTTTAGAAAAATTAGAAAAAATCAGAGGTAAAAAATCGTTTGTTCACGTTTTGTCACTGTTAATTTTGTAAAGTAAATTTTAATAAAACACTTTATGGAATGTTTCATCAAATTGACACTCATGTTTTTGTTGTGGTGTGAATGAAGGTTTTCGTTCAAAAGAGTCGACTATAAATATGAGTGTCAGTTTTTTTGTTTCTGGCGTGAATGAAGGTTTTCGTTCAAAAGAGTCGACTATAAACATGAGTGTCAGTTTTTGTTTCTGGCGTGAATGAAAGGTTTTCGTTCAAAAGAGTCGACTATAAAATATGATCTGTAAAAATAGACATTCATGTTTTGTTTCAATGTAACGAAAAAAAAAATTGAGTTTAGAAAAATTAGAAAAAATCAGAGGTAAAAAATCGTTTGTTCACGTTTTGTCACTGTTAATTTTGTAAAGTAAATTTTAATAAAACACTTTATGGAATGTTTCATCAAATTGACACTCATGTTTTTGTTGTGGTGTGAATGAAGGTTTTCGTTCAAAAGAGTCGACTATAAATATGAGTGTCAGTTTTTTGTTTCTGATGTGAATGAAGGTTTTCGTTCAAAAGAGTCGACTATAAACATGAGTGTCAGTTTTTGTTTCTGGCGTGAATGAAAGGTTTTCGTCCAAAAGAGTCGACTATAAAATATGATCTGTAAAAATAGACATTCATGTTTTGTTTCAATGTAGCGAAAAAAAAATTGAGTTTAGAAAAATTAGAAAAAATCAGAGGTAAAAAATCGTTTGTTTACGTTTTGTCACTGTTAATTTTGTGAAGTAAATTTTAATAAAACACTTTATGGAATGTTTCATCAAATTGACACTCATGTTTTTGTTGTGGTGTGAATGAAGGTTTTCGTTCAAAAGAGTCGACTATAAATATGAGTGTCAGTTTTTTGTTTCTGGCGTGAATGAAGGTTTTCGTTCAAAAGAGTCGACTATAAACATGAGTGTCAGTTTTTGTTTCTGGCGTGAATGAAAGGTTTTCGTTCAAAAGAGTCGACTATAAAATATGATCTGTAAAAATAGACATTCATGTTTTGTTTCAATGTAACGAAAAAAAAATTGAGTTTAGAAAAATTAGAAAAAATCAGAGGTAAAAAATCGTTTGTTCACGTTTTGTCACTGTTAATTTTGTGAAGTAAATTTTAATAAAATACTTTATGGAATGTTTCATCAAATTGACACTCATGTTTTTGTTGTGGTGTGAATGAAGGTTTTCGTTTTTAATGGATCGTTTTATTATCTATTATTAAAACGCATTTTTCCACTCAATTAGGTTTGAGTGGTAAAGTTTTAATATATTCATGATAATGTTCGGAGATGTGAATGAAATCCTTTTAACATTAAATTAGAAACTGGTTTCTTTATGTGCTAAAATTTTAAAACTTTTTTCAAAGTTCTCTCTCAATTTGACATTGAGTGAAATGATTTTGAGATATTAATGAAAATCCTTTTAACAAACGTAATTATTCTCAAATGCGTTAAATCAGAAACCGGTTTGTCATGTGCTTAAACTCTTCAAACTTTTTCAAGTTTTCCCAGTTCAACACTGAGTTGAGATACAAATTTTTTTAGTTATTATATTAAAGACAGAAGATTTTTATTTACTTAAAAAACATAAAAAAATAGTTATACATTTAATTTTGAAAATAATAAATAACTCACATTAGCATACTCAAACGAACATTAACAATTAAAAACGAAAAATGTTTTTACAGATGGATCTAAACGTCGAGATCAAATTTTAGGTGAATATGAACATGCCAAGAAGAGCATTCAATCGGCTGACAGAAGCAGACGTCTCGGAGAGATGGAACTCAGACTCGAGACCACAAAAATATTTAAACCTGTGACGGATGTTCAAGAGCGAAGCAAGAAGGAGATAGTCGAAGAATTGAGACCTATAAAAGAGAGTTCTTTGAGAATGGGTTCGTTGCCCGGTAGTTTTGGAAATCGGTATTCCTTTCAATCTACACCGGATTACGTTCCCACAGGGATTCAAACCGACGTGAGCGACGATACAGCTTCGACTATCACCACTGATAGCGTCGTGTCGTCCGAGAATGGCGGTAAGAAAGATCTGTTGTATGGAATTTATAAGGATTCTGAGGGTAGAACTTTTGTAGGCGACACAGAAGTGGACATGGATGATGAAGATTTAATTGTCGGTTCGAATAAGTATAAAATAACTGATGGACTGCGCAAATTGCTCCTTTTCGACAAGCCTGTAGATTACACGGAACAGGATTTCAACAATTACGGAGTCATTCTGATTCAGACCCACGCCATGCTGAGAAATAATGATGCCAGAGAGACAAGACCCAAAGCCAACAGAGGTTACAAGTGGACGAAAATAGTGAAACCCATATGGGATATGAATAAGAAGTTCATCGAATCGGTGACTGGCAAAGGGGTGAAAACCACTTTTCTTCCGAGCGATTCTGACGCTCTGTCTCAGAGATTGAGATTGTTGATGGTGAGTAGACGTGCTGGTAACACAGGGTTAGATAATGAAATAGTTAATATATCTGACGAATTGTTAAGACAGAAGGTTTTGAATAAAAACTATTATAAAAGGCTAATGAACGAATTGAAGGATTGATGTATATAATAAGTAGAGAAAAACAAACAAACAAACAAAAATATATAAAATAAAAACAGTAAATTTTTTACACTAGAATAATAAAAGTATTTAAACAACAAACGATTTACCAGTGAAAAAAACAAAATATATTATAAAATAAAAATATGTTGGTGATAAAGAACAGGGGATACGGCAGAACTTACGTTCAAGGCGGTTCTGACATCATTGATTCTATAATGCGAGCGTTCACGAGCGATGCGGGTAGAAAACTCACATCGACCGCGTTTGAGGTCGGTAAGAAGACGGCTTTGGATGCTGGTAAGAAAGCCACTTCCGAAGCCAGTGGTAGGATAGCTTCTGTGGCTGGCAAGAGGGCAGCCGACGCATTGATCGACAAGTTGATCAGTCCGCCGGCGAAGCGAGCTGCGTTAGAGCGAACGCCGAAAAGTTGGAAAGATTTTAAGGATGCTGTGGTACCCATACAAGATTTAGACAAAATGACGAGTGGATCTGGATTGAAGAGAACTCGCGACGGTGTAATATAAATAAATAATAATATTAAAAACTGAGTTTGAAAAAAAACATAAAAATTGTGTTTGAAAGAATCTAAAATAACAAACAAAAAATAAACAAAGATGAACATTAAAGATATGTCTTGGAACGACGCCGCGACCAAGAGGTCGAATAACGAGTTCTTTCCCAAAAGCATAAGAGGCTTGATAGTGGGAAAATCGAATTGTGGAAAGACCAATCTGTTGATGAATCTGTTGTGCCGACCCGACTGGTTGGATTACGACAGATTGTTTGTGTTTGGCAAGAGCTTGTTTCAACCCGAATACAGATTACTTCGAGAGTGCATGGATCGTAGATTGCCCAAGGACGTCATAGCCAGAATCTTTGACAGTAGGGAGGAATTCGACAAAAGTGAAGCTCCTCTTTCGACCATTTTGGACGGTGCAGCAATGGAATTGATGAAGAGAAATGCATCTTCGAATGTCGAGTGTCGATTTTATGAGAATGCTAGCGACGTTCCGGATCCTAGAGAATTGAAATCGGAAGATAAGAATCTCATGATTTTCGACGATCTGCTTTTGGAGAGATAGAACCGATGTGAATCGTATTATGTTAGGGGTCGACACAGCAACATGGACTGTTTCTACCTGTCGCAGAATTATTTTTGATTGCCCAGACAGACGATAATGGAGAACGCTAATTTTCTATGTCTCTTTCGCCAAGATCTCAAGAATCTCAATCACATCTACGGCGATCACGTCGCAAACGACATGAGCGTGGCGGAATTCAGGAGATTCTGCAAGAGGGTTTGGGATGGAGGACTTTACAATTTCGTCATGATCGATTTGACTAGCGAATTTAATCGCGGAAAATATCGGTGCGGATTCGACAAGTTTTATGTTTCTGATGATAATAAGATAGAGCGTGAAAATAAAAAAAAATTTGAAAATAATAAATCTTCAAATAATTAGTTTTGAAAACATAAAAATAAAATTAAAATATAATGTTCGAACAAGGAGAATTGTTAGAACGGATAGCCGAGAATACGGCTGCAAAACAATCTATTCAAATCGTGGTGAGTGCCGATTCGACTTGACTCGTGACGAAATTCGAACCTTCCATCGAATTGAATAGAGAGAAAAGATACGAGATGGCGTTGGTGAATCTGGAGACTTATTATTCCTTTCCCAACGTCACCGAAAAGAATAACTCGTTCAAGTATTCTGACAGAGTGGATTGGCTGGAGATTCGAATTCCCAAAGGAAGTTACGGCATAGACGATTTGAACAATTACATTCAAACACAAATGAAGACGGATGGAAAGGGAAGCAACAAGATCAGACTCGCTCCCAATCCTAATACCTTACAGATGATGTTGGATTTGGAAGATAATTTTCGAGTGGATTTCAACACGGATGATTCTATAGGCAAGATGTTGGGATTCGATCGAAAGATGTATCGAGACCACACGGCATCTAAAAATACGGTCGACATTCTCGCAGTCAATAGCATTCTGGTAAACGTGGATGTGATTGCTGGAAGCTACATGAATGGTAGCGCTCAACCGAAGATCTATTCCTTCTTTCCAAATGTGTCACCGGGTTATAAGATTGTAGAGCGACCTCGAAATTTAGTTTATCTACCAGTGATTTTAGACACGTTGTATAGTCTCAAAACCACGTTGACGGATCAAAATGGTGAACTGTTAGATCTTCGCGGAGAGAGGGTGATGATACGATTTCACATAAGAGAAATATAAAAGCAAAAAAAAAAAATATTGTGTATATATATAAATAACAAAAATAAAATAAACGCAATATTAATTTTACAAAAATTATTTAATATATATAATTATCATTAAAACAAGAAAACAATTGAAGAAAATATATTTTAAAAAAGAATTATGACAGAATACGTGATTAAAAACGTGAACATATTCGCAGGACAGAGGAAGAAACTTAAGAGAGCGTTAACAACTCGAGGCGAGGCGGTGAGATTCAAATTCACTCACGAAGATCTGATGAGAGGCAGTCAGGTTTCGATCGCCTGGACCAGAAGTCAAATCAAAAAGATGGAGAAAGCGATTCATGATGGAAGAGGGTTGACGGTGAGATTGAGTCCCGCTCAATTGAGATACAATTTGAGAATGAAAGGTGGTTTCCTATCGCTATTGGCAGGAATCGCTGCAAAAGCATTACCCTTCACCGCAAAGGCACTACCCTTTCTCGGAAAGACTCTCGGCGTGGGAGCTCTCACGGGACTCGCGAGTTTGGCAGTTGAGAAATTAATGGGTGGCAGCAGACTGTTTTTGAAGAAGGGAGGAGCCGTGTGTCGCGTCCACGTAGACGACAGCGGTAAAGGATTGTATCTAGAACCTGTTAGAGGTGACAACTCTTTGAGTGGAAACGGTCTCTATCTGAAGAGTGGACGGAACATTGAGCGACTCGGCAAGGGTTTGTTGTTTGGTGAGAATTCGCCGTTTAAGAATATACCGATTTTGAATATGTTATTATAATGTAAAAAAATTATATAAATATAAATCATAGAAAGTATAAAATAATATATAAAATGGATAAAAAGGTGGAGAAACAATTAGATGATAATGATGAATATCGTGAGATAGAGTGCGAAAAAGATGTGGAAAAACGATTAGACGCTAATGATGGATATCTTAGGAAAGGAATAATAAAAGAGTTAAATAAAGATCGGGATATGTGGTTGAAATTTAAAAGAATGAGACGTTTTCCACCGTCACTATCTTCTGAAGAGAATGGTAATGATGCGAGTGTTACCAAGAGATGCACAACAATCATTCATAATTATGATTCGGATAAACAAATGTGTTATTATAAAAACGTAGCATATTACAAAAAAAGAAAAGAAGAATCGATGCTGAAATTTAAGAAAAAAGGAAACGTTATTATAATATATGGGTAATAGTGAAGAAGGAAAACAAAAAAAAAGTAATGAGATCTAAAGATGATCTCATTTCTTTTTTTTCCTTCTTCTTCGCTAAAAAATCAATCTCTCTATTGTTTATATTTCCAAGTCCGTTATTAGCATGTTGACACTCGTGTATTCTTCTTTTTCGAAAATGTGTTGAATGTTTATCTTTACTTTTTTGAGTTTTTTTACATCAGTGAACGCGCTCTCA
This sequence comes from Pictodentalium vernedei, assembly GCA_031216915.1. Classification (NCBI taxonomy): domain Eukaryota; kingdom Metazoa; phylum Mollusca; class Scaphopoda; order Dentaliida; family Dentaliidae; genus Pictodentalium; species Pictodentalium vernedei. The sequence continues at coordinate 68,593,744 of CM062292.1, read as the reverse complement.
CCACCCGATTTGTCCATGAGTTCGAGTGAGATTTTTGGATATATGTAACTTCCATAGAACAACGACAAATCGTTCTTGTCGAATTCTCTATCTTTATCGATGATGATTTTCTGCAGATTGCTTTGATACTCGTAAAACAAATCAAGCATGGCTTCATCCAATTTCAAAGACATCTTATATTTGTCGTATTTATGCTCTAAGCCCTTCATCTCGACCTCGTTCAATTCGATGGGATCGTGTTGTTGTAATCTATAGATTTTAAAACCGAATTTCTTACATGTTTTGACTCGTTTCAATTTCAATTCGCATCTTTTAGGTGTTGTTGTCATGATCGATTATTTGGTTTTTTGTTTTATGAATTCTTGCAAATAATGTATATTTTAAATTTTGTATTTTAATAATTTGTTTAAAAGTTTTGTTTTTTTTTTTACTCTTTATAAATATATAAAAAATAGTTTTTAATTTTTAATTTTCTTTAATGTGAAAATTTTTTTTTGTAAAAGTTTTTTTCTCTTTATATATAAATAAAAAGTTGAATTTTAACATCCTTTTTTTCTCGTATTAATTCAATTTTTTCACGTTAAGGAACATAAAAAATTGATTAATTTCATCAAAAAAAAATATATTTTTCCCATTAAACAAAAAATTGAATTAAAAAAAAATCTTTTTTATATATATAAAGAGTAAAAAACAAAACTTTTTAACAAATTATTTTAATGCAAAATTCGAAAAAAAATTGAGCAAACAGATAAAAAAATGGAAAATTTAAATGAGAAAACCGTACCTCAGTTAAACGAGATTTGTAAACTATTAAAAATTCCACATTTCAGAAATCATAGAACTAAATAAAAAAAAATTGAAGTCATACAGAAATATTTGCAAAACGATGGAAAGGCAAATGAAATGTCAATAGCAACGACGTCAAAAAATGCGTCGGTTGTGAAAAATGAGAAGAAGAAAAAAGATAGTAAATGGAATCGAAATGCCAATGCCGAAAAAAACCAAAAACGTTTTGATTGTGAAAAATAAGAAGACGACTAAATGTAAAGCCGTTGAAGAACTTCAAGTTTCAAAAGAAAAGAAAAGAAAAACTAAAACGAAAACGAGTGATGCACTTCAGATTCTAGACAAATGAGATATATCGAGCAAAATTCGACAAGCAATGAATGAAGGGAAAGGAGAAGAATATATAGCACGACTCATCGCAGAACTATTCCAATCGAAGAACGGGAGAGTGCGATCAAAGGCATTTTGAAAACTTTCGACATGGTTCCCTTGTTCAAGAAAATCGATCCGAAATTGTTCATGGAATGGGTGAAGAAAAAAGTATTGGATTTGTTTCGCAAACACATGAACATGGGACTAAAAGTTAAGATGATACTCCATTGTGTGATGAATAAAATCGACGTGAAGTCCGGCGAGAGCATCGTGAAAAATGCATATTTCAGATCTAACATCGAAAAGATGAAAGACAAGATGTTGATGTCTCTCGCGAATTATCAACATGAAGGTAGTAATTGGACGTTCGATGAGGTGTTGAAACTCGAAATTCATATAAGTGAAAACGATTCATTGAAAGGGTCTTCCTACGTGAAATTACCGTATTTCTTAACTAAAAAAACACTCCGTGGTCAACGTGAGAAATAAAGATGATCAGTGTTTTAAATGGGCAGTCACCTCCGCTTTGTCAAAATGCACTCCGATAGAGTTTCTTGTTACGACGAGACTTCTAAAAATCTCGATTGGACCGGAGTGACTTTTCCAACAGAGTTAAAACACATCAAACGCTTCGAGACTCAAAATCCCATCGCAGCAGTTAACGTCTTGGGATACGACGATGAAAAAGGAATGATCTATCCTCTCAGACAGACTTTGTATCTCGAAAGAGAAAAGACAATTATTTTATTATTGATTTCGAATCGTGACAATCATCATTATTGTTGGGTTGAACATCCAAGCCGATTACTGTCGAGACAAAATAATAAACATGAACATAAGATATGTTTATGTTGCAACTGCATGAACGCGTTTCAGAGCGAAAAATCGTTAGCGAAACATCAGAAATATTGCAACGAAAATCAAGGTTTCGCCGTCGAAATGCCCAAACCCAACACCATCGTGAAGTTTGAAAATCACAATAGAAGGTTAAAAGTACCATTCATCGTGTACGCCGATTTCGAATGTTTCACTGCGAAAATGAGTTCCTGTCAACCCAACGCTCTTCAAAGTTACGTTGAAAGATATCAAAAACACACATACCTTCAGGCTATTGCATTTACGTGAAATGCGCTTTCGACTCGCAACACGACATGGGCCCCTTCACCTACACAAAAAGTGTGAAGACGACGACGTGGCCCAAAGGTTCGTGGAAGAATTAGAATCGAAAATTCAAATGTTATACGACAAATCCAAAACTCTGGCGAAAATGATCATCACTCGAGAGCAGCAGGACGAAAATAACAGAGCCACCGAATGTCACATACGCAGACAATCGTTCGATGAGAAATCGGAGGAAAATAAGAAGGTCAGAGACCATGATCATTACTCAGGTCTGTATCGCGGTCTGGCTCACAGCAAGTGTAATTTAAAATATCGAGACGCCGTTTTCTATCCGGTGATATTTCACAATCTCTTAGGTTATGACAGTCATCTGTTCGTGAAAAATCTCGGCACTTCCCACGAAGAATTAAATTGCATCGCGAACAGTGAAGAAAGATACATTTCCTTCATGAAATGGAAGCTCATGGAGAAAAAAAGAGTAATCGACGGAGAGACGTTGAAAGAAAAAACGAAATTCATTCGTAGAGCCATACATTTCATCGACAGTTTTAAATTCATGTCGACCACTCTGGAAAAATTAGTCGATAACATGAGCAAGGATAAATTTAAAATCACGAGCGAACATTTCGGAGAATGAGTAGACGTCATGTTGAGGAAAGGAGTCTATCCTTATGATTACATGAACGATCTAAAGAGATTCGAAGACACCGCACTACCTTTGAAAGAAGATTTTTATTCGAAATTATACGAATCCGATATTTCCGGTGAGAATTACGAACACGCCAAAAACGTGTGGAAATCATTCGATATGAAAACCATGAGAGATTATCACGATCTCTGTCTGAAGACCGACGTTCTGCTCTTGGCAGATGTGATCGAAAATTTTCGAGACGTCTGTCGTCGAAATTATGATCTGGATCCGGCTTGGTATTTCACTGCACCCAGTCTGGCGTGGGATGCTCTGCTGAAGACCACCAAAGTCCAATTGGAATTATTATCCGACGTGAACATGTTGCTCATGTTCGAAAGGGCTGCGAGAGGTGGCGTCTCGATGATCTCCCACATATTCTGAAGCTAACAATCCCTACATGAAAGAAGGTTTCGATTCGAAACGGTCAAATAAATACATACAGTATTGGGACGCTAATAATCTGTACGGTTGGGCTATGAGTCATCCTTTACCGATTGGAAATTTCGAATGGGTGACGGAACCGGAAGAGATGCAAAAATATATTGAGACTATCCTTGCATTTTAGAAGTCGATTTGAATTATCCGGAAGAATTACACGATCTACACAACGATTATCCGCTGGCTCCCGAACGAATGGAACCGAGCGAAGGAGACGAGGAAAAACTCATTCCCAATTTATTTAACAAATGTAACTACATCGTCTACAGTGAGAATTTGAAACAATACGTCGATTACGGGATGAAATTAGTAGACATACATCGCATCATTCGATTCGACGAAGAGCCTTGGATGAAAAAATACATTGATCTCAACACGAATCTCAGAATTCGAGCCGAGAACGATTTCGAAAAAGATTTCTTCAAACTCATGAACAACTGCGTGTACGGTAAATCGATGGAAAACATCAGGAAGAGAACCGACGTTCGACTTGTCACGTCTGAGAAAAGAGCTAAAAATTAGTGGCAAAACCCAATTACAAACACCGAACCATATTCGACAAAAATCTAGTGGCCGTTCACATGCAAAAGACGCACCTGAAGTTCGACAAACCGTATTATCTCGGACCGATCATCTTAGATATCAGCAAGCGATTGATGTACGAGTTTCACTACGATTATGTCAAATGAAAATTTGGTGATAAAGCCAAACTACTGTTCACCGACATGGACAGTTTAGTTTACGAGATTGAGACGAAAGACGTCTACCAAGATATATCTCCGGACGTGGCTGCATGGTTCGGCATGAGCAATTATCCCGTCAATCACCCGCCCAACATTCAATCAAATGACAACAAGAAGGTGTTGGGTAAATTTAAGGACGAGAGCGGTGGTAAACAAATCATCGAATTCGTGGGCTTGAGACCCAAACTGTATGCTTGTCATCTAGAAGATGAAGCGATCAAGAAGTGCAAAGGGGTTAAAGCGTGCGTGGTGAAGAAAAACATCTCTTTCCAAGAGTACAAAGATTGTCTGTTAGGAAGTGGTCCGGTGTATAAGACTATGAAATCGATTCGAAGCGAAAATCATGACTTGTATACCGAAATAGTCAACAAGATTTCGCTGACGGCCGACGATGATAAGAGATTCATGTTAGATGATAAAATAAGCACTTTGGCACGCGGACATTGGATTGTGGATCTAATTAGAGACAATATGAATGTGGATGATAGGATTCTAGATATGAGTAAGGATGATAGGATTCCGGATATGAGTAAGGAAGATAGGATTCCAGAAAATCAAGAGGAATTAGACGGATTCGAGATTATGGAAATCGATAGAGACATCGAGAGAGTTAGTTTAAAAAGAAAAAGAAAAAAAAAGAAAAATAAAAATAACGTCATTTTAGTGAATTATAATAAAATAAATAAATAAAAAAAAATATATACGCATTAATGAATAAGAAAATAGAGATATCCGTAGAAGGTGTCGTCTTACCTAACAAACCCCTATCCAACATTGATATGTCGAATGCGGTGAAGGATTTGAAAATCAAAGATTTTCTAGGCGTGTTTTCCAGAGATGCCTTGCCGAAGAGAAGACCTCGACAATCGGAATGCGGAATTTTAAATCTAGACAATTTATCGGGTGAAGGCACTCACTGGGTGGCGTGGTTCAAGAACGGGAAGAAGAATTATTATTTCGACAGCTACAGAATCTCGCCACCGAAAGAAATAAAGAACTATTTCAACAAATGGATGGTTCATTACAACACGGAATGAGTGCAATCGCCAGATCAAGTGTATTGCGGTCACCTGTGTCTCTACATTCTCAAGAGATGGTCTGAAGGAAATCGGTTTCAAGACATTCTCAATGATTTACATTAGAGAGAGATTTATTTTTTTATAGTATATATAAAGATAAAAAAATTATTTAAAAAATTTTAATCGAATAAAAACGAAAAATAAAAATAAAATAATTCATTTTTTAATAAACTGCATTTTGAAATATATTTTTTTAAAAAAACAAAAAATCTCAAAACAACATGCCAGTCGATTATTTTTGGTAGAAGTGATGACGAAAAAGTCAACCTAAGAAAGAAGAGGAAGACGTTCGAAGTCGACAATGGTTACGACATTGCCAACTTGGACGAACGTTATGTTCGGAGATACGAACCTCGAGAGGAACTTTGAACATGAACGATAAGAAGCTCTACAATCTTCCCGAGCCGATAGATCTCGCAGATGCTGCAACTAAAAAATACGTCGACAGGGGGAACGCCGATTTCGAATGAATCATGCTAGATAATTACGTGGATAAAACCATGACCGACGATCTCGATCTGAAATCTAAACGTTTGGTGAACGTCGCAAATCCCATAGATCCCACGGATGCCACGACCAAGAAATACGCAGACGACTCTCACGCGAGATTTAGCGAACACCTGAGAAATAGATACATTCAGAAATTGATGCACTCGGAATTGAATGCCAATTCTAACAAGATAACGAACGTGGCCACTCCCTCGAATCCCAAGGACGTGGCGACCAAACACTACGTAGATCTGGAACAGAGAAAGTCTGACAGATGAGAAATGAAATCGGATCTGAATGCGGGATTCAACAAGATATTGAATCTGTCGAAGGTCGATGACACAGATGCAGACTCAACCGCACTCAACAAGGGCTACGTAGATTCTGCGTTATACGATCACAAGAATACCTAGAATCGCAAGTGGACGATCTCTACCTGAACAAACAATCTGGCAGAACCATGGAGGGTGGTATCGACATGAATGGTAAGAATTTATTCAGACTCAGTCACGATCCCGAATTCGATTCCAGCGCAGTCAGCAGGAAGTACGTGGATGACAACTCGGTCTGGAGAAAGAGTGACATCATGGAAGGTAAACTAGACATGGGTGGACACGCGCTCACGAATCTACCAGATCCTGTAAACATGACGGATGCCTGCACCCTGATTTCAGTGGTGGAGAAAGTCAAATATGCTAGACAATTGATCACCGTGTGGGCCGAGGAGGCCGGCACCTTAGATGAGGGAAAAGCTGAGTGGTCTTTCGAAAATGGAGGTAGTGGATCGAAACATGGTCAGGTGGGATATCCCATGCCGCTGGGAGGTGAAATCCTTCGAATGAGTCTGGCTTCCTCAGATTTGAATAACAAAGCGGTCGTCAATCTCATGGTGAATGGAGTAGAGAGCGATAAGAGATACAGCATCGAAAAGACTGAGAATCAACACGCAAATGTTAGCACGTTCGGCACGCCTCTCAAAGTGAACGCCGGAGACAGGATTCATTTCGTTACGAAAACCAATAATCCCGAAGCCGACACTTCCGTGGTGAGTCTACTGATCGAACTAGTTCCTTTGAACAAACAGTGAACGCGTGGAAAATAATTAATTAAAAAAATAATGTGTGATTATTAAAAACAAAAAAAAAAGTAATGAGATTTAGAAAGATGTTCAGTCTCTCTAGATCACATTACTTTATTTATCTTTTTTGTTTTTTTGGTTTTTTTAATAATTACTCATTACTTTTTTTTTATTTTTGTTTTTATTTTTTTCACACTCGTCTCTCATCGAATGATCGACATCTTATTTCCATCCGATTCGAATTGTAATTCTCTGTCCGACAGGACCAGGGCAAAGGCTTCGGTTTTTCTCGGCACGTTCCTATCGAATTGCATCTTGATCTGAATATCTAAGACGCTACTCTTGAGTCATTCACTCTGTTTACTGACATCGAATACGAACATGGGATACATCGACTTGTATTCGCCGGGAGATATGTTAGGGTTGCTCATCAATTCGTCTAGACCGTGATACTTCTTTCTAAAATCATCGCCGTACAGTCTGCAGAAATGGTTCTTGTCGAATGATGCGTTGTAATCGATTGCTGGATATCTCGTGGCGTTCAGAAACACTTGCATGTTTCTCAAATGGCAGTGATCGAACAGCGACGCATTCTTTTCCTGAGACCCGTCCCTATCGGTCTGAAACGCAACCATGATGAAACGCGGTCTCTCGGAAGCAGATTTCACCATCAATCTCCAATCGAAGTGATTCGTGGAGAGAGGAATGCTAGCCATGTTGCACTGTCTCATTCTAAATCCCACAGGTAATTTACTCTTGGATTCTATGATCTTGTAGAGACGCGCTTTTTCCACGATTGAAGGCTCCACGTGCGGAACGAACCACGATATCTTGTGTAGAGTTATCTTACCCGCATCAGTCGCAGTGAGTCTCACTATTGCGTCATCATTTCCTTTTCGAATCAACGTCAGATTGTGTTTGAATCCATGCATGATCTTGTTGTAATCGTCCACAAATCCGAAGATGTGTTTCAAAGGTATCCTGAACGAAAACGTTCCTTTAGGTCTGGATGTTTTGACGACGTAGTCGAATATCGCGGCGGCTCCAGCACTAGCAGGGCTGACGGTGTCTTTAACCCACAACTGATTAAGTCCTCTGGATTTCGAAAAATCATCAGGATACGTCAAGAGTCCGAACATCATGGTGGCCTGACCGGGATGAAACACAAATTCTATCTCTTGTCTGGATAGCATGTATTTTATATTACTGAATAGATGCATGATGCCATTATTGGCTAGAGTAACCGTGTCGTCGTCGGCATAGTCGCTCCCATCTTCCTTGGTGAGACGTCCCTGCACCACTATGTAACTCTCGCTAGGATGTATGAATAGATCTTGAGTTTCGACGTTGATTCTTATCTCTCCCGCATTGTTCAAACTCGTTCCAGTTACCGGTTCGTATTTGTGAACCTCATATTCTTGAATACTTTCATCTTTCACTATGCTTTGTGCTATATCTAGTATATTTGTCATTTTTAAAGGATTTTTTTTTTTTTTGGTTTCTTAATTAGCTTGCTTTTTTTTTTATCTAAAAAATAGTTTTAATTATTTTTATTATTATTTTTCTCTCCTATATATATGTGTGTAAACAAGAAAATGTTAAAGAGAGTAAATAAAAGAAATTTGTTTTCTTTATCAAAACTTTGTCTTCTGTAATTGTTGTTCGTAAAACTTTCCGATGATCTCTTCTCCATCCAAAGCTTCGATTTCGTAAGTCACCGGATCGGTGTGAAATATTTTGATTATCACAAAGATTTCCGAGGTCCATTGAGGAGTATAACCCTTTTTGAAGTGCTTCTTATAAGCGTAGATTCTCACTCGATCACCGACCGCAAATTTCTCGGCGTTCTAGACTTCTTCCTAATCTTAGATCTTTCAGGATATAGATTCGCGTAGACCCGTTTTTCATTTCGAGGATCGCTAGCTTCCACGGGAGTCATCTTGATCGATCTGTGTCGCGTGTTGTTGTAATCTTTGACCAGACCGTTCAGAGCGTATATGTATTTCTTGGTCGAATTCGCCGTGAAGTATCTGTGCATCTTTTCCTTCATCGTTCGATTCCAACGTTCCACCACGCTGGCTTTCTCTTCGTTTTCGATCGAGTAGAGGTCTACCAATCGATGAACGTGCTTGTTGTAGAATTCCTTTCCCTTATCCACCCACAATTTACTCGGTTTTCGGGAAGACGAGTCGAACACGCTCTTCAGAGCCTCGGCGACGCAAGGTCCCGATTTATTCTTCAAAGCTCTGATCCAACCATATTTGGAAAACACGTCGATGACCGTCAATAGATATTTGACACCCTCGTTCCACCTCGAAAACGATCTCATGTCGACCAAGTCGGCAGACCAAATATCATCCAAACCCTTCGCGAACACCCTTCTCTTTCGAAATTTACGCATGATGGGTTTCTGTAACTCCTCGGCCAATTCGCTCGTCAATAATTGTTTCTTCTTCTTTTCAGATGCGCTTTTTTTTTTGAACGCCCCATCCGAATCGACGTTTCGCACCGATCAGATTGCCGACCAGCGAACGTTCTATCTTCTCTCTCCTGGTCGGATTCGATATGCCTCTCAATTTCCCCAACATGTTTTTATCGCAGACGTCATTGCGAGTCTTGGTGTCGGGATGTCCGGCGTAGCACAGATCGTGATCATACGTGGCCGTGTCCACCCTATTCACAGGTTTGCTCCAAGATTTAGGAGTCAGATCGGCGTTGAGTCTCTTGTTCAATTTCGTTCCGGGTCCCGTGAAACTGTGACCAGGCAGATGCATTTCGAAAGGTAGATTATTGATCATTTTATTCACGATGCCTTTACCTTTGCTCGCGTTCTTTTTTTTTGACGAATCGAGTCTTGATAGAACCACACACGTCGCAAATTCCGCGAAGCATCTGTCTGTCATTTTTAGTTGGTACATTTCGAGAATTACTCATCTCGGTAACTCTCTTACACTTTACGCAATACATTTTTAAGAGTTATTTAAATTAATTTCGTTTTTATTTTATATATAAATTTAATATTTTTTTTAAAAATTCTGTTCTTATTATATATATATTTTTTTTCAGTCGCTTCTCTTGAGTTATATCATCTTACTGAATTCCTCCCTAGCCTCTTTCCTCCCCTTTTCCACGAGAGAATCCTTCATCTCTTCTTTGATGATCTGACGAGTCTTGATTCTCACGGCTTCTTTCCTGGCTTCGTATTTCGTTTTGTCGCCCAATATCGCGAAGTATTCTCCGTCCGATATCCTACCGTATTTCAACGCCATCGAGATCATTTCGGATATCGTATCGATCTTGGAGTCGGCCAAGACGCGAATCTTGTCGTGTTTCCTCGCCTTCAGATATAATTTCCTACTCAAAAAGTTTCCGAGCGTGCTAAACAATCCGGTGGCGAGAGCCACTCCTTCTACGGTCAACACGATCGGAATGCCGACCGCGGTCGACAACAATCCGATGCCAGCCGCGTGTGTGAACCCATGGAAATCGTGATGAGTGTCGTGTCGATCGCGTTGACGAATTTCAGGAAACGCGAATACTTCTTCTTGAGAGAACGGCGAGAATCTCTCTCTTGAGTCAGATACAATTGGATTCTACTGATTTGGTCGATGCGATACCTCTCTCCTCTTTCTTTTTCTTCTAGCGACGGTGCCGTCGGCAAAACGCCGTTCGGCTTTCATCCTCGTCGTCATCTAACGTCGGATACAATTTATTTCTGGTTCTCATTTTTGTGTTTTTTCTTTCTTTCTAATATTAGATAAAAAATTTATGTGTGTATTTATTTTTATTTTCTATTCTCCCTTCTTTTATATCAACGAGAAAACTTAGACGTATGCTTCATTGAACAATAATTTCATGATGCATCCCTTGTCTTCTAAAGTCAGACTTCTAAGCGCCAATTTCAGTTCTTCCGAAACTGTGGGCTTGCTTTGATCCTTACAGAAGAGTAATCTCTTCCAAAACGCGATCACTTCGTCGATTTGAACGCGTTCGAACGCCGGTTCGAAATACTTGACGACCATATCTTCCCTTTCCATCGTCAGACACGAATGATTCTCGTGATCGAAGTCTAGGTGATCCCGACATCCGACGCATCGTTCTAACAAGAGGCGACCTAGTTGTTCCTTCACGCATAATGCGTAGGCTCTCATCAGCATTTTTAAAAGAAACCTTGCTCTAATAGTCTGGGAAGCGCTCATGATTTACGTATTTTTTTTTATTATCTATTCGATTTGATATATTTATTTTTAAATAACTATTTATTTTTATTTTTTTCTCTCCTGTATATCAATCACTTTTTTTATTTCCTCGGGAAACGTGGCAGTGGGTTTGCCGGTTCAGTACCACCTCTTTTCCATGTACCGTACATAAGTCGATTTCTGATGTAGAATCCACAAATGGATTTCCGTGTACGCCTCCATAGGGATTCAGTGTTAAAATCCTGTACAGACATGGATGGTCCAGAATCGGCAAACCACTTTTCGACGCTGGTGCAGAAACGGCAACACGTTTTTGCTCGCGATTTTTAACACTGAATCCTATGGGGGAAACCCATTTGCCGATTCTGTACCAGACGATACACCTCTTTTTCCTTAAAATTTCATACATTTTTTCACTCTTGAGCGATGTGTATATAGAATCCAGTGATGTAGAATCGGCAAAACCGATTCTGTACCACCATAAAAAACGACAAATCGTGTACCTGTACACGATTTTAACACTGAATCCTATGGAGGTGTACATCGATGTACGTGTACATGTACGAAATCTTGTACATGTGAGTTAGAATCCGCCTTTTATACCTACTAACCTCGTATGAGCTCTAAACTTACGGCTCAAACCCCCTCAATTTATGTTTAATTCTGTTAATATTTAATGTTAATCTTTATAAATTTATTTGATTTGAAATAAATACTGTTTAAACAGAACTGGTTCCATCTCAGGGACAAGATTAGAACCAGTTTTGGTTCTAAAGAGAACTTAAATTTTTTTGCAGTGTGGAAGTGGCAAAGTTTCAAAGATCCGAAAGACAATAACTTTCACAAATAAGGAGAGAAGAGATAAAGATTAGCCAGCCAGGTTCTGAACAAACATTCATTTCCAATTCAATATTTTTGTATCAGTATTATGTAGATTATAACAATACTATAAAACTTTTTTCAGTTGTATTTTCCCTAATTGTATTTTCTACCTTTTAATATAACTGATTAAAATGAATCATTAGCATTTTAAAAGAAATGGAATTTGCTAAATCTTTGAAAATACTGATGATTCATTTTAACCCATTCAAAGTTATAACTAGAAAATACAGTTCTAGAAAATACACAAATGTTTAAACAGTATTTATTTCAAATCAATTAAATTTACCAAGATTAGCATTCAATTTTAACAGAATATTACATGAACTGAAGTAGATTCAGCACTAAACTTGGAGCTTAATCAACGCAATCGCCAAAAATTTTGAAACAAAGGAGATATGAACAGTTGGCATATCGAACCAGTTTTGGTTCGATATGCCAACTGTTCATATCTCCTTTGCTCAATAATGATTTGAGACAACCTCGTATAAGCTCTAAACTTACGAGTGAAACCCCCTATTACAACCAGTAGTGTATACATTTACCAGTAATGTCGAAATCGACCAGTAATGTCGAAAAAATTAACCAGTAATGTCGAAATCAACAAGTAATGTCGAAAAAATCGACCAGTAATGTAAAAATCCGAAATGTCGAAAAATTAACCAGTAGTGTCAAAAAGTGACGACCAAAATGAGGAGCACTAACACTTGCCGACGGGGGAGGGGGTATAGCCCCCCCCCCCCCCCCCCACCCGATGACACTCCTGGTCGTGTGCTTTAATGACTGACTATTATAATGTCAGTCACTACACTATATTTGCTACATGTCTATCATCTAGTTCTACCAGTTTGCTACCTGTCATTTTACCTACATCCATCAATCAGTCAGTCTGCGTCACCCGCATGTACGTGGGGAGCACTATTAACTCAATCGAGAAATTGCCTCGCAATTCAATTTGATGAATATCCGGGTTCTATACCTGACGAGGTCAGTTAAGTTGTGTCCTTGGGAATGATACTTTATCCCAGGTGCACGTTGACTTCGTGAGCCAAGCCACATGCCGAAATGACACGTGTATGGTGCGCGAGCTTTAAACTAAGTGTCGTAAACGAAATCAATCAATCAATCAATCAACCAACCAATCAATCTTTGTATGTAGGTCTGCCTGTCTTTCCGTCATTCAGTTGTCTATCCACGTCTAGGGGTTATTTTTCACACGCCACATTGCTATATGTCTGTCTGGATTTCTGTCCGTCTGCCTGGATGCTGCTAACCTGCCTGCCTACACACTTGCCAGCCCACATGTGTGGCTGTATGTCTGTCTGTGCGAGCGCTAAATACTAGACTAAATATTTCAGCGTCGTATCAATTCATTATCTATCCAGAGAGAGAGAGGGGGAGAGAGGGAGAGAGAGAGAGAGAGGGAAGAGACAGAGAGAGAGTTGGACAAAGACAGAGGGAAAAGGGGATAGGGAGAGGGCGATAGAGAGAGAAAGAAGGGGAGAGAGAGAAGGAGAGATAGAGGTAGGGGCAAAGACAGAGGGACAGGGGATGGATGGATGGATGGATGGATGGATGGATGGATGGATGGATGGATGGATGGATGGATGGATGGATGGATGGATGGATGGATGGATGGAATGATGGATGGATGGAGGGAGGGAGGGAGAGAGGGAGAAAGAGAGAGAGAGAGGAGAGAGAGAGAGGAGAGAGAGAGGAGAGGGATGGGGAAAGAGAGCTGGGCAAAGACAGAGGGATAGGGGATAGAGAGAGAATGATGGAGAGAGAGAGGGGGCAGAGGCAGAGGGACATGGGATAGAAAGAGAGGGGAGATAGATAGAGAGAAAGAGGAGAGAGAGAGAGGGAGAGAGAGAGAGAGCAAATAGGATGGGATATGTTGTGCATATGAAAGAGGGAAATAATTGTTAAACATAAAATTCCATATTTACTGGGAAAAATGTGTTTAAACTTGCGCGAAAATGGTTAAAAGTCGATAAATATAGGCAAAAGTACAATTTGAGCAACCCGAAAAAATATTGAAATTTTTGCGAAAAATCGTCATTTTGGTCGTCACTTTTTGACACAACTGGTTAATTTTTCGACATTACGGATTTTTACATTACTGGTCGATTTTTTCGACATTACTGGTTGATTTCGACATTACTGGTTAATTTTTTCGACATTACTGGTCGATTTCGACATTACTGGTAAATTTATACACTACTGGTTGTAACACCCCCTCAATTTATGTTTAATTCAGTTAATATTTAATGTTAATCTTTATAAATTTATTTGATTGGAAATAAATACTGTTTAAACAGAACTGGTTCCATCTCAGGGACAAGATTAGAACCAGTTTGGGTTCTAAAGAGAACCTATATTTTTTGCAGTGCAGGGTTGTAAAAGAATATTAACAAGCACGAAATAAAGTAAACAAGTTTAACCCATTACCCAACGTAATGGCCAGAAGGGGCCAGCGCTATTCTCAAAAATCGCCAATTAATGTATTTATTTTTTTTATTTTTTGTTTCAAAAACATAGGTTATGACCTCTCGTCAAGTTCGTTCCAATGAGAGGTCATAACCTATGTTTGTGAGACAAAAAATGAAAAAAATAAATTTTTGCAAGTATCGTTCTTTTTCGTGGTAGGTAAAGGGTTAAAGATGATAATCGGAGAGTGCGAAACTGCAATCTTATAAGGACGATAAGAGTGACAGGGGGATCGAGTTCGAACGAACTTTGGAAATGGGTGAATAAAAGAAACAAAGGAAGTAATTCACAGAATATTAAAGTAGAGGACAGAAATACAGATGAGACCAAGACCACATCGCATCAGAACAAGTCAAGCACTGGGAAAAGGTAAACGACAAACGATGGGGCATGGGGAACCTACCGGAGTGCCGATTGAGGTCGAGAAAAATTTATCGAAAAAGTGGTCTCAAAATTAAGGATCGGAAAAGCCGGAGAGCTGGACGAAATTCCTAACGAGTTCCTAAAAAATAGGGGAGAGTAACTGTGTAAAAGCTTAACGGTCCTATTCAATTTAGACATAGAAAAATAACAGGTTCCAAACGAATGGAGAGAAAACAAGGTTACTTTTATACACAAAAAGGGGGAAAAGGATGTACTGGAAATTATCGGGAATTTCTATCAGTAGCAACATTGGAATGGTTTCTGCAAAGTCCTGTATGTGAGATTAGAGGATGTGATCGAAGAGAAAAAGTTTTGGGGAGAGCCCCAGAATGGCTCCAGGAAGGGAAGGAGTGTCACTGACCATCGTTTTCACACTGACCCAAAATGATAGAATCTGCGAAAGCCAAAAAGAAGATGTTTATGACCTCTCTGGATGTGAAAAAGGCATATGATGGGGTATTGAGAGAGGGCATGTGGCGAAAGCTTTAGGCCTTAGGCCTGGGAGGTGAGTTTGTTGAAATTCTGAAAGCATTATATAAAGATGTACAATGTGAACGTAGCCTGGGTAACATAACAACAAAACGTGTGCCAATGGAGATAGGCTTGATATAAAGCAGGGATATATCCTTTCGCCAATTCATTTTGTATTGTACATCAGAGATTTGGGAGATGAATTTCTGCACACCGAGGAGGGGGTAGTAGTTGGGGGCCAGGAGATCCTAGGGCTATTTTTCGCGGATGATATAGTACTAGTGTCAGAAAGCGAAAGGAGGAGGGGGTAAAGAAAATGCTGGCAATTGTTGGGAGATATGGGAACAAATGGGGACTCGAACTAAATGAAAGCAAAAGCAATGTTATACCAGTGGATCCTACTCGAAAATGAAGAGTGGAGGAGTTCTCTATTTCCCCAGCAGCAAACTTCTTCGTGTAGGCGAGACATGTGACTACGAGTATTTAGGGCACAATATAAACTACGGGAGGCATCTACCGAAACGACATGAATAAACTATATTTATTTATTTATTTATTGGTGGTTTAAGGTCACATATTTCTGCACAATGGCTAACCATGATCGTGACAGTTTTACGGGTGGAGGAAGCCGGAGTACCCGGAGAGAACCACCGAGCAACGGCGAGCAACTGTCAGCTCCCCAACATACCAACTCCACACAAGCAGGGTTAGCATTGGTTGAAGACAGGTGCACCATCGACATGCAGTACGCCTTAGTACACAGCGTCACCGTGCCCCCACATGGGCAATGGGGGTGAAGTGTCTTGCCCAAGGATACAACGCGGTTGCCGCAGGTGGGGATTCGAATCGAGGACCTCTCGGCTTGCAGCCTGCACCTTTACCAACTGAGCCACCGCGCCCCCCGTCATGAATAAACTGACTGTGAAGGCGAGGCGAATCCTTAATCAAATGAAACTGATAGGGAGAAACAGCTTCAATAAGGTTTTCGAGGGGAATACAATTTGGGAAATGGTGGGTGTACCACGTACAGTACGTGGAGAGAGAATTATCACTAAATCACCCGCAGAGTGGAGATTCCCCCAAGCAATAATTTCAAATTTGTTGCCAAGCATAACCAGAACAAGCAAAGTTTCAACCAATGGACCTCCGGGTTAAACCCGGAGGTCCATTGGCTGAAACATTGCTTGTGGTTTTTGTCGATGTGTACAAAATTTTAAAGTTATAGCTTAGGTGATAACTTCACTCCGCGGGTGATTTAGTTACAATCCGCTCTCCACGTACTGTATAACATATGGTACGGAAGTGATACCTCTAAACCGCATTGCTTTAAAGAGCTTGGAAACCCTGTAGAACGATGCAGGTCAATGGATAACAGGTCGAGTAATGCCACAGCACTAGAGATAATAAGGGTGTGAGCTGGGGTGGTGTGTATTAGGATTAAAGACAGGATAGACTTAATGAAACTCTCCTATCGTAACTATTTGGAAAATCTCCCCGATAGTCGATGGTGTAAATTGATGTTCCAGTATATTTGGAATTCAAACCTTAAAGACAGTGTGGATGGACCAAGTGAGGGAGTTAATAGAGAACTATTCAATGGGGATCTCGGACTTAGACATGGGCACAAATCAGGGTAAAAAATCGTCAGAGAGAGAGTCGTGGCGGGTTGTAACCTGAATTGGCGAGATGAGGGTCAAATGAAAGATGTCATTGGGTGACCTGCGTGAAAAAGAGAAGCCAGGTTTTGAAGAGTACCTTGATGGCACCTTTGGTGGGCCACTGTTGCTCAAGATGAGATCGCTGTCGCTGGAGATTAGGGGAAGAACCAGGAAAGACAATGAAAAGGTGTGCCTAATGTGTAATTTAGGCGTAGTGGAGACGCTAGAACACTTTCTGTTAGAATGTTCAAACTACCAGTGTAACAAAATAAGGTTCACCGGGAGAATAACGGGGATGTGGGATGGGAAAATGAAGGACATGTGGCTAGTGGATGACACAAAAGAGCGAGTCAGTATGCTTATCGGGCAGAATGCGGCACGGGATGTCATCAAGCAGTTCGTCTCAGGGCGTCGGGAGGAGAGAAGAGGCGTGGTGATAAGGAGGCATTTTGGAACGTAGGGTTAATCAAGGCCTTCTCACCTGAGAACTGCGACAAATCAGCGGCCGGCCAAAGTGTTATTATTATTATGGTGTGAATTCAAAGACGATGCTACGTACGAATCTGCAAATGAAGGATAGGCGAGCCCCAGACTGAAGAGATACGAAGTTCCTCTCATAACAAATGGCGCAAGGAAATCGTATTTCAGGGAGCATATTGTTTAATTCTTTGAACAGGAGGGGCCGCTTTTCCGGCCCAGGAACATCATATAGTGAAAACTAGAAGTCCTGTCATGAAATGCGCACAAATAGCACGTCGATCTGCGCGTTAATCTACGCGTTATGACCATAGTAAGGCTATCGAATTCTGCACATATGGCCTGTGCACAAGCAATGTTTCAGTCAATGGACCTCCGGGTAACCCGCAGGTCCATTGGCAGAAACATTGCCCGTGTTTGCTATGAATAACCAGGAGTACCTGCCGTGCTTTGGATGCCATTCGATATGGCAATTGCGAGCAATTCCTACGTGCAATTAAGCCTAGATAAGCAGTTCATGACAGGACTTCTATTTATTTATTTATTTATTTATTTATTTATTTATTTATTTATTTATTTATTTATTTATTTATTTATTTATTGGGGTTCAGGACGTCTATAGAATTGGAGGCCCAGTGAGGATCCTTAGAAAAAGAATGTTTAGAAGACACCAGGCGGGCAGGCAGGCAGGCAGGCAGATATTTTTCATTCGCGGTATGCAAGAGAAATTTACAGTACAGTACAGTAAACTACAAATACGGTACATAATGAATATTTCAGAAATAAAGGCGGACATACTGCAGGGGATGACATAGCCAGATTGGCTGTCTACCTGTCATCCCCTGTTGGAACAAGAACTCAGGTGCATACGGTCTGTGAGAACGTGAAAAAGCTACAATTTGTACAAATTTGCAATCAGCTGAAAATCGAATCCAAAAGAGAACAAAAGAAGCAATTATTACTCTTTCTAAATTCTGTTTTGGTTGTAAATTAGTTTGGGTCTGTCCGACACTACTGTCCCACACAGGCTTGATGGTTCACAGTCAGAATGAAAAATATGTTAAAAATAAATGCCTTTACCGCGTTCTTGGAAAGTTTTTAAACTATATAACAGGATCCGGACGTTATGTAATATTCTAAGTACACTTGGCTCCTCTTGCCCTTTGCCTAACATGAAAAGTAGACGATTTCTTGAATAACTATTATTTTCATTTTTTATCTCAAAAACATAGGTTATGACCCTTCATAGGAACGAGCTCGACGAGCTCGTTCCTATGAGGGGTCATGACCTATGTTTTAGAGACAAAAAAGGAAAAAATAATACAAATTAATTGGCGATTTTTGAGAATAGCGCTGGCCGGTTTTTGGCCGTTACGTTAGGTAAAGGGCTAAAGCGCCTACTGTCTTGAGGTTTGGTGGACATAAACTTATCACAAATCCGTTCATATACTATGACAAATCGTTATCAACTTTCAATCCCAGTTTTTAACATATTTTGTATTTGTGTATTACTCTGAAACTTAAAACTTAATGAATCCTGAAAATACCAAGTAGGCCTGACGAAGCTTTAGACCCCTTTGAATTTAAGGTACGGCCTCGAAAGCCCATCCTCAGTGGAGAATGAACCCCCTCACTTATTGAATTATTGCAGACAGTACACTGCAAAAAATATAGGTTCTCTTCAGAACCAAAACTGGTTCTAATATTGTCCCTGAGATGGAACCAGTACTGTTTACACAGTATTTATTTCAAATCAAATAAGTTTACCACGATTTGCATTCAATTCTAACAGAATATTACATGAATTAAAGTAGATTCAGCAGTAAACTTGGAGCTTATACAACGCAGTCGCCAAACAGTCGCCAAATATTTTGAAACAAAGGAGATATGAAAAGTTGGCATATCGAACCAGTTTTGGTTCTGTGTAGAACCAAAACTGGCCAACTGTTCATATCTCCTTTGCTTAATAATGATTTGAGACAACCTCGTATAAGCTCTAAACTTACGACTGGAACCCCCTCAATTTATGTTTAATTCTCTTAATATTTAATGTTAATCTTTATAAATTTATTTGATTTGAAATAAATACTGCTTAAACAGAACTGGTTCCATCTCAGGGACAGGATTAGAACCAGTTTTGGTTCTAAAGAGAACCTATATTTTTTGAAGTGTAGGTCTAGACAACACTTTCCTGTAATTCTCCCGTTAGAACTTCTATTGAGGTATCAAAACTACAAAATCTTGTTCTCTGTTTGAAACATGTCGTCCCGAGAGCCAAACAATGTGCCAGTGAGGGGAATCATGGTGCGGAGTTGAACATATTGTTTCGCAGATAAGATGAAATGAAGGATTTTACGGTTGAAGTTAACATGTTTCAACAGAGAAATAAAATCTGTGTTAGGAAGAAAATAATTCACTATTGCTCCGTGCAAGACTCCAACCACCGTTCAGAAATGGCAACGCTAAGGCGCATGGGAACATTTCGCGGAGCTCTTTGCAATGAGGAGTTATAAGCTATGTTTTGAGGCAAAAGTGAACATTTTTAGTTGTTTGCGATTTATTTATTTATTTATTTATTTATTTATTTATTTATTTATTTATTTATTTATTTATTGAGAGCCTGTCTCCCACTTGCCACTTTTCAGCAAAGATTCTGTGCCGCCACTGCTAACCTATTCACCGCTTAGTTATTTGCGATGTTAGTTAGTTAGTTAGTTAGTTAGTTAGTTAGTTAGTTAGTTAGTTAGTTAGTTTTTGAGAACCTGTCTCCCACTTGGCACTCTTTTAACAAAGATTCTGTGCCGCCACTGCTAATCCATTCACCGCTGAGTGAAAACGGGTTAATTGATGTTTAAGCCAGTTCTAAGACCAATACAATAAAACTTTTACAATTGTATTTTCCCGAATTGTATTTTCTACAAGTGAATATAAATGACGGAAATGAATCATTAGCATTTCAAACGATATGGCAATTTGCCAGTTGGCAAATTGCCACATCTTTGAAAATGCTAATGGTTCGTTTCAATTAGTTTTTTCAATAAATAGACAATACAATTCTGAAAAATGCAACTGAATATTTTTTTAGTATTGACCCCAGGTAAGAAAATATACCTCGTGATATATTTGCTAGATAATGTTTGATACTTTACACACATATGCAACTCATAAGGCTTGACTGATAGATAAAACAAGATACATCTTCTGTGTCGTTTACAAAATTTGATAAAAAGTGAACTCTGACCGTTTGTTAAGGCAATCGTAGTGAATAAATAACATATAACTGAGTTGTGATTGAATCTCGTCGATCAATATGGAGTTTACACCAATTGTGTTTTATATTTTGTTGGGATGTCTGCTAGTGTTTCCAGGTAAGATGTAAATGTGTCCTTATTGGGATAAGAACGATGGTCGAAAACGAATGATCACGAACATGTGCTTGATCGCGGGCGGATAAACGGACTTACTAACTAACTAACTAACTAACTGACTAACTAACTTACGTCAGTACTTCTCAAGTTTCCAGTCGGGATTATAACAGGCTTCGTAAAAATACACTTGACATATTTGCGTCATGGAAAACCTTAATTAGATACCAGACTCGTCGTTGTGACCTAATACATAGTACCTGAAACCAGAGCCACCAAGAGAAGGGAGTGGGTAGGAGGTTCCTTATGGGAACGTGCAAAGACCAAAAAGCTCGAGAAGACTGGCTGTATACCAGTGGAGAATTTCTGAAGGGAGAAACATGGGACCGACCAACTGTCAGTTCTCGCGCCATGTCATTCGTCTGGGCGTTCATGACAGGAGAACATTAGATCTGGCGAGAGGTTTCACATCAACCTATCTTAGATCTCTTGAACAGCAAATTTTAACACCTTACCTAACACGAATAAAAGACGATATTAGCAAAAGATGCCCCTGAACAACTAATTTTATCATTTGTTGCATAAAATACACAGCTTATGGTCCATCATTAGAAGGAGCTCAACAAGCAATTCTAGAGAGGGTCTTATGTTTTTGGTACAAAAATTACTGAAAATACAATAAATTTGAATCGAAGTTTTATGAAAAGCTCTGACCGCTAGGGTCGCCGAGAGCGAGGGCGGGCCCTGGGATAATGTGTAGGGCGGGCCCTGCGAGTGCGGAAGGTGCGAAGAGATAAGCGAGGGGACTGGTTGTCCTCCACCCCCCCCCCCAAAGAAATTTTAGATTAATGTTAGGAGAAGCAATCTCCTGCATTCCTTGACTATATATACTCAATTCTTTCCTTAAAATTTAGGTAATTTATAACATGTATTTCTGTGTGTATGGTGCATTTTTTCTCCAAAGATAATCGTGACCACCACGATGCAGGAAAGACCGGTGGAAAACCAACAAAGTGGAACAAGTGGAGTTTTATTATGAATGGAACCGGGTCAGTAATGCAACTACCTACTCTTGCCACCCCCCATCAGCGTCGGACGCCCGTACTATAAAAGCTTTCCCACGACTTTCAGCTCAGACGTACCAACAGGTCAACCTACACTGTGTAAAACACCAAAAATCCCACCACATCCAACCCCCACCTTCTCGGCACTAGAGCTGGGCGGATATGGCCATTATGTTGGTTATAAGGTTAATATAGTGGTATATGGTATGGTTTCCTTTTTACAGAAAAAATCTACGTATCCGAACAAACTTAAAAGTTACGTTCAACACAAACCAAACACTGCCAGTATTTTTTTTTTAACTCGATATTCTCGTAGTATCGTAAGAATTGAAAAGTGGTTTCGATTCGAGATTCGATTCAGCGTCGAACTTTTTGCTTGATTTGATTCGAGAGAAACATCGTGATTCACCGGTACCTAGATAACTGAAACAAGAACGAATCAGGCATGTCAAAGTACCGCCGGTACCATCATAACCTGTACCGGTACCTGGACAAATCAAAAACTGAGTGACATATCACAATCAGACGGGAGAAATTCGCATTTAAACCGACCCAGTCCTCAAGATCACAAACACAAATGTGGCATCCCACAATTATTCTGCGGCGACATCAAAGTCATCATAAAGCACGAAAATCGTATCTCAATATACTCAATACTCAATCATCTTTATTCTTTTGTACCAACTACATGGTGTCTAAGAATATAATAAGAAAACACATATTACAATTATCACAATTGCTGTTGTTGCGTACTTTATGATTACTTTGATGTCGCCACAGAATACTTTTTTGAAGTAACCGATAACGGCGCTTCCATTGTCTTTGATGCCACGTTTGAAAAATTAAAATAGTCGGCATTATCGAGGTCGTTGTGCAGACAGAACATGCACCTTTAGAGTGTTTTGCTATGTTCATTCACAAATAAGTTGAAAGTATGTGCTGCACGTGTGCCATACACGGTTATCAGTCTGTTTACCCTCGTTTAGTTAGGAATTTCCGCATAAAATAATTTTGTCCCGGTACCGGCGGGACAAAAGCTACAGTACCGGTTGGAGCATGAGGGAACCGGGCACCGGCGGTACCGGTACAGGTACCGGTTGACATGCCTGGACCGAATCGATATCCATCCATAACTCCAATCCAGATAAAAACATCCCGACTGAGAAACGTAATCACCTTCTTACGCTGAACCCTTAACAAAGACCCACTATAGCCGCAGTAAATACTAAAGAAACGAGAAGCTAAATTGTTTCTCGAAAACAATGAAGCACCCACATCCTGTTGTTTCATAATGGTCCGGTGACTCTACCGTATATATATTCCTATCAATTTTGATTTTGCTTTTGGTAAACTTCCAGGTTTGATTTCTGCACAGTCGACTAATTTCCTTCTCGGGTGTCCTCCTAATTCCGTGAACAATAATGGGTGGTGTTATTTTTTTGACACAAAGTCAAACATATCATGGTATCAGGCAAAGAAAGAATGTGCAAGAAGAGGTGGCAAACGTCTAAGAATTGAAACGCCAGACGAGATGGTAAGTAGAAATTAAAATTGTGCCACACTCGACATGGCATTTTGAGTACAAGTGTTCCAGTTTATTCTTTATCCAATGAATCGAACGAATCCGCCGGCAAAATAAGCAAATTCTGAAGTTGAAAAAATATTTTTTAAAAACGTCAACAAAATCATATCATGTCACCCCTCATTGGAACGATCCCGATGGTCTCCCTCCAATGAGATGCCTCATGATATGATTTTATTGGAAATTTTTTTTTAAATTTGAGAAAATGATATTTAATATAATACATTTTGATGTACTCTGCCTTGGGTAAGGGGTTAAACAATTATATTCAAAACAATATAAAACAAGCTAAAACAATTGACCAGTCCGCTGTTCCCTCAACTGCTTTCATTCTTTAAGGGATGGAATTAACCCTTTGAACACGATGGGCAGCATTTCTTTTCAGAAACATATGTCATGCTTTGATTAAGTGGGATGGCTTTCAAGATATTGTGTGCGATAGTCCAATCAATATTTTCAACCTGCAGCCCGAAGGCTGCAGGTTGAAAATATTAATTGGACTACCCCCCCCCCCCCCCACCCCACCCAAACCTCAATGAATGTGGACTCTTCCAATTGCTGTCGACTGACAGGGAAAACGCTATTGGAGATCAAAGGGTTAAGAGAAATAATAGATAAAGTTAGTTTTGAGAAGTGACGAATACCACTGGGACAGACAGACAGACAGACAGAGAACGATAATTCTGTAAAAGAGAGAAGTGACATATAGGCCAAATTAACCGGATGCTTTTGAAAATACAATTGACCACCTCTTGCCACTGTGAAGGAACCACTCCTCGACTTTGTGTGCTCTCCCGAGTTCTGGCGGTAATTTTATAAATAGTTTCCGGTTTTCTCACGGAATATCTTTAATTTTTCCGTGAAGAAGGTGAAGAAAACTGAAGATTGCGTCAGCATTTCATTTCTTTCTGATTTCGATCTCATCCCTACTATTAAATAACACAAAGATGTGTTGATAACACGAAAAACAGGAAGCAGAAATTCACAAAATTGGGTATTTTGTGATTTTATGTTGGTGCTTTCTCGAGTGGGAACGATTCTCTCTCGAGTTCTCAGTGCTGTCCAAAAAACTCACTGCTCTCACCCGAGATACGTCATTGTGTTACATCGACCACAAAAGCTTCGAAAATCACCAAAACACATTACTGACCTGCTAGAGATCCCCATGGCAGACCATTTTGAGGTTCGTAAGCCCAATACGCGGGGGATCCGTGATATGGAGTCATTGTGTACATGCAGTGACAGAACTGAGTGATTATAGCATTCGAGCTCATATTTTCAGTGAAATCCGTTTCAAATAATTACACAATCTGTTACATTTCAACTTATTCGTCTGTATGTGCTATTTACTTGGAATTACTGATCAGTTGTATACTAATTTGGACATGTGTTTTTTGCATCAATTATCAAATAATTTATGAAAGAAAACAAGTGCGAACATTTGTACAGAATAGATAAGTAATTTCAAATTACCCTCACCTCTTTATCCATACTTTGCCGTGTCGCTACTCAATTTCGAACCACCACTATAGTCAAGCCATACCAAGGCAGACAGTAAAAACTAGAAGTCCCGTCACGCACTGTGCGCTTATCTAGGCTGAGGAATTGCGCGCAACTGCCCATTCGAATGGCATCCAAAGCACGACAGGTTCCCCTGATTACTCATAGCAAACACAGGCAATGTTTCAGCCAAAGGACCTCCGGATTACCCGGAGGTCCATTGACTGAAACATTGCTTATGTACAGGCCTTATGTACAGAATTCGATAGCCTTACTATGGTCATAACGCGTAGATTAACGCGCAGGTCGGCGTGTTATTATTGCGGATTTCAAGACAGGACTTCTAGTTTTAACTGTCGCTTAAAACTTCCGTTGTATATCCATAAACTACCGTGATCCTCGCGAAATAAGTTCGTGACAATCCAGAATTCGTGATATCACTCGAAATGTTGTTCTGACTATTGCTGGGGCGGTTTATAAAGTAAGCTGACCACTCCCCCCCCCCCCCCCACCCACACACACACACACACACACACAATTGCTTCACGATTTGTTGGGTTTGGCATGAAATCTAGCCATGGCTACTATATCAGTTATGAGTTGGTTTGATACTAAACTCAAGGAAACAGTAATATTGTCGTCAATATACAGACTACGATACATATTGATCAGAACGTCATTTTTGTATCTTACTTTAACCCTTTACCCAACGCAGACGATATCAAAATTTATTATTTTAAATACCATTTTTTCAAATTTTTCAAAAAATTTCAACAAAACCATATCATGTAACCCCTCGTTGGAACGAGCTCGACGAACTCGCCCCAACGTGGGGTCACATGATATGGCTTTGTTCAAATTTTTGGAAAAATAATATTTTTTCAACTGCTGAATTTGCAAATTACGCGGGCGGATGCGGCGATTCGTTGGGTAAAGGGTTAAGTGCATTCAAGCTTGGAACTGACGCAAATCTACGAATCACAGAAAAAAATAAGCATATAAGTTACACTTATAACACATCAATATCCATGACGTTATCTGCGAACTTACCCTCTCGTCGGATGTGCGTTCCAGGGAAGTTTATGCGAGCTGTAGCCCTTCCACGTAGATGTGTAGACGCGACGTAGGTGCAATGGTAGTGTGACTATTGCTTCAGGTGGTATGTGTCCATGTGCTGATGAAATTCATTACTATAACCGATATTTGCGGGAAAGGACATAGAAATATACATCTGAGATGCTAGAAACCTGCGGTTATGGTCGTTCCCATGACGATTTTAGACAATTCTCAGGATTCTGTGGGTAATCGAGGCCTCGCGCAAGGCCTTATGGGATAGCCAATTAGCGGGAAGGGGTACTACACTGCAAAAAATATAGGTTCACTTTAGAACCAAAACTGGTTCTAATCTTGTCCCTGGGATGGAACCAGTTCTGTTTAAACAGTATTTATTTCAAATCAAATAAATTTATAAAGATTAACATTAAATATTAGCAGAATTAAACATAAATTGAGAGGGATTCAGTCGTAAGTTTAGAGCTTATACGAGGTTGTCTCAAATCATTATTAAGCAAAGGAGATATGAACAGTTGGCATATCGAACCAGTTTTGGTACTATACAGAACCAAAACTGGTTCGATATGCCAACTGTTCATATCTCCTTTGTTTCAAATTGTTTGGCGACTGCGTTGAATAAGCTCCAAGTTTAGTGCTGAATCTACTTCAGTTCATGTAATATTCTGTTAAAATTGAATGCTAATCTTGGTAAATTTATTTGATTTGAAATAAATACTGTTTAAACAGAGCTGGTTCCATCTCAGGGACAAGATTAGAACCAGTTTTGGTTCTAAAGAGAACCTATATTTTTTGCAGTGTAGTTTGTTTCATGGCTACACACAGGGAAGAACTTATGGTTTTACAGCCCTAAAGGGGCGATAATAGGCAATGTTAGGGTTTTATTGGGTAATTCGATGGGCAATGGGAGAAAATTGGCGCCAAAAATGCCCTCCGAGCAGTAGAGAATACTGTAACAGCCATAACTACCCCCGCCTTGTTGGACGAGTGCAAAAGGCGTTTCCCTAAAACAAAATGTCAGCCCGCATGGTTCAGAAATAAAATTAAACACCCCAGAATCACGTCTTTTCTTCGCCCTATCCAAAATACATCTCTTCCCATGATGTCAATTCCGGATATGCACACCTCGACGAGAACATGCATTGAGAACATGCAAATGGGGGTTCAAGACCACCCGGCCTACTACTTTCGTTGAGTCGCTTAGAGAAACTCTCCAGTCTTGGACCTTTTCGGCCCTCGATGTAATGGCTTCTGCAAACCATTCAACTCTGATTCGTTCTCTATCCATCACTTAAACATTCAAGAAAATCAGTGCTGACAACTTTCGGCAGAGGTCAGTTTAATCCTTTACCCAACGTAACGGCCAAAACCGGCCAGCGCTATTCTCAAAAATTGCCAATTAATTTTCATTATTTTTTCATTGTTTGTCTCAAAAACATAGGTTATGACCCTTCGTTGGAACGAGCTCGTCGAGCTCGTTCCAACGAGGGGTCATAACCTATGTTTTTGAGACAAAAAATGAAAAAAATTAGTTATTCAATAA
Organism: Pictodentalium vernedei; assembly: GCA_031216915.1. NCBI lineage: Eukaryota > Metazoa > Mollusca > Scaphopoda > Dentaliida > Dentaliidae > Pictodentalium > Pictodentalium vernedei. Next base: position 68,566,224 of record CM062292.1, on the reverse strand, counting down.
TTTTTTTTGCAATTGTCGTCTGCTTTTCATGTTAGGTAAAGGGTTAAATTTGATTCCTGCTCTATAAATCACGATAATGTCTTTCAAAAGAAATGTATCTGCTTGAAAACAGAATTGTATGTCTTCAACAATGTCGCTAAACAAATTGATATTCTAAAACTAACAAGAAAACGTTTTGTGCAAGCACAAGCGCGCGAGAAAATACCTATAAAACCAGGGGGGGGGGGGGGGGGGCACCAAAAATTTGCAAGACGTGACGTTGGGGTGGGTGGGTCACTTGAGTGCGCCAAAAATGTGCATTTCCAACTTGTGCAATTTTTTGAATTTTTTTAAAATTATATCAATATATCAGCTAATATATACCATCATTTGTGTTTCCAACCTTAAAGATGATGTTGTACATCACACTCTTAACATAAATACAACATCAGGAGGCTTTATATGTGAGAATATTGGGCTTAATCTGGGAAAAATGTCACACGTTAGAAGGGGGTGGGTGTCTTGTTCGAAATGTAGAAAATGTGCAGACAATATTTTGGGAAAATTCTCTCTGATGCACTAAATTCAACCCAAGTTATTTATTTATTAATTGATTTATTTATTTATTTATTTATTGGTGTTTAACGACACTTTAACAACCAGGGTCATATCGTGTCGGTGACAGGTTTACGGGTGGAGGAAGCCAGAGTACCCGGAGAGAACCACCGAGCAACGAAGAGCAGCTGTCAGCTCTTCAACATCATAACCCACGACTGTACTGCGTACTACACAGCTCAGACAGGGTTAGATTGGTTGAAGACATGTGCACCTCGGCGTGCAGTATGTCTCAGCACACAGCGTCATCGTGCCCCCACGTGGGCAATTGGGGTAAGTTTATTTTAGATTTTAATGGGAGAGTGAGGGGTGGGTGTCTGAGAACGGTAGTAGAAAATTTGCACGTAGTGGTTGGGTGGGTGTAAAAAGGAGCCGAATACAAAATAGGACGTCACGTCTTGTAAATTTTTAGTGCTCCCCGCCCCCCCCCCCCCCCCCCCCCGAGGTAAAACACTCTTTATTTTGTGGATATATCATGCAACCTCTCCGTATTAGAACAAAAACAAGAAACATTCTGTGAACAAAGTTGAATCTCTCTCACTAAAAGGAGGTGAATTACCACATCTCAAAGCTTTGTGACTGGTGATTCACAAGGAATTAGTTTAAAATAAGTTCAAGTATATTTGACAGGGTTCCAGGCTATGGGGGTTAATATCTTTCGTCGAAAACACTTGAAACGGCACCCCTCACACACACACACAAAAAAAAAAAGATCAACCCTTTTGGACCGATCGACAAGGTATGAAACTCGACTTGGGACAAAACGCAGGTGATTTTGAAAGGAACTGCCCCGGCCCATCTCCAAGTATAGTCAGTGTGGGTTCTCGAAAATTCTTTTTTAAAGAATTTCAAGCTTATTGGACAAGGGCGGCTGTGCCTCACTTTGGGGGGTTAATATCTCCATTCGAAAGTTCTTCAGAAAAAGTACCCCACCCCCTACACACAAGATAAACAAAGCAGAATACTTAAATGTAGGCTACAGACATTTCGCGGAAAAATATTTACGCAGACACACCCATCAAATATAATCTAGGGTGGATGTATCAAAACAAAATGTTTTAAAAAGTTGTTCTAAGTTTAGAGGCGACAAAACACAATATGAATATTGCTAACATTGCATACGGTGAATCCCAGTTAAGTAACGAATTTCGCATATTAGTGGATCCAGTATAATAATTTTTATCATATGACCTCGTCCGTTTTTATTCACTTTAAAGCATTTGATAATTTGTTTTCATATTAATCAGTGATAAATAAAGCCTTCCGTCAATTTCATTGGTCATTTTCAAAACTAGACAATTTGATTGGCTGAACAAAATACAACTGGGCCATATTTTCATAATTTGCATAATTAGAGTTGGAAAGCTTTCATTGGTCAATTTACAAAACTGGACAATTTGATTGCCTCAACAAAATACAACTGGGTCACATTTGCATAATTTCAGTAGGGAGAATTTTCGTTATCTGTCCTATTTGGGGTGGGTTATATTGTATGAATCTTTTACCTACAAGAAAAATGCCATTTTCATTTTTTTTATATTTTTACTTTTTGCTTCCAACACATAGGTTATGACCCCTCACTGGAACGAGCTCGACGAGCTCGTTCCAATGAGGGATCATAACCTTTGTTTTGGAAACAAAAAAATTTTAATTTTTAGTTACACGAGGATGTTTTTTTTTCCAAGTGCCGTCTGCAACTCAAGTTAGGTGATGGGTTAAAAGGGTCATACTAAGTGGCCAATTTGTGGCGTGTGTGTCATATGATAAATAGAATATGAAATGAGTGTTTTTCTCATATAATATTTATGAAACTCATCCGAATTTTCCGTTTGGACTCGCCAGAGGCTCGCCAAGACGGAAAATTCTTAGACTCGTTTCATAAATAGTATATGAGAAAAATACTCAATCCATATCCTCTATATACGGTTCCATTTTTCATTGTTTTTCCAAGTCAATTGAATCGACCTGTGGAATTAATTCAGTTCCACATGATTTGGAGCAATAAAACGAGACATTCCTGGTAACGTAATGAGAAAAACGAATGCGCTGTAAAAGCGCAAAGAATCCCCATGAAGAGACCGAGAAAAGAAACAACAGTAGCGAAATGAAATATGGTGCCGAAACGGTTAACAGATTAAACGATTAATCGAAGATCAACGTCTTGAACGATCAAAAAAGTAACTGATCGATTAGCCGTTACTTTTGACCTACTGTATTTTATGGGTTAACAGAGGAACAAACTTGCTCCAAAACAGGCAAACATTGTCACACTGACTCACATCAATTGTTTGAGACAGAGTGAAGCATGCAAGCTGCATGCTGACATACTTGTTCACTTGTATTGCATGATCATTATCCTGTATCAGTAGATGGAAAGGTCCATTCTTAACCCTTTACTCAAAGCGGGTAACAGACGATACTTGCAAAATAAATTCTTGAATTACCCAAAACGTTTAATTTTTGTCTCAAAAACATAGCTTATGACCCCTCTTTGGAACGAGCTCAACGAGACAAAAATTGATTGAAAACATAAAATTTGAAGGGCGATTTTTGGGTATAAAGCTGTCCTGTTTTGTCCGTTACGTTGGGTGAAGGGTTAATGCTGTAAATCATTACAGGTCCGGCAGTTCTTCAGCTACCTTTTAGGGTAAGTGATTAATCGGTGAACCAAGGTTAATCCATGTGATTAATCGATCATGAAAACATTTTAACCTTTTCGGCTCTAGCGAAATGCAGTACCCCCCCCCCCCCCCCCCCCCCCCCCCCACACACACACACACAAAACCCTCTAAATCTGCCAGGTTTTTATACTTGCTAGTCCTAAGTCTAGGTAAAAGATGTGGGAAGTTGATAAATTAAAGAGAGAAAATAATAAAAATAAATAAATAAATAAATAAATAAATAAATAAATAAATAAATAAATAAATAAATAAATAAATAAAACAGTAGCTAAATTCACTGTAGAAAAAACTATAGACCTGCCAAGTTTTATAATTGCCTGTCCCAAGTCCGGGTAAAGAATGAGGGGAGTTGATAATCTAAAAAAAAAATAACGGTAGCGAAATTCACTGTAGAAAAAAAACTCCTAAATCTGTCAAGTATTATAGTTTCCGATCTTAAGCCCAGGTAAAAGATGAGGAGTGTTGATAAATTATAACCTATATATTTTAAGTCAATCTCTTTAGTGGCTCATTTCAGAGAAGGGTTTTCGCTTAACCTGTGTCTTTATGCTTGGTAGAAATGAGACCGAAAATGTGATTTTCTATCAGACTTTAAACCTGAAATAATGAGGGGTTAAAATCAAGGTATTACCACCATATTTGGTATAAATTATATTTATCTGATAACCATAGAGTATAACAACCGTTGTATATACTTGAAGTATATACAACGGGTGTTGTATATAATTATAATTTATGCGAACGATCTCTGACCTCTTTCAGTTCCATTTTCATTCATTCATTCATGAAACATCGTTATATCACAGGGCAGGTTTTAATTGTACGCTTATTGCACTTTGTCAAAATCCTCTGATGGTGTCATTTATTATTTATTTTGCTTCAATAAAGGCAACCTAAAATTTTGCTTCAAAACATTGTAGAAATTACTTGAATGTTAATAGTAATTAGTATGCGGCGACTGCGAACTATTTATAGTCACGGCCTCGATCAAAAGTACTCGCGGAACTGCGCTAATTAAAAGTTCGTCTGCTCTACCTGAAAAAAAAACACTTCGTAAAAATTGTAAACAAACGCAAAATTATTTGTTATATTGGGACTACAGCATAAAACACGGAAGAAAACTGGAACTATGTCAAAAAAAGAATAACTCTACTGAAACACCGTTTTGTTACTGTTAATAAAATAGTTGAAATTTATTTTGTTCCAGCGCAGTTACATGATGCAAGAAGTTCAATCGCACTTTACAATCGCCGTCATCGATTTTGTAATGTAAGGGACACAACTCTATGCGTCTTGTCCTATTTCTTTTGTCTCGTAGACTGGTTTTCTTTGGAAGCCCGTGGGAAGCATATATAAGTCGGGTAGACGCACGAGACGGGTGTCTGTTTGTTATCAGATAAAAACAATAAACATATAGTGTGTTTTTATATCTGTGTTATACAACTCGTTGAAATATGGTTTATTTTTTCTCGGCGAAGCCTCGAAAAAATAAACCATATTTCAACTCGTTGTATAACACAGATATAAAAACACACTATATGTTTATTGTCTATATATATAATAAAGCGTATTCCATGCTTACGAAAATTGAGACCGTAAATCGTAAGTCCGCACTTTTCAGTAAAATTGCAATTTTAGGGGTTATAAATTAAAAATATCAATACCAAAAGTTCGGATATAACATTGAATTATACCCCAGCCTATAGTCCCATGACACACATAGTGTCCATTTGGTGTTTTGGGGGACCAGGAGTTTACTTGCGTATTTATGAACCGATCTTTACGAAACGTCTTGAGTACCTTTGTTTTCACCGTGGGACGAGAACGAGTGTTTTTGGATGCGGTCCGAAATTCAAGATGGCCACCAGCAACCATTTTGTACCTTAGGTTAGACAATCAGTTTTTTTGTACAGAACTTTCTGTGTGGAAGGTTCTGATTCGAATAAAATTTTTTGGTCTGAATGTTTAGTAACATGGAATACATCACATATAATACGCCGTTTTTTTTTTTTCTCGTGCAGAAATTCTGCAAATTTAGATGAGCTTTGATTTTTTTTAGTGCTACTTACACACAGGTAAGTACACATGTCAATACGGCTCGGGCTAGGGGCTGTATTCTTGAACCGATCTTCACGAAACTTCTTGGGTACCTTTGGTTATCACCTTGGGACAGGAACGAGTGTTTTTGGTATGCGTACAAAAAACTGATTGGACCTAATTTCGGTCATTTTGTACCGAAATTCGGTCCAATCATTTTTTTGTACACAACTTCTATACGGCTCAGGCTAGAGGCCCGTATTTATGAACCGATCTTTACGAAACTTCTTGGGTACCTTTGTTATCACCTTGGAATGAGGACGAGCGTTTTTTGGTTGCGGTCCGAAATTCAAGATGCTTGCCGGTGGCCATTTTGTACCTAAATTAGGGTACAATCAGTTCTTTGTACAGAAATACTATATGAAGGTTCTGATTTGAATAAAATTTTTTGAATGAATGTTTAGTAACATGGAATACATCACATATAATACAGGTTTTTTTCTCGTGTATTAATTATGCAAATTAGATGAACTTTGATTTATTCAGTGCTACTTATACACAGTAAGTGCACATGTCAATACGGCTCGGGCAAGAGGCCTGTATTTATGAACCGATCTTCACGAACGTCTTGGATACCTTTGTTATCACCTTGGGACGAGAACGGAGTGCGGTTTGGGTGTGGTCCGAAATTCAAGATGGCTACCGACGGCCATTTTGTACCAAAATTAGGTACAATCAGTTTTTGGTGCAGAACTTCTACATGAAGGTTCTGATTTGAATAAATTTTGAATGAATGTTTAGTAAATGGAATACATCACGTATAATACAGGTTTTTTTCTCTTGCAGAAATTATGCAAATTTAATGAACTTTGATTTATTCAGTGCTACTTATACACAGTAAGTGCACATGTCAATACGGCTTGGGCCAAGAGGCTGTATTTATGAACCGATCTTCACAAACTTCTTGGGTACCTTTGTTACCACCTTGGGACAGGAACGAGTGTTTTGGGGGTGCCTTTGTTAATCACTGTGCTATGAGAACAAATAGTTTTGGGTTCAGTCAGGACCCACACTGGGACTCAAAGATTTCTTTTCTAGTTTAGCATCTAACTGTCGCCCACCTTTCCAATCAATACTTTACCTATACATTTGCATCTAAACGGAAAATTCGGACGAGTTCCATAAATATTATATGCGAAAAACACTCATTTCATATTCTATTTATCATATGACACACACACGCACAAATTAGCCACTTAGTATGACTTTTTTAACCCATCACCTAACTTGAGTTGCAGACGACACTTTGAAAAAAACATCCTCGTATCACTAATTTTTTTTATTTTTTGCTTCACAAACATAGGTTATGACCCCTCATTGGAACGAGCTCGTTCCAATGAGGGTCATAACCTATGTTTTGGAAGCAAAAAGTGAAAATATAAAAAAAAATGAATGGCGTTTTTCTTGTAGGTAAAAGATTAATACAATATAACCCACCCTAAATAGGACAGATAACGTAAATTCTCCCTACTGAAATTATGCAAATATGACTCAGTTGTATTTTGTTCAGCCAATCAAATTGTCCAGTTTTAAAATTGACCAATGAAAGCTCCCAATTCTAATTATGCAAATTATGAAAATGTGGCCCAGTTGTATTTTCTTCAGCCAATCATATTGTCTAGTTTTGAAACTGACCAATGAAATTGACGAAAGGCTTTATTTATCACTGATTAATATGAAAACAAAATATCAAATGTTTTAAAGTGAACAAAAACGGACGAGCCATATGATATATATGTATTACAGATTGCGTTACTTGTATAGTTTAAAAAACAATGCACGGAAATGAAAATACAGCAAAACCAATGGCGGTGTCGTATTTCGCTGTTCATGCATATACAAGCGGTGTCTTCCCACCAGACCAATGCCCTTCAGACCAACTCCCACCAGGCCAATTCCCCCCCCCCCCCCCCCAAAAGCAATTCCCCTTAGACCAACTATTTATTGTTATTGATTAACCCTTTACCTTACAGGGAAAGCAGACGACACTTGCAAATACAATTCTTGAATAAATATTTTCTTTTTTAGTTTTTGTCTCAAAAACATAGGTTATGACCCCTCATTGGAACGAGCTCGACGAGCTCGTTCCAAAGAGGGGTCATAACCTATGTTTTGTGACAAAAAATGAAAAAATAATGAAAATGAATTGGCGATTTTTGTGAACAGCACTGGTTGGTTTTGACCGTTACGTTGGGTAAAGGGTTAAGGGTAATTAGGAAAACATATATTTAATACGTACATAGCAGCTTCTTTTTTGGAAAGGAGAGAAATTATGTTGAAGTAGAACATCTCAGTTGGTCTAAGGGGAATTGGTCTTTTGGGAATTGACCTAGTGGGTGTCGGTCTAATGGGAATTGGTCTAGTGGGAATGAACCATACAAGCTGTGGTTCGGGCTACTGTTGTGGTTTGTGCAAATTTGGACAGAGCACCGGGATATTTGCTCACAGAGCAGATAAACACACCTCGGGCGACCGCGCGAAGTCAAGGAATAGTTCCTCCACAGTGCCTCTTGTTGTCCCGTACAGCATCAACCTCTCAAGATACCAGACAAATTCTGCAAGGAATTCCACGCTGTTATGGTCTGGAACCAGTCTAGCCAATAAATATTTCATCGCCTACGTTCGTTTTTCCGACCAGCTGAAATATTCCAGAAGAATGAATCTAAAACGTACCATAAACATTCATTTTTTATGAACGAACGCAAGAAATGATATTCAATCGAGACTTGATTTGACCGAAACTGAATGAAGACTCACCATAGTGGTTGTTTTATGATTACGCCGTGTAGTTCAAAAATTATGTTTATATCTTGATGTTTGCGAGATGATTACTTATCGGTTAGAATTTATTTATTTATTTATTTATTTATTTATTTATTTATTTATTTATGTTTAACGTCACACTCTTCTGCACAGTGGCTAATCGTGACCACAAAAATGGAGATAAAGTCAAGTCCAGTCAATCGTTGATACCATTTACCCTGTTGGAGGACTTTCACCCCAAGCATTATGACAGGGTCTTATTTTTTACCGCAGTAAACAAGCACTGCTTCACTTCTAGGGGTACCAACGTGCGTTCTTTAACTTGTGCACGAAAGAATATCTACATGCCTTCGTCTGTAAAATGACATCACATTACACCGCGCGCAAACAACACAAATTGTTTAGAACAGCGTCGAATTCCTGACAGAATTAGACTGGTGACCGGAGAGTTTGGTATAGCATATACAGTACATGGAGTGGGTTGTTACTAAATCAGTCGCGGGGTGGTGTCTCCACTCGGACAAAATTTCACTGTCTCGGAAAAAGCATTAGAAGGACGAGCCAAGTTTCAGCCGAGGGACCTCGAGGTAGAACCCGGAGATCCCTTGGCTAAAACTGTGCTTGTCCTTTTCATGCATTATCACAGGAATCGACTGTTGTCTGGCTGGAAACTTCACTCCACGAGTGATTTAGTAACAGTCCACTCTTCACGCACTGTATATGTCAATAAATATTTTCTTTTTTTGTGGTTCAGAGCAGACTGTTGTCTTTGCATTTTAAAATGTTTCTTTCCAACATTTTCAATAAAAAGTTTTAGATTGCAAATTAGCCTAAATGACCCATACTTTTGCGGGCGGACAAAAATATTGGAAATATACTGACCCATTCAATCTGACGCAGTTGGTTTGATTATTCATTTTTCTACTAATTTTGGGACATTCTTTGGAAATGTTCCTGTTTTTGAACGCAATTGTACGTGGTGGAAAAGATTGAGAAGGTTTAGATAAAAACTCGACGTGAATACCAGTGAGCGTATTCAATATCCAACGCTCGCCAATTGCAGACATGACATTGAACTGTCCGCCTTGAAATTATTCGCGAACCAGTGCAATTTTGACGAAAGTTGATGAATGAAAGAAGTCCAGGGGAAAATAGAATTGCTTACCTGATGTTGCTTGTCCTGTTCGGCTGTTGTGTCAGCTGTCCCTCGGGAGGTCGAAGTCGTCATCGGTGAAGAAGAACTGGTCGGGTCCTCCACTAGAAACTTTTGTCGGTTTTGTGGTATGGCTTTTTCTTCTTGGTATTGTTTCCGGCCTTTAGAAAAAATATGGCCTTTCCCTTTGCCGGAAAATTTTCTGCTTCCTTTAAACTGGTTACTACTGCCATACCTGCTGGTGACATCACTTTCAACGCTGTCAGTTTCATTTATATATTTGATCGATTTCGCTAGACCTTCTCTAAAGAGCATAGTTGGGTCACTGTCGCTCGAGGAACAAAGGGAAGGATACCTGCTGTTCAGATCAATGAGTGTCTTAATATTGGCTTCCATGTCCTCGTGAATTCCGAGATTGCCCCTTCAAGAGACTTGTAAAGTAGCATAGGTGTCCTGCGTTAATTTTAACTGACCCCTCCTGAGTTTCACCTCTCTGATTTGAATTTTTCCCATATCTCCTTGTTCATTTGGAGGGGGGGGGGGGGGGGGCACAACATTCTAAACGCTTTGAGGCCGAGTGCGTCGCTGCAGAACCGTTTTCAGACGTTTCTCACTAAGGCCTATGTCGCTCAAATTATTGGTGATCAGTGCCAGTTGATCAATGGGAGCCGGTCCCGCATCGTCTTCAAATTCCATTTTCTCGAAAATGGAAGACAAGTAACTGTCGCGATCAACCCGACGGTTCTCATGTCGGTCCATACTGCTATTCGGCGTCGTTTCGTAACATTTGTTGACTGTAGCAACTCGTTGATGCGGTCCTCCGACAAGCTTTAGTCATACGACGCTCCGCCGATGCTCATTTCGTTGTCTCCGTACCCATGTCGTGATATTGTAGAGGAATGAGACGTGCCCATTGCTGCAGCCAAACTATCAAACTTCGAGATGAATGGAGTTTGAAGGCCCGTAATTGCTTGAGTCAGCCGAATCAAAATGGCGTCGTTGTGGAATTCCTTGGTGTTCGACCCTGGACCCTGGTGTCGAGCCTTTTGCATTATCTGGGCTAGAATCCGCATGCCCGTCATCCACTTGTATCATGCGTTCCCGACCATTTTAGCCCACCCTCCGTCAACGCTAAAACATTGTGTTCACCCGATTTGCAGGATATCTAACACAGAAACAGTCTTCGAAACTGATTTCCACAAGCAATGGCGAAATTCCTGATTGCGCAGTGGTAGAACCACTCGCCAAACTCTCTTTCCCAACCAGTTCTCCAGAAAAGTTGATTCGTTCCCTTTTCTTCAGATGACAGTTTTCCAAATACGTGAGGCAAGTTACGTGTCGAAATAAACTTTTTGAAAAAATGGATTACGCTTGATTTTTTTCGATGACCTGAATCGTTTGTGTGTGCTGAAAACAAAGGTGAACTAACACGTCCTTTTGGTGAACTCGCACAATCTCGCGGAATCCCATGCGACGACGAGAGTTGACAGAACTAAGCATCTAATCTGTCGTGCAGCTCTGTCAAACTAGATATAATGCATTCAATACATATAGTGAATGTAGACTGGTCAAATGTGTCTGAAAATATTATAAGCTGTTGTGATGAATTGACAGTACATGGTCTCAACTATACGGCTCGGGGTTTATTTTCAACTGAGATGCGGATTGGCGAGGTTGAACATACGCTCCGAGCCGTAAACCCCAGACCATATTACCGTCAAATTCATCGTACTAATTTATATGTTCCAACAAGACCCTATCCATAGTTCAAAACCCACATCGCGAAATGAACAAGGCAACTTTTAACGGTAGGTAACAAGTTTAGTGAATACAACTACCGTGTACCCAATGACGTCACTGGGCAAATAATCAACTAATCAGATCAATGTCGAGGTCACTCCATCTTAGTTCAAATCGTAAACCGATTTGTAATTCAAACAATACTTTATTTGGAACATCAAATGCACGTGTGAAAAATCCCCCCCCCCCCCCCCAAAGAAAAAACAAAAAATTGAAGCGGTTTGGAAGTCTCTTCGTTAATGAAATAATTGTGAAACGGGCAACCACATTTCAAATATTTCGCGTTGTGACATCAAACGGTAATATATGCTACTGGGGCTGTAAACATAGAAAACATTACACGAGGACTCGACCAATCAGAAGGCGAGGATTTTAGTCTTAGTGGAACATTTGAAATTCAGTGGTTTTGAAAGTAATTCTTCGGCAGATCACAAGGACTTTTTATTCAATGAACAAGAATTTACTCAAAAACCTATGTGCAAATAATAGGTTAAATTTCTGCTAGGGATATTGAATAGTTTAGTTTTCGAGAAGTGTTCACAAAACAGTGGATTCTTTTTAAAAAAACAGGCTATGCTTAAGACAACAGAGTGATTCAAGAGGAATATTTAAATTTTTTATAAGAGCTTCAAGTGATATTTCAAAGCCAGTAAGAAAGTCTCATCACATTTTAGTTTTTAATGTTCTCATCGCCGTCAGTGGCATCTCAAAGATAGCCGACTACTGGGGTGTTACTATGTGCCTCAAGTCCCGCCTGATAAAATATTCCAACATTATCGAGGCATGCCTTCGTCGAAGGCACGCCTTGATGATGCAGTTGGGATATTAGTCAGTTATTTACGTATTTATTTACTGGTATTTAACCCTTTCCCCAACGCAGACGATATCAAAATTTATTATTTTAAATATCAATTTTTCAAATTTTTCAAAAAATTTCAACAAAACCATATCATGTGACCCCCTCGACGAGCTCGTTCCAACGAGGGGTCACATGCTATGGTTTTGTTGAAATTTTTTGAAAAATAATATTTTTTCAACTGCGGGTGGATGCGGGCAATTCGTTGGGTAAAGGGTTAAGGTCACATACTTATGTACAATGGCTAATCGCGACCGTGACAGTTTTACGGATGGAGGAAGAGGAGCACCCGGAGAGAACCGCCGAGCATCGACGTGCAACTGCCAGCTCCTCAACATTCTAACTCTGATCAAGCTCCGCTCAAGCAGGGTTACAGCGGTTGAAGACATGTGCACCCTCGACGCCCGGTACGCCTTAGTACACGGCGTCATCGTGCCCCCATTATTAGTCAGTTGAGTTATTTATTATTATTATTATTTATTGATGTTTAAGGTCACATATTTATGCACAATGGCTAATCATGACAGTGACAGTTTTACGGGTGGAGGAAGCCGGAGTACCCGGAGAGAACCACCGAGCAACGACGAGCAGCTGCCAGCTCCCCAACATCGTAACTCCGCACTGCAACACAGGCAGGCAACACAGGCAGGGTTAGATTGGTTGAAGACATGCGTACCATCGACGTGCAGTACGCCTTAGTACACGGCGTCATCGTGCCCCCACGCGGGCAATGGAGATGAAGTGTCTTGCCCAAGGACACAACGCGGTTGCCGCAGGTGGGATTCGAACCGAGGACCTCTCGGCTTGCAGCCTGCACCTCTACCAACTGAGCCACCGCGCTCCCTAGTCAGTTGAGTTAACAGTTAAACATCTCAAGATTTGGAAATTTATTTGTGGACAAATAAAATATACACGGAGTAGATGACACACCTCTTCTTATTTGTATGCATCGTTTCGTGTAGGTATAACCAGGGACGTGGCGACAAGGGAGTGTGGCGATGTGCCCCCCCCCCCAAAAAAAAAAAAAAATCCTACAGTTGGAAATTCGGAGGGCAAGTCATGAGTAGTTGAAAATTCCATCTATCTGGATTTTAGAGCTTCTTTGGCGATGCTGATGTCTCCTTTACTTCCCAAATTCCAACTCGGTTTCAAATCGGCAAAAATTCCAACAGTTACTATTTACAACTACAGTGTACGCATTGTCGAGCTCATAAGTATGTATGATGTCAATCGGTACGAGATTTCTATAGTACGTTTACTTATCGTAATAAAAGAAATCCTCAAAATGCACTTCAAGAAAATCACATCATGTAAAATCGTTATCCTGAGTAAATTCCATCATTCACAGTTACAAAATGATGAAACATCGAAAATTGATCATTCCTGCATAAGATCTGATTTAATGTTAGGACAGAGTGAATTGCTCAAAGTTCTCAGCTTGAGCATTTGTTTTGCACATATTCAATTCCCAGAATAATACTAAATAATAATAACCTGATAATTCTATCATAAATGTGTTGGCATTTCAGTTACTAGAATCAATTTTATGTCCCCTTTCATGGCTTCATTTTCAAAATATTTCTCGGTAGTGAATTTCCAACTAAGGGGGGGGGGGGGCGGTTCCCCACCATGTCCCACACCGTAGTTGAAAATTCACTACCTTAGAACTCCCCCCCCCCCAATCGAGAACCTCTAGCCACGTCTCTGACCTTTCGTAATGACCTATAATTTCATGCCGAGCCATGTTTGAGGCGAACATCACAACCGAGGCAGTAGCATGGACCATGAATTATCACCATTTTATCTCTTCAAAAGATACCAGGAAACCTTCAGCGCTCAAGTCGACCATGGTGTTGAGCACCGATGCCATCAACTGTAAGGCTGGACAGATGTGGCATCGATTTTCGTCATTCCTGCAAAAATGTCTATGAAATGTCATGCTTGGATATGTTACGAACTGCGAAATGTTTATCATTTCATGCAGATTCGATTAATCCTGCTAGGAATACCATGCGTGGTTCCCACTCCCAGTCCCTCCCCCTAGTTGGAAATTCACTACCCTACACCTCCACTCCCCAATCGGAAACATCTAGACACATCTCTGGGTATAACAATTAAATATGTACAGGTACAGCACTCTATTATCGCCACATGCAGTTTAGTCAGTAACGTGTTTACGTTTCGGTACATAGGCGACCATGATTTATTTATTTATTTATTTATTTATTTATTTATTTATTTATTTATTTTTTATTTATTTATTTATTTATTTATTTATTCATTTATTGGTGCTGTAAGCCACATCAGCAGCTAAGGATATACCGTGGCGATGAAAGGTATGCAGTATAATATAGTCCATTATCTTCCATGAAAAAAAAAACAAGTCGATAAAACATGAGGAATAAAAGTAAGGAGCGAACATAGTAATGAGAAAATGAGACCAGTTGTTTAAAGAATGCTGTGTAAATCAACCTGTTGAATTATTATTTATTTATTTAGTGGTGTTTAAGGTCACATATTTCTGCACAATGGCTAACCATGGCCGTGACAGTTTTACGGATGGAGGATGCCGGAGTACCCGGAGAGAACCACCGATCAACGGCGAGCAGCTGTCAGCTCCCCAACATACCAACTCCACACAAGCAGGGTTAGCATTGGTTGAAGACAGGTGCACCATCGACGTGCAATACGCCTTAGGACACAACGTCACCGTGCCCCCACGCGGGCAGTGGGGGTGAAGTGTCCTGCCCATGGACACGACGCGGTTGCCGCAGGTGGGATTCGAACCGAGGACCTCGCGGCTTGCAGCCTGCACCTCTACCAACTGAGCCACCGCGCCCCCAGCTGTTGAATAGATTAGATGTGAGGTTAAAAGAATAAAAACAATTTAAAATTTATTAAAAAGGTTGATTTCCATGAAGAACGACCGAATTTTATAGGAATTTGTGTTGTAAAATAGGTCTCGAAGAGACGCAACATTAAACTAATGCCGTTTGACAAGATTAACCCTTTATCCAGCGAATCTTCCGCATCCGCCTGCGTAATATGCAAATTCAGCAGTTGAAAAACTATTATGTTTCAAAAAATTTCAACAAAACCATATCATGTGACCCCTCGTTGGAACGAACTCGTCGAGCTCGTTCCAACGAGGGGTCACATGATATGGTTTTGTTGAAATGTTTTGAGAAATTTACAAAAAAATGATATTTAAAAAAATAAATTTTGAAATCTCTGCGTTGGGTAAAGGGTTAAAATCTATGCACTACAAAAGAATATGCTCCACTGTCAGCACCCGTTGACAAGGATGACATTCTGGTCGCATACTACCCTCTAAGGTTCCGCTCTACAGTTTCGCACTTTTGCACAGGGGTGAAATTCTAAACATAGGGCATGTGTTGAAACTAAGGCCATGTAAAATAGAGATATATTTTTAGTATCAGATATATGATTTTATCTGATAACCATAGAGTATAACAACCGTTGTATATACTTGAAGTATATACAACGGGATTTGTATATAATTATAATTTATGCGAACGACCTCTGACCTCTTTCAATTCCATTTTCATTCATGAAACATCGTTATATCACAGGGCAGGTTTTAATTGTACGCTTATTGCACTTTGTCAAAATCCTCTGATGGTGTCATTTCTTATTTATTTTGCTTCAATAAAGGCAACCTAAAATTTTGCTTCAAAACATTGTAGAAATTACTTGAATGTTAATAGTAATTAGTATGCGGCGACTGCGAACTATTTATAGTCACGGCCTCGATCAAAAGTACTCGCGGAACTGCGCTAATTAAAAGTTCGTCTGCTCTACCTGAAAAAAAAACACTTCGTAAAAATTGTAAACAAACGCAAAATTATTTGTTATATTGGGACTACAGCATAAAACACGGAAGAAAACTGGAACTATGTCAAAAAAAGAATAACTCTACTGAAACACCGTTTTGTTACTGTTAATAAAATAGTTGAAATTTATTTTGTTCCAGCGCAGTTACATGATGCAAGAAGTGCAATCGCACTTTACAATCGCCGTCATCGATTTTGTAATGTAAGGGACACAACTCTATGCGTCTTGTCCTATTTCTTTTGTCTCGTAGACTGGTTTTCTTTGGAGGCCCGTGGGAAGCATATGTAAGTCGGGTTGACGCACGAGACGGGTGTCTGTTTGTTATCAGATAAAAACAATAAACATATAGTGTGTTTTTATATCTGTGTTATACAACTCGTTGAAATATGGTTTATTTTTTCTCGGCGAAGCCTCGAAAAAATAAACCATATTTCAACTCGTTGTATAACACAGATATAAAAACACGCTATATGTTTATTGTCTATACATTAGGCTTTTTGTTGGAAATGAGAATTTGAAGTTTTGGTCCCAGAGTTGTAGTCTGATACAAAGGAGTAAATTACCAGATGAATTATGGGAAACGGTGGCTTCGAAAAATTGGCTATTTTTTTAAAATGTAACTTTTACACGGGTTTATTACCAGACAGGTATTTAAAAAATGAAACTGAAACATATAAAAAAAAAATTTGCATTTTAGAAACAGGGGATGCTCTGCTCCAGGGGTAGGTAGGTGAGGTCGGTGGGGAAATTCTGCTTTTGAGGCTACTGGGTGGCTGAAAATGACTGGTTTCGGCATTGTTTCATTAAATTTTTCAGGTTGAAGTCTTGCTTTTGACAATAAATTATTCCAACCACATTCAGATTGTTTATTTCTACTTAGTCAGATAGTATTATATGTTTTTGTGGATTTGGGAAATGTAATACATGTTACGGGTTAGATAACTAAGTTACAGAATATTTGCATTTGAAGAGAGTGTATGGCATGCCATTTTTGGAAATGCCGATAAAAACTGTGGAGCGGAACCTAACAAAAAGGAATGTGTGAGTCTTCTATGACCGATATGACGTCGTGTCAGAATGACGTGATCTTTCCAACAATGGTGTTACTAGACGGATACCTATCAGTAATAGTCGTTCGGAAGTGATGGGGCTTGTTATTTGTCGCTCCATTCCATTCCGCCTGCCACACAGATTTAATGTACTTACTGATCTGTGTTTTATAATCACTGAAAGGAATTTTAAAATCAGTGAGAGGCTTGGTTAAAGTCTGGTTTGTTGCACTGTCTGCCCTGGTTTTACCGGAGATACGAACATGTCCAGGTAACCAGCAAAACACGATATCATAATTCATATCGGAGACGAACATGATAACGTTTGTGTGAAAAATTAGTGATCGTGTCACCAGGGATGTGGCTAGAGGGTTTCAGCTGGGGTGCCACAGGTGTAAATTCCAACTGTGAGTGGTTTCGATAGGTGGTTGCACTGCAGCGCTGGGTGATATCTTTTAACCCTTTACCCAACGAATCGCCCGCATCCGCCCGTGTATTATGCAAATACAGTTGCTGAAAAATATTATTTTCTGAAAAAATTTCAACAAAACCATATCATGTGACCCCTCTATGGAACGAGCTCGTTCCAAAGAGGGGTCACATGATATGGTTTTGTTGAAATTTTTTTTTAAAAAAATAAAAAAAATGATATTTAAAATAATGAATTTTGAAATCGTCAGCGTTGGGTAAAGGGTTATTAACCCTTCTGAAAATTTTCGCTAGTCCTGAAACGGAAAAAGCATCATTTATAATGTGTCTGGGTCAGAACATTTACCGGATTGATGTCAGAGTCGAAAGTTTGAGGCCTTGTCAATTTTAGAGTTGGAAATTTGAAACTCAAGTTTCCAGTTGGAAATAAAAGCTCAAAATTTCTCATCATTAGATGGACTTTTAATATTTTTCATGTACAATGTTAATTTATTGAATTTCCAACTATTTGATTTTTGATCTCGGAATTTCCAACTATTGAAAAAAAATACTCCTAGCTGGGAGGTGAGACCCCCCCCCCCCCCCCCACACACACACACACACACCCGTCCCCCTGTCCCTGTCGCCACATCCTTGCGTATCACTTTAATTTGGGGGGTTCAAATACTTTTGTTAAGCGAGTCCTTCAGGCAACATTTTTGTCCTAAAATGGGGTTCGTGCAAACAAATAATAGAGAAAAATGCACAGGAACGAAAGTATCAGCCACGTGCAATTTTTTTCAGAGAATTCCAAACAAAAACACACCAATAGTCACTTGTATATTTTAGACCCGAAAATTCATAAAAATCATTCTCTTTTTTAGATATTTAGTAATCATGCAAGATTTCAGTAGAATGCTTCAAAAGTTTTTTAAAACAATATATTTCTTCGATGCCGCCTAGTTTCTGAGATTGCATCATTTTCTACTGCATTTTTGGGGAGGGGGTGTAATAAGATGAGAGATGAATCAACAAGGGAACTTCACTCTGACTGTTAGGCGTGTGTTTCTTTGAACAGGTTATGTATGACACATAACTTGCAAGTGACGTCTTAAACTCAAAAGCACCACTAACCTTTCAGTGATTACACACCACATATCACTAAATACATAAAATCCGTGCTGCGGGAATAATGCGATGGGGCAACAAAAAGCAAGCTACTTTATATGCGACCAAATATTTGTGATAATTGTACGTCCAATATCCATTGTAGGAAGGACAATGTAATTTTTATCGCCATGTCTTATTGTTCAAAACTTACAAACTGTTTTCTAAACAAATTGTATTTTGCGCCCAGAATGTGTTCCCTGCCAATGCCCTTTGTCCTTCGAACATATTATCTTTCAGTACAGCCGTCGTGATCTGGTCACTTTTCACGGGCGGGCAATATTTCCACGGAATCAATAATATGGTACAACCCGGTGCTTCATTAATTAAAATTTTGCTAATGATGATTTTTACTACCTGGTAAACAGATGCGTGGACATAACTGCCCACGTGTGGATTACGACCAATCCACGGCGACTATACTATATAATGTAACGACTCTGGGAGATCTATTTTATCAAACAAATTCTTATCAGGTTTTATCGTTGCTCAAGGAAACCAACCATTCAATAACAAAAACCCAGTAATTTGCTTCAGGTATTGTCAATAGAGCAGAAACGGTTATCCGATTAAACGATTAATCAAATATGAACGTTTTGATCGATCAAAAAATGGTCATTCTTAACCCTTTACCAAATGTGGGTATCAGACGATACTTACAAAATAAATTCTTGAATTACTAAAAGATTTTCAATTTTAATCTCAAAAACATAACTTATGACCTCTCTTTGGAACGAGCTCGTTGAGTGCGTTCTAGAGATCATAAGCTATGTTTTTGAGACACAAAATGAAAACATAATACAATTTGAATGGAGATTTTTGTATATAAAGCTGACCTGTTTTGTCTGTTACATTTAGTAAAGTGTTAAGGCAGTAAATCATCACAGGTGCGGCAGTTATTCAGCTACCCATTAGGGCAAGTGATTAATCGGTTAACAAAGGTTAATCCATATGATTAATCGATCAAGAAAACATTTTAACCTATTCAGTTCTAATAGGTAGAAAGTCTAAAAAAATTAATTTTAGCTTACAAGGGGTTAATTATTTTTGTCTGCACATTAACCCTTTACCCAACGAATCGCCCGCATCCGCCCGCATCCGCCCGCGTAATATGCAAATTCAGCAGCTAAAAAAATATTATTTTTCGAAAAATTTCAACAAAACCTTATCATGTGACCCCTCTTTGGAACGAGCTCGTTCCAAAGAGGGGTCACATGATATGGTTTTGTTGAAATTTTGAAAAAATTTAAAAAATGATATTTAAAATAAATTTTGATATCGTCTGCGTTGGGTAAAGGGTTAACGTCATCTAATATCAGCGACGTACAGGAGAATCCCAAACGTTTGAATACTTTTTTTTTTTACTGTACTTTTTTTCTAAAATATTTGGGGGCCCTTGGAGTCAAGGCAAGTTTTAAAAGATATCGAGGCATTGCTTTGAGTTCGTTTTTGTTTTTTAGCATGCATTCCCACTGGTAACACACAAAATGTGCCCCGTATTTTCCGTAGTTGCTTGCGGAGCCCAAATCCCGAGTGCGAGAGCATGACTCTTGCACCGAATATTAACGTGAACAGGCCTTCCAAAAGGTCTAGAGTCAAGGATTTGGCAGGTTTCCTTTACCTGAAAATCAAATTTTTCTCACGCCAGGCCGAATTATGACCTATCACCCCCAACTCCGAGGAATGGGGCCAATACCCTTCGGCTGAGTAATATTCTCATTATTTTGATGTTTATTATTGTGGGAGCGCGGTGGCTCAGTTGGTAGAGGTGCAGGCTGCAAGCCAAGAGGTCCTCGGTTCGAATCCCACCTGCGGCAACCGCGTTGTGTCCTTGGGCAAGACACTTCATCACCATTGCCCGCGTGGGGGCACGATGACGCCGTGTACTAAGGCGTACTGCACGTCGATGGTGCGCATGTCTTCAACCAATCTAACCCTGCCTGTGCTGCAGTGCGGAGTTACGATGTTGGGGAGCTGGCAGCTGCTCGTCGTTGCTCGGTGGTTCTCTCCGGGTACTCCGGCTTCCTTCACCCGTAAAACTGTCACGGTCATGATTAGCCATTGTGCATAAATATGTGACCTTAAACACCAATAAATAAATAAATAAATAAATGTTTATTATTGTTTTTCATTTTTATTTTCAGACATTTGTGACATCATTAATACAGAAAACATTTCCGACGGAGGGTGTGTGGACTGGCTTAAATGACTGGAATGTTGATATGAGTGCCGGTACGGGCTCATGGCTGTGGGGAGATGAGGAGTATCCCAATCAGAAAATAATGTACGTCACAGTTTATATTCTTTATTTTGTCATATCAAGCCGATATTATACCAAACAAACCAGTTCAGACAATATGATATACCTTTAAAGCCCATGCGGTTGTGAATAAAATGCGATTGTCGGGGATTGGGGTTTAATCCTGGGAACGGGAATTCCCGGGTTCGCGGTTCCGAAAGCCGGCCCCGATACCCGGGAAATCTATAGCCGGAACCGGGAATGAGGCGAGGCACTTTTGTGTATTGAACTGAAGTTTTCTGAATTGAAACTTTGTTGGATTTCGTCAACCCTTCCATGCCTGAAATCGTAACAGTCCTGGTTCCTCTCAACCAGTTCTGGAGGACACCCCCTCCCCCACCACCACCGCCACCACCACCACCACCCTCCCTTTCAACAGCAAGATCTTCTTAACCCGCTTCAAAGTTCAAACTCGTCTTCATTTTCAGAGTTACTATTATCACTTCACAACCTCTTCCAACATCAACACCCTCTTCACTGCCGTGAAGAGGATGATGTTGATGCTGGAGAATGTAGAGGTGATAATACGAGTTATTCTGAAAATAAAGTGGAGATTGTTTGGGTTTTCATACTTATCTTAGGAAAAGAACTTTTCCGTTTGGAGATGGGAGATTGCCAATGAAATATGCTCATTATCATTAAAATAAATGCGGCATGTTACCCTCGTAAATTTGCTCGATATTACCCGGGAAATTTCCCGGTTCCTTGTTCTGAGAGTAATTTCATTCCCGTTCCCGGTTCCTAGAAAACCAGGGAATATATTAAACCCTATCAGGGACGAAGCTACAGCATCTTCAAGGGGAGTGATCAGTTAGATTTCTACCAGGGGTTGGGAACGATGCATTCGTGACAGTCTAGTCAGAACCAGCTGATCTAAACATCACGTGACTGTTCGAGTTCTGCATATCAGGTATGATTTGACAGAACAATAGAAAACTTTGACAACTAACTGTCAACTTCTCAAGTTAAAATTCCTCACCACCAGTGGCATAGATAGCTTTTCGCTGGCGGAGGGGCAAGCCCAAAATTTTCCGACAGACCGAAAATTTTCCGACAGTGTAACAACAACAAATACCCAAACAAACAGAAAGAATCTGTTGTTTACTGCAAATGTACTGAAAATTGATCTTTTTTACCCCAAATTTACCCAAAATGGCATGCTTTATCCCAAAAGCCAGCATTTTAATGTTATTAGGCATAAATTCGCCTAAAAATGGTCCCCAAAAATTTCCGACAAAACTTATGGTGGGGGACCTCCGCCCCCCCCCCCCCCTCCCCTTTATCTACGCCACTGCTCACCACCTGTAGAGGAAAACACCCAGTAAACTTGACAACCAAACAAACCAAAATGTCCGATAGTCGTCACTATCTCAATGCAGTTTTGATTCTTCTGTGCATGTATGAGAGAGGCCTTTCCTAACCTTCGTCAAACGCTTAGCTAATACTTTGACAGTATTGTACCCACAGGAACGTACACCTGCAAGCGCATCTGGTGTTTTGCTAAAACAATTGGTGTTTTGATTGATAGGTGGTAATAGCATAGCTTGCAATCGTCACCAGGGGCCAATACTATAAAACTTTTACAATTGTATTTTCTAGAATTGTATTTTCTAGTTATGACTTTAAAATAGGTTAAAATGAACCATTAGCATTTTCAAAGATTTGGCAATTTGCCAGTTGGCAAATTGCCATATCTTTTGAAATGTTAAGGGTTCATTTTAGTCAGTTATATTAATAGGTAAAAAATACAATTCTAGAAAATACAGTTGAAAAAGGTTTTTAGGATTGGCTCCCGCTCTCCTGTGTTTCAAAGTGCAACAAAATTTAATATTTCCCTTTATCATATGACTCGTCCGTTTTGTTCACTTTAAAACATTTGATATTTTGTTTTCATATTAATCAGTGATAAATAAAGCCTTCCGTCAATTTCATTGGTCAATTTCAAAACTAGACAATTTGATTGGCTGAACAAAGTACAACTGGGCCACATTTTCAGAATTTGTGTAATTAGAGTTGGGAGCTTTCATTGGTCAATTTCAAAACTGGACAATTTGATTGGCTAAACGAAATACAACTGGGTCACATTTGCATAATTTCAGTAGGGAGAATTTACGTTATCTGTCCTATTTAAGGTGGGTTATATTGTATTACTCTTTTACCTACAAGAAAAACGCCATTCATTTTTTTTTTATATTTTCACTTTTACACAAAAGATAGGTCGACGAGCTCGTTCCAATGAGGGGTCATAACCTATGTTTTGGAAGCAAAAAATGACAATTTTTAGTTATACGAGGATGTTTTTTTTTAAGTGCCGTCTGCAACTCAAGTTAGGTGGGGAGTTAAAAAGTCATACTAAGTAGCTAATTTGTGCGTGTGTGTGTCATATGATAAATAGAATATGAAATGAGTGTTTTTCTCATATAATATTTATGAAACTCGTCCGAATTTTCCGTTTGGGCTCGCCAGAGGCTCGCCAAAACGGAAAATTCTTAGACTCGTGTCATAAATATTATATGAGAAAAACACTCATTCCATATCCTCTATATATATGTCTGCCGAGTACTTTCAAGTACTCTTAAATTATTTTATTATAATTTACTATAGTCCCTTGTGACCCTTTAACACTTTACCTATCATAAAATCTGCCACAGTAGGTTGAATTGCTTAACAGCAGTTAGTTGGAAGGAGTGGGTATTGACTGAATAGATGTCAGTCTATAGTCCATGTCTAGCCTGATCATTCTAAGTGAAACGAGACGTTGAATTCGAAATACCGGATCGGTCACAAATTCGAGTCGGAATTTCGGAAAAAAATTTCAGTTGAATGGAAAAAGTCGCAGAATGTGATCGAAAATTGGAAAATCATTTTGGCTCTGACCGTTCGAACTTGAGTCGTTTTAAATGTCGGAATCAGGAAATTGAACGGAATCCGGAGTCGGAGCACAGCGAATCACTAAAGTCGGTAACCGGAACAGATCGCAGTCGAAAAAACTGTGATCACGGGTTGAAAATTCAAATCTCCTGGTCGGAAAAGTCTATTAAGTTAAAAATATAAAGGAGATTGATTTCTTGGAATTTCCAACTCTAGGAATTTATACCTTCGAATTCCCAACTACTGAACATTATATATTATGGGGGACCCAGTCGCTACATGAGTGGTGATTGTTCAAATATCCAACCCTAAATAGTTGATGAAGAAAAGCAACGGCCGGGTAGTAAATAGAGCCTCACTGGAGAAAGAAATATGACATATATTAACCCTTGAACCCGAGGGACCGTTTGTCCGGCCCAGCTGCACGCGGCTGCAGGTTGAAAAAAAATGTATTATTCTACCCCCAAATAATAAATATGGACTCTTCTAATTGGTTCCAGTGACCTGCCATGGACGATACCACTATGGTTCGAATGGCTAACAGCACAAATTTCACGTAGTAAGATCAGAATCGCAAGTTAGGCTTTGCCTAACTGATGCTAGGTAATTATATTGAACACCAAAAGGAACACACCACTGGATTTTTGGTACAGTACGTGGAGAGTGGATTGTAACTAAATCACCTGCAGAGTGGAGTTATCACCCAAAGTATAACTTTCAAATTTTGTACATATGGACCGAAAACACAAGCAATGTTTCAGCCAATGGACCTCCGGGTTTAACCCGGAGGTCCATTGGTTGAAACTTTGCCTGTGCTTGTTATGCTTTGCAACAAATTTGCAATTATTGTTTGGGTGAAATCTCCACTCTGCGGGTGATTTGGTGATAATACACTCTCCACGTACTGTATATACACAGAACGACACACGCGTATGAATGAGTTAATCTATATGGCACGAGTGTCAACGCGAAAGGATAAAACAAGAGGCCACGGGCGGAGTTTTATCCTTCCGCGATGGCACAAGTGTCATATCGATTAACCCATTCACACGCGTGAGTCGTTCTGTGTTTATTACACGCCTTCACATCTACAAAAACAATTATAAGAAGGACACTCAGCAATTCATTTGACAACTATCAACAGAAACACATTTTATCGCCAGCCAAATTTGCGAGGGGTGTTACTCTTTCGTCCCCTAAGTTGCAATGTGTTCTATGTGCCAGTGAAACTTCCCTTCTGTTTAAAAATAGTCCGTCATCGATTTTCGTTCCGCACATATGTGCGGAACAGATTTTTATTTTCCGCACAGTTTAGTGTTGCTGCAGATGGGGATTTCATAGAACAGGTGTGTAATAAATATATGATCCTAACTGTATAAGTCTGTGATTTTGACAGGATTGCGCATCCTTATGGACACATGCTACCAAACTCGTGGGTCGCCAGTTATCTATATGGTGTTGGGGGGGAGGGGGGGCACTGGGAGCTTTTGGGGGGCCAATACTTTTTTGTGCTGTGTGCATATCAGGAAATTTAGAGTCTTCACTTAGGGAAAGGTATGAAGGCCATACCCCTCGCGCGTTGTTGAGGACAAGTGGTATATTTTTCAAACATGTCTCCACAGGAAGTCCTTGACCGCTCCCAGGAGAATTTTTTGAAAAATATGCCCCAAATGGCAATATTTTGAGAAATTTTGAAGGAATATCAGTTTTCACCAAACGTGGTGAGATGTCATCTGTAATTTTGTTATGTGACGCCTCATGCAAATGGTTGAATTAAGGAATTTCACTGGCACTTGGGGAATGGTAGGGCCCCCTTCCCTCACCCCTACCCCAACCCTGGCCAAAATTTCCTATAGTTGTAAATTCGGAGGGTAAGTCATGAGTAGTTGGAAATTCAATCTATCTGGATCTTAGAGATTCTTTGGTGATGCTGATGTCTCCTTTACTTCCCAAAATTCCAATTTGGTTTCAAATTGGCAAAAATTCTAACTGTTATTATTTACAACTACCGTGGGAGCGCGGTGGCTCAGTGGTAGACTGCTGAACTTCTATGCTAGAGGTCCCGAGTTCAATCCCAGTCCGGGACGACCCGCGTTGTGTCCTTGGGCAAGGCACTTTATCCCGGCTGCCCACATGGGAGCACGATGACGCCGTGTACTAAGGCGTGCTGCACGTCGTTGGTGCACATGTTTTCAACTGCTTGAACAGAGTTAGAATGTTGAGGAGCTGACAATTGCTCGTCGTTGCTCGGTGGTTCTCTTCGGGTACTCCAGCTTCCTCCGTCCGTAAAACTACCACGGTCACGATTAGCCATTGTGCATAAGTATGTGACTTTAAACCCCAATAAATAAATAATAAATATTACAACTACAGTGTACGCAATATCGAGCTTTAAAAGTATGCATGATGTCAATCGGTACGAGATTTCTATAGTACGCTTACTTATCGTAATAAAAAAAAATCCTCGAAATGCACTTCAAGAAAATCACATCATGTAAAATTGTTGTCCTGAGTTAATTCCATCATTCACATTTACAAAATGATGAAACATCGACAATTGATCATTTAACTTGTGATTTAATGCTATGAGAGTGTAAATTGCTCAACGTTCTAAGCTTGGGCATGTGTTTAGCATATATTCAATTCCCAGAAGAATACCAAATAATAATAACCTGATAATTCTATCATAAATGTGTTTGCATTTCAGTTACTGGAATCAATTGTATGCCCCCTTTCATGGCTTCGTTTTCAAAATCTTTCTCGGTAGTGAATTTCAAACTAGGAGGAGGGAACGGGGGGATTCCCCCTCCCCGTCCCTCCACTAGTTAAAAATTCACTAACCCCCCCCCCCCCCCCCCGAACTTCTAGCCACGTCCCTGGCCTTGCGTAATAACCTATGATTTCGCGCCGAGCCACGTTTGAGGCGAACATCACAACCGGGACAGTAGCATAGACAATGAATTATCACCATTTTATCTCCTGATAAAATACCAGTAAACCGTCAGCGCCCAAATCGACCACGGCGCGAAGCCGTCACCTGCAAGACAGGACACGTGTGGCATCGATTTTTGTCATTATTGCAAAAATGTCTATGAAACTTCATGCTTGGACATGTTACGAACTGCGAAATGTTTGTCATTATTTCATGCAGATTCGATTAATCCTGCTGTGCACACCACGCGTGGACACTAAAAACTAAAGTGTTAAAACTGACACTTTCAAGGTGTTAAACCCATTCTAACTCTTAGGGTTTTATTTTAACACGCAAAGTGCGATGCTTTAAGCACTTAGACATTACAATCGTCAGACATCTGAAACTGGAATGGATGGCACTTCCCATGTGTCTAGCATTGGTGGTTCTTCCAGAATTGTCCATAATTTGATTTGCGCTTGGTGGGTACATAATTAAAAGAAAACAACGCAGATGACGCGGATCAGGCTCGAGAGTTCGAGCCTGATCCGCGTCATCTGCATTGTTTCCTTTTAAGTGTCGCGACATTACACTTGTCAAGTGGTATTATTGTCAACACCTTGTCAAGTTCTGGGATATCTACACTTGAACAAAGTGCTAGTTCAGCACTTAGTAAGTGTTAAATACAGCACTTCAAGTGTAGTTTTTAACACTTTAGTTTTTAGCGTGTGGAATCTCGATTACGAGTAAGAACGTCGTATTATTATAAGAACGCATAACATTGGATGTTTCGTGTCTGAGTGGCGTTATGACGTGAATGAAATGTTTCAATACAAAACAGTGGAAAAAAAGATAATTATCAAAACGCCGAAGATGATATTTTTCATTAAAAATATTAGTACCTAACTGGTTAACCAGATAATCGGTTTGAAACCAGTTAGCTATCTAACCAGTTAGAAAAACCGAAATATTGATAGTGATCGTTATTCCACGTCTAAAACATAGTAAATAGCCGCTTCTCCTTTGTGAAAGATAACTCATCGAAGCCGCGTTGTTGAAATTGAGCAATAATCGAATTTGGCGTTGAATACTTCGTTAATGATCGGCAGTGTCCGTGAGTAATGAGTAATCGCAGAAACTATTCCGTAGTGTGTATACAAACGAACGTTGTCGAGAACTCCACAACGTTCGTTTGTATACACACTACGGAGTAGTTTGAGAATACTGCTTTCCAATTCCTATAGTTTTGATCCCATATTCGGTGGAATAATGGCCACGGATAACCGGATATTATCCGGTTATAGCTCTCGGTTAGTCGGTTACGAAAATGAGCCAACCGTTTCAGCCCTGAAAATGTCAGTTCATTCACTTACTTCAAGTTTACTTGTGTTGTAAATACAGAATACAGCTCGCATAGATGACAGGAACCAACGTCCCTTGGTGGAGTTTTTTCTGTACGCGAGCTTTCGGCGTTCGTGAAATGCACGAAAAACTGCACCTGGTGTCGTTGATTCCAGCGCCCCCCCCCCCCCCCCCCGTGCTCTACCCTCGATGTGTTTTGTTTCATCATTGGCATTTATGAGACATGTTATCATTATCCTAATTGTCAGACCATTTCTTTCTGACCATTTCTGGATATGGTTATAGGAAAGGGACGCGGTGGCGTTGCGGTAACCGGTTCTCGTCAGATCACCGAAGTTAAGCAACGTCGAGCCCGGTTAGTCCTCGGATGGGTGACCATCTGAGCGATCGATTCGGACTCCCGCGTTGTGTCCTTGGGCAAGGCACTTAACCCCGATTGTCAACATGGGGCACGGTGACGCCGTGTACTAAGGCGTACTGCACGTCGATGGTGCGCATGTCTTCAACCATTCTAACCCTGCCTGTCCTGCAGTGCGGAGTTACGATGTTGGCAAGCTGGCAGCTACTCATCGTTGCTCGGTGGTTCTCTCCGGGTACCCCGGTTTCCTCCACCCGTAACACTGTCACGGTCATTATTAGCCATTGTGCAAAAGTATGTGACATTAAACACCAATAAATAAATAAATAAATATGGGTATAGGATGAGTAGTTATATCCATTGAAACAAACGCTGACGATGATGGAATAGTACGACAGTCATTAAAAATTTAAATGAGAATGGTAACATGAGGTGGAAAGAGAGATATGTCTCTCCCAGGTATCTCACCCGTGACACGTGTATCTCAATAAGCAGGTAGTGGAGGAAATAATAATCCTTTCGCTTATAAAATATTGCTATACAGTACACTTGGTCACTTTTCACGGGTGGGGAATATTTCCCCGGACGCAATAATATTAAATATGGATTCCAAACACTAATTACAGGAATGATCATCAAAAATTTAATTAATGAAGCGCCGGGTTGTATAACCCGGTGCTTCATTAATTAAAATTTTTCTGAAGATGATTTTTATTACTTGGAAAACACATGCGTAGACATCACTACCTACGCGTAGATTACGACCAGTCCACAGCGGTTGCACTGTATAAACAGGGATCATCAATTATTTCCCAATATCAGAATTTTTTGAAGCTGTTATTAAGTTTCGATTGTTTCTCAGCAGCCATGACTTGATTTTATAACAAAATTCACCAGTGTAAGAGTTAATAGTTTAGTACCGATACGGATCTATAGCTTATTTATATCTCCCGCCCCGACCCCCTAACTGTCCTTAAACCTTAAATTTAACACTTAGGGAATGTGAATTTCATATAAAGATGTGCGTACGGTTTCACAAACGTCGGGCATTTTCCTGTAGAGTAGTATAAAAATACAAAAGCTGGCGTTTTACATTTTTTCCCAGTCAGAACAGGGGGCGGGGGGGGGGGGGGGGGGGGGAGGGACACCAAAAATTTGCAAGACGTGACGTGGGGGTGGGTGGGTCTCTTGAGTGCGCCAAAAATGTGCATTTCCAACTTGTGCAATTTTGTTATTTTTTTTTAAAATATATCAATATATCAGCTAATATATACCATCATTTGTGTTTCAAACCTTAAAGATGATGTTGTACATCACACTCTTAACATAAATACTACATCAGGAGGCTTTATATGTGAGAATATTGGGCTTAATCTGGGGAAATGTCACACGTTAGTAGGGGGTGGGTGTCTTGTTCGAGATGTAGAAAATGTGCAGACAATATTTTGGGAACAATTCAAATGAAAATTTGTTCCCGTATATGTACACCTTCTCTGGCCAAGCATGATAATGAACAGCTTGTCATTTGTAGATTGGGGTCCACAGCAGCCCACAGAGGTTTAAATTGGTGGTACCAGTTTAAGAACATTATGAAAAACCCCTAAAGACAGCTGTGCCTACTAAGTTTATAAGTTTATTTTGGATGTTAACGGGAGAGTTGGGGGGTGGGGGTGGGTGACTGAGAACGGTAGTCGAAAATTTGCACGTAGTGGGTGGGTGGGTGTAAAAAGGAGCCGAATAAAAAATAGGACGTCACGTTTTGCAAATTTTTAGCGACCCCCCACCCCCTCCCTCCCCCCCCCCCCCCCCCGGTCAGAACGTATAATCTCTGTTAAAAACAAGAAAACGGCGTTTTCACCATATTTTGATGTTCTGTAACTTTTTGGCTGTTCATTGTATCAATAGTGTGCGCGTTGTGACATATAATGCAGACACTGTCCTTTCCATCAATGTAATCTAAGGAGGTGAGATTTGCTATTTTTTCTTGGAAAAATAAAAACCTGCAAATTACTGTAAAAACACATTCACTAAACAAAGAACCAAACTGGACGTAGTGCAAGGAAGTAATATTATTAGTTATCCTTGTGCGTTTCCAGGGTATATGGGAATTTACACCGGTTTGGGTACTCACACACCCTGAGGCGAAGGCGAAGGGTGTATGAGTTCTTAGACCGGTGTAAATTCCCATACATCATGGAAAACACAAGGATAACGGATTTATTTCCAAGAATTTTGGGGTACTTAATACTTTACCCTACATTGTGGGCAAAAATTGACAGAAAATTTGTACTTTGCAAGTTTCTTAAATAAAACGAGACAAATATGGATGTCATTGGAACTTGCTCAATGAGCCATTTCCAATGACATCCTTATCTGTAATATCTGTAATATTTTATTGCACATAAATATTAAATTTCCTGTATTTTTATTTTTGTTCTAACATAACCGAGCAGAAGGTATGAACTAATAATTAAAAATGGGTACTTTTTTTAGCCATATAGCTTGCTATTGTGTATTCTTGTTTTTACACCGTGGTTAAACACGGTGTAAACAAGCCACTGTGGATTAAAAGTTACACCGTATCTCTCAGCCAATCAAAATGCGGTATTTTGTTTCATTTGGAAATACTAATATATATTCTTAATGATGGATTATCTGTGAACTAGTTGCTTCTAACTAGCTTGTCATAAAAAGGCGAGTTTCCTTTTTCTACCTTTAGGCTCAGAGTGTTGTCTGTTGTGTTTGTTTATTGACAGTAACAAAAGGAAACTTGGCATTATTTTCTACTGAGTCAAAGGTGTTTCCACAGCTATTAGTTGCTTCTTAATTGGTCCTTACTCGCGTGTCCAATTTCAAGGGCGATAACTCTACCGAAAGTCGATTTTCTTGACGATATATGTTTTTAGATTTCATTCGAAATCTTAGAAGGTAATTTTAATAACTCCAAAATACCTGATTGTTAAGTGATATATCGGTGTAAAGATTAAAGTCTCCTCTATCCATTAACAACCAGTATGAGGATATGCCGAGGAAATCCAATCTGAGATGAATAGAAGGACGTTCGTTTGTGTTTGTTTTAACCTGTCACCTAACACAAAAGGCAGACGACACTTGCGAATGATATGCTTGAATAACTATTTTTTTCTCATTTGTTTGGCACCAAA
Source organism: Pictodentalium vernedei (assembly GCA_031216915.1). Lineage (NCBI taxonomy): Eukaryota > Metazoa > Mollusca > Scaphopoda > Dentaliida > Dentaliidae > Pictodentalium > Pictodentalium vernedei. The sequence goes on along the minus strand of CM062292.1, from coordinate 68,534,836 downwards.
AACGTCTTCAACCAATCTAACCCTGCCTGTGCTGCAGTGCGGAGTTACGATGTTGGGGAGCTGGCAGCTGCTTGTCGTTGCTTGGTGGTTCTCTCCGGGTACTCCGGTTTCCTCCACCCGTTAAACTGTCACTGTCGTGATTAGCCATTGTGCATAAGTATATGACCTTAAACACCAATAAATAAATAAATAAATAAATAAATAATAAGAGTCGTCTTATTCGTGTTGATAAAGGGTTTCATGGTTTGCCGAACATATAAGGCTTCAAGTGTTCAGCATGGCTACCTAAGAAGTACCGGGGAAGATTTATCAGTTATCTTTGAGTTATGTCCCCAAAACACTTACAATGGAACTCTGCTCTCGATAGACTATCAAATATTTGTCGGAATAAACGGTCCACTAACATTTCAGCAAATGGAACACAGAACCCGATAATAGCGACAATGAAGACTGTTGTGCGATTAATATACAAGGAAAATTTAGCGATGAGATATGTAGTCGCAGACTAGGATTCATATGTGAACTAGATAATGTTTCAGGTTTGTTCATTTTTTCATATATACTGAAGGAAAAAAGAAACGCAGGTACAGTTTTGGTAATATAATTTTTAATCCGTAGACCAAATGTAGTAACATTTTACACACAGTTAAAATTAGAAGTCCTGTCACGAACTGTGCGCTTATCTTGGCTTAATTGCGCGTAGGAATTGCGCGTAGGAATTGCGCGCAATTGCCATATCGAATGGCATTCAAAGCACGGCAGGTTCTCCTGGTTACTCACACCAAACACAGGCAATGCTTCTGCCAATGGACCTCCAGGTTACCCGGAGGTCCATTGACTGAAACATTGCTTGTGCCAGAGCAAATGTACAGAATTTGATAGTCTCACTATGGTCATAACGCGTAGATTAACGCGCAGATCGACGTGCTATTTGTACGCATTCCACGACAGGACTTCTAGTTTTAACTGTGGCTACCTCAGTGTACCAAAGAGTCTTTGGTTAAAATTCAGTCAACCATGACCACGCGCGACGCTGGATGCTTCCAAAAGAGTTTTCGACAAATCGAAGTTTTGAACAGTAAACATCGATTGCACAACATTTCATTTCAACTCGATTGAAAGGCAAAATCCCGCGAATGTTTGAAGTTGATAGGGGTAGGGCTATTGCTCTAATTATGCAGGGCCAATCGCAACGTCTCGTCGCCCAGCAATTTGGGATTCATGTGTTGACAATAGCTTATTTAGTTGGGCGTCTCAGGGCCACATGAAGATTAGCTGATCGTCCCAGGAGCGGACGTCCTAGCGTTACGTCGCCATGTCAAGATAGAGGCATACGTCTCTCACACCAAACTAACCGATTTCAGATGGCGACTGAGACGGGGAGTCAGATTGTGGGCACTTATGGTCGCCGAATATGGCCAAGAACAGTTAGGAATTGGCGCGGGAGTTCAATTTAAGGCCACGACGTCCCTATGTTGGTCCGCAACTTATACCCAGGCGACGTCAACGTCGGTTGCAATGGCTGTGCGCACATGCACAAAATCGGTTTCACCCGGCCCACGGGAGACGTGTGTTATTCACTGACGAGTCGCGGTTCACGCTTTACAGGTCAGATGGACGACAGCGTTGCTATCGACGTCGAGGTGAGCTATATTCTGGCGCGTGCTTTAAGAAAAACGACAGATTCGGAGGAAAATCTGTTATGGTTTCGGGGGGGGGGGGGTTGTCATGGCGTGAAAACACCTCTCGTGGTCATCCAGCCGTAAGACATTGGGATCAGCTCCTCATGCCTCACGTTCTTGTGCGTAACCTTACATTGCAGCAGCTTAATGCGAGGCCGCACGTTGCTGGGGCTTGCATGACTTCCTTAACCAAACCAATGTCCCAGTTCTCGATTGGCCACCCAACAGACCAGATTTGTCTCCGATCGAGGATTTTGTAGGACGAGCTGGACAGGAGGGTCGGGAAGCGCGTCAGCGTCCCAAACAACGTCGCTCAGCTCACGCAGGCCCTTCTTCGAGAGTGGAATAACATCCCACAAAGGACCATAAACAACTTAGAGGGGTCAATGTAAGGAGAGTTAGCGCAACGACTGCAGCCCGGGGGGGGGGGGGGGACATCCGCTGTTGATTTTGATCAGGAAATGGCGTAAGGTGCCCACGTTTGAACGTTATCCATGCAAACGCCGTCTGTGTTAAGACAACAAAGCTTATCAAGATTTAATCAGCGATGAAGAAATAACATCAAAATTCAAACAATGAGATAATCATCCATAACACATTTGAAATATTTGCCACAGAAAAAAACTATTTCTTTTTTCCGCTACTTTCAATCTGGACTGTATTGCTCTTCACGTTGGTCTGTGACAATAGAGATCTTCCATGTGTTCCTAATTTCAAATTCAAGGCATCACTCTCTGAGCAGGTTTGTTTAAGCTTTTCTTTTTGTTTACATTTACACTCACTGTAAATTTTGACAGGATAAATCTCCAAGAAAAGGACTTTGAGAGAGAACGTCCTTCCTAAGAATAAATAATACTTCTCGAAGTTTAGTTTTTTTGCCTTTCGCCCATAGTAACGGCCACATCCGGCCAGTTATATTCACAAAATTACCCGTGATTCAGTTTGGGTTTTTGAAAATTGAAATTTTTAAATATTTGCCGCAAGAACATTATGACCCTTCTCCATTGGAACGAAGTCGTTCCGAAGAGGTAGTCGTGCGCTACAGTTTTTTATTTTAACTTTGTCCTTGCAAGTGTCGATGTCGTCCTGTGGGGTAATAAGACAGAACACAACGAAGGTGGAGTACGTGAGATATCGCGAAAACAAAACAAAAAATGGTCGTGGATTTCTGCCCCTGTACTCTACTACGATTAACCCTTTACCCAACGAATCGGCCGCATCTGCCCGCATATGCAAATTTAGAAGTGGAAAAAATATTGTTTTTCAAAAAATTTCAACAAAACCATATCATGTGACCCCTCGATGGAACAAGCTCGTCGAGCTCGTTCCAACGAGGGGTCACATGATATGGTTTTGTTGAACTTTTTTGAAAAATTTGAAAAAATGTTATTTAAAATAATAAATTTTTATATCGTCTGCGTTGGGTAAAGGGTTAAATTTGAACTGAGCGAATGAAGCCGATATTTGTAAAGAAAAATACCGCCGTCGACGGTCTGTTTTCTTTCTTGATTGGTTCTCTTTCGTGTCAAAGCATTTCATTTACGTCATAACATCAATCAGACGCTTAACGACCAATCGGATGCGTTCTAACATGGCGTTCTAACGCGTATACCAGATTCCACGTGTGGTGTATCTACCATATCTCTTAATGCCTGTACTGTATCGGGTAACGTTGAATACACCACTAGCCCCTCCCAAACCTAACCCGCCACTGACCAAATCAGTAGCGTAGATCTTTTAATCTTCGATGTGGTGTGGGGACGTATAGACACTCCGTGAATAGCTTGTAGAACATTTAGTTGCTGGACTAATATAAAAATGTTTATTAAATTACATCAAGGTTGCCCAATTAGTTAAGCTGTTACTGGGGAAGCATACGGATAGGTATAGAGACCACGAGGTATGTTTGTCACTTTGTTTATTAGTTTCTGCCTAAGGTGTGGGCTTGCATATGAAAGTTCGTCGAACGTATCTAGTAGTTAGCCCGTTGCTAACGTAGCAGACTGGTTGCCATGGACATTCATAAATGTAAAAATAACATCAACATTCAGTTAGACAATGCGTTGCGGAGGAAGCACGTTTTTTGCTAGGGAGACTACGAAGCAGAATTCTTCGTACATCATTTTTCTGGTCCCAATGTGGATCTATGAATTTGATTACAGCAAGGTCGCCCCAGTAGTTAACATGTTGCTAAGGAAACACCCTGGTTAATATGGAAGTGCGCTGGTCGGGTGTAATGCAGTTTATTTAGTTTTCGGCTAAGCTGTTAGGTTATATATAAAGTTTCGCCAAATTTGACCCTGTAATTAGCCCGTTGTTAAGGACACAACCCGGTTGCTATGGAGCTCACGTGACACTGTTGTTAAACTTTTAGTTTCATTTGTTGTTGATTTTTAGTCCTAAACGAACAAAAAGATCAAAATCTACCCATAGTTTCTGTATTGCTAAGGAAGAACATTTGTTGCTATGGAGACCAAATTAGAAATTGCGGTGTCTATCATTTTTATTCTTATGTACATCAGTATGTACAGAAAATACACCATGATCGCCCTAGTAGTTAACCCGTTGCTAGGGAAGCATTCTGGTTGCTACAGAGATCGCTTGATTTTGTTGTCGTGTAGTTTGTTTAGCTTCTGGCTAAACTGTAAGCCTACATGTTGAATTTCACCAACATTAGCTCATAAGGTAGCCCGTTGATAAGAAAGTGGTAGCAGAATGTTGCTATAGCGATCGCATGATCTGGTTTTCGACTTCTTGGTTTAGTTCCTGACTGACGAGAGGAGCATGTATAAAATTGGAACAAAGTTGGCCCAATAATAAGCCTGTTATTAAGGAAGCACTCTCGTTTTCCCAGAATTAGCTGTTTACAATGAATTATACCATGTAATGCAGATGAAATCAGTGAAATCAATCTCTTTTTCAAATTTCCTGCTTGAGGTATAGAATACAGAATTCGGCACTTGTGTTATGCATTTTTTAGGATGAAAGACTCTGACGCCGATGGGGATCGAACCACTGCCTTGACGAGAGTACATTTCTGCGGCACCAATCGCCTTGCGAAACTGGACCAGTTTCGCTAGGCGAGGGACTATATTGTAAAACACTCGTGCGCATTCACGCACTCGTGTTTGTACAACGTCCCTCACCTCTCATGAATTATTTCACGTAACCAGTTCAGTCAAGCGATTACTCTGTTTATTAACTATAATTATATTATTTAACCCTTTACCTAACGTAACGGCCAAAACCAGCCAGCACTATTCTCAAAAATCGTCAATTAATTTTCATTATTTTTTTCATTTTTTGTCTCTAAAACATAGGTTATGACCCTCAGAGCGGTTGTGTAGTTTAACCTATGTTTTAGAGACAAAAATGAAAATAATAGTTATTCAAGAATTTGTTTTGCAAGTGTCGTCTGCTTTTCATGTTAGGTAAAGGGTTAAAAAAGACAAAAAACAATGAAGTCCCCAATACACCCACGGAAAAGGGTCTTCGTTTGCGCGCACGGATACATGACCCAATTGTTGATTGAATAATTCACTTGTTAAGTTATCGTTTATAATCAAACCGAGAAATCCCAGTAAATCACACTTTGGAATGTAATAAATATTTGTAATCAGAAACCCCTTGTAATAGTATCGAGTACCAATCTTTCCTATTCAAATAATCTCCATGAGATTCCTTGGGTGCTTTGATCTGGATGTGGCAGCCATAAATAGCTCCAGCACAATTTGGAAATCCCAATGATTCTTTGAAACCTCGAATGACATCTTTCAGATCATCATCCTTCGGCAATACAAAATACTTGTCCATTAATTGTTTAACAAGGGCATTGCAAACTCTGGGAACACAACCACATAGAATGTGCAGTAGATGTGGCAACGCCAAATAAATTGCCCGCGGTCCTTGTTTCTGCACAAGTTTCTAGCCAATAAAGTGCTATTTCAACTTTTTTGGACATCTCTAGAGGTTCCCAAACTCTGTTGACACTTGGTTTGAGATGACACTTCCACTGGGACACAATACTCAAAAAGCTTCCTTGGACATTGGAAAGTTTTGTAACCGCTGTTCATTGTCAAAGTTCTCTCTGACTATACACTACCACCAATTTGATGATCGAGTTCTAGACCAAAATCTCTTTTCATGTGATTGACCAACAGTAACACCAATACACAGATAATATGGCAATATCTGTCTTCTTCTCTGACGATATCGAAGTCTTGCCAGTGCGAAATTAAGTTAAATTGATGGAAGGACGAGTAAGCAAATGACTTTGTAAACATATTGCTTTTTATAGTCCACTTGAACTTATTGCAAATATACCTTTACACACGTGTGCAAATTTGCTCATGTGCAAAAACACATAGGTGTGCAAATTTTCGTCATATGAATGGGGTCTTAGTGATGTTTCTCGACAAAACCGAAATTCCAATTGGCAAATATTTACACTGTCAAGCGTTGAAAAATTCGCCCGCCAATGTGTAGGTTAGTTTGTTAATTATTTAATTGTATTTGATGTTCCTAACTTTTTGTACACGCATAACAGTTGTGTTCCCCCATGTGATGATCTTAGGACGGTCAGTCTTCTACATTATGATCATCAATTCAGACTTGACTGATTTTTCATAATTCGTCTGCATATTCATACCTTAGTAAATTGTTTTGTGCATGTCCCGATTGATTGAATGAATAAATTATACAACCTTCAAAAATGCCAGAATCTGCTTGTAGATTGCGCCGATATTTGAATAGGTCTAATATGTTATGCGGATGTCCCTCTAATATCAGGAACTGAACTACAGTACCTGGAGAGTGTATTATCACTAAATCACCCGCAGAGTGGAGACTCCACCCAAGCAGTAATTGCAAATTTGTTGCAAAGCATAACAAGCACAGGCAAAGTTTTAGCCAATGGACCTCCGGGTTAAACCCTGAGGTCCATTGGCTGAAACATTGTTTATGTTTTTTGTCGATATGTACAAAATTCGAAAGTTATAGCTTGGGTGATAACTCCACTCCGTGGGAGATTTAATTACAATCCACTCTCCACGTACTATATAACATTTAGAGTTGTGGTACTGGATAAAAAAGGTTCGAATTCCGCCTCACCGGAGTGGCTTCAGCTGACGGGAAACTTCTCTTGTCGCCCTGAAACCTCGTTGTCACTCTCTGAAACGCCACGTTGTAATTTTTGTTTTACTCCATCCCCAAGAAATCATAAACTTTTTAATATTTCGAATCCTGTAACCAGGGCGTCTCAATTGGAAAGAGGTTCCGCCGTGATTATAAGTCGATATGAAAACCTCGAAATTTTGGTAAAAGACCACTCATACTGGAGCAAAGCAAAACTTTTAGTTTACCCTCCCATTTTATGCAGCCCATTTTCCCATTTAACCCTTTACCCAACGTAACGGCCAAAACCGGCCAGCGCTATTCTCAAAAATCGCCAATTAATTTTCATGATTTTTTCATTTTTTGTCTCCAAAACATAGGTTATGACCCCTCATTGGAACGAGCTCGTCGAGCTCGTTCCAATGAGGGGTCATAACCTATGTTTTGGAGACAAAAAATGAAAAAAATTAATTATTCCAGAATTTTTTTTGCAAGTGTCGTCTGCTTTTCATGTTAGGTAAAGGGTTAACGGACAGTAACAGATATTGTTCGCAAACAGGACTCCGAGAGGATAGTTAAACACGCTAAAAACTAAAGTGTTAAAAACTACACTTGAAGTGCTGTATTTAACACTTAATAAGTGCTGAACTAGCACTTTGTTCAAGTGTAGATATCCCAGAACTTGACAGGTGTTACAATAATACCACTTGACAAGTGTAATGTCGCGACACTTAAAAGGAAACAACGCAGATGACGCGGATCAGGCTCGAACTCTCGAGCCTGATCCGCGTCATCTGCGTTGTTTTCTTTTAATTATGTACCCACCAAGCGCAAATCAAATTAGGGACGATTCTGGAAGAACCACCAATGCTAGACACATGGGAAGTGCCATCCATTCAAGTTTCAGATGTCTGACGATTGTAATGTCTAAGTGCTTAAAGCATTGCACTTCCAGTGTTAAAATCAAACCCAAAGAGTTAGAATGGGTTTAACACCTTGAAAGTGTCAGTTTTAACACGTTAGTTTTTAGTGTGAACTGTCGGATAAAGGTAAATGTATTGGTACCTTTCCATATATCTTCTTTTTCGATAAAAATGTCAAAATCTTGATTAGCGGCTATCGATTTTTCACGATTTTCTCTGAGAATCTCATAGTATTCTCTGAGAATCCCCTATTTACTCTGAGAATCCGGTTTTCGACTGAGCTGTGCGATAAAGGACGACCTCGCTCAACGTCGGCTATCGCCGATGTCTCACTCGGGAGCCTTCGGCTTCATCGCCCTTTAAATTATAAAATTTGAATGACGATTTTTTTTTGCGAAATGTCGTTGTGGACGTTACGTTTGGCAGTGTATATTTTTCGACAATGCTACCTGCTTTTCGAACAATGTCTCATATCACGCATGCAGCAACATTTGCACGACTTCCTCGTTTCTGATTTGAAATGAATACATATGAAGGTTGGATCAATGATAAGGTCAGGTGTCTTCCATGACTTATTTATTGATCTATTTGTATCTCATCTACCCATTTATTCTTCTAGCCCATTATCCCAATCCCATTATTCTTATCCCATCATCTCGTTACATATAAGGAACTGTTTAGAGTTCAACATTGTTATTATAATTATTTTCTATACAACCAGATAGCTTCTTCTGACACATTTTCAACACATTTATGTTACTGGAGACAGCAGGTAGACGGCCAATCTGGCCATGCTTTCTCCCAACAGAATATCATCAATTACCTACATTTACAGATTTTCACAATTATTGTACTATAATATTCTGTTGAATAAACTTTACTTACTTACTTACTTATCTTGCAACTCTTCCTTCCAGTGGTACACAAGGAGAAGGACATCCGTGTCGTCAGCGACGACAACTACAACCTCCAAGTTCCAATGCAACAGAGACAATCAGAGTTTCTGCGTCTGAATCACTGTTATGAACAACATGACCAGATTCTCGAACATTTCAATCAGTAACTGTATGGACTGATGTTTGTTGTTCAGGTTCGAGAGAAAAGATCCCTGATTGTCGTGGATTTTTGTGTCTCTGGTTAGATGTACATCAGCGCAAGCTTTGAGCACTCTTCTCTGGTGTTCGTGATCTTTATAACATGGCTCGTTTTCATATCCATCAAAAATAACTACGCACTGTCCATCCTTCGCGCGAATGTGATTTCCGCATGCATCAGACTGGTCCTTATTAGTTCCAGCTTTTAGCCACTTGAGTCTGTGCAAAGGGGTACCGCTGTCCAAAATAAATATTGCTATTTATTACACGCCTGTTCTATGAAATCCCCATCTACAGCAACACTAAACCATGCGGAAAATGAAAATCTGTTGCGCACATAAGTGCGGAACGGAAATCGTCGACGAGCTATTTTTAAGCAGAAGCGAAATTTCACTGGATTTTTCTACAAATGGCGCACGGCAATTACAATTTGAATCCCTAACGATAGCTAAAAAGCGTCCTCTGAGTTCCAATGTGTTCTTTGTGCCAGTAGGCAGGGGACGAAATAGTAGAAGGAGTTCACCGCGCAAGTTTGGTTGGCGACAAAATGTGTTGTTGTTGTTGATAGTTGTCAAATGAATTGCTGAGTGTCCTTCCTCTAATTGTTTTTATAGACGTGAAGGCGTGTAATAAACACAAAACGACACACGCGTGTGAATGTGCGGCCTCGAGTTTTATTCTTCCGCGATGGCACAAGTGCCATATCGATTAACCCATTCACACGCGTGTGTCGTTTTGTGTACAGTTAAAAGTAGAAGTCCTGTCATGAAATGAGCACAAATAGCACGTCGATCTGCGCGTTAATCTACGCGTTATGACTATAGTAATGATATCAAATTTTGTACATATGGCCTGTGCACAAGCAATGTTTCAGCCAATGGACCTCCGGTAAACCGGAGGTCCACTGGCAGAAACAGTGCATGTGTTTGCTATGAGTAACCAGGAGAACCTGCAGTGCTTTGGATGTCATTCGATATGGCAATTGCGCGCAATTCTAACGGGCAATTAAGCCTAGATAAGCGCACAATTCGTGACAGGACTTCTAGTTTTGACTGTATATCATACAGCATAGAATATTCCACGGGATCAAATAGAGTATTCCCTAACTGCCTCTTGTTAGTCTTCCGCATCATGACATCTTTAAAAAGAGAGGTGGGAACTACAGAATGTTCATGCTCAAAATACTGTTTTATGTTATCCTCAAGTTGTGCTGCTATTGCAATTAGGCGAGAGAATAGAACGCGGGGATCTACGTCTACTCTTTGGTTATCAATTCTGACATCAGGAGTCAAATCGCCGAGAACTCTAACCTGTTCATTTGTTTTGATTGTCGCTGTAGCAACATCTCTTCTATCCAACCTTTCGTAAATCTCTGCTCCAACCAACTCAGTTTGATCACAGTTAATCCGGTCTAATTCACCAGCGATCAGCCCAGAAGACAAAGATATCAAGTTCAGTTCGTCGGAATCGAAAGGTTCGTGAGTATCAAACCACTCTTGACTTCGCGATAAATCGGATTTGTCTCTTATCATCCTACTCAAACTAAGATCAACATGCTGTTCGCTGAACAGTTGCCTCGTTTTATTCAATTCTGTCATTGATTCAAATATTTGAGCACATTTATGCATACTGTGAATCCATTGTTGCCTGACTCACTCACTCGTTCCCCTTACATCTCGTCAAACCACCACGACGTTTGATTGACCGCATGAGAACTTGTTCAATGATAAAATAACTGGAGAGCCATCGCCAGAACGTTCTTGTCCTCCGAATAGAATGAAACCTGGACTCAGAGAAACATTCATACAACCACCTATATTCCGTTGGTAGCTCTAACAGCTTCTGTAGATATAAACGGCAGCTATTTTCGTAATGTATGTGACCTTTGGCTGCCAAACAAGTTGAGCATCTTGCTAAAGCAGATCAAATGAAGATTCCAGTCATAAGCTCTCTCGGCTCTGGTGATGTTTTTTTAGAATTTGTGTGTACTCCGTGTACTGGATCCATAGTCTGTTTGTTCTCGATTTCTCACACAGTGCAACGTTGTGTTCAGAAAACAACTGTTGCAGATAAATAAGGTCTGAGAGAGAATGGAGAGACACATAGCCGTCCCGAAACTTGTCATGGAGCCTACAGGTTTCAAACTCTCCAAAGAGTGGAGTTCAGTGAATTGTCTCGTCCAGTGCCATTTTCTAGAGAAGGGAGCATCACATCCGTTTTGACAAACCAGCTCTCTTCTCAGTGTGAACCCTTCCGTACATTTTCACGCACTACTCTGCTCATGAGTGGTATCCGATGGAGAATCTCTACTTTGTGGAATATCAACAGCTGACAGTGGTTATCAAGTGCTTATTCAATGCGCTTTTGACACGAAAGTGACCTCACAGAGCGCGTGAGAATGCTTTACCCGTTATCATATGTCCCACGGCGTTCGATCCGTACACATTTTGGAGAGCTTTATCCGTACCAGAGCCTCTCATCATCGACCCAAATACTACCCATGAAGCTCGTCATAAGATGAAACCTACCCAACTACAAATAGTCTTCAATGATTTACACTGGAATGTGTCTACAGCGTTCAACCGCAACGGCTGGACGAAAGTCACAAAATGAGTTTCGATTCCTACTTTGCCTGCCTGTTCATCGATGAATTTCAATGTCGAGAACATGCGTGACTCATCTGAAGGACTCAGGCCTATAACTGGCAAGCATAACACTTGCGACTTCACTGGCTTATCTGCATGTAATATATTAGAGTGCACGTGCTCCATAAATTCCGTCCAATTGGGTCTGCTCTTCTTCGAAACACTTGACAGCCAACAACATTGCCACAGCAAGTCTACATTCAAGCCCGCAGGTAAGATATACAGGTAAATCAATTCAACAGAAGGTTTGAACTTGATTGCTGCCAACCGTCTTTGACCCGTCTTAGAGTATTCTAGGATAACAACGCCCTTGACATCCACGACCTCGTTGTCTCTCTGTCTGACTTATGCTGTCTTACAGTTGGGATAGGTAGTACGTAATGCTATGTCAAGAGATATTGTAGGGTGGGGTGAGGCAAGGTTATCTAGTGCGGTGTTACAGGATGCACGGTCAGTTCCCTTGTTGGGCTGTTGTTAGTACTTGGTACTACTAAACCATTGAATATATTTTTCCATCGGGGTTGGTATAGTTGGTGCGTAATGCAAGGCTATTCGGTATTATAAGGTAATCCTTGCTTAGTAAGAACGGCAGTGTGGGATGTACGATCTGTACCCCTGTTGGTCTACCGTTAGATGGTTGAATTTGTCTGTGTGCTTGTACACATTGTTTCAGTAAGTGTATACATCGCATGCAGCACTTGGGCACATGTTGGGTGTGCCGATACGTGTCTGTGCGCTTATGCACAATGTGCGCAAATCATACAGGCACCTACTGTTATTTGGGAACTGAAGACAGTGCTGATTCGGGAACAAGCGGGGACTGGTGGAGACTACGTACCATTTAGAGGACACATTTTGGAGATACCTTCTTGAGGATAGTTATGGTTCCTAATACCTGTTTGTTCCCTGCCTTCTAGACAGCCACATGACCTTCATAACTCTGAGGCAACTACTGTTAACTTGTCCATAGTCACCATCATCTGTCCTATGACCATTTTCCACTGTAGTCACCATTTCTATGATCTTCTTCCACCCCTGCAGTCTTGTACGTTTACTACCGACTTGTAGCACTACTGCAGCCAGCATCTCTGAGAGGAATTTTATCGGGAGAGGGGAGGGGTGCAAAGTTCCTTCCGGGTCCCCTTCCCTTCTCCATTAATCATTCTATTTTTATCCACTACGGGTTTATGCCATGAGCTGTAAGGTTAAAACGGGTGTGGAAGATGAGAGAGGGGAAGAATAGAGCGCTCTGCTAATTTTCTGCATTTGAAGCCTTATTCTCCTATACTCCCCCATGATAAATATAAATAAATATAAATAAACTAAAAGAGGGTTAAAGAGAAGAAAGCACGCTTGAACATCTTTGTTTATGCTACAATGTTGATAAAGAGAAAGAATTCACATTGAAACGTCCTTTTATATTGTAATGCAGATCAGAAGACATAATTTATCTTTTTTTTTATTTTTTCCTAATAATTATGATAATTATTAGTAAAAAGTAAATAAAAGTAGATTGGCTTAGTATTTCCTTCAAACAAAGGCGCTTTTTGTGAAACATTTCGAATCACGGCATGAAAATTAATTGTTCTCGAAATGTTTGTTTCAGTACTTAGTCTGGCCAAAGCCGCAAGACGTTCCTGGGACATTATAGACCTTAACTAATTCTTTACCCCTTACCTAACACAGTATTTTTAAAAAATGAATTAATTTTCACATTTTTTTCAAAACAAATTACACATTTTTTCAATAAATCCGTACAAATATGGATATCATTAGAACAAGCTCACAGAACTGGTTCTAATGATATTATAAGTTATCTCCGCCAACATGTATGGTATATGGAGATTTAATACCTGGATGTCGGTTTTTAAACACCGAGCCGCACTCCCGCACTAGACAACCATGCATTACCCCTACCCACTCACACACCCGCCCAACATATCATTACGTTCTACATATACCAGTCATAGGATTATACAAAACATTCGATAGTTAATAGTACTGTGGACCAACAGTAGACCAACTGGTGTACAAAACATCCATACTATACTACCGTATTAGTCCAGTACGAGAAGCCCGACACATCCTGACGCGAACATCTCAATGGCGGACTGTACGGCGGACAACAACAGCGAACAAAATTTCTATTGCGTCGAGTGCACATCATGACTTCGCGAACCACCGAGCATCGACGAGCAACTGTCAGCTCCTCAATATTCTAACTGTTCAAGCTCCGCTTAAGCAAGGTTACATCGGTTGAAGACATGTGCACCATCGACGTGCAGTATGCTTTAGTACACGGCCTCAACGTGCCCCCATGTAGGCAACCGGGATAAAGTGTCTTGCTTAAGGACACCACGCAGGTCGTCCCGGACGTGGATCGAACTCGGGACCTCTAGCATAGACGTTCAACAGTCTATCACTGAGCCACCGCGCTTGTTCGTTTCGTCCAATTCGACGACTTCGTATTTTCGGAAACTGTGGAATCTTTTACCCAAACCTTTCAATAAAAGTCAATTCAACTGTATCTGTTATTTGTTCTTGGTTAATTTAAAAGATATTATTAACCCCCCCCCCCCCCTCCTGTGAGGGCAAAGCGAGTCTAAAAAGGGGAGCCCCCACCCCGAATTTCAAGTTCAGATATATGTATATGTTTCTTCTTTCTGTGTTGTAACCACACATGTTTTAATTATATAACTGGGGAGCGGTGTCTCAGTGGGTAGATGTGCAGACTGAAAGCCGAGAGATCCTAGGTTCGAATCCCACCTGCGGCAACCTCGCATTGTCCTTGGGCTAGACACTTCACCCCCATTGCCCACGTGGGGGCACGGCGGCGTTGTGTACTAAGGCGTAGTTGCACGTCGATGGTGCACTTGTCTTCAACCAATGCTAACCCTGCTTATGTGGAGTTAGTATGTAGGGGAGCTTGACAATTGCTCGCTGTTGCTCGTTGGTTCTCTTCGTGTACTCCGGCTTCCTTCACCCGTAAAACTGTCCGACACGAGGTGACCCTGGCTGTCAAAAGTATCGTTAAAACCCCAATAAATAAATAAATAAATAAATAAATAAATAAATAAATAAATAAATAAATAGACGAGTCACAGTGGGATACTCCATCGCCATGTTACCGGCCAAGATGAGGCGTCTCCACCTTATCGTCGGTTTATTAATCTCGCTGTGACTGGCACTCATAGATTGTTTTCAATCGACACGGCTATCAAGAATATTATTTCTCGAGATACGCTTGATAACACATGCATTGGTACATGCTTTTTTCTATCTTAGGGCATGTCGCGTGCCATTTTAAGCATCCGGGAATATTGTCATCTGACATCCCATGACAAGGTATAAAGTTTGGAGAACTAGTTAGTTCAAGGAGACTTGGGTTTCGACCGTTTAGGTGACGCCATAATAGGGTCTCGTGCGAGTGTGATTGATGGGCAACCACGAAGCTGAGCGAAAGCCGCTATTCTCCGATTAGGTGGACGTAGGAGGGCTACAGGCCCGAATTCAAAGAATAGGTTACGAACACAAGTAAAGGCTTAGTTTAGATGTCGTTGGCGAGGATCAACTCGCACATGTCTCAAAGTGTAGGCTATTGTATTGTGATATTAACCCTTAGAAATATGGAGGTTGACAGCGTAGTAACCTGTTTTAATATCAGAGTGTTGTGAATATATATTGACTCCATGTTGATCGGTGACAATTCGCGCAAGCTCGGAGGCGCATTTTAAAGTGGTGAGTTCTGAACTGTGTGAATTGCAAAAGGACAGCGACATTCGAGGAGAGTTCTATCAAAGGACACACGTAACAGTACGTGATGTAGACTTGCTAAGCTAGCCGACCGAGTGGATGA
Source organism: Pictodentalium vernedei (assembly GCA_031216915.1). Classification (NCBI taxonomy): domain Eukaryota; kingdom Metazoa; phylum Mollusca; class Scaphopoda; order Dentaliida; family Dentaliidae; genus Pictodentalium; species Pictodentalium vernedei. Next base: position 68,519,524 of record CM062292.1, on the reverse strand, counting down.
ACCGCATCCAAATCAGAACTATGTTGACACAAGGTAATTAACATTTCTAGTCGGGATCCCCGACAGTCAGGGCTGCAGACATGCACAGACGTGAAAGTCAAGGCTCACTGTACGAAGCTCCTGTAGCGAGCCCGCAACAGTGACATTCTCAGTACATAGTTATAGATAAACTGAATTTGATGAGACACTACATCACCCATGTGATAAATCTTCTGCCATGTCGATCAAATTGTTACATGTGTTAAATATACTGAAAGCAGTTTGTTTTAAGTGTGAATAAAAGAATCGTTATCACTTTAATCATTGTTTCCTTTAGCAGTCTGAAGTGATTAGGAATCACACCTAAAAAAGAACGGATCTATGTCGAGTTCACATGGCAGGGAAGGAAATCATAGTGCGGTCCCAAGTCAGCTTTCCTTGTTGGCTCGCCCCCAATATTTTGAACGTCCAATCCTCCCCTGTATATAGATTGAAGCTTCTTAGGTGCAGATCTCGTTGAATAGCCCAAGAACATTAGGTTTCACAAGGGGAAAAAATCGGAGAAAGCTGATTTTTTCAGGGAATGTCGAGTACATGTCACTGAACGATTAGACAAAAGTCCCCTAAAATCCCAGTTGAGCTTTTTTTTCTACAGCCTTTTTTCGAAAACGCGTTTGAAAAAAATAAAAAAAAATCGCACGAACTTTGTAACCTCGAATTGATCCAACTGTATTTTTTGTTTACGCGTATTTCGAGCTACATAATGTCTAATATACATTTACCTAGAGGAAAATGTGCATTCTGTGACAATTTCTGCGAAAAATTATTGAAAATTCACAAAAAAGTATCGGATTTACGCAAAAAATGACGATTTTCCTAACGGATTTGCCCAAAGGGTCGTAGTACAGAACGGGATGTTAGTTGGACAGACGATAAAAAATCCACCACCATTTGAAGACTTTTATCATTGCTTACAAAATAGACATTATGGAAGACCCCCTCTGCTTCTGGCCGAGTTCCCCTTTTGACATAAAATTTGTCAGCATGAGAACTCAACTATTTTCGGGCTTGGGACCGAACAGACACGTCTGTGTCTGGCAGCATTAGATCAATAAATAATATTTACAGAATGTACAAAAATCAATAAATAATATTTACAGAATGTACAAATCAATCAACGTGGATTAAGTTACATTGACTATTATCAACGCTATATACAGAAATGACATGACCTATATACATATTATTCATCGAACTCAGAAATTTCCGACAGGACAGTGTTTCTGTGGTTGTTACAAGAATCCGAACTGTAATTACACAAACCTGAGCAAGAGAGTCCTGCCTTCTTACACCCACACCTTTTTGTACAAGCACTCTTGCAACCACAACTGATCAGATTCAGTAGGTTATCGGGGGCACATGGCTTTGTGGCTGCAGTCGGTACAAGAAGTCCAGTGTCTAGCGACCACCCCCAATCCGTCGGAGGAAGCGAAGTGCCCAGCCATTGTTGGACCCGGAGATAACATCTGTAGACATGTTGTTGTGCAGCATCGCTGCTTGGTGGGAGTGAGGCTAGGTCGATGGGTTTATTCAGTTTAGATTTTGCTACATAACGCTTGTAAGTGACATATCTATATTGGTCGAGAGAGGAAACAGTTTTACTCCCGTATAAGATCAGGAAAAATTGTTCCCCGGCAGCGGCTACTGCACTTGGTGTACTGTCATCCGCCAAAATTGTGTTGACATACTGTTGTGAGTCGCTAGTAACAACGGAGACAATTGTACTGAATACTTTCTTCTTACCAACTCGAAAGAGTGCAGAAGTAGTGTCACAACCACTTATAGAATGTGCTACAAGGAGGTTGCTTCTATGGTCACCCATTTTGGTTGCTATTTCACTAACTGAAACTAGTAAGTTTGGGGTAATGGAATACATCATGTGAATATTACATCCCGGTTGAACTCGAGAGGTAAGAATGACTAACAAGTCTGTGTCTGTTCCCACAACGACAACATTGTTGTCATCTTGAGCGATGTCAAGTGCAGTTTCGGCTATCAGTACATCAGCATCAGCCTCGGCCTGCTTGGACTGAATATTGATAGCAGATAGCTCCTGCATTAGAAGATCGATCAGTTGGGTTTTGTTCTTGGCATTTGCAAGGAAATCGGATTGGGGTGTGGTGGCTGGTAACTCGGGTGAGATATTGATATCAATGGAATACCTGTCTTTAGATCTACGGGCTTGTTCCATGCCCTTTGTCGACATTGTACAAGCATAACCATCAAAAACAACCACGACGTTCGCCCCAAAATGTCTCACTAGATAATTGGAATATGATGTACATATGTCCTTATATGACGACTGTTTAGGCCATACAACTGCCCTCAATAAAAATCCACCATCTACAACAAACAGAGAATGTTCTGGGATTTTAGTTTGCTCGGAACCGTATGTTTTGAGGATCTTACCGAGCGTGCTTTTCTGTGTCTTCCTCATTCCAGCAGAATCAAACAATGCTGGTGGTTTCGGGGCGAGTTCATATTTGAGATACTCTTCCATCTCTGCTTGTGACTGAATAACACATGTGATGCGGTTGAACAGAATTGTGGGGTCAATCACTACCTTACTTCCACGGACTTTGATGCTATTTGCCATCGATGCGAAAGACTTCACAGTGTCAACACGTCGTAGTTTGATGCTGTTGAACGTTTTACTTACAACATTCGATACGCAACATTCACCAATTTTGCGAACTTGGTCACAGTTCACAGTTTCGTCGGCCACAAGCCCGGTCGCTATAGAGACTAATTGTAGTGGATCTCTATTCTGAAAGTGGGAATGCACTCTGAGCCAGTTCAATAATTTGGTGATATCATTGGCATCAGTCAATTGTGAACTTTGACGGAGATCCCGATGTTGTTCGCCATGACCAGTGTGAACATGAACAAAATTTTCGAGAGCATTACATATCGGAAGGCAAAGAGGTAGTCCATGTACCCATTTCGCAACAGTGCTATCGGTTATTCCCCTGCCATGTGTGAGACCACCAGGGAGCTTGAACATTCTCATTAAACACTGCTCTATGGTCTGATCAGAATATATCCCGTCCCAGAATTTATCTGAGCGCCTTATGGTAAAGTAACCTTTCTCAGTGAACAACTTCAAATCATCCTGTTGCATTATTTCTGTTAGCTCATTCATCTGCTGCAAATAGAGATGAGAACTTTTTGCGTATGCAAAATGACCACCTGCGTGAAATACTGGAATCACATTGCGAACACAATATGTGTGAAGTTCCCAGTCGCCTGTGCGCTCTGCTCTCAAGAACAACTGGAGAAGACCTATTTGCTCGTAGTATTGTACCCAAAGCTTTCCTGTGCGTCCTACAGACGCATTCTGGAGCAGTTCGTGTAATTTTGACAGTAGATGGTTGACACTTTCTTGATTGACAGCGTCAGCTGTTGTACAGTCACCTCTGGCAAGTCCACAGAATATTTCATTGACTTCTGTGCAGTCTATGTTATCTAGTGTTCGGCTTTCTTCAAACACAAGTTTTGTAATGGCAATTTGTGTTAGCAAATGGGCACGAACTGCTCTTGAATATGCATGACCACTGATCAAATGATGGATTGACCCACCAGCATAAACAGTCCCCCAAAGAAATCGATCCAGGAATTTGCGACTTTACGTTTAGTTTAAACATATTTTATTTGCTCACAAAATCGCAAAAGGGATTGGAGTACAAGTGCTTACCACTTAGAAACACTCCTCTCCCATACATAAAGTTCATATAGGTTTACATGACAGCAAAACAACTGCAATACAATTAATTACTGAACAAAACTAATAATTGGGGAAAAACAAAACAAAAATACTGTCAAAAAAGCACAAAATAAGAGAGAGAAAAAATAATAATAAAATCATATATAACATGTAACTTGATACCACCGCCCCCTCCTCCCCCCCCCCCCCCCCCCCTTGAACGACGCGGAAAGCATATCAAAATTAATGGCAAGCTGAAATTCAAAGGACCAGAAATGGAATGAACTACTGCGGTTCTTGTTCAGACTACGAAGTTAGTGAAATAGTGACCCAGTCGAAGTCTCGCCCTCTCCCCTGCAATCAAGAGCTGCATCGTACATACGGCTCATCTAACACGCTAGTTAAATCTCCTTGAATCTGAAATATAGCGCTGTACAGCAGAAAAAATTATCTCATTGTTTCTTTTTGTGAGGCTACCTTCGCCATATAAAATCTGCTGTACCCTTGTAATATTGAATTTTGTCAAGGTCTGAAACATGATAGTTCTTATATTGTCATAGTTTGGACAGGAGAAGAAAAAGTGGTTAGCATCCTCAAAACCGCCCCCACACGAACAACGAGGAGAATCAATTAAATAGTTCTCATATTTATCTGAGTTGAGATCACTACACCCATTTCTAAGCTTACAGTGCACAACATTGACTATTCTTTTCCCAAAATTGAAATATGAGGGTGGTTTAACGGGTCGTCGTGATATAAGACGTCGGAATGAATAGACCGAAGGGCTGCTTTTAACAGTATGTGAATAATTATTCCAGATAGCAGTACAGGCTGGGAAAAATGACCGTTTGAATAACTCAGTTCGCATGTTATACTGTACGAAGTTGTCAGCATCTCGTAAATTGTGCCGAGTCACGTCACGAAAGGTAGGTGGCAGTATATTTTGAAGAAATCTCGGTGCATTTCCATGCACGATATTGTAAAACGTACTCATGGATTTAACAAATCTTCTCTCCTCAAGAGACTGCCATCCAAGTTCAAGGAGCAGCCGCTCGTGAGATACAGATCTAGTTATGCCGGTTACTATGCGAGCAGCGTCATGATGAACGTCGTCTAATCTCTTAAGAAAGAACTTGGGAGCCCCAGACCACACTTGACTACCATATTCGAGAATAGGCAAAATAAAAGATAGATACATTTGTTCTAGAGTTTTGCGATTCAGGGTGAACTTTAGTTTTCTCAGCTGCGATAGTCGTGAATAGGCTTGTTTGCAGATATTAGCAATATGTTTGTCCCAAACAAGGTTTGACTGCAGAACGATCCCCAGATGTCGGTGTTCTTCTGAAAAATCGAGAGAAATGCCACGGAAAGTGACGTCTGGATAGATAAAATCTTCGCACAGGGTAAAGAGCATTGCCCTTGTCTTTTCAGGGTTAAAATTAACAAGCCATCTTTTGGACCACTGTATAACTCTGTCGATATCAGCATTCAATTTCATGGCTAATATCGCTGTGAACCGTTCACTTTGAGTTAAGCAGGTGTCGTCCGCGAACAATCTGCAGAAGCACTCTAGATCTTCCGCAATGTCATTGATGTAGACCAAAAACAGGAACGGACCAAGGACGGAACCATGTGGGACACCGCATGGCACATCGCGATATTGCGAGAAAATAGAATTAATTCGAACTCTTTGTTTCCGATCTATAAGATAACTTCTAAACCATTTGAGCAGACTACCAGAAATTCCATATTGTTTTAATTTAAAGATCAGACCTGGATGCCAAACTCTATCGAACGTTTTGGATATGTCACAAAATACACCACAACTGAACCACCGGTTATCTACCGAATTACATAAAGTGTGGTAGAACTCAAGTAACTGATAAACAGTACTATTCTTTGGGAGAAAGCCTGCCTGAAATTTATAAAAGAGATCATTTTCAGCAAAGTACGCATAAACATTTTTGAATACAATTCTCTCAAATAATTTATCGAGAACGCTTAGTTTCCATTCGTTTGGGAAGGTAGAAGTTTCCAGGGATTTGTTGAACAGCATACCCAGCGGTTTGCATATAGAAAGCCGCGTTATCTTTAGTAACTTATGACTAATACAATCGTGACCACAAGCCTTTTTTGTTTGGAGACTACTTATCGTTTCATCAATATCCGATTCTGTAACACTAATTTCGGACAGTAGTTCTGAGGTGCATTTCCTCTTAAATACTGGAAATTGATGACCTGACGAGTCGACACGACTGTTTTCAATGAACATTTTGTTCAAAAGATCAACTTTCTGATAATCGTCCACAGCAATTTCATCCTCTCCTGACGAAGTTGTTCGCTTAAGGGGTGGGATTTGCGATTCTGACGTAAAATTATTCATAAACTGTTTCACTGTATGCCAGAACTGTTTAGGTTCTCGATTAACAGACAAAGATTCGTCTATTTTATCGAAAAATTTCTGTTTAGCATATTTTTTCATATTATTCACTTTGTTTCTTGATGATTTATATTTTTGCCAAATTTGTATATTATTAGATTTTAAGGCGCCTTTACGAAAACGACCTCTCCTTCGAATTTCACTCCTAATTGCACTGTCAAACCAGGGTTTATCATTTGTACGGACAACAATTCTTTTGCAGGGGATGCACAATTCCGCTTGATGCAACAATGTGGATACGAAATTTCTAACTGAGATATTAATGTCGTCTGGCTTTGTAATGAGGTCTTCCCAACATTGCTCGGCGATTAGTGAATTCAGTCTTTCTGTATTGGCTCTATTATAATTCCACACTGTTCTCGTGGAAGATTGTGTTTTGTACAGGGGAAAACCCACGTGTACATATGTTGCTTTGTGATCTGATACCGTTAGTTCTAAGGTTCCTGCATGTACAACATTAACCGTGTCACTAACAATAATGGGGTCAATGAGGGAGCTGTCCTTGTTGCTTCATTTATCACATTGTGAAAATTGAATTTCGTTTTGATTGATTGCAGTGGACCGGTCGCCTGAAACAAATCACAGTTTAAATCACCCAAAATAATTATACGTGTGTTTAACGATAAAGCTAACTCCACGGAATCCTCAAGTTGTGCCCAATAATCAGAAGCTAGCGTCTTTCAGACCTGTACGTTACACAAAGGAGAAACTTTTCCTTAATTCCTACTTCAAACCATAAAATATCATCTTGAAACTCCAAAGTTTCTTTTCGTACAAAATAAATTTGATTTGAGAAATAAACTGCTACACCACCACCGTACTGATCACGATTTCGACGCGAAGGACTTGTAAAGCCCGGAATAAGTATATCATTGGAATCAAAGTCATCCTCAATATGAGTTTCCGTAAAACAAAGGATATCGAAGTCGTCCAAATCATCATGAAGTTTATCTAATTTATGTCTAATACTGTTTATATTATAATGCATAATTGAGAGTGACTCCAAATTGTCACCAGATGGTCCAGGATTCGACTCGATATCGCCACAAACAACAAGCGCCAGGAACAGTACCAGGAGTACAATGGAGGAGTGCCTAGGAACGATAGCATCTGGTCTCAATGATGTATAACTGTTTATTGTAACAATACGCCTGAAATTACAACCACTCAGCAAACCAAGTCTAGCATTATACCCGCCGACTGCTCTACGGTATTGCTCAAGATCAATCCCCATGGCTACACATACAAAAATAAGCTTTTAAATTAGTTTGAGCAGCGAACGAGTACGTGATAGAGCTTGCATTCCTGGACCAAACCACAGAGTTTAGTGTTGGTATATACTGCCGGGTGGTTTCGTACCTACTTGACTTCCTTTCTTCGGGCTGTGGTATCAGAGCTTCAATTACAAAGAGTATATTTACAATAGAACGTGGCATGAGATAAGCCATGTTAAATTTAAATTAAGTTAGGTCGGAGAGACAAGAAAGCATCAATTCATCATGTCAATGCGAGCTGTGCTCAGCCATATACAAATAATATGTAGCATGAGTCTGAGAAGCACTAGCACCACAAATGCATGCTCCACTCTGTTACATTATTTTTAAGCCAACCGGAGTCTTCAGCAAGTGACCGCCCCAGGACAGTTTGGCATATTGAGAGGTTGATGGCACAACTCACCACCCGCACACAACCTTGCGCATACCTATATGGCCCAAAATCACCACCCGCGCATACAATATACATACATATACATACATACATATATATACACATACACACACACATATATATATATATACACACATATATATATATATATACACACACACATACACATATACATATATATATATATACATATCCATACACATAAAGTGTGTATGGGATCGCGATGAAGGGGGAATTGATCACATCTGTGGGAGACATCTGATTGGTTGAGCCTTGGTTGAGCAGTTATGGCGGATACTTCTGTTGTGTATTTTGCCGTATCACTATATTCTACTGAAGAACAGTCACCCTCGCCGATCACCCTACTCCAAGAATCCCTCGCTAATTATTACTTCCCAGAGTTCCGTTTCTTATGCACGTTAAGGGTAATGGGCTATGCCTTGGTGTGCGTGCTTCGGGTATAGAGGACGTTTATCCAGTGCATAACCGGGTCACACAACAAGGGGAACGTGGGTTTGACGGTCATCTTTCATCGAAATTATAAATACGAAAGTAACTGAAAGATGACAAGACATGTACCAATTATACTGAGAAGAAAAAAAATAAAATAAAATTTAGAGGTGGTTTTTGGGGGGGGGGGGGGGTCAGGGGCACGGCGACTTTACGTGTTTATGTCTCCTATTTTCATGGCAAAACGAACGGTGATATTTAAAAAAAATGCCAGTGAAACGTACCAACTCGTACAAAGAAAAATCAGTACGTACAGTTCAAACTAGAAGTCCTGTCACGAATTGTGCGCTTATCTAGGCTTAATTGCCCGTTAGAATTGCGCGCGATTGCCATACCGAATGGCATCCAAAGCACGGCAGGTTCTCCTGGTTACTCATAGCAAACACATGCAATTGCATGTGCACAGGCCGTATGTACAGAATTTGATAGCCTTACCATGGTCATAACGCATAGATTAACGCGAAGATCGACGTGCTATTTGTGCGCATTTCATGACAGGACTTCTACTACTTTTAACTGCAGGTCTCTGACAATCAAAATAGTTTTTTGTTTCTTCGTCTTCTTCTTTTTTGCGAAAGTAATGTTTCAACTTATCAACTATTTGCAGGAGTCACATGTCCGATACAGTGGTCACAAATATCCAGCACTTGTTATTACTTCAGCTCACCGTCGGATTCAAGTCATATTGTAACATGGCAGCAAGCTAAAACTATATGTTCATCGTGGGCACCTATACCTGGTCATCCGAAGGCAAAAGCACATCTGGTAACACTTGACAATAATCAAGACAGTGTAAGTTTCTCTTATTGACAAATCTCAAAAATGTTCTCAATCAGTTGTTTCTTACCGTTTACCTTACGTAATGATAAAACCCGTTAACGCTGTTGCAGAAAACAGCCCTCCCCCCCCCCCCGCCCCCCTCCCCCCCCCCCCTCTCTCTCTCTCTCTCTCTCTCTCTCTCTCTCTCTCTCTCTCTCTCTCTCTCTCTCTCTCTCTCTCTCCTCAGATCTGAGACTTGCTGTGATACAAAGATAACACTGAGAGCAATGTGCATTTGGACACAAATTCACCGCGTATAATTAACCCTTTGATACCTGTGTACGTCTTATGACGTAAGAAATCAAACAGCGCGTTGATACTTTGTGGTCATTTCCTCAAGTCTTATTTTCTCTCGAATAGTGCTCAATGACAACCGTTGAGCCAAATGTTACGGCAGCTAAAATACTAATATAATCCTGCTGTCAAGACTTCTTAACTGGTTGAGTGCTAGAAGCCACTATCACGGCTTTCAAAAAATGAGGATACCAGAGCAAAAGCCAACACTTTCCTTGCTTATATTTCATATTCAGTCATACACAAATAATATTTTGTTTATATAAATTTGTTTTATTACAAATTATTGAAGAGTGCCTGTGGGCACTCTCCAATAATTTGTAATAAAACAGGTTTTGGATAACAAATTCAGATCATCAAAAATAATATAGCCCTCAGCCAGTTAATCCCTAATGTGAAAACAATGTTGTTATTTGTGCATTCCCATGTTTGACGTCGCATTTTGAAAAACGTTGAAGAAGCTGAATTCTCAGTGACGTTTGAACGTCAGGATAATTAAAGTCTCAAGGTTCCACTCCACGTTTTTCCAGGTATTTCTAAAAATGACATGCCATACACTCTCGTCAAATGCAAATATTCTTAAACTTAGTTATCTAATCCATAACATGTATTACATTTCCAAAATCCATTAAAAACATATATCACTATCTGATTAAGAAGAAATAAACAATCTGAATGTGAACGAAACAATTTATTGTCAAATGCATGGCCACAACCTGGAAATTGCATAAACAATACCGAAACCAGTCATTTTCAGCCACCCAGCAGTATCAAAAGCATAATTTTCACACTCACCCCACCTACCTACTCCTGGAGCATAGCACCCCCGTTTCTAAAATGCAAAAAAAAAACATTATATGCTTCCATTTCATTTTTTAGTTCCATGTCTGGTAACAAACCCGCGTAAAAAGGAGATTTTGAAAATAGCCAGTTTTTCGAAGAGACTGTTTCCCATAATTCATCTGGTAATTTACCCCTATGCAACAGACTCCGAACTTTGGAACCAAAACTTCAAAATCTCTTTTCCAACAAAAAGCCTAATGTAATCATATATCTGATCCTAAAAGTATATCTCCAATTTACAGGACATTGGTTTCAACATACGCCCTATGTTTAGAATTTCTCCCCTGTGCAATAATGTGAAACTGTAGAGCGTACCCAAAGGGTTAAAGGCGTAACGTATCGTTGCGTTCACATTATATTCATTGATATTATACCTCGCGTGACTTCCTTGCATTCTGATCGGCAGAAAGGTGATACCCTATTTCGTGTAGTTATCCAGCACAGAGCTGAAGGGTCACTACATGCGGGCACTATATGTTTTCTATTTTTAGCACGGGCACTATATGCATTTTCTGGTTATACAAACGTACAAAGCAACGATTTATCCAAAATGGTGGCAGAAAATCTCGGCCACCAATTAGACAATTGGGCACTATATGGGCGTAGTCAACTCCAAGCCATGCACTATTCCTTAAATATTGAACACTACGCACTTGATACCGGCGCCCTGGATGGTATCGTCCCGTACAATACTGTCTATAGCGAGACGGTTAATTCATTCAGCGTTTATAGGAAGGCGCGGTAATTATACAATCCTAAATCTCTGTAGGATTCCTTGCTATCTATATATTGTTGTTTGTGTCATTTGTTCGTTTATTGCCAAACTTGACTTCACGAAAAACTTTATGCACACTCGGTTAAAAGGGTTAATATTTAATTACTTGTCTTGTGCGACTGCAAGCTTCATATTATAGACACAGGTACTCGGCACAAGCTGTGAAATCGAAAGAAAAATGATATCTGATAGAATTGTTGAATCGATGCCGACGTGTCCCCATAATGGTATATAAATATTAACAAGGTACACAACTCGCAGTTCGAAAACGATTACACACAGCTTCATTATACCCCCCACCCCGAATTTGATTCATCCAACGTATCCTGCAGTATCCGATGTCAGTAGAAAAGGGGATGAATACGCTTTACAGTGCTGTACTACACGCCCGTTGGGTGTTCTTGGGTTGTTCATAATAACTGGGAGAAGTCACAGAAAAGGCCGAAAAATATTTAGTCGGACAAGATGCTGTTCAGTGGAAAGTGGATTACGAGCGATGATTCTCCGCTTTATAATGAAAATTCGAGGTCCCATTGTCTATGGAGGGTAGATTCAAATATTATGCCGTGTGCCTTTATCAATTACTAATCTTGGATCCATATTTATTCATTTCTGGTGTTCACATTTATCTTTTATACATTTTTTACCCTTATTTTGAAAACTCATCAAGCTGTCGGCATCCATAGAAGCGAAGATGCTCACAAAAAAATCCCATTGGCTACTATTTATGCCGAGAAAATCATACATGAAAAGAAGCCAATGGGAGAATGGGGAAATGTTTGTGCGAGTCTCGCCGTATCTATGGATGTCGACAACTTGATGAGTTTTCAAGTGACGGCTAAAAAGGGTATAAACGGTAAATGTGAACTCCAGAAATGAATAAATGTCAACCCAAGATTGAAAATTGATAAAGGTATACGGTTAATATTTGAATATGTCCTCCATAGAAAATGGCACCTCGAACTTCATGATAAATCGGAGAATCGTCGCTCGTAACCCACTTTCCACTGAACAGCATCTAGTCCGACTAAATGTTTTTCGGCCTTTTCTGTGAATTCTCTCAGTTTTTATGAACAACCCAAGAACACCCAACGGTCGTGTGATACACCAATGCAATGCTTATTCATTCTCCTTTCCACTGACATCGGGTGCTGCTACATTGGATGCATCAAATTTGAGGGGGATATATTGAAGATGAGTGCTATCGTTTTCGAAAAGCGAATTATGTAACTTGTTAATATTGTCTTCCATTATGGGGGGCACGTCAGCATTGATTCAAAAATGCTATTATATATCATTTTCTTTCGATTTCTCAGCTTGTACCGAGTACCTGTGATTATAGACACCGTATTATGTCGGAATTTTAAACTTGCCCCGGTGGCTCCATGGTAAGAGCATTTAACATTTTTTAACTCTGATGGTATCTTCCATGTCAGTTCAGTGGCAGCATTTGGAAGAATCCATATTCATTATATGGGAGTAGACCAATTAACATTGTCTGCAAGTTGAAAATGTTGATTGTCCTTCCCACACACTCACTTAGCAGGCATTCTACTTTATGGAATTATGATGTATCATGTTCCCTGGCCAGAAGAGCGGCCTCTCGGGTTCAAAGGGTCAAATATAAACTGAAGGGTTCACAGTTTGATCCTGACTAACGGTAACTCGATGGTGTTCTTGGGCAAGGCGTTTTATACCCATCATCCCCGGTGAAGCTATGCACTAAGGCGTACTGATCGCTGATGGTGCACTTGCCTTCAAACAATGTTTACCCTGCTTGTGAGATGTTAGTACGTTGGGGAGTCTGACAGTTGCTCGCCGCTGCTGGGTAGGTCTCTCCAGGTACGAAGGCTTTCTCCACATGTTAAACTGTTCGACACGAGGTGACCCTGGTTGGCAAAAGTGTCGTCAAACCCCAATCGAAAGAAATCCTGTTTTAGGATTCAGAAATGCCTGTTGATCGGTTATAAACTGTTATGTGTATGTTTGTGGGTGTGGGGCAAAATAAAAAGGATAAGAAATAGATTTTTCGTCCCACAAGCCAATTTAACTGAGTCCTCTCTAATAGTGACGTCAAAGTATATTTTCACAACGTTAATCGGGGGTGGGGGAGGGCACTTCATTTCCGCGATGTTAGATTGACGTTGGGTGTTTGTTATTCGTTTGACACTCGCCTATATTGTCAGTTTGATTTTCCGTCTCTCATACGTTTGACATTTAGCGTTCGACATTCTGGTAAACATTTTTGCGTTCAAGATTCGCGTTTGAAAATTCCCGAAGTAATTAGTTATGGCATTAGACATAAAGTTTGTTCAACATTAAATTAGCCTACAGGTATTAGGCGTTTGATGGGCCTGTATGCTTGACATTTGTTCCATAATAGTTATAAAGTGACTAGAAGAAGATCAACATCGCCGTTGAATACATACACATGCATTAATTAATAGGGCTGAAACAGTTAACTGGTTATCCGGTTAACCATCGGTTATTAGAACAACCGGTTCTGAAGCTCATACCCGGTTAACCGTTCTTATCACATGCAAATATACATACAGTGCAAATGTTTCTAAAAACCATGATGGTAAAGCATTTTATGGCAAATAGAAGTTTAACCCCTTTCCCAACAAAGCGGCCAAAATAACCATAAATTAACCTCAAATAAGCATCCCAAGGCCTATGGTTATTTTTTACTGCCTTAGTAAGACCATACATTTGATACAACATGGATATCATTAGAACCGGCTCACCGAGCCGGTTCTAATGATATCAATGTTTGTATAGTTTCATTGGAAAATTACTTAGAAGTTTTGGTAAAAAATAGCAATTGTATAACTGGAATACCTTACATATCCGATTAACCGGTTAACCGTGGTTATACCATATGATTAACCGGTTATGGAAATGTCATAACCGTTTCAGCCTTATTAATTAACCCTTTGCCTAAAACGAAAGGCAGGCCACACTTGCAGCAAAATTCTTCAAAACTATTTTTTTTTTTGCTTCAAAAACATTGCTTGTGACCTATCATTGGAATGATCTCAAAGAGCTCGTTCCAATGAGGGTCATAAGCTATGTTTGAGGAGCCAACAAAATGAAAGAAAACATGAATATTGAATCGTGATTTTTGCAAATAGCGCTGGTCAGTTTTAGTGGTTACATTGAGTAAGGGTTAAATAGAGATGGGCGGATTCGAATCTTGGGTTGGATATCAGTTTCGGTATTTTTAAGGGGATATACCAAGATATCGGTTCGGTATTCGATATTTGATTTGTCTGCAGTTTGGTGATATTATCAACGGAGAAACTGCTAAAGTTCATCATTGGCATTGTTTTGCAACCACATCATATCTACAGTAATTTTGTGACTTTTCCAAACACACCTTAACCTTTAAATGGCTATCTTAGGCTTTTGCGATCTCGGAGCATGTGACCTAAGCATGCTATGTTGCGGGGTCACCTTGACCTTGAAATTGTGACCTTGACCTTCTATCGATTATATCTGAGGGTATATTGATATAACCATCTTCTCCCGTGCAACGCCGGGTATTCACCTGCTAGTCTAATATATAAATGCGAATGTCTGTATCTATATCTCTCTCTATCTCTCTATCTATCTCTCTATCTCTCTATCTATCTTTGCTCCAGGTGAACTCCTCCGTTTCTTGACCGATCGATCTCAAATTTTGTACGCGGGGGTAATTCGTCCCTGCGAGTAACATGGGATGGGTGCCGTGCCCGTGCGGGGTAACCTTGACCTTGAAATTGATGACCTTGACTTTTTATTTCGAAAACGGCTGGGCCGATCGGGCTAAAATTTCATATGTGCGGGTATACTGACCCATCGATCATTTTGACTTTATCGGGGTGCCCGTGCGGGGAGACCTTGACCCTGAAATTGGTGACCTTGACCTTTTATTTCGAAAACGGCTGGGACGATCCAGCTAAAATGTCATGTGTGCGGGTATATTGACCCATCGATCATTTTGACTTTATCGGGGTGACCTTGACCTTGAAATTGGTGACCTTGAACTTCTATTTCGAAAATGGCTGAGCCGATCATACCTGAGGGTATATTGATATAACCATCTTCTCTCGTGCAGCGCCGAGTAACACCCGCTAGTAACTACTATAGGAAAGTTTGAAAATACAAATGGTTTCGGTATTCAATGATTCGGTTTCAGTTTTTTCCGGTATATGGTTTTGGTTTGGTTTTTCGGTATATTGCACCTCTCTGGAATTGAACCACGGCATTATACCCCTATTTCAGCTTGTAGTACATAACTATATTCACGGACGCGATAACCGCTACTTATTCCCAGTTCCCTATTCGACATTCGTTATCAACCGATAAATTACTTATTCCCAGCTCCTTATTTGATATTCGTTATCAACCGATTTTATCGGTTGATAACGAATGTCGAATGAGGAACTGGGAATAAGTAGCGGTTGTCACGTCACCCTAATATTCACAATCCGAATAGGTTCAACACTACGCATAAATCTTTAATAATTTTAAACCTATTTTCCATCTCCCCAAACAAGTGGAATGCGCATGCCCGAATTGTATAATGCACAAATTCATTGAGATCTCCTTGAATCCCCCAATCTCTTGCGATCTTCACATATATGCATGTATTTTATGGTTACAGTGCGCATAATACTTTATTATAAGTGAATGTCAAACGTCGAACGTTGAAGTGACACCAAACGAACGCCTGGCTGACTACTGGCGATTGTCAAGCTACCTTTACGGCTCCGCGAACACGATGAAAATCGTGCCACAACCGATCAAGGCCCGCTGCAAGTGAATGGATTACGTATGGAACATCTGCTGGAAGAAGTTTTTAAATATTTTGTAAAAGTAAAATCACCTCCATATGTATTCCATTCTTTAAAAACAAAGAAATCGAAATATACAAATAAGTATTGAAATAATAGTTCGTCGGTCACACAGCATTGCGCGAGGAGAGCGCGATGGCTCAGTGGTAGACTGTTGGTCTTCCATGCTCGAGGTCCCGAGTTAGATACCCGTCCGAGACGACCCGTATTGTGTCCTTGGGCAAGGCACTTTATCCCGGTTGCCTACATGGGGCACGATGAGACCGTGTACTAAGGCGTACTGCACGTCAACCGCTGTAACCCTGCCTGAGCGGAGCTTGGGCAGAGTTAGAATGTTGAGGAGCTGACAGTTGCTCGTCGATGCTCGGTGGTTTTCTCCGGGTACTCCGGCTTCCTCCACCCGTAAAAGTGTCACGGCCGTGATTAGCCATTTTGCATAAGTATGTGACCATAAACACCAATAAAAAAATAAAATAAATTCATTGCGCGAATACTGATAAACACAATAGTTGTTTTTTCGTTTCGAAATGTAATAAAACGGACAAAGAAATGAGGATAAAAGTTTTACTAAACTGGGCCGCGGAATGGCAGTAGGTACAGTATGGCGCTGTGGACTGGTTACTTTCCGTGGGTGGACAATATTTCCACGGACGTAATAATAATAAATTCCAAATACTAATTATAGGAATAATCATCAAAAATTTAATTAATGAAGCACAGGGTACAACCCGGTGCTTCATTAATTAAAATTTTGCTGCTAATGATTTTTATTGCCTCGTTAACGCACGCGTGGACATCACTGCCCACATGTGGACTACTACCAGTCCACGGCGGCTGTACTGTAAGTGAATTGTCTTCAATAGAATCAATACTGAAGTTTCTTTGGGCAAGAACTGTAAATTATTTGCTGTTTCAAGGTTTGTTGAGAATGCCGTATCATACCTTGGGGTTCTTTTAGTGTTGATAGTATAATATATATATATTATAGAACATTCCATTCATTTTTATTAATGTCCAACCGATTACCAAAAATGGTCGCTGACCGATTACCGGTTATTTGAGCCCACAATCGGCCGATTCTGATGCCGATTCCGATTGTAATACCGTGCACTACAAGACAAGTCGAGGCTCAAAAGAACTACATTAAACTGAACATTTTTCAAAGTGTTAAACTTCGTTGATTGGGGTCCCAGTAAAATTACCAGTCGCGCACACTTGGGCAGTAAACGTGGCTCTCAGAGCCACGTTTACCGCCCAAGTGCGCGCGACTGGTAATTTTACTGCGTCCAGAGTCAATGGAGTGCATCCTTCTCTTTTCCGGTATGGACTGGCGATTGCTGCAAGTGTGCTCAGTTGTAAGCTTTTCATTCGTTTAACACGTATATCCCGTAAAGGGGCGTCAAGAGAGATTAGAAATACACATTGTAGTTGTATCTCAACTTTATTGAATGGTATCATCGACATCATTTTACATTAACAATTGAACAATTGCAGAAGATAATAAAATGGGATTCAGAAAAATCACAAATTGCTTGGCAACAATCGGTTGAACCGATGTTCCAGGTGCCGTTGCCGTTGTCATCCGATTGCCCATAATCGGCCGATTGTGGTGGCCGGTTCCGATCATCGGTTGAACACTAATTTTTATTCTATTCTGTGTTACATTGTTCACAATGTAGAAACACTTTGTTCATTTACAGTTCAATCCCCCAAGGCATTTACTTCACCGAATACATTACGGCCGCCGTGGACTGGTCATTTCTCACGGGTAGGCACTATTATTTCCTCGGACGTAATAATATTAGATTCCAAACGCTAATTATTATAGGAATTAACATAAAAATTTAATTAATGAAGCACCTTGTACAACGCGGTGCTTCATTAATTAAAATTTTGCTGCTGACGATTTTTATTACCTGGTAAACGCATGCGTGGGCATCCCTGCCCAGGCGTGAATTACGGCCAGTACACAACAGCTGTACTGTACATCTTTGTGTGGTCTGTAGTTCACCCTCCCTCATCTTCCGAAGGAATTCGAACTTGTAAAAGTAGTTGTTGTTTCCTATCTAAAGCTTACACTGCAAAAATATAGGTTCTCTTTAGAACCAAAACTGGTTCTAATCTTGTCCCTGAGATGGAACCAGTTCTGTTTAAACAGTATTTATTTCAAATCAAATAAATTTATAAAGATTGACATTAAATATTAACAGAATTAAACATAAATTGAGGGGGTTTCAGTCGTAAGTTTAGAGCTTATAAGAGGTTGTCTCAAATCATTATTAAGCAAAGGAGATATGAAAAGTTGGCATATCGAACCAGTTTTGGTTCTGTACAGAACCAAAACTGGTTCGATATGCCAACTGTTCATATCTCCTTTGTTTCAAAATGTTTGGCGACTGCGTTGAATAAGCTCCAGGTTTACTGCTGAATCTACTTCAGTTCATGTAATATTCTGTTAAAACTGAATGCTAATGTTGGTAAATTTATTTGATTTGAAATAAATACTGTTTAAACAGAACTGGTTCCATCTCAGGGACAAGATTAGAACCAGTTTTGGTTCTAAAGAGAACCTATATTTTTTGCAGTGCAGGAGAACAAGTGTCATTTGCCATCGTCTGACAAAAAAGTCAACTGCGCAACTTATCTGTTGTGATGTTTTATCGAAACGTCATTACTGTAACTCTTTGTTAGCTGACTTGACAATGAAGCGGCTCAAGCGACTTCAAAAAATTCAAAAACCATGCGGCGATGCTGATATTCCGTAAACCAAAAAGGGACTATGTAATACCTCTGCTGAAAAGCTCCAATGGCTACCAGTTAAGGATAGGAATGATTTAAACCCCCCCCCCCCCACCCCTGCTATTAATGAATCTCTCCCAGCTCCTCTCTCTGTCTAAAATGTAAAATGCTGGGGAAAAGGGGCCTTCTGTTTCAGTCACCTGAAGTCTGGAACAGTCTACCGTTCCACTAAAGCTGAAACGGTTATGATATTTTCATAACCGGTTAATCGTATGGTATAACCACGGTTAACAGGTTAATCGGATATGTAAGGTATTCCAATTATAAAATTGCTATTTTTTACCAAAACTTCTAAGTAATTTTCCAATGAAACTATACAAACATTGATATCATTAGAACCGGCTCTGTGAGCCGGTTCTAATGATATCTATGTTTGTATCAAATGTATGGTCTTACTAAGGCAGTAAAAAGTAACCATAGGACTTGGAATGGTTATTTGAGGTTAGTTTCTGGATATTTTGGCCGCTCTGTTGGGAAAGGGGTTAAACTTCTATTTGCCATAAAATACTTTACCATCATGGTTTTTAGAAACATTTGCACTGCATGTATATTTGCATGTGATAAGAACGGTTAACCGGTTATAAGCTTCAAAACCGGTTGTTCCAAAAACCGATGGTTAACCGGATAACCAGTTAACTGTTTCACCCTACGTTCCACATTCGACACTGCACATCTTTTCAAGGTTTGAAAAGGAGCCTTAAACAATCCTATTTACAGACTCATTCGGTACCTTAAGGTAAATACCCACAAGCTTTCTTTCTTTTCTAATCTTTTTTCATTCACGAAACTCGTAACTTACCTTGTTGAACGCTTTTAGACAACATATTCAGTGGGGATAGAGCGCTATAGAAATGCGATTATTATTATGGCCCCCACATCTGAAGGGGAATTCAGGGGTATCTGGTGAAGCCCTCCGTCCATCCGTCCGTCCGTCCGTCCGTCCGTCCGTCTATCTGTCCGTACAAACGTTTTGCATTGTAATTTCAAAGCCATCGGTCGGATTTGGATTTCCTTTGGTATGCTGATAGACCCACATGGGGGAACGGATATGCACAAGGAACAGGTTCCGTCCAATAATTTTTTACAGATTTATGGTCCATTTTTTGTCTCTGTTTTCACTCTTTCGACTTAGAAAATTTTTCTGTCCCATAATATCTTTAAGGCTACTTCGTGCTACAGTGCCCCACGCTTTGCGTAGCCCTTGTTGTTATTATTATTATTATTATTTTTTGTCGAGTCCATTTGGGTAATTAGATATATTCCTATTCAACCGAACACACCCCTCCTATTACAGAGTTTTGGATCACATGGCAACTACGTGCCGCCATAGAAGCTAAGATGGCGGCCTCCGGTATACAAAATGGACGATGGAAACACGTGTCGCCCCGACAACACGCGCTGCACATGCGCACTAAGACCACGTATCATTATGGTAATGACGTTAAAACGTGGCCGCTCATCTGGGCTACCGTTCAACCCCACATGACGTAACTAGGTCACGTGACTATGACGTCACCTCCTCCTCCTGCACCAACTCCTGCTGATAAGGCGCGAAAAATGCGAGACATGCTACTTTTGCCTCCCCTGATTAGTGTCGAATAATACAGCTAATTAAATTGAATTCACCTCAAAAGCTGTGATAATTCATTTATTGTCAGGATAACAACCCAAAACACATCTCTGTAATCCCCAAAGGGAGAAGAAAAAAAACAACTCACTTGCACAGTGAAATGAAAGTGGAAGATAAACACTTATTTTTGTTTTCCTTTTAATTTACAAAGTTCAGTCTTCGCTTTTTATGAAACTGCCCGCGTAGGTTTATTACTCCGACAGCAAATATAATAATCTGAAATTGAAAAAAGGGCCAGTAAGCCGTCTTTTAACATTTTTAATGGAGTTCTACACGAAGAAAGGTGCTAAATTCATAAGTTCATAACAATCATCCTATGTATTTAATCATACGTCATTGGAAAGCATTTGTCACGGACTTCGTGAAGTGATGTCCGACTATTTCCAAAATAATCATCGCTTGTCAAAATCTTTACTTGAATTATTTTCTCCATAGGGTCCTATAGTAAATTTTGAGCTCCGCACAGCTCTGATCTTCGCGCATGCTTGTCGAGGGGATACAAATAGTTGCTTATGTAAAATATGCTGAAAATATTTGTTAGATATTTCCAACTGTCTTGTAAGATATCATATTAACCCTTTACCCAACGAATCGCCCGCATCCGCCCGCGTAATATGCAAATTCAGCAGCTGAAAAAAATATTATTTTTAGAAAAATTTCAACAAAACCATATCATGTGACCCCTCTTTGGAACGAGCTCGTTCCAAAGAGGGGTCACATGATATGGTTTTCTTGAAGTTTTTTTTAAAAATTTAAAAAATGATATTTAAAATAATAAATTTTGATATCGTCTGGGTTGGGTAAAGGGTTAAAATCTGTATATTGTCTATATATAAATGTACAAATATTATGACTAGTTTAGTCAGACAACCATTGATTTCTTTACAGACAGTTGTACGACAGCGGCTGTTAGAGATTACTACCACAATGCAATGGTGGACGGGGTTAAATGACCAACAACAAGAGGGCACGTATCAATGGAATAACGGAGATGCATACATTTCGAAATTCATGTACGTAAGAACTTATCTGAGTTATATTGTGGGGTTATTTGTGCCATAATTAAACCTTTTTTCGGTTTATGCATTTTTAGGCAAAATGATTGGCTAAAGTATTTCTTTCTTTTTTTCATGACACAATAAACCGAAAAAAAGCATTTAGGCGCGCCTAAACCACGCCCCCAATGTATGTCATAAAGATTACGTTACACCGGCTGAATGGAAAAGAACCACCGCGAGCTCATATTGTTTCAACATGAAAAGTAATTAATATTTATCTCGTCTTATTAAAAAGGCTTTCAAAATAAAATTTAATAAATAATGAAATCCTTATCATGGTTTTTATACTATATTAAATTTGTTAATATGCAATAGATGATCGTCTGCGTTCATAGTTTTACCCAAATCAAACGTAAACAATGGCCGGTGTGACAGGAATGATAGTCCGTAGGAACGTTAGTCCCTCTGGACTATTATTCCGCGGAATTATAGTCCTAGGTCTAACAGGAATGTTAGACCTAGGACTATAATTCTGCGGAATACTATTCCTAGGAATATTAGACCTAGGACTATAATTCCGCGGAATAATAGTCCAGAGGGACTAATTTTCCTACAGACTATCATTCCTGTCACACCGGTCCTAATAATCCACAAACGAAACTCACGCCAACAAAACTTTCCAATTTCCAAATATCCTGAATGAACTCTTTCTGGAACAAAGTTCAGCCAACTTCATGTCATCTGGGTTTATATCGAACTCCAGATTTACAAACTTTGTTCTCAGTTTCTCAGGAAATGGTCAAAATCCGAATTAAATTTAATTCAGTGTTGCTTTGAATGACAGCACCCTCACGTCAAGGGGAAAGGGGGGGGGGGGGTTGAAGTTTTGTATGGGTGTGGCCTATGACGTTCATTTTACCTTACCTAATTCATTGGTTAATAAAAATGTTAATGGCACAAGAACATGTTTCAGTGAAATGTATCGTCATGTCAAACAGAATTTTAGAAAACTATGCCTTTTTATTCAGTTATCACTAGGAAGCATGATGCGACCTGGTTTTTATTTAACTCCACAAAGTAGAGAGTGTTTAAATTTATTGCCATTCAGGTTTAATTATAAGGAATAATCGTTTATTTCTATCTATTTCTTGAGTTATGAACCCCAAAAAACAAAGGCCAAACATGGTGTGAATGGTCTACGCCCATTTACACAGTTTGGCCTTTGCTTTTGGGGGTTCATAACTCAACAAATAGACAAAAACAAACGACCATTCCTTATGAACAATCCAGCATTGTGTTTTTGGTTTTGTTTTTCATTATGGGGTTATCCCCATAGCAGACATGATTTCTTTCAGTATATTTGCACCCCTGAGGGTTAAACTTCTCTTTTTAGATTTACACTATAGTGATAGCTCAAACGTTTCTAAACATAACATTTGTAATTGGGCAATGAAACCCCACACTGTAAGCTTGTACAAGTAAATAAACCCAAAGGGGGCGCTATACCACTGAAATAATAATCCGACAATTAACTGGACAAAAACCTGCGCAATATAGCTCTTGTGTCGTTGAATGACTGCAATCGAATTCCTAGTGGTGTCCAACAATTGGCAATTGTTTGGAACAGAATCGTTTTAAACGGCCCAATAATCTTTGCTGACAATGGTTTGGTTTACTCTCTCAAAAGTTCATGAAGTATAGTAGGGTTAGAACATACTTTATCAGAAAAGCACAAACTGGGTGTAAAAACTAGCATTATTGGTGAAACGTTTAATCAATTTTCCCTTTACTGGGGCCTTTACAACATATTTCGGTTACAAAGCTTTTATTTGAACGACTACGCATGGAAGAAGTGTGGTAACCATTCATACTAGTGGGTTCGATTAATGGTAAACACACCCCATTTCCAAACTAGATTGTTTCGAAATGGTAAGGTGAATTTCCAGACGTAATTGAACGGAGCACGGCCAACGCCGAATAAGGCGGCCCATGCCTTTTTGTGTATTGGGATTATATTTTCAAAATTACGAAAGGCAAATAGTGGGGTAAAATGGAGAGTATGAGCCCACCAAATTTTTTGCCCAGATCGTACCTCACCAAAACTTTTTTCGAGCAAATCGCGTTCATCACGATCGAAAACCATCGATTTGCACGATGCGACACGTGTGCGTTGACATCGTCACTTTTCCTCGGTTTGTACAGTGGTGGATGTAGACGAGGCGTCGTCCATTCAACGTTCAATTTCTCTAACGATCAACGTGGAACCGACTAAAATTTCGACGGAATTTTAACAAACTCTAAAAAATTCCCTCTCTTAAAAATTCACTTTTTGGTGGGCTCGTAAATCTGACACGACCGATCTCGGGAAAACACTCACCTTTTCGCACAGGTAAAACGGACCCGCCATTTAGGTGAATTTTTTCGACAGAATACCGCCAAAAAGACACCACCGACTCGGATGAAGACTAGCGATCCAACGTCGATTCCCGCGGAAAAAAGTCCGAATCGAGCGGCGAATTTATCGGTGGGCTCGAACTCTCCAGCGATGACGTAGTGAGGTTTTTGCCAGGGAGAGAGAGATAGCTCGTGAGGTCTAAATGTGTGAGGTGGGCCCGCTCTGGTCCTCGATTATGTAGATATTACGAGTTGTGAGACGGGTAATAAAAAATTGTTTGACTAATGAAATAACAGAATTATCGATCAATCAGCATCGGCTTCATTCAATTTTCAACATAAAATTTAATAACCGTTTTTGTCATTAAAGAAAAAAAACTGAAAAAAGTTGTTATTATTATATACATAATAAGAAGTAGAAAAAAAACAAAAAAATATTTTACAATTAATAATAATTATCATAAAAAAGTTTAACAATTCCTTTCCAAAATGTTGAAAATCACAAAAAAAAATTTTTGACAAAAAATATTTTAATAATAAGTAGAAGAAAAAACAAAAAAAATATTTTTTACAATTAATAATAATTATCATAAAAAAGTTTAACAATTCACAAAAAAAATTTGAAAATCCCAAAAAACAATTTTGACAAAAAATATTTTAATAATAAGAAGTAGAAAAAAAATTTAAAAAATATTTTTACAATTAATAATTATTATCATAAAAAAAATAATCAGTCATGACATCGTCAGTACCTAAACAATCCGTATTAAAATTGAAAAGAGTCGAGAGATATTCGAAATACGGTAGTAAAATTTACAGACTACAAGCACACAACGTCATCGAATTGAAGGATGTGAAGATGACTGGATTGAGAGAGGAATGTGACAAATATACATGGTCTTTGAAATTGAACGAGATCGCCCTGGAATTAATGTATGAATGTCAAGATGATCTATTAACCATTCTCAACCAAAAGATAAAATTTGATACAGACGATCTGTCTCTAATCTATGGAAGTAATATATATCTATCCGAACGATTTTTCAGCGGGAAAAGGATATCTCTCAGGGAAAGGATAGCTTTAAAGTTAACATGCTCATAACGGACACGGAAATATGATAAAAAAAGAGAGTTAGTTCATTATAGATAGATTTTAAATCTCATTTTGAAAAGCTTATTAAAGTATTTATCATGAAGTAGTACTCGTTTTTTCTATTTTTTTATGTAGATAGATTTTAAATCTCGACTCGAAAAGCTTATTAAAGTATTTATCATGAAGCAGTACTAATTTTTTTCTGGTTTTTTTCTATTTTTTTTTATTAAGAAAAAAAACAAACAAACAAAAATATATATAATAATAAGAAGTTTAACAATTCACAAACAAATTTTTTGAAAAATTAGAATAAAAGTTTTGAAAAATTAAAATAAAATTTTTTAAAAATTAAAATAAAATTTTTGAAAATTAAAATAAATATTATATATACATATTAAATAAGAAGTTTAATACATAAAAAAATGGCAAAAACAAAAAGGTATATCACGGAAAAAAATTTATATTTTTCTACCAAATCCGAGTTGAAAAAGTACTGTAGAAATCTAGGAATTAAAAATAATAACCATTACAAAGCCAAAGAGCGGCAGAGGGTTTCGAAAGAGAATAATAAAAAAATGAAAAGCGATGCGGTTCGAGATGATGATTCATTAGAAAAAAATGTTGGATGCAATCGAGAGAGCAGTGAATGAAATAAAGGGTCTCGATGCTATAATGGATATCGTAATCAAAGTGTTAAAGTCACCATTTATTTTGATAGAATGAGATGAAGCCATCAAAGGATGGTTTATAACTTTTGCCGTGAAGCCCTGTCTCGTAAAAGAAAACTTGATCCTGAATTATTCATGGAATGGGTGAAGGGTAGAGTGTTGAACGTATTTCAAAAACATCTAGATAAGGGTTTAAAGATAAGAATGATCTTGTATTGTCTGATGAAAAAGGTTGACGCGAAAACGGGTGAGATCCTGGTACGAGATGCCTTTTTCCGATCTAAAAACGAGATTGTGTTTAGAGATGACAGATTAGTCAACGTTTATAAAGTGATGAGAGACAAGATGTTGGAATCTATGGCTACTTTTCAAAACAAAGAAAGTAATTGGACGTTCGAGAAGATATTGAATCTCGAGATTCACATGGATAGACACGATCCTTTGAAAGCATCTTCCTACATAAAATTATCTTATTTTGTATCTAAAAAACAAGCCGTGATCAATGTGAAAAATGAAGATGATAACGAGTGTTTCAAATGGGCGATCACATCGGCTTTGTATCCCGTAGAAAAGGACGCTCCAAGAGTTTCCAAGAACTCAGAGACTTGTAAACATCTTGATTTGATAGGAGTGTCTTTCCCAAAGCAGTTGAAAGATATTGTAGATTTTCAAAAGCTAAATTCCACCGTGGCCGTGAACGTCTTGGGATACGAAGGAAATGATCAAAAAGGAATAGTCTATCCTCTCAGACTGATTTCGTACAAAGAGGGAGAAAAGATTGTTAATTTGTTATTAATTTCAGAGGGTGACAATCAACATTATTGCTGGATTAAAAGTATGAGTTATTTACTGTCGAAGCAGATTAGTAAACATAACGGTGAGAGATTTTTCTGTCTCAACTGCATGAATTCGTTCCATTGTCAAGAATCGTTGATGAGTCAGTGGGAATATTGCAGCAAAAAGCAAGGCATTGCCATCGAAATACCTAAACCTAACACTTACATGGACTTTCGTCATTACAATAGAAGATTAGAACCAGCATTCATCGTCTATACCAATTTCGAATGTTTCACCATGAAAATAAATTCTTGCCAGCCTGACGAGCATGGGAGTTATGTTGAAGATATCAGAAGCACTTACCTTCAGGCTATTGTTATTATGTGAAATGTTCTTTCGACGATCGAGAATCGTCGGGTCCATTCATCTACACCAAACGTTGAGATGACGATGACGTGGCTCAAAGATTCGTAGAAGAATTAGAATCGAAAATTCAAATATTATACAACAAATTTAAAAAACCTAAAAACGTGATCATCACGCCTGAGCAACAGGGAGAAAACAATGAAACTGCCGAATGTCACACCTGTAGACAATTATTTGATAATCAGTCTGAAATTAATAAAAAAAAAGTTAGAAATCACGATCACTACACAGGTCTGTTTTGCAGTGCTGCTTACAACAAATGTAATTTAATATTTCGAGATGCTCATTTCTATACAGTGATATTTCACAATCTCTCAGTTTACAACAGTTACTTGTTCATGAAAAATATGGGTGCTAGCGAGGGGGAGTTGAGTTGCATCGTGCAAAACAATGAAAAATACATTTCATTCACTAAATGTAAAGTCGTCAATAAAAAGAGAGTCATCGATGGTTTGACTGAGAAAATGAGTCCCATTTATAGAGAGATACGTTTCGTCGATAGCTATAAGTTTATGTCAACGAGTCTGGAAAAATTAGTCAACAGTTTGAGTAGGGAAAAACTTAAAATCATGAGTAAACATTTTAATGATCGACGAGAAATGGTGGACATTATGTTGAGGAAAGGCATCTATCCCTACGATTACATGAACAATCTCGAGAAATTCGACGACGTCACTCTACCTCCCAAAGAAGATTTTTCTTCAAAATTATACCAGACTCACATTTCCAATGATGATTACAAACACGTGCAAATAGTGTGGACATTATTTGACATGAAATCCATGAGAGAATATCACGACTACTATTTGAAAACCGACGTACTTCTCTTTGCTGATGTGTTCGAAAATTTTCAATGAGTGTGTCATCGACATTACGAACTAGATCCAGCTTGGTATTTCACTGCACCCGGACTCACTTGGGATGCTCTCTTGAAAACGACCGAGGTTCGATTGGAATTATTAACGGGCGTAGACATGTTGCTCATGTTCAAAAAGACTGTGAGGGGTGGCGTCTCTATGATTTCCACTAGATATGCTAAAAAGCTAATAATTATCACATGGGAAAAGATTTTGATTCAGAAAAACCGAGTAAATTCATACTGTATTGGGATGCTAATAATTTGTATGGTTGGGCCATGAGTCATCCTTTACTGATCGGAAATTTCAAATGGGTTGAAACTTTGAAAGAAAAAGAAAAATGGAGAGACTATCCTTGTATTCTAGAGGTTGATTTGGACTATCCGGAAACGTTACATGATTTACACAATGATTATCCACTAGCTCCTGAGTGAATAGAGGTGAACAGCATCGAAAAACTCATTCCTAATTTAAATCACAAATGCAAGTATGTGGTCTACTGCGAAAATCTGAAACATTACATCAACTGCGGGATGAAATTGATCTACGTGCATCAAATCATTCGATTCGATGAGGAACCTTGGATGAAAAAATACATCAATCTCAACACGAATTTAAGAATGCAGCCTGAGATCGACTTCGAAAAAGATTTCTTCAAACTCATGAACAATTGCTTGTTTGGGAAATCTATGGAAAAAAGTTTGGAATATAACTAACATTCAACTCGTCACGTCTGAAGAGAAGTCTAGAAAATTATGCGTGAAACCCAGTTATCAACATAGAATCATATTTGATGAAAATCTAGTGGCCGTGCAGATACAAAAGACGCATCTGAGGTTCGACAAACCCTGTTATCTTGAAGCGATCATCTTAGACATTAGCAAGCAGTTGATGTATGAGTTTCACTATGATTACGTCAAAGCGAAAATTGATTTGAAAGCCAAACTATTGTTCACCAACATGGACAGTCTAGCTTACAAAATAGAGACTAGAGACATCTACGAGGACATTGCATCAGACGTGAACGAATGGTTTGACACAAGTAATTATCCCAACAATCACCCATCTAAGATTCCAAAGGGTGTCAATAAAAAAAGTGTTGGGTAAATTCAAAGACGAGAGTGGTGGAAGACAGATCACCGAATTCGTGGGTTTAAGACCTAAATTGTACGCTTATCTCATCGATGGTGAAGAGATCAAGAGATGTAAAGGTACTCAAGCGTGTTTGACGAATAAAAGCATCGTTTTCGAAGAGTATAAAGACTGTCTTTTCGAAAATTTGACGGTGTATAGAAAGATGGCTACAATTTAAAGCGAAATGCATGAGATATACACCAAAGAAATCAATAAGATTGCATTGAAGGCTGATGACAATAAGAGAATTATATGCGAGGATAAAATACACATTTTTGCACTCAAACATTATTCTGCGATACTTCAGCAAAATCAAGAGGATGATGAATGGAGTATGACTGAAGACATCGAAATGTCGTAAGTTTAAAAAAAATGCGCAAGTTTATAAATTAAAGAAAAAGAATACAAAAAAATAATAAATAAAAAAACAAAATAAAAACAAAACATATTATGAATAATAAGAAAATAAAACACATATCCGTAGAAGGTGTCGTCTTACCCAATGAACTTCTATCCAACATTGATCTATCGAAAGCGGCAAAAGATTTAAAAATCAAACATATTCAAGGTGTGTTTTCTAGAGGTGCCTTGCCAAGAAAAAAGTCTACGATTCGGAATGTGAATTTTAAATCTGAACGATATCGGAGGTGAGGGCACGCATTGGGTCACGTGGGTTTTGAATTGGAATAAAAATTATTATTTCGAAACTACAGAATCTCACCACCAATAAAAATAAGAATCCATTTAACATCAGTTATTTACAATACCTAATGAACGCAAGCGCCAGATCGAGTGTTTGCGGTCATCTATGCCTCTACATTCTCAAGAGATGGTTGGAAGGAGATCACTTTCAAGATATTCTTTTTTTACATTAAAGAAATTTTTTTTTGGATACATATATATAGGGAGATACGATCGATCAGTCAGATTCTGCGACTTAAAAATACGTCGATAGAAGAGATGAAAATTTTCAACAGTTGATGATAGATAATTGCGTTAATAAGCCATGACGGATGATCTCAACTTGAATTCTAAATGAGTGGTGAACGTAGCGGATCCTAGAGATTCGACTGATGCAACCACTAAACGATATGCGGACGACTCTCACGTGAGATTCAGTAAACATCTGAGAGATCCTTACATTCCTAATGTGATGCAGTCTGAATTGAACACGAATTCTAACAAGATAATCAATGTGTCTGTTCCCATGAATCCCAATGATGCGGCAACTAAACAATATGTAGACTTGGAACTGAGAAAGAATAACGTCGACAAGCTAGAAATGAAATCGGATCTGGATGCAGGATTCAACAAGATATTGAATCTATCCCAGATCACCGATGCGGACAAAGACTCGACAGCGGTCAACAAAGGCTATGTGGTCTCTGTCCTACAGAATTTTCAGTCCTATCTAAAATCTCAAGTCAACAAATTGTATCTGAACAAAAAATCCGGAGGAACCATGGAAGACAGTATCAACACGGCTGGTCACAATCTATTCGGTCTCCATGATGACCTGGAATACGATTCCAGCACAGTCAGCAGGAAGTTCTTGGACGAAAATACGGTCTGGAGAAAAGGTGATATCATGAAGATGAACTGGACATGGAAGGGTACGCACTCACGAATCTACCAGATCCCACTCACATGACGGATGCCTGCAATCTGATCTCCGTTGTGGAAAAGATAAAATACGCCAGACAATTGATCACCATCTGGGCCGAGTGGTGCGTGGGATGCGGAAAAAGCCAAATGGTCCTTCGGAAACGGAGGTAACGGACCGTTGCACAGTCTGATAGGATATCCCATGCCTGTGGGTGGCGATATCATTTGAATGAGTCTGACTTGAGCAAAAAAGCAATTGTCAATCTCGTCTTGAATGGTGTGGAATGCGACAAGAAGGACAGAGTTGAAAAGATGAAGGAACAACACTTGAACACTAACGTCTTCGGTATGACTCTCAAGGTGCAGGATGGGGGATAGGATCAATTTCAAGACGAAAACCAATAATCTCCAAGCTGCCACTTCAGTGGTCTCTCTGTTGATCGAACTGGATCCCCCATACATGTATGATTAAATCAATTTTTTTACATAAAAAAAATAATAATAATAAAAAAACAATAATAAAAACAAAATAAACAACAATAAAAAATTAATACAATATTTCAAAGAAGAAGACTACATGATCAACAATCCTTTAGTAAAGAAAAATGCGTTCGAAAAATCGCGCGAAAATGCATTTTATAAAATGAAACATCTGGAAACCATGCACGTGAGTGAAGGAAATTTAATGTTTGTGAAGAGAGCTCTGAAATCTTCTGTCAAACGTTCCAAGCAGAAGATTGCAGAAACCAAACATGAAGAGGAAAACGATTGATGGGTTTTCATGAGTGAAAGAGGAGAATTCGAAGTTCCTCTGGAACATAACAATGATGAAAAATTGTTTGATCTGTTTTCCAAACACATATTCGATTTTCAAGACAGATTGGTCAAATTCAAACAATTCTTAACTCTCAAAAACCTGAAAAGCAAGAAATATAAATTGCGTTTGATATTGTGTTTTGCGTTTTATCAAGGAGAGAAGATAAAAGACATTTCTAGGTTCAACAAACTCTTACAGTTATTATTTTTGCTTAAAAAATTAAACAGACAGCAAGAGAAATATATATTTCATAAAGTTATAAACCGTTTCAAAATCATGTAGAAGAGACAACTCCAAAAAAAATATATATATAATTGGATTTTTAAGAGATTGAATATTCATCAATTTCTCAAAATCCAGTTATATTTTTTTTTTATTTATTACTTTTTATTTTGTTTTGGTTTGACATTCCTAACTTGCATATATTGTTATTTGTTTTGGTTTAACATTCTTGAAACACTCGTCCATGTCTAAACCGAAATTGACCCTAGCAATAATAAGTTCTTCAAAAGCTGTTTCTCCTCTATACGTTAACATATCTAGTAAATGTCTCACGCAATCTTTCGTGGTTGTTCCCTGTTTTTTAATTCGTTCTACCATTTCCGAAGTTAATATTACAGGTGTTATCATTTCCAATTGATCTGTATATTTAATAAATTGCTCTCATTTATGTTATCTACCAAATGCTTTCGATTTCATCTCAAACATTCTCTTGATTATTCATTTTTTAGAGTTTTTTTATTATTATTTATTTTTTTATATTTTATCGATATTTGTCTGGATATTTTAATTTCTATTTTTATGTATATATATTATATCATCAAATGATGGACATTTTTTGTCCATACAATTCGAATTCTAACTCTCTATCAGACAGGACCAGGGCAAAAGCCTCAGTTCTTCTCGGCACATTCTTATCGAATTGCATCTTGATATGAATGTCTAAGACACTACTCTTGAGTTGCTCGCTCTGTTTACTAACGTCAAATATGAACAGGGGATATGTCAATTTGTATTAAGTGGGAGTGGTGTTTGGATTACCCATCAATTCATCCAGTCGATGATATTTCTTTCTGAAATCCACGACGTCATCGTATAGTCTGCAGAAATTGTTCTTATCAAAAGAGGCATTGTAATTGATGGCTGGATATCTCATGGCATTTAGAAATGCCTGCATGTTTCTAAAGTTACAATGATTGAAAAGGGAAGGATTTTTCTCTTGAGACCCATCCCTATCAGTTTTGAATGCCACTACGATGAAACGCGGTCTTTCCGAAGCAGATTTCACGGTCAATCTCCAATCGAAGTGATTGCCAGATGGAATACTAGCCATGTCACACTGTCTCATTCTAAATCCCACCAGTAATTTACTCTCCAATTCTATGATCTTGTAGAGATGTACTTTCTCCGTTACCGAAGGCAATACCTTTGGAATGAAGCAAAATATCTTGTTCAGATGTATCTTACCCACATTGGTCACAGCGGGTCTCATGATGGTTTCGTCATTTCCTTTTCGAATCAACGTCAGATTGTGTTTGAATCAGCAGAGAATTTTATCATAATCTTCCGCGAATCTGGATATGTGTTTCAGAGGTATCCTGAACAAAAACATTCCTTTGGGTCTCTATGTCTTGACAACGTAGTCGAATATCAGGGTGGCACTGGTATTGGCTGCACTCATGTCGGCAACAGTGTCTTTCACCCACAATTGATTGAGTCCTTTAGATTTCGAAAAATCGTCTGGATACGTCAAGAGTCCGTACATCATGGTGGCCTGTCTGGGATGAAACGCGGATTCTATCTCTTGTCCTGAGAGCATGTATTTTATATTACTGAACAGATGCACCATACCATTATTGGCTAGAGTGACCAGGTTATCATCAGCATAATCACTTCCATCTTCCCTGGTGAGATTCTTATTTCACCGGCATTGTTTAGACTGGTTCCAGTCACTGGTTTGTACTCGTGAACTTCATATGCTTTCGTCTCTCAGTATTCCTTCAGTTATATCTAATATATTAGTCATGTTCTGTTTTTTGTTGTCTGTGTGTGTTAATTCACTTTTTTTTATTATTAATTGTTTTTCTTTTAATTATTAATTTTATTTATTATTTTTTTCTCCTTTTAACTATTTATATGCAAAAAAAATAAAAGTGAAGGGTTGTTTCTTCAAAATGTTGTCTTCTGCAATTCTTGTTCGTAAAATGTTCTAATGATTTCTCTTCATCATCCTCTAATGCTTCTATTTTGTAAGTCACCAGATCCGTGTAAAATATTCTAACGATCTTAAAGATTTCCTTGGTCCATTGAGGAGTGTAACCTTTTGCGAAGAGTGACTTATAAGAAGTGATTCTCACTCAATCGCTGACTGCAAATTTCGGTGATTTGGACTCCTTCTTGATCTTGATCCTTTCGGGATAGAGATTAGCAAAGATGCGTTTTTCATTTTGAGGATCGCTAGCTTCTGTGGGAGTCATCTTGATCGATCTATGTCGTGTGTTGTTGTATTCTTCAACCAGTCCATCTAGAACGTTCATATATTTCTTGGTCTTATTAGCCGTAAATACTTGTACATTTTTTCCTACATGGTTCTATTCCAATGATAGATCACATTAGCTTACCCTTCGTTTTCAGCGGAATAGAGGTCGACCAATGGATGAACGTGACTGTTGTAAAATTCCTTCCCTTTGTCCACCCACAATTTATCCAGTTTTCGAGAAGACGATGCAAATATGCTCTTCAGAGCCTCAGCCACATAAGCTCCCAATTTATTCTTCAGAGGTCTCATCCATCCATATTTCGAAAACACATCGATGACCGTCAGTATGTATTTAATGCCCTTGTTCCAATTCGAATTTGATTTCATGTCAACCAGATTGGCCGACCAAATCTGATCCAGACCCTTCACGAATACCCTTCTCCTTCAAAATTTATGCGTGATGGGCTTGTGTAGTTCATTCGCCAAAGCATTCGTTAATAATGTTTTCTGGACATTTTTTTTATGACCCCAGCCGAATCCATGTTTGCTACCGATCACTTTACCGACCAACGAACGTTCGAGTCTCTCTCTCCTAGTGGGATTTTTGTATTTTTTCAACATCGTCAACATGTTTTTATCGCAGATTCGATTACGATTCTCGACATTGGGATGTTTAGCATAGCACAGATCATGAGAATAAGCAGCTGAATCCATCCTATTGATGGGTTTGCTCCAAGATTTAGGTGTCAGATCTTGATTCAATCTCTTATTTTAATTTCGTGCCAGGTCCCGTGAATTGATGTCCTGGCAGATGCATTTTGATGGGTAGATTATTAATCAATTTATTCGCAAACCGGCGCCGCGTTTCATGAATTGCGTTTTTGTCAAACCACACATTTCACACATTCCGTGAAGCATGGGACTCTTATTTTTTGTCAGTACTTTTTTAACGTTAACTGTATCGGTAACTCTCTTGCATTTGATGCAATACATTTTGTTTTGTTTTTTGTTTTTCCGTATATATATTTTAATTATTTTTTTTTTTTCAATTTATATATAATTTTTCTTCTTTTATATATACATTTTTTCAATCGATTGCTTCTGGAATCTTTT
The DNA here is from genome assembly GCA_031216915.1 of Pictodentalium vernedei. Lineage (NCBI taxonomy): Eukaryota > Metazoa > Mollusca > Scaphopoda > Dentaliida > Dentaliidae > Pictodentalium > Pictodentalium vernedei. The sequence continues at coordinate 68,484,805 of CM062292.1, read as the reverse complement.
GGGATCCAATAATTTATGAAACGATTGTCTTGCTTCTTCCCTTCCTTTTTCCACGAGAGAATCTTTCTTCATTTCTTCCTTGAGAATCTGATGACTCTTGACTCTTATCTTCGCTTTCATGACTTCGTATTTTGTTTTTCGTTCAATATGTCGACATATTCACCGTCTGAAATCCTACCATCTTTCAATGTCATAGTGATCTTATCCGACATGGTGTCAATCTTTGCATCAGCCAAAACGCTGATGCTTTTGTGCTTCTTGGCCTTCACGGATAATTTCTTAGTGAGAACTTTTCTGATCATACTGGTGATTCCGGCAGTCAAAGTCAATCCTTCTACAGCCAATACGACTGGAACATCAACGACGGCGGTCGACAGTAGACTGATTCCGGCAACGTTCAAATCCATAGAGACCGTGATGAGAGTCAAATCCACACCACTCACAAATTTCTCTAATCTCGAATATTTCTTATTGAGCGAACGACGAGAATCTCTCTCCCGTGTCAGATACGATTGAATTCTATTGATTTGTTCGATTCAGTACCTCTGCAGCTCATTGTCACTACTTTCTGGTGATAGAAGAGGTGCCGTGGCCTCCACCTTCTCTAATGATGGAGAGATGTTTTTACTTTGAAGTTCCATTTTCATTTTTTATTTTATTTATATCTATTATTATTTTTTATGTATTTGTTTTATTATTTTCACCTCCTTATTATTTAACAAAAAAAAAAATTTGTTATGTTTTCTTACATGGAATCCATACATTTCTTTCTAAAGTTTTCTTCCCTTTAAACAAGGAATCCAACATTAAAAACCTCCTTTCGTGGTAGTGGTCCCCTATTTTCCAACAAATATTTCAAAATGCATCCTCTCTCTTCATTGGTGAGATCTCGATGCACTATCGTGAACTTTTCCAATTTAGTGGGTTTGGGTTCTCTGATGCAAACCATGAATTGCTTCCAACATTCGACCAAGTCGTCTCGTCGGACGCATCCCAATGCAGTCATGAAATGTATGAAAACAATGTCTTTCCATTCCATCGTGAAACACGAATGATCAATGCAATTAACTTTTTTCTCCTCTCGACAGCCGAGACACCTTTCACGCATGATGTGAGGAAATTGTTCATACATGCAGACCATGTAAGCTCTGCACAGTGCCCTTCAGAGAAACTGAGCTCTCGATTCCATGGAATCGTTTGTTTTACTCATAATAATTTTATAAAATAAACATTTTCTGTTCTTATTATTCATTTTCAGCTCACCGAAGGGAGCTTAAATTATCACTGGCCGGCCGTCATCCGTCGTCGTCCGTCGTCGTGAACATTTTTCAAACGACTTCTCCTCTGAAACCACTGGTCCGATTTTCACGAAACTTCATGTGGATGTTCATTACTATATGGCAATTCATGTTTGTTCAAATGAAATGGCCACGTCCCATGGGGGCTCTGTATGAGGCATAACTCTGATTGCACCATATGAATTATAGAAAAATTATTAAAAAATCTTCTTCTCCAGAACCAGTGGGCAGAATATTTTGATACTTGGTATGCAGCATCTTGGTATGGGTCTGATTCAAGTTTGTTCAACTCGGCCCCCTGGATTCATATTTGGGCTCACTATAGAAGCCCAAATTCGAACTTTTTTCAGGCAAATTTCTTAAAAAAATCTTCTTCTCCAGATTCAGCAGGCTGAATCTTTTGATATTTGGTATGCAACATTGTGGGGTGGATCTGATTCAAGTTTGTTCAAATCGGCCCCCTGGATTCACATTTGGGCTCAGTATAGAAGCCCGAATTCGAACTTAGTGCATTTCTGGAAAATTTCTTTAAAAATCTTCTTCTCCAGATCCAGCGGGCAGAATCTTTTGGTATTTGGTATGCAACATTGTGGCGTGGATCTGATTCCAGTTTGTTCAAATCGGCCCCCTGGATTCATATTTGGGCTCAGTATAGAAGCCCGAATTCGAACTTAGTGCATTTCAGGCAAATTTCTTTAAAAAATCTTCTTCTCAAGATCCAGCAGGCAGAATCTTTTGATATTTGGTATGCAACATTGTGGGGTGGAACTGATTCACGTTTGTTCAAATCGGACCCTGGGTTCATATTTGGGCTCAGTATAGGAGCCGAAATTTGAACTTAGTGCATTTCAGGCAAATTTTTTAAAAATCTTCTTCTCAAGATCCAGCTGGCAGAATCTTTTGATATTGGGTATGCAGCATGCTTAGGGAGGTGAAATTCAAGTTTGTTCAAGCCATGTCCCTGGGTTCATATCTGGGCTCAATGTGGTAGCCCGAATTATAACTTAGTTCAAAATGAGGAATTTTCTTTAAAAATCTTCTTCTTCAGATCCAGCAGTCAGAATGTTTTGATATTTGGTATGCAGCATCTTTGGGGGGGGGGGGGGTGAGATTGAAGTTTGTTCAAACCATGTCCCTAGGTCCATATTTGGGCTCACTTTGGGAGCCCGAATGATAACTTAGTTCAAAATGAGGAATTTTCTTTAGAAATCTTCTTCTTCGGATCCAGCAGTTGGAATGTTTTGATATCGGGTATGCAGCATCCTTAGGGGGTGAGATTCAAGTTTGTTCAAGCCATATCCCTAGGTCCATATTTGGGCTCACTGTGGGAGGTTGAATTGTAACTTAGTTTGAAATGAGGAAATTTCTTTAAAAATCTTCTTCTTCAGATCCAGCAGTCGGAAAGTTTTGATATGTGGTGTGTAGCATCCTTATGGGGTGAGATTCATGTTTGTTAAAGCCAAGTTCCTGGGTCCATGTCTGGGCTCCCTGTGGGTGCCCGAATTATAACTTAGTCAATATGAGGATTTTTTCTTTAAAAGTCTTCTTCAGATTCAGCAGTCAGAATATTTTGATATTTGGCATGCAGAATCCTTAGGGGGGTGAGATTCAGGTTCGTTCAAGCCATGTCCCTGGGTTCATATTTGGGCTCACTGTGGGAGCCCAAATGATAACTTAGTTCAAAATGAGGAATTTTCTTTAAAAATCTTCTTCTTCAGATCCAGCAGATGAATGCTTTTGATATTTGGTATGCAGCATCCTTAGGGGGTAAGATTCAAGTTTGTTCAAGCCATGTCCCTAGTTCCATAAAATTTGTCTCTCATGACTTCATTCCTTTGTAGTGTTGATGAACCATATCTAAATTAATGTGACCCCAAATACTTTTTTGAACCACTTCGTTTGAATCACTTTGTCCAGTGAGTGATTAAGGCCCCTTGGGGCCTCTTCTTTTTCTATTATTTTGTTTTTCGTATTATTTTTTTTAAATTTTTTTCTCTTTTATATATATTACTTTTTTTTTTTAATAGCAACACCTCTGTTCTTCTCATCATCAAACGAATGAACGAATACTTCTCGTCTATTTCGATCGTGCATATTATTATTGGAAAGAGATGACTTTTTTTAAATTTGGAGTTTATGCTTCTCGTATTTCGATAAAACCATCATTTTTTCATCGTCGTCATTGTCGTTAGATTGATAGGGAAATAATCGATAATGATTTTTAACCTTTCCGCAAATTCGATCCACGATCTATTTAATATGAACAAGTGTAATCTCTGAATAAATTTGACACACTCGCAAATGGATTTTTTAATATTTTCATCACCACCAGGATCAAATGCATGTTAACTACGTTTTTCGTGCAAAAAATTATATAACGATATTTCCCGTAATTATAACATTCTACAAATGTCACATCATATTTTAAATGATCTAGAACATCTATAATCATGTTATAATCTTGGTAAGACACATTTTTTTCACACTTCATCGTTTTGATATTTTAGAAATAGCTTCGATTTATGAATATGAATAACATTATTAAAGAAAACAATGTTCTGTACCCGTTTAAACACGCATCATGTACGATTTGTTCCGATTGAATTGTTTCTAATGCACACTCATGTAAAGATTGTGAAAAATCTAAAAGCTTTTTCATAATATGAACGTCTTGTGAACACGTCTGTTGGAAGTCGTTTTCTCTGCTTTTGTTTCATTTTTTTAATTGTTATTTTGTTTTTTAATCATTATTTTTTTATAATAACATACCCAAAATTGGTATTTTCTTAAACGGCGAATTCTGACCAAACAATAAACCTTTACCAATCAGTTCCACATTCTCTCCAGTCTTCAGATAGAGACCGTCTCCGTGGAAAGCATTGCCACCCTTTCTCATGGGTCCTAGATACAATCCTTTACCTTCAACATCTGCGCGACACACAGCTCCTCCCTTCTTCAAAAATAGTCTGTTTCCTCTCTTCTTCAGAAACAACCCTCTACCCATTACTTTGTTGACTCCTGAACTAGCGAGTCCCGAGAGAGCTTCTATGCCCAGAGCTGGTAACACCGTCTTCATGAGAATGGGTAATGCTTTAGCAGGGAGTCCCGTCAATAGCAGTAAGAAACCACCTTTTATTCTCAGATTGTATCTCAATTGAGTGGGACTCGATCTCACCGTCATTCCCATTCAATTATGAATCACTTTCTCCATCCTTTTTATTTGAGTTTTAGTCCAGGCGATCCGATCACTACCGCCACTCACCAGATCTTCCTAACTGAATTTAAATCTAACTAACGTCCTCACCTCGATGACTCAATGCTCTTTAATGATACATAAACTACTACTCATATTTGTTGTTGTTGTTTTTCAGTGGACTATAAATATTTTTAATTAGGAATATTATAAGTTGTTTTTTTTTAATTATTATAAATATTATAATTTTTTTTTTTTTTTTTTTTCATTTCTTATAAAAATATATAAAAAAAATGAAAAAAAATTTTTGTTAAATGAAAAAAAATATATATAAGATATAACAGATCTCCACTCTGATCCGTCAACATGGTTTCGATGCTATACAACATGTCCAAGATCATGGGTAGATAGACGAGATTTTGAGGTCGCTCCACGATCTTCTAACCTGGCAAAACGTCCAGAAAAAAATGAGTAGGTTGCAGGCTGAGCGCTACCATCGCCGTAACTTCCTGAGATCACATTGACATTGACTAAAATGCTATTGACCTTCAGAATGTTGACCATATTTTCGGATGTGGCTTGACCTCGATATATCTTTCGATCGAATCCCAACATCTTGCTGATCGAATCTTCAGCACTAAAATCCACTCGAAAATTATCCCAAATCTAATATCATCTGTAGAGTACTCGTATTGGGAGCAATTATTATCATCTTGCTTCTGTGACCATCGGCCTTCAGTCTCATCTGGATGTGATGGTTCAGATCGTCTATGTCGTAACTTCCTTTGGGAATTCGTATCTCGAACCAATCGACTCCATTGGAATACTGGAACGCGTTATTCTTTTCAGTGATGTTGGAAAACGAACAGTAAGTCTTGAGATTAACCAACGCTATCTCATATCTCTTTTCCTTCTTCAATTCGATGGAAGGTTCAAATTTAGTCTTGAATCAAGTCATGTCGTGACTCAATATGATTTGAAAGGATTGTTTCGCAGCCGTATTCTCGACTATCTGTTCTCTAATAGATGATGTTCTGACATTTTTTTATTATTATTATCATTTATATATATTTTTTTTTATATTTTATCGACATTGTTTTTTTTTTTATTTTCTTCTCTATTATTATCAGGAATATAAAAAAGAACGTCGAATCCGCTTCGATATTTTCCATTGTTACATCCGCTAGTCAAATTGATCACCACGAAATTGTGAAGTCCTTTGTCCCACACCTTCTTACAAAATCTCCTGAATTCTTCCCTACTCATGTCATTGGCCACGCGATCTCCATAGATGTGATTGAGATTCTTGAGATCCTGACAAAAGAGACACAGAAAATTAGCATTCTCCCTTATCGTCTGTCTGGGCAGTCGAAAATAATTCTGAGACAAATAGAAACCATCCATGTTGCTGTGACATCCTCGAACGTAATACGATTCGCATCATCAACTGTCACGGTCACGATTAGCCATTGTGCATAAGTATGTGACCTTAAACACCAATAAATAAATAAATAAATATAGTATTCTCGTTAAACTGACATTCCACGTTTGAACACTCCAAGTTTCTCTTGGTCAATTCTCTGGCCGCTCCTTCCAATATATTCGAATCTCGTATCCTTCAAATTCTTCTCGATTGTCGAAGATTCTCGACATAACATCCATGGGTAATTTACGTATCATGCACTCTCGAAGCAATCTGTATTCCGGTTGAAAGAGACTCTTGCCAAAATGAATAATCTGTCGTAATCCAACCAACCAGGTCGCAACAATAGATTCATCAAGAGATTGATCTTTCCGCAATTCGATTTTCCCACTATCAGAACTCTTATGCTCTTGGGGAAAAAACTCACCATTCGACCTCTTGTCAACACGTCATTTCAAGTCTTTGATATTCATTTTTTTCGCCAGTTTGTTTTTAGTATCTTTTGAATTATGTTTTTTTCTAATTTTTTCTATTTTTAATTTCTATTTTTATATATATATATAGAAAAGTTTTTTTTTATTATTTAGAAATCACTTTCAATCCCGATCCTTTCGTCGTTTTAGCAAAGTCTTGTATCAGTACGACATCATCATAGAAATCTCTCCAACTTTTTGGTTTGATTCTCGATCATTTGGCAGGTTGTGGAGTTATCAATTTATTAATCAAAGCGTTGGCACCTCTCTTACTGGCTTTTGAAGCTATTCTATCGCTCACTTTGGTCGGAGCTTTCTTACCCGCATCGATCGCCATTTTCTTTTGAGAGCGCTCGATGCAATCTGTTTTGCGGCATCGCCGGTGAATTTACGAGTTAAAAATCGCATCATCGCATCCACGATGCCCGATCCACCGTAGATGTAAGATCTAGCATATCCCCTGTTATTTATCACTGACATTTTTTTAATTATTATTATTATTGTATTGGCTTCTGTTATTCTGCCCCATATCTCCCCCATTACTTCCTAGCTATACCTATCTCAGTCTCGACTATAACATTGATCAAGGCTGAATCAGATTTCCCCTGTATACATATAAGGCATTCCGTTGTTGAGATTCCTAGCCGAGTCCGTAAAAAATGGACGACGGAAACACGTATCAGCCTAACAACACGCGCTGCGCATGCGTACTCACACCATGTATCACTATGGGGATGACGTCACAACATGGCCGTAATTAAAACCCCTTTGAACTGTTTGAATGAACTTTATTTCTGAACTATATATAATGTAAATAAATATTAACACCTTTTGAACTGAATGAATTTTTGAAGTATAATCCCAATGAAGGTATTAACACCTTTTTGAACTGTTTGAATTGAATAATTTTTTAAACTACAACCCATTAAACTAAATTCTTCCAATAGGGAAGGGGAATACGCTCGTGTGTTGATGTCAAATCACGGAATCCAAATTTTACGGACTCGGCTAGGAATCTCAATAACGGAATGTCTTATATGTATACAGGGGAAATCTGATTCAACCTTGATCAATGTTATAGTCGAGACTGAGATAGGTATAGCTAGGAAGTAATGGGTGAGATATGGGGCAGAATAACAGAAGCCAATAGTACTGGTACAAGGTAGCAATGGAACAAGACTGTTGTAGAAGCCAGTGATAGGACAGATAGGCCATAGACCTGTAATGGCCTTGGAGCTTTGGCGACAAGATGGAAGCGGTTGGTAAGACTACATTAGACCCATTGAGGGGTTTTACATAGCCTAATGTGACAAAAAAGGGATTCTCCAAAAGTTATCCTCGATAGGTATCCTCAATAGGTATCCTCAAATAATACAATTCCAGGCCATAGGTATCCTCAAATACTGAAATGAGGCTAAGAGTAGTAGTAAATTATACCTCATTGAGGGATTTTTAATGGTCCTCATAACCTCAAAATTCAATGAGGCTATGAGGGATAATAAATGAGGACTCATTGAGGGCTTTTACATAGCCCTCATGGCCTCATACGACAAAAAAGAGATTCTCCTAAAGGTATCCTCGATAGGTATCCTCGAATAATACAATACCAGGCCATAGGTATCCTCAAATACTGAAATGAGGCTAAGAGTCGTAATAAATTATACCTCATTGAGGGATTTTTAATGGTCCTCATAACCTCAAAATTCAATGAGGTTATGAGGGATAATTCATGAGGACTCATTGAGGGTTTTTACATAGCCCTCAAGGCCTCATACGACAAAAAAAGGGATTCTCCTAAAGGTATCCTCGATAGGTATCCTCGAATAATACAATACCAGGTCATAGGTATTCTCAAATACTGAAATGAGGCTAAGAGTCGTAGTAAATTATACCTCATTGAGGGATTTTTAATGCTCCTCATAACGTCAAAATTCAATGAGGCTATGAGGGATAATAAATGAAGACTCAGTGAGGGCTTTTACATAGCCCTCATGGCTTCATACGACAAAAAAAGGGATTCTTCTAAAGGTATCCTCGATAGGTATCCTCGAATAATACAATACCAGGTCATAGGTATCCTCAAATACTGAAATGAGGCTAAGAGTAGTAGTAAATTATACCTCATTGAGGGATTTTTAATGGACCTCATAACCTCAAAATTCAATGAGGCTATGAGGGATAATAAATGAGGACTCATTGAGGGCTTTTACATAGCCCTCATGGCCTCATACGACAAAAAAAGAGATTCTCCTAAAGGTATCCTCGATAGGTATCCTCGAATAATACAATACCAGGTCATAGGTATTCTCAAATACTGAAATGAGGCTAAGAGTCGTAGTAAATTATACCTCATTGAGGGATTTTTAATGCTCCTCATAACCTCAAAATTCAATGAGGCTATGGGGGATAATAAATGAAGACTCATTGAGGGCTTTTACATAGCCCTCATGGCTTCATACGACAAAACAGGGATTCTCCTAAAGGTATCCTCGATAGGTATCCTCGAATAATACAATACCAGGTCATAGGTATCCTCAAATACTGAAATGAGGCTAAGAGTCGTAGTAAATTATACCTCATTGAGGGATTTTTAATGGTCCTCATAACCTCAAAATTCAATGAGGCTATGAGGGATAATAAATGAGGACTCATTGGGGGCTTTTACATAGCCCTCATGGCCTCATACGACAAAAAGGGATTCCATAGCCACAGGTGTTTTGTAAAAAATGGGATTCCATGAGACATGTCCATTGGATATAGTCTTTTGTTATACACAAGGGAGATAACTCTGTATAGAGATTATGGGAAATCAAGCAATCTGATTGGTTATAAATGATCTAGATATATGAAACAACGAGAGTACTTGGAATAGGGTCAGAACTAACAAGAATAGATCAGAAATTGCTAAATATAGCAATAATAAGGTAAACTGTTCCAGTTGATAGGCTCTTCTACGCTACTGGAATATACTCTAGAATAAAGGAACATGGCCAGATAAACGATAACTATTACATATATAGATAGAAGCAGAAAATTCTAGAAGAATTCGAAATAGTAAAAGTTGGGGTGGATTTTGGTGATTTGGAAGGATTGTCGGGTTGTTTGTGGTCATTAGATTTACTCCGATTCAATCGAACATACCCTCCGAACATACCCCGTCTTATTGCAGAAAAATTGGGTAACATAGCAATCACGTGCTACCATAGAACCCAAGATGGCGGACTCCAGTATACAAAATGGACGACGGAAACACGTATCAGCCTAACAACACGCGCTGCACATGCGTACTCACACCACGTATCACTATGGGGATGACGTCACAACATGGCCGCTCACGCGGGTTACCATGACAACACAACATGGCGCCACTAGGTCACGTGATATGACGTCACTTCCGGGGTCCCCCACCGGGGTCCCCAACCTTGAGGTGAAAACCACATCACATACTACTCACACAGTTGCTCCACTTCGCAAGACAGAATTCAGTAAAGTGAATCCCAGTGACGTACTTTTCTCTGAAGTGTAACGTCATCACTGACCTCAGTATGGAGATCAATGAACGCTATTCTATTTTTTCAATTTGCTTCTTTCCATCGATAAGGCAAATGAAAAAGTTCCTCTTAAAATACTTTTATAACACATTTTGTGGTCAATATTGTGAGATAAATTTATCATCGCCACAGTGTGTGTCTCCGGAAATTCTGATCAAGTCTCGTTGTAGGCACAGAATCGCATTTCGACTCGCCCTAAAGGGCTCGTCGAAATACTGTTCTGTTCCTACAACTCGACTTGATCTGAATTCCCGGAGACACACACTGTGGTGATAATCTGGATAGAACACATTGGAACTCGTGGGACGAACTAGTAACATGGGTTTCCCCTCGTAATTTTGGTTGGTGAGAAAATGTGTTCTTTTTGTTGATAGTTATCAAACGAATTGTTGAGTGTCCATATAGTATTTTTTACACGCTTTCACGTCTATAAAAAAATTATTAGAAACAGGCCTCGAGTTGTATTATTCCGCGATGGCACAAGTGCAATATTAACCCATTCACACACGCTTAGCAGTCGTCTTAGTTCACCTGGCCTTGGCCTCTTTATCTAATAAACAATGTTCAATTTGTGTCAACTAAGCACGGGGGCGGGGGCGGGGACGGTTCCTCGGTGACTCATTAAGGTTTCTAGCTGCAAGCCGTCTCGCCATCCACCTCTGGCGGGTTGGGGTTCGAATCTCATTGGTGATACTACGGACTTTGACTTCAGATTTCGTTACCTGGATGGTCTCTACTTGCATGTGGGTAATTTGTCCCAGTCAATTACGCACATGCAAGGTTTCTCCTCCACCAATCAAACTGACAATGTGGTGATATGGCCCCATTATTAAAGCGACAAAACTTCAATAAATTAATCAATCAATCAATGAGCTGAGCCTGAATGAGCTGGTGTGATCCGCACTAAAAAACTTTTCGTGAGTAATAACTATGGTTGAATGTCGCATACGCCTCCCTGTTGTAAACCAAATTGTATGAAATCTTTTAACTTTTTAGGACATGAATGTTCACTAACTTCATTTGCTTGGGGGGAGGGAGAGGGGGGGGGGTAGTTGTTTTTGTTTTATTGTTTTACATCAGTGGCATCGGGGGTATTATGAATTTTATACGTCCGTTTGTAAAAACGTCTGTCTGTCTGTCTGTCTGTCTGTCTGTCTGTCTGTCTGTCTGTCTGTCTGTCTGTCTGTCTGTAAACAATTGGTTTCCGACCGATAACTCCAGTTTGGATTTTTTTATTTCAACCAAAGTTGGTATGTGTATTCCCCAGCTAGTAATATAGGCCAGGTTCGGTTATGAGTTCCATCCAATTATTTGTTCATGGGTTATGACCCTTTTTCTACTTAGAATTTGACCTTCTATTAACATTTTTGGTTTCCGACCGATAACTCCAGTTTGGATTATTTGATCTCAACCAAAGTTGGTATGTACATTACCCAATAATACAGACCAAGTTCGAAAATGGGTTCCGTACAATTATTTTCACATGAGTTACGGCCTTTTTTGACTTCGAATTCGATCGTCTATTAACATTTTGGGTTTCCGACTGATAAAGCCGGTTGGGAGTATTTGATCTCCACCAGTTGGTATGTCTATTGCCCAGCTAGTAATACAGGATAAGTTCTATTGTGGGTTCCATCTATTTATTTTTAAATAATTACATTGTTAATGTAGTTATACGTTTTGGATCCAAATACTCAATTCCCATTGGTCAGCTGGGTGAAAACATCATGACCGAATGTATATATATGTATTTTCCAATGAATACATTTGTCGAACTTTGACCCGCATTTACGGTAGAGCGCAGTTGACAGAATGTAATTCGGACTATGTTTGGGCGGGTTTATAACTTTTAGCGCCTCTCGCAGTGATCAGTGATTATAGTTTACTGATATGTTAAATAAATTGTTTTGAACATTCCAAGTTTCGTTGTGAAAGACGGCAATTTGACAAATTTGGGTCAATGCCGAAAACCGGCGCTCAACTCAGAGTTGTGCGCTTTGTCTTTTGTGTGAGGGTGGTGTTTCGCCCCGTTCGCTCGTACATGTTTTATTTCGTCTTTCTGCTTTGTTGTTTTGTGAAAAGTAGTTTAAACAGTTACGGAATGTAATTATAAGAATTGAATGCAATTTTTATAATCTTTATTGGAGTATGAACGTGTGGAAATGGGTACAAATTGTATGAATCCCTTTTGTATTTCAGAAAAGATGCTTCCAGTTATTTCACAAACCCTTGATCGAAATAATCGGAAATCTGCATGCGTGCGTGCGTGCGGGCGTGCGTGCGTGCGTGGCGTAGAATTAAAACGGTCACTTGTTTGACTGTCGTACGTGGAATAGGAATGGTACTTGATAAGAACTCAACGCTGTTTGTGTTTTTTTTTAAGATTAAAAAACGGTCGCATTTTTAATCACCAAACTTTGTACAGAAATCACAGTTAGTATGAAATCAACACCTTTTGAGATTTTATTTACGTCCAAAGTCAGGTCACAAGGTTACAAATTTTTGTTGGCATTACAGAAAAACAGTGGCAAAAAAAACAAAACATTTTAGTATCAGAAGAACCCCTTTCCCAACCCCGGCTATGCCATTTCAAAAAATAGTTACTTAAGAATTGTTAAATGAAGGGTCGACCTTGAGTTAAAGTGTTAATAAAATTTTTATTTGTCTTTTACAAAAAGTGAGTAAACATGCTGAGGATTTCGGTTGTCTTTTTACACACAGAAATATAGAAAGTGCATATTTGTACAAAATAAATTCATAATTTGAAAAATAAAACTTTCCTCTTTTACTTCAAAGATAATATGAAGAGCATCGAAAGAATATGAAGCCTTTGAATTGCAGTACCTAGAGTTTGTTTTTAGAGGAATGCTTTGTTTTTCAAATTAAAAAATGAATTTATTTGTATAAATATGCACTTTCTATATTTCTGTGTGTAAAATGAGAGCCGAAATCCTCTCCATGTGTGCTCACTTTTTGCAAAATAAAAATAAAAAATGAAACCCTCCCTCCCTCACTGATATGGTAAAAAATGCATGAGAATCAATTAATTTATTTTGTGTGTGCTAACTGAACGCCTGTAGACTTTAAGTCGAATCCATTTAGTCGTTGACGTTTACTCTGATGATTTGGGGGGGGGGGGGGGGGGGAGGATTGGATACTGCTGTTGAGAAATACACAGAACGACACGCGCACGTGGGTGGGTTAATCGATAAGGCACGAGTGCCAGCGTGAAAGGATAAAACGAGAGGCCGAAGGGATAAAACGAGAGGCCGAAGGGATAAAACAGGGAAACCCGTGTTACTATTTCGTCCCCTGAGTTGCAATGTGTTCTATGTGTCCACTGGCACAGAGAACACATTGCAATTCAGGGGACGATTTTCAGCTATCGCTAGCGATTCAAATTGTACTTGCGTTGCACGATTTGTAGAAAATTCCAGTGAAATTTTCCTTCTATTTAAAAATAGTCCGTCAACGATTTCCGTTCCGCACATGTGTGCGGAACAGATTTTCATTTTCCGCATGGCTTAGTGTTGCTGTAGATGGGAATTACAAAGAACGGGCGTGTAAAAATTAGTCTTATGATGCTAGTAGTTCTTTCAAGTCAAATGTATGTCGTCTGTCTGAAAAGGCGGGCAACACTTGCATTGAAACAAGTGTGAGTCTCAAATCTTGATAATCGTTGATGTTTTAAATGAATTTTTCATGCTTCTTCCAGTCTGAAGGGGCAGTTATATAATACCGATTCTCTTTATATTATGAAGATCTTGGGTAAAAGAGCCAGATAATATAGGGAAAGGTGAGCAATGTGGTCTTTTATTGATGGACGGTACCTTCAGCGACAGAAACTGTAGCGAACTACATGGATATGCATGTAGGAAAGATGAAGACGTGGGTAAGTAAAACAGTCATACAATATATTATTTTTCTCGGTATATCGTCCGCTGAGTTCCAATGTGTTCTGTGTATGTTGAAAGGATACCAAAATTGTTGAAATGTCATATCGAAGAGGAACCCTCACAGTGACGTATTTCAGGAAAGCAACTTTCTTGAAGTGTGGAAACAAATTCAGTTTCTCATATGGGATTTTCGAATTTAATCTTCCAAATATTATTTTTCAACAACATTTTTCTTCTAGAGTTGAAATGTATTTCTTCATTTACAATATCTTACAATTTTGATTTTTTCCAAGTTTGCAAACACACTTTTGCCAGCCTAAATTCAAAAAATGCTTCTCGAAAACTCGACAACAAATATTCTGGTACAGAAGTTTAAAACAGTAACTTAACCAGAAGTTGAAGTCTGCTGGGCTGAAAGGTGCGGATTTTAAAAACAAAGCATGCAAAAAAAAAACTTGCGTGAAATATCTGGAGTGTTAAAAGCTGGTGACAGAAGAGAAAAATATCTTCGATGACTGCAGCTGACTCCCCTCTCTAAATTCAATCAAACATTTTGGTGGAATTTTTTCCAGCGGTTCTTCAATTCACTTTCAAATTGTGTAATCACCATATTTTAGAACCTATCAACCAAAGATGTGTACCCTTAAACCCGTCAACGAGTTATGCTATATAAAGTCTGCTGTACGCACGTGATATTGAATTTTGCCAAGGTCTGAAACATGGTGATACTCTAGAGAGAAGTTTGGTTTTGAAAAGTACCTTGATGGCACCTTTTTTTTTGGGGGGGGGGGGGGGGGGTCACTGTTGTTCAAGCTAAGGCCGCGGTCCCTGGTGCTGAGGGAAAAAATTGGGAAAACAGTGAAAAGGATTGCCAAATGTGTAATTTAGGCGTAGTGGAGACCCTGGAGCACTTTCTACTAGAATGCCCAAAATACCAGTCTAAAAGAATAAGATTCACTTGGAGTATAATGGGGAAGTGGGATGGGAGAATGAAGGACATGTTGTTAGTGAGAGACTCAAAGGGGAGGGTTAATACATGCTAATCGGAGAGATTGGGAAGAATGAGGCAAGGGATGTTATCAAACAGTTCGTCTCCTAGTGTTGGGAGGAGAGAAGAAGTATGGGAACCGGGAGGCAGTTGGGAGTACAGGGATAAACAAGGCCTTCAGTAGTATGTCATGCACGGTTGAGGCCTAGGTTGGATGACCCCGGTGGATGACCCCGGAAGTGACGTCATGTCACGTGACGTAGTGGCGCCATGTTGTGTTGTCATGGTAACCCGCGTGAGCGGCCATGTTGTGACGTCATCTCCATAGTGATACGTGGTGTGAGTGCGCATGCGCGTGTTGTTAGGGTGATACGTGTTTCCGTCGTCCATTTTGTATACTGGAGGCCGCCATCTTGGTTTCTATGGTAGCACGTGATTGCTATGTTACCAATGGCTTCTAACAAGACAGGGGTATGTTCGGGGGTCTGGTCGATTGAATCGGAGTAAATCTAATTACCACAAAAAACCCGACAATCCCTCCAAATCACCAAAATCCACCCGAAATCACCGAAATTGACTTTATTTCCCCAATTGATCGGCTTAGCACGTAGTGCTATAGTTCTAAGGGGTACCGGGGTGGGTTCGATTGAACAGGAGTGATGTTCTGGCTTAGAATTCTCCCAGAATCCCTTTTTGGATCCCTATCCCATGACGTTTTTCCCATTAAAAGACACGTTCCTTTGGTCATTACCCAGAATTCTCTGCTTCTATCTATATATGCAATAGTTTACGTTTCTCTGGCCATGTTCCTTTGTTCTAGAGTATACTCCAGTAACGCAGAAGAGCCTATTAGGTGGAACAGCTTTGCTTATTATCACTATATTTAGCTATTCTAGTCTATTCTTGTTAGTTCTGACCCTATTCCGTGTACTCTTGTTGTTTCATTTATCTAGATCATTTATATAATTTATAACTAACCAATCAGATTGCTTGATTTCCCATAACCTGTACTTAATCGTATAGAGTTATCTCCCCTTATTACAACGAAGTTGTATCAGATTTTCATCACATCTATATCCAGTGGTAATATCCCCGGGCACCCCAATTTCGGCACCCCTTTTCTGAAAAACATATGAACTTCGGCACCCCTTTTTTGTCATATGTGCTTATGTGAAAAAGCACAATGTGACACAATGTGCCCTAGCACATAGGCGCATGATTTATGTGCCGATATGTGCTTATGTGAAAAGGCACAATGTGCCCTAGCACATAGGCACATACGGGTATTTGAGGATACCTATTGCCTGGTATTGTATTATTTGAGGATACCTACTAGAGAATCCCTTTTTTGTCATATGTGCTTATGTGAAAAAGCACAATGTGACACAATGTGTCCTAGCACAAAGGCACATGCTTTATGTGCCGATATGTGCTTATGTGAAAAGGCACAATGTGACACGATGTGCCCTATCACATAGTCATATACGGGTATTTGAGGATACCTATAGCCAAGTATTGTATTATTTGAGGATACCTGTCTAGGATACCTTCTGGAGAATCCCTTTTTGTCATATGTGCTTATGTGAAAAGGCACAATGTGACACAATGTGCCCTATCACATAGGCACATACGACCAAAATGGGATTCCATAGCCACAGGTGTTTTCCAAAAGCGATTCTTTTAAAGGGATTCCATAAAATGGAATTCCTATCCGACTCCGTAAAATGGGATTCCGTGTTTTATCATCGACACTCGAGGGTATTCCCCTTCCCTATTAGAAGAATTCAGTTCAATGGGTTGTAGTTCATTAAGTTTAAAATTTATTCAGTTAAATGTCGTTCAGTTCAAAGGGTGTTTATTTATATTAGATATAAAAAGTTCATTCAAAAAGTTCAAGGGTGTTAACATTGGGATATATTTAGGGGTTATAGTTCATTCAAACAGTTCAAGAGGGTTTTAATTACATAAAGTTCATTTCAAACAGTTCAAGAGGGTTAACATTGGGTTATATTTAGGGGTTGTAGTTCAATCAGATCAGTTCGATCTTTGTTCACTTTGTTCTGTTCACTTCGATCTTGGCTGTGTTGGATCTTTGTTCATTTTTATGGTCAATTCACTTCGAGTTTGCTTTTATTCGATCAGATCAGTTCGATTTTATTCAATTTGTTCTGTTCACTTCGATCTTGGTTGTGTTGGATCTTCGTTCTGTACCTTTATTGTTTTGTAGTGGTTGGTTGTCTCTGTTCAGTTGTTTCCAACTAGTTCGATCTTCGTTCATGTTGCGTCTGTTTAGTTAGGTTGTTGCATGTAGTATTTAGGGGTTACGGTCCATTCAGATTAAAAATTTTATTGTATATATTGGGTGTTAGATTTAAGTCAAAGTTCATGTTGTGTTCACTTCGACCTTGTTGTAGTTGATGAATTAGGCTTTATTAGTCCCTTTCCATACCCTCGAGTGTCGATGATAAAACACGGAATCCCATTTTACGGAGTCGGATAGGAATTCCATTTTATGGAATCCCTTTTAAAGAATCCCTTTTGGAAAACACCTGTGGCTATGGCATCCCATTTTGGTCGTATGTGCCTATGTGATAGGGCACATTGTGTCACATTGTGCCTTTTCACATAAGCACATATCGGCACATAAAGCATGTGCTTATGTGCTAGGTAACATTGTGTCACATTGTGCTTTTTCACATAAGCACATATGACAAAAAGGGATTCTCCAGAAGGTATCCTAGACAGGTATCCTCAAATAATACAATACTAGGCTATAGGTATCCTCAAATACCCGTATGTGACTATGTGATAGGGCACATTGTGTCACATTGTGCCTTTTCACATAAGCACATATCGGCACATAAAGCATGTGCCTTTGTGCTATGACACATTGTGTCACATTGTGCTTTTTCACATAAGCACATATGACAAAAAAGGGATTCTCTAGTAGGTATCCTCGAATAATACAATACCAGGCAATAGGTATCCTCAAATACCCGTATGTGCCTATGTGCTAGGGCACATTGTGTCACATTGTGCCTTTTCACATAAGCACATATCGGCACATAAATCATGTGCCTATGTGCTAGGGCACATTGTGTCACATTGTGCTTTTTCACATAAGCACATATGACAAAAAGGGGTGCCGAAGGTCATATGTTTTTCAGAAAAGGGGTGCCGAAATTGGGGTGCCCGGGGATATTACCACTGGATATAGATGTGATGAGAATCTGATACAACTTCGTTGTAATAAGGGGAGATAACTCTATACGATTAAGTACAGGTTATGGGAAATCAAGCAATCTGATTGGTTAGTTATAAATTATATAAATGATCTAGATAAATGAAACAACAAGAGTACACGGAATAGGGTTAGAACTAACAAGAATAGACTAGAATAGCTAAATATAGTGATAATAAGCAAAGCTGTTCCACCTAATAGGCTCTTCTACGTTACTGGAGTATACTCTAGAAGAAAGGAACATGGCCAGAGAGACGTAAACTATTGCATATATAGATAGAAGCAGAGAATTCTGGGTAATGACCAAAGGAACGTGTCTTTTAATGGGAAAAAAGTCATGGGATAGGGATCCAAAAAGGGATTCTGGGAGAATTCTAAGCCAGAACATTACTCCTGTTCAATCGAACGCACCCCGGTACCCCTTAGTACTATAGCACTACGTGCTAAGCCGATCAATTGGGGAAATAAAGTCAATTTCGGTGATTTCGGGTGGATTTTGAGGATTTGGAGGGATTGTCGAGTTTTTTGTGGTAATTAGATTTACTCCGATTCAATCGAACACAACCCCGAACATACCTCTGTCTTGTTAGAAGAAATTGGTAACATAGCAATCACGTGCTACCATAGAAACCAAGATGGCGGCCTCCAGTATACAAAATGGACGACGGAAACACGTATCACCCTAACAACACGCGCTGCGCATGCGCACTCACACCACGTATCACTATGGAGATGACGTCACAACATGGCCGCTCACGCAGGTTACCATGACAACACAACATGGCGCCACTACGTCACGTGACGTGACGTCACTTCCGGGGTCATCCACCGGGGTCATCCAACCTAGGCCCCAAACGTGCATGACATACTACTGCCTTCTCACCCGAGAACCGCGACAAATCTGCCGCCGGCTAAAGTGTTATTATTATATTATTATTATTATTATGTTGTCATAGTTTGGACAAGAGAAAAAAGAATGGTTTGCTGCTTGCATCTTCTGAAGAAGATGCAAACAATTTTTCTTCTCCTTGGCCTCACAAAAAGAGACAACAAGATTCTTTTTTCTTCGGTACAGCGCTGTATTTCAGATTCAGGGAGATTTAACCAGGACTGATAACTGAGCGACATGGACGATGTTGCACTTGATCGCTAGGGAGTGCGTGAGGCTTC